>OX465436.1:11884695-13134695 GCA_950005045.1 Agrotis exclamationis | reverse complement strand
GTTGGTCCCGGCCGTCATTTGTAGATCTTTGACAGTCGTTACTAAGTCACCTCTAAAAGTCTGACCTCTACCAGTCTTATCATGGAATATCGTATTACCCAGTTACTTGGTTGTGGAGGTCTATAACTCCATGGCAGTCGCTCCATGTAAAATACTGATATTCAGCTGCATCTGGTTTAACTGGAAGCCAACCCCAATATAGTTGGGTAAAGGCTAGGCAAATGATGATGATTATTATCCAGTGACTCTAGGCATGAATTAATATTCTTAAATTATATTTACAGGTATGCTCAACTGAATTTGATCGCAAAGACATTCCAATGAATAAGTTAGTTGCAACAACTTTGGAAGGAAAATTTCATGTTTTTGATGTCAGAACACAGAATCCTAGCAAAGGTTTTGCACAAGTAAGTTATTTGAACAATGACTTATTTACTAATACTTTAAAGCTATGCAAACCAGGGGATCTCAAAAGTCCTTTTCGTGTGCCACTTCGACGGGCTTATTTTTCGTTAGTCTGACTCTGCACTGTTCCACTATATAGGGCAAAGGCAAGGGCGTCGCCAAGGGGGGATCAAATGTAACTATCCGCAAAGCGACCAAAGTGCGAGCAATTGACTTCCTTACCTCTTAATCAATTCCGTATCGCATGACAAAACGTAAATAAATTCACAAGGTTTAATTTATATTGTAGAAAGTATTTAAATATTCAGAATAATTTCAATATTCAGACCCATTGCCCCCCACCTATTTTTTGTTTTGGGTGGCAAAATCATCAAATGAGTTCTCCCGCCCTGGGTGGGGCGGAAGGGACTGTCAGACTCTTACTGACTAAAATCCAGTCGTGTTCCTTCGGATGCCCTTTACGTTCCGGGGCCACGGTATCCTGGATTAAGAAAAATTCCGCGACCCCAGCAGGCATTTGGCCCCATAAGGGGCCCCGTCGGTGACGCCTTGGTCGGACGGCGAGCTACCCATTACTCACCGTCCACAAGCCCGCTCCGCCGCTGTGCCCTCTGCTATTCAGAGGGACACCACGCGTTGGAGCGTCCACATGACAGGCTATTCGCATACGGGCAAAGAAGAGACAAGGGGGAGAGTTTTTGCCCGCATCCCAGGGTGCACCGGCCCGAAAAACTGGTCTTCCCCCCTGGATGTATCCGGGAGGGAACTCCAGTGTCTCCAGTCCACGGGTGCACGTGGAGGTTTCCTGTCTTAGCACCCCATTGCCCCCCCCCCCTTAGTAATTAGCTGGCGACGCCCTTGGGCAAAGGCCTCCCCCAATTCCTTCCATGAACTCTTTTCCCGGGTCTCTTCAAATCAGTAGGTAGTATCGCCACCTCTTTTTGGGCCAGCCTTGGTGGCGCCATCTATCTCCCGACATCCATTGTGGTGGAGACTTTTGCCAAACGTTTATCCTGCATGCGGCCTGCTTGTATGCGACTAAAAATCTAATAATTTAATTATTTTAGGTGCTAGACAATACCAGCAAAAGCGGAACAATATGGGTGGCGCGTCATCTACCACAGAATCGGGACATCTTCATAACTTGCGCTGGTAATGGACAAGTCACCTTGTGGAAGTAGTAAGTACAAGATATTTCTCTATTCTTTACTATTTTACGGCACGGTTAATCACTGATGGCGCAGTGACTGCAGAACTGCGTGACGGGTACGGTTCCCCAACTACACAAATATATGGGCAACGAGTACCTAGTTATTCCATGCCTGATTGTATAAAAATGATGTATTTTAGTGTATTATATTAAATTGAAGTGATAGGCAAAAGCAATTCCTATTTTTTAATCACCTTATGAAGACTTCCCTATTTTTTTTAAGCAGTACCTACTACCACACTAGGAACTTCTCCTGTATTGTGGGTGCATTTACAAACATAGAAACTCACATACACAAAGACCCGGAACACACTACTAGACCTGTAGATCATACAAATAAGGGCCATGCGGCGATCGAACCCGCGATTCATTGAGCAGCAGTCGAACACTCAGCGCACTGCGCCAACCGTATCGTCAGTGTAGATCATTTAGTCAATATAAAAAACCTCAAACCTCGTATTTTTACCTTTCTGACAATTATTACTTTTCCAGTGAGTACCCAGAGCATAGATACCACGTGGACGCTCAAGGCGTCTCCAGTGGCGTGCCCGGTAAGCTGAAGCGACTCCAGCGCATGGTCGTCAGCTCGCAGCCAATCAACGCCTGGGAGTGGAACCGGGACCACCTCGGATTGGCCGTCGCCACTGCCTACGACCAATATGTCAGGATTTTGGTCACTACTAAACTTAATTTGCAATAATTTGTGTGCTTATGTACGGAAATTATTTTGAGTGTCTCTTGTGCAATGTTTCAACTGAAATATATATATTTTTAAGTTAAATAGATGCATTTTGAAATTATTTTGTCAAAATATATGCTGTAATGTTTTTTCTTAAGCAAATCAACTATAAAAAGATAAGTTCAGAGAGTCAAATAAACACCTGTTTATTTGACTCTCTGAACTTATCTTTTTAGACCTCTACTAAACAGGCTGCATTAGCAGAATCATAATATGAATCATGAAGACGTCGACGTCATTGTTGGTTAGCGGAGTGTCTGAGCGATTAATTGCTGCGCTGTGTGTCGCGTGTTTGATTCCTGCACGGAACAAATATTTGTATGATGTACAAGTAGGTTGTTCCGGATCTCGGTAATGTAAACTGAGTGCTAAGGCGCCCATTACACGGTAGGTTTTGCCATGGCAAAACCATGGCAGAGATTTTGACTGCCGGAAAACCTATCACGCACCCTCAAATATCTCTGTCCAATATTGTTCTCTTCTATTGCTAAAGTAGATGAATAGATACAATATTATCGCAATTCATATTATGATTCTGAGACTTTAAACCCCTTTGTCCATGGTGGCCCATACTGTGGCATAATGTGGGTATGACCACTTCTATTGGCATTGGTATTTTGTAGTTTCTGCCTACCCCTATAATAAAATAGCGTGAGTTACAATTTATGAGTGGCTTGTTTGCAACAAATACAACATAAATATCAAGAAATAATTTATTGTTTAAATTAATTTACCCAAGATATACCTATCAAACAATATAAATTACTACAGCAATCAATACTAATTATGTAGGATGACAGTGTAAATTGTTTGTCGGTCGACTAGATTATAATGAGCCTTCTGTTTGTAGGGTTTTTCCACATAATTGATTGCTGGTTGATAACTAGCCAGTAATGTAGAATTATCTTTATCTACTCTCATATATAAATTCAAAATACAAAACTCAAAACGAGTTTATAATGACGTACTTTACACACAGTATATCGAAATGAAATTAAAAAAATAAATTATGACACTATTTCCTAACAAAATAATGTTATAATAAAATTTTTTTTCATTACGATACGGATTACAGATCATAGATACATGAATTTATTTTATTATCTGTGGCTGCGCGCGCTTTGGGAGTACGTCTAACGCCAACGATACACAATTCCATATTCAATTTCATACTCAATTATAAATACAAAATGAACACTTATTAATAATATTTATCTTTTATTTGATAATTATATTCGTGTTCAATGAGAGTAGATAAAGTAGTTTAAGAAACTGCACATAACTAGGTATTATACACTCGTGTGAAGTCCCGCGACTCTGTCTGTACGCTTAGATCTTGGCGGTCATCTCCTTCTGCGAAGCAGTCATACTAGCGAAGGAGGAGGCGGGACGCGTGTGGGAGAGGACAGTCACACGGCAACGGACGACGCAGCGCGGCGATTTCCGGCCACCGCAGGCGCGGGCATGCGGACGGCGAGTAAAGGGCGACTCGCCGTCCGATCATGGACCCGGGCACAGTCCATTCAGTTCTGTAGGTCAAACGGGTCGCTTGCTCCTTATAACATTGGTATTCAGGTGCATCAGGTAGGTAACGGCCCGCTCACGACCATGCCGCTGTGAGCGGCGGCTTAGCGCGGGGCGGCGATTGGTAACATAAAAAATGTATACATGTTTGATGCCGGCTCCAGACTATGGCCGTGAAGCCCCGCGAACAGGCGCGTACGAGAATGTGGATGGTTTTCGCGGGGTTCACGGGTGTTCGCGCCTGTTCCCCGAGAGTTCACGGCGAGAATTCGCGGCGCGAATTCACGACAATAGTCTGGAGCCGGCATGAAACACGCCACGAGGTGCCGCCAGTGGCAAAAACTCGCGAGGAACGAAACGCTACAGCGGCGCGCGATGTTCAGAGTGGCGGGAACAAAAGTACAAAGGCATGAGTGCGATGCCACGAAATAGAGCGATTCGGACAGGGGTGCGAGAGTGGGGAATTCGGCAGCTACCGCTTATCGCTACTGTGGGTGCGTGGCGTGTACCACACTCCGCCGAACTGCCCACCGCGCCGCTCACTGGAAAGCGACCCCAATAAATAGTTGGGAAAGGCTGGCTAGGCAAATGAAGAATGTTGAAGTAAATAAAACATCACATAAATTTTCTAACTAAAAGAGCGATTTATTGTTAGCCCTAGTACTTAGGTACACATTATAAATAAAAATTAAGGCTAGCATTCAGTTCTTATGACCACTAATAAAGTTCAAGTTGAATGATCGTGCGCTACACACTGAAGTCGTGTCGAGTTTATTGTATCATGGACAGAGACTGTGAGATTTATAAGTAGTTTACGTTACTACATATTTTATAGTATTTTCTATACTTTGTTTATGAATAGTATTAGTAACTACGTTAGGTATATGCTTACACTTTGCTCTCTGAACACAATCTCTCGTATTGATAGGTGAGAATTCTAATCTCGTCATTACCCACGACTTAAGAATGTCGCGACGATTAGTCGACATAGAAGCGTGACTGACTACTTTCTTCACCCTAACGAAAATAATGCTAATTAATTCAAATCTTATTAGAAACGCAACTTTATAATATAACACAGACATTACCATCGCTACAAAGTTAAAACGTATGGTCCAATAATTCCGTAGCCTTATGGTTCTTATTTATGCAACCACACTAATAAAATTAATTCAAAATCATCCGTCATATCCATGGCTGATAACATTTCTACACTGATTTAAACGACTACATTATATCGACTCTTTAATAAGCATTCATTTTTTTACCAAAATTCTTACGATTAAAGTCTAAAACAATTTGATGTGCAATCCAACTTGCATTTTGTAGTTCACAATTTCATCTGGACAACACATTAGTTTTTTTTTTTTCTTGTAATTTATCACTCAAAGGCAATAACGTTACGTGTAACCCCTAACTAGTGAATTGTACAAAAACTAAATTTTCATACTCCGTAAGCTAATGTTCGCTACTTCTATAAAACTTACATTATTTTTACACTCTCATGAATGATGGACTTATTTCAATTTCGATCAGCCTGTTATAAAGCCAGTTTTGTGGTTTCGAATATTTTGAGATCGCATTCGAGCAAGCGATTGAATTTTACATACACACAAAAGACCTTTTTCTCGATGGTAATTACGATAGATTGCATGTTGGACTAGTTGATGTCCAATATACAATTTATAGGAACTGTCGTCCAGAGGTAGGGCAGACGACGCACTAAAAGATCAGACTATAGCCACAACCGTTCGTGAATAAGGTACTTTGAGCTATCTAACGCTCAGGTTGCAGCCTCTATGGTCTGCATATAGAACTTTTTAGTGCGTCACTTGCCAAGGCCTCAGTTTTCGCATGTGTTGTGCATTCAACTGCGAACTTGTAACCAATACAACTATCCGATCCAATACGCTTATGTATATTTAGTCATGGCGTCTAGTCATCTTTGCACTTTTGTCGACATATTGTCTATGACTACACCAATTTTCACAGCATGTAACACCGATCAACATCATAGACATCGACTTCTATATTTAGACTTAACAGCCATTTATATATATATAGAACATTTCACTCAATTACAAATCGTTTCTAAAAGGCCTTCTACTCGGTTGCAGTCAGCAGGATCACCTTAGTTGAATCACGTTGAATCGACCATTGTGCTACAAGATCATGTGGTTGATTCAACTATGTCTTTGGTTGTAAGGAATGCGCTTTCAAAGTGGTTGAGTAACAACCAAATAATGGTGCCCTTGTTTGATGACTGATTCCAACCGTATAGCAAGCCTATAAATATTAACAATCCACTGTTCTTATATTAGTTGATGCTTACAACTGATAATCAAATTGAAAATAAAATAACTGCTTACACTATACTTTATGTGTATATTTTTACTTTAAATATCATCCCAATATGTCGATTGTCGAATAAGAAATGAGACCATATCGAAAATTAAATTGTATCTTATTAAACATATATCAACTTAGTGATTGAAGCTTACACCAGTAGTCTATAATTCTACCGCTAAAAGGCTGGCTCATACTTAAATATTAATCTTCTCACACGCTACGGAAAAACCAACATAAGTTACTTATCTACCATGTATAGAAATGAACGTACATTGAATATTTACATTTTATTAGCTTACAATAATAGGGCTGGTACTACATTATCGACGTCATTTTTCAGTTTTTGTGCGGACTTTTCGAATTTTACAGTGTTGATAATATTTGTTTTATTTTATTGATGCGAAAAAACATGAATCGACAGTATCTTTTAGGGGAATATTGTTGTTAAACCAGATTTAATGTTCAGAATAACATTTTTACCGATTTATTTGAATAAAATGCTGTTTTCAAGAGAAGAACGTACAGCTATGTCATGTATAAGACCTTCAAATAAACATATTGCGGTCATAAACTTGTCTGATTATGTAGTACCTAATAAAAAGCATAGACAGGTGGATTCATAAAAGTATCGAGAGGCATGTGCAATCAAAATTATTATATTCTAGATAAGTTTCAAACGAAACATCTATTAATTAAATAATTCAGTTCATTCATAATTACAACAATTATTATTAATTCTAGCAATAAAATCAGCACAGCAATTTACAAAGCATTAAATATTTTTTGTTATTTCCTGAATTTTCTCTTCGTATCTTACATGTTGTGTTCAACAAATAAATATGTAATATTTTATCGCGAATTTATAATGAGCCTTAAGTTAACATACAGACATTGAAAACATAGAATTATGAAAGTAACATATTTGCATACGCACTTTAGATACATTGCAATACATAACCTATTAATATTCGATGATAAAACATTTTATTTGAATTGCGAAATTAGTATAATAAATAGTTTGTATAATCAGGAAGGTTGGATATAATTTTTATAAATAAAATGTATTGTCTATGATCTAGTCTAGTCAATCACTTGCAGTAAGTAAGCCACAGTTGTCTGTGTGTGCAGTAGTCAAGGTGTACGAAGTCATGTGCGTCCTCACGGCGTGAGGTAGCCATGACTGCACTGTTGCGTTTGATAACGTAGCGCAAGCTGAGGGTTGTCGTCGCGGGGGCTGCGAGGCCTGCCGTCTTGTTTCACGTCCGTTGATGCACTTTTGTACGCACACGTCATTTAGCCGCTGGCGACCTGGAAAATAAATGAAATATACAATCGAATGGTACGATTCTACCAAAATAGTGTGCAGTACATCGCAAACGTTTTGTGCAGAAATTTAGCAGTGCGCGCACTAAGCTGGTATCGTGTTTAGCCTCTGTACCCACCGGAAAGACTGTACGTAACTTTTGTAAGCGCACAGTGAAGCACAGAGACACACGAACATTTTCCCTGAACTGCGTTTAGCAATGTGCGTGTACAAATAAATATTTCCACTCCGGTAGCAACCGCAAGTTTAAGTTCTAGAACAAAAAGTGTGTAAGCATCAACGCGAGTCGACGGCTCACGTGTGTGCGCGCACAAAATTATACGCAAAATCTCTGAAATGTTCGCGTGCAATTAACACTCGGTTAGATGAAAATTTAAATTGGAGCGTAAAAAGAGGACGAAAATAAAACTTAAAGGTGCCGGTTCGCGCGCGAGACCGCGACGGGAGACAGTGACAGGAGACCGCAATACTTGTCGCGGCCTCTTCTGCATAGGCGGCGGTTCACGCCGCGACAGGGAGACCCGAGACAGGAGACCACGACACACACTGCCTAATGTTATAATGTTTACTGTCGCGGTCTCCTGTCGCTGTCTCGCGCGCGAACCGGCACCTTGAGACGTGCCTATCACCCTCGCGTTGGCCTGATACCTACTAGGTAGCAAAAATCTTAGGTATTTTTGTCCTCTAGTCTATGCCAAAACTGATCTACCATAATAACACGTTATATTATCATAAGCGGATAAATACGCTAGAAAAACATAGTGTTAATGTAAATGAATTAAAATAAATGTAAATATTTATAAAACCTGTTGTTCAGGTATTTGTTATTGAATGTTTTTAATTAAAGCGATACCATCTGCTTCCGTTAGTTTGCGTATACAACCTTTATGAATTATTTATAACGTTCAATGTTGTTTGTTTGTTCATTAATTTGTATACTGAAGTCTATGGATGAGAACAATGATACATATAACAATTTGTTGTGAAACAATAAATGTTCTTTTATGGGGATTATAAACTTGATTGGACAGTTTGTATGGAGAGGCTGATTTTTTTTCATTTCCTGAAAAAAATAATTGTGGAAGATTGTTCAGTTTCGTCTACTGAGCAAGCCCTGAAAGTTTGCGGAGGGCTGTCCCTTACACCCAGTATATTGTATTTCGGGACACACGTATACCGCGACCCCGGTATACAAAGGGCTACTGAAGGACACCGTGGATTTTAGTCAGTACAAGTCTGACAGTCCCTCCCGCCTTGCCCTGGGTGGGAGGACTCATTTGATGATTTTACCACGATAAAAAAAAAGTGTTCCTGTAGCCTCCGATGCAAGATTCATCTTTGTTAAATCCTCAGGAATCGGCTCGTTTTCTTAAACACCCGTGCAGGCCCGCGAGATTAAATAATGTTATTGTCGATTTACCGAATGTTTTGGCATTTTGAAGTTAAATAAATACCTTTAATTTTAATACCTTTTTTTCGTAGCCCTACAAGTGTGCCAAATCTGGTGCCTGGTGGCCACCCTTTCCTGAATCAATAGGTAAAAGGCCTATTGATAGCGTGTCTCAATAAATTGAACATATAGTTAGTACGTCAGTTAGAATTTAAAACAATATTAACGGATTTTTTTTTCTTTTGTTAATTAATATTTACAATATAAAATCGCATTAAAACTCAATTATCTCGTGATGTTAAAAGCAAGTAAAAATTGTACTTGGTTGTGATGTGACATATTGCCAATTTAAAAAGTAGTTACATCTTCGTCAATTTTGGATTAATGATAAAAATATAATGAAGAACTAATTAACTTTTTTTAACAGCAGTCCAATTTTTTTTTAACTTGGTAAAATCATCAAATGAGTCTTCCCAACCAGGGCAGGGCGACTGTCAGACTTGTACTAACTAAAATCCACGGTGTCCTTCAACAGCCCTTTACGTTCCGGGGTCACGGTAGCTCGTTAGTCCCGCGACCCTGGCAGGTTCTTCAGTCCAAAAGCCTATGAATCATTTACATGATTGCGGTAGACACAAAAATAAGGTTAACGTTGGTACATACCTGTGCGAGCGTATCGAGATTCAGTCGAGGTTGTCCTGGAAGATGAGGCGCACGTACCCCGGGGAGCCCTGCAGCGGGGCCGCACAGAACGGACAGATCGCGTGGAAGCCGTTCGTGCCGTGAGGGATGTCTACGCTGGCCCAGTATCTGAGGAATTAATGGAACACGTTATAGTAACTGACATTTGTGGGTGGGATAGGGTTATGGATGATGGTGCGTCGCAAATAACTACATGGATTTAGCACCAAAGATACTTTAAACTTAATAGGCTAGTTTCTAGCATCAATAAATTGTAAATCTAGTTAGCACGTCAGTTACGAGTTTTGAAAAATAATGGACATACTTTTTTTTGTGGATTCAACAAAGTGAATATTTACAAATAAATATAAAACGCATCAAAATTCGAGTGGGGACTTCTGACGTCAGGATGCACCTAAAAATGACATCACAGCATAATATGTTGTGAATATTTAAAATCTTCGTCAATTTTGGTTTACGTAACAAAAGAAAAAGTACGAGTCAAATATTTTTTCATCATCATCATCAGCCTATTATGTTCCCACTGCTGGGACACAGGCCTCCTCTCTGTGAGAGGGTGTGGGCCATAATCCACCACGCGGGCCCAGTGCGGATTGGTAAATGTCACATATCTTCGAATTTTTGGTTCTAGGACATGCCGGTTTCCTCACGATGTTTTCCTTCACCGTTTTGAGAGCAGTGGTGATGAAATAAATTACACAAAGTAATGCGCCTGGCGGGGTTCGAACCCACGACCTACAACTCGTAAGTCGGGACCGAAACCACTGGGCCACCACTGCTCTCCAAATATTTTTTAAATTTAATTATACATAATACAAATAATATTTTTTACCGACTTCAAAAAAAAGGAGGTTATTGATAATTAATCTAACAGTTCTAACTGACGGACTAATTAGTTTTTTTTTGGTACACAAGCCATTGATACGAATCGAACTATGTTGAAAATTCATTTACAAGGCAACAAAGCTGATCCAAGAGCTATGCCATAACAGCACAGCTTTTTAATACATCTGAGGTCCCCTAAGACGTCTCAAAACACACTGGTCTATTTAGTAACATGGTTGACTCCTTCCAGTTTGGTCCCTGATTGCTTTTAACTGTTTCCCAAAGACAAGATTTCATCATCATCATCATCTCAGCCATAGGACGTCCACTGCTGAACATAGGCCTCCCCTTTAGATCTCCACATATACCGGTTGGAAGCGACCTGCATCCAGCGTCTTCCGGCGACCTTTACAAGGTCGTCTGTCCACCTCGTTGGTGGACGTCCTACGCTGCGCTTGCTAGTCCGCGGTCTCCACTCTAGCACTTTTCGACCCCATCGGCCATCTGCTCTGCGAGCAATATGGCCTGCCCATTGCCACTTCAGCTTGCTAATCCGGTGGGCTATATCGGTGACTTTAGTTCGTCTACGGATCTCCTCATTTCGGATTCGATCACGTAGAGAAACACCGAGCATAGCCCTCTCCATAGCTCGCTGAGCGACTTTGAGCTTTGAGATGAGGCCGATAGTGAAAGACCACGTTTCGGTGCCGTAAGTCATCACTGGTAACACACATTGATTGAAGACTTTCGTCTTGTCTTTGTGAAAGACAAGATTTAACCAAGTTATTTTCACACTGACTCCTATACTGTTCAAATCGGAACACAGCACCGCTTCTTAATTACATAATAGGTTTAAGCAATTTATTCTCAAAAAGACAAAAGAGCCACTTACATGAGAACATAAGATAACATAAAAATACTTAGCTTAGGTAACGGTCACTGATACAGGTACAATTATCTTAAAACTAGTTTCCTCTTAAATGGGTTACATTGTTATTTTTTATTTTATACAACTCAAGTTAACATAGTATTTTCAACTTTAGTCTTTACTATACTAATATCTTTCAGTGAGTGGTTTCAGTTATGTAATTTGATAATTTTGATTTGAAACCACTAAAAGAGGTTATATTTTTTATGTAGGATGGTAAATTATTATAAAATTGTGCTCCATCATAGGTAACATCTCTTTTAGCATAATTTGTGCGTGTCTTTGGTAGTACAAGTAAGCTGGGTCGACGAAGACTGCGTTTAGATATTTGGGATAATATAACAATAAACCTCTTAGATCATAATAAGACTCACTTGACAGTCCTCTCGGAGGCCATATGTCCGCAGGGGTTGAAGGCGTACGTGGGTGGTCCTGCGTCCACATAGAAGGCAGGCTCGATGCCCATACACACGCGAACCACGGAGCCCGCCGTCAGACACATCGGACAGCGACGAGCGCCTGACTCGCTGCCCTCCGCGCCCCACGAGTGCTCACCTGAGGACGAACAAATAGAGATAAGTTTGTGTAAGAAAGTGTTTAATAGGCTATTTGACAGTATCAATCTAATATATAAAAATCAATGCCACTTTTCGTTGTAACGTTATAACTCAAGAACGGGCTCACCTATCCAAACCAAATGTTTAGGCTTTGTTCGAACTATTTAGTAGATGCTTTATGTGAAGTTTGCACGAAATCGGACGAGCAGTTCTTAATATACCCGTGCGAAGCTGGGACGGGCCACTAGTAAATTATAAATCTAACAAGTCCGTTATTTAGAATTTTGAAAAATAACGGACACATATTTTTTCTTATGTAAAATCAATGAATATTTACCAAGATACGAGGGGAGGTCAAAAAGTTCGCGGAATGGAGGGGTTAGAGTGGGGATAGGAAGATTTTTTTTACATGTCAGTACTTGGTGACTCAATACAACTACGAATATTAAATTTCAGCCCGATCGGTTCATTAATCTTTGAGATTTAGCAATTTAAACAAGTAAAACGGGAACAGAACAGTGACTGTGATGAAAATTGAGTTTCGTTCCGTGAAAGAGCTCTTTTTTAAGCAGGGAAAAACACCTCAGATAATTTTGAAATGAATGCAGTTTGATTATATGGACTCTTGCCCTAAAATGTCAATAATTTGCAAGAGACATAGCCTCTTTCAACAAGGCAGAGATTCGATTGAAGACGATCAGTGCTCTAGTCGGCCGATTGCGGCAACATCTGTAGACATTGTTGAAAAGTTCAAAAACTTGTTCTAGAAAATGCTTGTTTGAAGATAAAATAGAGAAAAGGTGACTGGAATATCGTCTACTGCTATTTTGAGCATTCTCCATGACCATCTTGGCATGTCTAGAGCCAGTGCAAGATGAGTGTCGACATTGCTCACACCGCTTCAAAAACAACAGCGCGTCGAGTGTTGTTGCGAGTTTTTGGATCTGTCTAGTGACAATAGGAATAAGTAAATGAACCAAATTTTGATTGGGAATGAAACTTAGGTTCATCATTATGAACTTGAGATAAAAGAAGAGACCATGCAGTGGCACAAATAGACACACCACCGCCTAAGAAGTTCAAGGTGTCACAATCATCCTGAAAACCGATGGCTACAGTTTTTATGAATTCAGAGGCTATTTTGTTGACCGATTATAACGATAAAGGTATCAATATCATATGGAAGCACTACGCTACGCTAACATAAAAAATAAACAAGAATTTAAAAATTAAAAGAATGGGAAACTGGTGTCGAGGTGTGCTCCATTTGCAACGCAACGCACTCGTTCACAAGAGCCATGTTGCGATGGCTGCCATAAACAAATGCAGCTTCGAAACTTTTAGCCACCTACCCTACAGTCTAGTTTTGATCCTTTGTTATTATTATTAGTATCCAAACTTGAAAAAAGAGCATCGTGTAATGATTTCACTGATGTCGAAGGAGTGAAGTCACCTATTTCGAGGGCTTTGACGAATTTTTTTTTTTCAAAGGTAATAATAAATTATTTTAAAGATCTGAAAAGTGCTATAAGGTTAATGGAGAATATACTGAATAGGAAAAATAATTTCATATTTAATTTCACCCCCCTTCCTTTTCATTCCGCGAACTTTTTGACCCACCCTCGTATAACACATCAAGACTCGAGAGTGGGGGCTCGTGACGTCAGAATTCAGTAAAAAATGTACTAAATTGTGACGTATTGGCAATTTTGAAAGCATCATATCTCCGTCAATTTTGGTTTGCGTAAAAAAAGAAAAAATACGGGTCAATTATTATTTGATAATCTAACTGACGGATTAATTAGAATTTTTTAGTCAAATAGCCTATTGTGTGAACAGTGATGGACTGCTGCGCAGCGTGACGCGGGTTCGATCCCCGCACGGTATAAATATTTGTATGATCTGCAAGTAGTTATTCCGGGTCTGAGTGTATGTGAGTTTATATGTTTGTAATCCCACCCACGAGACATGAAACTCCAAATGAGGCGTAAAATTAAAAAAAAAAATTCGTTAAATTGAAGTTATACGGGGTGAATTTTTTACATGGGCACAGCGAACAATACTCAAAGAAGTTCAATTTCTGTTTGGAAATGTTTTTTTTTTTTATATTGCTGCAGTTACTTTTTATAATTAAAACGAAGAGTTTTCGTAGTTTCGGATTAGGCCATCGACGCCCACTTGAAAAATTCTCTCTGTATGTAAGTAAATCACAAAAAAATGTACGACAATCATTATAAACGATTGCGTGTAAATGTCTCCTAAGATCCTTATTATTTCTCTGGTGATAAGGTTCACAATATGTTATTAAAGAATCTTTTATCATCATTTTAATTATTCTGGCTATGCATCAAACATTTATTTCGACCACTCATCGTCATTATGAAATATCGTCACCATTACACAAAATCCAAAAGTCCGTAATGGGAAATCCCAATAAACTCACAACACTAAAAAAATGGGAAAGACCTAAAGAGATATAAGTTTCACAAGTTTGCTTCAAATAACATACATAAAGCTTATCAGAAACTAGCTGTTCCTCGCGGTTTTAACTTAGAAATATTTTTTTTTTAAACGACACGCACTGTTCGGCTCCTATTGGCCGTAGCGTGATGTTATATGGCCTATGGCCTCCGTCAATAAATGATAGTCCACAAAACACAAAATGAATTTTTGGATTCGAACCTGAGATCGTCAACCAAATAAACTCTTCAGCATTCAATATAGATTAATGTCGGAGTAACAGCCCTTTCACACGGCAGTCCAGTTTTTTGCAGGATCCCGTTTGATCGCGAAAGAGATTATATGCTAGTGTTCACACGAGCAAGCCGCATGCAGGATCCTGCAAAATGCTGATCCCGTCGATTTGTGCAGTTAGGTTTTGTCACCGGAAACTGGATCCATCGTCCAGTAAAAAGCGGGATACCGTTTAATGACACACATATTTCACACGGTTTCCTGCGTGCGGTTTTTTGCTGGACACTGTTTTTTGCGGGATAGTGGAGTGGTGAAAGCCCAAAAAAAATTTTGACTCATCTCTTCTCAAATCGCTCATTAAATTTACAAAAATAATTAAAGTCGAGCGTTGTGTCACGATAGGATGAACCCAGAATCTTCTATTTCGCTGCCGACGACGCCGATAATACCAATAGAATATTAAGTATTCACGTCCATTTCGCCTGATCACTAGCGTAGGAAGTATTCACGTCCATTTCGCCTGATCACTAGCGTAGGAATGGTCAAAAAACAGGATGCAACCGTATTCACACGGCAGTCCAGTTTTGCGGGACCGGCTTTTTACTGGATCCTGCAAAACTGATCTACCATGTGAACACAGCGTCCGTTTTTGCAGGATCCAGTAAAAAGCCGGTCCTGCAAAACTGGACTGTCGTGTGAAAGGGCTGTAACACTCTTTCCCAAATCAATTTATATTTTGCATTTAAACTAAATGTATAAAACCAAATTAATTATATAAAAATGCCTATTTACTATATTCAATTGATAGTAGTATGGGTAGGAGGAAAAAAGCTGTTAATTTTATTAACTTGTGTCTATAATGAAAATTAAATTAATAAATACTATTTCATATGAAATCATGAATAATGCAGGAAATACCAATTGAGCACATTTATGTGTTTCCCGAGCAATCTACATTAATAATCAGTTTTTAGGAACATAAAATGTAAACAAGTTTTTTTTTTAATCAATAATTTTTTATCCCATTTTTGGTATTGCAATGCCGCGTCTCTCAAACTGACTTCTTATTAACATTGATTCGGAAAACTGATGCTGTACCAAATCATATGATGAATCCATACTTTTGATGACAATCCCTATTCTATGATGAACATATCGAATGAACCCTACACTGTAATAACGGACCTAATTGTATGATGAGATTATACCTGTATTTGTGCACACTTTTTGCATTATTAAATACTGCCTGAGTTGCTAGATAGTCTTTGTCAGACTATTAAGATGGTATGGTTTCTTTGTTATGACCAGAGTTCGGAATAGGTTATTTTCCAAGCCAGCAACATTCTTTGATGACGAACCCAATCATAATTTTCTAATCTTTAATGCTTTAAAAACCCTGCCATCGGATTCATTTGGATCTCTATCCTATGATAATAATGATCATTTTACAATAGCAATATTTACCTTGCACATGTCCACAATTGAGGTACACGTAGGGCTGGTTCAAGTCCTGATGCGCCGAAGACAGTTTGCGTGGTATGACGAGCGTGTTCAGTCCCACGGGACACTGTGGCCGTCCCGCATTCAGCTCGTCCACTAGTTGTTCTAGATCGCGTTTTGTCTGTGGACATTCGAATTTTGAATAATAAAAATAAAACTAGAAAAAGGAGGACGAATAACTTCGAAAGAAAGAAGTAGCCACTTTAAAAAGAAAAACATTCTTAAAATGTTTTTTAGTTTATCTAGTTCTAATGTTAATGTTAAAATGCTAATTGGGTCTCAGCTCAGCGTATTGTCTGATAATAACGCAAGATTTGTTTATAAACAAAATACGTCACAACCATCAACCACTAATAAAGAATATTTATTACTAATAAAACCTCTTTATTGGTGATCAATGGTCACAACAAACTAATCAATACATTTAGCAAAGATAAATGATTCACAATCTGGGTCAACAACATTTTAATCAGTACCTATTCAAAAATTCGTCACAACGTAATTCCAATTTCACAATTAGGAATTACGATGTGACGAATTTTCTCAGTCTTCAGAAAATACCGTAAACTTTCTTCTTAGTCATGTTTCTTTACCGTTATAGGTAAAGTGACGTCAATTCATGAACTTACCGGTGAGTTTTTAAGTCCTTCGGCACTCCTCCACAACAGTGTAGCGCCACATAAATCTATCATCGTTCCGTCTCTGAGGACGTTTGTCTCTGCTTGACAGGGTAGGCCCTACAAAATAAAGAATAAAACATTTGTAGCGAGCACCGAGCTTACATAGAATAAATAAATATCGGCGAGATGAACGTTGCAGGAATATATCAAGGGTTTCCCATGCGTGTTTCAAATTCTTAAGAGCGTGTACGACGAATAGCATTTGATACCAACTTAGAAATCATTATTTTTTTAAATGACTGAACAGGTCTTAAGAAACTTCACACGTATAAGCGGAATACATAGGGAACATTTTCGAAAAAAAGTGTTAAGGCTACATTAGGGTGATTTTGAACTTTTTCCTTAGAAAATAATAATGACTTCCCATTAACTACTCGTATTTTTTTTTAATAAAACATTTAGAAAATGTTCTTTGACATTCTTCGTTTAGACCTGTGTATTCTGCTTTATCATATAATTATGTAGCTTCATAAAAATATAAGTTGGACTGAAACGTTTGTTTGAACTTTGTACTCCTAAAGAATTCTTAAAAAAAATTGTCGTCACCTGGTCCAACAATTTAGTAGCACCAGAATTCCAGATGGATTGCATCCGGTGCCCCAACAGTACGCGATTAAACAGCTGTTATTTTTGTGGCACAAAAAAAGTTATAATGAACCGCTGATTTTAAATCTTGTTCAGTCAGGTCCCAACTGGTTCTATATACGTCTTCCTAGTACCATATTGTCTGAGCACATTGCCTTCTCTGAACAGGAAGTTTGGGATTCCAAAAGTAAGACATCGTGGCAAAAAGTTCACCCAAAAATCTGCCGGGACTTTTTGTGACGAATTCTCTAACCTTTTTTTTTGTTTAATAAACTAGGGTTCTTGAGACCATTAAAAATTAAAAAATTAAAAACAAATTTGTTAAAAATTAAAAACTATTAAAAAATTTGCTGACTTATTGGAAACCGCAAGCAGCTGTTAATTTTTACGACTCAGTATTAGACCACCTGTTTTTGTTACATCTTTTTTACAGCAGGTGTATCGAATCGAAACTATCAAAACAATGGTATGTATGGGAAGACCAAATCAGGATACAATTGGCTATCCTATGCACGAATGCACATTAAGGCAATGGCGCCGTTTAAATACAGTCCTTTTCACAGTTAATTTTACGTCTGACTTTGAATTTCTACGACCCCATCTCACAGTTATCTTTTATAATCGGACATCTATAAGTATTGCTTGCTTGCTTAGTTGCCATTCCACCAATTCGCACTAAGCGCTTCCAATCACCCTTCATAATGCGCACAGCTTCATATGCAAAATCCGTATTAAAACAATGAGCATCTTACTCCAAAAAAAAGTTAAACATCTGTTGAACACTTTTCTAAAAAACTGTCAACTGCAAAATGGCATTTGACGTTACGTAAGGGTCCTTTTACAGAGAGGAGGCCTGTGTCCCAGCAGTGGGAACATTATAGGCTGATGATGACGAAGGGTCCTTTTGCAGTTACACTTTTAGACAAGTGTTCAACAGATGTTTAACTTTTTTCGGTACTACGGTTAGTATCTATCTTCGTAGTTACCTTCTGTTGTGCAGAGCGACTCTCCCTGAGCGAGAAGACAGCGCCCCCGACGGAAGTCTCGCGCCAAGGCCCACAGGTGGCGCTGCCGCCGCAGAAGTCTCCGCGAGGATGCATGATCAAGACACCATTTGTCGTAAGTCCGTCTATTTCGTGGTTCTCTGTCCATTTTGTCGCTTTTTCCTGAAAATTATAATGATTTCGGTTAAGGAAAATTCTATACATTTTTAAACTGATATGGTTAATAAGGTACGAGTACCATCGTTATAACTTTTTAATGTTCCCCGAAACCCGGGTTAATTCTCGTATCCTGTTTTAAGTTCAAACATAAAGGTAAGGAAAATGCTATCACTTTCAGGAATATGACTAATGTAACAATGCAAAAAGTAAACGATTAAAAAATCCCAGAAATGATATTGCGGCCTCAACATTCAATCCATGCAAGGGTTGCCCTTGTATAGATAGAATAATATTAAGGCTTTGAAAGCCAATATGGTATTAGTAATATGGCTTTTTTAGTTTTCAGAAAGAGGTGACTGCTTTCGATTCCTCGCTCCGTAGCATGGCTTGAACCAGTGCCTATCGCTTACGCGAGGTCATGGCGGTGCTCTACTCAAAGCGGGTCAGTCCTTTACCGTATGCTTTACCGTGATGTTCCACCGTGTGGACCGCTTGGAGGAAACACCTAGGTGTTTCCTCCCTTCGAATCCGACACAAGAACATCCCGGAACAACCATGTCCGGTGAGGACCAGTCAGGCGGAAGGTGAGGTCGCCAAGAGGTCATAACCGCGGCTATTGCGGCGTGCCCATATATGATATGTCTAGCAGTGGAATGTAATGATAATGAGCCAAGTTGATAAATGACATTCTAATCTTCTACACAACGGACACCCACGTTCCAATTTAAAAATAACAGTAGGTACTTCTCACAAATCATCATTTATTCATGCGCACAACAAATCCGCTAAATTACAAAAAAAAAGCTTAAAACTTCTGAACGCCTGACATTAAAAGTTCGCTGAATCTAAGTGGAGTCTCATTGCGAATAAATGGCGACTAAATTGTTGGCATTAGCCGTTCATTTACGTGAAGCGACTACGTCACAGGCGCCCACGGATTACGTTAGGAGCGTCAAATAATTATGTGTACTAGGTTTGTATTCAGTTCGTACTTGCGAAAAAGATTGTGGCAGTTCTAAGTAGTTGTTGCTGCTTTTTGCTCAGGTTACAAAACATCCTTTGATTGCTTAGTCGTCCTCCTACGCTTGTAAGGTTACTGATAGCACATAGGAATCTGAAATAGATAAATTCAGATTCCTATGTGCTATCAGTAACCTTACAGAGACTAGAATTAAACGTGATAAATGTGCATAAGAGGTTACCTTAAACTTTGAATGTTAGAGGTATTATTTCGAACTCATCAACGTTATGCTTAAAAACAATCACGAAGAAAAGTTTTTCTTTTGCCTATTGTCACTAAAAGTTTAATTTATTAGATCACGAAAGTAATCGTTGGCAGAACTAACTATCGTTAATAAAACTCTGACAAAATTTCCAACAAACAATAAAATCCGTTGACATTACATAAAAATACAAAAATACTCGCAACCTTACGGTAAAAGTATCGGTCACTTACCCCTAAAAATATATTTCTGGAGGAGTCAAAACCGGCTGCGTAAATGCGGCAGTTATTAACATCGTTGCGGTCTGCTATGATGCGGCACGCGAACCGTGATATTGTGCTCTGCAGTACTTTTGTGTCTCCACTCTTGTCGCCGGCCACTGTGTCCATCACCACGAAGTCGATCGGTGATTCTGATGATCTACCGATCTGGGGACAAGGAAAAAATCTGTTAATACATTATACATTATCCTGACTTTTTCTTACGTTGGGAATTAACAATCTATCTTGGTGGCTGGCTATCTTCCGTTGGATCTTTGTCTGTAAACCAATCAACGAGTGAATTTGAGTTCTTCAGAGTCCTAGATCCAATCAGAGGCAGCCGTCAAAAGCAAAGGAACTGGATTTGGATTCAAAATCATAATATTTTGTTTCACATAATATCATGACGGACGTCGAAAACAGGTGCTTGATTCGGTTTGGTCGTTTCCACGGAGAAGACCAGCAAGAAACTCCAATTAATTGAAATTGAATAATTTCTGGCGTTAGCTGGTCAATAGTCGATATGGAAATTATGGATCAAGCCAGCACCTAGCATCTACAAGCATGGTGCTATCACTAGCATCCATTATTTCCAATTTTGTATGTGTGTACCTCTGCTGGTAGAATTAATTATTTGCCGATTTCAATTGCCTTTTATGACGAGTTTTGCATTATCAGCATTTAAACAGCTATAGGGCATCAGGATGTTTATCCCATTTTTATGGAATTTACAGTTTCGCATTGGTTTATAAGCTCGGGGAAACACTGAGATGTCATGAAAAATCCAGAGTTTAAACCAGCAGCGCAGAGTTTCCCAAAGTGGACGATAACGCCCCCTTGTGGCCGCTGCAGGCGGGGGGCGGTAAGAGACCCAGAAAAAAAATGGGGGCGTTGTGTAGAGGCTTCGAGGGCGATTTGTAATTTCATCTAGCTAGGAGGACTCTTAGACACCGTCTGAGGTCTCGAGTCTCGGCTACAACTTGTGAACATCAACTAATATTAATTAAGAGATTGCTCAAACTGGGTTCGATACATCTCTCCGCGTAGTTTTTTTTTTTCAAAACATTGCCCCACCCTAGGAATCTCTTCCTGTATCGTGGGTGCGTTTACAAACATACACAAACACCCAGACCCGAAACAATTATTTGTAGATCATACAATAAAAATATTTGTACAGTATACACAAAGAAACAAATAAAAAGGCAATAGACACACTTTCGCATTTTAATACTTATTAGTATTTCTAGATAGGTAATTTTCGTAGATAATTGAGCGCGGGCAGTCATGTTTTAACAAGTAAATATAGCTCACAACAATTGATTATATTAATTTGAAGTTACAGTGATTTTTAAGTAGCTGAAAAAATGGGGGCGCTATAAATTAATCTATTCTTAAAGTGGGCAGTAGTACAAAATAAATTTGGGAACCTCTGGTTTAAACCAAAATAAAAACAATGTACTTACTGATAAAAAATTTGATTGCGAGAGTGGTTTTCCCGAAATGTGTAGGTAATATGGACGATAAAATCGAACGATAATAATCAAAGTCGTGGCCTATTACATCAACATGAAAAGTAATTTTTACATTTATGATAAGATAACAAACTAATATCTGTCCTTTCCTTCCCTTAAGCCTCCTGCAGACACACGCGATTAATCGCGCGGGGCGACATGTCGCGGTCCATTCGCAGTATTTTTAGAGTGGAAATTAGCTTGGCTCGTTGTCGCAGCGCGATTAATCGCGTGTGTCTGCAGGAGGCTTTAATAAATTAACCGCTTTGCAACAAAGATAGGTATTGGAACAACGCCTAAGTTTCTTGATTTCTCCTGCCCTTCCCGTTATCGGACTACAAGACGTACGGCAATGCGCAATCGTTACATGGTGGACATCCCTCCGGTACGTACAAAGCGTTTTGCTAATACTTTTATTGTGCGCAAAGTTAAGGAGAGAATTTCCTGCTGGAATCTGTGTTTCCTGATAGCTATAACTCTTTAAATCAAGAGTGAATAGGTTATTTCTAGGCAAGAGTGCTTCTTCACCGAGGACCAAATCTTTGCTTATCATCAGTGAAGATAGTGGTCATACGCGAATCTATCTTCTTCTTCTTTCTGCCCTTATCCCATTCTATTTGGGGTCGGCGCAACACGTTTTCTTCTTTCATTCTCCCCTATCAGACGTCACAGTGTAGCGCGTAGGCATAATATAATTAGTTAGTCTTAGGCGCATTAGATTAAGTCACTGTATAAATTCACTGGAGTCAGACATTCGACACAGTCGTCCAATAAACTTCAAACCGAGAACACGCATATCATTTTGCCGCCCCTTCTGTCAACAATCACTCACACACTCACATTACCGGCAAAGTGGTGACCCCGACGTGTGCGCGCGCCTCTTAGGTTCTTACGGTTTCCAGTGTTAAATTCGCCTAACGGAGTTATTGTGTGGCGTTGAATTTTACTTTTTTGACATGGAATACACGTTTTAACGAAGTTTTTGACATCGGTGTTCATATCACTCCAAAAGTATCTAGATTTAACTAAACGTTTCGTAGTGGCGACGCCGGGGTGACTCACGTTGTGCAATGTTTTGATTGCGAGTTCCCGGAATTGTTTAGGTAGATAAGGACGTATATCGTTCGTAGATGTTTCGCATGCTATTTTTATCTCGGTGTTAGGCATAGTAATTAATTTAAATTGAAGATTGCTACGTTTGCGTAGACTTTCTAATTCAGAATCGGTTTTTTGTAATTCAGATAATTTTTGGTAATCGAATAAAGATGGCATGGTGATCTCTTCAATTCTAGATAAGGCGTCGGCTACTGTATTTTTATCGCCTTCTATATATTTAATATTATCGCAAAATTGAGAGATGAAATCTAATTGCCTCAAACGCCTTGGAGAATCTGATGGTGAAACTTTCTTCGTTAGTGCGAAAGTCAATGGTTTGTGATCCGTTAACACGGTTAGTTCTCTACCTTCTATCATATGACGGAAATGTTTTATTGACATGTATATAGCTAGAAGTTCCCTGTCGTAGGTACTATATCTTGTTTGGGTATCCGTAAGCTTTTTTGAATAAAATCCGAGGGGTTGTAATTTTCCGTCAACTCTTTGATTTAAAGCTGCGCCTACACAACTACCAGAAGCGTCTGTCATTAATACTAAGGGTGCGGTTGCGTCTGGGTGGGCTAGCATGACTGCATTGTTTATGAGTTGTTTACATTGACTGAACGCTTTTAGTGCGCTTTCGTTCCATGTTATCTCAGTTTTGTCGCGTTTTTTTGAGTTATGCAGGTACGCGTTAAGTGGTGCTTGAATCTCTGCAGCTTTTGGAATGCTTTGCCTGTAGAAATTCATCATGCCGAGAAAACGTCGAAGTTCCTCAATTGTTTTCGGTTGTGGATAGTCATTAATAAGTTGTGTTTTTTTCGCACTCGGTTTTACGCCCTGTGAATCGATATGGTAACCGAGAAAATCTAATTCGGATTTACCAAATTCGCACTTATTTGTGTTAATTGTTAAGCCATAGTTATTTAAACGATTTAATATTGTTTCTAGATGTTCTAAATGCTTAGATTTAGATTCCGATCCGATAATAATGTCATCTAGATATGGGAATGCGAAATCTAGACCTTCCAGTGCTTTATTAATTAATCTTTGGAAGTCTTGTGCTGCGTTACGTAATCCAAAGTTCATTCTTGTAAATTCGAATAAACCGAATGGAGTTATGACTGCAGTCTTGGGAATATCTTCGGGTGCCATGCGAATATTAAAATAGGCTTTTCGCACGTCAATTTTAGAAAATATGGTTTTGCCTCTGAGTAGATAAGTGAAATCAAGTAGTCGCGGTAATGGGTAACGGTCGGGTATAGTTTGTGCGTTGAGTCTACGATAATCTCCGCATGCTCTTATTTCACCGTCTTTTTTAGTAACACACACAAGTGGGTTAGCCCAAGGACTATTTGAAGGCCTACAAATACCTAATTGCATCATTCGTTCGAATTCAGCTTTCGCTATTTTGTATTTCTTCGGATTGAGTGGACGTACTTTTTCATGAACCGGGGGACCGGTGGTATAAATGTGGTGTTGTACGTCATGTTTGGGGTCTGTCATAAAATTTTCTAGTTTGGTGATGCTAGGAAACTTTTGTAAGATAAGATGGTATTCGTCATTGACATCTATTGTACGAATACTCGGTTCGTTGGAGGATATTACGTTTGTGGTGCGCGATAACAATGTGACTTTGTCGACTAATTTCCTACCATGTAGGTCTACCAGAAGTTTGTTTGCGGCTAGGAAATCGGCACCTATTATCGAACTACGTACGTCGGCTAATATAAATTTCCATCTAAATGTACGGCGTAGCCCTAGATTGACCGTAATGACTTTTTCACCGAATGTCTTTATTTTTGTGCCGTTTGCTGCATATAACACATAGTCTGACGTCCTACAGGAGTTTTGCTTTTTTGCGGCTAATACAGAGACGTCGGCACCTGTGTCGATTAAATATCGCACACCTGTTGTAGTGTCTGTTACGCACAAACGATATGAATGTTCGACACCGGCGACATTATTTATTCGTGCCGGTGTCTGAATTAGTTTTCCGAATTTTGTGTAGGGTGTTTGCGGCAATTAACGAGATCTCCGCATTTGCGCGCATTATTGCCGTAGACGTAGTGATAAAAACACAGAAAATTTGAATCGCCGGGTTTCGCGGACTGGTTCAAAAACTTTTCTCGATTTATTTGTGAATTTTCGCGACTTTTGGAACGCGGTCGAGACGGGCCGGGATTATGTCGGTTTCGTCTTCGCGGTTCATGATGATTTTTTCTATTGTTTTCGCCTAGTTTATTATTTAATGCCGCGATTTCCATTTTCATTTTGTTTATTTCATTTAATATTTCGGAAGTATTATTTTCTAAATTCTGAGAAGGCTTCGAAACAGAAGCTATCTCAGACGGTTTGGTATTCTCTATAATTTTATCAGCGATTTTGGCTAGACTATCTAATTTTACTTCACCTGAATCACATGCCGTTAAGACAGTATCATTTACTCCTTTTTCTTTCATATCATTCCTTAGACAATCCATCCATCTTTTCTTTGGCCTTCCTCGTCCTCTCCATCCATCAACATTCATACTCATTACGCCATTTCATCCATCCCGACTTGATCCGGTGTGTTATGTCCCGGTCTACATCGCCGTCTCCTTGGACAAGCGACCCGAGGTACCGACAGTCGGAACAGACTGGTATGGGCGTTCCTGCAAGAGCAATGGGCAGGACTGGACATACGCGAATCTATCGTTAATTAAAATTTGAAAAAGAACTGTATTCGGAGCGCCCGCGCCGCGCCGATTTCTTCATGATCGAAAAAATAGTGTCTTAGGAAATTGAACGTGATAAAGGCCTTTTTATTGGTGATTAACGAGTAAGCCCTCGGCAACAGTTAATACATAGTCATCAGTTGTCGAGGAGTGTGAAGGCTGCGTTACGTCACCCGTTCCAAAGAGTGACTGCAGCGCTCTGATTAGCAATGTCGAGAAGCATTCGCGAAGCCTCCTGTCAAATGCTCCTCAAATGCACTTTTTAGAGGCCAGAGGAAGTTGTGAATGTAAAGGCTATTAATATTTGTACAGTTTAATTGTTAGAAAAGATAAAGCGATTCGCAACACAGGATTAACCGGTTCATCTAACATTGAACACCACGACTTTCCTCTAGCGCACGCTAACTAATTGATGGTTGGTACAACAACAAATTCCGCTCGGTGTAGCTCGGTATTTCGACGAATTCATCCTGAACAATTTCGAAAATTCAATAATGTGGAACTATTTTGGGTTTCTGTCTGCGGTCTATATCAGTGGAGCTGGTCGCTTTTTTGAAATATTTAACAATTTCGTCAACGTTGTCCTATTTGTCGTTTGGCAATCACGCACCTTAATTCTTGAGCCAACTGGGACGTCAGCAACATCATTTTATTTTTATACCTCCACCAGGCATTGTATTTACACATTTTAAAGTATTTTCATGTGTTACGTTTTTGAAAGGTTACCTTCAAAGCTAAACGCTCAAGTAATCCCTAATTAATGCTTGTTTACACGAATCGTTCTCGAAGCAGCCTTTTAATTCCCAATTACGAGAAATTGGAAATTCAATTTCACTCGATCTTGGGTAAATCATATTTCGTAAGATGGAGTTCAATTAACTTATAATAACTTTAGGAGTTTACGAGCATAACGATTTGATGGAAATACACATTCGAACCGTGGCATCCATTTAGATTAGGTTGTCGGTAACGTTCAAATCGGTGAAGATAAGCGTTGAAGTGTAATAATTTAAATTACAGCAAGATCGGGGAGGTTCACACGCGTGATCATCACGCATCATGTTCAATAAGTCCGCGGTGTAAAGATCTGGGTGCAGGCGTTGATCCGTCAACATCGGAATTCGTTGCGTTAAATGGCAATGTTTTCTTGCGCAGTAGTTGTGGGGGGCATATCGTACTGGGGTATAAGAATGCAGATTAGCGTGATCGACACCGCATTGCCGCTGTTGAGTAACTTGAGGCAACGAGGAGGCGTTTGCGTCATGAGCCCGGCGCGGCACCAACGCGATGCCGCATACATTACTAGTACACGAGGCCCTGCATTATGCACTTGTGAAATTAACTTTATGACAATCGATCGACCGAGTAAGTCAACCTTTATTCAAGGCTGAATAAGAAACGAAGACTTCTTCGTACTTTTACTGTACCTAACGTATTCTGTTCTTGAGAATACGTAATATGATCCAATAAGACACAATTATAATTATGCATAGTTCAGCAAACCCACATGTCGTACACACTCAAAATTGTTGTTCTTTAAACTAATCTAAAATAAGCACGAAGCTGTTCCTCGTAACATCATAAACTGCTCCGACTATTCGAGCTAGTAACTGGCTTGAACATCATTACTCCAATTTGTCTATTCTAAATTCTATCGGAGGGGTACTGAACCCATTGCACAACGACAGCTGCGTCTAGGTTTCAATTGAGCAACTCTGAGTAATATTTTTTCTCTCTAAACCACAGAATTGGATCAGCGGGCGTGACGAGAGAATAAAGATGGAGGAGATTACTAGCTATCCGGTTACCAACCCGTTATGTACCGCGTTTCGTCCAGTGCGTACATGCCTTAACACCAAAACTAATCTAATCTAGCCACGGTTAAATATTAACCAAAACAATCGATAATTACATCTTGTGCAAAGAGATAAGAGCCGTCTCACGCACGGGTATTGGTCGGTTTCGAATGTGTATTGTTCTGAAACTCGGTAATTGCGTAGCTATTTCTAATAATATTTCACCGTCGCTTTTAATCGCCCAACCTATACCGCGCAAAATTTTACAATAAATAAGGTTTAACGAGAAAAACTCAATGCTATTGTTCCAAAATTTAAATCATTCCGCCCGATTGTCTTTTTACCATTGACCAAGGTTAAACTTCGGTCAAGGTTTACCTTACCGGTGCTGAATCGCTGTGTTATGTAAATTGAAGCATTACATGATAAACAATGCACATAAAACTGACGTATAAACAACTCTTACAAATGATAATATAGTGTTAACAGGTATTAGAGTGCTGCGATACGCCAGGAATCTTACGTCAGTAGACACATGCATTTATTTATTAGCAGTAATACTAGGTGCCAGCCTGTGCCATTTTGTGGCCGCTGTGGGTAAGGTAATGCAGTGGGCACAGTAACTGATATCAGCAAACCGCAGCTTGATAACTAAGACGCACCTACATAACAAAACCACAAATGGGCGATAGAAACATTAGGAAAACAAAGAAATAAATCATTAAGGGCAGTTACAAATATTCCATTATTCGCTTTTCAGGTAAATTGCTGGCCTACAAACGTTAAAAGTCGAATTAAAATGGTACGTGGACCCACTGGCGCTTGTAAGAAAGACTTCTTTCAACTGTTTAGTCCTTTAAGGTCCATTGTGCCTGACGCGTGCTGCATCTCCAAGATTGCCATTTGAAAAGGAAATTCGATTTAGTTCTCTTCTAGATATTTCCTCCTTGTTATTCTTGTCTGGCTTCCAAGCTATTTTATGCCATGGAGCATTACATAGAACTTCAATATTCAAATGATCGAATTTGCGTATACGAAAGGAATTTAAATTGGCTTTGTTGAATATACTCGTAGTACTGCTATAAATAATTGAATTTATTGTTTTCAATAATGAAGCCGTGTAAGAGACAATAAATATTCCCCTTCTTGCGAACAAATTCATAGCAACCGCAGGTGTAAGTGGTTAAGACAGGGGTTGTGCTTCGACCCGGACCAATGAAGCCTCCACTGGAAGGCAATTTCCTTTCCATAAATTTGATACTGACGCGACGTTATCACCACGCTTCGCTTGCTTAACAATCTAATTTGAGAACGGGGAAGTGGTATCATGTTCACCATTTGACTGGCTCACTGGTGTCATTCAAAAATACATTAATTTGTTAGAAACAACGCCAGTTAACGGATTTCGATCTACGAAGGACTATATTGCAGTCAATGGAATTCCGAAATACAATTTTCATGACATTATCCCTACTGGTGTCTATTGAAACCGTTTATCGTAGATCTCAAAACCCAAAATTCCAAACAACAAAAGTGAAATCTTTTCAGTCTTCAAATCTGCAGCAAAAAAAAAAAACTTAGAGCAAAACATAATTGCATTTCTTAAAAATACCCTCTTTCTTATGAAAGTACCGTCAGCCTGGCGGCGCCATTTACCTGGCTAGTGGCTACATTCATCAGCTTCCTGTTATTCGACTCCCGGCACTCAACATGGCGACAAAAACTCAGGTACAGAACAAACACTATTAAACGCATTGTTCGTACAAAATTCACTATAATTTTTCGGTAAATAACGAAGAAACTGTACATTCCGCTTCGCCAGGTTTCTGAGACCTCTTTTCTTTGCACTGGTGTATCATTATACACCAGCAAAGAAAAGAGGTCTCAGAAACCGTCGTGGTAAACCGTCTGTACATTTTTGTGGAATTTTAATTTTGTTGAAAGTTGATCCAATCGATTCACGTGTGCCTGTGCTATACCGACAATCTGCACATAGTTTTGTTTCGATTATTGAATCAACTCATTTATGCAATGCTCAGTTCAGCTCGATTTAATATCGATTAAACAAAGTTATGTTATGAGCTCGTTGAGAATTTAATACGCCTACAATCGAGTGCTATGCGAATATTAGAATATCGACTAGGGTTGCCAGATGTTCGGAAAACCATTACAACATTTTCAGAATTTCCAATCGATCTTGCAATTGTATAAGCATTAATTCTCCAAAAGCTTTTTCCAATACCATTTATTCGTACAGTAATTACGGTACAGCAACGAAAACAAATGCGTAATTGAGTACGAAATATATCAAGTGGATCCCTGGCTTGACAGCGATGGAAGACAGAGTATTCGATAGGTCCGTGTAGGCGGCAACGTAGGCGAAGATACGGGGGCTCCACACGACTATCTCCAAAACATTCAGTATACATAATTAAGCCACATTATCTGAACAATGAACCTATATAATTTGGCTTATTCTAATCCCATCTACATAATTAATTAGGTTCGTGCCAAAAAGGAAATGAACTATAGAGCCATTGCATGATCCAGATTTTTATCGGCCGTTATAAGCACAGTTGATAATCTGGTTCAGCCTTAATAAAGAGATCCAATTACTTAGCGTATGTACTTATGTAGTCTCGTTTGCTTGTATTCCCATTTTGTACATACTATTTCGTACTTAGATCCTGTAATATAATAAACAAAACGAAGCCCTAGCTGTACAAACACGGCGTTTGTTTATATTACCAAATGTAGTTTTGCAAACTCCTGAGCCTCAATATCCTCGCATGTCATAAGCATGTTACGGCACGTGTTCCGAGTCAACGCATCTGCTCATGTCGATATGCGGATACAACATTTCATTTGGCTACCTGGATTTTCACAAAATTCTCAACAAGCTATTGTGAGCTCTGTAACTCTTTCAATACAGTTTATTTTACAAATATTTGTGTTTATATTAAATAGGTTATGAAAACGTGAATGTAGGGAAATTGTGTGGGGTTTCCGTTGTTCGCGACATGCCGCTTGCTGTCAACTGTCTATAGACAGCTTCCCCTACTAGAGGACATCTCAACGGAAAGGTCTTTTGAAAGGTTGAAAGTGATTGACGTACGTGAAATGAAAATATGGTTGAATTGGCCTGTAAATGGGACCTTTTATGAATTACATAGAAACGGTCATGTTTTATTTATCATGTCATGTCATCCCACATTTCAATGCTAGAGTCCGCGCGCGCGCCACCACTCATGGACCTGCGGAAAATTCATGGTACTACATTATTTTAATGCAATTTGATGTAATGACATAGAACCAACCTAGCGCCGCGTCAAAAGGATTGTCGCGGCGCAAACTATTTAGGTGTGTTGACAGTCATAGACATACAGACAGATGAGACAGAGCCTTTTATAGTTTCACTTGAAACTAAGGGAAGGTTCATATCAGACGGAACATGCGTCGCGTATTATCGGTCGCGGAACGCCAGAGCAGACAAATGTATTGAAAAACGTTTACACTCAACCGATGATACGTAAGTGCTTCAAAGAACATTCGATGATACGCTCGACGTATTTTCCGTCAGATATGAACCTTCCTTAGGAGTCATCAGCTGAGACTGAGACCTTAAACGCCGGTTGCTGACTAAATCTTGCGGTTTTTATTTCATTGCCGACATGGTTACTCGTCAAACATGGCGAATTCTGATAACAGCTTTAAGAAGATGGACAGAAAACATTACGTTCTTCTTCATAAATATCCCTGACCTAAATGGATACATACATAGTTTCACATACATGACGAAACTGCGAAGTTCCGTTCAATTTTGAACCTGTAAGGCTAATGTCAATTGGATGCCACCTACACAGGCATTACGCTGCACTGGCATGGAACATTCACCATCGAAGTAACCAATAATCAAGTAGCTGTATGCAAAGTAGTGTGCCTCAAGGTATAGTATGTTAGCTGGCTTGGTTTGTTAAGCCAGATTGCAGAGTGAAATTAGCCGAAGCGTTTCTGGAAAAGAAAAGCCTTTATTTCGTTCAAAAATTTCTAAAAAGTCTTTGTCCAATATCCTGAGGATTATAGGACGTGATTCCTAAATATCGTGAATGAATTTATAGGAAAACCGATAAAATCCTCTAGAAATCCCTCGAAAGAGAGCGAGTGCAAGAAGGCCATGACAAAGAAAGGCCATCATGAAGCAACGAAAACAAAGGATACCTATAACAAAATGGTGCAAGTGAGAGTACCAGTAGGTATGTTTTTGTTTAGCAATCTTGAAAACCATCAGTCTGACTATTTGACTGAAAAATTCCAATTTGTCTGTCAGTTATATCAAAAAACATTTGACTCGCATTTTTTCTTTTCTTACGTAAAACAAAATTGACGAGAATACGGCACTTTTAAAATCGGCAATACGTCACATTTTTTTAGCCACACTCAACTCGAAAGACGACTAAATGATCTCCTCATTCGAATGGCACCTGAGCTAATGGAACCTTAAATATTCCACATACGGCTCCTATCAATTTTCTTCTGAGGTGCCAGATGCGCAACGTGGAATACCTCCATTCGAGAGGTATTCCACATTGGGCACCCGCTGAAATGGCACCTGTGCTAATGGAACCTTAAATATTCCACATACGGCTCCTATAAATTTTCTTCTGAGGTGCCAGATGCGCAACGTGGAATACCTCCATTCGAGAGGTATTCCACATTGGGCATCCGCTGAAATGGCACCTGAGCTAACGAACCCTTAAATATTCCACATACGGCTCCTATCAATTTTTTTTCTGAGGTGGCAGGTGCCCAACGTGGAATACCTCTAATTCGATTTGCAATTCATTTTAAATTACATATTTGACAGCATCAATAAATTGTTAGATGTGCATCTAGGGAGCATTAACTTCCCAGCAGCGGCGAGTAATATCTGCAAGAATGCACCAGTTCTGGTCAAAAGCTAGTGACGCTGCAAACAGTAGCAATACCAGGTATAGATAGATTGGTCGAATTCCGGCGCACAATGAGGCCTGCCCACGCAAATGGCGCGAAATGGGACATCCTTCGTTCTAGTTGCATGAGCTGCATTGTGGTGTCGCAAGCTGACGTACTAGAGCATTAATTAAAATTAAATTAATTTGTTTACACAATGATCGGTACGCCACTGACGGCTCCTCGATTTATTTTCCAATTAAAAAGTGATTAACGAGGCGTTGATGAATATTTTTGTTCGGATTTAAACCTAGAAAATGCTCGAAGATTTGCGTTCGTTTTTGTTTGATTTTTATCTGATCCTAACTATGAATTTACATCGTTATTTTTCGTGTAACATGTTTCAATTTGTGTCTGCATATAAAATATTATCGTTTTAATACGTAAAAGACAATGACCTTATTGAAAACTGGATTCAATAACCGGTTAATGCAATATTTGAAAACTATTCGTACATGCAAGTTTCCTAGAACGGTATTAGGGAAGGATACAATAAATTTCACGCTTCACGTTATCATATTAAATGCATTAGCTATGCATGTTGTCCCCATTTAAAAAAATGTGATAAAACTAAATGGGGGAGTACTAAATGGGGGAATACTAAATTAACATGGGGAAACTCGAAAAAATCGTGGTTCAATGCTGAGTCACGGATATTACAAAATGGTTAACCCAAAACAATAAATTAATAATTTAAAACAAGCAAAAATGGAACAGGAATGCAAACGCGGTTTAATTTAATCGTAATTAAGCAAGTGCATTGACTTTTTTCTGTGACTACATATTTCCTTTCAGTTTCCCGTTCCATGCAAAGTAAATCTTTACTTACGATTTAACAATCGGAGAACCAGATTTGATATCAAATACATCGGGAATTGAAACGGTATAAAATGTATTCGTATTTTGCCTGCGGGATGCCGCTGGGGGAATTCCGATGCGTCTGGCGTTTTCTGATATTATTACCGAATCGCATAACTTTCGAGGAAAGCCACAGAGCAAAGCCCGGGGCACATTCTTTTAATTTGCTTTTTGTTACAGCTCCAAATTACGTTGCTTTTTAGTGAAACGTTTTTGTTCGACGACATTACAGGAAAATAAATAGTGAAGGTCTTTATTTTCCTGTTTTCATCACTTCACAAAAATCCAAAATGCGGAATTCAAGGTAAGTCAATTACTGCGACAATACCATTTTACGTCACACACTGCACGTACATTATCTCAAAAGTGTGTGTAATTTATGTCTCGTTGTAAGACATTAGATGCTGTCGTATTCACATCATTGTTTTCTTCAGTAGGTATGGCCTTACGAACTGACGGTCAGTGCGTAAATTGCCGAATAATTTTCATTCAGAAGAAAAACACACAGCGGTAATACAATACGACAAAACAAATGTCCTATAGAAACTAAAATTATCACTACAATGATTCTTAATGAGTAGCCGATTGTTTGCCATTGTCCACATATTCGCACATGTTCTCGACAGGCCATCCCAATTCTCGGCGCCATTGTCCTACGAACAAAGGCCATATTCCAAGATGGCTGGCGGCAAGTACAATCATATCCGCGTCCTTAGTTCTGGTCTTCAAAAAAAAATGGAATGGCCTGATGGACGCCGGCGGTTCTACAGATGACCCAATTTGGAGCTTCCCCAAGGTACAATATTGCGCCTTTTACGAACCAAGTGCTGCAATTTGAAGCCGTGAAAATACTTTGATTACGTTAAGTTCCGGTAGACTCATGTAACATGTGGCTTTTAGTGAAATTAAAACGAAGATTCTAACGCCTAATAAATTCTTGAGGTGACGGTTCCACCGCTTTCAAGTATGCTGCTCTAAAAGCCTGAACAACGATACATTCTAATAAATTAACTAAATCTTGTTATTCAGTGACAGCTTACCAGCTAATGTTAAACTGATTTAAATTCGTTCCGACTTTACTAGATAAACAGCCCTGAGTTGGAAAGTAGGAGACGAAAATACATGGGATTTAAACATGCAGCGGACGACTAAAACCATGTCGGTACAATTGAAACATTCAGATGGAAGTGGTCGGAACTGGGCCAGAAAATCTCCATTGTCACTTTGATAGATAGTTAACATTGCCACATGTTGTCGACAAATCTCCTAAGTCACAAGCCTAGGATTTCTGTCGTGCTTCTGAAGTATCGTTTATAATTTTGTTTCTTTTAATTTACATATTACATAATTGCTAGTAGTACGTGTCTATTGTATTTGTATCCAATGTGTTTTTGTTCATTGTTCGCTAAATGATTCACTATTTCATCGATAGCGTCTGCAAGGTGAATGAATAGGAACCTCGGAAGTAAAAGTAACACAAGGAACTGTGTGGATGAACTCATTTTTACGAAAGAAATACGTGTAAAGATGGATGCATTTATAAACCATAGGTGAAGTCGATTAGGGAAGTGTATTCAAGTGTCAAGCGGTTTTACAGTCGACCCACAAGGAGGTCAAATGCACAAGCCTAACGGAACTCTTATAATAGTCTTCGTGTGGTGAATGAATTATGGACTATTGACTGTTCCGTTTTTCACGCTATGGTCGTCCTTTAAAAAAATACCGTCTTCGGAACCGACATTATTTTAAAATTCAACTTGAATGCCATTTTACACGAATGCTTCATGGAATCGAAAGCTTAAAAGGTTTAAAATTTTAAAGATCTCGATCAAAATATCGATAATGGGTTTCCAAAAACCGATATCAACTTAAAAAATGTAAGGAAAAATAATGTTGACCTTTGCAATACCATATCATTAACATTCACTAAGAACTTATTCAAAACGTGTTTTTCTGACATTCAATAACGGTATGTAATAGATACTTATAATAAGAACAAAATAACCGTTACATCATGATTATAAACAAAATAGCTTGTGTATTTAACGAAAAACAATTTGGCAGTGAAGATAAACGAATAAGCAATATTAATTCAAGTGAAATGATCAATGAGTTCACTCACTTAATACATTAATCAGACTAGTATTTAATACGAAGACAATGGAAAGGAATTTCTTTTACCAGTAATTGCCTAGTGACCTAGAAGACGATAACAAAGAAACAGTTCGCTTGGCCATGTTAATAGAGGAAACTGTGATAACGAGACAAGATCAAGACGTTGTTAACTTGTTAGATAGTTAAACCTTTTATTTGTTACTACGTTTTCTTCAGCGCTTTCGCTTCAATTCATTCGTTATTTTGTTCAATTGCCATGGATTTGTAATTTCTCTATTACGGCTTTACAATCGTTTCAATCATTGTTCCATGAATTGGTTTTACACGGAACGATTACTGTTTGATGATTTTCATCTTGATAACCTCTCTGATTTGTTTCTTTGAAGCGGAGTCAAACACTTAGTATGAGTTATTTCTGGCGAATACCTATCATGCCTCATACATAAAAGAATTGACCCTAATGTGATCATGTCAGTGATAAGCTGAGCTAGACATGCCACATAATATTTAACAAGATAATGACGCCCACACACATAGGTAGAAAGTATACGGGGACTTGAGATTGGGACCACCCTATTCATGTCACTTCTAACAATTCCAATTACGAATATGTATAAGGAGAGTATGTTCAGTTAGTTCAACAGCATCCTTCGTCTAGACGATAATGAACGGTGAGCGTCTCGGCTCATCCCAGGGTCCGATGAACTGTCTCGCCACTACCCCCTACGGTAGGTACCCTTACCCACCGGGCCGCCCAAACCCATTCAGGCATCTAGGTGAATAATCTCCGAAATATTGAAGTTCACATTGTCTGCGAATCTGATACAAAGGTTACAAATATTATATTAAATTCCACGTATTTGTATGGCTTGAGTTTCTCTTCGAAATTAAACACGATATTTTACTTATTCATAATGATAACTTATCTTTCATAATGTGAGCAAAATACGGTATTTACAAAACCAATTTAAAGAAAAATGACAGAACAAATCTATGTGAATAGAATTGTTAAAATTCTACACAAACAAGGTGTGAAAGCGTTAATTCATGACTGTATGTAACAGTAATTTGTATAAACGTTAAACTTCAAAAACAAACAGATTACTAAAACATATTTGATTAAGACATTTATTGTTTGTTCAAACAACAACTTGTTTACACAACCTGGCGACTTTGATGGTAATTTAAAAAGTTTCCAATTTTAAAGCCGTATAAATAGTCTGTTGTGAACGTTTCGGGAGCGTTCTGGGGTGAAACACTTCATTAAAAGATAAAAGGAAAACTTTAGCCTCAAAGCACTTTGTTATAAAGAAAGTTCAGTTCTTAGAACAATATCGAAACAACCTTCTGTTCTAACTTCCAGAGAGTGAAGTATTGCTTTAATTTTAGTCTGGTGGAGAGTAAGTTGTGCGGTTTCCTGCGAATAGTAGGACAGCATTAGGCTTGAGGTTTAATGGAAAAAGTTTCACCTATAGCAAGTGTGCCGCAAACGATGATAGGCGTGAACCAGCGCTGCTAAATTGCAGTTCCACGTTATTTAATTTGTTTTGTATTTTAAAGTCCCTTTGAAGTCACTTTGCACAGAGAAACGAAACGTGCGGCTTCTGCCTTTTACAGAGTGACTGGTAATTAGTGACCAATAATTAAACACGTGATTGTACTCATGATAACAAACTTCAAGTTACCCTATATGTAAAAATATGGAAAAACTATGAATTTTCAGCGCACAGATATTATTGCAGCCGTAAAAGCCAAAAGGAATACTTTCACCAGTAAAAGCGGGGTGTTTCCTGGACAGCGGCCAAGGCTGCACTCTAACGATAACGCTCCAGATTTCCGCAGAGGGCTATTTTGAACTGAGATAAAGGTTTTATTGAAGTACTAGCTTCCGCCCGCGACTCCGTCCGCGCGGATGTCGGTCTTCGCGTGGATGGTTTATTTCTCCATTTTGAGTAACTCTGACAATGACATCTTATAAATATCTATTGGACCCAAATACGGCTAAGCCTATAATAATTAAGGAGATCCCTCTATTGAGCTACTGCTGTTGAGCTCGCGTTCTGTAGTAAGTATTTTTTTCATAGTAATTCCGACCTTGTATTTACAAATAACTGATCGAAACAGTAATCAAAAAGGTCGCGCTGAAAAGCACGGTTTAAAATGACACGCATACAATATTAATTCCACGGACGACCGCTCGCCACACTGGACACGTCCGCTCGCATCAAAATTCAGAATTTATATGCATCGCGCGGCGCGGAACGCGGCTCCTTATATAGGAGTCGGGGAGGCGTGGCCCGCGTGTGCCGCAAACGGTTCAAGCCAAATCCGACTTTCGGCGCTACAGGTTACGGCGCTACAGAACAACGTCTATGAATAAAACTGAAAAATACGATTTTTTTTCTACGTATTTTTCCAGGATAAAAAGTATCCTATTTTATGCCCAGGAAAATAAGGTATAATTATACCAAGTTTCATCGAAATCGAACCGTTAGTTTTCACGTGATGACTGCACATACAGACAGACAGACAGACAGACAGACAGACAGACAGACAAAAATTTTTTTAATCACATATTTGGGTTTGGTATCGATCCAGCAACACCCCCCGCTATTTATTTTTTCAATATTTTCAATGTACAGAATTGACCCTTCTACAGATTTATTATATGTATAGATGTGTTAGTCTGACGATAATATTAAAAGTCAATAATACTACAAAACTTAGAGCTTCATTGTAGAAGTTGCTCGAAAGTGTCCTACATGGACAGATTTTGTCAATCAAATGATTAATAACTTTTGGTAATTGGCAGATATAAATACAGTAATAATTCCTAATAATAGTAGACTTTATCGTGACATAATCTAGAGTAAATCCATGAGAACTAAAACCAGTTCTCTTCGTGATCTTGAAGGTTGCACTAAGATAAAACACTAGTGAAAGTAAGTTTAACCGGCGCGGGGTGAACACGTAGCCAACATACTTTTGTATGAAAGAGACGGTAAACAGCCGTTAGATGAATATCCTTACCTCAACATAATTTTCCAGGACCGTAATAAACCCTTACATCGTCTACTGACATTATTCAACCAGAATGTACGACCGAACGACCTAAATGTACCCTAACATCTGATAATGCATAAGATCGTAGTTTTGTTCCGATTTACTACGAAAATGCAAATGAGCACAGTTGTTGTAAGCAAACCGGTTTGGAGACCTCAAAATTAAACACTATATTTGCGGAAGAACAAGATCATTGATGCGGGGGAGTTGCCTGCTGTCACGAAAACTTTATGACTACTACTGAAGTGGCCTCCATGGATCCTTCGTGGCTCATGGAAGGAGGTGCTTGTACTTTAGAGCATCTAGATGTGAGGATTAGCAGTCGATTGCAGATCGCGGTTGTCAAGCTACGGTATCGATTGCGGCGGGTGTTGCGCGCCGGTCGGCCCGGCGACGTCCTTGGCCCGACCACGCCGTCTCTTACTCCCACCCCCAGGTCTGACGTCACGGCTCACGCCCCACCCTCGTTGACATGCGGATCGGGTCATCTGTGACGTCACGTGTCACCCCGTGAGCGCCACCAAACATGATGCTGTGATGCATCACTGAATTTTTATGACTGCCGGCGTTGCCAATCACCGGCAGCGTTTCGTACAAAAATATTTGAGCAATGCCTTTTGCCGGCAAGGGTAATCCATCCAACGGTATCGGAATTTTTAATTTATTCGGTATCCGGGCAGCTGGGATGATGGATTCCGAAATGAAAGCAAAGACAAATTGCTTAATGCTTCATCCCTTTAATGAAACGAAACAAATTACATTGTCTGGCGTTAAGAGGATGAAAATATTATAAATTTATCATCGTAAGCCTAAATTTATAGCGCTGGCAATACTCATCGTTGGTTCGTTTGTTGGTATTCATTTTATTCGTGCAGTGCCTCTTTGAACGTTGCACAAAGAACCAATCAATTTTTATTGAAGTTAGGAGTGCTTTGCAGTTATTTTTGTAGAAAAAAGCATTCAGTTGCTCAGTTAACATTTGTTATAATTACTTGTTTTACAGTGGTCTTGGCGGAAATAATACATTGTGGAACAAAACGCAATGAATAATATTTAACGATTAATTAATGCAGTTCTAAATTACGTGGCATTATGATGATAGCATAATTATAAAATTGTAGGCATATTAAATTTCCCCAAGAGAATAAATCGTGGGGGGAAGTAAATTCAGTGCAAGTTTTATACTTGGTATTTTTCCTTCAAGCATTATTGTAACAATAAATGAGTATTGTGGGTCATTGGGTCATTAAACCCGTATGTATTGCAGAGGTGTGGCACAAAATCCATCGCAAGAAGATTGCCGTCGTGCACCGTTCACCTCGGGCATATTGTGAAGGAGCATTAGCATAAATGTATTTACAAAAACTAGCTAGACCCAGATCTTATGCCAACGACCTGAGAAATAGAAATATTTGCTGTAAATAGCAATGGAACAAAGCCAATGACCGATTAAACATATTTATCAACAACCCCGGTAGAGATTGTTGGAGGTGATAATTTTAATGGTGTGACTGTCTGTACCCTTGGTATAATGATGGTAAGTTCTGAAAATAATGTAAACAATTGAAAAGATTGTAATCTCCATGATTTAAACAGATACCAAGACCTTGTAAAAATCAGTTAATGCTTTACAACGTAGACTGCAGATAATAACAAAAGCCTAGACAGCAAAACGATTCTGTAGACGCAAAAACAGTCGGTAATGTTAACAATTTATTTTTTACAGTCGTAAACAAGTTTTGATCGATGTATTCTGTTCAAGAAATGATCCAGATGGAATACGGCGCGGCGCAGAAAATATTTATGAATAGGTACAAGACTTGTGCTCTTATTGAATTTGGATGATTTTTTTCGGATTCATGATATGTTTCTAGGAGTAAACAATGACGTGATATATGTTAATGTTTGGACAAGTTCCGGTGCCCAGTGTGCCAATCCAAGCGAATAAATATTTATTTGGGTGCTCGTATATGATTTTACGGCAAGTTTGCGATGTGTAAGTGTTGGCAACAATGGAAATGGCGTTCAATCAAATGAACAGGATGTGGAACAGTGCGTCGACCGCGGCGGCAACGAACTTCAACGCTCCATAGAAATTAGCAAGTGCGGCTGCGTTGAAGTGCCCACTTGGATTTAATTGTAAAACAACAGTTTGTAACAAACAATCTTGTTATTATTTCAATGTAGGTGAACACTTTTAAACTTTTGAAGCCTTACAATAACAAGTCAAGAAGATCCGCAAATAAAGGACTATACTCATAAACGACTCTTTAATTTAACAGCATGTAATCATACTTTGTGTATTTATTTAACCGAGATGATACTGCTTGGCTTGGGTTAAATAAAGAAGTAAGTAGTCCTAAGTCACATCAACCAAGTTCGACTAGTATTCTGTGGTTCGACAAAGGCAATCGCCACGATCTACGCATCATAAACTAAGCAAATAACGTTATCACTAGACTATTGTTGTGGCGTTTTGGCTGGACGTTATCAATGGCTAAGTGTTTGTAACACGATCTGATAATGTGATTGTGGCTCGACATGGGCATCAGTTCATCAGTGCCGGAGGGACCAACGCATTGTTCTCCCGGGGGGCACTAACCCATATGCGCCGATTAGATATGAGAGACGCCACGACACGACATGCCGGGTAAACACACTGCTTCATGCGCAACGCAAAACGTAAACAACAAGATTTATAACAACAAACACTCTGACACTTTGCAACTCATTTTATATTAAAAAGGTGGGACCCTCCGTGATTCGGTGGCCCAATTTCAATGTTAATTATTAAAAAACGTTACAGTGTTAGACTGTCGGCAACTCCATTAGGGACACATGTTTGTAACCTTTTTTTTGGCACATAACCAACGTTTTTTCCTTTGTAAAATCTGGTTTTAATCGAAGCATGCAAGCAAGGCGTCGTGCTTCTATTGGCGCATTGCGAAATTTCGAAAGCGTTTCCGAACCGAGGGTTGTTATCCAAACTGGTGTAGGTGAAATACGCGTCCCCATTTAGTAATCTTGTACCAAGGCCCATTGTTTGAGCTCATGTAGCACATTGTTCGTTCAGATGTTTTGTAGTGCAAACAGACGTCTGGTGAACGATAAGAGGACCCATGCGAGAGGATCTTGTGATATCATTTCGAAATCATTTGTTCCCCGTGATGTGGCAATGTCTCACGTGTGAGAGAATGAATGTGTGGCTCCATCTTCCAAGGTGGTAGAAAGTATTTACGACCAAGTATAGCCTGTATTATAAATACGACGGCTCAATTAAAATGTTTGGTGCGTAGTAGTAGCTCTCAGCCACTCCATTGAGTAAGCGTATGTCGTTTACCTCATGATTAGCTTGGAAAAACCAGCACTTGTAAACCGGACAAACGCAAATCCTGCTGATATATCTTTAGTCACGTGTGTCTAGGTGCGTGTGACACTGACAGGGTACAAAGCACAGTCTTTTAAACACAAAAAAGAAAAACTGCATATTGTTCGGGTTTCCCATCACATTATTAAGTCCGAAAAAATCAAACGCAAATAAGATAATTAATTACGGCCGACACAAAAATTTGGAAAAAAATGTATCCATAAATGACTCATGAAAAATCAATTATCATCATCCTACCTACCTACCAACCTACCTACTGGTTCAAGATTTGCATAATGAAGATTCAAACTATGTATAATTTGCCAATAAGCATCTTGCATTATATGAAGTACACAAAATTATATTGACTACAGCCCGAAATATAAATACTGGATCTAAGATCCAGGTGGAGAACCTATTCAATCCATTCAGAAATTGTTGATTTTTTTTCGTGTATTTCTGGACACAGAAGTCCTGTATCACGACTAGGGCTTGGCCTCCGGAATTCCGGAATTGGTATAATTCCGGAATTCCGAAGCTTTTCAATATCGTTTCCAATTCCGGAATTGTCGAGATCAATACCGGAGTTTCGATATTGAAGAAAATAATATTTTTTCTGCAGCTTGTTGCGCAACAAATTACCACAATATGAAGTAGAAGGGAAACTATAGTTTTAAATTTATATACTACTAGATTTTGCCAGCAGTTTCACCCGCTAAAATTATCCCACTGGAAGATAAAATCGGGATAAAAACTATAGTATGTGTTAATCCCGGTTATAAACTATTTATGTACCAAATTGTATCCAAATCCATTCAGTAGTTTTTGCGTTAAAGAGTAACAAACATACATACATACAAACAAACTTTCACGTTTATAATATTAGTAGGATAAGAGTAGAGTGGGCAGTTTTTGACAACGGTGGCATTGCGTATTTCCAATCTACAAAAAGCTTTGTAATCCTATTTTTTAATCTGCGATTACTATATTTACTATCTATGGATGAATTTTGCGTATGTTTCATGTATAGTTGTAACGTGGATGCTTACGTATAAATAAGAATGGTTACAAACTATACTACATCACTTACGTCTGACAAAAATCATTGTTTTTATGCCTTTTAACGGGAAGACGGCCGACGTCAGGGGCACCCCGAGGTTTGGTTCCTTTAAGCCCTACAGACAGAAATAGGAGCCCAGGGAGTTTAGTAATATAATTATGACTTGATTAAGTTTATTGAAATAATTGTAGGAGTGTAGTATGTCTGAGGCGGAGACTTCGTTGTAAGACGGTCAAATTTTAGTCGAACTTTAATGTCAAGGTTAAAATTTAGCCCCGCTCAGCGGGGCTTTGCTCTTATTTCCATCTACGACGTTTATAGGAACCTAACCATACCGAACCTTGGGGTGCCTCTTGCGTTGACTGTCTTCGGGTGAATAAGCGTAAAACATTGGGCTTATATGGCTTCTGCCGAAGTATGATGCAAAGTTTAGAATATACCCACAGACATTCATGGCAAAGACCGCAAAATGGCGAGCATGCAACTGCTCGCGTATAGATTGGAATCTAGGGTTTTGCGCGCTTATTCCAAACCATACAGGATTAGTTCGTATGCGTACTGGCACTGGATGTCTTGGAGCCAGATACCGTCACACGCTGCAACTTTACCTTGATAACGCGGCGTCCACCTATAAACCACCACCGCGTTATCACTGATAAACCTCGCGCGTTGAAACAAAGGAGTCAAAGTTGGGCATCATGGCAAAGTTGCAGCGTTTGACCGGTAGTTGACTTGGTTACTACGAAGTACACACAACTATTTGCGCACTATTCTTTTTTTTTGTATTGGAAGACATTAGTTAAAAAGTGACTAGAAGTCACTTTTTATCTAGACGCGGTTAATAACACACCCTTGCATTTTGGCTTTATTCAAAAACAATACCAGCAACGAGTGTAGAAGCAGAATGAGCTTTTCTTCGGTCAGTTATTTTTGCAATCAAATCAAAACTATAGTAGCGAAACCGCTGAAACATCCACCCGATCTGTCATTTGTAGGGCGCGCGAAACAAAACCATAGCAAAGTTGCCTATTCTAACGCGGTGAATTTCTGTATCGAAAGTACAAGTTTTGGAGGCAAAACGAATGATTTTATTGAAAAATGACACTAAATCAGTTGAATTTACAGAAACTTAATTGAGAGGTTCGTTCAAAAAAGAGATAAAATTTATTTATTAAGTCCACCAGACTACAAAAATAACATGACTTTTGTCTCGTTTCAGCAATTTCATAAACTCAATATGTTCGTCTATTCATAGTTTAGACCAGAGCAAAATCTCGTCTTCTTTTGTCGTAGACGATAATTCTCTATTTGAACAAAAGTTTGTCACTAGCGTAATTAATGGTGGTTCTGCTTTGCGAGAAGGAGAGAGGCGAACGTGGCGTGTCTGGCTAGGTTTCGCTGCGGAATGCGCATTGCGGTTTCACCTAGTTAGTTTCACGGCGGAGGTGTGCTGACCTTTTAGCGTTTCTGATACTTACTGAAAAAGAATTCCATAAGATTACATTTATTTATTACAAAAAATTAGGACCTTTGCAATTTTTTACAGTTATGATTCAATAAAAATTTAAACTATCACTAGTGGATCCAAAACCACTTTTCAGTTCCGGAATTCCGGAATTCCGGAACTGAAAACCCAAATATCGAAACCCAATACCGGAATTGAAAAAACGTCCGATATCCAAGCCCTAATCACGACAAGGAGTATAATATTTTCTGTCAAAAAGTGTGTTTACGAGCAAAAGAATATTCTGCAAAATCTAGTCTAAACATACCTGGAACATATCCGTATCTGGGTCTTCCGTGTATTCGACGATGACCGCCTGACTGCGGCTGAGTGTGTACGATATGGAGTGTTGGCTGGCATCGAGGATTGCCTTGCTGCTGTGTGGTGTCTTGACCACATAGTGCTTGGAACGCCTCACACCGTTCGCCGAAGGTCTTCGGTACAGCACAAACTTGCTTCGGCGCCGACCTCGCTCTCCTGCTGGCAGGTATCCGTTGTAACTGGAACAAGACATAACATTATAGCATCAGTTCTGTCATCCTGAAGGGTCTTAGTATGGTAAGCTTCAGAGAAAAGTCACACCCACAGATATAGATAGACCTAGATAACGATGGCACGCTTGGTTTTCATACAGATCGTGATACTTGCGTTATTATTATTTATTTATTTATTTATTACTAAAATACATTACATTACATTATAATTAAGATCAATGCCCCACAAAACCGTTTCACGGTTTGTCTGCAGGAACGGAACACAAAATAGGCAACAAAATCTATCTTATCTAGGTCTATCTATATCTGTGGTCACCCCCCACACCCCCTTTGGTAGTGACATCACAACCAATTTTCTCTGAAGCTGACTATACTCCCACGTTCTGCCATATGGTAGGAGGCAAGTCTATTGCCATTGATCGAGCAGGTGGACTCCATGGGTGGTGCTGAGATATTCTATAAGGAAACACCCAATAACACTGATACTCGACCATGCATCTCATGCTCAGCAGTAGCTCTTGGGGACTACTAGCTAAGGGTGCTCCCACATTTATCGGCCCGGACGATGCGAGCCGATGCGAATGGTATTAGTAACACCCTTATTACGTTGACATAAAGGTTTATTCGACCGGTTTAAGCCGATTCCGCGTCGATAAATGTGGGAGCACCCTAAAAGTACTTTTCTAACTATTGTACTCATTTGATGGACATTAAAAGCAAAGTGTTGAGTTTCAGCAACATCTGTGAGTCAAAGTTTGAGCAGCTATTTTCATCTTAGGCAAACACCTGAACATATTAATTTTGTTTCTCGATCATCAATCAACTTCTTATCGATATCCACAGAAGCGAAAGTAATTTAATTAGGAACAAATATTTTGGAAGACGCTATTTTCAGAACCCTGAAAATATTATGTGGGAAAAATTGTACGTCGTACAGATTGTGTCGAGTATCGAGTTATCGACCAAATGATATGGCAATGACATTGAAGCGACGACCTCCATAAATTTTACTGTGAGAAATTTATTTTTAGAAGACTTCAGCTTTGTCGATCGACCTTCCATGAAATATTCCTCAGGTCACAACTTAAGTGCTTATTGTGGTGCTTAGTTATAGCCATTATATGCATTAATCGTCGATGAGAAAGGTTAAACTTCCGTGAGAATTTATATCGAACAATCGACAAGTACTTTGTATCTTTGGTTTTATATTTCCCACAGCTAAAGTAAATAAGTATTTGAATGAATATTGCATTTGTGGATTCTTGAATGTGTTCGTTTCGAATACTAAACAAGATATTTGCATACAGTTATTATTTCTTATTGCTTTAATTTATGAGTTACGACTGACCGACGCTATGTCAAGTTCAAATCATATAAAGACGAGAATGACGTCAAAATTTGCGTTAAAATGATATACCTACAATAAGTTTCACGCGTCAGTAATACAACTCGAGTAGTTCACATTCGTGTAGTATTTTTATGAAACGGCAAGAAATCAGACAATGTTGACAGCTCGAGGCATGGGAAGCTGCACAAGTGCAAACCTTTTGTGTACCGTTATATAAGTCGGCGTAACACACTGTCTGACATAAGATGTTTTTGTTAAAACGTTTATTCTCGCGAATTCCCATCAGATAAAGTCCGTTTCCGCATGTTGAGCTCGTTATTTTCACCTTTGAACAAATTCTGCGATTTATTTACAATACTCTTTTGGTTTTTTGTACTGTAATTTGCCTATTAGAATTGGGTTTATTCCAGTAGTGAATAAGCAACCATGGAAAATATAATTTTGCAAAGAATGTGCCTAATCAAATTTATCCTCAATACATCATTGGCTAAATCGGCTTCTTATTGAAAGGCCAAATTTCTCGTTTAATAAAATATTCAAGAAAAGACTGCTAATCAAAGGAAATCTCAGATTCCAATAGTCGTTTAACCTTGACGTTCAAAATAGAGGCAATCAAAACTTCTCCGACCTTTGGTTTCACCCCGGGCAGCCATTGTAAAGGAAAACTCAACTCGTGTTCAATATAATTAACCACATTAAGTCCAATAAAGGTCCTCGAGTCTACAATTTGTGGTTGCTTGTTCACCGTATAGAGACTGCTCAGATTGGTACAAATATAGCTACTTATTTGTATTAATGCGTACAAGAAAAACAAGAAATAGCCAGAGAGAAAGCAATGAATTATGTCCGAGCAATAAAACGGCTAAATTGAGTAAAGCACCATTGTTTCCTTTAACAACATTGGCCCACCATAAATCTATTCGCTTACACAATATATAAACGATACTGGAAAGGTTTGTACTATCTTCTTACACGTAGCGTACACGTGTAAGAAGATAAACGAAATATGAAGAAAAGCTGGTAATTCAATGTTTAAAATAGAATTGTTTTCACATCGGTAGGGCCTCGCACGTCGTCGGAAAATCCGATTAGGAATAAATCGATCATGACGGACACATGAGTCCCGGGCAGCCCCTATAGGCGATTGCATTACTCCAAGAAAATAGGGATAGCATTTCCTTATAATGGAATTAGTGCGGTTGCATGCTTGCATGGTTGCGTAACTCGCAACTAGGGGGCGAGAGTATTGAATAATATAATATCTTAATCATAGACAAAGTTGTAGCTCAGAATAGACTTCATAATATAAACAATCCTGTAACGTCGGCTGAAGCCGACTTGCTTGCATAAATGCAAGAACGTATTGCATGTTGATGCGTTTGGAATTTGCGAACAGAAAAACGTTTGACATAATACCATTACGCATTTAGTTCTTAACGAGACATCAAAGGAGCGTTGCAAGAAATAACATAACACGCATAATCTCTTCAAAGTTAGGTCGAATATGCTTCTTCTGGGTAAGCTCGCTCCATCGTCGATTTTGTCTCTGTCACCTCTGACCATAGACTAGAGTCTAGACTTTAGAGCAAACCCAACATAAATAAAAAAAAATGTAAAACACAAAGGAGGTACAGCTACAATATAAACTTTATGGAAGAGGACGCCATTTTGGGATCAAGAGAGGATGAAATCAACATAGATTCGGAAAGTTACGGCTGGCTTGACGGATTACTGATTATGATGTATCGTTCTCAAAGTCTCTACCCTACCCTAGATATCAACCCAAGTTATGAAAATTGTATTACAAGGAATCTGTGGGATATTATGAGCATGGAAGGGGAATGATATATTGAAGATTTTGCTTCATTTCATTCACTTGAGACGGTTATTATCTTAGGGGGAGATTTCAGGAGGATAATATTGATTTCAGTTGATGTTTAGGAGTTTTTTTGCCCTTAAAAGTTTTAAAGGTTTTGATATCATCAAAGCTTACTGTTGGCCGCTTAGCATTAATTAAAGATCTTTTTACAGAAACTGGCCAGGCGCTAAGATAAATAGAAGCTATTAAGATCCTGCCAGCAAATATGTAGTTGAAGTATTTGTTTTTCTGGCTATTTAAAAAAATGGGTTTTCTAGCCTGCATGACGTGGTGCCAATTTGAAGAGGTCGTGTCGAAAAACAGTAATTTATTAATAAACATAAATTTTAATTGTCCGGGGTTTTTACCATCGGTTTATTGAGTGTAATATAGGAAGTACAGGTTCCGTTTGGGAAAGCATGTCATCATCGATCGTCAGCTGTTTCGAGTTATTTATGGAAAAAAACCGGCCAAGTGCGAGTTGGACTCGCCCATGAAGGGTTCCGTAGTAGCAAGCATAGATTAGGGATGTAATTATATTTAGATTAGTAAGTAATATACACAAACAACAAAAATAACTTTGTTTTTCATAGTGTTTGTATGAATGGCAAAGTTATATTTGCGGTTTTTTAAAATGTACTATATCTCAAAAACTGCTAACTGTATCTCATCCAAACCAATTTTCGTTGGAAGTTTTTGTTGAGGTCTACATTATATTTTTTTTTTAGTTTCATCATTCTCTTATTTTAGAAGTTACGGGGGGGGGGACCAACTTTTTACCACTTTGGAAGTGTCTCTCGCGCAAACTGTTCAGTTTAGAAAAAAATGATATTAGTAACCTCAATATCATTTTTGAAGACCTATCCATAGATACCCCACACGTATATGTTTGGTGAAAAAAAGATTTTTGAGTTTCAATTCCAAGTATGGGGGGCACCCCCAAAATTAATTTTGTTTTTATTTTTGTGCGAAAATCCTAATGCGGTTCACATAATACATCTACTTACCAAGTTTCAACAGGATAGCTCATATACTTTGGACAAAAAGTGGCTGTGACATACACGGACAGACAGACAGACATGACGAATCTATAAGGGTTCCGTTTTTGCCATTTGGCTACGGAACCCTAAAAAGGGTTATGGTGGAGTCGACACATCACCAAATAATACTATTTTTCATTTGGAGACTCGGTTTTTATATAAATTTGATTTTGGTGTGCTCTTGACTCTAGTCTAGATCATCATATCAGGCGTAAGACGTCCACTGCTGAACATAGGTCTCCCCTTTAGACTTCCAATAGGACCGATTGTGAGCGGCCTGCATCCAGCGTGATCCTGTGGCCTTTATAAGATCGTCTGCCCACCTAGTGGGTGGACGTCCTACGCTGCGCTTGCCGGTGCGTGGTCTCCATTCGAGAACTTTACGGCCCCATCGGCCATCAGTTCTGCGTGCAATATGGCCTGCCCACTACCATTTCAACTTGCTAATTCGTTGGGCTATGTCGGTAACTTTGGTTCGTCTACGAATCTCCTCATTTCTGAGTCGATCGCGCAGAGAGACTCCGAGCATAGCCCTCTCCATAGCTCGTTGGACTATAATGAGCTTACTAATGAGGATTGAGGCCTATAGTAAAGGACCACGTTTCGGCACCATACGTCATCACTGGTAACACACATTGGTCGAAAACAATCAGCTTGAGGCACTGAGGTATTTTGGACGACAAAACGTTACGCATTTTTCCGAACTAAGTCTAGATCAGAGGTGACAAAGACAAAGTTAATGATGGAGCAAGCCTACCCAGATGTTCTCTCTATTTTTTTAATTTAATATTAGTTTTTATTATTATAAGAGTTAAGTGGTACAATTTCAGAACAGAACATCATACCTGCAATAGGCTATTTGACAAAAAAAAACTTTTGTCCGTCAGTAAGATTATCAAAAAATATACGCCTCGTATTTTTTATTTTTGTACGACTGCCAAAATTGACGGAGATACAACGCTTTCAAAATTGGCAATACGTCACAATTTTGTACAATTTCTACTGAATTCTGACGTCACTCTCGAGTTTTGATGCGTTATATCTTGGTAAATGTTCATTGAATTTACAAAAGAAAAAACCGGCCAAGTGCGAGTTGGACTCGCCCATGAAGGGTTCCGTAGTAGCAAGCAAGGGATATAATTATATTGAGATTAGTAAGTAATAATAATAATAATAATAAAAAAATATTTAAAAAGCGTACACAGTTCTGTACCACTCTACAGAATAGAGTTTTATAAAGTTAATAAAAACTCGTAGTAATGAAAATCAAAAACCACAAAATATCAGAAACCAAGTGTAAAAACGAATTATGACAGCTGTCACGAAGCGAAAAATCATATAATGAAATGAAATCGGATGCAATTGAAATGAAATGAGATGTTAACGAGAGCAGCTACACGACGCGCACGCCTACTACCCCCGGAGTCGTCGCTCAGTTCCGCCTCGCCGCCGCCGGACACCGGATCACCTGCGTCACCGGCAGCGGCAGTTGCGTCGAGCTCGAGCGGCGAATATTTCTCCCCGCCGACGTCGCCAACACCTGTACGTCGGCAGGGGAGAGGCCGGCCACCGAGGAGCCTGGGACTTAGGGGCCAACCGGCCCCGAGCCGGGTCCCCGCTGCCGGTGGTTGTGTGCAGCGCATGCGATGGACTCAATCGATAAATGAGAATGTCATGCGCGCATACTACGGGTCTACAGAGGGGGGAACTAACCTCACTGCGTACCGTGTTAGGATGCTGTCTCTGTTCCAGGTACTTGAACCAACCCTAAACGTTTCGGCCCAACGATTGTCGGATCAGGTGCGGGTCATTCAACGTAATCACATGTTGGACGACACCGCACTTGATAGGCTGCGCTCAGAGGTGCTAAGCAACCGTACCATCTTATCTCCACCACCACCAACAGCGTCCGTAGCTGTAAACAGAGTTCCGCCGCGGTCTGTTATTTCTTCTGTTGTGGAGGAGGATGATGCGGTTGCCACGGTAAGTAGCCAGTGCAACGAACGAGTGAGGAGCGCACTGGAGGATGCGCTTTGTGAGTACCGCTCAACTCCCATTATGCTTAGACCCCGATTGCCACGGTTACCCATGCACAAAAAAAATAGGGCGCTGGTGTGTGCCTTGAACTCGCTGCTTAAGAATCTTTTCGAGAGCAGCGAGGATCTTGTCGATACACATTCAATCCTGTTTTGCGGGGCTGTTGCGGCATGTCGATTGGCTCATGTCAAGTTTCCGAACAGTGACGGAGCTAATCGACCAAAACCAGCTGTACCAGCCTGGCAATGCAGGATTGAGCGTCGTATCGGCGAGGCCAGGGTACTCATCGGCAAACTATATTGCTTCAGGGAAGGAAATACACGACCACGTGTGATGCGCTTTGTGAGACGGGCATTCTCGGGGACTGACATCGGTCCTCAAGATTACATGTCCCGTGTCACAGAGCGCATCGATTTCCTGAAGCAAAAAGTTTGTGCATGGGCAAGCCGTATTCGGCGGTATAAGCGACGAGTTGATCGGTACTCGCAGAATCGCATGTTTCGGAGCGATGAGAGGTGGGTATATAGAGCTTGGGAGCGACCTGAACAAAGCATGGCTGACCTGCGCCGTCCAGATGACAGCGCCACCAGTACATTCTGGCGCAGCATCTGGTCGGTGCCGGTCGGTCATGCTGAGGCTGACTGGATGCGTGATGTCGAGCGAGTATGTGAAACTATTCCAGAAATGGAAAAAGTAATAATAACGCCACTGGATATAGCCAAAGCAGTCCGTCCGTTACCCAATTGGAAATCTCCGGGACCGGACGGACTGCATAACTTTTGGCTTAAATGGCTTACTAGTTCACATACTTGCCTGGCATCTCAATTCCAGTCATCCTTAGAGTCTGGGTCGCTACCACAGTTTCTTACAACTGGTGTTACCCACCTGCTCCATAAATCAGGTAGTACCACGGAACCCAAGAACTATAGACCGATCACTTGTTTGTCGACGGTCTATAAACTTCTTACATCCATTTTGAGAGTGAAAATTAACACACATATTGAAAGTAACTCTATTATGTCTGCCTCTCAAAATGGATGTAGGAACGGGTCCCGTGGTACTAAGGAGCTACTCCTCATTGACATGGCCATTAGCCAACAGGTTCGTCGATCTCGCAGGGATCTGTCCACATGCTGGATAGATTATAAGAAGGCCTACGACTCGGTGCCACATACATGGCTCATGAGGGTGCTAGAGTTGTACAAGATAGATGCAACCCTACGCACCTTCCTTGAGTCGTGTATGGGGCAATGGAGAACAGTCCTTCGCTATCCGGGATGTCGACAGATTCAGGCGAATGATGAACCTGTATGGATCAAGCGGGGAATATTTCAGGGCGACAGTTTGAGTCCACTCTGGTTCTGCTTAGCTCTGAATCCTTTAAGCACATTGCTGGAGGATTCAGGTCTAGGCTATCGGCTGAGGAGAGGTGGTCAGGTCATATCTCACCTCTTATACATGGACGATCTGAAACTCTTTGCCCCCAACAAATTGCGACTGATGGAGCTACTGAAGGTAACTGAAACTTTTAGTAGTGCCATCAGGATGGAATTTGGTGTGGACAAATGTGCAGTCATGCATGTAAAGCGAGGGGAGATTATGGAATCTGAAGGGATTCAGCTTTCAGATTCCATACACCTTAGATCACTTTCCTCATCCGAGACCTATAAGTATTTGGGTATGTCGGAAGCGTTAGGCATTAATGTACCGGACGTGAAACAATCGTTGAGGGACCGCTTCTTTGGACGCCTGAAAAAGGTTTTAAATAGCCTTCTTTCAGGCGGAAACAAGGTGCGCGCCTTCAACGGTTGGGTCATGCCGGTTTTAATGTACTCTTTCGGCATACTCAAATGGACTCAAACTGAACTCGACGCCTTGGATAGACGAGTCCGTACGCTGTTGACTGCAAATCGGATGCATCACCCACGATCATCGGTGATGAGGCTGTACACCCCGCGGAAATGCGGGGGTCGAGGCTTTTTAAATGCTAAGACCCTCCACAACCGTGAGGTGTGCAGTCTCAGAGAATATTTTTTGAAAATGGAAGTGGGTATGCACCGAGATGTGGTCACAGTGGACAAGGGACTCACCCCGCTGTCCATGGCTAAAGAGAACTGGCACAAACCTGTGATACTCAGTACCGAGGACCGCAGGGAGGTATGGCAAAGCAAGGAGCTACACGGACGCTTCTACCGGGCCCTTCATGGGCCCGATGTAGATTTTCTAGCGTCCGTGTCCTGGCTACGTTTCGGTGACCTCTTCGGGGAAACTGAAGGTTTTGTCTGTGCGATTATGGACGAAGTTATCTTGACGAACAACTACCGGAGACATATTATAAAGGATGGGACGATTGACGTGTGTCGGGCATGCCATCGTCCAGGTGAATCCATTAGACATATCATCTCTGGTTGTTCTCGTCTTGCTAACGGCGAGTACTTGCACAGGCACAACCAAGTAGCCAGAATCATCCACCAGCAACTTGCGTTGAAATACAAACTTGTGGAATCTGAGGTACCGTATTACAAGTATGTGCCCGACCCAGTTCTCGAGAAAGACCATGTCACGTTGTACTGGGATCTGCCTATCATTACTGACAGGACTATTGTCGCCAATAAGCCTGACATAGTAGTGATAGACAGATCAGCGCGCCGCGCAATGATAATCGATGTTACCATCCCACATGACGAGAACCTCGTGAAGGCTGAGAAAGATAAACAAATCAAATATATCGACCTAGCGCGCGAGGTTGTCGACATGTGGAATGTGAGCTCGGCTATCATTGTGCCGATTGTCGTTACTGCCAATGGCCTGATGGCAAAGAGCCTCGACGAACATCTTTCGAGGCTCTCCTTAGGGGGTTGGATCAAGGGTCTGATTCAGAAGGCAGTTCTCCTCGATACGGCTCGCATTGTGAGGAGGTTCCTGTCTCTGGAGCCCTAACCACCGGTAGCTTGGACCCTGCTCCCACACCGGTGGATCACTATTTTTATATTTTTAAATGTTTTTTTTTTATTTCTTTTTTTGTAAAAATATTTAAAAATGTATAAATATGATTGTAAGGATAAATAAACGACATAATAATAATAATATTTATTTTTAACCGACTTCAAAAAAAGGAGGAGGTTCTCAATTCGTCGGAATCTTTTTTTTTTTTTTTTTTTTTTTTTTTTTTTTATGTATGTTCCCCGATTTCTCGAAGACGCCTGGACCGATTTGGAAAATTTTTCTTTTGTTTGAAAGGGTATACTTTCCAATTGGTCCCATGATCATCAGGTCAGGATCAGATGATTGGATCTTGGAGAAATCGAGGGCAACCCTCAAATTTTATAGGCCCACATATCGTTTTTCGCAAATCTTATGAAGCAATTTAAGTATTTGCGTATGGTAATCATCATCTCATGTAGCTTAGCTGATGATGGAAGGTACAACTCCTTAACAGTAAGGAGTAGGCATCGACTGATTTAGTTTGTGTTCGCATATCTCCGGAACTACAAGTCCGATTTAAGTAATTCTTTTTTTGTTGTACTAGGTATTGTTTAACTTAAGGAATACTGCAAGTTTCATCAAAATCGGTTTAGTAGTTTTTGAGATAGGGAATTGTATTAGCTTATTGTGTACATATGCGATGTTATTACCGGTGCTACGGATTATAAAATTCTAGTGGACATGTAAGAGAATGATGTATTTGACAAGAATTCGGGTTGAATATTTAAACTAAAAAGAGTAAAATAAAAAACTTTTTTAAAAAAAAATTTAACCGCCTTCAAAAACAACCACAAAAAAGGGTAAAATAACCTACAAAATAACTTTTCTTTCGGAAGTCGGTGGCAAAAAAGACAATGAAATGAAAAAAAAACAAAGGCACCGACTTCCGAAAGAAAAGTTATTTTGTAGGTTATTTTACCCTTTTTTGTGGTTGTTTTTTATACAGATAATACAATCCAATTTGTTAGTAAACATCTTAAACACTAGTGTTAGTGCATTAAATTAGATTGAAATTGCATTGATAATAAATCTCATCTTCATAATAATGTCCTCTCTACGACTAAAATAATAAAACAAATAATAAAAATGTCAAAATTATTACTAATTAATCACAAATAAAAATGTCAAAATTATCAATAAGTAATCACAAATAAAAATCATTACGATAATCCAATTTCAATCAATGCAATAACAAAATACAATAATAAAAATGCATAGACCGTACCACATGACAATCACACTAAGGCTCGATTTGAAGGCAGTACTACTGTCTTAGTCCAGTGTCTAAGCATTAGACCTTCCGCCCTATCGGCCACAGTAACGATGAGGCTGTTAGCGCTGCCCCGCACCCGCCGCAACAGGGAGGCGACACGCTTTCGCATGATTGCGTAAAAATCGTCTACACGTGCCTCTGCGAACATCCCTGATGCACTACAGTGTCGTGGCAGACCCAACAGCGCCCTGTATGCGTTGTTGTACTGTACACGTAAGGCGCTGTAAGCCGCTTGCGTATAGTCGACCCATAGGCTGCAGGTATAAAATGACTGGCAGTATGCCCTAAACAGAGTAGTTTTTACACCCCTCGAACACTTTGCAAACCTACGAATCAACATATTGCTCCTGACTGACAGCGCCCTACGCTCCCTCTCCATGTCCATATTATCAGTTTGCGTTGCAGTGACCCAGTGCCCCAGATATTTAAAAGATTTAACCCATTCTAATGCAGTCCCAGCGAGCGTGACCGGTGGTACTTCACTATAATCTTTAGTTCCTGCCTTAAACAACAGACACTCGCTCTTTTTTGCATTATATCTGAGGCCGTGAGCCTCCGCATATCGCTCACAAACAGATATGAGTTTCCTGAGGGCACTGATCGATGGGGCCAACAGCACCATGTCATCGGCGTAGCTTATATTATTGACAATTGTTCCGTCAATGGAACAGCCTAACATAGTGCTGCTGAGCTCACGAACCAGCCGATCTACGTACAGACAGAAGAGTTTTGGCGAGGTCAAACCTCCCTGTCTGACCCCGCATTCCAGCCCGTACGGATCGGAAAGCGAGCCTGCCCATTTCACCATATTCATCTGATGGCCATACCAATATTTAAGCAACTCAATCGTCTCACCCGGAAGTGTTGTCTCATTATAAAGCTTCTTCCATAAAACACCATATGACACCAGATCGAAGGCTTTTGAAAGGTCAAGAAAACACGCGTAAACGGGTGTTTTCCTGTCTGTGTAGTATCTGACAGTGTGCTTGAGACAAAGAACAGCATGCTCTGTTGAAAGACCAGCTCTAAAACCAAATTGGGCATCGTGAAGCGATAGATGTTTATTTAACTGCTTTTCAAGCACACTGTCCAGCACCTTGGCAATAATCGTAGCTAACGATATGGGCCTATAGTTATTTATATCCGACGCGTCACCAGTTCGATTTTTTAAGATCGGCACAACCAGGGTTTTCATCAGATCGTCAGGCAGATACGTATGTAAGAAGCATAAATTGAAAAACATTGCCAGCACTCTGGGCATGTGAACACCTGCATTTTGTAAATGTTCTATGCTGAGAGAATCATGCCCAGGTGATTTACCGCGTTTCATGCCTCTCAACACCGCAGCTACCTCTTTAGCCGTAACCCTTACCACAGGCTCTGTCGTTGGTTCCCTCACAGCCAATGACTCGTCCATTAACCCTATGGAGGACTTCATTGCAAAGTGATTTTTAAAGAGATTGGCTATGGAAGCAGACTCACTAACACCCTCCACGCTTGCAGGGAGGCTCGACTTGCCTTTCAGCCCGTTAGTGTGCTTCCAGAAATTTCTAAAGTCCTTTTCCCTGTGACAAGACGCTATGATATTCATTTTTATTTGTTCACTGTGTTTCTGACACCACCTTAGTTTACTTTTAAAAACCCGTTTTGTTTCTCTCATGGCAGCGTACACAGATCCTACTTTCGGTTTACCACACAACACCCAATTCTGAAAAGCAAGTCGCGCCTCCGAGTGCGCTTGTCGAACATGTTTGTTCCAACCTATCACAGGTTTTCTTTTGTTTTGTTCTGGCCCATGGTAACAATCACATGCTGCTTCGCTTAATATGTCAACAATTTTATGGTACATTCTATCTATAACGGATTTATGTTCTACATTAGTACACAATTTATCACAACATTTTATAAATTCAGAAGGAAAATCAACCAACCTTAGTCTCGTCGTACAAAGTTTTTTATATAAGTCAGTTTGTTGCAAGTCTCTTTCACCCCATATGACTTTGTTGCGTTTGCTTATACAGCTTTTGGACTTAAGTCTAAGTACATTCAAGTTACAAGTTATCTGAAGGGGTATGTGGTCGGACCAGTAAACGTTATGTAATATCTTCGCATCTATCACTGATCTCCAGGCCGCTTCAGAAACTACACAATGATCTAACCAGCTCTGGGAACCATAAATGTCACTTACGTACGTATATGAGTCTGAAGATAATATTTCAGTATCGGCACACCGCCATTGCTGCTCACCACAAAAGTCCGTAAGCTCAACCCCAAACCGCCCGCCAGGCTGCGCGTTATAATCACCCAATATAAACACAGAATCTACACTATAGTCCTCAACAATAGCTGCAATCTCACCCAAACATTCCGTAAACTCGGCAAGGTTTTCAGCCGAGTCCGTCGGCATGTAAACTGAGAACACCAATACCGAACTTTCACTTAGCGTCACCTTTATCGCCGATATACGCACACTTGTACACTGTATAACCGAAACCGTTTTAAACGTATTTTTCCGCCACAGTAAGGCGACACCTCCGTACGGTCGTCCACGCAACACACCAACGCCGGTATCTATCGCCGACTTTCCCGTAAACTCGAACTCGGCATCAATAGTAGTATACACAAACAATAAAAATAACTCTGTTTTTCATAGTGTTTGTATCAATGGCAAAGTTATATTTGCGGTTTTTGAAAATGTACCTCAAAAACTGCTAACTGTATCTTATTCAAACCAATTTTCGTTGGAAGTTTTTGTTGAGGTCTACATTATATTTTTTTTTAGTCTTATCATTCTCTTTTTTTTTAGAAGATACAGGGGGGGACACATTTTACCACTTTGGAAGTGTATCTCGTGCAAACCGTTCAGTTTAGAAAAAATGATATTAGTAACCTCAATATAATTTTTAAAGACCTATCCATAGATACCCCACACGGTATGGGTTTGGTGAAAAAAGAAATTTGAGTTTCAATTCTAAGTATGGGGGGCACCCCCAAAATCCTAATGCGGTTCACATAATACTTCTACCTACCAAGTTTCAACAGGATAGCTCTTATACTTTCGACAAAGTGGCTGTGACATACGGACGGACAGACAGACAGACAGACATGACGAATCTATAAGGGTTCCGTTTTTCCCATTTGGCTACGGAACCCTAAAAAACACGTGTCCGTTATTTCTCAAAACTCTAAATGCCGGACTAATTAGATTTGTGATATATTAATACTGTCAAATAGCCTATTGCCGAAGGGTTAGGCAGACCTAATACTGCACCCATTTATTTTACTCTCAGAATTCTTTTCAATTTAGATGGAACAAACACGTTTTCATTTCATCGAAACGATCAATCCAATTAAACTCAATTTTATCTTCTGTAAAAGCCAATGTCATGGGTCAAAGAGTAAAGTGCACCGCACTGATTTCATAAAAATTTGGTTTTCCCGAATTCGATACGGAACATTTGTAGGTAAAGTACTGAAGTGTTTTATCGCTGTTGCGGAAAGTGATTTCACGCTCGCGTTATTACATTTTAGGTAAGACAGCACTTTCCAATTTTCTTTCAATTTTTGCGAATAGAACCCTTCTTTCGAAGTCTTTGGAAATACGAGAATAATACTAATTGGAGGCTTAGGGGTGACAGAAAATAAACTAAACGCGGTTTTCGAACGATATTTTATAAAGAATTGAAGTCAAATTCAAAGTGTTTACTTTTTTTCCACAGTATTAACCTGGATTAATAAATCAATTATAATTCGAACCACATCCATCCACTGATAGACCAAGAATGTAGAACTTACGTTGATTCTACATTATGAATACTTTTATTACATTTCAAGTAGCAGACCAAATAGTCCGCACGTTCCAGGCATCGTGAAAAATTTGCACTTCATGCACGTGAGCGATTGCTAACTGTATCCAAATAACTGAAAACAAAGGCCACGTTAGCACTCCATGTGAATTTGTTCGACCTCCGTGCTCAATTAAACGAAAATCAAAACAAGCGAACAACTAAAACTTTCACGAAACTTCCACAACAAACAATTAGCACTAAAGGCTTCGAAACGAGACTTCTCGAAGTACGATCAATAAAATAGAAATCTGGAATTCGGTCGAGGTTCGCGATCACGAATATTTTTTCGTCAAAGAAGTAATTGAACATCCGTTAGCCGAAAAATGAATTAGAAAACGTATTTTTTGCGTCTGCACTGAGTACGTACGTGCCAGCGGAATATTAATAGCTACCAACGTGTTAACGGTTATCCACCTGCATAAAAAGAAATAAATTAAAATATCATTCGGTATGTAACATATCTGACGGGGAGGCCCACTAAGTTGATATTCCGATTAGACATCTTCACTGACAAATAATTTTTGGAATATGGGGATTCCGTGAAGATTATGGCGTCAACAACTCAGCATCCAAATTTGCTGTTTACAATATTTAATTGACCTTAACGACGCCCACGAAAGTGAACGATGTATTTTTGGACATGGACCGCACACGGGCCCATCATGTAATAAATAACGATGCGAGATTTTGGCTTGTTATGATTTTAACGCATAGACGGAGAGCTATTTTCGCCCGCTCGGCTCGCAGACTTACTTCCGCACCATGCATCTTGTCTGATGCAAAGAAATAAGGAACAGATCGCTGCAGCAGCTTTAAACCCTATAAATCCATTACGTCTACCGTAAAACATCCCGTTTTACTACTACACGGAAAGTCCTAATTTCACAATTTAACAGATAAACATTAAAACTGACATAGTAACCTATTAATCTGATAATTTTGTTGCATTTAAACGCTGCTATTCTGTAGAAGTTGCCCGATGATGTAATGCTTTAATAAATTCAAATTCTGTATACGCTAAGGCATAATTTGGCCGGTAGCATGGAGTAGCATATCATTAACATTGAAAATTAGCAGTGACTTTGGCAGTGGGCAGTAAGAAAACGTCTGTTGTTTACGTAACGAAATCACTATACATAATCTAACAAACATAAACAGTAGCTTTGCAACTGAGAATTCATGATAAAATGGGAAAATAAAGTCAGCACCAAATTCGTTCGTCCATAATTAAAGACCGGAGTTACGTTTCAGTCTCGAGTCTCGCTATTTCCACTTTCGTCACATCATAATATTTGAATCACATATGCTTTGTATATCTGGCTTGTATTTAGGTCAAAATAAGTCGCAAGAAAGGAGGAGTTAAATCGCTTGAACGTGATGTTGGAGTCAAAGAGATGTTCCACGATCATGACCTCCCAATGAGAAACCAAGTTTTGCGGTCAGCTGGTCTTGAACTCGATTATTATGAATTCATGTCATGACCGTGATTATGAGAATCCACATGCGTGCCTTAGATTACAGAAGCTAAGTACGCAGTTTGTGTTTGTTATTATCACGGCGCGGTAATTTATGTTATTTAGTAAATAAAGGTGTTAATATTAAAGCTAAATCTAGGTCTTGAGCCAAGAATCTGGTAATTCTAAGCGAAGAATATGAATATACACTGTTCGGATGGTAAAGAAAGAAAACTGTATTCATATTTACAAATGAAAGCTCAATTATTTTATTAAACCAGGAAAATAACAACGCAGTAGAATACTTAGTAAATATTTTTTAGTTTACTTTTTCCCTGTTAGCTTAAACTCATCACCAATCATTTCTCCATAATAATAAACAACGGCAATATCAAAGTACTGTGTACTACGGCGGGCCTTTTGAGCTCTAATGAAGATGATTGCAATAAAAAAGAAAGTGTGACAACTACAGTCGTGGTAGATAGTGTAAACAATCTTCAAAAGGCATGGTATGCTACATGCACGATAAGCGATGACCATAAAGATTAAACAAGACAACTTTGTGTCAGTGATGACATCAGTGGGCTAGCCATCCGCACATTACTGAGTGGGTACATGTTTGATTGGTTTAGCCAGATCAAACTTGAAATGATTAAGTTGTCATAGAGTATTGTAGATTTTCTTAAACGTGTCCCTGGTTCGCCTAAATTATCCTAAAAACTTCACAGCTATACTATCGGGAAATGGTGTTGATTATCGAGTTAATGGACGTTTATACGAACATTTAAATATTATTATTGCGAAAATCAACGGGAAATGCCGTTAGTGCGACCCATAGGTGCGACCCGGCTATAACACAGTGTGGTGACATCGCAGAGGTGCTCATCGTCGGAAAGTTTATTTTGCCATGCATGGAAGTAGTAATTGACACTAATGAAAAAAAAATAAACATTAGTATTCCTTTGAAATTCTAGAGAAGTTTTAAAAACTAGCGGAGCACCTAAATGTAAGGTCTATAAATGAAGTAGGTTGCATTTAATTCTGTCAATTTGAAAAACGCGTGACTACAATAAAGATGCATTGAAGTGATCGGAAGCCCTCAAAAGTTTGGGACACTTTAAGCAAGTTTGGTTAGTCTGGCCTTTGTCTATAATCCGGAAATCTTTTGTAATAAGTTTTCTATGCAACGAAACCCTATTGGGGTTGTCTAACATCGAGTGTCAATCATGTAGTTTGTTTGCCCCTCGGTAAAACCCCTTTGCTTTAAGTGGCCGATAGGATAACCTCTTCAGTCAAAATCTCTTCGCTAACAATAGAACATTAATGATGTAATATTGTTTTATCGTTCAATGACTGATTGCAAGAAAAATATTCTAACAAATACATTAACGGTTTTAGATAAGGATACAGAATGAGGAAATCTGGACTCTAAAAAAGTTGCTGCTTCCTCAATCCTCTTAGGGTTTCCACCAAACAAAAAATCCTGGCACAGTTTTTTCCTGTCACTGGGTGTAATCGAAAAAAAATACTCAGGAGCTACTAATAACAACTTAGACTAAGCTTTGCCCAGGGTTTGATCCGTCTGGATGATCTAAATTCTAAACGATTACGTACCAAGTTTTACCAAACTTGAAAAGGTAACAGAGAGACAGAATTACCTTTACATTTCAAGTAATTATTGATATGCCAAATCTGGCAGAGGCCCAATGAGCTGTGGGTCAAAATTACCACTATGTGGAGCTCTTACACAGAAGGCGTCGGAAGGGAAGATCTGATAGAAGATGGCGGGAGGAGTTAGACAAAACCAACGATGAGTGGCCCTGGATAGGAAGAATTGGAAGTCATGACATGCCTTTGCCTAAAAGTGGGATGCCCCAGGCAAACAGTTACTGTATTGATAATTATTAAATGCATGCAATATTTAATGATTGATCAGACGGAGTCACCACCTGATATGGAAGAAAAGAGACTTCTGTCACATAATTATGATAAATGACACAAAGAACGCATAATTAAAACAATGGAGTGTTAACATACTAAATCATTTTGTTTCCACAACACGGAAGAAAATAAAGATAAAATGACAACAACTGTGATTATTGTTTTCTTGGTTATTAGTTATGTGGAACAAGAAGGACAATAAGCCATAGTTTAACAAAAATGATGATAAATGTATCTCTGAGATTTTACTATTAGCATAATACACTGTTTTGGTAAGTCAAACAAGTTAATTTCTAAGAAATTATTGAAATTAGTCATAGTTCAACGAATCATTAGAGTGTAGAACAAAGGATCTATTAGTACTTTGTGTATCCACTCATTAGCTTCTGCCTGCGGCTTCGCCCGCGTAGTTTTCGGAATTAATCACACGTTAAGAGTTGGGCCACATCTATCCGCATGTTTCACTAAATAACGGTTATGTTATGAGGCGTCGGAAAATAATAGCAGCGACGGAAAATGCCATTCCTTGTTGATAGATCCGGTTCAACCCGTATTGCTCCCTAAGCATATCCTATGTCCTTCTTAATTATGAGTGCGAAAGTGAATTTGCTTGTTCCTTAATTACGCTTTGCCACCTATTCCACTGAACTTATTTTTATTTTTTCGTCCAAATATAACCAGGATTCTGGAGACAGTTATAGGTTAATTGTCGACGCATCAAAGTTCGCAGTTTAAGTCTAAAAGAAATGGTTAAACACAGACAGACTTGCTTTCGCATTCATTATTATTAGTTTAATGTTTTTTTTTAAATAAAATATAGACATATAAATCAACTAATGAACAGCCACGTTTAGCCTCCACCGTAAATAATCAAACTTTAATTATGAGATTACATTTTTACAGCGATCTTCCATTATGATTCATAAAATTGGCAAACCGTTTTACAAGACAATCTGCGCAGTGTCTTAAAATTAATGTTTATTTTATTTGTTTCCATTTTATTGTAAGGACAGAGCTTCACTTTCGTGTTTGTCTTAGGAGAAACCGTAAAACATTTTACGGTACATTTGAAGTGGCATTATTACCGATACTGGCTATTAAATATACCTGTAATGGAAGATTCTTTCGTATGGTTTCATTTCTATATTTACTGTTGCGCTTTTGTGGCTTCAGTAACGAATAGTAGACATCGACTGTAAGGAATATGTGTGACATTTAAATACATAATAATCATACTTACTGCTACAAGAGTAATTTTCTTCGCAGTAAATGTGGCCCTAGGTTAAAGCCCTGAGGAACACCACACACAAAGAACAAGAAAATAATCGTTTACAAATGAGGACAAGACGAACAAAGGAAACTTCTTTGACATACAATAATATTACTACGTTTATAAACTGAAGCTGTTATCACAGACACCTCAAGCCATTAAATCCAGACGGAATACGAAACAAAATGAGAGCGGAAGCGTCTGTAGGCTGGCCATAAAATTTGTTCCAGTGATGTAATGTTGCCAGCATTTAATATGGGTAACGATATAAGGTGTACCATTACTGCAATTAATCACGATATGTGATTGATATTGCCTACCGTAATGTAATGCTTTTAGTGGGTGACATTTACAAAAACGGTGTACGATTCGAGGTCAAGAGGAAGATTACGAATAATGTATCTTTGGTACCATATGTTTAATGGTTAATATCGCTTAGATTTATTTGCTAGCGTGAAATATGGCACTGATGTCACATCAATAACCTTTGTGTTGTGGATATTATTTTAGGGGTGACTTACTTTTTCTAAGGAAAGGAGGACTTATTTGGAAACCACGGATGGAACGCACATTTTTTTTGTGTTTAATTATAGGAATGATCAAACATAGCAAAAGCCATTCACAGATTTCAAGCTTCAATGCAGTTTTTAGATAAAATATCTCATTATATTCATGAGGTGCTTTACAAGAGTAACATATATTGGTCAGAAAAAAAAACATCGTTTCAACTTGCATTGTGATTTCTGACCGTGTTATAAACTTGAGAATGTGCAAGCCACAGAATAAAATTATATGGAGTCTTTTTTTCGTGTCGCGAATGTGTCTATCTCTTAGGGTCAGCGTTAATTAAGCCGCCTCTAGTGACCCCATAGTCCTCTGACATAGCTTTGGTTGATGAACTTCTTTGTAACCCCCACCGGCTACACTCAAATACAGTGTAGTAAATTCGGAGAACCCGCCACGGGTATTTCTTATTCGGTATCATTCGGATAAATAATTATTAAGAAGCCCGAACTAACATTGAGTATTGAGTAAAAAAAATGGATGACAAGACTGGACAGCAATTGTCCGTAGGTAGGTACACCCGAAATCCTGACGTATTTTCAAAACGAATGATTCTGAGGATACGGTTCATTGTGAAGTTTTGAGCTACTTTTAGACGGGCCCGTTTCTACGTTTACAAACTTAGAGAGCAGACCCCCAGTTACTGCATACTTCTCAACAGAACACTAAGCAATACACGCGCCCTCCATAGAGTCCTACTCTGTGGCACGACGAACTAACCTACCATTTACTGCGTATCTATTTAAGCAGACATACACGTACGTATACGTTTGGTAGCATCGTCTGCCTTGCACTCGCGCGCTAACTATGTTATTCTACTGAGATGACCGCACAAAGGATAATGAACAAGTACTGGTTAATGACTGCTGATAAAGCCTGGCTAAATCAGTTACTTGATCATGTCTCTAATTAGTTTGATGAGTGCGTGCACTCGAGCAATTAGAATTTTATCTAAATACTTATTAGTGACCCAAATAATATGATAAGTTAACAAATTAGGGCTTGAATAGATTTGCCATTAAAATGGTGATTTAGTCGATAGTCGTTTAGCCAATGTTCACCAACATTAGGCTAGCTAGACCTAAAAGGCTACCATAATAAAAGCAAGAGAGGGTGTATAAGATTGACCGCTATGACTGTGTGTCTGTGGCACTGTATATTTGAATGCATTTTTCCCACGTTTTTATACACTCACTTTTCTTGTTTGTTTGTTTGTTTGTCGTTCCGGTTGGACTTTTGCAACTCAATTTTGAGGCACTTTCCGATAAGCTAGCAGGCTGAAATTTTGTACACGCTTTGAGTTCTGATGACAATACATGACTAGCTAAGAAACGTCATAACAAATCCAATATGGCGGCCTCCCCAAGATGGCGGACTGGCTGTTTGAAACCCACCCCCATGATATGGGTATCAAATGAAAGGGTTTGCTGTCAGGAATACGAAAAAAATAGTCACGGGACTTAAATCCAATATGGCGGACGTCCAAGATGGCAGACAGGCTATTTGAAATGCACCCGTGATATGGATATCAAATGAAAGGGTTTGCTATCAGGAGTACGAAAAAAATAGTCACGTGACTTAAATCCAATATGGCGGACGTCCAAGATGGTAGACTGGCTGTTTGAAATCCACCCTCGTGATATGGGTATCAAATGAAAGGGTTTGCTGCCAGGAATACGAAAAAAATAGTCATGTGGCTTATGCTAGGCTAGGCTATTAATCCAATATGGCGGACGTCCAAGATGGCGGACAGGCTTTGAGGCACTTCCCGATAAGCTAGCAGGCTGAAATTTTCAGGGTAGCTTCAAACCCGATGAACAATGATAAAAATAATAAAATAATTAATAGATTTAAAAAATCTAAAAACCCACGTTTTTAAATGTCCTAAAAAGAAGAAAATAACCCTACGGGGCTGAGAGAGGGGCCACTCAAAACGTGGGGGCGTATCTTTGCAAGTTACACCTACGATCTCACGTCATGTAAATATATCCCATAAATAATCCCTTATACACCGTGTTCTTCACGTTATCCATAAACTTTAGCAAATACTTCTATGGCTTTTACAAATCAAATCCAACAAAGGAAGTAGTACTTAAAAAGGCTTCGTTACAAAGATATTTGTAATTTCATTTAATGAAATTTAATTGAGCTATGCAGTGAGAAAGTATCTTAATTTGAAATCTATCAAATACTATTTGCATTTCATTTGTTTCAGCCCGCCAAATGTTATGAATGACGTTGCCAATTCGGATAAAGAGGCATGCATATCGGGTTATTTACGTCTAGGTATTTAGTTTGTATGAAAATTAACAAAAAATAAAAAATAAGAATTTATTAATGTGTCCATAATGAAAAATGCTTACTTCCGTGGTTTGAACATCTGGTCGAAGTTTATGTATATCGTCCGGAACACGGTGTATAATATACGCCCCCACGTTTTGAGTGGCCCCTCTCTCAGCCCCGTAGGGTTATTTTCTTCTTTTTAGGACATTTAAAAACGTGGGTTTTTAGATTTTTTAAATCTATTAATTTTTTTGTATTTATTTGGCTCAACTCCCAGAATAGAAATTCGAATATTAAGGCGTTAATTGATTTAGCTGTTGTTTAGTGGCAGTGACTAATTTAAGTACTTGTAAAAAATATTCAATTTTTCCCACGTTTTTTTTTCCCACGTTTTTATACACTCACTTTTCTTGTTTGTTTGTTTGTTTATTTGTTTGTGTGTCGTTCCGGTTGGACTTTTGCAACTCAATTTTGAGGAACTTCCCGATAAGCTAGCAGGCTGAAATTTTGTGCACGCTTTGAGTTCTGATGACAATACATGACTAGCTAAGAAACGTCATAACAAATCCAATATGGCGGCCTCCTCAAGATGGCGGACTGGCTGTTTGAAACCCACCCCCATGATATGGGTATCAAATAAAAGGGTTTGCTGTGAGAAATACGAAAAAAATAGTCATGTGACTTAAATATGGCCAATATGGCGGACGTCCAAGATGGCGGACAGGCTTTAAGGCACTTCCCGATAAGCTAGCAGGCTGAAATTTTCAGGGTAGCTTCAAACCCGATGAACAATGATAAAAATAATAAAATAATTAATAGATTTAAAAAATCTAAAAACCCACGTTTTTAAATGTCCTAAAAATAAGAAAATAACCCTACGGGGCTGAGAGAGGGGCCACTCAAAACGTGGGGGCGTATCTTTGCAAGTTACACCCACGATCTATTACACGTCCTGTAAATATATACCATAAATAATTCCTTAAATAATATACGCCCCCACGTTTTGAGTGGCCCCTCTCTCAGCCCCGTAGGGTTATTTTCTTATTTTTAGGACATTTAAAAACGTGGGTTTTTTAGATTTTTTAAATCTATTAATTTTGTTGAGTTTCATCGAATTTCACGATTTGTTCCAGTTAGAATTACGCAGTATACAATTTTACCTGTACTCGTAACAGTTGACAAGCTAGTACTAAATTGAATCGAAAAGACCCTTCTCTTTATGTACAAGGACCACGCTTCCAACGGATCGTACCATATTCTAAGATAATTGGAAGGCGATTGAAACAGGCTTCTTCCTGATATTGTATTCTGATTTCTGTGATGTGATTAGTTGCCTTATTCAGTGTGCAACCAGCTGAATGTTGCGACACAACAATTTATCTTTTCCTTATCAAGCGGCTCTTTTGCTGGCGCTCAAAGAGCCCACTATACTTACAATAAAGTTATAAACAAGGGTTCGTTGCCTCTTACGACCTGATTAGCATCTTACAGTATTATTGCCTCCTTATAATTTTCGACTTTCTTCCTTTGAAGCTGGCCCTTAAAAGGCGTGGAAACATGGGTTCGACACGCAGACCCCTCTGGGGAATTTTAATATTAAATGGAACGGGACATTGCAAGACGTTTTCACGGCAGCGTTATAGGAATACAATCTGGAATTGTCCCCAGGGATTGTGAGGCTATTGTCAGGGCAGTTACTAAATTGATTGGGTCCGAGGAGAGAAACAACACAACAAATATCACAAAAGTTTTTCGGACGTCAAACGTATCAAGTTTTTTTCTGACAACGTCGCAGTAAAGTGTCAAGCTCAAGCATCAACAGTGGACAGACGAAGGTCGTAAAACAAAAGAAAACAATGCTCACCCGAGTATAACGAGTTCTCCATATTTGATGAGAGGTTTTGGCTTCTGTTCTGAGCCGCTCTCGCCAGCTTCCTCCAGTATTGGTGAGTCCGCACTGTCCGCAGCACTGGAACAATAGAAATAAATTTAAACTAACAAGTACCCAAGATCCTTTAATAGAAGAACAAAAGAAAGTGTACAAAGTGCTGTTAATAAATTGTCTACATTCATAATGAACTAACAGCTGCATTAACAACGTAAACAATCAGATAGCTAAGAGGGGATCATGTTTTAATAAACCCAGCTTTGTCGGGAATCGGGATAGTCATCAACAGGATTACCACCCACAAGTTTTATACAGTATGCATGTACTTCCGCCCAACAGATCTTATTGATATGACGGGTCAAGCCTTTGCATCAAGCCGAGAAACTGGTTCGAGACAGCTGTGGGTCAAGATTAGTGGTAAATTATAGCCACGCCCGCCCGCCTGGACCGGTTGCGTTCGATGCACCGACACTTACGCAAGCCACATAAACCTAGAACTATTAAAACAATAAAACGTTAGTAACCTTCTATTTGCGTCTATGAAGCAATTAAGCGACGACTAACGTTTTGCAATCATAGGGAGGGCTCACTTTGTTCTCCGGCCTAAAGGCAACTTAGTGCTTTGAGTGCTTTATCGATCGCATCCACGATAACTTATCGGCTGCGAACTAGGCCACTCTATCTCTAAGCACACAATTTCGAAGTAGGTACCTGCCGATGGCACAGTTCAACTATCGCTTTTGTTATGAGTTCTGACCGATTAGATATTAATTGTATCAGTGTTGTTGAACAGAACAAAAGAAGTGATATCTAATAATGGCGTCGTTCATAAAAAGTTACAAATTGAACGAGACGAGGATAGCAAGGACAGCGCCGGCCACAGCGTCCGTGATTACGGGCACGGGGTCAAAGCCCTCCGCCTCCCGCCGCCACCCCCTTCATTCCTGGCTCCACGATAGGACACTCATCTAATGCCGACCCACAATTACCGACGGCTAACATTTAAATAATAACACTCTCCGGTCAGTCCATTGTCGATTCGGAATATTTAATCATTTGAAACAAAGGCGGCGTTTTTTATTGCTTTAAAAAATACAATCACCGCTTTTAATCACACCAGTCTGATAATCTAGATTTTAATTGTTCCTTCTTTCAAGTATTACATAAAAACGTATCGTTGATTCCGTGACACTAGCAATTAATTTGCATTTGCATGTCTGCCTATAATTTTTCCGCATGATTCTTCCGGTTGTCTCGCCTTTGCCTGATACGATTTTTGATCTGATTCCAATTTGATTGAGGAAAATAATAAAGAAGCAAACATGTCAAACAGAATAGGTTAGTAAATGTTATCGTAGTGATATTTCTTAGAATTACTACGGAGGTGATTCACGTCACAGGGGTGACGATGGCCTATAGTACCGACTGTTCGGCACACTAAGCACGTGGCGATAAAAGGCTACGTTGCATCCGGTTTTGCCGCAACACACCAAATGCGGCGAATGTGGGAACGCCGGAAGTTTACGAAGAATCACTCCTACACGACGAGAATTCCGTTGACTCATTTCTTATAAAAGACAAACGTATGATAGTATGACAATATTATACAGTACATACACCTACTCAATGTGGACGCGACTTGATCACGAGGCCTAAACCAGTTCTGAATCTACTCACGGTTTCAATGAAGATACTCTCGAAATAGAATGAAAATAACATCTTTTTGAATGTACTATTGATTGAATCCCTTGTTGTGCCTGTCCGTATACTTTCACCATCCGTAGTCACGATCTCAAGACTAAAGTCTCGTGTATTCAGACACTAGCACTTTTACCCCGACCACCTGCAAGGCCGGTCGCACTCCCGCTGTTTGATTGAATATCTAATTTAATTTGAATCATATAGAAGAAATTAGATTTAATATCGTCTCCACTGCGTACAGCAAGTGCATCATTAAATGGATTCATACTTGCTTTCCTTTTAGTGCACCTCAATGCAGTTTAAAATGATCCTTTACAGTCGCTAGCCATTGAAGTGAACAAAAAGAGCATTCATAAAAGTACAATATAAACCTTTGTGCAACGCTCTGCAGAGCTGATTGTGGCACAAAGGACATTAAATTGACAAGAATCCTTTATGGGTATAGAGACAGTAATGCAAACTTGCCGGATAAAAATATGGGCAAAGATATAAAGGTAGTCGTAAAGTGTAATCAACTACCAATGGGCAACGGTCGATGATCCAACGGTCATTTTTTTACAAGAGGCGGAAATTACTTTGAGTCGGCGCTCTATCCGGACACGAAGCGATTTATGTCTGCTTCTGATTTGATGACACACCTGATCGTCGGGCCGATATCTGATGATATAGCACGTGGCTTAACGAGGGGATCCGAGTTTATTGGCTGTCGTAGGACCCTGAGATTGCTATAAAATAGGTTATATTACATTTGAAGGTAAGGTAGTGGTTAGTAGATTGTGGGCAAAACACATTGAATCACATCTTAAGGCTCAGACGTGGGAACTGGCTTCTGATGACTCCGCAACTCTTTGAGTCATACAAGTTAATTAATGGTTAAGGAAGAAATTGGCCTTACAGGAAACAGGAATTAACCAAAATAGATCCCAATAAAAGTCAAGTATGCTTTATTGGTTTGTTGCACAGTCTTAAAACGATGTGTGCGGATGTTTTGTAACTAGTATTGATAGATGGGAAAAAGGATACTAAAGGAATCGATTCCCAAACAGGTTCTTTGTCTGTTTTACAGATTTATACCTGGGGGCGTATTACAACCTCTTAATTCCTGTCACTTTACGCCTTAAAGTGAGCTGCCTTGCTTAGTCGTATTATGAACACACATTGACGGCAATTAAACAGTCACGTGACCTCTTACCGACTTCTGCCTGTGCTTGTGCCTGGAAATTTCGTATTACAAGTTACATAATGACATATCAAGGCCGGATTAACTGTCAAAATCGGTATCTCCAAAATCATTCAGTTTACGCCACCTTTTAGTAACTTTTACTGACTTGTTTCTTTTAATTTGTGTTTAAACAGTTTAAACTACCTAAATTAAGCTTTAGAATTAATAATGGAGCCACTACCGAATATCTGGAGAGTGAATACACGATATAATGTCAGCTGACGAGCTTTATAAAGACGACAAAGTTATTACATTTTACGACACAATGACACATATTCCTACACTCATTTGCTGAACGATAAGCAATAAATAGATTCATATTCGTAAACATTTACTCAAATAATAATATACTGTTCTAAATAAAAAACATGTTTCTCCAGAAAAAAATGTTTTATTCTGTCGTAGTTCCATCAGTGTAACAAAAAATTATCAAGAGCTTAGATTTGAGACATGGTGACTGAAATAAGTAATCTTTCGTACCAATGGACTTAGGGTTGAATAAACCAAACAAAATGTATGATAGGACTCAAACCCTGTGTTAAAATTAATAGCCTCAGCATCATTCCTGAAACGGTACAGTCCAATGGAGCCAAAACTTGTGTTCAATTTTTATTTGGGTACATTGGGCAGTCTTTGATGTATCAACAGACATTTTAAGTTCACTTCCTCGATTGCTTCTGGTACCACAATTTCACAGCCAATTTCAGGAACACTAACATGGTAAGAACTAGGTACACTGTCTTTCGGTTGGAATAAACGTCCTAGGTTTTATCATTCCTTCTCTTGCTGAAACATTTTCTAGCTTCATATCTTAGGCGCCTCTTTGATTTTGGAGCCTCTTGCTTTAAAAATAATAACAACGTTGGTACGGCCGTTTTTCAAATTTTTCCGCTCGTGACTTAGTCCATTGTTTTCTTACTTTCTCTGCGGCAGGAAAAGACTGTACTCCTTTATTATTGCACAACATAGTGGCATGATAAATAAATAGAATACGATATTATTATTCTTGTTTGTTTTGGCAATCAAAACCGTCACAGACTAAAAAAATATTGCAACACGATCGTTCAGAAACAAACCCCTTTGCGAGAGTTGAATATTTAGTATTAAGTTTTTGCATAAAATAACAGTAAATATTGCTCAAGTTGATTATAAATATTTAAATTGTTATTAAAATACAGTTTAACTCAAATATCTCCTAAATTTACAACGAATAAAATAAAAACTTTTTCAAAAAAAAATGTAACCGCCTTCAAAAACAACCATAAAAAAACGGTAAAAAAAGCTACAAAATAACTTTTCTTTCGGAAGTCGGTGTCTTTGTTTTCTTTATTTCATTGTCTTTTTTTTGCCACCGACTTCCGAAAGAAAAGTTATTTTGTAGCTTTTTTTACCGTTTTTTTATGGTTGTTTTTGAAGGCGGTTACATTTTTTTTTGAAAAAGTTTTTATTTTACTCTTTTTAGTTTAAATATTCAACCCGAATTCTTATCAAATACAACATGTGAAACATCGTTCATGTACACAATAAGCTAATAAAATTCCCTATCTCAAAAACTACTGAACCGATTTTGATGAAACTTCCCTAAGTTAAATGATATCTAGTACAACAAAAAAAGAATTACTTAAATCGGACTTGTAGTTCCAGAGATATGCGAACTCAAACTAAATCAGTCGATGCCTACTCCTTACTATTAAGGAGTTCTACCTTCCATCATCAGCTCAGCTACATGAAATTATGATTACCATACCCAAGTACTTAAATTACTTCATAAAATTTGCGAAAAACGGTGTGTCGGCCTATAAAATTCGAGGGTTGCCCTCGATTTCTCCAGGATCCAATCATCAGATCCCAACTTGGTGACTATGGGACCACCTCCGAAGTACCTCCTTTCGAACAAAAAAATAATTTTAAAAATCGGTCCACAATTGGCGGAGTAATCGCGTAACAAATATACAAAAAAAAAAAAAAAAAAAAAAAAAAACATACCGTCGAATTGAGAACCTCCTCCTTTTTGAAGTCGGTTAAAAAGAAGTTTTTCACCCACAATTATAAAACCGGTAATCATCGGTAACTTGTCGATTCGATTTTTGAACGAATTCGCTAGCCCGTCTTAATCATCCAGAGACAAATAATCCTGGATGATTCCTTGCAGAATTACGTGCGCCATAATACGAAATAGAACAAGCCTGCTTATAGCCGTAAATTCAACTGCTCGAAAACTGCCCGGAATTAAAAAAAGTTGTAATACCCCCCCTGCACTAAAGCATGTAACTTGGTAAAGACAGCAGTCAAGAGTAAAGCAACAGTATCGGAGTATTGTAACGCCACATCGTCAATGAATACGATAGGTCCACGGAAAATTAAACAGTCAATCAGAAGACAGGAGACGAATGACAATGATACGAATTTAATCAACATTGTATTCAAATGAAAAACATCTGGAGGAAATCCAAGCGTTTATATCATAACGTGTAATGATCGGAGGACGGAAGTGGGTAATGGTTCCAATCATCTTGAAGTTAAATTATCAACGTAGCGGGGATTTCGATGTCAAGATCGATATGATTACACTTCACTCCATCCGATATTCATTTTAGCCGGTGCTTCGTAACAAATTATGCGTAATGTTTAGTCAAGGTCTAGATAGAATTAAAACTATGAGAAAACTAGCGAATGGTACAGTACATTGTGAACGATGAGACGCTTTATCAAGGGGCAGTTACTTGCCAAAAACAAACTGCGATTACTGTCCCGTTTGCCAAAAGTGCTGAACCGTTTCTTTAGCGGTTTATTAGGAGGTCAACGGTCAGCACTTGACGTTAGTAGCCTGATAATTTGATGATGACGATGCGCATTTCTAGCATAAAATGACGCAAAAAGCGATTAGGGCAATCTTTAGAAAATTTCAAGACGTAGAGAAACACAAATATTTTGAATCTTGAAATATCTATCGAAATAACTCATAATTATGCAAAATGTTACGAAGACAATAGATCTGTCAAATATAACAGTATGGTAGTAAATACAGCAATAGCTTGTAGGTGTTGACTTTTGCGATTATTGGTTGATGTGATCAATGAACGTGTGATTAACGAAGCGATTGTTACCTGTGAGTAGTTAACCTTCTTATGCACTGTCAGTACTTACAATTTCTTGCCAAATAGGGGTTTAGAGTGGTTGTAAGATCTAGAACGAACTCCTCCCTATTTGGTTTAAATTCACGTGCTTCAGCGACCAAAAACTCGAGAAACTGCTGTGTTGCAGGCCGTTGTCGAAAACCGCAAAACCAACTCTGGCAATAAGCCGGAAGGATGAACGGTAGGGTGAACACCTGACACCAACGTGTAAACTAAATCACTGGAGCCTCTGCGGTCTTCCCCAAGAAGATCACAACTTCTTTCGATGTCGAGACCATCAGTTTTTAGAGTAGTTTTTGTTTGAGATGCAAACGTTGACATATACCGATGGAATTACATTCTCACCGAATTTAATACAGTCATGAGTTAAGTCAAGGTAATAAAATATATTTTATCGCCTTTCAACAATCTCATAATTTGATACATCTTAAATTACCGAAAAAAATTGGCAGTTCTATGCAATGAACGAGGCAAAGTGATGCCAATGATGCCATGCGGTCAGCGAACCGTAACATGTCGGCACTCGAATGCGGCCATGCGCGCACGCAGCTTTTGGAGGGGTGACCTTCCGAATAAGCGACCAAATTCAATCGATTGAGTGGTCTTTAAAGGTGGACGCACATTTATCCGAACGCGCCGAAGGAGTCGAACGAATTTTAGAATTCTGTATATGAAATCACATGAAACCTCGCACACTTATCCGCGCCGAATCGTCCGAATCGAAAGAACGGATTTTTAGATTTCTTAAACAGAATTCTAAAATTCGTTTCGTTCGGCGCGTTCGGCTCGAATAAATGTGCGAGCAGCGGTGGCCCAGTTGTATCGGCCCCGACTTACGAGTTGTAGGTCGTGGGTTCGAATCCAGCCAGGCGCATTACTTTGTGTAATTTATTTCATCACCACTGCTCTCAAAACGGTGAAGGAAAACATCGTTAGGAAACCGGCATGTCCTAGACCCAAAAATTCGAAGACATGTGACATCATTTATTCCACCAACCCGCACTGGGCCCACGTGGTGTTATATGGCCCACTCCCTCTCTCAGAGAGGAGGCTTGTGTCCCAGCAGTGGGAACATTTCTGGCTGATAATGATGAATGAATGATGAAATGTGCGTCCACCTTAAATCAAATTTTTGAAACTGACTCCCATAATCGTCAGTATTAACATACCACATGGCACGTGCCTGGTCTTACAGTTCCGAAAGAGGGGTGCATTAATTTAATTAGCTATTTGAAAATTCTATGCTGAATTTTGCAAACGGCAGCTTTTAACTGCACTCGCTTGTTTCCAAGCCCAGAAATAGCACTTTGCTTGTAGGAAATGTGGATAAGGGGGCTTTTTCTATGGCAATATAAACACATCTGTCGCGCAGGTGTGAGCCAACACGCCAACTTATGGTATGTTAGGCAGGTGCCTAAGAATGGCCACCGATAATTGTCTAGAAGATCCATTAGAAAATAGTTTTTTTTGAATGATATAAGAAAGATCGTATCGTAATGTTTATCGGATAAAGTTTTATATATTTTTACATCACACCAAACCTTCGGTCGGTAATAAAAAAGCGAAATTATGTTTTATAGGTAATTTTTATGGATTCCAATAAAATTTACTACAAAAAATCATAACAGTTACGCATACAATTCTTTCACAAAAACATGACCCTATTTTTGTTTGATTTACAGTTTTCCTTTTCTTATTGAATCATTGGAACCGTTATCTCGGCCATGACAGGCTCACCGAGGGGTTTTACACATTTTATGAGTAAGCTTTTAGCTGAAAACCGCATTTTTATTAAAAATTCTGTAATTCTATTTCTGTAAATGTTTTTATGTAAATTCGGGAGTCTAACATGTTTTTATTTTCCTTAAGTCGTAGTAAAACTTGTTATTTATGAATATGATGTATATTTTGAACTTTAATGTGGCATAATAGAATAGCAGAACGCTTGCAGAACGTGCATTAGTATGATAAATATAATGACGTCTAGACACGGCTTTAGCCCGGCTCAGCCTGCTAAGTAGCTCCCATATTCCATCCTTCGCGCCTCTGATTTTATAGTGCTCCAACAAAATGGTTTAAGTGGAATTCCGCTCTAGTACATTTCCCCAAGGAAATTGTATCTTTTTGCCATGGATGGGTAATTCGCAAGTCATTTATGGGAAGGACGTGTAAATTCATGTGTGGTTGGGATCAGTGAACAGACAGTACTGGGTAAACCTGTGGGGTCTGAGAACGTAAAACAGGTACCTACCAGCCGCAGCCTTCTCAGAAATACTCTCATTATCACTATACTAAGCAAAGTTATGAAATAATTCATTTTGAATTCAGATTACTCATGAGGTATGATCTACATCAAAATTATGTACGTATTGCAATAAGTTAAGAAATTAATTAAGTTGAATGATTCATTTCCGATTAGATTCTATGTTCTTGGGAACTTGGATGTACTTCTTCCGGGGATTAGGTCTCGTGTTGAAGTAATGGAAAATACGTGGAACGAAAAGAGAAATAAGGGTGTTACCACACCAATCGAGCGATCGTCGATCGATGGTAGAAGGGATTAGTCGATGTCGATCGATAGTTTCTACCACACCAATCGATCGTTAGCCGATAGATGCCATCGATCGATGGTAGAATGGATTGGTCGACGTCGATCGATAGTTTCTACTAGACCAATCGATCGATTGTCGATCAACATAATGCGCACAACAAAGAAATAGAACTCACTTCCTGTGTCGATGTTTCCGAAAGTATACAACCCATCTTCAAAGTTAGAGTGAACGCTTCTTATGTATAAGGGTGTTACCACACCAATCGATCGATAGTCGACCGATGCCATCGCCCGGCAATCGATCGATTGGTTGGACGACCGGTATCCGTCGATCAACTAAAGCTACCACACCAATCGATCAACATCGACCAATGTCGATCGATGGCATCGATCGATTGGTGTGGTAACACCCTAAGTGGGTTCTAACGAAGTTTTATTATGTAAGAGAGATACCAGAAAATGTAGAAATAAATACATTTTACGGGGTCGTTTTGCGACACATATTTCGCACAAACAGCTAAGCGAGTCGGACGTGGCCCTACCAAGATGAAACTTTAATGAGCGAGGGTTTGGAGAGGGCTCCACGCAACCGCCAGCCAGGGCTTTGTTCAACGCACAGGTTTCGTTAAAAATAAAAATCAAGTGTAATACCTAGTCATACTTCGACTACCTAAACGGGCTTAAACGTTTGTTTGTAGTCCATAAAAATAGGTGGTCCACTCCATACAAACATTTTTTTTTTCGGTCTACTTCTTATGGAAAACTAATTATACCATCAAATTCTATTTTTTACCGACTTCAAAAAAAAGGAGGTTATCAATTCGACCCGTATGTATGTAATATTATCAGAACTGCCCAGTTTTCATATATGTTAGTCTATATCAGCGTCTGAACAAATGTGCCAAATTTCATAAGTGTATGTATGTATGTATGTTTTTATGTTTGTGCACGCATATCTCCGGAACTACAAGTTCGATTTAAGTAATTCTTTTTTTGTTGTACTAGGTATTGTTCAACTTAGGGTACACTGCAAGTTTCATCAAAATCGGTTCAGTAGTTTTAGAGATATGGATTTTTTTATGTTGTGACGGATTACAAGATTAGTGCGTATGTAAGAAAATGTTGTATTTTACAAGAATTTGGGTTGACTATTAATTAATAAATAAACTAAAAAGGGTAAAATACCTAATTAATAACTTCTTTCGGAAGTCGGTGGCTAAAAATCAATGAAATAAAAAATAAAGCCACCGACATCCGAAAGAAGTTATTAATTAGGTTATTTCACCCTTTTTTGTTTTGTTGTTGTTTTTGAAGTCGGTTACTTTTTTTAAAAGTTTTTATTTTTCTATTTAATGATAATAGTTCATCTTTGTTGGGTTTTAACTTTAATGTTAACATAAAAGCAACTTTTAAATAATTAATTAAATTCATCATTTTTTGCATATTATTCTCTTATTATTTGTTTTACGTGATAATTCATAACAATTATTTATTATTATTCAGAAATTGACATCATTCAATTTTTTGACAAAACATGTGAACCAGGCCGAATCTTGTCATACCCCTTTACTTATGTTTCAATCATCTTGACAGGAGTCTGTGGATTCCTTTGTTTGGATGGACCATAAAGTGGACGTACAGGCAGAGGTCGTCGACAGCCTGAGATAACAACGTAAGAATAACATTAATGACCGTCTGTACTTGGATACTAGCGACGCAATAGAGGCATGCAAGGCCACAAGAGATACAAGGATCGGCACGTAATTTAATAAGTTCCTAAATAACCATTGTTAATAAGGAAGCCATACAAACAATATTATCTTATACCTAATGAGTTTACAAACGATTTAAAAATTGTAAGAACTTTGGAGTGTAATTGGAAACAATGTAAATAGTTAACAAAGGTCGTTACAATGTGAAGGTTTGAAAGGTAAATAAAATTCACCTAGGTGAATGGTGGCTTCTCGCGAGGTCCTACGTTTTAAGCCGGATCGAGAATAATGGCGAAAGTGTGTGCTTAAGTTAGATAAATTCGCGGTAAGGGATTAAGTTCGCCGTCGATAAATTGTAATAGCCTCGCGGCTCTCCATCTACTACTACAATACATAGCTGTCTAGCTGGATACCTTTGATGTATAGTCAGCAAAACAGGTATGCAAATGCAAACAACAATTTTCAAATGGTTTCCAGTTCCTAAATATATTATATTTTTTTATACAGCTAAAGAGTTTGGTATGCAGACACATTGAAACTTATAGCACAACATTGGAAACCGCAACTCTGGAACATAAAGGGCTATTGAAGGTTGAAGGACACCGTGGATTTTAGTCAGTACAAGTTTGACAGTCCCTCCTGCCCTGCTCTAGGTGGGAGGACTAATTTGACGATTTTACCACGCTAAAAAAAAAACAACATTGTAAAACCGTTTAAATATTGCTGCCTGCATACCTGTTTTGGTGTCTGTATCTTATGTAGTTGGACAAGATAATTATGACGGTTGCCATATTTATAAACATCACACGACGGAAGATAATCTTGCGTACTACGGACATCATATCGAAGACGCATTTTGAATAATATCCATCCATACGCAGCTGTGATTGATAAGTAATGATTGACAGTGATTAGACGAAGACCTCGACCTCATCATGACGAAATACCCTCTATGTTGTAATTTTATTAAATGTTGATAGGTACTACTAATTCTTACACTAAAGAACATCCAGATTCCTAGTAAGCAATTGAAAATGGAAGCTTTGATTGATTCCTAGTAAAACAAATGAACTTGCCACACATAAAAAAACCGGCCAAGTGAGAGTTGGACTCGCCCATGAAGGGTTCCGTAGTAGCAAGCATAGATTAAGGATATAATTACATATATTGAGATTAGTAAGTAATATACACAAACAATAAAAATAACTTTGTTTTCATAGTGTTTGTATGAATGGCAAAGTTATATTTGCGGTTTTTGAAAATGTACTATATCTCAAAAACTGCTAACTTGTTCTATATCTTATCCAAACCAATTTTCGTTGGAAGTTTTTGTTGAGGTCTACATTATTAGTATGAGAGCTATCCTGTTGAAACTTGGTAAGTACTTAGATGTATTATGTGAACCGCATTAGGATTTTCATACAACAATAAAAACAAAACAAATTTTGGGGTACCTACCCCCCATACTTAGAATTGAAACTCAAAAGAATCTTTTTGACCAAACCCATATGTGTGGGGTAGGTATCTATGGATAGGTCTTTAAAAACAGTGAACGAAGAAAACATGGAAGAGTAACTTCAAACAAAATCTTTTTGATAGACGGCCCACGACGTTTGTTTTCTTTGAACAGCTAGTTTGTTCTCTATTAACATCACGAAGTTATGATTGGGTAGGTTGTCAACGCTCGTCTCTAATTGGCTAAGCAACGCATAGTTACAATGACATCATTGGCGCTAGAAATGAACACATGACATTAATTTGACGGGCTGCAAGAATTGTCAAAGTGGACGAGTTATATAAAAAGTAGCAATGAAAGATTTGAATATTTTTTATTATGTATTTTTATTTCTTTTGCATTTGATGTAGATACTTATCAACAAAAAGTTCACGTTTATATTTACATAAAATGGCTCATACGACAAAGAAAGAAAGAAAACATATTTATTTGGCAAATGCCACCTACTGTGAGCTACGGCCTCCTTAGGGATTAACTAGAAAGTCTTATTGTCTTTTGTTTAAAAATGAATAACAGAAATGGCTAACATAGCTATCTTTATCAAAATGTCTAAAATGTTGGATAATTGGAATAGCGTTTGTTTTGAGCTTCTGGCTTTGATTAAAATAAAATAGCGGTAGATACATTACGTTCTTGCATTGAGTATTCGAACAGTGACTCTTATACGCACACAGACACATTTACTCACACAAACAATCGTTGTTATTACACGCCAATAAAGAGAGAGACAGAATTCACAGAATAATGCACAAAGGTGGCGTGCGACCAAGACGGAGCATCGACGCTCTTCGTATTACTTCGTTAGTACTCGTGTAGTCACTCGTGTATGTTTCTATCACGCTCTACAAAATGGCGAACAAATTTGAACGGATACATCAAATCCTAATAGAAAATTATAAGAAAAATGTATTTACGAAAGAAATGTGAGGCCATATGATTTGTTTTTTCTTTTAGTGTAGTTCGTACACCCGGTGAAGGCACACGAAGGTATTTTTTTTCTTCTGAGAGTGTGGTGGGGCGAATTTGAAATAAACACGTACGCACGTCTCAAGCGAAATCTACTCGTATTGCGACTGAGGACAGTTAGGCCAATTTAGCCTAATTTATGCGGTCCATGCGCTATCGTGTAGTGACATATCTTCCGCTATTTTATTTTAATCAAAGGCTTCTGGTATCCTTTTTTCGTCATTTAAAAATCGTCATCTTGAAAATGGACTGAACAAATTATTGTTGTTTTGCTTGGGGACCAGTCGTTTTCCTGTCTCTCCAAGCGAACTGATCTCGTCCATTATTCTTTGAGATTTGGATCTTGTGGAAATGTAGCAAAAAGAAAACACAAACATATTTTACTTCAAACATTCAACATTAATTTACTTAGTTCATCGGGCATAACACCATCCCTATAGAAAAAAATTGATCCATGTTTATAATTAATATAAAAATAATGAAGTAGTCTAAGGGCTACTTACAGGTGATAACTAATTCCAGCATTTTTATTATGTAGATGAGATCGATTTATACACCATTTCACTGCGCAAGAAGGCATAATTTATAGTTTTAAACTGAATAAAAATACGAACAACGACATGTGCCGTCACAGTCAAACTAAACTCCTCCGAGGCACGATTGATAAGCCCCGCCTACCGAGGCACGATCTGCGTTGGGTCATTATCGGGCTCTAGGAATGCTTCTATGTTTTCTTCGTTCACTGTTTAAAAATGATATTGAGGTTACTAATATCATTTTTTTCTAAACTAAACAGTTTGCGCGAGAGACACTTCCAAAGTGGTAAAATGTGTGTCCCCCCCCTCCCCCTGTAACTTCTAAAATAAGAGAATGATAAAACTAAAAAAAATATAAAGAAAATTGGCTGTGACATACTGACGGACAGACAGACAGACATGACGAATCTATAAGGATTCCGTTTTTGCCATTTGGCTAAGGAACCCTAAAAAGTGTCTATTTTAACGAAAAACGTTACGTTTTTGTTTTAAACAATGAATTTTATAACTTAGGTAACAAGTATTAACTGACAGTTAAATTAAATACAAAATATTGTTTTTTTAATGTAATAATAAAAATAAAATATTCTTTTCTTTTATATTTTAGGCTCAACTTGTGTTTGACTACTATCTGGCCTTGTGGTAAGCAATGATGTGGTTGATGCATGCACATTTTTCTACCTACACACAAAAATATACAGACAACGCCACAGGCATTCTCTACTAGTTAAACTTTCCTAAAGCATATCTCCATGAACACATCAAACTGGAGGATGGTACTGATCAAAAAAGAAGTGGCAGGATAAATTGGACCCAAACCGTAACAGCTGGTTCGCAGTACAGTAGGAAATAGTTGAAAGAACTTGGACAGGTCTTTGACTAACAGTGAAACGGGCATGGACAATTAATACTAAAATTTTCATAAAGTAAAATAACACAATTTTAAAATCAGCTGGATGTCTAAAAACAATTTTGGATAGTGGCCAGTTTGAATTTATAAACTGTGCAATGTTTTTTTTTTTTTAATTCAAGAATATCCAGCCATTTTTTCTCAATAGCCAGTGGAATGACCTAAAACTTGAGGTCTTAATTTAAATGTTTATTTTTAAAACTGATTTTGAAAGGATGTTCTTTTCAATTAGCTGATTATCAGTTTTATCTTTACCTTGAGCTCATTCTTTATTTTACTTAATTATTAATTTAAAATAAATAAGTTTCCTGTTTTAAACTAGTTTTAAAATGATTTCCTTTATTCAAATGTTACTAGGTGTTACGTACATAATAGTTTTAAGACATTCTGAATTCTTTGTCATAAATTTAGCAATTTTTTATGGAATATCTATAATAGACTATAATTATTTGTTTTCATAGAACAAAAACCACAAGACAGTACCCAAGTATGTTTCAGCCATAATACAAGAATCAAGTATTATGTCCTTACATTGAAAAATATATTTCCATCTGTAGGTAGGTACCACATAAATACATATAAGTAATTAAGGATTATAATAACCAAAAAAAGAAAAATAAAACATAACATTCATGTTCTAGGATTTTCTGCTAGCTGTTTGTCTTACTTCTTACGGATATTATAAATACGAAAGTTTGTGATAGATAGAAGTTTATTATTCTTTCACACAATCACTACTGAACTAGGTTTGGATGTTTGGTTAGTTATTTTAAACCCTATTATAGTCGTACATAGTTTAATTCTGCTTTTATGTTCAAGTGAGATATTTTTCGAGTTATATTGGGCATTATGTATTTAGATAGTGACTGCTACCAGTATTTCCGATTAATTTAATAACATTGGTCTAATCTACCAAAAAATAGGGTTTCAAAATAGGCTAGTTAAAGAAGAAATTATTACAATTCAGCCAGTATTCTTTTTGTTTTCTTTTTTTTTTGTCACTTTGCCAACCATAAATTTATCATAAATAAATAAAATATCTGTGTTTACATCAATAAAATTAAAAAAAAAATACAACAAAAACAAAACAAATATACTACTGAGAAATTATTGTAGGATGTTTGTTCTTGTAGCTAGAACTGATTCATTGTCTGATCTGCATGTTAATTGACATACAAACCTGAATAACTTGTATAATACTGTTATTTGTGTTTATTTCCTGCTACTTCTACTTTATCATCAGAAAAGCAATGAAATGTACTCACATTAAATCACAACAGAAACAAAATATATTAAAATAAAAAAATAAAAGGGTAGTGGAGTAACTTTTATCTTTACATGGTACTGGACCATGTTTTTAAAAACAGCTGTATTTTAGAGAAACCATGTTTTATTTTCAGATGTGGAACAGGGATAAAACAATAGATCAGAATATTTTGAGAACGACTTGTGATCGATAATTTAGACAAAAACGCGTCGTAATCATGTTTCGCTTTTGTATACGTGCAATAAAACGCATGGTCAGTTACATTACGAAACAATTTCACGCTGAAAATCACGATTCCTTTCATATTCTACGAATTCCTACCAAACATAAACAAACAAAAATATCTATCTATGCGCCTAGATTTGCCTATAGCACACATTTAGTCTTCTTACAACTAACATAACATCCACCCATGAAACAAAGCATTTTACGTTTATGCAAATTCTTACTGGTTCATACCCACTAATAAACTTAATGTAAGAGGCACCACGTTGTGGATAAAACTTACCGTTTTACGACCATGATAGAATCCGTCTCCTCGTTTGTGGACCCTATGATTCGAACTATACTTTACAAACGGCACTAACAATATCGGAAACACCATGAATTTTATTATATCACCAGCAATTCAATTTACGAAATTCACACATCGCTACAAAGCGATAAACACACTTTTCTTCATTATTTCACTAACTTCGAATAATACGCACTCCACTTTGATGAACATCAAATCTCATAAACACAAACTAAAACTAAAATGTGTTTTTAGATTACAATAGCGCGAACTTCACTACAATACGTTCCGACGACGAAAACATTACACTGTTGCCAACATTCCGTAAAGAAAAGTAAATAAAGTAATTAATAATTTTCTAACCTAATTTTTGGAATCGACGATGTTATTCTGAAAACGATATAATTATGAATGAATTAATGTCGAACGTTTGTTTTTCAATTTCGTTCCCGAGATAGGAGATACTAACGTCCACAAGGCAAAATGGTAAATAGTATGATGTGTCAATATAGCCAACCCAACGACCAACGTTATGGTGCGTTCACATATTCGCGCGAATAGCGAGGCGAAAGACGAGGCGAATAACGAACACGAATGTGTGAACGGTAAGTTCGTTATTCGCCTCGGGCCTCGTCATTCGCCTCTAGCCTAGAAAGAGAAAAAGCCTCTAGCATAAAATAGAATAGAATACTCTTTATGTACAAATTACAGATACATCCAAATATTTTATAAATAGGGTGACACAATGGGTGGTCTTATCGCTAAAATCGATCTTTTCAAGAAAACCTTTGGATGGATTTGAAAAGTAAAGGAGAAACAATACTGTAGGTAGTCTACGGTGTACAATTTATCAACAAACAAAAATATTAATATTATAGAACATCGCAAATAAACGTTCGAGTCACACGTCAAGAGGAAAGGTAGTGGTTTTTGAACAGATTTTTAAAAGTGGACAAGCTTTGAGCGCGCCTAATGGCAGATTTACATTGAGTCAGTAACTGACGTCAGTGCTGGCGCCGAAAACTGACTCATGCTATTTAGACGAGGTCAGTATTTCAAGAAATCAATTTACATTATGGCAGTGCCAGGTCAGCACTGACTCGTCAGTGGACTGACGTCAGTTACTGACTCAATGTAAATCTGCCATTACTGACAGGGGCAAGGCATTCCATAGACGTACTGCTTCGACGGTAAAAGATTTGTCGCAAAAACGGCTAGAATGCATTGGTATTTCCAGTTTCCACTAGCATCCGACCCAATAGGACTTTTTGAAAAAAAAAAACGGAACCGATTTTAAAAACAAATAAAATACTACTTACTATTATTTTGTATTGTGTTTTTGTGTTATTGATATTTTATATTGTTATTTTACATACATGATTAAATAAATAAAAAAGCGTAAAATAACAACTTTTCTTCTGAAGTCGGTGTCTTTGTTTTTTATTTCAATTGCCACCGACTTCAGAAAGAGAAGTTATTTTATGCTTTTTTGTGTTTGTTTTTGAAGTCGGTCAGAGTCCTATTTATTATCAAAAAGTGTTTATTATTTTACCCTTTTTAGGTAAGATAATCAACAAATATCTTCGTACAATCATCGTCTTTGAAAATTTAAATCCATCACCCCGAAACGTTAAAGGGCGACATAGTGGATATTAGTCAGTACAAGTCTGATAGTCTCTCCTGCCTACCCTGGGTCGGAACCCAGGGTATCACTATCACGCTAAAAAAAAAATTAGCGTTATTTTAATTATGTAAAAAGATTTTTTTTTAAATTATGGGAAAAGGATCCATGCGAGCAACGCGGCAACGTCGCGAGATATCAATTATTGTTATTTAAACAACAACCTTCTCTAGAATGTAACGAACACTTTTCTGAAAATCGCTAAATCTGTTTTTTCGTACAAGTCAAACTGAGAACCTACTTTTTTTAAGTCGGTTATAAATGGAGTGGAGTGAAGTTTAGAGCTATGAGCTATTGCAAAAGGAACTGCTGATTTGATGTGACGATTGGCGCAGTGGCTGAGCAGTTGGACTGCTGCTCTGCGTGTTGTGGGTTCGATGCTCGCACGGAGAAATATTTTTTATGATCTACAAGTAATTGTTCCTGGTCTGGGCTTCTGTGTATAACCGTGACTTTGGTTGCGGTGACAACTCGTCTCATTAGCTATTTCGTCTTTTTCCCTATTACGTCACTTTCACTAATTCGTCACCTTGAGCATTTGGTCATTTTTATTAACTCGTCTCATACTCTATTTCGTCTCTTTCCCAACTCGTCCGACGCAAAAGTACAGACGCCAGCATATCAATCTACCCCAAGCTGTCAAACTTTAATAGATTTCATCTTTATCACAAACGAGTTTCTGCCCGTGGCTTCACCGGTGTGGTGGGCATATATTATCCCATGGGGACGTATTGACCGGATGAAGTTCTCCTATGACCTAGTCCTTGGGCATGCCGCAATCGCGGTGCTAAGACCCCTCTTTGAGGAGGGGCTGGATAGACGTCACGGCGTCCTGACCTTCCGCTTGACGCAGGTCCCCACCGGACACGGATGTTTCGGGAGGTACCTGTGTCTGATGAGGAAGGAAGGAACTCCTGGTTGTCACCACTGCGAGGATCGCCTGGAGGACACGGTGGACCATACGGTGCAGGTCTACCCCGCTTGGGCAGAGCACCGCCGTGTCCTCACGACGGCGATAAGCGGAGACCTCTCGCGCCCGGCATTGGTCGAGGCCATGCTGCGGGGCGAGACGGAGTGGGAAGCGGGCGCCTCCTTCTGCAAAGCAGTCATGCTTTGAAGGAGGAGGCGCGCCGCGAGAGGGAGAGAACAGCGTCCTCTCTCCATCCCAGCCGCAGTGGTAGACGCCCACGGCGACGGACGTCGCTAGACGATCTCCGGCCACCGTAGGCGCGGGCACGCGGGCGGCGAGTAATGGGCGACTCGCTGTCCGACTATGGACCATGCCCGGGTCGACGGCGAGTTGTGTTCCACGCGCACCTCAAAGAGCTTATGACGGGGCCAAAGCCTGCCGGGGTCGCGGGATTAACGAATTACCGCGACCCCGGAACGTGAGTGAAGGGCTATTGAAGGATACCGTGGATTTTATTCAGTTCGAGTCTGACAGTCCCTCCCGCTCCGCCCTGGGTGGAAGGACTCATTTGATGATTTTACCACGCTAAAAAAAAAAAAAAAAAAATACCTAGTCCTGTTCGGCCATGGTTTACTGATGTGCCCATTCAAATCCGTACAGTCGTTTTAACCTGAGAACGCGAATATAATAAAATATTAGTTAGGATAGTTTTTGCCCCCGACTTCGTTCGCATGAAATTTATTTTTCCCCAATCCACCGCGACGCATCGGTATCGGTATTGTATAGTCTGATCATCCCGATATTATTGACGCTGACTGTACGTTGTCATATGCGTCGGACGAGTTGGGAAAGAGACGAAATAGAGCATGAGACGAGTTAATAAAAATGACCAAATGCACAAGGTGACGAATTAGTGAAAGTGACGTAATAGGGAAAAAGACGAAATAGCTAATGAGACGAGTTGTCACCGCAACCGTGACTTTATATGTTTGTAAACGCACCCACAACACAGGAACAAAAAAAACTAGGGCCTACAGGCTTTTTTCAAAAAAAGAAAAAAGTATTTAAGAAAAAAGGAATTCAAATAATAAATTGTATCTATTAAATCATTAGCGTAGCGTGCATGCCGCAATTATTTTTACGTCCTCGAATGACGTGGCGAATAGCGAACACGAATGTGTAAACGGAGTATTACAATTTTTTGAGCCGTCTGATATTCTCGATATTCTAACTGCTCCCTTTCAGATGAACGGTGCGTCGTTGTTCTAAAGCCTGCTACACACTCTGCACCTGCCTGAATATTACAAACTAAAAAAAATAGTTCAGAAACTCAAACTGGCAGACAGTCATGTGGCTTTCAGACGACAATATTTTGTTGTTTCCTATTTTTTGGTTTAGGTTTAAGGTTTTGAACTTTTTTTAAAGGCTTTTAATGTCGTTTAAGAATGGCATCATTAATAAAGATACTATACCTGTAAAGAAGTAAGATATTACTTGTTATAATTCTTTAAAAAAATGTAAAAGATTTAAAAAACAACCACAAAACGTTTAAAATAACCTACAAAATAACTTTTCTTTCGGAAGTCAGTGACTTTCTTTTTCTTTCATTAACATTTTTGCCCCCGACCTTTCAACAGAAATCCCAAACCAGTAGGTAAACAACGGAGTTATGCGCGAACAAACATAAAAAAATAAACATCCGAATTGAGAACCTCCTCCTTTTTGAAGTCGGTTAAAAACAAAATGGTGACGTACGTAAGGTCACGTCACCCACATCATAAACAGGTTTAGGCAGTATTTTGGTTTTAAGGCAGCGCCTTTATGTCGTAGTAGTAAGGTTGACTTTCGTTGTTGACGGTCGAATGTTTAAATCGGCAATCAACTCGATAACGCACGCGTCGTGTCGCTTCATCGGCAAGCTCGGACGCTAATAAAACTATGACTTGTCATAACTTGTCGGCAGCCAAAGAAATTAACCAAACGCTTCCCTAGATTTTGAAACTTGCTTTTGTGCTTAGACTATGTCGATTAAAAGTATTTTTAGGTACAAAAACAAAGAAAAAAGTTTGGCAAAAATCAGGGAACTAAATACAAATAACAAGTGAAACAGACTTCCATAATCTGGTATTGTATGCAATTTATACAAAACGAAAATGATAGTGAACAACTGGATGATCAATGTTATGAACTTTGAGGTTTAAAAGCAAAACGTTGAACTGTTACGTGGAATCGTAACTAACTACATGCCCGAATAAATGCCACTGGCTAGAATGTGCAATGAATTTGATTTATAATAGAAAATACTTTTGACGATTGAATAAAATTACTCATAATGCATGCTATTTCATTCAAATAAGGGGTTTGTAGCGATAATAATCATCATCATCAGCCTATAATGTTCCCACTGCTGGGACACAGGCCTCCTCTATGTGAGAGGGAGTGGGCCATAATCCACCACGCGGGCCCAGTGCGGGTTGGTAGATGTCACATGTCTTCGAATTTTTGGTTCTGTGTAGCGATAAACTACTTACAAATAAATAAATAGAAATATGAAAAAATTCTGAACTACTAGTATGATTCAAATAGAAAAAAAATTAAGAGGTAGTTAGCTTTGATTGTCTTGCGAATTGCCTTTGAATAACTTGCGAACACATACAACATCGCCAAAGACAGATTTTTAATTCACCAGCTAGTTGCCAGTGATCAATGTCACTACACTACGTGTGTACCCGGCATTATACTAATTTATTGCCTACGTCGAGAATATCACGCCAAAAAATACGCAATCACCAGCGCGGGCAATTTAAATATCGTTATTATTATTTTTTCAATTTTTTTCCTAGTTTCACCAGTTCCATTACGTCGAATTAATTGAATGAGGGCTAATCTGAGCAGTTCCAAAAATGTCCGCTTGGGCAGCGCCACTGTCTCTGGAGACCTGTCAAACTATCAAACTCATACAAGTTGTTTGAATTTTATTGTTATTTGATATTTTTATTTCAATTGACTTATAATTATAATGACTTCTTGTTGCGTAGTACCATTTTGTTCATCAAGAATGTCTGGACATCGCTTTCCAATGGATAAATATCTCAAAAAGAAGTGGCTCGTCGCAATTCGAAGAGACAATTACAAGCCGACGCAGTACTCTCGTATATGTAAAAGACACTTCTTGCCATCCGATTATATTAAACCCATGGATTCAGTTAGTGAAATTCGTAAGTTCCTATCTTCTTCTATGTAGTATTTGTGTTATTTTTATCGAAAGTTAAATTTTACAACCTAAATTTATTTTCCTTTACAGCTAAGCTTAGGTTAAAAAGAGATGCAGTGCCCAGCCAGTTCAAGTGGACTAAACCTACTTCCGAGTCTGTTAGACAAAGGTCAGAGAGAGCAAAAAAAAGATCCGCTTTTAAAGAAACTCTAGTAACTAAAACAATTCCTTCGAAATCAGAGGGCAATGGCCAACACATATTAATGAATGAAATATGTTCAAGCGGTACAGGGTCTGTGGAAATATCAGTCAATGAAGTCACTGTAGAATGCCCAAGCAAGAATATTGGAATTCAATGTGAAATAATTAGTGAACAAGATAAAAACACAGCGTCAGAAATAAATAGTTCTAAAGGCAAGACTGCAATGTGTATAGAGACATATAAACAAGAATCAAAATCTATGGAACTACACTTTTACACAGGATTTGACAACTACGAGCATTTTCACCTTGTATTTTCATTATTGGGCCCTGCTGTTAACCACTTACAATATTATCCCACATTTACTGCTCAGAAAATAAATGACCGCTTATTAACGCTAGAAAATGAATTTTTATTAACTATTGTCAAATTGAAAAGAAACATGTTAAATAAAGAGTTGGCATTCAGATTCGAAATCAGTGAGGCTGCAGTATCTCGCATATTTATAACATGGATCAATTTTTTATATTGTCAGCTAAAGGAACTACAAATATGGATCCCGCACAAAGTTGCCAAAGAGAATATGAGACACAAAGGTCAAGAATGTACAAGCACAGTAATTATTGACTGTACAGAGTTCAAAATACAAAAGCCACAAAATCAAATTTCACAGCAACTTACTTATTCTACATATAAATCAACTAATACATTAAAAGTATTAATTGGTATCTCAAGTATTGGTACTGTAACATTTATTTCAGATGCTTATGGAGGCTCTATAAGCGATAGAGTTTTATTTGAGAAGTGTGGTCTTGTGGATTTATTGGAAGGAAAGGACATAGTGTTGGCTGATAAAGGCTTTCAGATTCAAGATCTCTTGGTTCATAAAAATGTCACAGTAAATATTCCAGAATTTCTAAAACAACGTTCTGGACAGCTAGAACCTCATCAGCTACAGCGTTCTAAAAAAACATCTTCGCAGCGTATACACGTTGAGCGAATGATAGGGTTTGGAAAGACTTACAAAATACTAAGCCAGCCACTAACTTCAAACTTGGTTTCTTTAGGTAGTAGAATCATATTTGTATGTTATATGCTTGTGAACCTACGTTCTAATATTATGGAAAGGCCAGAAAAGTAAAGTACTTAGTATGATCTTGATTCAATAGTGTTTATCAAAATACTATATACCGTTGTGTTTATTTTTTAATTTACAATCATTCTGGTTACTTTTTTACACTAAATGCAAATTTTATGTACTACTTTATCTCTTTGCTCAATAAAATTCACACAGAGTAAATAAAATCTGCATGCAGCAAGCGGTTAATGAAGAATTTTTTGTCAGATATCAAAATGTTATTGTTAATTTTTATTAAAATCCATTCAGTAGTTTTTACATGAAACAGTTCTCTGTTTCTCTCTCCATCCATACTTACAAACTTTCGCAATTATAATAATGATAGGGAAATAGGGATACCTAAGATTTGATTATTTTGAAATAAACTATTTTGCTTAATGATACTTATTTATTATTCATTTCCATCCCATAAAATTTTTTAAACAAAGCTGGTACCATATGATTCTCATAAAAATTCTTTACTTTAGGAAGTAAAACCTTATTGATTACGTCATCATTTCTGTCTACAGAAATACACAAGAAATCTTTTTTTGTCCAGATAATGAAATCACAAAATAGCCGCCCAGTAATATACATTTGGGTTTGTACTTGGTAGTAATAGTTCGAACTCTTTTTTAAAGCAATCTTATTATTTGTCATCTCCAGGTAGTCTAAATTATTTATAGTAATTGATTCATTTCTAATAGAATAAGGACATTTTGCTTCCAAAACTGTTAGAGAGCCGACAAGACCATCAGGTGAGGCTGCCAAATATGGGTGTTCTATAGAAATAAATAATCCACAAGGAAGCACCATGTTTGTTGTAGCTTCTTTATATGCTGCTATTGCATCCTTTTCATGCATTTTCCCCCATGTTGTCTGCACAGACTTGAAATGTTTGGGATTTATCAGGGAATCAACAAACTGCTCTTTATTTTTCCTATCAGTCATATGTACTATGGTGCCAACTGTAGAGGCAGTTATTCGTAATGACCTTTCTTGAAACCAAGATTTAGACTTATCCTGTTTTATTGTCATTTTTTCTATATCAGCAACATCTTTCTTATCAACCTGAAATCAATACCAAAATAATATTATTAACTAGCCTTTCTTCACAGCCTGCCTCGTGTTTTATGTTTAGATCCTATATTTTAGCAAAATAAAGTAAAATGTTTCAATTCTTTTTCATAAAAATTGGTAAGTATTTTTGTGTGATGCAAATGAAAACCAACAGGCAGACTACAGTTTCGTATTAGGATTCACATTTTACCAAAAGTAGACTTATTAGCATTATAAAGGTTTACTTGTATACGATTGTATATTAACTGGTACTCGGGTGATCTGTGTAAGTAATGATGATCATTGATCATTCCTGAAATAGACGCTGCTGTAAAGGTCCCACTAAGAGCTAGTGTGCGCTTTCGGCTACTGTTGTAATTAATAATAGCATTTCTCACTTTGTCAGAAAATGATGGCATATTTTTATAACAATCAAGTCTCGGATCATAACACATGTGGGACTTGACCTTCTTTTGGACATTATACTCGGGAACATAAAAATTTAAATCCTGTGATTTTTTTGGAGACACATCCATTTTACTCTTTTTTGGCATGTGCCACACTTGTCTGTTTGATGTACATGTGGATTTAATGTACCACTTTTGGTGTTCCTTAAAATGAAGTAGAGCATAGGCAACTGTTGCGACATGTTTGCAAACAGCTTTTGTGCCCTTGCCCGCGATACACTCACAATTTCCTTCAACAATTTCTCCCTCTTCATGAATAACCATTCTAATAAAATAAGTTAAATTTTTTGTCATTTCACTATTTACTTGTCCTCGATAATAGTGGTGATTATTCTGTTTGACGTGTACCAAAGCAGATAAAAAGAAATCCTTCATCATCCCATATCCTTTTCGGTGAACGGCGGCAAATGTAGACATCCCTTCGGCATTGTTGTAAACTTTAAAAAAATAATCATTGATGTGTACAATGTCTATTTGTGGAGTATCACATTTATCATCTACACTTTGGAATAAACTTTCAGCTGGCCATGACTTCGGAGTTAAGTCTTCTTCCGCTTCTTCCTCCACATCCACTTGTACAAAATTGTTATTGCGATCGTAAGCAATAAGTCTGAAATAAAACAAACGTAATATTGAGTCACAAATGAATTTAATAAAAATCATGGCAAAACAACAAGGTTATGTTGAGACAAAATATTAGTTTACCTTTCAATGAGAGCTTCCTTTTTGCCTGTAGATTTTGCATTACGTTTCTTTAGTTCTAATTTTAACTCTACCACAGTCCATGAACCATATTTATCACTCATTTTTTAAATATTTCTTTGATAATATGCAAATCACAACGAAAACAACCAAAATTTCGTTTTGACAGGTCTCCACAGACACTAGCGCTGTCGGCGGGATAAATGGCAAACATAGGCCCCAGAGGAACGTGAATGTTTTCGTCTAACAAGTTTAAAAGTCCAATCAGCGCCTAGTTTCTGTATTTATTTGAAAAAATAATGGACTCCAAGTCTATTTCTAAACGAGCGAGCAATAGATATACGCAATACGCGAGCAACAGAAACAATGAAAAAATAAATCACGAGGAGGGATCCTCGATTTTGTAACATCTTTTGCTACATAAATTACATAATAGCAAAAGATAATTTATTATTACGTACGTAAAACCTTCATTTTCATTACACGCAACCAGAAATCCTTCAACAAACGGAACCATAGAGTACATTTGTAGAACTATCACAGCAGGTTGACGAGTGATCCCGCGCTACCTGATGGTGCCGTGGATTACTGCTAGAAAGTTATAAAATCGCACCAAAACCGATATAAATATACATAAAAGATCAACTTACCGTTTCAAACGCGACCTAATACTTTCATCCATCAAAAGACGCAAATAAACTGAATTTATAATAACACTCCCCCTTCTTGTTTTAACGCAAACATATTTTTTTTCTGACCTAACCCTTTCAACAAGTTTACTCTTCGAAAACTTTCTTATTTTTCGCTCCTGAGATTTGCAATAGAAACCCATAATAAGTTAAATAATTTGATAGAATATATTAATTTTTATCACTTTAAATATTGACTAGAATGTATTATTAAGTATTAGTATGTACACTGCACTCTGTTCAGCGCGAAATAAATTTGATAGTAGGAAACTTGCTTCGACTTCGCATCGTACGGCAGGGTTGGGTGTTCGTGTAGCGACATGTCGAACGTCGTAGTGCTGTACAGTTTCGAGCACTATTATGTCCATCTGGGCCAATCAGAAGCTCAATAAATCAAACTTATCCTGTACCACTTATACTTTAGGTAACAATAAAAGGACATGAGCATTATAGGTAGGTAGTGGTTTTGTTATTCTTTCCGGATTTTTTCAAGCCTTCTCAAAGCATTCTAAAAATAGCATAGCATCTAAAAAGTTCAAGGTTATTCGGTCGGAATAATAAATCAAGATAAAAGATTTATCAACACATTTATGTGTTTTTATCTATTGATCATCATTTAGGTACCTATGGTAAACAATACGACTTACAAACTTGGATAGGTCAAGGAAATATCTCTAAGCTTGCAAAAACATGTCATGGTTGAATAAAATAACTAGAAAGTTTTCTAACATGCGAACAGATTATCTATTGTTAGAATATTAGAAGAATCTACGTGGAAATAAATTCCCGCCAATTGCACCAAGTGGAGCAAATTGAAAACAAAGGAATGTCTGTGTATGTAATTAACAGCGCCGGTTACTATCTCTCTGCCTATACCTTTATAGATAACGGTACCTATATGTTTATGCGTTACAAGTCTTTGATTAAAATAGTTTGCCCCGACACAGGAAACCTCAAAACATCTAGAACAACACTAATGTTTGCTTTGTTATATGCACTTTTCCATACTTGTGCATGTTTCAAAGCTAGACACAGAGTTGCACTGTGTACATAGCGCTAACGCTATGACGCATCGTGCTTAGTCATTTAGAAGGCAATGAGACACGATGCGACACAGATCCGCGGTAGGAAAACGTCACTGTATGCAGGTTTGAACTTGTCTGTATATTTGTATTATCATTGCGGTGGCGGACTTGTGAATCTTGTGATGTAATCAGTTGACAGTATGTAAAATGATGAGTATACGAGTACAAGCCGCGCCACATTCCATATTGATTTGTGAGCTTCGATTACTGACATGTTCCTGGGAGCAATATCTTTGTTATAGCTTATACCTATCTTTGTATAGCTTTTTATATCTTTTGTATTGTTTGTTCAACGTGTAACGAACGATGATAACATTGTGAACCTAGGTAGTTACTGCTGCCGATTCTATTTTTACACACCTAATGAGGAAGTATAGTCTTTTGTATGGCTCATACAGCTCTTTCAGACACAAATAAAGAGTTCTTTGACCTAGTAAAACGCAATTATTAACTTAGCTAATTATTTCAAAATATGAAAATAAAAAACCTCTTCAGTTTCTGTCTACCCTCATAGAAAAAATGTGAGTTAATATTTGTATTTAAAATTTAAAAAAAAAACATTCATATAAATTAATTAACTTTATTGCTTTAAGTATTTATTTAAATAATATATACAATGTACGATATATCTCGAAACTAATCAACAATATTACTTTTGTCAGGTTACAACCGAATTCTGGTCTAAGGCAGATCATAAGATTATTGGTGTACAATTGTTTCTCTAAAATATAATACATCTCTTGCAAATAAACAGTAAAATGATACACTGTAGTACATTCACAAGCTAATTACTCATTAATTAAAGGTACTTAAAAGTCAATTAGTCACTGACCCAAAGGTACAGTGGGTTAAAAATGGTCTGCAAGGTTTCGAATGTTGAGCAATAGAATATAAAATTCAATAACTTATACGAAGTTTATCGCAATTTGAATCTGCGAATTTTAAAGGAACAGACACCAGCACATCAACTTACCTCAATCTGTTTCAATTTCTTCAATAGATTTTCAACCTTATCACAATAAAGGAAGGTTATTGTTCGATTGGTAAAATTTTACAGATTCGACTAGGTTGACCTGCTGGCGTCTGTACATCAGATTTTCCACTTCCAATGTGATCACCGCGTTCACTCGCCTTTGTCACACTTATTGGCCAGTTTTTGCTGTCATTTGGATACGAAAGGCTCTGTCCATTCTCTATGTCTATGCACTGCACTAGCTCATCGTAGCTACATATCGTCCGGGGTCGCGGGACTAACGAGCTACCATGACTCCGGAACGTAAAGGGCTCAAGTCAGACAGTCCCTCCTGCCCTGCCCTAGGTGGGACGACTCATTTGATAATATTCGATAAAAAAGCTATCTACCGCATTTTAGTATGAGAAATCACGTGTTTGTATTTTCGAAGGCAGACGATGTTTGCCGAATTGCATTCTCAACCTGGGTGAGCTGTAAACCATTTTAACCCACTGTATATTATTTCAACACTCTGACAATATTTCTACATCACATAACAACATCTAATATACATCAAAACTATTCTAATCATGCTTGTTGTCTTTTCTTCATTAATTTTCCTTTAAGAGCAAACCGTATTATGTATATCATATTAATTTCTGTATTACATTGAATTTATTTGAAAATTGGAAACACTATTACGATTTATTGTTAGGCCCCGTTACCACCAAAGCTGAGATGAGCGGAAATTTTCAAAAACTACGATTGAAATCTACAATCGAATTTCTCTTGAGTATCTCGTGTGGTTGGTCAAATCTTGCTCGTCTCCGTCTAAGTGGAACTCGAACCTTAGAGGAAAATCAGATTTGTACACTAAGAATAGCAACTTATTTAAGAGATCCCGAGAGGTCAAATCGTATGTTAAGGCAGATTTACATTGAGTCAGTAACTGACGTCAGTCCACTGACGAGTCAGTCCACTGACGAGTCAGTGCTGACCTGGCACTGCCATAGTGTAAATTGATTTCAAGTCAGTACAGTACTGTCGCGTCAGTTCTGACTTCAATATTTTCGGCGTTAGTTTGCTCCCCCGCCACCCGCGCCAGTGCAACTGACGGCGTGTAAATATGCCCAGGTCAGTGGCTGCCGCTCTGTTGTATGGTGACCACGCTTCCTCGCACCGCATCACAAAATTACGCGATAACTGAGCGACACGGAAAACTTAAAACTTGTTCAACTATACCGAGATAATGAATGCCGGTGGGATCTCAAATCGCAAAATTAAAGAAATGCGTGCAACAGCATTCCTGCAACTTTGATTTTTTGCTATTTTCAAGAATTCATTTTTCCGCACTGACTTTATGAACGTGTGTACACCAAACGAAATAATCTCGACTACTGACGAAATACTGACCTCGTCTAAATAGCATGAGTCAGTTTTCGGCGCCAGCACTGACTACAGCCACTGACTCAATTGTAAATCTGCCATTAGTGCTTCTGATATTCTGATGTACATGAATGCGGGTACTTATGATTTGACTTCTCGCTCCATCAAATAACGACTTTACATGATACTCTCAAATGCTGATCTTTGCCCAGAACTGTCACTGTACCGTATTTAATTACCTGAATACACAAACTAGCTTTCTAAACATTTCTATAATTTCAATAAATTAAATCAGTCAAAAAACGTAAGTACCACATCAACCTACGCCAAACTGTCACGTCCCAAAGGATCATGAACCTTTTGTTTTTGTGATAGAGTTGAAAATCTATTGAAGTTTGACAGATTGAGGTACCTTGATGTGCTGACGTTTGTACATGTTCACAGTTCACATAACATAATCTTATTACTTGTAAACACTTCACACAATAATGCACTAACATTCAGTTTGTATTGGCAAAATGGGTTCAATTGCTAATTTAGGAAGTGAACGCATTTATTTATTTATTTAAAACTTCTTGCACATGGAAGTACAAGGGCGGCCTTAATACCATGGGCATTTCTTCCAGTTTATCGACTTGGAATAGGCCAAGAGCTCTTATTAGATGTATATAAAGCTCTTGTTAACCGGCTCGAGTCGATTTCACAGCGATATGTGCGCCTCCATAAGTTGATGCGGGATTTTTGACTCTATTACAGGCAAGTTTACTTTACAAGCCGCAAGAAGCATTTATTCGCTTGGCCAAAAATCTCAAATCAATTTATCAATATTTTACTACAATTTGGTAAAAAACACTTAGCCCCTTCGCACACAGCGCGACGCAAGTCTCTAATACCTTACGACTTTGCTATCCATTGACGCGTGCCTGTGTACGACGAACCTCTATGGATTTGTATTGCGATAATCGCCTGGATACCAAAGTCGTAAGGTATCGAAGACTTGCGACGCCAAGTGTACGAAGGGGCTTAAAATACCGTTTGGTGATTTAGTCACCTGCATATATCAGGGAAGTGACGTCCATCAAAATAATTATTTTCCGCAATGACAGATAATTTCGATGATCGGACTGATTTCATGAACTGGACTGATCACATCAAATATTTCACAAAGGACCTATATTTTTTTATTTTACACAACTGCCCTGATGCTCTTGTAAAATGTAGACAAGAAACTTCATGTGACTCCTTAAAAATATTTTTGTTGTAACAATTATTACAAAATCAGATCAAATACAGCTTTAAAATGTTCTTCAGTATGACGGATAGAATTAGTGTGTATTACTTACTCCCTTGACTAAATTGAAAGTGACCAAATTACCGACCTGTAAATGTAACTACAAAACAGAACTGAGATCTAAAATTTGTATTTTACGTTTTATTTCGACCTAAAAGATTTTCTAAATAAAAGATCATTAAAGTAAAAATAAAATCGTAACTAATTCAAAATTAAACTAAGTAAAGTTAAAACATTAGATGACCATTAAATTACGCTGCATATTATCCCATTTTTAATAAAAACGCGACAATTGTTACCACACTTTGTGTTATACTGATTAAATCCGATAGAAGTGAAAGTATACCCAGAAAGTATTTTTTCGAATCCTGTCCGTGGTTCGAATTTTTCTTTCCGAAGAAAATCTTTGAAAATTCGCTACGCATGCGTTAATGCGTTTAATATTTATAAAATACTAGTGGCCCGTCCCAGCTTCGCACGGGTATATTAAGAACCGCTCGTCCGATTTTGTGGAAACTTCACATAAAGCATCTACTAAATAGTTCGAACAAAGCCTAAACATTTGGTTTGGATAGGTGAGCCCGTTCTTGAGTTATAACATTACAACGAAAAGTGGCACTGATTTTCATATATAAGATTTTTCCTTGGTTTATGATTTCTGTGTCATATAATCGTCGTAAAAAAGTGGTAAAAAAGTGTCAAAAAACTATCACTTGCCTCTGCCTTTAAATATTAGTTTTACTTGGTATTTTTTTTATTAATTATCGCATTTTGTAATCACCTTTGTTTATCAATATCATTCTTAATAATATGTAATGCTTGTAAAAACAAAATAATTTGTTTTAATATTGATATGCGAGGTTGTATATAGCTCCAATAACCTATTATTATGTCTTAAAAATAGGTTATTGGATCAATTATTATTATTATTAGATGGTACTATAATTTGAAAGCTAGTAATGTCTTTGCGACATTAATCAAATACTACTTAATTCGCCATTTTTATTTTTGACAACTGTTTGAGATGTTGCCATCTGATCTTTCATAATTCACGGACAATTTTCTTTAATTTCTACTGATTTTGAAGATACAACACAGAATCTAAATTAAAACGATACTACATACTATTAAGTAGGTAATCATTGATGATATTTATTACCACCGTATCCGTTCAGAATCCCCTTAATGATTAGGTTTATCTTTTAAATATTTTTCGGCTTACATGCGTTGAAGCTGCAATGCAGATTTGCAGCTTCAGCAGCCCAGCTGATGATTACGTCATTACAAACATATAACTTCTCAAGCTAAGGCAGCTTAAATTAAACCTCCAAATATACACCCAGCAAAATTATCACTTCTTTTTCGCATAAAATCACAATTTCGTTTTTTATGGTGGATGCTCCAGGGTAGCCCGCGAAATTCAAAATTTCTTGCGTTTTTTGCAATTTGCGGGCCAGTGCTAGGTTGTATGTTGATTAAAATATTATTCGCGGCTGTAAGACGTATGTAGTTACAGAATTATTATCATCAAAATCTTCAATACAACCCTCCAAGTTCATAAAGCTGCAATGACTTTTTATGTTATTTTTGTGTTCCTGAAGCTTTATGAACTTGGAGGGTTGTATTGGTGATTTTGATGATAATAATTCTGTAACTACATACGTCTTATAGTCGCGATCAATATTTTAATCAACATACAACCTAGCACTGGCCTGCAAATTGCAAAAAACCCAAGAAATTTTGAATTTCGCGGGCTACCCTGGAGCATTCACCTTAAGCTTAATTTGTTAATATCAGATTCAATGTTTTCCTCCTGTATTCTTGATTACTCAACCGGAAAAGGTTTCTTCTCGTGTCTAGATAACGTAATGTGTTTTAGAACAGTCTGATGTTTTTCGCAATAGCCCGATGTGTTTTCGGAATAGCCCGAGGTTTTTCGGAATAACCAGATTTTTTTCGGAACCGCCCGATATTTTTCAGGATCACCAGATGTTTTTCGGAATCACCCGATATTTTTCGGAATCGCCCGATATTTTTCAGGATCACCAGATGTTTTTCGGAATCACCCGATATTTTTCGGAAACGCCCGTTTTTTTTCGGAATAGCCAGTTTATTTTAGGAATCGTCCGATGTTTTACGGGAAGACCACAATACTTTTCAGACACACAAATAATGGCACCAGCTAAAAACTATTATCGGACTTGCCTACATTATTCTGATTGGTATTGAATCCTAAGCTCGCTATCGTTAGCATCCAATACAACGCAGTGGACATCAATATTCCTCGTAGTCATAATAGTCATCGTCCTGTCCATTCTGCAACATGGCGGCTAGGGACAGCTCACCACCAACGTCCACTGGATCCGGTTCTATTTCGTCTTCGTAGTCATCCACAATTTCTGAAGGGAGAAATAAAACAGTTAAATACACCAATTTGTCTCAAAAATTTCATCTGCTAGTAAAATATTGATTATGATAAAGATAAAGATAAAGATAAATTTATTTGCAAAAACATGTGTAGGTAATAATACAGAATTGTGATTATTAAAGCTGGAAAACAATATTTTGAATCAACATGTTTGACCATTACTGGTGTACAAAAATCATCCTTATAAACTAAATAATTGGATGTAATACGTCCATTCAAAATTAATACATTACATTCATTTAATATAATAACAAATGTCGAGAGTGATTCATAAATTAAATAAATTATTAATCAGTAACAAAACGAATATCATTATACAATAACATTATTATTTTATTGAAATAAAAACACATTTAGCTCACTCAAAGCGATTTGTCGTTAAGAAAGTCATTAACATTATAATAGCATTTTTCAGTCAACATTTTTTTAAGTGTTTTTTTAAAAAGGTTTATGTGTAACTGTTTAATTTGTTTTGGGATTTTATTATAAATTATAGAAGCTCTGCACACGACACTTTTATGCATTAGTGCTGTTTTAGTAGGGTGAACACAAAGTTTAGTGTTATCACGGCGGTTTCGTGGTACGACATCAGATATGCGAGGAAACAAATGAGGATTTTTACGGACAAATAAGGCTATTTCTAGTATATAAAGAGACGGCAGTGTGAGAATTTTGTGTTGAATAAATAAAGGCTTACAGCTGTCAGTATTTGGGATACCAAATATAGCGCGTATACATCGCTTTTGCATTTTGAAGACCATGATTACATTCGTTGAATTGCCCCAAAAAATAATACCATATCTGAGGATGGATTCAGCAAGCCCGTAATAAGCCGAGAGGAGCGCATCCAAGTTAATAGTTGGAGCCAGTTTATGTAAGGCATATGATATACTACTGACTTTTTTACATAATACATCAATATGTTCTTTCCAGTTAAGTCTATTGTCAATAGTTAAGCCTAGAAAACGGGTGGTAGTAACTTCATTTATAATACAGTCATCGTGACTCAATTGTATATCCAATGAATTTTGCAATCTTTGTCCAAAATGCATGATATTCGTTTTCATTAGGTTAATTTTTAAATTATTATTATTTAGCCATGAGATTATTGATGTCAAAGAATTATTTATGTCAAATTTATACCGTTCAATGTCCTTACATGCAATTGTAACTGTGCTGTCATCGGCAAATATCAATATTATAATGATACTTAGGGGGAGTATGCCTTTTTTTACCCGAATACGACGAAGCAAAAAGGAGGGTTATGATTTTGACCGGTATGTATGTATGTTTGTATGTATGTATGTATGTTCATCTGTTCCCTCATAACTTCTGAACTACTTATCACTACTTGACAAATGAGGTGTTGTTAGAAGCGTCTCAGTTGTCCGCTGGTTATAGGGTAGGTGTTGTGTCACCAAATCCAATATGGCGCCCTCTAGGGGATGAAAAGTCGTAACCGAAAAAAAAAAATATTTGCGCACAGTATCGACATGGGTATCAAATTAAAGGGCTTGATGAGTGCATTTGAAATATATATACATTATATAGCTTTTACTAGCTACTTTGCCTGTTTCTAACAGTGTCAACATGGGTATCAAATGAAAAGGCTTAATGAGTACATTTTAAATTCACTCGCTGCTTTGCTTATTATATCAAATAACCCCAAAATAGTGTAAATAAAAAATAAGTTAAAATAACTAAAACCCGACTACGAAATAACCGACTTCTAAAAAAAAACAAGCACGAAAAAGGGTTAAATAACCTACCAAAAAACTTTTCTTTCGGAAGTCGTTGGCTTTGCTTTTATATTTCATTGACTTTTTTTGCCACCGACTTCCGAAAGAAAAGTTTTTTGGTAGGTTATTTAACCCTTTTTCGTGCTTGTTTTTTTTTAGAAGTCGGTTATATTTTTTTTAAAAAACTTTTTTATTTTATCCTTTTTAGTTTAAATATTCAACCCAAATTCTTGTCAAATACATTATTTTCTTACATATGCACTAGAATTTTACTATCCGTAGCACCGGTTATAACATCGCCCATGTACCCAATAAGCAAGAACACCAAAATAAATGATTTTTTTTATGGAACCAAATGGCAGGTATACTGCATTTAACAATAACCCATATGGGTGCAAAGTTCTCATCAGTATAAATGAATTAAGTCCAAATACAAGATAGCTGCTATAAACCGTTGAGGAGTTCCCTGAACTGTTCTTCGTCATCATCATCAGAACCCTAATGACAGTTACAACCCATCTAGGTGTAAAGTTCTCATCAATATAAATGAATTAAGTCCAAACACAAGGTAGCTACTGTTAACCATTAAGGAATTCCCTGAACTGACCTTCGTCTTCGTCATCAGACCACTAATAACAGTTACAACTCATCTAGGTGTAAAGTTCTTATCAATACAAATTAATCAAGCTCAAACACAAGATAGCTGCTGTGAATCGTTGAGGAGTTCCCTCGACTGTCTCTCGGCTCCATCATCAGATATACTCCAGACCTTTATTAAATTGTAGTGCTTTGAAATACTTAATGAAAAAAAAATACTAAATCAGTTGATGCCTACTCCTTACTGTTAAGGAGTTGTACCTTCCATCATCAGCTCAGCTACATGAGATGACGATTACCATACGCAAGTCCTTAAATTATTTCATAAAATTTGCGAAAAACGGTGTGTTGGCCTATAAAATTCGAGGGTTGCCCTCGATTTCTCCAGGATCCAATCATCAGATCCCAACTTGGTGACTATGGGACCACCTCCGAGGTACCTCCTTTCGAACAAAAAAAGAATTTTAAAAATCGGTCCACAATTGGCGGAGTAATCGCGTAACAAATATACAAAAAAAAAAAAAAAAAAAACATACCGTCGAATTGATAACCTCCTCCTTTTTGAAGTCGGTTAAAAATAGCGCACTAAAAAGTATAAAACAAGAACAATCCGTGTTACAGAAATTTTTAATTAATAGCCGTGGTCGTATGCCACCTGCGGTTGTTTCACACAATCTTTATTGGCTAGGTGGCATACGACCACGGCTATTAATTAAAAATTTCTGTAACACGGATTGTTCTTGTTTTATACTTTTTAGTGCGCGATTTTTTCGTAGTCGGGTTTTAGTTATTTTTTACGTGGTAAAATCATCAAATGAGTCCTCCCGCGCTGGGTGGGGCGGAAGAGACTGTCAGACTCTTACTGACTAAAATCCACCCGTGTTCCTTCGGATGCCCTTTGCGTTGTCCTTGGTTGGACGGCGAGCTACCCATTACTCACCGTCCGCAAGCCCGCTCCGCCGCTGTGCCCTCTGCTATTCAGAGGGACACGCGTTGGAGCGTCCACCCGACAGGCTATTCGCATACGGGCAAAGAGACCCCTTAGGCACACAGTGCCTAAGGAAGAGTTTTTGCCCGCATCCCAGGGTGCACCGGCCCGAACAACTGGTCTTCCCCCCGGACGTATCCGAGAGGGAACTCCAGTCCACAGGCGCACGTGGAGGTTTCCTGTCTTAGCACCCCAGGGGGAGTATACCTAGCAGTGGGTGATCCCGGGCTGATATGAGATGATATGATACCTTTGTTTAAATTATTACTTTTAAAAACTATTTTGCTGTATAATTATTTTTGCCTGCAGCTGTTTTAGTTTGCTTTTAAGGGGCGTGTCCATTAGGCAAACCTTGCATACAAGTATGACGTCACATTTGCATACAAAAAAAATCAAAGGATTAAAAGGAAAAATACAAAATGTAGAAGTTCAAACTACCTACATGTAACTTGTATGCAAGTTTGTTCAAGTTGCATATAATTTGCTCGTGTCGTGGGTGCGTTTACAAACATATAAACTCACATACACAAACACCCAGACCCGAAACAACTATTTGTAGATTATAAAAATATTTGTTTCGTGTGGGAATGGAACCCGCGACACGCAGTGTAGCAATCCAATTGCTTAGCTACTGCGCAAACCGTGCTGTCTTATGGAGTAACTTTTTTTTTTTTTTTTTTTTTTTTTTTTTAATCGTGGTAAAATCATCAAATGAGTCCTCCCACCCCGGGCAGGGCGGGAGGGACTGTCAGACTTGTACTGACTAAAATCCACGGTGTCCTTCAATAGCCCTTTATGTTCCGGGGTCACGGTAATGGTATAAGTCCCGCGACCCCGGCAGGCTTTGGCCCTCTACAGAGGGGGCCCCGTCATTACGCTGACGCTCTTTGAGGCGCGCGTGGAACACAACGCGCCGTCGACCCGGGCATGGTCCATGGTCGGGCTGCGAGTTGCCCTTTACTCGCCGCCCGCATGCCCGCGCCTACGGTGGCCGGAGATCGTCTTGCGACGTCCGACGCCGTGGGCGCCAACCACCGCGGGTGGGGCGGAGGGAGGACATTGCCCTCTCTCTCGCGCGGCCCGCCTCCTCCTTCGCGAGCATTACTGCTTCGCAGAAGGAGGCGACCGCTTCCCACTCCGTCTCGCCCCGCAGCATGGCCGCAACCAATGCCGGGCGCGAGAGGTCTCCGCCTATCGCCGCCGTGAGGACACGTCGGTGCTCTGCCCAAGCGGGGCAGTCTTGCACCGTATGCTCTACTGTGTCCTCCGGGCGATCTTCGCAGTGGTGACACCCAGGCGTTTCCTCCTTTCTCCTTAGACACAGGTACCTCCCGAAACTTCCGTGTCCGGTGAGGACCTGCGTCATGCGGTAGGTCAGGACGCCGTGACTCCTATCCAGCCACTCCTCAAAGAGGGGTCTTACCGCCGCGATTGCGGCGTGCCCACATTGCGGCGTGCCCTTATGGAGTAACTTGTAATGTAAGTAACTTGTATTATGGAAACGCGGCCTTAGGAAGAAAAGAAAAAAGATTGTTGTGCAACTATATTTACCAGCAACAGGTTGCGGTGTGGGGGGCGCCACGGGGCCGGGGGTGCGGGGGCCGGGGGCGGGGGACGCGGGAGGGGGGTTCTTCTTCTTGCGTTTCTTTGGCACGGGCGAGGCTGGGACTATTACTGATGGAGTTGCTGGCTTGTTTCTGGAACAGATAAGATTAATGATGACGCTTAAAAAAAATAAAAAATGCTGGTGATCTACATAGAAAATGGGCCCTAGAATGCAAATGCAGTCGGCTATATTCGTACTACTCAATGATCGATCAAAATCATAGCATTTATGTTCTGTGTCCATTCCAAAGTGTAGATCATTTACCAAGATCAATGTAAGTCTGACAAGACCGGCGAGAATCGAGAACTCATGCTTCAATTTAGGTCTATATTTGTAGACTATACAGTGTGTCCGGACACGACTTAGCGATATTTGAAGGGAATATTATAGACTCATTTTCATCGACAAAACTGCTTTAAAAAAAATTCTTACTCCAACACCTCGCGAATGGCGGCCATTTTAATTTTTTGATTTGTCGAACGTATGTACAATAAAATGCAAATATCTTTAAATCCATGAGACCTACATACATGCAAATGACTTTATTGCAAAGTTAAATGTTAAGGCTTTTCAAAAACTTGCGAAAGTTTTCTAAATAAAATGCAAAAAGAACCAAAAAACGTGGGCAAACACGGAATTGTACACAAAAATTACTGAATATTTTCACATTTTATACTCTAGCACGAAAAGTACCCCTGTATTTTGCTTAGGTTTTTGCATTAAATTAAAAGTATTTGAGTCAGGCTATAAAATTATATCAAAATTATCACTCTACGTTAAGTATTTTAGGAGTTTCTCACTTGAAGATAACCCTTCATTAGCGCATGTACCACCAATGTTACAGAAGCTGCATTCTTTGGGCGAGCTAAACCGTTTCTACGTAAATTTATGAGCTGGCCTTATTAACCTCCATGTAAATGATCCCAACGAATCAGCATTAAACTGAAATAATTTAACATTTTTTTTAATTTATGAAATCGGTTTCTTTGAATAAATAAAAAAAATGGGCCATTTCAGTTTATGGGTGATTACTTGATTAGTTGGGATCATTTACATGGTGGTTAATAATGCCAGCTCATAAATTTACACTGAAACGATTTAGCTCGCCCAAAGAATGCAACACCTGTAACATTGGGGTACATTCGCTAAGGAAGGGTTATGTTCAAGTAAGAATAACTCCTAAAGTACTTGACGTAGAGAAATAATTTTGACACTATTTTATAGCCTAACTCAAATACTTTTAATTTAATGCAAAAACCTAAGCAAAATACAGGGGTACTTTTCGTGCTAGAGTATAAAATGTGAAAATATTCAGTAATTTTTATGTACAATTTCGTGTTTGCCCTCGTTTTTTGGTTCTTTTACATATTATTTAGAAAACTTTCGCAAGTTTTTGAAAAGCCTTAACATTTAACTTTGCAATAAAGTCATTGGCATGTTTGTAGGTCTCTTGGATTTAAAGATATTTGCCATACCACAGTTTGACGAAACAAAAAACTAAAATGGCTGCCATTCGCGAGGTGTTGGAGTAAGAATTTTTTTAAAAGCAGTTTTGTCGATGAAAATGAATCTATAATATTCCCTTCAAGTATCGCTAACTCGTGTCCGGACACACTGTATAAAGATCTAGCATAACCTATTAGAAATTCAATACCTTTTCTCATGTTATAGAACGCACCATTTGGGCTCTCAACGTTGAGGGAAGTTCACCTATTTGCAATTTAACAGTTTGTGTTCTATGAGTACAGTTTAAACATAATTCCATTTAAAAATAAATAACTTACTCAACAACGACAGTAGCCTTCGGCGTCGCAGGCGGTATCGGCGTGCCCGGATTATCCAAACTCTTCAAAATATCATAATTGATCTTTGAACTAATCTTCTTCTCCGCTATCATCTTCTCGATGGCCTCTCCCGCCGTCGCAGCATTACACGGAGTTCTCTTCTTGTAAGAACCTCGCAGTTTCTTCTTTTTGTCTTTATTCTCTTCTCTCTCTTTCGCGCGAAGTTCTTCTTTTACTTAAACATGTATGACTATAAATTAAGATTTTATGGTAATGCTAGCCGTTGATGGGATGAAGAATTTTTTGGTGGTGCTCCTCTATTTAACGGCAAGCGATAAACGTTAAGGGCGCATAACCAGAAAGTTGGCAACGTCGCAAATAGCTGTTAAATATTTACAAGTTTAAATTAATTTGGTAAATTTACTGTATGAAAATAAGAAATATGGCTCTAAAACTGTGCACTAAAACATTGATTAGGGAATGCAATAATTAATATCGTAACACCGAATAGGTATATAGTTTTAGATGTTAAAGAAAGTATTTGGAAACCTTCCAAATGCTTTTTTTACACCTGAAACAGTTACAACATCAAATTCAGTGTTTTAATTGCATTCCTATATCAATGTTTTAGTGCACTACAGAGCCATATTTCTTATTTCCATACAGTAACATTGCTAAATTAATTAAAACTTGTTAATATTTGACAACTATTTGCGACGTTGCCAACTTTCAGAATATGCGCTCTTAACACTCGGTAACTTGCAACACATTTTCAACTTTATACCCTAGCGCGAGTTGAAAATCTTTAAGGGCCTTACTTATAAACATTGATTAGACGTTACTTATCTTAAATAGCTCTTAAGTCACTTGCCATCTTTATTCATTGAAATAGAAATGACAAGGACAGGTGATATTTAATCGGTAGCTAAGCAACACAAGTTTTTATAAGTAAGGGGGCATAAGATTACAGAGCGTTGTCGTTCGTTCCGTTCGCACGTTCACTTCACAGTCTTTAATAAATTTTCAACTTTACGAGTATGTGCTTGGGTTTAAATTGAAAATCTATTAAAGACTCCTGAGCGTTTGCGTTTTGGTTACAGGGTCTGGATAGTTATGGATACAAATGTTAGATGGATGTATTCAGAAAGCGTTGGTCTGTGCAAGAATTGAATCCGCAAATATGCGCTTGTAAGATACGTATTTTGTCGTTCCTACTGTAGTTCATTCGAAACTATAGATGTTTGTCCTGTATCCGTTCCTAAATCACTGATCCAATTGTTATGCAATTTTGTTTGACCTTTTTGTGTACGCTTGCAAAGGCACCTGAGTCGTGACCCAATAATCCATATTACATCGCTTTATTCGCTTTGCAATACGCGTCGAGTAGATATAGGTAGTTATTCGACGAACGAGTAACTACATACTACTGCATATTTATTATTATGTATGCCCTGTGTCTGTACCAATAAAACCCCTTCTACACGATCAGACCCGACCGCCCGACAGAGGTGACCTTGGTCCGGTGGGTGTGAAAATCTACCGTGTAGACGATGGTCGGGCGACCAAATATGGGCGGAGTCAATCGACCTTTGGATGACCTTGGTCGGGAGCGCATCCGTCCCGACAGGCTGCGTCCGCGGTCGGACCCGACCGTCAGACGACAGCGTTCCAGACGGTTGGGTGCTGTTGACGCGACCAAGGTCACCTCTGTCGGCGGTCGGGTCTGATCGTGTAGAAGGGGTTTAAATGTTATTTCTTTCTTTAACTACCTATATCTACATCTAATCGACGCGTACTGTTTAAAATGCCTATTAGCATTACTTTCACAAACGTTTTTCTTTTAGGTGTGGGAAATCATTATTGAATCCTTCCATTCTGGGAGCATCGGAAGGAACTGTCAGACTTGTACTGACGAAAACCCACCCTGTCCTCCAATTGCCCTTAGGGTTCTAGTGCCAAGGTAACTTAGAGTCTGACAAATCCCGTTCCGATCCACACAGAGCCTACATGAGATAACGTTCTACGGAAAACCGAAGCTCGATTTTCTTTTTCCCGAGGTTGGTAGGTATACTATTTATCGTCGCTACATATATTTCCCCGTTTCATCACCCACTACGTCTACAGAGTCATGCTAGCTAATTTAATTTTACCTTATACCTACTTAAAAAGCTAATGGAAGAATAATAATAATAAATAATTACTGCCGAGACATACATACATACCTACAAACAGTACATAATTGGGTTAACCCCACAACCTTCTGGCCTTTAACGCAAATAATATTAAAATTTTCGCGAATTCACATAGGCCTTGCATATTTTAAAAAGTAATTGTACCCAGTTATGCTAAAATGTATAACTTACTTCTTACTAAGTTTCCGGTTTAATGGTAATTTTGAATAATTAAATCTGTTAGTGAGTTTTTATTTTATAAGCTCTTATTTTGCAAATATTTATTCTAAATGGTTATTCCTAATGGTTACTATAACGCGTTTGCCTTATATGATTACTTCTTAGAATTTTATCCTTATTATAGACTCTATCAATTGGTGTAAATAATAAGGAATGTTTTTTCAAAAATAAATTCATTTTGATTTGTGGCAAAAAATGTTGATTTTTCGAAAATTCAACGACGTAGTTAAAATTTTATCAAAATAGGACCCGAGACTCTTTTGATATTTTTTTTTGTAATTCCTCATACTTCATATTTTCATTTTTCAGATTTCGGATTTGGATTTGCCAACTTATGATTTGCTGCCCAGAATATACATCTGATTAAATTTTCAAAAAAAAAAGGTAAAATAAAACCATAATCGAAAGTCCTACACAACTTCAGAATGAAGCTTTAAACTGCAGTAAACATTAGCGTGCTCAAATTCAATCCTTACACACTTGCCAATACAGCATATTTAAGCATAACCATCTCAACTCCCTAACCAAACTAAAAACAACTTACTTTTCTGTTCCCTCAAATATCCAGCATTGATCTTGTTCCACAACAACGCCTTATGTTTGACTTCCTCATCTGACATGATGAGGGAATTGATGTATTCTTCATCTTTCTGGTCCAGGACCAGTTCATCAGCATTGTGGAGATCTCTGGCCGCCGTCTTCGGTTCAGGTCTTACGAACTTGTCAGATTTGTCCTCCTGACTTGTACCTGCGAGACCTATAACGGCTAAATCTGGTCCTGAAATAAAATAATGTTATCATTTTTTTAAACGTGGATGCGTTTACAAACATAGAAAACTCACATACACGAACACCCAAACTGAAAGAAGTAGGTACTTGTAGCTAATACATATGGCGGCACAGTTAGTGCAGTGGCTGAGCGATTGGACTGCTGCGCTGCGTGTCGCGGGTTCGATTCCCGCACGGAGCAAATATTTGTAGGATCTACAAGTAGTTGTTCCGGGTCTGGGCGTTTGTGTATGTGAGTTTATATGTTTGTAACCCACGACACAGGAGAAATTCTTAGTGTGGGGCAACGTTTTATAAAAAAAAATTATGTGTTCCGTGCGGGAATCAAACCCGCGACAAGCTGCGCAGCAGTCGAACGTTCAGCCACTGCGCCAACCGTGTCGTCAAACCGTGTGTAATCAGAGACTACATAATCTGAATTAGCCTTTTCCTAACCTCGGAGCTTGCTTCCAGTCTAAGTGGGTGCAGCTAAATACCAACAATTTACTTGGAGCCACTGCCTCCGAACTGGGTAATACGATATCACTTGTTAAGACTGGTTATCAGATTTTCACCACAGAGGAAATTCGCTACGAAAGATAGTCATCCAACACTTCTTAACTTTAAACGACGACGACGAGTTCCTAATGTTTTTGTGCCCTAATGCAGTCGAGTAAACACATAAAAAGTAATATTATTTTAAAATATTGGTATTACTTGGCATTGAATCATCGGTTCAATAAAATTTAAATTAAGCTGTAAAATTCATCATTATTGATGAATTGCAAGTTTTTTAAATGGACTTCCTTAATTAAATGTTTAACATAAATGCATTATGCTGGTGTGACATTCAATAGACTAATTAGCTTTTAAGAGCATAAGTTATTTCATTGTCATAATACGATAGGGTAAAACTGGGTAATATGACCTAGTTGACAAAACGCCCCGTCTAGCACTCAAACTTACTGCTCGGAATCACACGCGAGGGTGGTCGCTGGTGGCGTATAGCACGACCTTTCGCCTAGACCAGAATCTTAGAATGACCACTGTCAAGTCCGACATCTTCAAGAAGAAAAATTTTTGACGGCTATTGAGTAGAGCGTTTGCTAGAAAGATCGTGAATATTATGTTCGTAGCGATGTTTGGCTCTATACTTGGCTATGTTCGTTGTTCAGCTGGCCTACCCAAACACAAAACCAGTGCGGAGCTTCTGTACACCATTTGTCCCACCTCCTCTCGTGCCCATCCTGCTCAACTACCTTCACCTTTCAGGATTTGGACGAGGCAAATGACAGAGCTGTGCGGGTTGCTACGCATTGGTCGGATGCCATTTGAGTACATCGACACGCAAAGAAGAAGTTGGCGACGTCTTAAAGCGAAGCGTGGGAACGAGATGGCTCGAGACGACTTGTATAACTTTGTCTCTTTCCCACAGTGGAACTAATCACGTTTTAAGACATTATGGTAGGCCACCAGTTCGACAAAAATAAAAACGGCGAATGCACGATGAACTTAATGTTTAATTAGCGAAATCTTCCTGGAATTAATTCGTCTATTTCTTCCTCATCGTCTTGTTGAATAATTAATTTAATTTACATACCTAATCCTTTTTCATGCTTCATCTTTTCACTTTTACAGGCACTATCTTCTTTGTCCTGTACATTTTGAGCTATTTCTCCTATGAGGTCTAATGCGTCTTCTGCTGCAAATCTTGAAGCCTCTACATCTTCTGAAGTGTTTTCGTCTGGAATAATAAAACATATTATTATTTTCGACTTAATACTCTATCCCTTCTGACCAATAAAAAGGTCACTTTAGCAATATCATAATATGCATTGCGATAAAATTCGTTACATGGAATATTCCAATATCTATTGCTCAAGAAATAGAGTCAATATTTGATTAAGAACAATGTTGCTAAGCTATTGTATCGGTGGAAACAATTCACCGTGATCCGTGGCGAATTCAATCTGATACCGGGATCCGTGGAGACAAACCCTGCTAAAGTGGCGGTTTAAGATCCGCTTTTTATGGTATATTGCTCGGAAGTAGTGGTGTTCAAAGTTGCTATAAGGCAATCACTTGCTTAATGCTTTATATTTTAAACACGTTTTTTTATATGCTTTATTAAAGCATGCTTTTTTAAACGCGTAGGCAAAGCATTCTGCCACTCACCGCGCTTGCTTTAAGTCAAGTGACTTAAAGCAAGCGCAGTGAGTGGCAGCATGCTATAAAAGAATATTACATCGCGTTTATGAATTATGATAAAACAGAACCGTTAAAAATACAAAAAAATGCAAACATCTGATTTTAATGAAGGAGCAATGTTAGCGAACGAGAATGTGAGAAAAAACAAACCAAATTTTAAATGTCAATAAGGTCGAAAATGGCTTGAATCTGTTTTTTTAACTTGCTATCGTTAAGCAATTAAAAAAACAGGTTCAAGCGATTTTCGACCTTATTGTCATTTATGCAAACACCGGATTTAATGAAGGAGCAATGTTAGCGAACGAGAATGTGAGAAAAAACAAACCAAATTTTAAATGTCAATAAGGTCGAAAATCGTTTGAATCTGTTTTTTTAATTGCTTAACGATAGCAAGTCAAAAAAACAGCTTCGAGCGATTTTCGACCTTATTGACATTTATGCAAACACCTGATTTTAATGAAGGAGCAATGTTAGCGAACGAGAATGTGAGAAAAAACAAACCAAATTAAAAATGTCAATAAGGTCGAAAATTATAGATAGTCAATATACATATATTGCGTGTCCTATCACTGTCACTGTTTAGTTTAACACTATAAAACACGAATCAAAAAAATAGCGTAGGTATGTTTATGAGAGCCAAAATCGTCCACGGTGCTTATAACGATTACGCACACAACCGACCGGAATCGCTAGCATGCGACGATAGCCCGGCGCCCGCCCCACACTGCCCCTGCTTAATGCTTATTCATTGCTTGTTGCTTTTCGCGCGACGGACAGAGACAGAGAGTTCGATGTAAAAGCAATAAGCAAATAGCAACTTGTGAAAGCCACGATAGCATTTGCTTTATGTTATGTGTATTAAGCACGTTGCTTTATTTTGCTATATGATATATTAACCACCACTACTCGGAAGCGCGACTGCCGAGTTTAGGCCTCGTGTTCGATTTGAGGTCAGTGTTATTGGGTTTTACCCGTGCACAAATCCACGATGTCTGGATCTGTCGCAAAGTCCGGTTGATGGGAAAAGCCCCCTATTAGGTACATAGGACGAAGCTTTTGCCCAACTCTTTGTGAATTAAAGGCGTGATTTTATTTTAAAGTGGAAAATCATCAGGTGAGTGCTCTTACTCTTTCACTCTGAGCGGAAGGGACTGTCAGACTCGATATTACTGTCATTTCGAATTTGTAACTTTATATTATTGCAGGAAATTTGGTTTTTAGTAAAAAAAAATGTGACCTCAATAACGTAGTGCATAGATAACTAAATAGTTAGGTATGAGTAAAATACAAGTTAGTATAGTAGAATATTCACATGATTATTAATGAATTCAAGAAATTATCATTTATAAATCGTTTCGCACTAAGAATTACGAGTACTTTTATATGTACTGGTTTTTGAGTTAGGCTGATAACCTGAGATTTCAATGTCAAAAACAAGAAAAAAAATATTGGTAAAGTTAAAACGTATCAAAATATGTTGAAGTTGTGGCGAAAACGGTATGTAAGAGCTGATTCACACTGGGTCGGGCTGGCAGTTTTATCGTTGTCCGTCGGTCGGGCCGAAGCTGCCAGTCCGATCCAATGTAAACACCACAGTCATTTCCGGTCCTACCATTTTTTACCAACCGCTACCCGCAAAACGAGTCTTTCTAATATACAAACTATTTGCGAAAGAGGGGAATACGCCGATCCGATCCGACAACGTTGAACGACGCTATACAAATCAGTTTTTTATGCCAATATTATAATTCGAAGCGACAGAAATCGTGGCTGATCTTCCGATAACTGTCTAATGCGCTCTTCACATTAGTGTGAAGAATCACAATATCAATGTGAAGGCGCTTTTGAAATACACACACATATAATTATGTCACATGCGTCCGACAATGCTGGACGGAATGATTCTAATGGTACGATTCCACCAAAATAGTGAGCGGCGCATTTGTTCGCGCATTTCAGCAGTGCGCGTACAAAGCTGGTTACATCGCGTTTAGCTTCTGTGGCCACCGGCAAGGCGGACAGTCCAGCAGATTTGTGCTCGAACATTTTTACTGAACTAAGTGTACAGATACCGGCACGGTTCTTGAGCGATCGGCGTAAGAGTGGGGATCGCACTTTCCCCGCCCCCGTTCCTCACTTCATCTACCAAAGGGACCTAATAACTCACTTCTGCGCAGGTGAAGTTCAGCGCTCAAGATCCATGCCGGTATTTGTAGCAATGTGTGCACGCAGAAAAGTATACAGGTGTGCGCGAACATACGTTCGTGTTTGCTTGCTTGACTCCACCAGAACGAACATTTGTGCATGCCGCAGACTGTGCCGCACACCGGTAGAATCGAATTTCATTCGCATATTTTGATTAAATAAATCACCAAACAAAACGGCGAAATATTTTTCAGGTCTTGCAACGTTGATTATGTCGGCGATATAGCTGGCGGGATTGGCCTCAGGTATGCTACCTAATTAAGTATTGTCAACGCTTTCTTCAATAGCCGTATGTAGATGCAAGCCGGTATAGTGTGTAGGAGCTGTTAACATGGCAAAGACAAGTTCCGTTGACCCCCAAAAACCAAAAGATAATAAAATTAGATCGTTAGTATCTTTATCGTTCTTGCCTATCAACATTTAAACTAGCATATTTTATGCAAATGAATAATGTGATTAACAACTGGGCGCCCAGGCTCCGCTACGCACAGTTTTTAGAACGTAAATTAAAAAAAAAAATAGCAAAATAATACAACCGAATTCCACATATTTTTTCTCATTTAATGCGAGACATGGCAATGCGAGGGTTCCATAACACACATCTAAACGAGTTTCGTCGTATATCTGCCAAGACGTTTTTGTTTGTTAGGTATTCTCCAAATACCCTTTTTAGTTCAAATATTCATAAAAAAAAACAAATACCTAATTTTCTTCCATGTGCACTAGAATTTTGTAACCCACAGTACCGGCAATAACATCGTCCAAGTACACAACGGTCACAAAATAAAAACTATTGATCATTGAACGATTTTAATGCGACCAAATAACAGGTATAATGCATCGAACAAATAAGGAATCATCAAAATCGGTTCACCCAGTCTTAAGTTATGAGGTAACAAGCAAACTGACAGATAGGAACAAGTCAAACGAAGTAAAAGCTCGTAACAACCCTAAATTATGGTGAAAACTGCATTAAAATCTTACGAAGAACAGCGAAGTAACACAACAGACACAAAAAACAACTATGATTAAAACACTATAAATACTGTTGTCGCTTCCTGTAAAATACTGGTTGATTTAATTAACTGTCAAATATTATTTATATCAATATAATTAGTATCTTATTTGAGCTGAATATTCAAATAAATTATAATCTGGTGATTTGTTAATGCAAATTACGTTATTTGTAGACTAGCAGTTCGCCCGCGACTTCGTCTGCGCCTGTTTCGAACTTTTATCTGTGAATTTCTACTACCGGCCACCCTCCTTATGGGATACTTTTGAAAAATCTAAATCAATATCCAACAGAAATTCTATCAACCCAAAAACAACCCCTCAGTTGTCGAATTTTGCAACTATAAAATAAATCAAAAATCCCGCCTGAGGTAGCACCTATGTCCTAAAACAAACCCATAAGCAAAATTTGAGACTCCTAACTATCAAGAACAAAGTCCCGTCTTAGTGAGCATTTTTTTTTAGCGCGTTATATTCATCAAATGAGTCCTCTCACCCAGGGCAAGGTAGGAGGCCGGGACTGTCAGACTTGTACTGACTAAAAGCCACGGTGTCCTTCAATAGCCCTTTACGTTCCAGGATCACGGTATTCGTTAGTCCCGCGACCCCGGCAGGCTTTGGCCCTCTAAGGGGAGGCCCCGTCATTGTGCTGACACTCTGGACGCTGTCCTCTCCCTCACGCGTCCCGCCTCCTCCCTCGCTAGCATGCCTGCCGCGATTGCAGTGTGCCCGAAAGTGTGCGATGGCCGCGTCCTAAAAATCTCTATGCATATTTTGAGACTCCCAGCATTTGTAATAACGAAGTTTCATGCAAACTATCAACCCCAAAAACATCCTGTTAGGGATAGAATTTCAGAAAATCCCGTCAAAGGCAGCATCTACGTCCTAAAAAGAATCCCTATGCAAAATTTGAAACTTTTATCTCTCAACCCCAAAACAACCCTATGGGGGTTGAATTTCGTAGAATCCCATCTTAGTGAGCATCAAAGTACTAAACATAAACTCCATGCAAAATTTGAAACTCCTAGTGCCTGTAGTAACAAAGTTTCATACAAACTATCAAGCCCAAACACAACCCCATAGGGGACGAATTTCGAAAAATCCCGCCTTAGTGAGTAATTACTTCCTAAAAAGAAACAATTATGTAAAATTTGAGACATCTTACTATCAACACGAAAACAACCCCTTAGAGGTCGTATTTCACAAATCCCGTCTTAAGCAGTACGTACCTACGTCTTAAAAAGAAACCCCATGCCAAATTTGAAACTCATAGCGCTCGTAATGAAGTTTTATACAAACCTCAAAAACAAACCCTCAGGGGTCGTATTACGCAAAATACTATCTTAGGTAGCATTTACGCCCTAAAAAGAACCCTCATGCAAAATTTGATACTCCTAGTACTTGTAGTAACAAAGTCTCATGCAAACTATCAACCCCAAAAACAACCCTTTAGAGGTGAAATTTCGCAAAATCCCGTTTTAATGAGCACCTACGTCCTTAAAAGAATCCCCATGCAAAATTTGAGACCTCTATCTATCAACACCATAAACAACCCCTTAGGGGTCGAATTTCCCAACATCCCGTCTAAGCGAGCATCTACCTCCTAAAAGTATGCCCCATGCAAAATTTGAGACTCCTAGCACTTATAATAACGAAGTTTCAAACAAACTATCAACACCAAAAACAATCCCTTAGGGGTCGAATTTCGAAAAACCCCTTTCGTAAGTAACACCTACTTCCTAAAAAGAACCCGCACGCAAAATTTAAAACTCCTAGTACTTGTTGCAACAAAGTTTCATACAAACTGTCAACCCCAAAAACAACCCCTTAGGGGTAGAATTTCGCAAAATCCCGTCTTAGCGAGCACCTACGTCCTAAGAAGAACCCGTATGCAAAATTTTAAACTCCTAGCACTGGTAGTTTCCGAGATTTCGTGTCCTATGAGTGAGTGACCTTTTCCTTTTATATACACCGTGTTCCGGACGATATACATAAACTTCGACCAGATGTTCAAACCACGGAAGTAAGCATTTTTCATTATGGACACATTAATAAATTCTTATTTTTTATTTTTTGTTAATTTTCATACAAACTAAATACCTAGACGTAAATAACCCGATATGCATGCCTCTTTATCCGAATTGGCAACGTCATTCATAACATTTGGCGGGCTGAAACAAATGAAATGCAAATAGTATTTGATAGATTTCAAATTAAGATACTTTCTCACTGCATAGCTCAATTAAATTTCATTAAATGAAATTACAAATATCTTTGTAACGAAGCCTTTTTAAGTACTACTTCCTTTGTTGGATTTGATTTGTAAAAGCCATAGAAGTATTTGCTAAAGTTTATGGATAACGTGAAGAACACGGTGTATATAGATATATTTACTTTACAGATACCGGCAATAAATATTGCACATCGACCTTTGGAAAGAGATTATCGGCTTGTTTCGGTTTGTGGAACGTTATCTCTGTCACACACTGTCTCTATCTTTTCTGTCTCTGTCCTGTCTTCCATCTGTCTCGTCTGTATCTGTCTCGTCTGCTCTGTCTCGTCTGTTTCTGTCTCATCTATGTCTGACTCGTGTCTCGATCTAGTCTGTCTCTGCCTGTAGCGTTGTCTCTGTCGCAAAGAATGCTACTTTTGTCGTCGTTCATTGTTAGGTTAGTGCTTCGTTCGACAGAGAACGCTCTAACTTTAAGAAGCTACAAGTAGCTGATTATCTCTTTCGAGAGGTCCAATCTTCAGAGGATTAAGCAGATTATTGTCTGATTATGAGGAAAGAACCACACGGTTTTGAGAAGACCTGTCCAGCTAGTGTGCGTTTTTATTGATAACTAACTTTTCCCCCGCGGCGTCACTCGGCTCAAGGAGAGAAATAAGGCTCTTATTTATCGGCCAGTGTTGCAGGAACGTTTAAATAAATAACTGCGGCCTACGAAAGCAAAGGGCAACTTAAAAAACAGGGAGGGTTTTAAGCAATAAGAGTCTGACAGTCCGGAGTCTCCTGATCATTGTCCACCTACAAAAAAGATTATCCATCTATATCGGTACTTTATTGTACCAAAAGACCAAAACTCATCAAAATTAGTTTAGCGGTTTAAGCTAAAAGCATCACAAAAAACATTTATTTTATTATTTGTATTTGTTGTAATATTTCAACTATCACGATTCGTGAGATACGGCTGGTGATAATCATTGGGATTAGATATAATTATGTATAAGAATCATCATAATTATAAACTAAATCGTACCAATTCCTAATACAGCAGTTGAAGTTCCAATTACGGCAGCAACTTTTCTTCTCTTATTGCCATCCTTTTCCAACTGATGTTCTATCTCTTTCTGTAGATCGGTCAGCTCTCTTTCACCATCTTCTTCATCCATTAACTGGAAACAAGAAAATAATTGGAATTAGATTCAATTACAAGAATAATAAAAAAGACTTCATTTTTGGATATTAATGGGGTAGCTCAAACGTTAAAATTAAGAATTTATATGTTTTAGGATAACGAGTTTTGTATCCAGGGAGTACAGTTCAGTTTAGTGTTCAATGCAGCATAGTTGTACAAGTTTTGTATCCAGGGAGTACAGTTCAGTTTAGTGTTCAATGCAGCATAGTTGTACAAGTTTAGATGTGGTTAGCTTAGCTAAAAAAACATTTTCAAAAAAAAATGCAACCTCCTTCAAAAAAGGCAAAAAAAAACAACAAAACAAAATATCTTTTCTTTCGAAAGTCGGTGACTTTGTTTTTTATGACTTTTTCGCCACCGACTTTCGAAAGAAAAGTTATTTTGTAGGTTGTTTTTGAAAAAGTTTTTTTATTTAATCCTTTTTAGTTTAAATATCCACTGGCAATAACATCGCCCATGTATGTACACAATGAGCTAAAAATAAAAATTACTGCACCAGACTAAATGTAAATTTTATGGGTCCAAGGCAGGTATACTGTATCGAAAAAAAAAAAGAATCATCGAAATCGGACCAGAAACCTCGGAGGTTTTTGTTGATTTGTCATATACTAGTCCGATTTCGATCAAATTTTAATGAGACCATTTGGGAAGTATCTTACAAAAAAAGATTTTTTCAAATCGGTTGGTAAACGGCGTAGTTATGCCCGAACAAACATAAAAAAAAAAACATCCGAATTGAGAACCTCCTCCGTTTGGAAGTCGGTTAAAAACAATTACTAAGCTGTTCCCCATGGGGTGCTAAGACAGGAAACCTCCTCGTGCGCCCGTGGACTGGAGTTCCCTCTCGGATACATCTTGGGGAAGACCAGTTTTTCGGGCCGGTGCACCCTGGGATGCGGGCAAAAACTCTTCCTTAGGCACTGTGTGCCTAAGGGGTCTCTTTGCCCGTATGCGAATAGCCTGTCGGGTGGACGCTCCAACGCGTGTCCCTCTGATTAGCAGAGGGCACAGCGGCGGAGCGGGCTTGCGGACGGTGAGTAATGGGTAGCTCGCCGTCCGACCAAGGACCAAGCCCGGGTCGGTGGCGCGTCGTGTCGTGTTTCGCGCGTGCCTTCGGGGAGTTGTCAGCAAACTGACGGGGCCCCTTATGGGGCCAAATTCCTGCTGGGGTCGCGGGTTTTTCTTAACCCAGGATACCGTGGCCCCGGAACGTAAAGGGCATCCGAAGGAACACGGGTGGATTTTAGTCAGTAAGAGTCTGACAGTCCCTTTCACCCCACCCAGGGCGGGAGGACTCATATGATGATTTTACCACCTTAAAAAAAAAAAGCTGTTCCCCATGGTTTTATCCTCGCTGCTTGCTTCTTGTTGGTCGTAGCGTGATGTTTTAGCATTAAGCCTTCCTCGATAAATGGATCAGCCAAAACAAAAACAATTTTTCAACTCGTACCAAAAGTTCTAGAGATTAGCGGGTTCAACCAAAGAAACAGAAAAACTCTTCAGCAGTATAAAAACAGGCGTTACTTTGTGGAAATCCATGACATTAAATGTTATGAAAAATATTTAGTTTTAATTCCGTGAGACAAAAATCAAGGCTTGAAAGCAGAATGCAGTCCCATCCAGAAAAAAGTTATTCTCGCTTTTCCTGATGTGTGCATATTATGCATGAGGGTGGAAGGACTTTTCATTTTTAACCGACTTCAAAAAGGAGGAGGTTATCAATTCGACGGTATGTTTTTTTTTTTCTTTTTTTTTTTTTTTTTTTTGTATATTTGTTACGCGATTACTCCGCCAATTGTGGACCGATTTTTAAAATTCTTTTTTTGTTCTAAAGGAGGTACTTCTGAGGTGGTCCCATAGTCACCAAGTTGGGATCTGATGATTGGATCCTGGAGAAATCGAGGGCAACCCTCGAATTTTATAGGCCGACACACCGTTTTTCGCAAATTTTATGAAGTAATTTAAGTACTTGCATATGGTAATCATAATTTCATGTAGCTGAGCTGATGATGGAAGGTAGAACTCCTTAATAGTAAGGAGTAGGCATCAACTGATTTAGTTTGAGTTCGCATATCTCTGGAACTACAAGTCCGATTTAAGTAATTCTTTTTTTGTTGTACTAGGTATCATTTAAGTTAGGGAATATTGCAAGTTTCATCAAAATCGGTTCAGTAGTTTTTGAGATAGGGAATTTTATTAGCTTATTGTGTACATGAGCGATGTTATTACCGCTGTTATGGATTACAAAATTCTAGTGCACATGTTGTATTTGACAAGAATTCGGGTTGAATATTTAAACTAAAAAGAGTAAAATAAAAACTTTTTCAAAAAAAAATGTAACCGCCTTCAAAAACAACCATAAAAAACGTTAAAAAAACCTACAAAATAACTTTTCTTTCGGAAGTCGGTGGCAAAAAAAAAGACAATGAAATAAAAGAAAACAAAGACACCGACTTCCGAAAGAAAAGTTATTTTGTAGGTTTTTTTAACGTTTTTTATGGTTGTTTTTGAAGGCGGTTACATTTTTTTTTGAAAAAGTTTTTATTTATTTCGATTTTATGTTCCCGTAGGATAATTTTCGTGCTTGTTGAACATGAAAGGCAACTTAATTTGAGCAAATTCCCAAATCATAAGGCGTGTTATGTGATGATATATCTGTGTGTGTATCTGTCCGTGACACAGTAGGTGATATGGTAATCGTAGACTAGCTCTGAAACGGGAAAACCGATTTTAATGCTGTTTTTTAAAAAGAAAGCAGGATTTCTATTTGAGGAGTGGCTGGATAGGTGTCACGGCGTCCTGACCTATCGCATGACGCAGGTCTTCACCGGACACGGAAGTTTCGGGGGGTACCTGTGTCTGATGAGAAAAGAGGAAACGCCTGGGTGGCACCACTGCGAGGATCGCCCGGAGGACACAGTAGAGCATACGGTGCAAGACTGCCCCGCTTGGGCAGAGCACCGACGTGTCGTCACAGCGGCGACAGGCGGAGACCTCTCGCGCCCGGCATTGGGCGAGGCCATGCTGGGCGCGATTCTGCGAAGCAGTCATGCTCGCTAAGGAGGAGGCGGGCCGCGTGAGGGAGAGGACAGCGTCTTCCCTCCACCCCAGCCGCAGTGGTGGACGCCCACGGCAACGGACAGCAACGGACGCAAGACGATCTCCGGCCATGCGGGCAGCGAGTAAAGGGCAACTCGCTGTCCGACCATGGACCATGCCCAGGTCGATGGCGCGTGGCGCGTTGTGTTCCACGCGCGCCTCAAAGAGCTTCAGCACGATGACGGGGTCCCCCTCTAGAGGGCCAAAGCCTGCCGGGGTCGTGGGACTTATCTCATTATCGTGACCCCGGAACATAAAGGGCTATTGAAGGACACCGTGGATTTTAGTCAGTACAAGTCTGACAGTCCCTCCCGCCCTGCCCGGGGTGGGAGGACTCATTCGATGATTTTACCACGATAATAAAAAGCAGGATTTCTATTGATAGCCGTTTCAAGGTAATCATCTCTTTTATAATACGTTGCGGGCTTTTTATTTTTTTTTAATTTAATCGATTAAATTGTTATTTATTTCTACGTTAGCTACCTATTAAGCTTCAACTCATATGTAAATATCCAATGATACAGTTTATTTTTTCATCAAAAGCGGTTTCGAGATTCATTTGGGTATTTTTAGTTTTTCCTCATAGTCTTTGATTTGGTCACATCTTCTTTAAAATTTACCCAATTGAATATATAATTAGACTTTAAGTTAAAGTTCCTACTGCTGGGACACAGGCCTCCTCTATACGAGAAGGAATGGGCTATAATCAACACGCGGGTCCAAAGTGGGTTTGTAGGTGTCACATGTCTTCGATTTTTTAGTTTTAAAATATGTCGGCTTTCTAATAAAAAAAAAATCTCATATCGTAAAGTCGAGGTTGTTAGTACAGGGTTGCGAGTACTGATAATTGAATATATTTTAAAAGTATTTCACTTTCAAGCTAACATAATTATTCTAAATAAATTACTCCACTTACAAACACGATTTAATCAAAGAATTACAACAGTTCTTCAACTTGTCACCTCAATTGTATTATTGTATTCAAATCGTGCCTGTATTTCGATACTCCTAATTTAAGCATGACTAGTATATTTCCTACTATACAGTTAGTGACGTATGGTACGAATATTATGCGTAAAGTGATTAATCATGTTCATGCGGAAGGATTATTTAAACCGGTTTTCGATTGCAAAATATATGTTATGTTGTAGAAATATTATTGTTTCTTAATGACGGATCGACGAGCAGTCGAGGGAATCTACTCTCTTAGACCGTCAACGAAAACACGGGCCCGGACCGAAACTTTTGAGTGAACCCTACTCCCTATTAGTTCTGAATTCATAAGTTCTGACATCGGGAGTCGGAACAACCATCCTATTATCATGTTGTCACCATTTTTTAGTTCGTACCTATCACTAACTAATCTTAAACGTAGACCGAAACTACGTTCTTTGTGCTTAAGATTTTTTTTTCGTGGTAAAATCATCAAATGAGTCCTCGAGACTTGTACTGACTAAAATCCACGGTGTCCTGCAATAGCCCTTTATGTTCCGGGGTCACAGTAATGAGATAAGTCCCGCGACCAGATAAGTCCCACGACCTTTGTGCTTAGATAGTAGTACTTTTGGCCCAGTGATTAATGGTCCTCACTTAAGAGTTGTAGGTCGTGGGTTAGAACCCAGACAGTAGACTTTGAAAATAAATTACTGATTAACAACTTCATCCAGTTAGACTGCAATCCAACCTCAACATCGTTGGGGTTTTGGAGAAGGTGGATCTGCTTCCTTGCGATCCAACCCGGGAACGGCACCATAGGCAATCTGTAAATTGCAGTGACGGCTGAGGTACCCCTCAGCCGTCACTGCAATTTACAGATTGCAATGCTGCGGGGCGAGACGGAATGGGAAGCGGTCGCCTCCTTCTGCGAAGCTGTCATGCTAGCGAAGGAGGAGGTGGGACGCGTGAGGGAGAGGATAGGCGTCCAACTCACGACCCAGTCGACGCGGCAGACGCCCACGGCAACGGACGTCGAGAGTCGATTTCCTGCCACCATAGACGTAGGCATGCGGTTGGCGAGTAATGGGTGACTCGCCGTCTGATCATGGACCATGCCCAGATCGACGGCGCGTCGTGTTCCACGCGCGCCTCAAAGAGCTGTCAGCAATCTGACGGGGCCAGTTTACAGGGCCGAAGCCTGCCGGGGTACCGTGACCCTAGAACGTAAAGGGCTTTTGAAGGATCACCGTGGATTTTAGTCAGTGCAAGTCTGACAGACCCTCCCGCCCCGCCCTGGATGGGAGGTATCATTTGATGATTTTTTTTAAGTAACCTGATCACTCTTGACTTGACAGACTCCAAAGTTGGCAGATAATAATACTGTATGATCATGTTTGTGCTATCAAATACCTATGCATAATATTTAAATTACTTTAATTAACAAAAAACCTGCATGTTATGAAATCATTGGATTACATAGCTAATTTGCTTTCAAGGGGAATTACTTCATTGCACGAATTATCGTTGCTAATTACAGTTTTTTTGGGTTCCAAAAAAGGGTAAAACGGGGCCTTAATACTGAGGCTCCAATGTCGGTCTGTCTGTCTGTCCGTCTGTTACTAGGCTGTATTGCATATTTAAACCTTTGTAATTCGACAGTTTATTTTTTCACAGATAATGTATTACAGTTGCCGCTATAACAAGTAACACAAAAAAGAAAACAGAATCAAATAAATATTTAAGTGGGCTCAAATACAATTAAGAGGCATGTTTTTTTTTTGCCTTTTTTTATAGATCGAACATTAACCTTCCACTATTGTGATAAGGTTGAAAATCTATTGAAGAAATTTGGCAGATTGTGGTAGCTTGATGTGCTGGCGTCTGTACGAAGCCCTTCGTGCACGAATCCGACTCGAACTTGGCGTTCTACTCGTTTTTTTTTAAATCCATGTTTGACTACTCAAAACTTCCATTATTGAGTAGTCAAATATTTTTTTTTTTATAAAAAAATACCATTTCTGAAAAACATCAATACCGGTATTTTTTTGTATGTTTAGTCTGTATTAAACTAGGTATTAGATAATAATGGCTCTATAAAAATATTGGCTAAGGTTTAATGTTAATTGATTTAATACATATTCGCAGTAATATTTTAAACGTGAAAACATGTTAGTTCATCTACAGTATGCTTAGTGTTCTGGAAGTCATTCAACATGGGAAAAAAATAGCTAGCAAATACATATTTTTAATTTCTATTACTTTAAAATGCAAAAAGTATCTGTAAGTATCGTATTCTTTTTTTAACAGACTTCATAATGGAGGAGGTTCTCAATTCGGTCGGTATGTTTTTAAGCTATTGCATAGCTTTTATCGCAGGCTCTGAGCTCGGCGCGCGCGAAAATGGTAACGAAATGACATTGGGAAGTTTTTGCCCCGCTTTTCCAAAAGTGGCGGACACAAATGAAACCTATCACAGATGGTAGATACTATTACCACCTTTAATACCGTGTATTTCTTTTTTCTGTAACTTATGGGAATATTGAGATATGAAGATTTTAACATTTTAGTATATTTCACTTTTTACACATGACATTGGCAATGAACCGAATGATTGTTTCGTTTCTCGGGATTTGTCGACTTTGCTCTTTGATTGGATTTCGATTCAATTGGATAGACCAAACCGTTGCGTTAGTAGTGACCGATCTGTGTTTCGGCGCAGGAAACACGGACTATCTCAAGCATTCCTTGAGGCAAAAAATAGTCACGTGGAATTTCTTTTAAATGAAATACCGCCACGAGAGGTATTTACTAATTATTTTATGAGTAAGTCATTCAAGAATAATTTTTTTGTTAGCGTGGTGTCCTTTAATAGCCCTTTACGTTCCGGGGTCACGGTAATTCGTTAGTCCCGCGACCCTTGCATGCTTTGGCCCTCTATAGAGGGTCCCCGTCATAATGCTGACACTCTTTAAGGCGCGCGTGGAACACAACGCACCCTCGACAATGAACTAGATCAACATTAACGTTAACGGAAATCTATGTAATCCGTCATTGTATACAATTCCTAGGAAATGTATGTAATTCCTACCGGAAATGTGTGAAACCTAACCAAACCTCAGAGTGCCCCTGACGTCTACTTTCAAAGACAAGACCAACAACTCTTAGCACCCCGGGGTTTTCTTTTTTATTTTTTGCAGTATAATCATCAAATGAGTCCTTCCATCCAGGGCAGAGCGGGAGGGATTGTCAGACTTGTACTGACTAAAATCCACGGTGACCTTCAATAGCCCTTAACGTTCCGGGGTCACGGTAATTCGTTAGTCCCGTGACCCCGGCAGGCTTTGGCCCCGTCATTGTGCTGACACTCTTTGACGCGCGCGTGGAACACAACGGGCCGTTGACCCGGGCATGGTCCATGGTCGGGCAGCGAGTCGCGCATTACTCGCCGCCAGCATGCCGTCGCCGTGAGCGTCTACAACTGCGGCTAGGGTATAAGGTGGACGTTATCCTCTACCTTACGCGTCCCGCCTCATCCCTCGCTAGCATGACTCCTTCGCAGAAGAAGGCGACCGCTTCCTACTCCGTCTCGCCCCGCAGCATGACCTCGACCAATGCCGGGCGCAAAAGGTCGCCGCCTATCGCCGACGTGAGTCCTCAAACGTGGTGCTCTGCCCAAGTGGGGCAGTCTTGCACCGCATGCTCCACCGTGTCCTCCGGCGACGGTCCGCTTAGGGCGTTTTAACCTTGTACAGGGAAATAGGGTAACCCGCGCGCGGGATTCCGTCTACATTAAAACGTAAAACACTTTTTTTATAAGTTTCTTGAATAGTTTTGGAACTGTATACATTTTCCAGGAATTGCTTACAATTGCTACATATTACACTTTTCCGGTAGCATATACACCTATACACATAATAAATGAAAATAAAACTTAAAACAGTAACCGACTTCAAAAACGAACACAAAAAGTGTAAAATAACTGTTCTTCCGGAAGGCAGGCTTTGTTATTTAGAATAGAATAGAAAAACATTTATTTGATATTGGACATACACACAGAAGTAGAAAAAATAATAGAATTAAGAATACACAATAAGAATTCTGATTGAGCATGTCCACACCAAAAGGGTTACCAACTCAGCATTTGCTAGGCGAAAGACACCCAGCGCTGGTTTTCAGTTGGCACCACGCAGTGACATTTGACTTTTATCGACTTTCATTGACTATTTCCACCGCTATCCGTAACAAAAGTTTTTTTTCTTATGATTACTGATTATTTAGTAGGGTACAAAATGTATTTCAGTAATATAAAAGTTCAGTACAGTGTTTTTACATTTTTTCAAACAAATACCTATAAAAATCAATAAATGTAGCTAAGTAAAAAAAATTGTAACATTTATTAGTAATTCTGATATGCAAAACGTCACAAAATGTAAAAAAAAAAAATTCATTTTAGACAATAATATTTCCAACTTAGACTCATCATATCTCAGGATTCCCAAATCTCACAACATAGCGCTTTACGTGAACATAGTTCCAGCTCAAAAGCTTTTAAATAAAGTACTTTTTATCTTTGTCCGCCATGGGGAATTTTCCCATAGTAAATTTCCCAATGTCCTTTCCAGACCACATTTGACAGAACGCAACGTCATCAAATGAGCACGCCTAACGTCGTTTCACTTCGGGAGACTTCGGCAATCATAAAGGTACGAACAGACGTGCTCATAAAGGTACGGACAGACGTGCTCATTACTAGCACGAAAGCATGCTTTTATTGAGCAAGGGGCAATTTTATTGACGGAGAGGGAGAGAGAGAGGGAGGAGGAGGTGAGGGAGAGGGAGAGGGAGGAGGAGGAGGGGAACGTTTCACTTGATTGACGTGGCTGACCATAGCCTAATTAGTACAGTAATAAATAGGTATAATAAATAAATAAATAATTATAATTGCATAAGTTGATAAAAAATGCTATGCAATAGCTTTACCGCGGCAGTCACCGAGTGCCACACTTTTTTTTTTCTTTTCTGTATGTACAACGATTATTACTCCGAGGATTCTGGTTCGATTTGTGTGGTTTTTTTGTTCGATGCAGTATACCTGCCACTTGGTCCCACAAAAATTTCATTCAGTTTGGTTTAGGTCAGTCCCCGCACTGACCTAAATCAAACTCGCGACAAGCTGCGTAGCAGACGATCGCTTTGTCACTGCGCCAACCGTGCCGTCAATATTTGAGTGTAAATTACTTTGATGTGTAAATGCGTAGGTATAAGAAAAAAGTTCTAAATTATCTAATTAATTGTGAAAAAACCGCATTAAAACTCGTAACGTAGATTTGAAGATCAACGCGGTCACACGTAGTTATCACCACGCTACACTTACATTCGTACACGTTTGACGTTGTAGATATTATTATCATCATCAGCCTAAAATGTTCCCATTGCTGGGACACAGCCTCCTCTCTGTGACAGGGCCATAATACACCACGCGGGCCCAGTGCGGGTTGGTAGATGTCACATGTCTTAGAATTTTTGGCTCTAGGACATGCCGGTTACCTCACGATGTTTTCCTTCACCGTTTTGAGAGCAGTGGTGATGAAAAAAATTATACAAAGTAATGCGCCTAGCGGGGTTCGAACCCACGACCTAGTAAGTCGGGACCGATACCACTCGGCCACCACTGCTAACTACGTCTAACATAAATACCTGAAAAATAAAAACGTAGCATCCATGCCAGGAAATGAAAGAAAACCTGTGGTTCCCTGTGATAATTACATTATTAAAAATACCTTCGCCAATCGCTCTTTATCCCTCTTCCTAGCTGCTCTGAAGGCTGGTGGGTCCTGTTCCTCTTCCAAGTCCACTGTCATGAACTCCTCGAGGGTCAGAGCACTGGAAGGCGTGTCTCCGAACTCGAGGAGACGCTTGCGCAGCGTCGATTCGTGCACTTTGACGATTCGGACAACATCGGCTGGTGTTCGGTTGAAATCGTGGAGACGAGCTGCTATGAGAAGGGCTGGAAAAGAAAAAGATGGTCATGTTATTAAGGAAATTTAGTATAAGTTGATTTCATTACAAAGAAATAATAATGCGGTTTTCTGCAACCCTAAGAGAAATATTGTGTAGTTCACTAGAACTACAGTATATTTCGCCAATTAGACTAATTGGGGACGAGCCCATTGCTACCAACGAGGGAAAAATACAGATCATAGACTGATATTATGAAATTCCTGAAGAAAAAGTTTGTTTCAACTTTGGCCGATCTGAAAATCTTATCAGGAACCTTATACTCGGCAATAGCGAACACTACTACAATAAAAAAACCACGAGTGCGAAGGAAAAAAAATAAACATAATGAAATTTTATTAGATTTTCTGGAGTCTGAATGAGTTCCTATTTCATGCTTTACGCAAAGATTTATTTCATTATCATACAACAACATAAACAACAAATTTAAAGTGCAAAAATGAAGAACATTAATTTAAGGTTGCTTATTCTACACCCATTCACTTATACAGTACCTCATTACTTTTTGTAACAAAGAGGAAATAAGTGTCGATCAACCAAAAATTGTATAGCAAGCAAAGTATAAGGAATTAAATAAACGTACAGTAACCAAGGCCTTTTGTAACAGACAATTTTACTTCCGTGCAAAATTATTTTAAAGATAACCTCAGATCTCATATAGTGAACAAAGAGACTTTAGTTATAATTGGATCTCGAAACGGTGAGGAAAAACATCGTGAGGGAACTGGCATGTCCTAGAACTAATAATTAATTTGAAGACATGTCATCTACCAACACGCATTGGGCCAATGTGGTGGATTACTGCCTACTCACTCTCTCTCACAGAAAAGCCTATGTCACACTAGTGGCAACATTATAGATTTATTTCGTTATGGATCTCACAGGAGACGAAAGGGTCTGCGTCCCAGCAGTGGGAACTTACACCTTATTAAAGGCTTAAGCCTGAAAACCCGATGTTTTTTTTCGGATAGCTTTGAAAACAATAAATGGTGAATTAGTGAGCTATTGAGTTTGCAGATGAGTGACGTCACAATTTGCTATTGCCATATGACATCTGTGGGGGAATCGCGTTTTGATAGCTCATAAAAATACTTAAATAAGTATGTCAATTGATCTTTGTTCTACATTCGCTCGATTACTATTCGTAGCAAACAATGTTTGAATAAATTGTTAAGTTCATAAGTCGGTTCAATTCCTAATTATGCAATAGGTAACGACTTCTTTCCTACTTGCCAATATTATTATTTATGATGATAAGGTGAACATGCCATTATGCTTAAAGCGGTTGTTAACCCCGGAAAACAATTCCGTGCCGTTTCGTTAACTAATCTAAATTAACCTTGAATATTTCTTACGCTTTTAGAGATCTTTAATTTCGAATTTAAATCGTTCCATGTCCAGTTTAGAAAATAACAATTTTTGCAACAGGACATTTTTGAGCAATTCCAGGCGATGACATAACACACTTAATATTTTTGGATCATCGATAACATGTTTTTAAAATCAATCTAGAAGCGTGAAAATAACAAAATGTAAATTTATTTAACTTTGACCTTTATGATTTGCCTTTAATTCGATTGTATAGGCATAATAAGAAATCCAAGGTCGTTTTAATTGGCACCATTTATAGGGCTTAAAAATATCGGTCAAGGAGGCCAAGTTATATGGCTGGTACAATGAAAGGACCTTATTTGGAAAACAAGTTGTTGTAAAAAATATTAAAATACACTTGACCGTATTTTTCAATACTGTTTACTCCGTGGCAACCGTTCGGAAAAAAGTAAGTTGACAAGGCTTGATTCTTTGAGTGTTTAAATAACTGCTTTAGCTATAAGCTAGAATCAATATCCTTAATGATATGATTACGTATATTAGAATATTCTATCGTATAGAACCTAGTTTGTGAACTATACTATAGGCATAAATCTACGAGTACTTAGCTTTTTAGTCCATCAGCTATAGAGTATTGAAAAAATTGGACACATTTTTTGTGTCTTTTGTTTGTTATTAGATTTTTTAGGTCATCTTACCTAATGCAAGCATTTCTTCAACTGTTTGTTTCACAGAATATGATTAATCTACTCCTCTGGTCCATACAATTGATGATTTCTGACTCTGCTGCGCCATGTGGCTAGACTCAGAAATCACAAGTTTTGTGAAGTCATTGACAGCAATGCCACAAAAATAGTGTCCATCTAGCTATACTGTCCCCGATAATTTCTAATGGAGCTTCTCCATGACGCGAGCGATTTGCAATTTCTTCTAACTATAAATGTAAATCGTCCTTGCTACTACGATATAATGATGAATTTCGACTGACTTACGTCGTTGTGGCGAGCGTGTTTTGTTTTTCATCTACCCGTAGAAAACCGCACGTTTTATGTCATTATTTCGTAGAGGTAAGGATGATTTTTATCAGTAGTTGGAATTGCGTCGCATCGCGTCATTAGTAAGCTCCCTAAGCGTCAGAAAGGGCTACAGTTACTGGTAATTGACAATCTTACCTGCTCCACAGATACCGGAAGGTCTTCGCCCCGAATGTATAGAGTCCCTCTTCATCCTCTGGACCAGTCGCAGCGCAGTCATGCTGACCTCGTGAGATTTCTCGTTGAACTGCAACTGTGATGAGAACCGGAGAATGTAGAGACATGGATCTGTAAAGGGAGATGAGTATCAGATGGGTCGAGACTATTTAGGTATCCACCAATGTAGATATGCAACACCTCGAAATTATAATTATAGTTGGAGCCTTTAATATTACGTTACCGGCCAAACCCGATTTCAGGACAAACTAGTTTGGCATAGGCTAAACTAGTTCTTCCTTCACAGGAGCAAATCGCCGGACTTCTGGATGGTTTAAAAAAATAACCACGAATAGATAAACTAGTTTGTCCTTAAACTAGTTTGTCCTGAAATCGGGTTTGGCCGGTAACATATGTATCTATAATACAATAGAAAAATAAATGGAAGGTCATTTTACCAAGACATTGAACAAGAGAAACATCAAGAGGAATTCTTGATATTTTTGAATAAATTTATAAAAAAAATTGGATAATAATGTGCTATCACATTATGCCAGTCGTGATGGCTGGTATTTTAATCTGATGATTTCTAAATTACATAACTTTCGAAATTCTTTGAAGAAACTTGATTTTTGCAGGATATCGTGGCATTCATTAATCAAAATAAATTTCGACTTTCTATTATATTTGATAGCGTTACAAATCGCCTTTCACCCATACCCTTTTCAATTTTTGTCACTACATCCTTTTTTAATTCGCAACATTCACGTATAGGGTTGCCATCCGTCCGGATTACCCAGGATTTGTTCTAGTTTAGAGGGCATCCGGCTGCGTCCGGGGGACGCTTCATTTATAGTCCGGGTTTAAAAATTTAAGGCCGCCCGCGACACACGCACACTTCAACGTTCCTCCACCCCTCCCGACGCAGTTGCCACGGTGCGCACTTCGACTCTTGTCCGGGTTCTGGACTCTAAAATCCGAGGTTATCACGCGTCTTGTCCTGGTTACCAAATTTTAGAGATGACAACCCTATTCTCGTATGATCTCATTCTTCAACCTATCGTCCAAAGTTGGTCGCGGGACACGTAAACCGCGACCCCGGTATACAAAGGGCTACTGAAGGACACCGTGGATTTAAGTCAGTACAAGTCTGACAGTCCCTCTCGCCTTGCCCTGGGTGGGAGGACTCATTTGATGATTTTACCAAGAAAAAAAAATCGTCCAAAGTTACATACGAGTACATACTTCGCAAAGAACACATTTTCACAACATACTGAATGTATTGGTGAAGTCATGAAGTGCTTCAGACAGATCGGGTGCGTAGTACTTGTTATCGACGTGCTTGTATGACCAGGTGGCCTACCATGAACTGTTAACGCGATCCAGTTTTGGCTGTGGGAAAGAGATGCCGCTAGACGACTTGTATAGCTCTGTCTCTTTCCTAAAGCCTAAACTGGATCGCGTTAAGAGCTCGTGGTAAGGCCTCAGATGTATGAATGTGGATGAGGCGAAAGGAGTATGTAAGGTTGGATCGTAGCAGGTGGCCCTCTGTAATTTCTTCGGAAAAAGCGAGAGTTTACTATGTATTTATATTTAATAACTTAGGCTTATAGAAAGTAGGCGGAATGATATTCCAAGCAAATTAAATTTATTGCTGTTTTAAATTTCGAATCCCAGTGTAAAGGCTATTAATTCACCCATGGCCTAGCGCTCTGGGAACATTATAACCAGCGGGGCTATAGCGTATCTCGGTGTCTGTGTAGTAATCATCAAATAGCTGTCAAAAGATAAATTTCGTATTGGCTTTTGCATTTGCAATGAAACTGATAAATGTAAAAGTTCCCTAAAATCAACTATTCTAATTCTAAAACTTAGCCTCATAACAGGTATCAAGCCGTCCAAGTTCAGTGGACAACTACTGGTCAGTGACTATCAAGTTAGCCAATAGCCCTGCTGATTATACTATAGTAACAGGTACATTTGTGCATCAATGAATGTATAGTAACTATACATTCATTGATGCACAAATGTACCTTTTTTGTTAATTTTTTATTATGATAAAATCTTTAAATATTGTTCTCTCGCCCTGGGTGGAGCTCGAGCAAAAGGACTGTCAGACTTGTACTGACTAAAATCTGTGTTCCTTCATTTGCCCTTTACGTTCCAGGGTCACGGTTTCCCGTTTGGACAGTTCCGCGACCGTAAAGATGTACCTGATAGTACACTCACAATTCTTATTGATAATCTCTCTAATATCATAAATACACATAGACACAGTGGCGCAAGAAGCAACATTGCTATTAGCAGCGTCGTAATGGTATAAAATCGTGTGATTCTAATATTTGTAATTATCATGTTTGCCGCATACTTTGCATTACTGTTGGCAACGACTGGGTTTTATGTGTAACTTAGGCAATATAATGGTGTTTTTTACGGCAAAATTTTCTGCAATGATTCGAATATTGCTAGATTTTAATGTAGAGCATAATCATAACCATAACAACGTTATCTCCTTTAGGCTGCGTAGTAGGTGATCGCGGAACTGTCTAAATAAGTAACCGTGACCCTGGAACGTAATGGCTATTGAAGGAACAGAGTGGATTATAATCAGTACGAGTCTGACAGTCCTTTCCGTTTCAACAAGAGTGGGAAGACTAATTTGACAATTTTAATATGATAAAAAAACCGGCTAAGTGCGAGTCGGACTCGCCCATAAAGGGTTCCGTAGCAGCAAGCAACATAATATAAAAGTTCTTGTAGTTGGTTGTAACTTTGAAAGGTAAATTGCGGTTTACGATTTATGACGTATTAAAAAAAACTAATTACTTGATCTCGTTCAAACCAATTTTCGCTGGTAGTTTCCATGGTAATGTACTCGTACATCACATTTTTTTTTTAGTTTAATCATTCTCTTATTTTAAAAGTAACAGGCGGGACATACATTTTACCACTTTGGAAGTGTCTCTCGCGCAAACTGTTCAGTTCAGTAGAAAATAATAATATTAGTTACCTCATACATCATTTTTAAAGACCTATCTATAGATACCCGACACGTATGGGTTTGGTGAAAAAAAAATTGTTGACTTTCAATCCTAAGTATGGGGATCCTCCAAAATTTGTTATTTTTTTATTTCTGTGTGAAAATCTTAATGCGGTTCACATAATACATCTACTTACCAAGTTTCAATAGGACAGCTCTTATACTTTCGAAGAAATGTAGCTGTGACATACGGACGGACGGACAGACAGACAGACGGACAGACAGACAGACGGACAGACAGACATAACGAATCTATAAGGGTTCCGTTTTTTGCTATTTGGCTACGGAACCCTAAAAAGAAAAAAGTTGCGTGATTTTGCCGGTTGCCACCTTCTAGCTACATACAGACTGACAAATTCCCGGTAGAAAACACCCAATAACCACATCAAAATCCGTTGCTTAGTTTAAAAGATATAAACGTAAAAACATACTTAAACAACTTTGTTTTACACTATGTAAAGATATGAAAGATTAATGTACCGAAAATTATGAGGTGCTGTCTCAACAGATCATCAAATACGGTCTGGTTGAGCAACCTTCCAACCTTCGGACACCCTGTCTGTACACCTCAACCTTGCTTATTGTTCTCACGAACCAGAATCGATATTACATACAATAATTATTTTTCCTGTTCGGCATTTGGTGTGCAGTGCAGTAGTACGATAACCATTACGATACGAGTATATTTTGTATTAATTCTTTAAGATTATTTACTATCGCGTTTTTATTATTCTTTTTATTCTTTTGGTGTCGTTCAGAGGTTAAAACCTTTTTAAGTCTTTAATGAGGTACGAGGTTGTGGGTCAAATCCGGGCAGGTGCCAATGTGACTTTAAATTTTTATTTTTGTAGTTTATCTTGGTTTATCTTTTGTTGTTGACGGGGTGCCCTAAGTTCAGAGCTCGCTTCGCTTTAGCTCTAGTAGTAGACTCAGTAGAAGACACAAAAAACTTGAGACGCCAAGAGCAAGCGAAGCGAGTTCAAGACTTGAGACACCCCAACTCGGACAGTTTATTATACATATTACAATACTCCCGCTAATAGAAGTCCCGCAAGGCGGAGCTCCGTCGAAATGGCTAGATAAGATTGATTGACCGAAGAAACATTTGGAGCAATGGGACGTTTTTTTATTGCGCCGAATCTTTGTAACATCAGCTATCTGTCAACTATAAAATATGTCCTGTTAAAGTACAGCCATTTCGGAGATTACCTACCTTTTTACTTTTTCTAGCATGGTAAAATCATCAAATGAGTCCTCCAGCCCAGGGCAGGGCAGGAGGGACCGTCAGACTTGTACGTTCATCAAAATCCACGGTGTCCTTCAAAAGCCCTTTACGTTCCGGGGTTATAAGTACCATTATACCTGTGCGTTAAGTAAACAGCTGTTTTTAATTACATGCACACACTTACATTTTGTTTAAGGTCGTGCTTGACCAAAGGCATAAAGATGATGTACCGTGACTGAGTATCGCGCAGGTACGAAATACCACATAGCCAAGCAATATCATATAGCTGTGATATTGGCAATGAGTTTATATTATTATAGATGTAGTTTTTGAGTTTATCCATTACAAACAAACAAAAATACTAATTTTTCCTCTTTATAATATTACTAGCTTTTCCCAGCGGCTTCGCTCGCCCCCCCCCCCCCCCCTATTGCCTATGTCACTCAGGACCAAAGCAGCTTTCAACCGGTGTAAGAATTTTTGAAATCGGACCAGTAGTTTTTGATTTTATCCATAACAAACAAACAAAAATACAAAGTTTTCCTCTTTATAATATTAGTGTAGACTATAATTATTCCGTACCGGTTCTTAGTGACAAAATTAAAAATTGCAGACATTTTATTTGAACTTATTATTCTAGAATTTTAGTATTTAATTTAGTATCTAAAGATGGAAACTCGTTTATTAAATTCGTAGTGTTATTACTCTGTTAATTCCAATATGCATTAAATCATCTTTAATATTCAGGTTAGCATTTAGAATTCATCTACCTTTTTTTTTTAAGTTATTGCAATAAAACAACTGAAACCTGTACTTTGACATTATGTACTTAAAAAGGTCAAAGCTAAGCTATGCTCGCCAATAATGATTTAAAAAAAATTAGAACCGGACAATATGCCCGAGCATAGTGAGTCAGGAATGCGGAGTTGTTTTTTATTTTTAAATTACATATTCAGAAGGAGCGCCTTTAGTAAATATTTGTTTTCTTTAGTCCACATTTCTTTTTTTTTCTTGTCGCCCTTCTAGACACAGACACCCCTATCCTCTTTATTATTATTCTTTATACTATATAAAGCTCGATTACCACTCACTCACTGACATAATTGTTCTCCCAGATGGTGAAGGGGAAGGTGGGTATATTTTGACAGATTCGTAAACAAGCAACTCTCGTGAGTATGGGAAAAATCCCAAACCTCCCCTTTTCGCCCCCCCTCTCCCCCCTCCACGGCGTATCTCGGAAACTAAGAGACCAGTGTTTTGTTTTTTTACGGATTCGTATAGAGGAGGCTCGGAAAAGTAAAAACCATTTTTTAAAGTTCCCCCCTCCCTTGCCCCCTTCTCCCCCCCTTAGGCGGATCTCGCAAGTTAACAGACTTGCAACATTTTTTTTTTCAGATTCATATCAAGGGGCCCAGAGTTGGTCAAAATCACTTTTCCAAACTCCCCCCTCTCCCCCTCTTCACCCCTCCCCCATCGTATCTTGGAAACTAAGAGACCCGTGTTTTGTTTTTTTACAGATTCGTACAGAGGAGGCTCGGAAAAGTAAAAACCACTTTCACGAGTGGGGGAAATGTGCCAAACTCCCCTTTTGCACCCCTCCCCCCCTCCCTATAGTATCTCGAAACTAAGAGACGCGTGTTTTGTTTGTTTTCACGGATTCGTATAGAGGAGACTCGAAAAAGTAAAAATTATTTTTCAAAATTCCCCCCCTCCTCCCCCCTTTAGGCGAATCTCGGAAGTTAAAAGACTTGGCACTTTTTTCAGATTTATATAAGGGTTGATCAATATCATTTTTCAAAAGTCCCCACTCTCCCCCCCTTCACCCCTCCCCCCATCGTATCTCGGAAACTAGGTAGCGGTAAAATGAAGCGTAGCGTAGCGTAGGGATAAGGTCACGATAGCTTTTCGATGATAGGGAGGTCTGAGTGGAGCGAACCTGCGAGACCGAGTGGAGCGAAGGGGGGAGGTGGCGAGCGAAGCGAGCCGGCGACCTCTGTAGCGTAACGAAGGTTGAGTGGGTGAAGCGTAACTCAGGGGTGAGGACAAGCAAACTTACAAGTAACTTTCACGAGTGGGGGAAACGTGCCAAACCCCCCTTTTTGCACCCCTCCCCCCTCCCTATCGTATCTCGGAAACTAAAAGACCCGTGTTTTGTTTGTTTTTACGGATTCGTATTGAGGAGGCTCGGAAAAGTAAAAACTATTTTTCAAAATTCCCCCCCTTCTCCCCCCTTTAGGCGAATCTCGGAAGTTAAAAGACTTGGCACATTTTTTTTTCAGATTCATATCAAGGGTTGATCAAAATCATTTCTCAAAAGTCCCCTCTAACCACCCTTCACCCCTACCCCCATCGTATCTCGGAAACTAGGTAGCGGTAAAATGAAGCGTAGCGTAGCGTAGGGATAAGGTCACTATAGCTTCCGGTGCTTTACGGTGGGAGATAAGTCTTGAGTGGAGCGAAAAGGGGAAGTGGCGAGCGAAGCGTTCGTATAGAGGAGGCTCGGAAAAATAGAAACCATATAAAGATAAAGCTAAGGATAAGGGCAAGGATAGGGATAAGGATAGGGATAAGGATAGGGATAAGGATAGGGATAAGGATAGGGATAAGGATAGGGATAAGGATAGGGATAAGGATAGGGATAAGGATAGGGATAAGGATAGGGATAAGGATAGGGATAAGGATAGGGATAGGGATAGGGATAGGGATAGGGATAAGGATAGGGATAAGGATAGGGATAAGGATAGGGATAAGGATAGGGATAAGGATAGGGATAAGGATAGGGATAAGGATAGGGATAAGGATAGGGATAAGGATAGGGATAAGGATAGGGATAAGGATAGGGATAAGGATAGGGATAAGGATAGGGATAAGGATAGGGATAAGGATAGGGATAAGGATAGGGATAAGGATAGGGATAAGGATAGGGATAAGGATAGGGATAAGGATAGGGATAAGGATAGGGATAAGGATAGGGATAAGGGTAGGGATAAGGATAGGGATAAGGATAGGGATAAGGATAGGGATAAGGATAGGGATAAGGATAGGGATAAGGATAGGGATAAGGATAGGGATAAGGATAGGGATAAGGATAGGGATAAGGATAGGGATAAGGATAGGGATAAGGATAAGGATAGGGATAAGGATAGGGATAAGGATAGGGATAAGGATAGGGATAAGGATAGGGATAAGGATAGGGATAAGGATAGGGATAAGGATAGGGATAAGGATAGGGATAAGGATAGGGATAAGGATAGGGATAAGGATAGGGATAAGGATAGGGATAAGGATAGGGATAAGGATAGGGATAAGGATAGGGATAAAGATAGGGATAAGGATAGGGATAAGGATAGGGATATGGATAGGGATAAGGATAGGGATAAGGATAGGGATAAGGATAGGGATAAGGATAAGGATAGGGATAAGGATAGGGATAAGGATAGGGATAAGGATAGGGATAAGGATAGGGAGAAGGATAGGGATAAGGATAGGGATAAGGATAGGGATAAGGATAAGGATAGGGATAAGGATAGGGATAAGGATAGTGATAAGGATAGGGATAAGGATAGGGATAAGGATAGGGATAAGGATAGGGATAAGGATAGGGATAAGGATAGGGATAAGGATAGGGATAAGGATAGGGATAAGGATAGGGATAAGGATAGGATAAGGATAGGGATAAGGATAGGGATAAGGATAGGGATAAGGATAGGGATAAGGATAGGGATAAGGATAGGGATAAGGATAGGGATAGGGATAGGGATAGGGATAAGGATAGGGATAAGGATAGGGATAAGGATACATTACAAATAAACAAACTTTAAAAATATACAGACACGGAAGTGGGAGAATTTTTAATTCTTTCAATAACGGCCTGCAATGGTCTAAATATTCTGCTCCGCTCATGGCTCTGATACATTTCTTTTGTACTTTGAACGGGCGTTCACAGGATCTACAGGATGTTTGGCAGAACGTTAAACATACGAAAATGGTGGATAGGTGGGGTCAACTGCTACTTATTCAGCCCTAATTTATTTGGCCCTGGCCAATATTGCCTGTTTTACCCATTTTTAATAACAAATACACTTTAAAGTTAAGAAAATGGTGAAACAAGAAGAAAGAAAAAAAAATTTTTTTAAATATCCAGTGGGCCAGGGCCAAATAAATTAGGGCTCAGTAAGTATCAGATGACCCCCACCTATCCACCATTTTCATATGTTCAACGTTCTGCCAAACAGCCTGTATATTCACTGAATTACCCCATATCACTAGACCGTAACGCAATACCGATGAAACATACCCATGATAAGCATTTAGAACTGTTTACTAGACACTAAACGTAACTTGCGAAGAGCACATACAAACTTATCAAGCTTGCTGCATACTCTTTATACATGCTCCTTCCAGTTCAGTTTGCTGTCAATTATTATACCTATAAATAAAGCATCCTGTTCTGGTTGCAAAATTATATGGAAATTATCATGTCGAATTGTTACTGCAATGGTGTTAATGACGAGTTGCATGTTTGAAATTGAACTATTTTGGTTTTATTAATATTAACATGAAGATTATTGTCTTCCAGCCATTTTATTACACTTATTAATTCAGTGTTTTTTTTTTTTTTTTTCGTGGTAAAATCATCAAATGAGTCCTCCCACCCCGGGCAGGGCGGGAGGGACTGTCAGACTTGTACTGACTAAAATCCACGGTGTCCTTCAATAGCCCGTTATGTCCCGGGGTCACGGTAATGAGATAAGTCCCGCAACCCCCGCAGGCTTTGGCCCTCTAGAGGGGGGCCCCGTCATCATGCTGACACTCCTTGAGGCGCGCGTGGAACACAACGCGCCGTCGACCCGGGCATGGTCCATGGTCGGGTGGCGAGTTGCCCTTTACTCGCCGCCCGCATGCCCGCGCCTACGGTGGCCGGAAATCGTCCCGCGACGTCCGACGCCGTGGGCGTCTACCACTGCGGCTGGGGCGGAGGGAGGACGCTGTCCTCTCTCTCTCTCGCGGCTCGCCTCCTCCTTCACGAGCATAACTGCTTCGCAGAAGGAGGCGACCGCTTCCCACTCCGTCTCGCCCCGCAGCATGGCCTCGACCAATGCCGGGCGCGAGAGGTCTCCGCCTATCGCCGCCGAGAGGACACGGCGGTGCTCTGCCTAAGCGGGGCAGTCCTGCACCGTATGCTCCACCGTGTCCTCCGGGCGATCTTCGCAGTGGTGACACCCGGGCGTCTCTTCCCTCCTTATCAGACACAGGAACCTCCCGAAACTTCCGTGTCCGGTGAGGACCTGCGTCATGCGGTAAGTCAGGACGCCGTGACGTCTTTCCAGCCACTCCTCAAAGAGGGGTCTTACCGCCGCGATTGCGGCGTGCCCGATTAATTCAGTGTTAGTATTATTTTCTATGTCAGTTTTATTGAAGCATTTAATCGTCAAAGTTGTGTCGTCTGCAAATTGTATACATTCATATTTTAAACATTTTCTGAGGTCATTTATATATGTAATGTGAATAGCGGCGAGCCCAGTATGCTTCCCTGTGGAACGCCAGAACTATTCGTTTTTAATTCTGAGCAATATGTCGTCCTTTTACTTTTTACTATTTTAGAGATAACAGTTCACTGTTGGCGATCAGACAGGTAGTTTTTAAGCCATTCATGCGCCTTGCCGTACCTCTCTAATTTGTATAGTAGTCGTTCTTGTGAGACGAAGTCAAATGCTTTGCTCATATCCAAAAAAACAGACAGAACAGACATTTTATTGTTAAGAGCTTCGGTAATAAGTTTTACTAGGGAAAATAAGGCTAGACTTGTTGAACAATTTATCCTGAAACTAAACTGACTCTCCACAATGACGTTATAAAAAAAAAACCAAAAAATAGGAAATAACCGATGAAAAATTCCAACGGGGGGGGGGGGGTCCAGAATCATGTCTCAATCTGTATTTGGCTACAAATAGATTTATTTTGTCATACAATGCTTTTTCAAACATTTTTGCAAAGATTGGGATCAGCGTAATGGGCTTATAATTACCATATCAGAAAGTTGCCCTTTTTGAAAAGTTGTTTAATAATTATAGATGGGAAAACACCTTGTTCAAATGAGAGGTTTATAAGGTAGCTAAGGGGGGGGGGGTGTAATCTTCGCGCTTAATTTAATAATTTTAATTTAAAGACATCAACTTCATTTACAGGAGTCAAAAATAATGTATTTATGTTATTGTCAAAGTCAATGTTGCTTAGGTCATGATTATTATTATTAGAGTTTTGTGACAGCTCAATGAAATAATTATTAAATTGATCACATATGTCATTCGGATGATCATTTTTTTTTATCATGGATTAATAATTCATTTAAGTAGTTTTTGTCATTAGCGTTGTTCAAGTTATTTTTTATGATTGACCATGTCGCTTTGCATTTATTCTTAGAATTATTTAAAAAATTGTTGTTGTTTATCTGTTGTGATGCATTTTTTAACATGTTACTGTAATTGCGGTATCTTTTCTTGTAGTAACTTTTACTTATAGCATCGTGTTGATACGCATAGTACAAAGCTCTCTTCTTATAGCATGATATTTTTAAACCCCTACTAAGCCATTGGTTTTTTTATTGGTTTATTGGTCTTTTTGACGAGTATTTCGGGAAAACAAAATTTATAGAAGAGCGTAAATATGTCGTGGAATACATTAAATGCGTTATTACAGTCTGTCTCTTCGTAAACTTCACCAAAACTTAAGGCTGCTAGCAGTTCAAATTTTTTTTATGTTGCGCTTATTTTATTCTCTCTTCGTATCATACCAGAACTGTACAGTTTTTGACTTACTATTATGCATCTCATCAGGGTAAAAAGTTAATTTTATGCCTCCCTTCTGAGTTATTAATAAGGTTTTAGATTGGATTAGGGGGTTCTTAAGGGGTTTCAAAATCTTTTAAGTGCTCTAATGGATTTTAAAACTCTTTTAACTATTCTAAGGTATTCTCAATTTATTTTGTTTTTTTTTTTTTAATTTTGTTTATTTTTTTTATTGAATTAGTTTTATAATGTTTTAAGGGTCCTGATTTTTATTCTATTCTCGACAACTTCTCAGACTTGATTTTATTCAAAAATATTGATATGGGTATCGTTTTCGAGTGATTTGGAGGTGCTGATTTAGAATATGACATTCGTTTTTTTAATTCAAGATGTCTGACTTTAATTTTATTCAAAAATTAGAATATGGCTAATTTTTTCGAGTGATTTGGAGGGGCTGATTTAGAAAATGATCCAAAAAAGAAAGGAGGGCACATAAACAAATTGTAACAACGTGATCCAGCTTTGAATTTAGATTTTGAAAATTTTGAAAACAAGAATCTAAAAACGTGTTCAAGGCGTCGCTTTCTGCAGAATATCCACTAAACCTGACCACTATATTACTTCACAAACAAACATATTTTTAGTTGCGTCATCAGCTTTGATTTTTGTATAGAATAGAATACGAGATCTGGATGGAACTCCATTGATGCCGTAATAGTCTATTTACTTATTCTGCAAATTTACACGGTGACATTCATGTCGTGACTATTAAGCATTCAAGATCACTCATAGAACGTACTCCAAATTCAAGTTGCATGGATCACAGAACAGAATCCGCAGAACATTATTTCGAATCATAGACATAAACTATGGATACGCTTTTACTATTTCGACGACGATGCTCAATTCGTATCATCCTTTGACCGTGAACAGAAGACACAAGATTGTAGAAAAAAAAAGCAAAATAAACAAAAAAAAATGGAAAACAAACAAAAAACAACGAACTAATATGTACACTATACTTAGGTAGTTATTATAATTGCTCTTTATAAATTTTAACTATAATACATATTAAAATGTCAGTAGGTAGCTAAGAAAAACGCTAGAAAGCATAATTGCAAATGTGGTTCTTAAAGAAAACTTTCCAAACCGAGTCAAAGTGTAAATAAATGCCTTTTGAATTGAGACGGGTCAGATTTTTTATATTTACCTATATTTTTACCTATATCTTTGAATGGAACCTACAAAACTTATATTGTTAAGGAACTAACTTAAAAAGAAAAAGAATTGCATATTGAAGCACTACTTGTTCTTGCGTGGCACTGAAAATACACACATCAAAAGTGTCTAGGGATCAACATATATTTTTGCAATAACTTTTCTCCTGATTGATATTAATTAAAATTTTCTTTAAGGATTCATCAAATAAAGTGTTTTCGTTTGTCACAGTAACGATAAACCAAGTCACCTTTGCATTAATAAAGAAATTTGCCATTTTCCTAATAAAGGGATTTTTGACATTTGAACCACTAACACAAAAGTTCGAAAAAAAGACTGAAATAACAGTTTTCTTTAAAATTTTATTGGGTAACTTAAACAATTAATAATCCGTGTTTCTACCGCGAACACTAACAACACAAGAACATCGGTTTGGCATACTCAAAATGAGTTCATCCAAATCACGCTGTGGAATGGCCGCCCATGTTCGTTGCAACAACAAAAAAAGGTCTTCTTGCGACTGGATACCCTCCATATTCGGCAGAGCTCTTCTCTGTAGCATATCCCATGCATGCTCAATCGGATTCAAGTCTGGCGACTGAGCAGGCCAGGGCAGGACATTGATGTTAGCTGCGGCGAGAGTCTGTCTTACAACTCTTGCGGTGTGCGGTCGTGCATTATCATGCATTAACTGAAATAAGGGACCGATTTGCACTTGTAGAGGAACGATGACGTCTGATACAATCGTCTCAGCATAAATTTGAGCATTGAGGTTGCCTCTGATCCAAATCAACTCAGTTCTTTCGCCGATCCAAATACCCGCCCATACCATGATGGTTCCACCACTATAAGGATGGACTTCCTGGCAGGATTTTAATCGCTGTTGGCGTCCAGGGGTTCTCCAGTGTCGTATACGTCTTGTATCCGGTCTCATACCGAAACGAGACTCATCAGAAAAGCACACGAAACGCCATTGTTCTTCTGCCCAATTTCTGTGTTCAAGAGCCCATTGATATCGAATCCTACGATTGTGCATTGCTATAGGTGGTACCCGTAGCGGTCTTCGGGAATGAAGGTTCACTTCATGCAAGCGGTTTCTGACTGTTTGGTCGCTAATTAAGTTCCCTGAAGAGTGATGAAGCCTCACGGCTAACATCATGGCGGTTATAGTTGGAGCTCTTCGAGTTAAGATTTGAATGTATCGGTCTTGTCTCCGTGTGGTGCAGCGATACCGTCCTCCATGGCGCTCAGCCACGGTACCAGTGCTTCGGTAACGTGTCCAAAGTCGACTGATAACACTCTGACTTGTATTCAGAGCTAAAGCCACAGTACGTTGCCGGGAACCAGCTTCTATCATTCCCACGGCTCTGAGCATTTCTTCCCTGCTTAAATGACGTCGCCGCTCTATAATAACGTTGGTTTTAATCAGTAGTAGGGAAACAGTAGCACTAATAATGTCTTCAATGCGTTGTATGTTTTATAGGGAAAATATTGACAGCTGATTTTCATCTTTTACTCGAATTTGATTCACAGTTCCTGATTCAAATTATGAAATGCACCAAAAAGGATCCATATAAATTTATAAAATCATAAATTTATTACAAAGCCACATCTCAATCTCAAGAAATCCGCATAAAAATGCTTGATCCCTAGACACTTTTGATGTGTGTAGTTACATTTTGATTCATACATTTTTTGGTCTGCTTAATTTACTTCTCTATAATATACTAAAAAGTATACTAAAAAGTAATACTAAAAAGAAAATCATGCAAGATTAATATTCTATTTAGTTAACACTAGAGGTGTATTTAATAATGATAAACAATTTATTCCAGGTAACAAAGACCCATAGATAAAATACCTTAACCTAAATAAACATAAATAAAAATATACACAAAAAAAACTAAAACTTTTGGTATCTGCCATTGCCATTTACACACTCGCGTACTACATCAGTAACCGGCTCTTTATTTTTTACTTTACAGTTAAAAGTAAATGAGACATCTCACACCTTCGTGCAACACAGCAATCCACGCCTTGGTATTTTTTTAATAAAAAGTAACTAAGACATTTGGTATCAGCCATTCCCATTTACACTTTCGCGTTCTACAGCAGTCCCCGGCTCTTTATTTTTTACTCGAGAGTTAAAATTAACTGAGACATTTAGGATCTGCCGTTTACACCCACACCTTGGTGCAACACAGCAGTCCACGCCTTATTATTTTTTACTTTTTTATTAAAAAATAACTAAAACATTCAGTACCTGCCATTCCCATTTACACTCTCGCGTACTACAGCAGTCCCTGGGTCTTTATTTTTTACTTTACAGTTAAAAGTAACTGAGACATTTAGGATCTGCCGTTTAAACCCACACCTTCGTGGAACACAGTAGTACACGGCTTATTATTTTTTAATAAAAACTAACTAAGACTTTTGGTATCTGCCATATACAGCTTGGCAAAAAACAGTAGAAAACCGGAAGTCGCCACTGTCTTCTCGCTACCAGCACTTTGAATGATTTTATTTTATTTATTTTCACTTATTACGTTAGTTTTATGGCACAATAATAAATCTTACAAACCTGCGTCTTTGTTTACATCAAATATCAAATATTTTAAAACGTTGTCAGCAAATAAAAATATTAGTTCCGTTTCAAGACGTTCTGGCCAAGCTGTAACTCATAACTCTATGCCATATAACTCATTCAACCAATACAATGACTCCACCCACACCTTTGCACACTACGACTCATTACTGATTAGACAACAACTTTTACCCATTTTAAGGGACATATCTTTCGTTTTAACCGATCCACCACAAGCTAAATAGCATCCACAACTTGACATCGACACCCATCCTGATTTTCGCGCCACAGACAACGCAAGACATCCCAGCAATCAACCAATACCGACCACACTTTACTGACCTCCCATCACCGGTACGACAACTCACCTCAACGACGAATTTGCATTCACTCGGTTCTATTGACTTCATCACCAACCAGAGCATGTTCTCGGCAGTAAGCCGACTCTGATCAGAATCCAAAGCCTAACTACTTACAGATCATTCGGTTGACCGGGCAACCAACCATTCCCGATCAACAGTCGGTCAGATTTTCTACTGTCCAGTAACATGGTTCAATAACGACCTCGCATTGGGTACGTATTCATCTCGAACTACCTTACGTTCCGTTTTATTTATTTAAATTGACGAATAGTTTGGGTTGGAGTGTTTATTTGCCATGATTATCAATGACAATTTGTTATAATCATAGATTTATATTTATTTATTTTTCATGTACACATACACTTTGCACGCACATAGTCCGTCTATTATGTCCATTGCTAGCAATTAGTATGTAAAATGTTGATTAAAAGGGTTATGAATGAAGTCAAGGGGAAGTATGTGTGTGTATATGTGAAATTGCTAGCAAGCAGTATGTAAAACGTTGATTAAAAGGGTTATGAATGAAGCCAAGGGAAAGTATGTGTGTGTGTATGTGTGAAATTGCTAGCAATTAGTAGGTATGTAGGTAAAATGTTGATTAAAAGGGTTATGAATGAAGTTAAGGGAAAATATGTGTGTGTGTGTATATGTGAAAAGAAGGATAATAAAAGAACGTTGTAGAAGTATTAAAGATGTAAGCATACAGGGGGACAGGAAGCGGGAAGCGACTTTGCTTTATACTATGTAGTGAAGATATAGGCGTCTTTTGAGGGCCGTGCTGAATGAACTAACAATGGTTTATTTTTCAAATTTAGCAAGTTGTATGAGAAACCAATGCGGTACATATGTTACTTGCCAAACATCAATTATTATTTTATAGTTTTTGGCTAAGATTGTGTTGTCTTTTTTAGATATTTTCTTAAGAATTTTTTTTCAGCACGACCCCCTGCACGTACATCAATATATTATTTGTTATTACGAATTCACATTATCAGTTGCGGTACATATAAAGTGTTAATAGAGTACATTCCTTGCGTCTAAGAAACTTTTTAATACGCTATACATTTTTCAAGTTACACGCAAAAAAGGGGGCCGTGCCAGAAAAACGTTTTCAGCATGGCTCCCTTTTTTTGTATATTTCTTCAAAAGTACAGGATAGAGTAGTTTTGAAAAGCATAAAAGTAGGAACTTATTTCATTATTTACTTAGTCACTTACAAGGAATATTATTTTATAGTTTATTCGTACAGACTTTTAAGTAAATCAACTGTAGGAACAAAAAAAAAAATTCAGTTGATTTACTTAGAAGTCCATACATAAATCCGTACATAAGGGTTTTCAAAATATTAAAAATATTTTATATAATTTACAAAACCTTTTAAGGACTATGGATTTACCAATTCATTTAAAGATTCTTATGGATTATCAAAATTTTATAAAGGTAAGGAATACTTCTACAAAAAACGACCCCGCGAGCTGCTTGCAGCTCGCGCAACGCGCAAATACTAGTCCTTTTATATAATTATTATGAGTGGGATTTCTGCCCATGTTGGCCAATGGCCACACAAGTATAATCCAATCTTTAAAAACTATTTAATAAAAGAAAAGTGAGTGTATAAAAACGTGGGAAAACCAACGATAATTAGTCAGTATATTATTCTAACTGGAAAACTGGTTGACATTACGAAAAAATAAAACCGGCCAAGTGCGAGTTGGACTCGCCCATGAAGGGTTCCGTAGTAGCAAGCATAGATTAGGGATATAATTATATTGAGATTAGTAAGTAATATACACAAACAATAAAAATAACTTTGTTTTTCATAGTGTTTGTATGAATGGCAAAGTTATATTTGCGGTTTTTGAAAATGTACTTTATCTCAAAAACTGCTAACTGTATCTCATCCAAACCAATTTTCGTTGGAAGTTTTTGTTGAGGTCTACATTATATATATATATATATATTTTTAGTTTTATCAATCTCTTATTTTAGAAGTTACAGGGGGGGACACGTTTTACCACTTTGGAAGTGTATCTCGTGCAAACTGTTCAGTTTAGAAAAAAATGATATAAGTAACCTCAATATAATTTTTAAAGACCTATCTATAGATACCCCACACGTATGGGTTTGGTGAAAAAAAATTTTGAGTTTCAGTTCTAAGTATGGGGGGCACCCCAAAATTTGTTTTGTTTTATTATTGTGTGAAAATCCTAATGCGGTTCACATAATACATCTACCTACCAAGTTTCAACAGGATAGCTCTTATACTTTCGACAAAAAGTTGGTGTGACATAAGGACGGACAGACAGACAGACATGACGAATCTATAAGGGTTCCGTTTTTGCCATTTGGCTACGGAACCCTAAAAATTGTAAAATTGTAATAATAAGCATGACTGCATCAATAAATGGCCAATTGAAATTTTGAAAAATAATGGACAGGTATTTTTTGTTTTGTTAAATCAGTGCATATTAAGTGATTCAATGATGGAACAATTTGGTGATATGAACCTTTGTGTTACCTATAGACCTTAAGAGGCTTCCGGCGACTGGGACCGCAATAAACTGACACCGCGGTCCCAGTTGCCGGATGCATTTAATTTTAATATTTGTATTCCGTCGACTGGGACCGATCCATAAATTGAACCAGAACGGTACAGTCAGACGAAAAATGTCTGTGGAAATTGTCTTGTTCAATACAAACCAGGTAAAAAGTAATAGGCTAGCATAGGTTCAAAGTGGTCTGTATTAATATAATTCTCGGCAGGAATAGATTACCTGAAATTGTCTTGTATCAATTCAGAAATATTTACAAAAATACCACTTTGAACTTATGCTAGCCTAGTACTTTTGGTGGTTAGTCAATGAAAAAGACAATTTCAGGAAACTGTCTACTTAGAAATATTTAAATACAGTGGGTCTTGAACTCATGCTAGCCTAGTACTTTTTGTTAGCTTCTAATTGTCTCACTGGTGACAAAAAGGAATATTTTTTGCGTTTGTCGCCAGGGAGTTTTTAGGAGAAAAAAATCCCTATTGTCCAAGAAGAAAGTACTAGGCTAGCATGAGTTCAGTATACGTCTGTATTTAAATAATTCTAAGAAGGAGATTACCTGAATTTGCCTTTTTCATTGACTAACCAGCAAAAGTACTAGGCTAGCATAAGTTCAAAGTGGTGTTTATTTAAATATTTCTGAATCGATACAAGACAATTTCAGGTAACCTATTCCTGCCGAGAATTATTTTAATACAGACCACTTTGAACCTATGCTAGCCTATTACTTTTCCTGGTTTGTATTGAACAAGACAATTTCTATAGACATTTTTCGTCTGACCGTACCGTTCTGTTTCAATTCATGGATCGGTCCCAGTCGACGGAATACAAATATTAAAATTAAATGCATCCGGCAACTGGGACCGCGGTGTCACTTTATTGCAGTCCCAGTCGCCGGAAGCCTCGACCTTAAAACTGTTAACGTTGTTTATTATTTAATAATAATATGATTGTATGTACTAATGGGTATAACATGAAAAAGTGACAGACTGTTGTGTGAAAAATTTATAAAAGGAACTAAAAAGCTAAGTATTTTCTCTGTTATCGAATATTTGGTATTGCTTCAGTAATTATTAATGTTGTGTACGTACGAGTTTGGGCAAAATTGGAGTAGCCTAGGGATTGCGTTAATTTTAAGTTTTGTTACTCGACTGCAACAATGTTTTTAAGATGTCTGTGAATTTAGTGATTCAATGATGGACCAATTTGGTGATAATGAACCTTTGTGTTACCTATAGACCTTAAAACTGTTAACGTTGTTTATTATTTAATATGATTGTACGAATACTAATTAATTAAACTAAAAATAATTTTTGAGTTTCAATTCTTAGTATGGGGGGTCCCATACTAAGAATTGAAACTCAAAAATTATTTTTTTACCAAACCCATACGTGTGGAGTATCTACGGATAGGTCGTTAAAAATGATATTGAAGTTACTAACATCATTTTTTTCTAAACTGAACAGTTTGCGCGAGAGACACTTCCAAAGTGGTAAAATGTGTCCCCCCCCCCTGTAACTTCTAAAATAAGAGAATGATAAAACTTAAAAAAATATATAATGTAGACCTCAACAAAAACTTCCAACGAAAATTGTTTTGGATGAGATGAAGTTAGCAGTTTTTGAGATATAGTACATTTTCAAAAACCGCAAATATAACTTTGCCATTCATACAAACACTATGAAAAACAAAGTTATTTTTACTGTTTGTGTATATTACATCTCAATATAACTATATCCCTAATCTATGCTTGCTACTACGGAACCCTTCATGGGCGATTCCAACTCGCACTTGGCCGGTTTTTTGTTTTGTTACGTAAACCAAAATTAAAGAAGAAACCACTCTTTTAAAATTGCCAATACGTCACAAGCAAGTACAGTTTTCATTTGATTTCATTTCTGACGTCACGAGCCCACACTCTTGAATTTTGATGCGTTCTATCGTTCTACGAGTATCTATCTTGGTTCTATTCTATTCCACTTCTGAAAAATGTTAAACGTATTCGTACAATCATATTAAATAATAAACAACGTTAACAGTTTTAAGGTCTATAGGTAACACAAAGGTTCATTATCACCAAATTGGTCCATCATTGAATCACTAAATTCACAGACATCTTAAAAACATTGTTGCAGTCGAGTAACAAAACTTAAAATTAACGCAATCCCTAGGCTACTCCAATTTTGCCCAAACTCGTACGTACACAACATTAATAATTACTGAAGCAATACCAAATATTCGATAACAGAGAAAATACTTAGCTTTTTAGTTCCTTTTATAAATTTTTCACACAACAGTCTGTCACTTTTTCATGTTATACCCATTAGTACATACAATCATATTATTATTAAATAATAAACAACGTTAACAGTTTTAAGGTCGAGGCTTCCGGCGACTGGGACTGCAATAAAGTGACACCGCGGTCCCAGTTGCCGGATGCATTTAATTTTAATATTTGTATTCCGTCGACTGGGACCGATCCATGAATTGAAACAGAACGGTACGGTCAGACGAAAAATGTCTATAGAAATTGTCTTGTTCAATACAAACCAGGAAAAGTAATAGGCTAGCATAGGTTCAAAGTGGTCTGTATTAAAATAATTCTCGGCAGGAATAGGTTACCTGAAATTGTCTTGTATTTTTAACGACCTATCCGTAGATACTCCACACGTATGGGTTTGGTAAAAAAATAATTTTTGAGTTTCAATTCTTAGTATGGGACCCCCCATACTAAGAATTGAAACTCAAAAATTTTTTTTTCACCCCCAAAATTTGTTCTTTTTTTATTTTTGTGTGAAAATCCTAATGCGGTTCACATAATACATCTACTTACCAAGTTTCAACATGATAGCTCTCATACGTTCGAAGAAAAGTGGCTGTGACATACGGAGTATACGGACGGACAGACAGACAGACATGACGAATCTATAAGGGTTCCGTTTTTGCCATTTTGGCTACGGAAAAATACGTGTCAAATATTTTTGATGATCTAATCCGTCAGTTAGATTTTATCAAAAAACTAGGTGAAAACCCGGCTTCGCTCGTGTAAAACGTGACTCATAATATACATCTAGGTACAAAATTATAAAATCTAGCTGTGCCCGCGACTTCGTTCGCGTGGATGTCGGAACTTAACAATGTATTTTTTAGTGCGAGGCGCTGTTGGAGGATACCGATACAAATCATTTTTTTTTATTTATGCTTTTTTTATCGTCATAAAATCGTCAAAAGAGTCCTCCCACCCAGAGAAGGGAAGGAAGGACTGGCAGACTTGTATTGATTAAATTCCTCGGTGTCCTTCAATAGCCCTTTACGTTCCGGGGTCACGGTAACTCATAAGTCCCACGACCGCGGCAGGCTTTGGCCCTCAAAGGGGGGCCCCGTCATTATACTGACAGTCTTTGAGGCGCGCGTGGAACACAACGGGCCGTCGACCCGGGCATGGTCCATGATCAGACAGCGAGTCGCCCATTGCTCGCCGCCCGCATGCCCGCGCTTGTTGGCCGGAGATCCTTCTGCGACGTCCTTCGCCGGGGGCGTCTACCACTGCGGCTGGGTCGTGAGGTGCATGCTGGCCTCTCCCTCGCGCCTCCCACCTCCTCCTTCGCTATAGCATGACTGTTTCGCAAAAGGAGGCGACCGCTTCCCACTCTCTCGCCCCGCAGCATGGCCTCAACCAATGCCGGGCAGGTCGCCGCCTATCGCCGTCGTGAGGACATGGCGATGCTTCGCCCAAGCGGTCCTGCACCGTATGCTCCACCGTGTCCTCCGGGCGATCCTCCCAGTGGTGACACCCAAGCGTTTTCTTCTTCCCCATCTGATACAGGTACCTCCCGAAACTTCCATGTCCGGTGAGGACCTGCGTCAGGCGGTAGGTCAGGACACCGTGACGCCTATCCAGCCACTCCTCAAAGAGGGGTCTTACCACCGCCATCGCGGCGGGCCCGGACCTCGGTTGGTTGCGACAGTCACTCCCTCCATACCGCCCTAAGATCTCTTACCGCCACACTAAACTTTGCGAGGTAGCGCGGATTCGCCGTACCAACAGTTCATGGACCAAACGACTGTTGGTAAAACGTTTCAGACTCTTAATATTATAATAAAGAGGAAAGATTTATATTTTTGTGTGTGTGTGTGTAAGTTTTCAATGTATAAGTTAGTTTGTAATGAATAAACTACAAAACTACTGCGCCGACTTTAAAATTTTTTTCACCATTAGAAAGCTACGTTCACCCTGAGTAACATAGGCTATATAATGGCTATATATCATGTCCACCCGTGCGAAGCCGGGACTGGAAGTTAGTAAATAATATTTTCATAGGCAGTGGCGGATTTACCAATAGGCTAAGTAGGCTGGAGCCTAGGGCGGCAAATTTTGAGGGGCGGCAAAAGCCCAAATAATAAAAAAATACTTATAATTATATGTATACACATTACGTTCGTAATCCGTATATAAAAGATTACTGAACGCACTGTAAAATATAGGTACTTATGCGATCATGAATATTAAAAATATTTCAATAGCGTTTCAATATTAATTTAAATTTAGTTAATTCTTCCACGGCTCGGCCTTGTCGAGCATGACTCACATGAATTTTGATAAAACCAGACTCTGGATCATTAAGAAGTCTATCTTTGTTCCTGCGAAAATAGAATTTGGAGCATATCTATCCAAACTTGGATATAGCACTTCGCATGGCTCTATGTACACCAGTCACAAATTGTTCAAGTGAGAGAAGCATTTCTTGCTTGAAACGGGTAAAAAACTACGATCTACTTTAAGTCAAGAAAAGCTTAACGCTTTATCTCTTTTGTGCATAGAGTCAGAACTAATGAAAAAGATTTCATACGATATAATTAATGATTTTGCGAATTTAAAATCTCGCAAAAAGATAATGTAAAACTTGTATTGTATTGTATTTTATAACGGGCTGGTATCCGCAACTCCACGTCAAATGTGCGTATTTTGCGTGCGGGTGGGAAAGAAATTATTCAATCCCACCCTAATGTAAAACTTATTTGATCTCATTGGCACCATTAACCGGATTGTTAACATGGTATTTAATAGAAACTGTTCGTATTGTTTTAAACTCTAAGCGCAATATTTTTTTTTTAACAAAAACAACGTTTACCGACTACACATTATTTTGTGTAAGCTGTGTTCATATGGTATAGGTATTTTTAAGGCATGCCTTTCCCCACCTTATGATTAGTACATGCTGCTGTTTTTAGGTCAACATTAAACTCGTCACTACATAGCGGGTTGCAAAAATAATCTAATATCTGACAGAAATATCACCTAGTTCACAATCATACTAATAACGGGAAAAAGCCGATGTAGGGGAAGTAGAGCAGAGAAGAGCTCAAAGCGGCCACCTTTTTAACTTTGAGTTAGAAAAAAGCCAATAAAAGAAAGATTTTTGAACAGAATTTTATACTAGCTAGTAGAGAATTTATCGAATTTTTGCAATGGCTAATTCAAATTTGTGCAAGTTGAAATATAAACATAGGTATGATTTGCAGATTACGAAAACTTGTCATAAAACCGCTTAGCCCGAGTAGCCGCCCAAAGCGGCAATGGGGGTAAGGGCAACGTGGCCACCCCAAAAGTTTTCAAGAAATGAATTGTTTTTTTGTTGAAATATACTGTGGTAAATATGCCAAGTATCTTCATAGCAGTTCCTCTTATAAGTGTCTATAGCAGGGATACCATATTTAATTGCGGTAGATTAATTGAGTCACGCTTTTCTTTTATGTCTTTAATTGTTCAGGCTATTCAGGCCATCGTAGCTTCATCTCATGATTTCTGGGCTGTTTTCTTTTTTAGTTATTGACCATCTAAACAAAATAATTCAGCATTATCTATGGAGCCATAATATTAAAGTAATCGGTCAGGTGGCCGCTTTGCCAGAACCGCTTTGCCTTATTCGCCCATTTTAATGAAAAAAATAATTTCACTCACATTATTAAATATATTTCGGAGCAAATACCACACAAAAAGGCCAAATAGATAAGTGAAATTAAAGGTGTAATGAAACCATTTTAATATAAACAGTTTTGACCAAAACAGGTTGAACTTTCTTGTATTATTTTAATAAAACACAAAGACATTTGTCGTCACTAGAGCCAAACTTTCAGAGCCACAGTAGTGAATGACTAGCGCAGGGTGGGAAGGAGGTTTGGTTATGCGTACAGAACGACAACGTAACGCTATCATTTCAAATAACCAAAAATGAAGCGTGGCCGCTTTGCCTCCTATAGCCGCTTTGAGCTGATTTCCCCTAATGAGGACGATAGAACACAAATCATAAAGTTGCAATTTCTGAATAAATGTAATTAATATAATTGTAAACTAAACTAAACTAACGTATTGAATTTCAAAAGTCAGTAGGGGCGGCAAAAATTGAATAGCCTACTAGCGGCAAATTTGTAAATCCGCCACTGTTCATAGGTTCTTTCCTTTCTGAAGCAAGTCGGCCCTTTCACGCGAAGAAGTAGTAGCCGGAGGTAATATCGTTCTCGATCAGAAAGGAAAATTCTTGCAATTACTTTATCTGCCGCTGACAGACAGTTTCGTTTGACACTGACATAAGTTACGTTACAGTTCATAGTTTTTTTTTTTAATGAATAGCGCGACGTATTGAGCAGGTTTAGTAACTACTTAATACACCACATGACACTGGCATGCTAACAGTGCTATCGACTCGGTTGCCAAAAAGAAAGAAAAGAAAACAAAACTTCTCAATATGTTATCCGATGTCAGTGACGTTTCGCGTCAGTGGCCAATATGGCGGCTGCGATCTGTCTGGTCAGAACCATTAGAATTTTACAAATACTCAATAATCCGAATTTTGCGGATATATGTTGTCGACTCGAAGTCTTTATTTTTTAATGTTTTATTATTCAGGTAAGCTTTCGATCGAGTCTACCGTACCCCTTGACGAAATTATTAATATAGATAATATTTACATTTTTTCAGCCAAATACCCTATTTTATCCAATATGGCGTCTTCCGATTATGACCACATGTCAAAAGGTAACCACTAACCAGTTTATCTGTTGCATTTCTGCGAAGGATAAAAGTGGTGGGCAGTGAACCCACTACAAACGTAGGCGTGGACTTACCTTAAAACCTAACAAGGATATCCGTATCCGATAACAAATGGCTTCCTCGTGTCATTTAAGGTTAAGACGTCATTAAAAAATATTCGATGCTTCGGTTAATAATCTTACGCTTACGTAATATCGAAGAAAAAACTGCACACATTTTTGCACGTAATGTTGCCCGCGAATTACTTACTTCCTACTGCCGATTAATCGATTTAAAAGAACTCGATTCTGTTTGATGTTGGAGCTAAATCGAATGCAAAATCGATTTGCAGAATATTTGTGACGTTAATTTGTTATTTTAATAAACGTAGGCAGAACTAAATAAATATTTATAAGACATGAGATTTTGATGAATCTAGAATTTTGGTCTACATCTACATTGATGATTTTCTGAATAGTCTCCGAAATGTTTGTTAAATAATTCAGTATTGGATGTCTTTGAATGGCTTGAATAAAACATGACATAGATTTATATTTTAATAATTAATATGTAATTATGTATATGAAGGACCTAGTTAATTTTAGTTTAATTTTAATTATTATTCTAACAATAAAAATGTATTATGTTAAATGAATTACAAGGCACGAGGTTTTGGGGCACAACCAGACTATCATAACTGTATCTTATCTTACCTGTTATAAATTCTAAAGTTTGTGAGGATGGATAAATGATTTTTACGCAAAAACGGCTGAACATTTTTAGATAAACTGACACACAGGGAGTTTAACTTAAACTGGATTAATCCGTAGCATAGTAGCATACCTATATTCTGACATTATGTTGATGACGTACGATAATTGACGACTACCAGGCAATCGAAGCCACAGAAAAAAAATACGTGTGGCACACGAGGACTGCCGCGGTAAAGCTATTGCATAGCATTTTTAATCAACTTATGCAAATATAATTATTTATTTATTACTGTACTAATTAGGCTATGGTCAGCCACGTCAATCAAGTGAAACGTCAAGAAAAGTTCTCCTCCCTCTCCCTATCCCTCTCCTTCAATAAAATTGCCCCTTGCTCAATAATAGTACATTGTTATCCAAGGCGTGAAAGTTACTTATTTACGACCCGAGACGGGGTTTGGCGCTCGTAACGTAGTGAGGGCGCTAATAGTTCGAGGGACTAAATAAGTAATTTACCCGAGGTAAATACTGTGCTTTTCATTACGAATACGAGGAAAGTAAAATTAACAACATAAATTTTAGCTAAAGAAAAAATGAGTGTAGATCGGATTGTCACTTTGCCGCTTGTTTTTTTTTTAATTTTTGTGCTGTGGTCGTCCAGCTATACAGCCAGGATTTTTCATGTTCATTATTTAAAAATTGGCAAAGAATTTTTCGAAATCTGTATTATTTTAGAGAAATAGTTGAAACTAAATTATTTTAAAGTCATTATTTATATTCTTAATACTTAAATTTATGTTATTTTAAATCGCTCTGTAATGTCGTGGCTGTATAAAAAGTTTGAACATGTTTCAATAGAAATGTCAAAATAGAACTAGTTTTTTTTCTTAAATTTGGCAGCTGTCAGTTGAAAGCGATTTTCCCTAGGGCGGTAATGGATAACTTTCAAACGGCTAATCAGACATGTAATGACCTACTTTCAGAGTATGAGTAATGAAAAAGCCTTTTCCTGCTAGTATAATGAGCACGTCTGTCCATACCTTTATGAGCACTTCTGTCCGTACCTTTATAATTGCCGAAGTCTCCCGAACTGAAACGATGTTAGACGACGGTGTCGAGGGATTTTCCTAAGGTTTTTAGGAATTTCTTGATTCGGTCGCCGCGCCGCGACGCGCTCAGAGCCCGCGATAAAAGCTATGCAATAGCTTAAAAAAACTAGTTTATCATAATTTATATATGTATAGCTAGTAAAACTGCAATTTTGTGTACTCACAAGTCTTTTAAGATTTATTAGTATGCAAAACGGAACTAAAACCTAATAGTAAAGTCACACGTAGTTACAAATGTTGCAGAAATAGTAGATTATTAACCAAGGGGATAAAGCAGTGTCTTCTGTCGCGGGTGACGATTTAAATCGCGAGCGTAACGAAGGACTCGAGGTTTACTCCCGAGCGTAGCGAGGGTGTTAAAAACTTAAATCACGAGCGAAGCGAGGGATTTAAGACGAGTCCTGAGTGTAGCGAGGGATTTAAGTTCATCCAAGACTAAGACAGCTTTATCACCGAGGAAAATACTCTACTTTTCGTACCATTTGCGAAAAAATTAATACAATAATAATATGAGATAAGCATTTATTAAAAATCATGACAATTAAAATAAACTTAATGTTTATGTATTTGAAGAAAACAAAAACGCTGCAAATTCCTATACTAATATTTTTTTGTCGGAAAAGCAAAGGCATCAAGCTCATACGGCCTCGTCGGTTTTCGTAATTTTGTTTTATAATCATAACTGCATATTAAATGCGTATTCCTTTTTCAAAAATATGTATAATGCTTTACATACAAACTCAATGGTGTAAAGTGTAAATACAGACTGATGTAGTTCAGTATTATGTATTCCAAATTTAAATCACATTCTCCCCCTAGAGGATGAATGAAATTCAGTACAATTTTCTATCCCTGTTTTAAACAGATTAATAATGACTATTGTTATGTTCGCTTTTTGTGGCATAGAATGTCACTTTTTTGAGCAAGTGGTACGAAAATATTTATTTTTTAGATTAGAACTGACGCGATAAGACGGTTTTTTAAGCTTAAAAGACGATCAAAGTCACGATTAACGTGACTTTGGGCGCCAAAAACTTTATAGGTATACAACATGCATATTTTTTGGAACCGAGAAAAAACTAGAGGAAATGGCAGGACGAGCTAGACAAAATCAATGATCTGGGGTCCAGTGATCCAGTAGTGAACTGGATGTCATGGGGATGCCACCACCATCAATGGGATGATTGGGCTAGCAGTGACAGTATTATTATTATTACTAGCCTGTACTGTCCCACTGCTGGGCAAAGGCCTCCCTCCATTCCTTCCAACGGTCTCGATTGTGCGGTGACAGTAACTTGCACATAATGTGTATAACTATTGATGATATAATAATTATAACAAACGTTGGCAAAATACATAAATGTGATCCCGATCATTTTATTTCTAAGGTATTTTTTTTAAATGTAGTGCAATGTCAATGTTTGCAATGTATTAATTTTATTTTTTATTTTAGTTTTTATGCATTCCTCTTTGACTTTAGCGAGGCAGCCAAAAAAATATTATTGCTGTGTGTGTGTAGTGTAGTGCACAGCAGCGCAGCGGACGATTCAGAAAAATACTTAATGTTTTATCAAGATTTAATAAGTATGTTCAAATTTTTCAATAGGTATACGTAATCTTTTTCAACTGTTTGCAGTGCTAAGTGCTACAAAGATTTGTAGCACCAATTTATAACACATTTAATCACAGTGGCAAGATTGCCACCATGATTAAATGTGTTATAAATTGGTTTGTCTGTAAAATCGGTAAGTGTAGAAAATTAAATCCTATAACTTTGAGAAGACAAAACGGTCTTTACATCTGTTTGCAATTTAGTTTCCAAACATGTAGACGAATTATGTGATTTTGGGAGATTTTTATAGTCTGTGCTTAAAGCGATTTCAAACATTTTAGAATTGAATCGATAGTTCTAATCGTTCTGTAATCAATTTCATTTACAAACAGTTTACCTTTTTTTTTCAACAGTAGGTTGGCCAAAACTAGGCTGATTCAAAATTAAGTAAAAATCCCCATCAGTTTTGCGGACTAAAATAAAAAAAAAATAGTTTTATGTTCAGTCATTGACAAGGCCAAAATCTTAAAAAGAAACACTCACAAACTCCAGAGTAATCAAAATTGACAATAAAAACACAGAACACGTTACCATGTGCAGCTCAAATAGGCGCCATTTTGGTTTTTATTGCGAAACTAGCAATTGGCGCCAAAACAGGCAAATTTTAATGTGTCTTTAATTACATTTCATTCTGTATGCTGAATTCGTATTGCTGAAGGCTGTAGGGAAACCTTTAATTAAAATAATGCCTACACGACTAACGTGACCAATAAATATTAAATGTGAAAATTTGTTACTAACTCAATCACGCAAAAAATGGCTGGATCGATTCGAATTTAACACACACAAAATAGTTCTCAACTTGGAATAACATAAAGGATACTTTTATTCCTGTGGTATGATCCCCAGTACATCATCAGATACTTCGCAAGAGAAATCGCGGCCCAATCTAGTGTTAAGTTTTTCGATCTGTTGCGAAATAAGATACAAGATACCCAAAATGTATCCAGTTTTAATTGAAATGTCAAGGTTTTACGTTAACTTGAAGTGAGTAAAAAGAGCTTAATCAATTGATGATGACCTTTAACTTCTGCAGAGTAACAATTGAAATTAATATAAGCTCCACTTCAATTTAATGTTGATAGTTAACTAACCTTCAGAAGCTGAAAATTATTACGTAGATTAATAAATAATATTAGTGAAGTGATCGTTTAGTGAGACTCATGTGACTAAGAGAGTGATGAGTATGAATGTTGATGGATAGAGAGGAAGAGGAAGGCCAAAGAAAAGATGGATGGATTGTCTAAATGATATGAATGAAAAAGGAGTAAATGATGCTGTGACGTCTGATAGGGAAGAATGGAAGAAGAAAACGTGTTGCGCCGACCCCAAGTAAAATGGGATAAAGGGGCAATTACATTGACCAATTTCTGGGCCCGATATTCAAGATACGATTTAGGTTACGAAATTTAGTCGCCGAAGCATGTACTAAATCGTGCCCTAATTAGGCTGCTACTCATCCTAATTGCGATTACACTTTCCTGAATTCAGGACGTCTTGAATATCGAACCCTGAAATCGGACAATGTAATTGCCGCTTAAGGGCAGGAAGATGATGATTAGTGATCGTTTAGTGGCCGAAAATCGACCATAATTATTTGAAATTTTAAATTTAATAACTTTAAATTGGAAAAATCAATTATCTTATTAATAATATTGATAATTAATTTCGTCGATGGATAAGAAACCGGATACATTTTGGATTCCTGACAGCCAATTAGAACTTAATTAGTTTCTATCATTCCAGGTTAATCGATAAAATTATTTCTAAGTTTCCACAGTAACAAACAATTTACCATGTTTTGAGCGCTAGAGCTCGAGAAGAATTGAAATAAAATGATATTTATTTTTGCAAGTAGGTTATTATAAAGATATTAGATTCCATTTTATTCTATTAATTGTTGAACCTGTTGTTTATGCACTACGAAAATGTCTTCAATTTCAACAAGACCTAGTTCCCGAACGTAAAATGTCGGAACTAGCACTATCTCTAACATAAAGGAAATAATGTTTTATATGCAAGCCGCACTCACTAGCCTAGAAAAGTAATACAACGCGATGGTTAGCTAACCTTCACCTCAGGGCGGTTCGTTTCCGACACGAATGAGGCGGTCTGCCTGCATTGCAGATTAGCTTTAACACGAATGCTCTATATTAGATCCTCGTGAGTTCATATTTCCGAAGATAAACGATGATTGCCGAAGTGCAAACTTTTCTTGGGAGCTCTGTACTGTATGATTTTATGATGATTTCTATGAAGTATTAAGGGGAGTGCCGATTTTGATGCCATGGAACCCTGAGTAAAATTTGGTACACGAAACAAACGGCCTTGGTCTGTTTTTTAACCGACGAAAAAAAAAAGGAGGAGGTTCTCAATTCGTGGTCCGATTTCAAAAATTCTTAAAAGAAACAATCAACGAAAAGCAACCTAGCTACAAATAAAAGATTATTGTTCGCTTCAAATAATTAATTTAGGCATTTGTTTGTTTGGCGATTCTCAAAATCTATTATTTGCTTTTCAGTTCGATCTTTCGTCGGTTTAATTTTTTTGTTAAAAAGGTTTTAGAATACGAACAAAGTGAGTAGGTGTAATAAAGAAATTCAAATTATTTGTGCCCTTCGGGAATTTTAATAATTAAGATGACGAACAAGTGAGATCATTTTGGTAAAACCGATACCCTCAGAGGTTAATGATTAGATGGAATAAAAAAAACTATACCTGTTCATGTTTTGGAAATCCTGTACGCTTGGTAGTTCCGCGCTTTATTGTACTGTAGCTTGTTATTTAACCTAAACATCCTAAAACATCTGGTCTTACTACAAAAAGACAAACATCTGTTGAACGCTTGTCTAAAAAAAGTTTAACTGCAAAATGACCCTATATCAACTGCACTGCCATTTTGACGTTGACAGTTTTTTTAGACAAGTGTTCAACAGATGTTTAATTTTTTTGTAGTAAGACGGTAATTGATTGATCCTCTACACCTTTTAAGGATAATGAAAATGCCCATTGCAAATGATGATTAACTAATGACGTAGCGATTGCACTAAGATGGCCTTATCAATGCCGGCGCTTTAGTTAAATATTTGTACGAGTACTACTAAGAATTTACATATTTTTTAAAGTCTGCATTTCGCCATTCATTAATACCAAACTTATAAAGCTGAAGAGTTTGTTTGTTGGGTTGAACGCGCTAATCTCAGGAAGTACTGGATCGAATTAGAAAATTCTTTTGGTGCTTTATCGAGGAAGGCTATTGGCTCTCGCTACGGCCAAATGAAGCCAAACAGCAGGTGAAACCGTAGGGAACAGCTAGTAGTCCATACATATTAAATTGAAAGGTCACAAATGATTTCTTTTAACATTATAAATTTTTGATGGGCCATGGCTATTAGCAATGTAATTCTCGACACAAACTACGGAAATATATCAGTAGGTAACATATAAAATATTCATTCTTTAATGTTCCCATGGCTGGAACTGAAGACTCGTGTCTTTATGAGAAAATTTCAAAATTAACAATTGCAATTCCTGGCTGATTTTTCAAAAATTTCATTAATTAACGGATTTGGGCCCGAGATCCCTCTGAGGATTTTCCGTTACACCTCATAGTTTTGGTCACTCCAGGATATTTTACATGTCTTCGAGTTTTTGCTTTCATCGTTTTAGGAGCAATCCTTGTTGTAGGTAATAAAGTTTCCATTTCACGAAAGAAATTAACATATTCACAAATGCTTTGATTCGTTTACGCCAAAAACGTGAACATGTGACTTCCCGAATCAAAATCGATTCGAACCATTTTTAAATACGGAAGAAATACCTACGAATAATTTGGCTTATGCCTAAATCACTAATTTTCACAACAGGTACGACCTGTATTTTATGCAACATTTTTTATTGCTGATGCGTTATTAATAACATTAATAGTCTAGCTTTTTATTAATTAACAAAGTCATTAGAATATGGCAAGAGAATTTAATGACTCACACCATGGCCATTAAGCACAAACTCTATTTAATTCTATCAGACTTAATGAGGCCAAAGAACAGCATTTCGTTCAGAGTTAACAGACCAAGAAGCTAAAACCAACAATTTTAATTTCAAAAGAATTATAACGATTGATTCTATTTACGTAATGAATGATTGAGCAGAACTTCAAGGTAGATTTGTTAAATTCGTAGCAAATTAATTATTTACCGGCGATATTTTACTATAATTGCGTCAAAATCTTTCACAAGATCTGCATAACTGAGTTTATTGTAATTACAGTCAAAAGGGTAGAGGAAAATAACAAAAAGATGTTCTAAAACCAAACATTCGAAGACGTGATTTCGAAGCCCCATTCCCACTACCATAGAGGAGACCTGTGTCAGGCTGTGTCCCAGTAGTGGAGAACTTATAAAATGAATACACATTACAAAGTGGCAAAATCACATAACAACGAAGACGATGAATGCGATAAGGAAAGCAATCTTAAGGTTAGTCAAGATTCAAGAGGCTTGGCAGTTGATCGTAGCATATGATATTGACATTGTACAGAAACGGTTTGCTTATTTCCTGATTTATGAGTTCTTAGTGATTTCTTTGTATTAAGAAAAATAAATAATGAGTTAAGAAAACCAGTACCGGAACCTGGTCCTTTTTTTTTTTGCGTGTTAAAATCATCAAATGAGTCTTCAACCCCGGGCAGGGCTCGGACTGTCAGACTTGTACTGACTAAAATCCACGGTGTCCTTCAATAGCCCTTTATGTTCCGGGGTCACGGTAATGAGATAAGTACCGCGACCCCGGCAGGCTTTGGCCCTCTAGAGAGGGGGCCCCGTCATTATGCTGACGCTCTTTGAGGCGCGCGTGGAACACAACGCGCCGACCCAGGCATGGTCCATGGTCGGGCAGCGAGTTGCCCTTTACTCGCCGCCCGCATGCCCGCGCCTACGGCGCGGTGGCCGGAGATCGTCTTGCGACGTCCGTCGCCGTGGGCGTCCACCACCGCGGGTGGGGCGGAGGGAGGACATTGTCCTCTCCCTCACGCGGCCCGCCTCCTCCTTCGCGAGCATGACTGCTTCGCAGAAGGAGGCGAGGAACCTGGTCCTTAAAATAAAATTTGGTCTGGAAATATAAATTACTATGACAATAATGAAAGGGAAATGCTGATTGACAAAACCTTCACTATCAATGAAATATGGGGACCCTAGTGCCTAGACTAGGGCACTAGGGTCCCCATATTCCTAGGACATTGGGGGGAATGAATCCCCAAGGTAGGACCTAGTAACATAATGGATTGATGTTCAAGTTCAGAAACATGAACAATAAAGAATTCATGAAATTATTTCGAAAATTCTCGAATGAAGCAGTGAAGGAAATATTAAAAAATACAGTATTATTGAATCAAGTCCCGTTGACCTCCCTCGCATCAATGAATCGCCGGTGTAATCTTCAGTTTTCCTATTGTTTCTTAATGGCCTTATTATAGGATATTTATAATGAGGAACACGTAAATAAGGAGAATTGTTTGCGTTCAGAATAGGATATTGACATCAGCAAAGGTTTTATTTCTATAAATGTAGGGCCGAGAACCACAATAGCTTTTGCGTGAGATTTTGTCTATGTTGTCGTTGGAAAATTGGAAATTATTGTTTAGTTTTAATTCAAATCAAGTTCTTCTTGATCTATTTACATTTTCTTCGCTTTTTATAGTACATATTAAATTAATACTCTGATCTCCAACAGATTCAAAGTAGCATTATGTCTTATTTTATTTTAATCATCGTCTTCCTCTTCTTGTGTCATGTTACTTGTGGCCTTATTTATGCAGTTCAAAATAAGCTTAGAAGCAGTACATGACTCTACATCTATTTTGATACCTGTGCACTTTTCTAGTTCAATTCTTTCTCATCATCATTACTGCCCTCTTCCCAATTCATTTCGGGGCGCAGCCTCACTTCTTCTCATTCTCTCTTGTTCATACTACATATTTCTTATTCTCTATTACTTGTCATTCCAGCAGTCAAATTAACTCTTTCCATATTCGCTTTTACTAAATCTGGGCTTTTTTTTGTTAACGTAAGTGACAAGGCACTCCGAAGTGGATAGCCTTATTAAAAATACCGATTACACAATATCTGAACTTGAACAATAAGATATAAAACCAGATATAGGTAGCCTATAGTGACTCAGGCTGTAACCGAACCTTGCAGTATTACCTCATTGAAAGCATAATATTGGAGTTGAATTGTAATATTGTGCATAAATGTCGGAAGTTGCTACAGTTGCAACTATGGATGATATGGCTGAAGACGGAATGATTTAGGTCATAATGAATGAGTAATGACAACTAATAGAAATGTATGGAAAAAGTTATGCAGGACAGACCACAAATTAGTTGAGATAAGAGCAGGGGAATATCAAAACTATTACCTAGGTTAATCTTAATGTACAAAAATCACATGTGTTTTTGTTCTTACACGCTAACCGCTCTGTAATTAACCGATTCCAATGTGAATGACTGAATGGTTCCAGCTTGAAAATATGGTTCTTTCCAGAAATCCCCACTGACAAATCCCCACCAGGGGCATTGTTTATGGCATATTATCAATATTGGCCATAACAGGTAGTGCCACGCGAAGGTCAAGACGGGTCGCTAGTAGGTAGTAGAGACAATTCTAGAAACTGATTTAGAAAAAGGTAGGTATAACAAATTCTACAAAACATGTACATATAGAGATCAGGTAGTGCTTAATAAAAAAAGAAAACTTCACTAAAAAGATATGCAAATAAAATTCAAAATGGAGAAGCTTTTAAATTTTGTTTAACTATACAACATAACGGGTCGGCACTCGGCGATAAAGCCAAACGTGTTTGATACGAAAACAAAGACACATCTCGCTCAGCAATAGCATGTATATAGTCTGTTTACAGCCTGCGCAGACGCATCTTGAATGCCAATGGCTTTAATGCCACCCGCAGTAACCTTATTCGTTGTATGAATATCAGGTGTGAATTAAATAAACATAAAATCATGTAGAGGAGGGTATGACCTCGGGTCGCTTTCAAAATCACGTTTTGGACAACCATAGTGAAAACCAGAAGGGAAAGAAACTAACTTTATAAGGGCATGAAGAATTATCAGCCAATTAGGATGCTTAACACGATTCATCTGCCAATTGAATAGACTATAAACTTCATTTTTCTCCAAAACGGTTCTTTTTTATACAGTTTGACGTCTAAAACGATGGAATTTTAACGAGTAATTATATCCGTAAAAACTTTTCCATTTATAATTTTCATAGATTATGCATTCTAGTGATACTTCTAGCGAAGTTGAAATCTTACCGTATTACTACAAGTATAACATCTCTTGAACACTTGTCTAAAAGATGTCAACGTCAAAACGACATTTCACGTTGATATAATTAAACTTTAACAGATGTTTATCCTTTTGTGGTAAGGCGGTTAAGGTTTTATTTTTTAGTATTCCAGGTTTAATTGAATTAACACTATGGACTTTTTTTTTCAGCCAGTATCTTGAAGATGTGTGATCTTTAACATTACATAATTTTACTAGGTAAGTAAGGTGTTAACCATCGACAAGGTAACTAAGTACAAAAGCGTTCTGAACCTTCAAAATACCGTTAACAGTTGGTACAAATATGCGGTTTTGTTATTTTAAGTGATGCATGCGTGTTATGTCAAAACAACCAACTTTTTGCTTGCCATACGACTGACCTTGTCTATTTGAAAACGGAACAAAAAGAACACCGAAAAAAAAAGAACTAAGTATTGTTGTGATTGCGAATTCAAAAACTGTTCTTTTATTCTTTTTTTTCAACTGTTGAAGAAATTCAAATAAACTGATGATGCTGGTACCTAGCTAGGCTGGTAACGAGAAATGCCATTTTTTTTTTCATATCAACACTAAAATTCTCTGTAACTAATCGTATTAGAACAATCCTGAGCTCAAACCACCGGCCCCTTTCTATGATCGCACATCTAGACGCACGGCAAATTGTCATCCTTACCTTGTTTCTGTTCCACCAATTCGCACTAAGCGTTTCCAAACGACTTTTATAATTCGACCTGGGGGGGTATTACAACGTCTTAAAACCAGGCTTATTCCAGCGAGTGAAAGTGACAGAGCTATACAAGTCGTCTAGCTAGCGCCATCTCGTTCACTCACTGGAATAAGCCTGGTTTTAAGACGTTGTAATACCCCCCCAGGAAAGGAGTGGAACTCACTGCCTGTGTTTGTGTTTCTGAACGCATACAACCCTATCTCTTCAAAGTTAGAGTGTGCATAAGCAGGCTTCTTCTGGATAAGCTCGCTCCATCATCGACCTTGTTTCTGTCACTCCTGACCTAGACTAAGGTCTAGAGCAAACGCATCATACAAATAAAAAAAAAAGTATCAATGGTATTTTATTCACAGTGCACCTAATTAAGCAAATAGCATACCTCAACCTCAAGAATTTAACATTGCTAATGTTACTAATTTGGTCAAATCATGAATAAGAAAACTTGTTTATAATGTGGCTGCCACCAGTACTAGTGTTATTTAGTTTGGACTAGAATTATTTTATTTTGTACCTAGTTACACTATTTTTTGCTGTGTGTCCGAGAGAAGGGTTAAGAAAAAGAGTTCTCAAGCAAAAAAGTGGCAGACACAAATAGATAACCATGAACAAGAACTCAATGTGTGTGAACTCAAAACAAAGACGTTTGAAGGAAATAGACAAGTTATAATCATTCCGGCTATGGTGACCGGTAAGAAGACCCAAACAAATATGCGGAAAAAAATCTAAATCAATATAGGTATGTAAATCTGCCTCAGGCCAAAATTATCCAGTAGACAACATTTTAAACTGGCAAATAATTTCAACGGTCAACGATCACGGTCTTATAATCTACGTGATGTTTTGTAAATCCAAATGATTCATTAAACAAATACAATCTTGCATAGCTGATGAAGAAATCAAAATAACTGGAAAATAAATGCCATATCTACAGTTCGTGATCAAATCACGATAACAACGTGTTTAGAAGAAATCGATATCAAGTGCATTATGCCCTGCATTGATAAACTGTGACATCATATACTTTCTCGGTCCAACTTGGCTGCAGAGGCAGGTGTCCCTAGTGGCCTTGCGCAAGAGTGGGCCGCCGGTGTTCGTGAGCCGAGCCGCGAGATCGGGCGCAGTCGTTCGAGCGCACTGGCGCGGGCGCATTGATTCACGGACAAACTAAAAGTTACGCTGTTCATTCACAAAACTAGATCGGTGAACTGTGTGTGAGATTTTGAAGTGAGAACTTGAAGTGTTATGCCCAGTGACAAGTATATTGACAAACCTGTGGTCATGCTCCAAGGTCTTCGGCGTCCCGAAGAAATGAAATGAAGGGGAGGAGTTATAAAGCGCCCAGTAAGCTTCCCGTGGTGCTGGGGAAAGTACTCCTGCGCTGGATCTTCACCAAAGCCGACCTTGTGTTCTTTGTTTACCGGTTGGTTTCTTATCTATGATATAACGTGCTTCCTCGTACTTGATACCTCACGACTCCGTATTAATAAATAATGATTGTTCAAAATTAACATAAGTGCATTCCTTGATTGTTACATACCTAGTGTTCTAATCGATTATTTTTTATTTATGTACTTGAGAAATTAGTTTTTAACTAATACGTACAGCATAACAATAAATATTGGTATCGCACTGCCCATTCCAATGAGGAAAACTTGGATTAGGTTCAAAGTAACAACATTTAAAATCGTTGTTACTTCGTATAATGAATTACAGAAGAATACAATACGAAAACAAACATTGAAGAAGTCCAAACGTTTCTAAAACCTCCAAAAAAGCCATAGGACCAAAATAAAAAAATCCTCGAAATCGTTGTTATAAACTAAATGCATGAACTTATGAACAAAAAAAGGTCTGAATACACAATGCTCGGAGACATTAAATATCGTGGATACAAAAAGCATATCCAGATCTAACGACATAGACCTTGAAATAACAAGAAGAAGTAGCATTTTGGCCTGTCATCATAACCATAGGTATTATAAACCGTAAAGGGTTAAACTTTAATTCGGCAAACGAAGAAGTCGTTCCAATTGACAATCTCACAGGGTAGCCATCATAAACTTATGGATGAGAAGAGAGCAGGATCAAGGATAAGCTTAATCATTCTTTAGTGTTCCCATTGCTGAGACACAGGTCTCCTCGCTATGAGAGAGAGTGGGCTATAAGTAACCCACCACGCAGGCCTAGTGCGAGTTGGTAGATGTCTCATGTTGTCTTCGATTTGTTTTTCTGGGACATGCCGGTTTCCTCAGGATGTTTTTCGTTCACAGTTTTGAGAACAGTGGTGATGAAATAAATTATTACACAAAGTAATACTCCTGGCTGGCGACCTAAAACTCGTAATTCGGGGCCTTTGGGCAACAACTGCTCTTTGGCCATAAAGGATCATATTCAAAGGTGTGCGAATGGAGTGGCCTATTACATTGTCTGTGATAGGTATCGATAAAAATAGGAGTTCCATAGATTGCAGACCAAAAGCGCCGTTTAGTTACAAGTAAAGACAGTGCAGATGACCAAAATAAAGTGGTAAGGTTGGTTCAGTGGCTGTCTGATTGACTGCTGCGGGACTAAAACGGCCACTGAGCAATATTACAAATGATTCACTGTGTGAATGAATAGGCAATGACGTTGCTGGAAATACAGCAATATTCCTAATATTCATATATTAGGAATATTGCTTAAAATGCCTGTTTTAGACCCCCGCTGCGTGTTAAATTTCCGCACAGAACAAATATTTTATGATCTATAAGTGATTGTCCCGGGTCTGGGCAACATTAAAAAAGGAGGCTAATAACAAAAATACTTCAACGAAGCCAAAACTCGAGTTTGACAAAAAATATCAAAACTATTTCAAAACAAACTTGGAGTAAAAAATATTCCTACAGCTTTTGGTGCTAAACTAGTTTTGTAATCATTCGCACACGACAGTGTCTATTTTTAACACACAAACAAGTTATGTAATACACATATAAAAACATTACAATAAAATAATATTATGTCGCCCAATTATTATGTTGAATACGAGTAGTCGAGTACAGTCAAAGACAGTGGTTTAAAAATACGAGAAAAAACAATAAGGCATGTCAAATCAACAAAATTATGGGCAGCTATTTTCTGCTACTTATGACTATTTCTATAATCAAATTGTTGTCTGAACTAAATTGCACATGTGAACTTTATTTCAAAGTGTGTGTCTGAATTCAAAAGATGACATCCAACGACATTTTTGGCGAACAATAAAAGTTAAACGGTCATGGCAAAATGTTCAATTTTTAAGTCAAATTGCTTGTGACTGAAGGGCTATTTTTGCAAAATTATATCGAAAATGAAGGAAAGACCAAATGAACGTATCTTTGAAAACAATACTGAGGGATTTTGTAAAGTCATTTGTAATTCAGCTTACTTAAATGAGGTGTTTACTTGGGAGGAGTTGTTATTTAACGCACCATGTGTCATTGAACGTAATTTCCACGCAATTTAGGACTTTTCCGACTCATCTTTAATCATGAGCTCCAAAAGCGGAAAAAAAAATATTTCATTCTATAAAGTAAATATTGTAGGTAATTCAATCTTCTTTACGAGTTGAAGACCTTACTTGGCAGGCTAAAGTACGGTTAAAATTGATTTTTACAAGAAGGTTTTAATAGAATTGGCATTAAATGCACAGAAAGATACAGGTCAGAGTCGTAAACGTAAATTGGAAAAAATTCTGCAACGAAAAAATAACGCAATCATTTTTGAGAGAGTAAGTATAAAGCTTTCTACCCCATAATTATGGCTTTCAGAAAGAGATTACCCTATATTAATTTAAACAGGAAAATGAATGATACTTATTTTGTTTTAAAAGAAAAATATGATATTTTTTGCCAGCTTGCTCGTGTTCCAGTCCAGCGTCTCTAGACTGATGGCACTGGAATAATATAAAGGCTGATGATTAATATACATATTGATTCAGAAGCTGGATCTAGTGTCACTGCATTCCAGCGCTGGATTGACATTTGAATCCAGTCTAAAACTGGACCTGAACGGAGCAAGTTCCTATTTTTCGAACTAATGACGCTGGATACAACTGCTGCATCAATGTCTTAATCAGCTTTAACTCCTATCTTATCTTTCAAGCTGGAATCCTGTTGACATTTTTTTTCTGAAATCCAAGGTCGTCTTTAAGCTATTGGACGCCCTGGACACGTAGTACTATTAAGTATTCTGTGCCTGGACATTAACACAAGAGGCCTACACCACCTGGAATATGTTAGGTTTTCTTTTGACTGTCCATATAGGAATCTACCTAATTACTGCTAAAGAATCATGAGAACGTAGAATACAAAATTGAGCGCAGCGAGCTCAAAAATTTTATGACCCTACTAGGATATGTTGCAGGTATTCTATAAACTATGGTGCTAACAGGAATTCGGGGACACCGAGGAATGCGGGGTTTGCAGGAATACGCAGTTAAAATCGGTTCGGTGGTTTCAGAGTACCACGTGAATTTTATATATTAAGGTAGTTACAATGTCTGTTTCTACAACTACATAATGGAGGTTGTACAGTGTACGGTTGTAAGGGTCAGGCCCTTAGCCCATCGATCATCGTTAAGGTCGTTGCTTTGGCCCTGTCATGCTAACATCTCAATAATGGCCATGCATTAGAATTTCCATAGACAGAGGTCTATGGAAATTCTACATAAAACTTTCACAAGACGAGACTACCGGGACAAAAAGGGTTATCTTTGGAAAGGTAGTCTCAGGTTTGACAATTAAGCCATTTCTAGTAAAGATCTAAGATTCAATTTTGTATAAAGAAATTGATCTCATTTCGGTTTAATTAATTAAAATACAGCGTGATACAATTGTTAGATTTAGGGATATAGTTGGGTCAACCAAAAACTGTCTTTATATGAATACCATTATCTTAATCTCTAAATATTCAGTTGGGCAAACTAAATATATTTTTTTACCTTTCATAAACACGCCGACAGGCTGAAAAATAGAGGTTGACAGTTCAAATTTTGGTCAAAGACAAAATAGGCATCGTTGTTTATGCTGTAACAATAGAAATGTGTGTTACTTACATATTTTAAAATACATGTAGTTTACAAGTTTATGTTAATATCACTGACCTCTGTCATAGTGCTCAAACACACTGCGAGCCTAGCGCAGTGGCGGCGGCGGGCGCGGAAATATTGAATGTATGAAATCGCCGCTCGTGGCCACATTGAAGTGACTAAGGCGGGGGCCTAGCGCGATGGCTACAAGCGATTTTGCGAGCCTAGGCGTTGCTAAGCAACAACCGATACAACGGGCGGGTGGCAGGTGTATCAAACCTTTTCGGTCTTTTAGTAGCGCCATCTAGTTACCTTTTGGATGTTTTTGTACATATTTATATAATTTTTACCATACTTGAGTAGAACCGGGGTGTAACCCCGCTGCCCCGAGAAGTCGAGGCGCGGCGGGAAGAGCTCCGGTGCGATCTCAGGGCAGTATGGAGGGGACGACTGTCGCAACCGAGGTCCGGGCACGCCGCAATCGCGGCGGTAAGACCCCTCTTTGAGGAGTGGCTGGAAAGGCGTCACGGCGTCCTGACCTACCCCATGACGCAGGTCCTCACCGGACACGGAAGTTTCGGGAGGTTCCTGTGTCGGATAGGGAGGGAAGAAACGCATGGGTGTCACCACTGCGAGGATCGCCCGGAGGACACGGTGGAGCATACGGTGCAGGACTGCCCCGCTTGGGCAGAGCACCGCCGTGTCCTCGCGGCAGCGACAGGCGGAGACCTTTCGCGCCCGGCATTGGTCGAGACCATGCTGCGGGGCGAGACGGAGTGGGAAGCGGTCGCCTCCTTCTGCGAAGCAGTTATGCTCGTGAAGGAGGACGCGAGCCGCGAGAGAGAGAGGACAGCGTCCTCCCTCCGCCCCAGCCGCAGTGGTAGACGCCCACGGCGTCGGACGTCGCGGGACGATCTCCGGCCACCGTAGGCGCGGGCATGCGGGCGGCGAGTAAAGGGCAACTCGCTGCCCGACCATGGACCATGCCCGGGTCGACGGCGCGTTGTGTTCCACGCGCGCCTCAAGGAGTGTCAGCATGATGACTGGGCCCCCCTCTAGAGGGCCAAAGCCTGCCGGGGTCGCGGGACTTATCTCATTACCGTGACCCCGGGACATAACGGGCTATTGAAGGACACCGTGGATTTTAGTCAGTACAAGTCTGACAGTCCCTCCCGCCCTGCCCGGGGTGGGAGGACTCATTTGATGATTTTACCACGCAAAAAAAAAAAAAAACTTGAGTAGAAAAATGTAGAATGATTTATAATTTACTTGTATGCAATCCTAAACAACCTAAAAAACATTTTAAAATTAATTTCTATAAACAAGGTTTGTAGAAACTACTTTGTACCACCGGTTTGCAACACCTGAATTCGCCACTACAAAAACAAACGCTTGATCGGCAGTGTGGACACAGATCGCGTCCGCCGCCGCGCCCGCCACCGCGCCCGCCCGCGCCGCCGCCGTCGCGCTAGGCTTCCAGTGTGGACACACACTTAGAGTTTGAATAAATATTTCAGAATGAGGTGTAACTTGAAACGGTGTTTTATGATCTATGCTTTCAGTACGGTATTTGACTGAAAAAAACTAATTAGTCTGTTAGACGGTTAGACAGTTAGTTTAGTAAGTTTTTTATGTTCAAAGTTGAATACAAACACGCAAGAAAGAGCGAAGTTTTACATTTTTACGGTAATTAAACACCATAGATCTTTATTACACTAAAATATAAAATATATTACAAAGCATTGAAACGCTGAGTGTAGTACGACATTAGTGCTCGTCCAGTCAGGATCTATTTCATTCATATTTCGCGTATCCTAATGCCAAACGTGGAGTGCAATGATCACGAACGCATTATTATACTACGACTACATTTTGGTATTCGTTGTATTTTTTTACATAATGTAAGATATTAGTTTATTCATCTTTTTAATGTTTTTTTTTTAATTGACTATTAATTATAATGAACAAGCTACGCATAGGAATTGCATTTGGTATGTTATTTTTAATTCAATAATACAATTAAAACAAATTAACTCATCGAAAGTGCAACTCTAATTTTAATTTATAATCGAATACAAAGAGTTGTTGGTTCAAATTGAAAAAAAATGTGGTTTGGAATAGGAGCCTAGCAGCGGGGTAATCTACGGGGAAAATGTAGTCTTTGATTTATTTATTTTTATTTTTAATTGAATTCTAATGAACTTTCTATGCATAGGTATTTCTTTCATAGCCGACTTAAAAAAATAGGTTCTCAGTTCGACCAGTATGTTTGTATGTTTGCCAGCGATTACTTAGCTGCAGTTTGACGGAACCGATTTTAATGCGGTTTCCAGAAAAGTATTCAAGAGGTTTTAGTATATAACACCAATGGATATTCCGTGACGTTACCCGCATGGATCCCGTTTTGCTTACTAGGATTGTAGATTTTCAAAAACGCCGATTAACGAAGATTTTTGTTGAATATGAACTAAAAATGGGTACATAAAATATAAAACTTATTGAAAAAAAGGGGACCTACTTCAAAAACAAACACGAAAAATCGTAAAATAGCTTTGTTTTCTATTTTATCGACTTTTGCCACCGACTTCCCAAAAAGTTATTTTACGCTCTTTCTTTCGTGTTTGTTTTTGAAGTAGGTACCTAGGAGTTCTTTATTTAAAAAAAATACATAAATATATATATTCGTTCAATTAAAATAAATATACTTATCGAAAGTGTAAACTCTTATTGTACTATGATCTGAAAAATTTGAAGACCCCAAGAATTATTGGTTTTAAAAAAAAATAATTTAAAAAAAAAATATAAAAAGAGTAAATGAACAAAAATAATATCTGTTACAAATACAGCAATATCACCATGTAACGTAACATTAAGGAATAATTTTGACTGTTTTATTTTAGTCAACCAATATAGCAACAGTTAGCCATCTCTAAATCAAAAGTCTTATGTGTCGTGCTTTAACTTAAAATTATTTAGATTTTAATTTTGGCTGGTTTCAATCTTTCGTGCCAAACCAAAACATTATGCCATATTAAAAAAGCTAAATAATTACAGCCGCACAGGCCGAACTGCCTGGTTAAGCCGCGCTTGCCGAGGTTGGTCTGTGGAAGGGTGACCATCTGTCATAGCGAGTTTCCTCCGTGCCTCAGAAAGCACGTAAAGCCGTTGGTCCCGGCTGTCATTTGTAGATCTTTCACAGTCGTTACTATTAGTCAGAAGCTCTAAAAGTCTGACAACCAGTCTTACCATGGGGTATCGTATTACCCAGTTACAGTGTTGTGGAGGTCCGAAAGGCAGTCGCTCCATGTAAAATACTGATATTCAGCTGTATCTGGTTTGACTGGAAGCCGACCCCAATATAGTTGGGAAAAGGATAGGCAGATGATGATGCTTACAAAGATGAAAAATAGAAGAAAATTACTCATCTATTGTCTTAAATATAAATAAAAAATATTCACAGATAATATTCCCATGTGCTCAATGTGTATTTACCCATGCATAATCACATGAGTTGATTAATCAAATAATTACTGTTTGTGCCAAAACTCAATACCTAGCCATCGCTAATGTGTTTTTTTTTTCGCAGAAAAATACTTAAATTGAGGATTTTTTTTTAAATATCAAACTAATTAACATAAGATGGAGTTAATAAGTATTACGAATCGAATTACGAATATAATATTAGCATTTAGAATAATAGCTACAAAAATGTTACACTACAACAAGTGAATGGGTTTATGAGTATGGACAAGAAACGATAAATGGAATGTATTCCATTTATCGTTAAGTGAAACATTAAGATTATGGTGTAAACGTAACAAACGGATAAGCGCAAACAAACGAAATTTTTTCTCTACATTATAACATTATGATAGGTAACACTTGTGGCGATGACTGTATAGGGGGTCTAAAATGGCACTTAAACAGAATCATGACAAAATATGAATTGCAATAAAATTAGGTATCATTATAAATCTATATACGGTATTCCATTTTACAATTTTTATAGCTATTCAGATCATGATTCTGCTAAGGCGACCAGTTTAGAAGCCCGACCGGGAGTCATTTTTTAGCTGTGAGTGACATTTTATTACAATACAAAAGTTCAGTGCGTACAAAGTTGAATTGTTTTATTATTCTTAAATAGGTAAAATAATACAAAATGACCGTGAAATTGTCACAATATTTGTCAACAATTGCTAAATTGAGTTGAAATAAAATAGAATATGAAAACAATACCCGAATGGGCAACACAAAATCTATTTTGTTTTTTAGTTATTTTACTATTACTCTGTAAGTTACTGACGAACATAATTTTGCGATAAAAGATGGCGTAATAATTTTCTCTTTAATGTTCCCCATAAAAAAAATCCTGATTTTTCAAATGGGAAGATTGTTCTCGTCATTATTACTCTTCTACCCTTCCCAAGGTCGAGGCAGCACGTTTTCACCATGGCTTCTATTGTCTATTTTTTTATCTATCAAACTTTTACAAAACACCGCCCGAATTATAATGATACTCATGAGCTGTTTTTATTCCAGATTTATTGGGTATGCGTGTCATTTACACGTGCGATCATCGATGAACAGCAGCGTGGATTTCTTCGAAAGTCTGATAGACGAAGATGGGCGCTTCGCCGAATTAAATTGTCAAGAGCCTCAAAGAGGGTACCGGCCGCGACAACGACAATTACCTCAAGGTAGATTACAATTGCTGTAAATAAATAAAAATAAGACAATTCTCCTCAAAAACTAAAAACCGTTACAGCGCAAAAGTTAAATTCAAAAAAGTTTTAAAAAGTATAAAATCCATAGTTGGCATAGTTGGTAAAGTTTCCGAACGTAAAGATGTCACTGGCCGTTCCTTGGCATGCGCGGCGACCTCGGTCGAGCGTCAGTGTTGCCCTACCTAAAGAAAACCAACCAACTGTACGTTTTATTAACAGACGCTAAATAGTCAACCTACTACTTTCGGTTAGTAAGCCTCTCAAAAAATGTAGAAAAACAATGAAACTAGATGCACTAATTACGTTTTATAAAATACTTGCTTCTGCCTGCGAAACACCGCGTCGCATACTATCGTCTGCCCCCGCTTTTAGTTTTCCGACTTTCTAGGAAAAAATGTAAGAGCTCGGCTAGTAATTATTTACAACAAATACAAATGGTGAAGCTAACGAACGCATTTATTATATTTGTACGGAACAGAAGAAAACAGCCTAGAATATTAAATATCTTGTATATTTTATATTTATTTATTTTATATTATATATTTTATTTTATAACAGCCTAGAATATATCTTGTATATTTTACCTACACGAACATAAATAAATATACAAGTACTTATTATGCGTTAACCATAAGAGAAAAGTAGTTATTGTGATTTAACCATAAAAGATAAAGACATAGACATCCTATCGGCAATTTGTATGTCTGCTAGTTTTCGCGGTGCACTTGAGTAAAGCTGGGAGCTTTGAGCAGGTGCGCGACGATGATTAAAATATCTCGATAGCACAGTACTACAATATTTTTTCATCAATATGATAAAGTTAAGAATATTTGAATAAAATGATGATATAAAAATACGGACAAATCACAGCTTCCCTCACAGTTAATTAATTGTCGAAAATAATATTCGCTACTTATTTTAAGGTTTCGTACGTTTACCGTGTTCGCGATATGACAACACTGTCTTTTCCGCCTGCCAGCAAACAAAATGGCTGACGTCAGTGCCTAGAGCTCACGGCCCAAATGTTTGCGATAGAATTTTAAAATATTGTGAGGTGTTGAGCTATTCAGTATGTCGAATTTGTGTTCTAGAATCGTTTCAAAACCTCCGAAAAGGTTACAGGATAGTGTCCCTAGCATGTCTGTAGCGCAAACAAACGCTTGGATGAATGGTGAGCTAAAAAAGCATTGTAAATATTGATTTATTCCTGTGTCAATCTAAATAAGTGTTTTAAATGGTTGTAGAGGTCAACAGATAGGTTAATTATGGTTATTTGATTTAACAAATGTAGTTCTGTGTCATCGTTCGTATTGGTTCGTAAGATTTAATTTAGCTCGCGACTTGAGTTGTGTGTGTTGCATTGGATGTATTTATAGCTTGTTGATTTACGAGGTTTTGTTTGTATTTCCAGCTGAGAATATCAACAATGGTGGTGGTCTGTCGTTGTCCCCGCCGCACACGGTGTCGCAGCGTGAGACGGGTACGCAGGTATCTCAGTGCTACAGCGGGCCGCCGTCACCGTGCGGGTCCGCGAGCGCGACGCCTTCCCCCACGACCTCCCCGGCCCCTCCGCCGGGCACTGCCACTTTAGACCCTAATTGGCAAGCCACTAAACCCACCGTCCGGGAGAGAAATGCAGCTATGTTCAATAACCAACTCATGTCGGACATCACATTCATTGTTGGAGGACCCGGTATGTATATTTTTAGCATGTTGTTTTTCTCACAATAATTAAGTATATTCAATAACCTGTTTTACCACTTAAGACTTGTTTTTAACTTCAAATAACTAGTGAGGAAAATGTCTTCAATACAACTTTATCTATAAATGTTTTGTTGTTCAATTTATCAGTTTGGGGAAGCCAAACAATGTATACTGATTATTATAAAAATATTGACATGTGTTTTTGTTTATGTTGCAGGCCATTCACAGATAATACCCGCTCACAAATATGTGTTAGCTACCGCCAGCTCTGTGTTCTACGCTATGTTTTATGGAGGACTAGCTGAATGCAAACAGGAGATTGAAGTCCCTGATGTCGAACCATCCGCCTTCCTTACACTTCTCAAGTGAGTTTCATACTTATTATACATCATAATCAACATGTATTAAGGTTTTTACTGATGTATTGTTATTGTTTTAGGTACATTTACTGTGATGAAATACAATTAGAAGCAGATACAGTATTGTCAACTCTTTATGTTGCCAAAAAATACATTGTTCCACATTTGGCCAAAGCCTGTGTCAATTATTTGGAAACTAGTCTAACAGCAAAGAATGCATGCCTGCTTCTCAGCCAATCCCGACTCTTTGAGGAACCAGAACTGATGCAGAGATGCTGGGAAGTGATAGATGCCCAGGTATGTGAATCTACTGAGAATCTCGCCACAATGTGTCTTGAACAATCATCATCTTACAGCAGTCTATTGATGGAACTATCAGAATCGTCCAGTCGAAATTTTTCTAGTCCAGAAAGCTTGGAAAATATCCATGGCATTTACAATTAATAATTCTAGCATAATGAAGAACTGTAATTCTATTCTACCTATATATTGACTGATCTTTTGACCAATAAGTCATAAAATTAGAGACTATTTCAGTTTTTTTTTTGTGCAAATTTTTCATCAGCTCTTTCAAAATCATTGACATAAACTAAAAAGTAATTTGAAACTTCATTCCATTTAAAATATACTAATTTTTGTGCCACAAAAATGCATTTGTATACTCAATTTTAGGTTGTGATTTAGGCTTAAGGCTGAAATGCTGTATATATAATTATATTATACTTATATTATGTAAATGTAAATAATTTATATTACTTTACATTCCTTCAAGCTCTCTCTGTGTTTTTCTAGTCATGTTCATAATTATATTACAAGTTATAGATAACTGCAATACAGTTTGCTTGAATTAGTATGCAATTGTATGTTTTCCATACATTATGAATGTTGTGTAATGCATGTAATTGTTTAAATGACAATTTTGTAATAATATTTAATGTAAAAAATATAGATCTGAATAAAGTATTGTACAAATTGTATTGCAGTTTCAATAAATCCTTCACCTTCTTTAATAAATATTGTTTATTTTAGGCAGAGATGGCCCTGACGTCAGAAGGCTTTGTTGATATAGATGTGTCAACATTAGAATCAGTATTAGCGAGGGAAACACTCAATTGCAAGGAGATAAACTTATTTGAGGCAGCTTTAGCTTGGGCACATGCTGAATGTGTACGAAGAGATATAGAGCCTACGCCAACAAACAAAAGAGTCATGTTGGGTGGTGCCATATACTTGATAAGGTTCCCCACCATGTCATTAGAGGAGTTCGCTAACAGTGCAGCTCAGATTGGCATTTTGACTCCACAAGAGACAATTGATATATTTTTACACTTTACTGCATCAAGCAAACCACAATTATCGTATCCGGTTAAAACGAGAGCAGGATTGAAAGCTCAGGTACTAAATTTAACTTTTGTACTGAATCAGAACATTTTTTTCACAGTAAAAAATAAAATGTCATAATAAAATCGTTTTCTGTATTTCAGATTTGCCACAGATTCCAGTCATGTGCATACAGAAGCAATCAGTGGAGGTATCGTGGCAGATGTGACTCCATACAGTTCTGTGTGGACAAGAGAATATTTGTTGTTGGATTCGGCCTTTATGGATCTTCAAATGGGGCAGCTGATTATAATGTTAAGATTGAACTGAAACGCTTAGGCAGAGTCCTGGCAGAGAACAACACAAAGTTCTTCTCAGATGGATCAAGTAACACTTTCCATGTGTACTTTGAGAATCCAATACAAATTGAGCCAGAGTGCTTTTACACTGCTTCGGCAGTACTAGATGGGAGTGAATTAAGTTATTTTGGACAAGAAGGTTTAAGTGAAGTGTACATGGGAACAGTGACTTTCCAGTTCCATTGTTCTTCAGAAAGTACCAATGGCACTGGAGTGCAGGGAGGACAGATCCCAGAACTGATCTATTACGGACCCACAGTCAACACTTCAATGGCAAACACAACGACTAATGAAGACTGACAGTTGACTAGATCTCGCCCTTTTAACTATTATTCCGTATAGTAAAATCGGAAGACTTAGAAACTCAATAATATTTGATCAAAAATCTAAATTAAAATGTTATTAATAGGTACTTAACCATTCCCAAATGTTAAAAATTGTTATGTTGGAAATATTTAAAGTTCTTGTGTATATTGTTGAACTTGAATAGCAATTAAGATACGTACCTTAAGATTGTGATATGGGTGTCGTAATAGCTCTCTATAAATCTGTAGGTTCTAGACCTATCATGATACAAATTCATTGCAATATATATAGTTATTAATTAATAATTAAATGTTGTTTTGTTTTTCCTTTACCTACAGCTTATCAAAATACGATTGTGTGTTGACAAAACTAGACTATCCCATCTAATTGAGTATCAAAGTTTAGGTACAGCTAATGTTAGGTGACCTAATAGATCTGATCTGTGTGTACGTTACTCCAGCAAGAAAGTATCTCCTAGAGTTCTATGAGTAGAACGTATAGTTTGTGCCTTATCTGCTGTAAATGTGCCCTCACATAAAAAATGTGTGCCCCCTGTCGTTTTGAAAAAAAAGCGGAAAAACGATTCTTGCTGGGGTAACGTTTTTCTAGCAGGAAAATTCTAAACGAGTGATCGGAGAGAGACAAAATGTGCATGGCCAGAGAGCTTATATGTGTGCCAAAATGTGCCCCCAAAAATAAAATCTGTGCCCCTTCAGATTTTCGAGATATTGCGTTTCCTGCTGGAGTAACGTTTTGATGAATCGTATATCTCTAAAGCCATAGCATGTGCCCCTGTAGAATAAACATACACGAGTAGCTCTTAATGTGTGCCCCTTAGTGCCCCAATTAGATTTAAGAAAATATTTATAGTTTTCAAGTTATCGCGGTTTTATGAAAACCCGAAAAAACATCGCAGCGCCTAAATGAGACAAGGCATAAGTTCGCTGAAAACTGTATTCGGTCCTTCTTGACGCTAATAATAACCATACAAAGTTTCAAAACTGTACATGCATGCGTTTTTGAATAATCTTGCTAAAAGTCAAAACGATGGTGTCATAACTTTGACAGCAAAATACAAGGAACTGGCTCAATCTCAGATGTGTAGGTGTAAACCAAAATCATGTGCCTTTAGTCAAAAATATATGGTGAAAATATAGAGCTTGGGATGTTTCGCATTAAGTAAATATAAACAAAAAACCAAAATATGTAAACAACGGCTGGTTATCCGACCAAATTTGAATGACTACTAAAAAGCGACGGATTCATACATATCGATGACCTTCTTTATTGGACGTATTATACCTAAGCTGTTGTCAGTACAGTTGCGTTCAAAAGTTTTGGGGGCTAATTAAAAAATATATTAATTGCTCCTTGTGACTATATTAATGAAACAGCTTGTTGATGTGTAAATTATTATTTTTCTTCCCTTAATTTTAACTCTTAAAGTACACTAAGTTTCTTAAAGGCCTAGGAACAAAAAAATAACATAAAAAGTCATTCCTAGAGCTTTATGAACTTAGAGCGTTGTATTGATGATTTTGTTGATTATATTCTGTAACTGCATACGTCTTACAGCCGCGAATAATATTTTAATCAACATAAAACCTAGCACGCCTGCAAATTGCAAAAAACGCAAGAAATTTTGAATTTCGCGGGCTGGTTGGAAAAATTGTAAAAACTTACTGTTAATTTATCTAACCTACGGCTTATCAATAAATATATATATATATATAAACAAATACGGGCTTTTTTTAAATACAAGAAAGAGCTAGGTACCTCTTTTTAGTAGTAGGTATTCATCATACATTCCATGAAGATTTTTTTTTTACATTGGGACCAATCAAATTTTGGGTCAAAGACCTGGCAAATATCTGGATGTATTTCTTTCGTTCACACATAAATTACTGGATGTATTTTAATTAAATTTAGAATGGAGAAGATAGCTTACCTTGGAATAGCACTTAGGCTACTATTTATAATGTACTTAATCATGTGTAAAGTCATAGAAACAGCTAATAGAACATAATCCAATAACAACTTAATTTTATTATTTATTACTTTTCTACTTCAGTGTACTCAGGCACAACACGTGTGAACCGGTTAGTGAGTAAAGTAAAGAAGGTCATCGATATGTATGAATCCGTCGCTTTTTAGTAGTCATTCAAATTTGGTCGGATAACCAGCCGTTGTTTACATATTTTGGTTTTTTGTTTATATTTACTTAATGCGAAACATTCCAAGCTCTATATTTTCACCATATATTTTTGACTAAAGGCACATGATTTTGGTTTACACCTACACATCTGAGATTGAGCCAGTTCCTTGTATTTTGCTGTCAAAGTTATGACACCATCGTTTTGACTTTTAGCAAGATTATTCAAAAACGCATGCATGTACAGTTTTGAAACTTTGTATGGTTATTATTAGCGTCAAGAAGGACCGAATACAGTTTTCAGCGAACTTATGCCTTGTCTCATTTAGGCGCTGCGATGTTTTTTCGGGTTTTCATAAAACCGCGATAACTTGAAAACTATAAATATTTTCTTAAATCTAATTGGGGCACTAAGGGGCACACATTAAGAGCTACTCGTGTATGTTTATTCTACAGGGGCACATGCTATGGCTTTAGAGATATACGATTCATCAAAACGTTACTCCAGCAGGAAACGCAATATCTCGAAAATCTGAAGGGGCACAGATTTTATTTTTGGGGGCACATTTTGGCACACATATAAGCTCTCTGGCCATACACATTTTGTCTCTCTCCGATCACTCGTTTAGAATTTTCCTGCTAGAAAAACGTTACCCCAGCAAGAATTGTTTTTCCGCTTTTTTTTCAAAACGACAGGGGGCACACATTTTTTATGTGGGGGCACATTTACAGCAAATAAGGCACCAACTATACGTTCTACTCATATAACTCTAGGAGATACTTTCTTGCTGGAGTAACGTACACCTGATCTGTGACACGAGTTTGTTGCAAATTTTATCAAAACAACAGTATGTTAAAACTATATAGGTAGGTTGTAATCAAAAAGGGTATGATTTAAGCTATCACCAATTTAATTAGTTTTGTGTCTCCTAAAAAATAGAGTTTGTCCCCAAAATAGTAGATTTGTCACCAAATTGTAGTCACCAAACAATATAAAATCAATTCCATAATAAATCACCTGAAATCTTGAAGAAATAGGGTCTAGTACCAAATAATATTTCTGTATGTAATATAATAGGTTTGTCTTCATAATGGCTCGACGGAGCCCCGCTTCGCGGGGCTCCTATTTCTGCGTGCAAGGTTTAAAGTAACCTAACACGAAGGGGATGGCGGGGTCTTTCAGACCCCGCCATCCCCTTCGAACCTAACCTGTCCGTGTCGGGGTGCCCCAAGTCCCGAGCTCGCTTCGCTCGCTCTTGCAGCCTAGGTCAAATAACTGATAACTACCTGTCATGCTGTCATTGGTGACAGAAAATATAGTTCCCAATAACAAATAATAAAAAGGATTCGCAGTCAGGGATCGGTAATCGATTTACTTGGTGACAGATCTACCATTTTGGTGACAGATCTACTATTCTGAGCACAAAGCTATTATTTAGGTAATAAAACTTCTATTATGAGAACGACGTTAATATTCATGTAATGCATCACAATTTAATTGGTAATCCGTCTGTTATTTTACACTCATATTACTTAACATTAATTTGGTAATTCATATCTGGGAACACTTTTTGTTTATCTGAGAGCGAAGATATTTCGTGGTGATAGATCTATTTATTAGGTGATACAACTTGGTGACAAATCTAAATTTTGGTGACAGAAAATATAGTTCCCAATCAAAAATATAACTAAATTCCGCCATTTAAAGGAGAGTTAAGTCAAGACTTAAATCTAGTGTGTATGTTTCGTTTTCACGTCAAAACAGCTTAACCGATTTTGATGAATTTTGGTACAGAGATAGAGTTGACCCTATTATAGACGGTTATAGCTTATGTAGGAGGGGGGAGCGAAGCCGCGGGCGCTGACACTGTCTTGACCCCATCAGGGATTTTAATTTTGATAAAACAAAAATTTTGTCGTTTGTTCGCCAAATCACAGTTTTTGACAGTAATGTACACACATCAAAAGTGTCTAGGGATCAAGCATTTTTATGCGGATTTCTTGAGATTGAGATGTGGCTTTGTAATAAATTTATGATTTTATAAATTTATATGGATCCTTTTTGGTGCATTTCATAATTTGAATCAGGAACTGTGAATCAAATTCGAGTAAAAGATGAAAATCAGCTGTCAATATTTTCCCTATAAAAACATACAACGCATTGAAGACATTATTAGTGCTACTGTTTCCCTACTACTGATTAAAACCAACGTTATTATGGAGCGGCGACGTCATTTAAGCAGGGAAGAAATGCTCATAGCCGTGGGAATCAATGATATTATAAGTAAAAACCGGCCAAGTGCGAGTTGGACTCGCCCATGAAGGGTTCCGTAGCAGCAAGCATAGATTAGAGATATAATTATATTGAGATTAGTAAGTAATAGACACAAACAATAAAAATAACTTTGTTATTCATAGTATTTGTATGAATGGCAAAGTTATATTTGCGGTTTTTGAAAATGTACTATATCTCAAAAACTGCTAACTGTATCTCATCCAAACCAATTTTCGTTGGTAGTTTTGGTTGAGGTCTACATTATATATTTTTTTTAGTTTTATCATTCTCTTATTTTAGAAGTTACGGGGGGGGGGACACACTTTTTACCACTTTGGAAGTGTCTCTCGCGCAAACTGTTCAGTTTAGAAAAAAATGATGTTAGTAACCTCAATATCATTTTTAAAGACCTATTCATAGATACCCCACACGTATGGGTTTGGTGAAAAAATTTTTTTTGAGTTTCAATTCTAAGTATGGGGGGCACCCCCAAAATTTGTTTTGTTTTGATTTTTGTGTGAAAATCCTAATGCGGTTCACATAATACATCTTTCTACCAAGTTTCAACAGGATAGCTCTTATACTTTCGACAAAAAGTGGCTGTGACATACACGGACAGACAGACAGACATGACGAATCTATAAGGGTTCCGTTTTTGCCATTTGGCTACGGAACCCTAAAAAGGTGTAGATACGTTATACGCGCTCAAAAACAGACGCGCTCAAATGTGGTTGATTCACAAACTTTGACCTCAGTCCGACGTTGCCAGCGACAACGGATGCACTTCACGTACTACAGAGTGAGCCAAAAGTAAAAGTGACTCAAAACCACCGAAAATACCGTCGTGTGTGATGAGATATTGTACAAATTATACAAGCAAGACTTCTAAAAGTCAAAGAATCACTTATCATTCGTAAATATATTATTTATCTTAATATTTTCACAAATAAAACATTACGTTTCTATAATATGGCGTCGTAAAAGAAAGAGTGCGAGTGAGATAAAAGAGAGAGCGTCACCATCTAGCTGTCACTTTTTTTCATATTGGTTTTATCAAGCTATCCTTTTTACTTGTAGTGAAATGTAATGTGTGTGAATAAAAAGTGTGTATGTGTGCTGCCTCTCTGCGCGGTACGCTTTTTTCTGTTGTTTTGTACGTGTATAACATATCTAGGTATGACTTATAATATCATTGGTGGGAATGATAGAAGCTGGTTCCCGGCAACGTACTGTGGCTTTAGCTCTGAATACAAGTCAGAGTGTTATCAGTCGACTTTGGACACGTTACCGAAGCACTGGTACCGTGGCTGAGCGCCATGGAGGACGGTATCGCTGCACCACACGGAGACAAGACCGATACATCTTAACTCGAAGAGCTCCAACAATAACCGCCATGATGTTAGCCGTGAGGCTTCATCACTCTTCAGGGAACTTAATTAGCGACCAAACAGTCAGAAACCGCTTGCATGAAGTGAACCTTCATTCCCGAAGACCGCTACGGGTACCACCTATAGCAATGCACAATCGTAGGATTCGATATCAATGGGCTCTTGAACACAGAAATTGGGCAGAAGAACAATGGCGTTTCGTGTGCTTTTCTGATGAGTCTCGTTTCGGTATGAGACCGGATACAAGACGTATACGACACTGGAGAACCCCTGGACGCCAACAGCGATTAAAATCCTGCCAGGAAGTCCATCCTTATAGTGGTGGAACCATCATGGTATGGGCGGGTATTTGGATCGGCGGAAGAACTGAGTTGATTTGGATCAGAGGCAACCTCAACGCTCAAATTTATGCTGAGACGATTGTATCAGACGTCATCGTTCCTCTACAAGTGCAAATCGGTCCCTTATTTCAGTTAATGCATGATTATGCACGACCGCACACCGCAAGAGTTGTAAGACAGACTCTCGCCGCAGCTAACATCAATGTCCTGCCCTGGCCTGCTCAGTCGCCAGACTTGAATCCGATTGAGCATGCATGGGATATGCTACAGAGAAGAGCTCTGCCGAATATGGAGGGTATCCAGTCGCAAGAAGACCTTTTTTTGTTGTTGCAACGAACATGGGCGGCCATTCCACAGCGTGATTTGGATGAACTCATTTTGAGTATGCCAAACCGATGTTCTTGTGTTGTTAGTGTTCGCGGTAGAAACACGGATTATTAATTGTTTAAGTTACCCAATCAAATTTTAAAGAAAACTGTTATTTCAGTCTTTTTTCGAACTTTTGTGTTAGTGGTTCAAATGTCAAAAATCCCTTTATTAGGAAAATGGCAAATTTCTTTATTAATGCAAAGGTGACTTGGTTTATCGTTACTGTGACAAACGAAAACACTTTATTTGATGAATCCTTAAAGAAAATTTTAATTAATATCAATCAGGAGAAAAGTTATTGCAAAAATATATGTTGATCCCTAGACACTTTTGATGTGTGTAGTTATGCAAGTCTAACCAAATTGTATGGTAATCATCGTGGAGAGGGTTTAGACAGCAGAACAATCTATACTAATATAAAGTTGAAGAGTTTATTTGGTTGAACGCGCTTATGCTTATCATAGTAACTACTTACTGTTTCGAATTGACATTTTTTTAACAGACGAAAAAAAAAGGAGGAGGTTCTCAATTCGACATGTATATATTTTTTTTTTATGTATGACCACGCATAACTTTTCCTAACGTGGTCCGATTTCAAAAATTCTTTTTTTGTTGGGAAGAGTGTATCTCAAAGTTGGTCCCATTTAAATTTCAAAACTAAAATCGGCCTCCAAGGGTAGAAAAAAAGGAATTAATTGTCAACTTTTCTACAAAATTTTCAGTTGTGAACCGATTCTGTTGGAATAAAGTTAACATTATGTAGTTCTGAGGACATTACTATATAGCAGAGATGTGGAGAAGATAACATGATGGCGTCACCATCATCAGATCAACTCCAGATCCCTGTTATGTTGTTAAGTCAGTCCCAAGAGTTCCTCAACAGTTAACAACAGCTATATCGTGTTTGGACTCATTTCATTCAGCTTGATGATAACTTTAGACCCAGTTGAGGTATCATTGCCATCGAGGGTCTGAAGGATGGTGACGGGAAGCAGGGGCAAGAGGTCCTCAACAGTTAACAGCACCTAAATCGTGTTTGGGCTCATTTCACTAGTCTTGATGAAAACTTTAGACCGGTTTAGTCTCAAAACGTACAAGTTGCAAAATAACCACATGGAAAAAAAAGTTCAAATCTCATAAGATACTAGTCTCGAAACCTCCAAGTTGCAAAATAGTCAAGTCTCAAAACATCCATGTCTCATAATATACATTTTTTAGTTAAGTGGTTTGCAAGTGGTGATTTTTAGGGTTCCGTAGCCAAATGGCAAAAACGGAACCCTTATAGATTCGTCATGTCTGTCTGTCTGTCCGTCCGTCCGTATGTCATAGCCACTTTTTTTACGAAAGTATAAGAGCTATCCTGTTGAAACTTGGTAAGTAGATGTATTATGTGATCCGCATTAGGATTTTCATTTTGGGGGTTCCCCATACTTAGAATTGAAACTCAAAAATATTTTTTTCACCAAACCCATACGTGTGGGGTATCTATGGATAGGTCTTTAAAAATGATATTGAGGTTATTAATTTTTTTTTTTCTAAACTGAACAGTTTGCGCGAGAGACACTTCCAAATTGGTAATATGTGTCCCTCCCCCCTGTAATTTCTAAAATAAGAGAATGATAAAACTAAAAAAAAATATAAATGATGTACATTATTATGCAAACTTCCAGCGAAGATTGGTATGAACGAGATCAAGTTATTCGTTTTTTTTAATACGTCATAAATCGTAAACCGCAATTTACCTTTTAAAGTTACAACCAACTACAAGAACTTTTATATTATGTTACTTGCTGCTACGGAACCCTTTATGGGCGAGTCCGATTCGCACTTGGCCGGTTAAGTATAGCGTTATACTTTCCATTTTTTTTAAATTGCTGGATCAAGGTCAAAAATATAAAAAAACACCACTTACAAATCCATTTAAATAAAAAATGTATATTATGAGACATGGATGTTTTGAGACTTGACTATTTTGCAACTTGGAGGTTTCGAGACTTGTATCTTATGAGATTTGAACTTTTTTTTCTATTTGGTTATTTTGCAACTTGAACGTTATGAGACTAAACGAATCTGAGAGTGGAGTTTTTAGTTGCAAGTTACAGGTCTCAGCTGTTAATGCGATAATTACTGTGACGGTTACGTTGACTATGACAAAAGTGAAGACGGGTTTTTCCATGAGTTAAACACTCTAATCATAGTATACAGCTGAAAAGCTAAAAATAATTCCTTTGTAACTAAAAAATCAAACCGACGAAACATCGAACTGAAAAGCAAAAAATAAATTTTGAGGCGGCGCCAAAGAAACAATCAACGAAAAGCAACCTAGCTACAATAAAGTTATTCTTCGCTTCAAATAATTAATTTAGGTATATGTTTGTTTGTTTGGCGCCGCCTCAAAATTTATTTTTTGCTTTTCAGTTCGATCTTTCGTCGGTTTGATTTTTTTTTGTTAAAAAGGAATTATTGTTGTTGAACGGTCCATTTATTGAGGAAATCTATCTATAGGTCATAAAACATCACGCTACGAACAATAGCAGCCTAGTAGGGGGGTAAAACAGCTAATACTATATTATAAAGTTTACTGTTAAAAGCTCATTCCTGTACCCTTAGCACGAGTTTTCACTCTTTTACTTTACAGCGTCTTTTCAGTATTTACAGCGTTTCTTGTATGAAAAAATGGAACAGCGCCTCTGATGTGCGAAGAAGGAACTATTTTTTTCCTTGATGAATGTCAATTTGAAATTGTCAAGTTCCAGTTTACGTCTCAAATACTGAAAACTGTGTACTCAGGCCGTTTGGAAAGAGATCATCCGCTAGTTTTGGCTACGTTATCTCTGTTCACGAAGAACCCAAACTCAACGAACAACGGATCAGTGACAAACGTCCCAGGAAGGGTTGGGCAGAGGTGTACCTTTGGTGTAAAATTAATCTCTTACACCTCTGCCTACCCCTTTTGTTATTACAGGCGTGATGTTATGTTCAATTGCTTGAAGTCGCTAGTTCCAGCAATACTTAGCATTATGTGGTTTTTCGGTACTTTCAAAAAATCAACAAATGTATGAAAATGATGACGAATCTTCGAACTTGTATAACTTGGCCGAGAGCAATCCTACAACTTTTGTGCCATAGTAACTATTGCTCCAAATGACTTTTACTACCCATAGGTACTACTTTTTTCTTTGGCATAGGTCTAAAAATGTATGAAGCGTGAATGTTCTCCTAATCTCCTATTAGTCAGTATCAGTACCTACGAGTGCGACAGTCACTTCCGCTCTACCCAGTGCAGGACAACTTGATGATTTTTATAAATATTTACGCATGCGTAGCAGTAACGAATGGCGCTAGTATAGCTAGTTCCAAGCATCGTCATTGGTTCAAATCTTATAGGTACTTCAAAATAGTACTACCTCATTGGTCAGATTAGGACTTAGCTATGGTCACGCCATCTACATTTTCTTTGACTGGCCTTCCCCATTTTCAAAGATTTTCTTTGGAAAGGTTAAACGTCACCTTGAGACGTTAGAACTGGAATAATGAATTCGCCGCTGCAGGTAAGAACCTCGGTAGCTCGGTTGGGAATGAGCGTCGGATGTACTGAATCCGAAGGTCACAGGTTCGAATCCTGCACGCGGTTCGTATTTTTCTTTCCAAAGAAAATCTTAGAACTTGATGATATTACGTCAAAAAACATACGCATAGTATTTTTCCTAAAACCCTCACGAGATTAAAGGATCGTCCCTAATATTAGGTTACTTACCTGTAGGTGGTATGTTGATGCACAATGCTCTCGACAGCTTGAAGTACGTGCGGCCGACTTGGTAGCAGCAGATCGGTACAGCGTCACTGACGTCTATCAACAGGTCTGTGGTGCTTTGTTCAGGAAATTAAAAGTTACATGGAATAGAACTAACTAGTTTTAGTTGGATGAGAGCGGTCGAGAGACAGTAGTAGTAGACACACCGGTCTCTTTCTAGAGAGTATGGCAATTTTTTAAGCTATTGCATAGCTTTAATCTCAGGCTCTGAGATCGGCGCGCGCGAAAAATGTAACGAAAAATCCTAAGGAAATTTCCTGACCACGTCTGACAGCACGCATCGTCTAACGTCGTTTCAGTTCGGGAGACTTCGGCAATCATAAAGGTACGGACAGACGGGCTCATAAAGGTACGGACAAACGTGCTCATTACTAGCACGAAAGCATGCTTTTATTGAACAAGGGGCAATTTTATTGAGGGAGAGGGAGGAGGAGGAGAACGTTTCTTGACGTTTCACTTGATTGACGTGGCTGACCATAGCCTAATTAGTACAGTAATAAATAGGTATAATAAATAATTATAATTGCATAAGTTGATAAAAATGCTATGCAATAGCTTTACCGCGGCAGTCACCGAGTGCCACACGTTTTTTTTTTTGTTTCTATTTTTTGCCCCACACTAAGAATTTCTCCTGTTTCTTGGATGCGTTTACAAACATAAAAACACACATACACAAACACCCAGACCCGGAACAACTACTTGCAGATCATACAAATAATTGTTACTTACGGGGATCGAACCCGCGACACGCTGCGCAGCAGTCGATCACTCAGCCACTGCCCCAACCCAACCGTGCCGTCGAATTTTACTTAAGGAAAGGTCAGTCCATGCTTTAGGTTGGTAGCATTGGTTATTAGCTCTAACTTGATGGATATTTCAGGCAATATTACTGTGGCGCCATCTATACTACTGCACATGAATTAATTGACCAAGAACTATCAAGCAGTAAAAGTATTTCAAAATGGTAAAGTATGTCTTCAAGGGTCAGCTCAGACCGAGATGTGACGCTTCACGCACATTTCAATAGAGCTAATCAAAATCTAACTCTATTTCCTACACGAAAAGATGCACCTTTCGCAACGACCTTTTTATAGCGACTCAGCGACTCAAAATCTAACTATAATTACTACACGATGAGATACACATTTGCAGATTCGTTGCGTCGCGACTCTGTGTGAACTGACCGAAACCAAATATGAAGTCATATTGTGGCATTCACCAACCTTCTCTGGACCTGCTTCCCAGCAATGAGAAAATAATAAGCTGATTAAATGAGGGTGGAAGACGCTCAATTGACGATTGGGAAAACTTATGTACAGCATAGAACTGTTAATTAAATAATAATTTACTTCAAAAAAAACCTTTCAAACAAAAAAAACTGTAGCAAATGTGTTTAAGGCCTTTTTCAAGTTCAAGGTCACCATGATTATAATCAGTGAAGGGCAAATACGATCTTGCCGGGGTCGCAGGGCTGTCTCACCTGGTAACCGTGACCCTGGTACGTAAAGGGCTATTGAAGGATCACGGTGGATTTTAGTAAGTACAAGTCTGACAGTCCCACCCTGGACGGGACGGACTGTCAAATAGGATGATAAGTTTATCAAGTAGCTATGAAATTGACCTTGACTCATTTTATGCTGACAAGGGATTATGAGCATTTCTATGCCTGAGGTTTTCACATAATGGTTTAGCCTAATTATTGTTTTAATATGAAAAATTATTAGCGATGCATCCGATACCGATACGAATACCGATATATCGGCGATACTTCGGGTTAGCCGATATATCGGTATCGACGATATTTTCATAACCGGTTCAACGATACTTTTTAATTTAAAAATGTGGTGTAAACGAGCGTGTTGTCTGGTCTATTTCATTGCAAAAGAGCCACGAACTATGCCCGGGGAAACCCTTGCCAAACAGACTTGCGAAATCGCCTTTCTCCAAATCAAAATTTAGGATTACTTTGTTTTTTAAACCAAAATCTGATTGATGTTAGTTTAATTACTAAAATGTATAATTATCTAATATCAACCTACATCACTACATTTTACATTAAAAAAAAATCTGACTTGTGATTTATTTTATTTTAATTATTTTTTTTAATTCACAATAAGCGTATCGGTATCGGTATCGCCGATATTTTTATAAGAGTATCGGTATCGGTATCGTATCGGCGAAAAGGCGTATCGATGCATCCCTAAAAATTATTAATACCGATACCATTTTACTCCAGGTTGTAAACCTTTGGAAGCCTTTAGAAGTTGTTTGGTAAGTATGATCCACTTATACTCGTAAGTTCAGAGAAATCATCAATCCTACTAATATTATAAAATGTGAAAGTTTTTTTGAATGGATGGATATTTGTTACTCTTTCACGCAAAAACTATGGCATGGATTTGAATGATTGACGCATAGGATAGTATTTAAACGGATTTTATGTTACTGTGGGATATTATTGCGTAGTAGCGGGGAATCCGCGGGCTACAGCTAGCTATAAATAAAGTTACTTGACGGCACGGTTAGCGCAGTGGCTATGTGATTGGACTGCTGCGCTGGGTGTCGCGGGTTCGATTCCCGCACGGAACAAATATTTATATGACCTACAAGTAGTTGTTCCGGGTTCCGGGACGACACAGGAGAAATTCCTAGTGAGGGGCAACATTTAAAAAAAAAGTTTATCAAAAAGGATACGAGCTGTGCCTTCAGTCCTGCATGTCATATACACGCAAGCTGCCTGTGTGTGGCTGGAAGGTCTTCCAATAGTCAGATGCCGAGACAGGGCCATTTTGTAGAAGTTACAGGCAATGTCTATGCATTGTTGATTGAGACGTAGCTGTTGACAGAGCGCTGTGATACCTTCCCGGGCTTTTCTCAGTGTCACCTCCCTAGATTCTTGGCCAATACCAGCATTGAAGGCTGTGGAATAGAAAATATGCTAGTTAAAAGATAAAATAAGATCTTGGCTCTTGAATTCTTGAAATGTTCTCAAAATAAAAGTATCTTATAGTTTTTTCACCATCATTTGCATCTCATCATCATCACCAGCCTATAAATGTTGCCACTGCTGGGACACAGGCCTCCTCTCTGAGAAAGGGAGTGGGCCATCGACCACACGGGCCCAATGCGGGTTGGTGGATGTCACACATGTCTTCAAATTTTTGGTTCTAGGACATGCAGGTTTCCTCACAATGTTTTCCTTCACCGTTTTGAGAGCAGTGGTGATGAAATAAATTACACAAAGTAATGCGCCTGGCTGGGTTCGAACCCACGATCTACAACTCGTAAGTCGCGGCCGATACCACTGGGCCACCACTGCTCTTGGAGAAATAAATATTAGTTTTCAAAAGGAATTCTTTCGGAATATAAATACATTTTGAATTGATTGACAAGATGGGACTAGGTCTTTTAAAGACTTTTGAGGCAGCATTTGAAAATATAATGACTGAAATAAGGTACCATAAGTTGACACTTGTGGACTTGTAGTGCATACATTGCTAAATTACATGTTGCTATCTACTTCAACACCGTACTTACCTCTTCCAAAACCTGTAGCTCCTCCTTTAGACTCGGCAGATACGAACTGTCCAATGGTAGAAGCACCGCCATGGGCGTTCTCTTGGAACTCAATCTCAGCAACAATAATATTGTCTTCAAGGACCGACCCGCAGTTCGTACACACTGCATCACCACGGGCCGGGTCCACCTCGATGTCCGAAGACCCGCAGTGCTTACATTTCTTCCCAGACATCCTTCTGCTCACAAAAATGAGAACATAAACATTGAGCAGGATTAAGGTTAAGTGGAAGTACAAGTTTACAGGCACCTTTAGATAATTACCTAGCAAATAGACTTAATCTAGCGTTTAAAACAGCAGCCGTATTTCAGGTTTCACTATACATTTGATCTTGTCAAAGCTGCAAGTAAAAACATAGAAATACTCCTCGTACTTTCGCAGTACAGATGGCTGATGGCTGACATCTGACATTACAATACTTGACGTTGGCGTTGGCGACAGCGAGTTGCCATTAGTGAAATTGGAAAAATGAGATAAGCTTTATGAAATCTTACGAATTGGAAAAGGATAAAACCATTTTTATTCAAGTAAAAGACCGCAACACAGAAACTCGCTGAGCCCATACAGCCAATGAACCATAACCACTTGACAGTTGACATTGACAATGATTTGACGTTGACACTCGCACCAGTGTTGCCAACCCTAATTATAGAAAATCAGTAGAATATGTGCCAAAAATCGGTAGAAATTGGTAGAATCCAAAATGAAAAATCTGTAGATCTACCACCTTAATTTAGTAGGTTTTTTTAATTTTAATGTATTGTATTGTATAACGGGCTGGTATCCGCAACTCCACGTCATATGCGCGTATTTTGCGTAAGATTTTTAATTATGTTTTTACTTGTTAAAAAGTTTTAAATGATCTGGACTAGGCTGCCCTTGCTTATAAATCTTTTCACAACTCTGTAGTAACAAAATAAGACAAAAACAAATAAAATCACAATTACTACAACAAATTCAACAGAACAAACTAAATTAAATATCTTAATGAAATGTAACAAACAGGTTTCCACTCAAATGCCGCGAACGCGGTATGAAAGTATCATATGTAAAGTATCGTATGTCAGATGTCAATCAATATCCACTGTCAATCGTAAGATTCTTTTTTTCGCCGTTGAGCTAAGTCAAAAAGTAGTATTACCGCCTCATCCTTCAGTAATAAAAAAAAAATGTTTTCAATAATGGCGTTGAAAATTTTGATAAATAGGTAGATTTGAGGCTTAGATTGGTAGACAGGTAGACTGAGGGCAAAGTAGGTAGATCTACCTAAAAGTTGGTAGATATGACAACATTGACTCGCACGTTGACGTTTGAAGTTTGAAGGGATGTCCATAATAAAGTACTACGTACCAACTCTGATGGGATGCTACTCTTTTATTTTATTTTATTTATGCAGAACTTAATTACGAACTAAAAATCTACAAATATTACGTCTTTTGCACCTTTTGTATTATGCTATGACAATGCTTAGCAAGTCGGTTGCTAAGGACGAACAATCACTCTCATTTTCTCAGTTTTTATCGACTCTACTCTCAATGCTTTTAACAAGTTGATCAAATAATCAGTTTCTTTATTTAATAGGGCCAAAAGGCTAACCATGCGGTTAAACTTTGAGAGTATCTTAAAACAGAGTGTTCTACAGGTGTGTTTAGTATGGTTTTCTTCATATCATTTCTTTGCAGTGCTTTTGGTGCTTCTCATTCCAATAACAACACAATACTCTCATATAAAACTAACTAGAAAACATCAGCTTTGTTTCTCAAAAGCCGATCGAGTTCATTAGAATCTTGATTTTTAGCGTGGATTATCTATGTTAAATTATCTGGATTTTTTAAAGACATGTCCTCATATTGTGACAAGTTGACAACTATCTACGATACTTGAAGCCACTTTTGTAGTTTTTGTAGACGCAGCATCTGAGCTTACCAGAAACCTTTTTTTTTTTTTTGATTATGATCAGAAACCGTCTTTCTCAATGCACTATGAACCTTCTTTTTTTTTATGATAATGTTAAAATCTATTACAGATGGGGGTAGGTTAATGTGCTGCGTCTGTACATGCAAATGCAAAGGAATATTAGAAAAACGGAAGATCGAAAAGACCTTTTAATTAATGTAGTAGTGCTTTTAAAAGTTTATAGAAGTAAAATGTATCACGTAATCAGTAACTAGACATAATTTTATTTTGAAGATTGTGTAACCAATAGTAACGTTTTTATAACTTCTTTTAAAAATGAAAATATAGTGAGTTTTCTTGGTATCTCCGCTGAGTCAGGCAACCTTGTTCAACAATTTTCAGTGACGTCATCAAAATGAGCCTTTCCTATTGGTTGGATATCACGCTATCGTGTATTTTTAGACGATGAGATCATCCTTCAGTTTCGTTTCTGCTGAAGTATGACGATACATCCAAAAAGTTATTTCGTTTATGATAATAGTCGGCGCTTATGTCCATTCGTTTCGCAGCTTATCGAATTCTAAGGAGAGAAGGGCATCCCCAAACCGACGACGACGTCATCGTTTGTGTGCAAACTGCAATGATGAGTCATCATTGTTGTGTTCTCGTTGGATAATCTTTTTCAATCCAAGGCGCCTTTATTTTGATTCCGTTGCTGTCACTATTGAACTGTCACAAGAAACTTCGCAGCATTTGATAGTTACGCGGAACTACAAACTTTGTTTGAACTTGTAGATCGCATTGATAATACGCGTTGTTACAAATTACGTAAATCGCATCTTGTTCTTGTGCTGAATTTGGACTTGAGTGAATCTGAACTGATGACGATGAAGCTAGAAATCAGTGATAGTCAATCAAACCAGTCGGACATTTCTTACGACGACAGTCAATCGTCGCAGGATTCCTCCACAAATGATTTCGTCTCATCCGTACCACCTTCTCGATCCTTACTTACGGTAAGTAATATAACACACGGTACATGCTCATGCAGGATTTCTTGAAACAAAGGTTAAATTTGCATAGGTACTACAGAATTACTTTGAAAGTTTTAAAGTTATATTCTTGGAACTTACAACGTATTTTGAGATCAGTTGTGATGCTGTGTGATGATGTAAGGCTAATTAAGTAGTGATAGCATCAATAGTAATCGTTTGTCATCACAATGGTCCTAGAATTTAATACATACATGATTTACTATCATAAATATAATAAAACAGGTTTTAAGTGATCTATTCCACTATAGTAATTTAAAGACCTTGGTGACATCTGACTTCCTGGTATCGCATAATGAATTGATAAACAAACATGACACTAGAAAAGACATTATTGCAAGTATTGTATTGTTTTTATCCTTGTCCTAGATAAAGAAATGTTAAGGCATGGAATCCTATAGAATTTTGTACCCGTGTGGTGTGGGGCAAAATTTATAACCAACACTTGCTTTGGACACATTACAATTGGCATGCTTAAAATTAATAATGTCATTCTTAATTTTATGTTTGATTCTGAATTCTATGTTTTAACGGAGGTATCCAAGGTATGAGGAAATGTATACAAAATTGTACCATTTATTGGTTTACAGCAAAAACATTTTACGCTATATTCCAAGAAAATCAACAACAATTATTATACTTAATTTACTAGTATTAAGTACTTGTATCTGAAACATTACATAGGGAAAACAAACAAGGTATGTACAAGGTTAATTTACATTGATCCAGTAGGTGGATCCAATGTCACTGTATTGAAAATAGGAACATGGTCTATTCCGATCCATTGCTGGATGCTATATTGGATTGAAACATGTTTTCATTTCTGCAGTGCCATCCAGCTGGAAATTATATATAAATAAGCTTAAATGTAGGTACTACCAAATCAGAAACATGTTATCCGGTGCAGGGTTCGAAGGATATATCAATTGATATATATCATGATATATATCCGATATATATCCGATATATATCAAACGATTTTTTGTGATATATATCAAAAAATAATAAATGGATTTTTACTATATTGTATTTAAGTACTTTTACCGACGCGCTGCGAATATTCGTTGTTTTTTCCGTCTTCAGACCGTCAAGTTCGAATTTAGCAAGTAGGTACTGCGATCAATAATAATAATGCAACGAAAAAGAGCCAAAATAATTTTCATTTCTATCATTTGTAAACATACTCCTTAAAAGTGAAGTGGATTTTTAAAATATTTTAATTTTGTTTCCCTAATATAAGACTTTTTTTTTTGAGAAAAAGATGTTTTTTTAGTTGATTTTTGTGAATTATAAGATTTTATGTTTTTATGTTTATTTTGTTTGTACTGATTTTAATTGATTTGTTAAATATATAAACATAAATAAAAACTAAAAATATGTGGTTTTTATATTATAATAATAATTCATAATGATAAATTGTCATGTTTCTGTGCAAATCGTATAGTAATAAGATAATAAAATGACAGTCTTAAGAAATGGATATAAATATCGGATATATATCCGATTTTGGATATATATCGGATATATATCATAAATATCCGATATTTTGATATTTATTATAAATATCGGATATTTTCGAACCCTGATCCGGTGTAATGTTGAGGCAACCAATTGGTCGGTTTTCAATTGTCAAAACAATTGTTAAAAAAATGGCCTCAGTTTGAGATTTATTGCACATACTGAGATTGTTTGACAATGCAAATGATATTGCTGGCCTTTTTTTATCACTATAAAAGTGGCGAAGTTGCGCTGGAAAAGAACACTTGCACTTGCCCAGCAGTGCAACAGCGTGAGCTAAACAATAAAAAAAAACTATGGTAAAATCATCAAATGAGTGACGCCCAGGGATGTTATTACCCTATGATTATCTTTGCCTTGCCTAGACATTTGGGAATACAGGAGTGACTTTTGCTTTGTTTTCTTTTTCCATTGACCAAGAATTGAAATCAGTTGTTAAGAGTGTGTATTCTGAAAGTTGGCAAAGTCGCAAATAGTTGTCAAATATTAACAAGTTTTAATTAATTTGTGCAATATTACTGTATGGAAATGAGAAATATAGCTCTGTAGTGCACACACTGTAGTGTACATAATAACTTTTCTTTCAGAAGTTGGTTGCAGAAAAAAATGAAATAAAAAAAAAACAAAGCCACCAACTTCCGAAAGAAAATTTATTACGTAGGTTATTTTATCCTTTTTTGTGGTTGCTTTTGAAGTCAGTTACTTTTTTTGAAAAAGTTTTTTATTTCTTAGAGTAGTCAAAGTACACTGCAACTGGCCTCAAAGTAAAAACTAAAACTTGTTTGTGTTCAAACTGACAACCATGTAAGTAATAGATTAAATTTTTCAGGGTTAGTTTATTGACTGATTACAACCACTCGAAGTTAATCAAACAGTAATGAAATGGAACCTCTTATCCATTCAAGAGACACAAATATACTCATTGATTAAAATGGCTAAATAATAAAGTGTAAATTTTTCCTGCACAATAAAATCATACAAATTTAACTTTTGCGGACCGATAACAATGCTTATCTCCTATCACTGGATAATATGGATTTATACCTGTCATAATGAGTCACCTTTCTTTATATTTAGGAGCTGTGTCATAGCAAACAAATTACGCATCAACATTGATAAGGTTCTCAGAAATTATTTGGGCTTTTTCATTACCTATGCTGATAAAAATTATTATTTTTTAATGAATATTTCTATTATTAGATGTTTAATCATTTTGCTAATTTGTTTTTTAATAGATTATTATCTTTCATGTTTTGTTCAGGTTTAGTGAGTAAAAGTTATTTTTATTATAATTTAATGTTTTAATTATAAAGATTATGATGATTCAGAATTATGTTTTCAATAAAGGAAATACATAGTACCAAGTTATTGTAGCACATAAAACTGTTTATTTTAGTGAGTCCTACTCAAAGCCAAAGCATTTATTTCAATTTGACCATAATAGGCGTTTTTGTCACAGAACATTTGAGTGCAAAAGTTTAATATTAGTATGCCCCCTAGCATAACATAGCTCTCTGTATATGAAACATAATATCTGTCATTATTTACCCATCTTCTTTTTTATCTTGGTAAAATCATCAAATGAGTGCTCCCGCTCAGGGACGGAAGGTACTGTCAGGCTCGTACTAACCATCATCATCATCATTGCACAACATCTAGTACCAATAATTTCATCAACACATTCCAGAATGGAATGCTCAAATCAAAGTTTTAAACTGCCTACTTGTTCTACATTTCCTAATTAAGGTGTACAATAATAATTTAAATATGTTATAAAGCTAATAAGTTTATTCTAACCAAGTATAGATAATTTAGGTGTTATTTACAGCATGATATAAAATATAATTTGTCAAAACATTTTCCCCAATGAAATTGCTATTAATAATGTCAGGAAAATGCTCATTATGATCTTAATTCCATTTGTGGGTTTATTTTTCCAAATACATATCCTGCGGTGCTAAGACAGGAAACTTCCACGTGCGTCCGTGGACTGGAGTTCCCTCTCGGATACGTCCGGGGGGAAGACCAGTTTTTCGGGCCGGTGCACCCTGGGATGCGGGCAAAAACTCTTCCTTAGGCACTGTGTGCCTAAGGGGTCTCTTTGCCCGTATGCAAATAGCCTGTCGGGTGGACGCTCCAACGCGTGTCCCTCTGAATAGCAGAGGGCACAGCGGCGGAGCGGGCTTGCGGACGGTGAGTAATGGGTAAGCTCGCCGTCCGACCAGGTACCAAGCCCGGGTCGGTGGCGCGTCGTGTTTCGCGCTTCACCGACGGGGCCCCTTATGGGGCCAAATGCCTGCCGGGGTCGCGGATTTTTTCTTAATCCAGGATACCGTGGCCCCGGAACGTAAAGGGCATCCGAAGGAACACGGGTGGATTTTAGTCAGTAAGAGTCTGACAGTCCCTTCCGCCCCACCCAGGGCGGGAGGACTCATTTGATGATTTTGCCACCCTAAAAAAAAAAAAAAAAATACATATCCTGTCGGAACATAAAGGGCTATTGAAGGACACCGTGGATTTTAGTCAGTACACGTCTGACAGTCCCTCCCGCCCTGCCCGGGGTGGGAGGACTCATTTGATGATTTTACCACGATAAAAAAAAATACGTATACTGTAAAACCCTTCTCTGTTAAATTCTGAAACAACACCTATGTTGTTTCTGAATGCCTCAGTTATAATAAATCTGATTCTAATTTACACAACAACTTTATAACTCTTCCGTCTTATTTGTCAATAATATATAAAAAAGACATTGCGTAGTTTCCCGAACGCTGCCCAACCGAGTTGGATTCGGCGGTTGACCTCTTTCTCGAAGTTGGACCTACCTAATTGGACTACTTGTCCTAAGTAGATATATGAGTCCACAACTTCGAGTACCGAGTTTCCAACAGAGACTGGGGTGGGCACAACATTGGCATTTGACATAATTTTCGTCTTGTCCATGTTCATTTTCAAGCCCACCCGCTGTGAAACTCGGTCGAGGCCATCGAGCATCATGCTGAGTTCCTCCATCGACTTTGCCATGACTACGATGTCGTCGGCAAACCGAAGGTGAGTGATGTATTCGCCGTTGATGTTGATGCCAAGTCCTTGCCATTCCAGGAGCTTGAAGGTGTCTTCGATTGTGGCAGTAAACAGTTTCGGGGAGATAACATCCCCCTGTCTTACGCCTCTTCTCAATGGAATCGCCTTCGTGCTCTGCTCCTGTACTCGGACCGACATGGTGGCGTTATTAAACCAACCCCTTCCACACCTCGATGTACCAATAGTCAATACGGCATCGCTGGAGTGACTCAAGTACCGCCCATGTTTCCACCGAATCGAAGGCTTTCTCATAGTCCACAAACGCTAAGCATGATGGCAAGTTATACTCTTCAGTCTTCTGTATAACTTGCCGCAGCGTATTGATGTGGTCATGGTACTATAGCCTCTTCGGAAACCGGCTTGTTCGGGAGGCTGGAAGTCATGAAGTCTGTGTTCGAGACGGTTCGTGATAACCCTTGAAAAAAACAGCTTATAAACATGACTCAGAAGCGCGATGGGTATGTAGTTCTTCAATAGGCTGTTATCACCTTTTTTGAAGAACAGCACCACCTCACCTCTGCTCCATGCTTCAGGCGTTTTGCGCTCGAACAGGACGGTATTAAAGAGCTTCTGGAGGACTTTAAGTACTGCGGTTTTCCACCCGCTCTCAGAAGCTCTGTAGTGATTTCGTCCTCGCCCGGCGCCTTGCTGTTCTTAAGCTGCTTCAGGGCCATCCTAATCTCGTACAGACTGATGTCCGCGATTTCTTCGGTATAATGTCGGGACAGCTTGGCTCTTGTTCCATAGAACCTCTCGATCTCGCCTAAAACCTCTGCTTTGGTCGACGCTATTCTGCCAGCCTCCCGTTTCAGCTTTGACATCTGGCTTTGCCCAATAGACTTGTCCTTTGCGAACACTTTGGAGTGTTTGGAGCCTTGGTTTCGCTGTATGGTCTCTTTAACACGATTCGTATTAAAGAGACGCAGATCGTGTCGCAAGGACTTAGATATACGTCTATTGAGCTGCCTATATGACTTCGCGTCATCGGAAGACTGCAACTGTAGCAAGCGTTGTTCAGCCATGAGGTTTAAGGTATGCTCGGTCAATTTCTGAGGTCTATCTTTACGGCAGGGTCTAAAAAACTTAGACCCTACCGTGCGGACAGTTTCCACTAGCTCGTCGTTGATCTCGTCCACTGAAACTAAGTTCTCAAGGCAAGCAAAGCGATTAGAGAGCTCGAGTTGATTATACCACCCTGCTCGACACACTGTCGGTAGTTATTATGTTGTTTACGAGGGACTTGTGAACGAGAAACCCGACACCACCTTGGAACTGTTGGTCGCCCTCCCGGTAGTAGAGCAAGTTACCAGACTTCAGGGTTACGGTGTCCTCCCCCTCTCTACGGACTTCGCATAACCCCATAATGTCCCAGTGTAACTTGCTCAGCTCCTCTTCCAGCTCACAGATCCTTTCGTCAGTGTTTAATGTGCGTATGTTGTGTGTTAGTGTTACCAGGGCCAGGGCGTGGGGGTGGGTAGCCGGATCTCTTCCGGAGATTCTTAGCACCTCCTGAATGAATAGATAACAGGGTCCGCCTTATGTACCACAATTGTACATGAAAGTGTAAATAAATAAATAAATAAATAAATAACAAGAATAAAAAAAAACAACCACTAAAAAGGGTAAAATAACCTACCAAAAAACTTTTTTTCGGAAGTCGGTGGCTTTGCTTTTTTATTTCATTGATTTTTTTACCACCGACTTCCGAAAAAAAGTTTTTTGGTAGGTTACTTTACCCTTTTTAGTGGTTGTTTTTTTAGAAGTCGGTTACATTTTTTAAAAAAACTTTTTTATTTTACCCTTTTTAGTGGTTGTTTTTTTTTTATTCTTGTTATCTATTCTTATTCTTGTTATAATTTTCTTACTTATGCACTAGAATTTTAATATCCCTAGCACCGGTTATAACATCGCCCATGTACACAATAAGGAAGAACACCAAAATAAATGTTTTTTTTTTATGGGACCAAATGGCAGGTATACTGCATCGAACAATAACCCATATGGGTCAATAGTATAAATGAATTAAGTCCAAATACAAGATAGCTGCTATAAACCGTTTAGGAGTTCCCTGAACTGTTCTTCGTCTTCATCACCAGAACCCTAATGACAGTTACAACCCATCTAGGTGTAAAGTTCTCATCAATATAAATGAATTAAGTCCAAACACAGGGTAGCTACTGTAAACCGTTGAGGAATTCCCTGAACTGTCCTTCGTCTTCGTCATCAGACCCCTAATAACAGTTACAACTCATCTAGGTGTAAAGTTCTTATCAATACAAATTAATCAAGCTCAAACACATTACACAAGATAGCTGCTGTGAATCTTCGAGGAGTTCCCTCGACTGTCTCTCGGTTCCATCATTAGATATACTCCAGACCTTTATTCAATTGTAGTGCTTTGAAATACTTAATGAAAAAAAATAATTTGTTAAATCAGTCGACGCCTACTCCTTACTGCTAAGGAGTTGTACCTTCCATCATCAGCTCAGCTACATGAGATGATGATTACTATACGCAAATACTTAAATTACTTCATAATATTTGCGAAAAACGATGTGTGGGCCTATAAAATTTGAGGGTTGCCCTCGATTTCTCCAGGATCCAATCATCAGATATTGAAATGGTGACAATGGGACCAAGCATCAGCTTTCAAATGAAAAAAGAATCATGAAAATTCGTTCACCCAGTGGCAAGTTATGAGGTAACAAACATAAAAAAAAAACAGTCGATAACCTCCTCCTTTTTTGAAGTCGGTTAATAAACTTAAATTTTATTAAAATGAATGTATTCTGTTACCACAAATGGTTTACAAATAGGTTATCTGAACCCTTTTATTATGACAAGTATGAATAAAGAATATTTTTAATACAATGTTGTAATATAATACCTAATACACACACCACAACTATTAGACGAATATTTTACCACAAGTTTTATCGACCGTTTGTTACCTACTTACTGAGTTTCTTTCTTACTTTTAATAAATTATTACTTACGTAATTTTCATCATCATAAGACGGAAATGCTTTAAAAATAATTTGTAATAATAATCGTGATTGTTGGTTCTTTTACAGTGTTTTTGTTAAGTACAACACGTGTAAGTGAACCATGTACAAACTTAAACAAATACTACAGAGTTATGATAACAATTTTGTTTTGAACAATGGTGTTTCCTTAATTGCGTAACGTCGGCATTCATTTTCCAATATGTAAATCTCAGTGTATCCTTAATTTATAATTATTCTTTAGTTAATTATAACGGGAATGCGAATATGGTAACACCGTTTGTATATCTATTTTGGGAATCCCAGTAAAAAACAATAATATATAAGCAGTTTTAAAATACTTTGATAAAACTCAACCTCAGGCTTGTTTTTAGGGGAACAAATAAAATATTGAGATATTTTTTATGATAAGATTTGAAGTAACATACTTAATAAGCATGAGTCACGTAGGTAATCTTATATAATGTGAGCTTGTAATGCCTAATTTCTTTGAGATTAGATATGTACAGGTACACGTTAATTTTGTAGGAAAAAGATTAGCGAGGGCGTTATCCGTCACCATTACATTCCCTATTGCGAGTCTTTTCTGTCACTCCATTGAAACAACAATAAATATATAGTATCAGTTGTAAGGGGGTCCGTCTGTGATTCAGTCGGTCTGGTGTCCTCCAAGCTAGCTGGTATAATCAGTGGTATTAATCCAGTTTGGATGCTTGACTGAAAAAATTGAATTAGACAGGCCTGTTGGTCTAGTGGTTAGTGACCCTGACTGCTATGCCGGAGGTCGTGGGTTCGAGTCCCACCCAGGACAAATGTTTGTGTGATGAGCACGATCATTTGTTCTGTGTCTGGGTGTAATTTATCTATAATATGTATGTATTTAGAAATATATAAGTATGTTTATCAGTTGTCTAGTACCCATAACACAAGCTCTGCTTAACTTGGGGCTAGATGGCGTTGTGTGATAGTTGTGGAATATTATTATTATTAATTAGATTATCAAAAAATATTTGACACGTATTTTTTCATTTGTTACGAAAACCAAAATTAACGAAGATTTATGACACTGCTAAAATTGCCAAAACGTCACAAGCAGGTACAGATTTTTCAAGAATCTTGAATGACCGACTCGAGCTTCTAGGCATGGAGTTGACTTCTAGTCTCAACTTTTTGGCGCCACCATTGAGTTCAAAGCTCAACTTGCGGCCAATAAGCTGGGCATCCTAAATAGAGTGAAGCGGTACTTCACGCCTGGACAGCTTTTAACTCTTTACAAAGCACAAGTCCGATCCTACATGGAGTATTGTAGTCACCTTTGGGATGGCTCAGCGAAATACCAACTTGCCGCTCTTGACTCAGTGGAACGCAGAGCTAAGAGGGTCGTTGGCGACGTAAAATTGGTGAATGCCAAGCTCCATAGCTTGACTCATCGCCCGCAAGGTGGCCTGCCTGTCTTCTACAGATTGTACTTCGGAGAGTGTATCGCACATCTAGACGCACGGCAAATTACCATCCTTACCTCATTGCTATACCACTAATTCGCACTAAGCGTTTCCAAACGTCTTTTATAATGCGGACAGCGAAGGAGTGGAACGGCCTGCGTCTGTGTTTCCGAACACGTGCAACCCTAATCTCTTCAAAGTTAGAGTGAACAGGCTTCTTCTGGGTAAGCTCGCTCCATCGTCGACCTTGTCTTAGTCACTCCTGACCTAGACTAAGGTCAAGAGCAAACCCATTAAACATAAACAAAAACCTTAAATTTTCATCAAAATCGGCCTCGAAGAATAGCGAAAAATACTCGAAGGAGTCGGGATTTCAGTATTTTCAGCCATTCTTCGTAGTTTCGGAGTTGGCCATCCACGCCCAGTTTGAGAACATAATTTTAGTTTTCGACCAAAATTATGTTAGTATGTATATAAAATACAGGACTATGCAACTTCATTTAATCTTCCACCCTTGCAAATCTTTCCTAAATTATAATTGTGCAAGTTACTGATATTTTTTTACGTGGTAAAATCAATCATCCAATGAGTCCTCCCACCCAGGGCAGAAGTTAAGGATGATGAGAAATAAAATATTGAATTGACCTGATTTAAAGAGCCTACCAAGTAGGTATGTAATGTATCTATTTCCTTCTGCTTTTTCCGTTTTGAGTTGTTATTTACCGTTATCGTGGTTTTGTCCAGAGCCAATGTAGTAGCTGGAAGCAATTATGAAAATAATGTGAAAACAATTAATTTATTAAAACTAGGAGATTGAAACTTCATACAATACTCTGATGACATTCTAATACGGATGGCATGTATAAACTTCTTTTGGACATTTGATGAAAATATGAGATTCTGGGATGCCTTACTTACCTATATCTGCTGCTATACATATACTGAAAACCCTAAAAATCTACTCAGTTACTTCAGTTTCTAATAGATTTTCTAAATTCCGGCCCCACCATTGCTTGGTAAAGCATTATATTTTATATGCCCAGAGCTTCTGTCATGTCCAAGAGAATGCTCTCTCTTATCACCACATAAGGAAGGGACATTGCACATTTTCTTGTTTGCTATTCTGTAGCTTTCTCAGATCCTTGCGCAGTTCAATAGATTTTTATCTTCATTAAATGAAGCAAACAATAATATACTCTTGGGCAGACCCCTGCTTAGTCACACAAGTCTGCACATACAGTGGGTTGCCAAATTAATAGGGACACTCACGTTTTTTATCAATTTCTTACTTTGGATGCACTTGACTGCAGTTTTAAGTGGTGTTAGTGATGCAGGAATATTTTATTTATGTTTGCCTGTTGTTTATGACTTATTTCATAAGTGGTTTTGTGGAGTTAGATGGTAAGATTATTTTCTACAAATTTTTAAGTTAAGTGAGTGTTACAGTTTGCTGAAGACGCGTGTTAGTGGAAGTTGAATTTTAATATTCTAAACAAAGTTATTTTGGTATTTAGTGCCTCAAATTAATTGTAAATGTAAGTATTATTATTTTATGTTTATAAAATTTATTTTTAGTGCTTATTATTGCAATAATACAATTTTTAAATTTTTTTTTTGGGTTTCAGCATGGGTAGAGGTTGTGATTTGACCCCAAAAAAGAAAAGCGAAATTAAAACACTGCTCAACACACCAGTCATTCCCAAAGGCAGATAGCAGATATTGCTGGTGTTTCTAAGTCAGCAGTTAACAAAATAAAAATTTCTTTGGACCTGGATCAGCCAATAACTCCTCAAAGAAAAGGTCATTGCGGACGAAAACGCATCACAACCCCACGTACAGACCGAAAAATACGGGATATCTGTTTAGAAAATAGAAAGAAAAGTGCTGGATTGTTAACCCAGATGGTTCAGGAGTCAGGAATTATGATATCCAAAAGAACTGTACAGCGTAGGTTGGCAGATGAAGGCCTGACAGGACATCGTCCCGCAAAAAAAACCAAGGCTGACAGAGGCAATGAAAAAAAAACGTCTTGCCTGGGCTCGTGAACACCGCCATAAGACTGTTGAGGACTGGAGTAAGGTCAGATTGTATTAATATATTGATATTTTCTACAATTTAAAATACCTAAATCCAAAAATATAAGCAACTTTTCATTTTTTACAGGTGTGTTTCTCAGATGAATCGTCATTCGAAATTTTAGCCGACAAGAGCAGCTTTGTCAGACGACGCCCAGGTGAAAAATACCACCCTGACTGCATTGTAGAGAGGGTAAAACACCCTGTTAAAGTAATGGTGTGGTCAGTTATAAGCGCCAAAGGGGTTGGGCGCCTCTACATCGTCCAGGGAACTATGAAACAAGACCAGTACAGGCAAGTTTTAGAAAATCGCTTATTGCCGACACTTGAAGAATGGTTTCCGGACGGTGAAGAATTCGTGTTTATGCACGACTCAGCACCGTGCCATAAAGCCAGGAGCGTAACCAAGTTCCTGGCAGACCACAACATCCCAGTTCTACCTTGGCCTGGCAATTCTCCTGACATGAACCCCATAGAAAATCTATGGGAGATCACCAAGGCAGAAATAGCCAAGGAGAAGATAACCACCAAAGTAAGACTCATTGAAAAACTGATTAATGTGTGGCACCATAACCCTAATATAAAAGAAAGTGCAAAAAAGTGCATAGAAAGTATGCCCAGGCGTATAGCAGCCCTGATTGAGGCAAAGGGAAATGTCACGAAATACTGATTTATTTGTCTGCATGTTTATTTTTTTTGGTATAAAATTTATTTTTTGACATTTTATTGTAGAATTATTATTTTATAATTCTTAAATAGTTGTATTATCATATTAAAGCTTTTACCATATAAAAAATGTGTTTTTATAATTAATTTAATTCAAATACTTTAGCAATACCGTGTTTTTGCAACTGTCCCTAATAATTTGGCAACCCACTGTATTTTTGAGGCAATAGGAACACCATTTTCTAAAATCCTGCAAAGTCTCTAGAACTAATCTTCTCCGTTAGAGAAGCAGACAAAACCTGTTTTTTTTTTTTGCCAATGTCACGCGGTATTCTCGGCCTACTAGACTTCGGCGAAGGGAGATAAGTGAAGGAAATGAAATACCTCGTTATAACAGTTTATTATGCCCTTATAATACTATCATTGGGGGAGTGATGTTGACCAAATGTTAGTTCGAATTTAAATCCTTTGTTTACACTTCTCTAAACAAAAAATAGTCTCACTAGTAACTTAGTCTTATTTATTTATTCACGGTCCGCGTAACACCGAGTTTTATTCTAGGTAGGTACTGATCAGTACTGATTGAATACTTGGACTGCGATAAAAACTTATGACTTGTGTAAGTAGTCGACTTTACCCTTTTGTTCGCCTAGCCGTCTCATCTCCGTTGAATCTTTTTTTAACTGTGTAATTAAACAGCAATATTTTAAGTTTATAAGCAAAACCTGCAAATTTTATAAAATGTCATTATTTAAAAGATTACGTATTGTCACGATATTTGTTCAAGGTGATGCGAAGTGGGTAGGCATAGACACTGTGTCTGGTTCCATCCATACGATACTTTACCTAACACCTATACTTTAGGGAAAATATTACAATTACCTATAATAACAACTTGAATTTCCATAATACCTTTTGTGCCGCTATATGTTTGAAAAAGGTTAAAGCAGGAAAACATTGCGGAGTGCCGATGACCGCGCTCGGGGCTGACGTCAGTAATTCGAGGAAAACTCGGGTCTCGCTCGGGCCCACGCGTCGCACGCGCATGTCTACCAACCAACACTCACGAAACAAACGAACGTAAATTGATCACACAATATGTTTCCATTGACTGGCTGATGGAATGGAATCATGATATACAGTACCTAAGTACTTGATATTAATCTTCTTCAAATTCTTGATTATTCTTATTAATTTATTTACTCGAACAGAGTTTTGGCACAATGGAGCTGATAGCTCCCTCAAATATCTGGAGTTGTTCAAAGAGCAGTCTATTAATTCACTAGACTATTAATACTACTATTATTCTTTCATAATTTAATTAAAATACAAGACGTGGTTCGCAGAATTTTCTGCTACGAACTAAGACCTTGAAAAGTGGCATGTGTATGGCTCAAGGTAAAGCAACGTACCTATAAGCAAACGGACGACCTGCAAATTTTACGCGTTGTTTTCATCTGGAAAACTAGGAAATCTGTTTACCTACTAATTACAATACGAAAGCTTAGAATTCAAATTTATTATATTGATTCAAAAACGTCAACATCTTTTTTTTCGGTGTACCTACTTCTTAAGGAAAACTAATTAAACCATTAAATTCTATATTTTTTTTCCTTTTTAATGATATATAGTTCATCTTTGTTGGGTTTATGGACCGAGGAGTGGCCGAGGCTTCAAGGGAAACTTGGCAATGTCTTTTGGGATTCGTACCCTCAGTTACCGTCGTAGAAGGCCAGCGCTTATACCAGTAAGCTATTCAGAGGAGAGTGTGGAATTATGAAACACGTCTTCGGGCAAATCTTTTTGCTGTACCTATGTTGTCTGGTGACGTATTAAATTTTTTTAAGTCACACTAGCATAGAATGGGCCAGATAGGATTCAATCCAACTGCTGGTAAAGTCCTTCCCGAAATCTATCCAGGAGCTCTTGCCTTGGATCACCTCAAACCAGCATACTATGCATTCCAAATAAGAAGGAGAGAGTCAATGACCTCCATTTGTCAACTGTCATTTGATTATAACGTTTAGCAATAAAATATGTATTTTATTATTATCTTGTAAAAGTACTTTTAGTAGCATTAGCAACAGTAGCAAGCAGCGAGCAGTGGTGGCCCAGTGGTATCGGCCTCGACTTAGGAGTTGTAGGTCGTGGGTTCGAATCCAGTCAGGCGTATTACTTTGTGTAATTTATTTCAACACCACTGCTCTCAAAACGGTGAAGGAAAACATCGTGAGGAAACCGGCATGTCCTAGAACCAAAAATTCGAAGACATTTGTGACATCTACCAATCCGCACTGGGCCCGCGTGGTAGATTACGGCCTACTCCCTTTCACAGAGAGGAGGCCTGTGTCCCAGCAGTTGGAACATTTATAGGCTGATGATGATGATGAGATTACGAGATGATATAACAAAAATATCAACATGTAAACAACTACCTAGATGATATAACAAAAATATCAACATGTAAACAACTGCACGATACCTAAACTGTTACTGACGTCCAATCCAAGTGTGGAGCCAAACGACCTAATTATCTATTCGTCTGAAACTTATTGACACAGTAATAATATGACGTATTCGATTTAATTAATTAATTGGTATACTGCAATTATTGACTTATTTGCAACGAATTTTGTTATCTAGTCTCCTCTCTTGATTTTGACCTTCATTCTGTCATTCATTATGTTTGTCTTAAAACTCGTTTCTTTTGTTTGTCCAAAAATAGACTACCGCTTGTTTTTCTGTAAAATAGGAATTGAGCATCGACTTGTATCGCATTAATGGGTAGCGCGCAAACGTTGATTAGCAAGTCAATTAACACGGGTTCAGGTTGGGCAAGCACCTCACACCTCCACTGCCTCAGATTTATCGTTCCTGTAAATGATTCCAAGATACTCTACATAGATAGTGGTACTTCCTTTTGGTCTAGTTAATACTGAGGCGTGTATTGTTTAAAGTAAGTTCTATAGTACAATGCTCATTACTGTGTTACTTTGGCAGAATTTCCTATCTGCGCCATTCTACAGAAAATTTCATTAATTTCGTGATCAACGTCTATTTGGAAAATCGCTTCGTCATTCTAACCAACCACAAAATTATTGGCTGTTCGTAATGAAAATAAGAATTTTAAATATTGCATCAGATAATACAGCAATTTTAGAAAACATAACGGCAATGTAGCCGAATACATAAATAAATTAAATATTTGTGACGACAATGATGAAACTAAATTCATATATTTTTTTAAGTATTTATGTAAAAGTGGTCTTTGGTTCAATTTTTTTGGCAGATGAGATTATAACATACAACTTAGTACTGGAACTACTGGATGGTATTAACGAAGTTTTAAAACAACATGAGCGAACGTACGACCTTTCCAAAATACGTAGGCACAATGTCGATTGTCGATAACAACTTGAATAAAGTAACAACAATTCCAGTGAAAAACATTATAGAAATTGAAGTGGCCCGATGCTATGCGATATCAACATGAGAACATTTATTTATTTCGAAGTATGACATCGACAGTTTTTCGTAGAAAATAGGGCTGAACTAGTGGGAAGCATTGGTTCGCGTGACTGCTAGTCAAGGACGGGCCCTTGAACTGTCCGGGAGTTGAACGACTTGCGATCTCGCACGAACGATAGGCAAAAGCACATGTTTTATGGCGGTGATGACTTGTGTATAGTGATTGATGGTCATTCCGAAAATTTCTGGGACAATCTATGGCTTTTGGACAGTATTCAGCCTTAAATCTGGGTTCTACCTTTTTGGCTTCGTCGAAACTGTCTTCCGCTTCCGCTTTAGAAAGGAGTTTTGATTTCGTAGAACATTGAGACATGTAAGATTTTGTTGCATCAAAATCCGAGTTTAAATTTTTCTTACTAAAATTTGAATGTACAGGTGAGTTCCCCAAATTCTAAACTAGTTGGAAAATCCCGTTTACGGGTTTGGACACCCAGATGACCCAGAGAAACAATTTGGGTTGTTGTTTTCTGCGATACTAAGCTTGGGATTTCTTTTTGATTTTTTTCTCGGTTAGTAATGTGCGGCTTGCTTCTCAGACTCTTTCAAGACCACAATTTGTGTATAAACAAAACATAATTGGGTCTGAGGTCGGACTTTGTACGACCCTGAAAACCATGTTAATATTAATTATTCCAGAGTTCTCGGTAAACTTATTGGAAGCCCTAAAGCAAATATTAATTAAACACCTATAAATTGTAGGAAACTACTTTTCGATGAACTAGTTTTGTTATTTACACTATTGAGGAAAAGGGTAGTGTGTTATCAAAATACAACGTATTACTTGATTTGACTGCTACGATTTCCCGTGAAAATGATAAGCAGTATGTTTCTGTTAGAGAGGTGACGTCATGTTTATATCGGCCCATCTTATGTAATGACCAATCGTGTTATCAGACGGCGTGGTTCCTTCCTTACGGCATTTTCTTTTCTTTTTTTTTCAATTTTCTATTATATAAACGCAGTAATACTTCAAGTACGGTGTAAGTAAAATACGAAAAATTATGTGAACGTCGTAAATTAATGTAAACCTAATGTTAATTTAGTTAAGTTTCTCTCTAAGTGAACTGTAATTTGTTCTTTGAGAAAATAAATGTCTTTAAACCGAAATTATACACCATAATAAAGATTGTGTCATTAATATTAATAGTATCTGTCTTGATTTGTTTCAAGTCTACGTCAAAACGTGCATTATCAACATCGTCTTTGAAATCTAAACTCATGCTTCTTTATACATGTAAATAATTACAAGATAGTTATCAGAGTCTAAAGGCTAAAGTTTATAATTGTGAGGAAAGATTATTCTGTAATGTGATTTTATAATTGTAATAATGATTCATAGAATGTTTTCGTTAACATAAACTCGGAGATTACTCCAACTCACTTGAGAAACTAGACTAATGGTACATTCGTCGGTTGTCGATAATCTTTTGATTTCAAAATCTTAAATGTGGTATTATAGTTATTTAGTAGACGGTAGTTCACTATTCTAGTTCTTCATCTTACTGTATGTTTCTGTTAACAAATTCCGTTCTAAATATCTACGGGCAAATCGATTGGAACCTCGGATAAGTTACTTATTGCTACAGCCAGCTGCATTTTGCCGCATACACCAACCTCATTATTTCTGATGGCCATTATTGAATTGAGGGTATTTTATTATTCCCTAATTGATCTTCAGCTTCTGTTTCCAACAAGAATTGCACATTTTAAACTAGAGAACTGTTGCGTTACATTATAATAATTGTAACAGATCGAAGCAATTTGTTTTGTTCTGTTAGATGATTCATTATAGTTTAATTACTGGCTTTGTGGTCGTAAAACACCTATACTTTGTTTGCTATTCTGCTGCCTATTAAGGATGCCAAATGACCTACTTTACCATGTGCGTCTATCACAACATTGATTTAGTATTAATTCATACTACTACTTTGCGAAAAGTTTCTACGACTAACTTGCTTCAGATTCTTACGAACCACTATAAAAAGAAAATGGAAATCCCAGATCATTTAGTCACACTGTTTTGTTTCGTTTGCCAACTGATACTCTTTAACTGCATGAAAATATTTACTTCCCATGTCATGGAAAAGCTATTCCTTGAATCATTGGAACATCGCTTCATTCAAAGAACCGTAAAAAAATGTATTTGGCTCGGTTAGCGAATTGTTGAAATGCTTCGACATAAGACCTTTTGGATGCGAGTCGTCGTTTGCGCGTGCGCGTTGCGGCTTGGTATCATACAAAACCGGCCACAAGCGCGCCAACTGACTCAGTCTGATATAAAACATTCTAGCTACGCGTACGTCTACAGTTTGTAGAAGCCTTCGTATGACTCATACTCTTATCATATTGTGAATTGACGCTCCGTGAGTTTCGCGAACTCTTTCATTGTGAACTTTTCAATTTGTTGCCCTTAGTGGATAGTTATAGTTAGTTTGGACAATATTAGTGGAAAGTGGTCTTCATGTCTCAGCTGGTGCCATACCACCTCATCAGCAGCGAGCAAGACGACAGTCTGATGTTCGCTACCATGTTTGATTACCAGGCAGACGAGTATAAGAAGCCAATGGTGAGTTTTGAAACCCTCAAATTTTTGTCAGTTTTTGCGTCATTGAGAGCCAAAGTTTGCGCGACACTTCGTGAAGTGACTTCGTAAACAACTTTCTCAAGTTGGTGACAGTTAGTTTTATGTGTGAATGGTGCAATCTTTTTACTTTTTGTCGTCCGTTTTAAACTTTTGACTCCGTTTATTTGATTGACCTTGGGAACAATTCCTTATTCTACATCCTACCTCTCACTAAAATATAGTTCGCCATAGTTCCTTAAAAGTTGGTCACAAGTTGAATGTTTCTCTAAATTATCTTTCTACCTTGTGTATAAATTATGTAAATAGTATATATTACGTTTAAAACAATGCTGGTACTGTTGTGACACCAATAATAGGGTCCCTGTCACTGTGAAATACCTAGCTAGAACGCTATTGGTCTGTTGCTTGTGCGAAAAGGACGAAGACTAGATCTAACGAGACCTGTATCACGTTTACCAATATTTGATATATGAATTTTTACTATATTATTTTTCGCAGATTTTAAACTTTCTTTACTAATACATAATTATATTTATGCTCATTCTGTTCTTCATTATGATAGCCAATTTTCTTAATCTTATCGTGGAACGTTCTAGAATTTGTTAGCACATATTGAACACCTGTATTACAATATCTACATTTGACAATATTTACGTCATTAGCAATTCCAGGAGTTGTTTGTCTGTTAATTGTATTGTTACAATAATGTATTCCTATTATTAGAAAATGGCGTAACCGCCACAATCTGTGCAATATGGTCGTCCTCATCCACAATAAATTATAATGTTACAATTTTTTTATTAATACCGCCTTTATCAGTTCCGTCGTTTTGTAAAAGATGGCGCTACTCGCAGCATTGCGCGCTAATTTTATCTACAGATACGATGGGTACACAGCGACATGTGATAATACTGTAGAGATAATAATATCAGTATTTTATTTACAGTTATTAACTTTCAATTTCAAAAACAAAGGAAAATTAAATAGAACATTATCAATATTTTTGTTTTGTAATTCATCACGTGAATGGTTTTCGCTGTCTCGTGAGGTTTTCTCCTTATCACTGCTTGCTTGACGTCACATATGGTTCGAGGCGGTGACGTCACCCTATGACGTCATCGTGACCGACTGCGCAGTGCGCGAGGCTTGAGAAGTTCCACGAACTTGTATCGCTACCTGAACCATTATTATAAATTTATAATGTAACGTCTGTGTACAGTTTTTACATTATTTTATTTGATCATTTATAATGAAGACTGCAATAAAAAATCTGCCTTTTGGAGATTTAAAATACTACCTACAATCTCAAGGAAGTTAGAGAAAAATTTCAGTCTGGTTTTTCCGTTGGCAGACAACTCCCTTTTAAAAGGGGCCTGGCTGGTCTGTGGTCACGTAAGCCTGTGGTGCATGTAGGTACCACAGCATGTTTTTCAACCTCAATTCATTTCTTTTCTACTAGTGAGTCATCTAGTTAAACAACACGTACATAAGTAGGTATAGGTTATTTCATAATCTTGCGTGAGATCTTATTTCTTATTCTCATATTTTTATTTCATTTTCTATAGAGATGAAATAATGTAAATTATAGTGTTAAATGAAAATTGTCTTACTACAAAAGAGGACATAGTTAATGAAAACATACTAATCGAATGACGTCATACACTAGACTTGTTTACTTTCAATATGCATGAATGAAATCCTTGGATTTCCCCAACACTATGTCTAACTTAGCATTGTTTTCCCTACAAACTACCTTGCTTTGCCTACAAATACTTATGGTACCCAATAGGTTTTATTCATTTAGCACAATAATGAATATTCTAGTTTCTAGTGCAATCTCTCATTTGTGTTACGTGAGATTATCAACACAGGCGTGGCGAAGCGAAAGTGGGGATATCTTGTCCCCTCCTCTTTTGTTGTTAACTTCATAACGGTCTTCATCTAAAGTGCTGTCTTAGTCCCTCTGAAACAGCCCATTAAATTCATCTACGTTGCAGAAACAACTGATCTTTTAGGATCTGATAAACGAGACTATCAGTTGCGCAAGCACAACCGGATTCGTCGGGCGGCGGGCGGGGCAGGCGCAGCGGTGATGGTAACCTTTGCGAAGCGAAAACGTCAAGTCCGGCTGACTTGACCCACTTCGCGCGCTTGTGAAATTTCTCCTGCGCCTGACTGCTTCCAAGAACGATTCTGTGGTTGGGGAATCCCCACATGCTAGAACGCAACACGCTACCATTTACCTGCTTTGGACAATTACCGTTACTTCAATCATTCGACCTTTAATTAATGACCTATTTTCTCCTGACGCAACTAACGTAACAGATGCATTGTCTATTGAAATGTAAACTGATTTCAACCAACTATTAACCTTCTTGACTTGAGCAGATGTATTTTATAGACGGACACCTATTAAACTGTTGTAGTCAATACGGGCCGGATGTGGACAATTTGTTTTAATTGTAATCAACTCGGAATCGGCCTTAGTTGAATATTGTCAAGGAAAACCACTGTCTGGACTTTCTTGTGTGTTCTTTCGTAAATAGGATTTAGTGGCATTTAATGCTTTATCTTATATAAAAAAAAGCTTTTGTGGTTTATGCATATCCTAACTGGTTTTTCCCATATCGTTTGAATTAATTGTAACAAAACCCGTTTTCACGATGTTATCAGTTATTTTTTTCGAAATCATGAATTGATTTTATCCTTAAAAGCCTACATTGTAAAAAGATGCGTAATACAAGTTTTTGGTTCGCCGTAGTAGAATTATTATCGATACTATCGTGTAACAACGGATTAGATAAATCTTTATTGTACTAATACACGCTGAGTTTTCCAAGAACATTGTGAATCATCGGAAGTAGGCAAGCCTTATTTTTTAATAAAGACATGACAAATACTTGTAAAATTGCTGGTTAGCAGTATGGTCATAATTTACAAGTTAATTTTAAAAGGTTTTGCTTTTTTGCTGTCGAGTTCCAAATTGGGTCAAATTACACATTGATATACGGAGAAATATGTGAATGAGATGAAAAAACTTATTATAATTAGATGTTAAATTCACGATGCGATGGCTCTAATCCCCAGTTCTCTAGAATAAACTTAACATAACTAGGTACATCGTCATCTAGTTCCATATTTATTACATAAGCACTTGAAAATATTAATATTTATAGTCACACGTGCCAGTATTAAAGTCATTATTAATAACTGTACTCTGTTGGCGTGTCCAATTGATTAAGTCTTTATTCTTTATCCCGTTTTTGTGAGCTGTCTGATCGTCTATTTTATGGATCTTTGTAATGCAATAATAGTTCTTATGTTAATAAATTGCAATAGGTGTTCCGATGCTATTCTCGAATGGTGGTAAAAAAATTGCGGCCTGCACACCTGCGAGCAGTCGCGTAGTCCGTGACGTCAGAGGTTAAGCATGCGGTGGTTGTATGTGAAACTTATTGTCTGTGCAACTATTTTAATAGTAAATTACCTTATAAAGACTTCATTTATCTGCGATTTGTCTTTGGCTTAAATTCCTGGGTATCATTCTTAGCATCTCTTCATCTTCAGCGTCATTGGTAGTTTGTCTATTACTGATTCAGCATAGGTTTCTTCCCTTTTCTACCATTCTTCCATGGTCAGAGTCTCTTCCAAGTCTTACTCGAAATCTTCTGATAAGTCATCCACTGCACTGTTGCTTTACATTTACAACAATTCCAAAGACCCTTTGATTTCTATTGTAACAGTACCTGTTATTACACCGACTCCATTAAATCGCAGTACACCAAAGACAATAAGATATTACGATGTGATAGCTGCACTATACAAAACGAGCTTTTATGCAGTTGCACAAGTAGCTACAATAAACTCTGAAGCTGACTTCTTTATTACCTTTAAAAGATAACACGGCTGCGTTATCCGTTTTGACCCATTACATAAAGTGTTTTCCATTGTCTCCTGGCATTCATTGCTTTCGAACTATGCTGCGTTCAAATCTTACAAAGAGAACAATATTGGGAAAACAGTAAAAAGGTTTAGTTGGTGGTACTTTCTTGATATTTGTTTGTGGTTGTGTGTGCTCATGGGATTCTTCATCACGCAACAAGAATTCTTATTCATTTCAATCTTGTCTATGTATAACAAAGTTTCAAATTCGAGATTGTGTTTTTATACAGTATTTTTTATATGAAATGTAACCTTATAAAACTTGGCAATTATACTAACTATAATAAGTCTAGACTCCTTGTCTGCAGCCAATGTAATGACTTGCAAATAATGCTGTAAAGTACAACCATGAAATTTTAAGTCAAGGCGACTCCACAATAAATGGATGTAGATTTTATCATGATTGCTTATAATATTATATTGTTCGTTCTGATCAAGTCATTCTTACCTATTCATGTTACACTGCTTAAGTGTTCTGTTATTATACGAATTTAAATATTTACAAAATTTGGTTCTATGGATCCAGCCAAGATTATCACTAAATTCCATTGGGTTTTTGCCACAATGCATTTTTAGCCTTAATCCCTTTTGTCTTTAACTGTCGTATTTTATAACTATGGTCATCTGTCCCAGTTTGCTAAACCATTGTGGTCATAGAATAGAATATATTTATTGTACACCAAAATTACAAACAGCGTTTTACAGTATTGTTAATCTTAAGGGTACAACGGCATAGTCAAGTCTATCACTAAATACCTTTGTTTTTTCTACCACTGACTTTTAATCCCTTTTGTCTTTTCTTGCACAAAATGTTTCTCCTCTAATCGATTAGTTATCTCGGTCACATTAAGTTGTTAGAGCATGGTAGCTGTCACTACGGTGCTAAGTCATGCGGTCCGGTCTTGTCGCACCATAACCAACCTCCCACGTTGTACAATGTCATGTTGACGTTTATCCATATCAAAAGCATCGTAAACTCCAATATTTGTCTGCAGTTGAAATGTAGGATATTAGTACCGTGAAATAGCTTTCGTAGAATACATTTTTCCTTCGACTTCGACGAAATATACCTACTTTGAGGAAAAAAAATAAAACGGTACTTCCCACACAAAACTGCATGTTTCGTGAGAAAGTAAATGCAAGGTCACCAATACTTTTAACATGACGAGCTTCTTTTTCTGTATTTTCCGCTTCTAGGAAAGTAAGATAATCCTAAGCTAAAGGAATGTTAGCAACAGCTTCAACGTTAGTGTTGTCTTCAGTAAATATTTCGTCTGTAAATTGGAGTACAATGGTAATAACCTATCAAAACTAGCAAACTACACCATTTTGTGACGGCCTCAGGCAATACAGGAAAACGTTTTTGTCTTGAATAGTCGGTAATTGCAAATAAATAGATACAAATACAGTTATTTCAGTTACAGACCATGTGTTTTTATCCGTTTGATATTGAAATTTCCTGTTTGTGTAAGCTCATCAGTTTTATTATAGAATGCGATATTGGACAAAGTTCATGTCATTGTATTATTTTATAGACCTTCCTTATTCATAAACTTAACTTGACATTGGTTGATAAATCTTCCCATGGTTTTCATTGTCTAATAAATCAGTTTGAGAAATATTGTGTTTTGGTTACAGAGCAGCTATACTCAATTAAAGGGATAAATCCTCAAACTTGATGAGAATTTATTGTAGCAGTAAAAAAATTCAAACAAATGTCGCTTATTAAGGTCTAACACATTCCTAATGTAAATGAATTCTAAAAGTTGTGGTTGATTGATGCGCCCCATCGCGCCTTTAGTTACGGCTACTTATGGTTGAAAGACCCAAGCACGCAACCTTGTACAAATAAAGAAAAAAGTTGTAATACACTTCTGTCGTTTTTTTCATAGCTGTTGCCTCCTAATCTATTGTTGAAGTTAACTGTTGGGTTTATCCAACAATGCAGATTTCGTCAAACACAATTGGATGACATTGTAATGCCATAAAATTTTAAGAAGTCTATTTACAAATAATGCCGCAAAGCCTGCCGCATAAATTGTTTCTCGGACCTCTTTGGGAGACATTGTAACGGTGCAACAATAATTGCATCGAGTTCTGTTTGTACCGGGATCCGTTAAAGGTAGTTAAGGATCCCGACTGTTGACCACGGGTACCCAATGAGTCACACGTTTGGCTCGCACGGCATTCCGCCGGACATTCTGTCCATACCGTTTATTTATCTTGATCGCGGGATTATGAAGCTAGGTTGCCTCCACAATTAAACATTTACATAAGTGCAGCGAAGTTGAGTTTTATAAATTCTAAACAAAGGATTCCCTGTATAAATTAGCGAGCTTAATTTTCTTTGTTTCACGAAGCAATAATAATTACGTCACAATAATAAGCATGGAGCTGATATTTACAACAGCTGCGGAGTCCTTGTTCCGATTATGGACAAGAATCGTGCTTACCGCTCTATAGATTACTGACATTTTCCACGTTTCCGCCTCGAGTGCCTTATTAAAAGATGTCATAGTTGCAGGCGAACTAATTGCATTAGATCATTGTTATAAATATTTACGCACATAAGATTTGTCTAATGGTATCAACCCTTTTATAGAGCAGAATTTATCGGTTGATGGAATTTCAAAGTTCTCGGGATACCATGAGACGGTGAAACATACTTAGAAGGAAAAGCTATAAAACCAGCATATTTTAGTATGCTGCACAATTTATTATTGCAGCGATGCGTTATAAATTAATATAATTATAAAGCCACGCCAATGTTATACTTGCAATTGCAAACAATAGACTTCCAGGTAGAATTCTATTGGAATTATATTGATACTTAGAAATTCAAAAGCATATTGCGAAATTTCCATACCATTTATGAAAATTAAACTATCTACACTTTTGTTATTTTAGATAGCCTCATCATCTACATGAGAAGCACTATTTCCACCCTCGAAGACTTGGCATAATAGGGCTATGAATTGTAGGCAGTCTGCCGCCCACAACAAAATTCGTGATAGACGGCACAATAACCGCACTACCAATACCGACGCCATTATTTAATGAACCCTCGTCAGATGAAAGGTCAAATTATTTGAAAAGATTAATCTCGTAATTTATGTGGGCCTAACGCGCCCCGACAGATTTCTCGCCTGACGGACAGAGTTATATGACATTGATTTTATATTTTATGTAACGCACAAAGAAATATGGGACTCCTTTTTTTCTGAATGTATCCAACAATCTTGTTTGATAGAATAGTTTTTTTTGTGTTCTAAATATTTTGATCACTATTGTTTTGCATTCTCGACTCACCATTTTCAACGGCTTGGGTTAATATTAATCAAAAAACGTAATTCTCCAATGTGGTATAAATTGTCGGGCGGATAATTTGCACGGGCATGCCAGTTTACTGAGAGTAATGTACTCGTAAATGTTTACGACTGTGGCTGCGTTTTCAATGTTATTTAAATCATTTTTTTGAGATTCCTCCGCACTGTTATATAGGTTTTGCCATTACGGATTATCGATGATAAATATTTACTTTTATGGCATTCCATTGAATTTGTGCAAAATTTTATCGTCATGTCTTTCACACGTTGTCAAGATTGCATTCTCTCTTTCAGATTTTTTTCTATATACGGCAACACGTCTTCCATTTCTGACGGTATAATTATCCTCAGAAGTGGAAGATTTGTTGCTTTCAGTATTGTTGTATTTTGATTGTTATTATTTCGGACATCAAGTCGGTCGCTCGTTTTTAAAATAAATTGTTTTGATAACATGGGATGTCGGTAAATAACTGAATTAATGGGTTTCGAATGGCTGCTTACTTGCCGCAATTCTTCGAATCCAATTTTGTATTTTACTACACCCACGCAGTTCTTAATTCTGATACATTTGCAGAAGGTCGCGTGTCGTGTAGTTACTGGATTTCTTTTTTTATATATTTCTTTCTCTATTAATTTGCTTATTTCGTTTCACATTGCCTGGCATATCGCGATTCCCACCTATTTATGAAAACATGTTAAAAATAATATATTGCTTAATTCGACAAATATATTTATCATCGCTATATGACTACAAAGTACAACTACGTAGTGGATTACTAGTAGTATGTTGATAGCATCGCAGATCATTGAACCTCTGCGTATGGGTGATGGGACTTAAATATTTGTGATCTTACCGACCAATCAATCACCTTGACTGGGATCAATATTATTATATAGGTATCTATTTTCATCTTAAATAACAATATTTGTTGACTTATTTTCGTTATTTAACAAAATAATCAGATTTTCCTCAATCTTTCTCTTTCTGTTCTCCCCCCGTTTTATGGATCATTACCCCCCGCCTGTGCGCGCTTATGCAAACGATTCTACACATGCATGGTTGATTGCACAGCATTGTCAAACTTTGGCATTAGCACGCTTTTAATTATCATCATTATGAAACAGCCCTGTGTTTAACGACTACTGCTTTATAAGCAATAAGCATTGCACATAGCTAACTTGTTGGATAGACTAACACATAATAATCTTCTCAATGTAAACCACATATCGTCATAATAAAAAAACCCGGTCCTATGTAGTTTGCGATTTAGATCATAAAAAGAGGTATTTTCTTGAATTCGGCATTGCACGGTAAAATACAAACTTTGGTGTTTGATTTTTTTCTTTGGTGAAGATGGTTTCAGATATAACTTCAAACGTCCAGTTAGTTTGTCATTGCATATCATCGTATAAGACCTTCACATAGTAAACTTGTTATCAGATCTGATATTTGCATTTTCACACCTTATGCGTAGTTGGTTGAGCTTGAGAGTCCATAGGTGTGCAGTGGTGGAAGAAGCCGACGGCGACTCGGCTGGTCGTGCTCGACATGCTTGCACTAATTCAATTATTCCGTTTATGTACCGCACCGATCGCATTGCATATTGAATTTCTGCCCGACGCACTACCAGCCCAATTAGGAGGACACTAAAAAGGTGCTGCGTTTGTTTGCGCCTCATTGTTCTCATCGGTATCTGGGCTGCCGCCATAGTTTCGCAAGTGGCAAGTCTCTGTTTCCTCGTCTTTTTAAGGAATCGAAAGTTGTTGATTTTCTGCAACGCGCCGAGGTGCCTTGCAGTTGTGAAATTGTGCGTAGGTGCGGTGCATAATGCGCGGGGGCCCGTCTGGTCGGCGGCGGTGGCTGCGCCGCCGGTGCCGGGTGCCGAGGGGCGGCCGGTGGTGTTTACGATGCACCGGTGCGGCGGCGCCGAGTGGGGCGTAGGCGTCGCCGGGGGGCGTCGCGCCAGGCTTATCAGACGGTGGCGGGGCCGGCGTGCGAGCCTCACTCCACGTTCTACCGCTGGCCGCGCGTGTCGTGCACGCTCGCTGACACCGGTTTTAGATAACAAAAACCTTTGTCCAGTCGAGGCAATAATATTTACACACTGCGTGCTTTGCGCCGCGTAGTTTCTGAGGGGTTTTCCGACGCTGACCGACATCTGTCAGTCGATTGTTTTCGTTGCGCGCACGCGGGAATCGCGCTTGTATCACGTTACGACAAGTTTTTGAAGTTTTTAATGAAGTTTCCTGTAGCATTGTGAAGTGCGTTATTTGGATTGCAGTTAGAGGAAATCGGTAAGTGTTAATCTGTTATATAGGCCAAGCAATCGCAGCGCATGGCGGGAATTCCCTTGACGTTTCGTAATGTAGTGTTTACCACAAACGGAGATTATTTTGTTGGTCATTATCTGTTTTTTATTGCATCAGCTTCATTACTTGTTTTGGATTAACATCACCAAGTTATGGTTAGCTGTGTGTATGTAAGGTTACGGTTTAGGTTGAGACTTATGAGTTGACACTATGAGATGATTGTCCTCCTAGACTAAATGGTTTGTTATCATGGGGTCGGATCGTTGTTGAAATGGTTGTCGCAACGTGTTGGAGTCGGTGCGGCGCATGTGACGCCGCGACGCTGCGCGCGCGCACCGTGTCATCGTTCGCGGTCAGTTGAACGAACCCTCCGCCGACCGACGTCAACCTTGCCATAATCGCGATTATTTGCATCGCCATTGTATACACTGTGGGCTGTAAGTGAGCCTCTAATTGTCTCACCGCGCGGATGAATCCAGAAGCAACAGATCAAAGGGCAAAAAAATCTTTTAGTTACGGTTGTTGACATTGCGAATTTTCAAATGGACGTTTAGCTAGAAAAATGTGGTCGCATAACAATCATGATAAGAATACAGTGGAACATTGTTTGCTTTCTATTTTATCGGAGCCGCTGCTGATAATTTTTATTGAATGCCCCATCGTTCCTTGAATGATAGTGTAAATATTTTTCGTTTAAAAACGGTACTTGAAGAGATGTGGACTTTATAGAGATGTATTTTTTAACATTTATCCCTCGTTTAAAAAAAAAACAATCTCGGTGTAACAAGTGTATAGTATTAAAAACTTAGTTTCAATAAAAAAAACTGCCATGCCTATCTAGTCTAATTCATCGCTATTCAAACAACTATAACTCAACATTCATGTATGATATTTTGAATGATAAGATAAAAACTAGGAAATGGATCGATTCCATTTACGCCATTGGTGGTAGGCAATATCTTCCTCATAACACCTCATAATAAATAAGCAGCGATAACATAAACCTACTGTTCGAATAAAACAAAGCGATTTTTACTATAGATTAATTAATCTGTGAGAGTTCAGCGTTTATCACATTTTTCATTCTTTAAAACAATATCCAAATTACAGCTACCTACTTATCATAGAAGAAATCTTCAGTCCCGACAATGATTTGATTAAGTAGAAGCTATCAGCATAAAATAAATATTTATCAAAGTAATTTAAGACAAATGTGTGGAGATATAAATGCACAACGGGGCATCCTGTTGCGCTATTCAAATTAGTTTTATGCAGGAGGCATTATTCTCGTGGTCAAATAAAAATGTATAAAAATCTATTTTATGCGGGCTTATTATTCGTCGTGTGTCGTTTAAAATACGTCTCTTCTCTTTTGATGAGATCCATAAAGACTATCTACAGATAGATGTGGGCAAACTTTTATTACTTTGCTTCACATGAAATGAGTAATTATTGTTTCTTTTGCTTTAGCAATGTTTTTCGATAGGAAAAATTACAATCCTAACCTAAATTAACCAATATTTTGGAGAAAAAGTAATTATTTGATTGAGTTAAAAAATGTTGTTTATGTAGATGATTTCATAGTTTTCCTAAAAAGTCATATTGCAGGTTCCCTTAAAACTTTACCCCATATCTCACCACTACTAATAAGAAAATTAACGTCAGATAAAAATCCAATAAACTGTTTCTGAAGTCCACTATAGTGAATTAGACTTCTGGTCAGGTCTTTAAAAACATTTTCGTTTCTCGTAGAAAGCGATGAACACAAATTATGACACACTAATCGGTTAACTGTCTGCATTGTGATACACGGATATGAAGTACGTTTGACAAAACCTTGGGCTTCTGCCAAGCTGATGTCAGTTACACGATTGTACACTTTGCTTGATGTATTGTAAATCGGTTTAGTCTAGAAATGACTAATTCGCGAAATGACTACATGGTCTATAATTGACCAATTCTTGAAATGTACAATTCTTTAAATGACTGATTCTACAAATGACTGATTCTATAAAAGACCGATTCTTTTAAAGACCGATTCTATAAATGACCGATTCTTCAAATGACTGATTTTTCAATTCTATGAATGTGTGTGAATATCGTAAATAAAATGCTATGTAAGAGTTGGCAAATCATATATTTCAACTAGTTTCAAAAAATAACTTCTATCATATCCCAAAAAATAACTTGTATAATGTCACGTACTACATTTTGTAGCGCAAAAGTAAACATTTACTCTTTTTCTTTTTAAAAAATCAACAGTTATCAAAAAGTCATAAAATCAATTAAGTATCAAAAAAATCAACAATAATAGAAAATTAAGAAATAAATCACTTAGGAATATGTAGTTGAATATTAATCATCTTTTTAAAAAAAGACTATCCATATCAAAAACCAAGAAAAAAAATCACTGAGGAATATGTGGTTATAGTGTCACGTACTACATTTTGTAGCCCAAAAGTAAACATTTACTCTTTTCTTTTTTAAAAATCAACAGTTATCAAAAAGTCATAATAAAATCAATTATCAAAAAATCAACAGTTATAAAAATTAAGAAATAAATCACTTAGGAATATGTAGTTGAACATAAATCATTTTTAAAAAAAAAGACTACTGATATTTCCCTATTTTTAATTTTTTTAATACTTTTTAAATGTATTGATACCGAAAAAACCAAGTCTCTTCTACTTTATACAAAAGTTGAAGCAAGAAGCCAAACACTGTGATATAAGGTTAAGGGATACTCTTTTCCAGGTTTCACGAAAAAATCGCCGAAACCGTTATATTTTATTTGATAAAAAGTATTAAAAAAAATTAAAAATAGGGAAATATCAGTACTTAGTCTTTTTTTTTAAAAATGATTTATGTTCAACTACATATTTCTAAGTGATTTATTTCTTAATTTTTATAACTGTTGATTTTTTGATAATTGATTTTATACTTTTTAAATGTATTGATACCGAAAAAACCAAGTCTCTTCTACTTTATACAAAAGTTGAAGCAAGAAGCCAAACACTGTGATATAAGGTTAAGGGATACTCTTTTCCAGGTTTCACGAAAAAATCGCCGAAACCGTTATATTTTATTTGATAAAAAGTATTAAAAAAAATTAAAAATAGGGAAATATCAGTAGTCTTTTTTTTTAAAAATGATTTATGTTCAACTACATATTTCTAAGTGATTTATTTCTTAATTTTTATAACTGTTGATTTTTTGATAATTGATTTTATTATGACTTTTTGATAACTGTTGATTTTTAAAAAAGAAAAGAGTAAATGTTAACTTTTTGGCTACAAAATGTAGTACGTGACACTATAACCACATATTCCTCAGTGATTTTTTTTCTTGGTTTTTGATATGGATAGTCTTTTAAAAAAAAATGATTAATATTCAACTACATATTCCTAAGTGATTTATTTCTTAATTTTCTATTATTGTTGATTTTTTTGATACTTAATTGATTTTATGACTTTTTGATAACTGTTGATTTTTTAAAAAGAAAAAGAGTAAATGTTTACTTTTGCGCTACAAAATGTAGTACGTGACATTATACAAGTTATTTTTTGGGACATGATAGAAGTTATTTTTTGAAACTAGTTGAAATATATGATTTGCCAACCCTTACATAGCATTTTATTTACGATATTCACACACATTCATAGAATTGAAAAATCAGTCATTTGAAGAATCGGTCATTTATAGAATCGGTCTTTAAAAGAATCGGTCTTTTATAGAATCAGTCATTTGTAGAATCAGTCATTTAAAGAATTGTACATTTCAAGAATTGGTCAATTATAGACCATGTAGTCATTTCGCGAATTAGTCATTCCTAGACTAAACCTGTAAATCGTAGTGACGCTGAATCCACACACATTTACGAGTACATCTGAAATTACGTCTCATTTGTTATTTACGCACTGAACCGTCTGATGTTCAAGGAATATACAAACATTTTCCTAATACTTCCATTTCATTCTATTGCGCTTACATCACATTTTATTATGTCCACACTTCTACAGCAGATAATATATTCGTCTTTTATTTTTATCATATGATTATGATCTCTTTAGTAGACATGTTCTTAAATGACAGCTGGTATCTTGAGGTTTACAAAGTTACTACAAATATTTTATTCTTCTTTTTTGATACCTATTGAGCTTCATTTTCTAGAGGTCAAAGGTCTATAATCAGAACTCCTGTGCTCTATTGTTGCTAGCGTATAATAATAAATAGACTTTGGATTGCCGATAAAAAACTTGAGGACAAAAAAATCAAATAACATTCCTGTACATTCGATTCCAGCTTCATCGATATTTTCTGTAGAAAAGCAATTGTGAAACATTTTGCGATAAGTGCAAGTGTTTGTGCAGCTAAGTGTTCGTGGAAGGCCGATAAGCATAGTGCCGGTGTTGGCAGCGATTGGGATGCCGCTATCTGCACTGATAACAAAGGGACGAGTCCTGCAAATTGAGACGTAACCCGGACAAAACTGACAATTGATCATTTTATTTAGATCAGTAAATTGCGATTGAGACATCTAAATTGTTTAGAACTAATGGAATAGTTGTTTACTAAGGCAATGCCACGACCGGTTTCAAATTAATTACAAGTTACTCATTATTTAGTAGCCAACGTAAGCAAACTATTAATATAAATCGTAATGTTCCTACTTATTGGTTCACTATTATCAACTATTCAAAACTTTCTACGCAAAAGGATCTGTTCGTACAACATTTTGGAATCTCCACACCTCTTTATGTCGAAACATAAAAACGCGTTTTTCCTTGAACACAACAAAATACTTTGTGACGTCAGATGATGGGCGTACAATTATCTCGTCGACTCTCGGGTGGTGCTAGGCGGTGCCAGGGCCACAGTGAAGTGGCGGCCTTTCCGCACCCAACTGATAAACCGAAATGCTTTCAACGGCGCACGCGCAGCTGAGCTCACTTTGTAACAGATTAACGGGATCTCTCAACGCCTGATTTTGATGCTGGGATTTGCAGTTGCATCATTGTTTTATCAGGTTGTAGTATGTTTTCTGAAGCTTTAAATCTGGTCCAATCTTTGGTGGTAAATATTTTCTCACTATTTCATGTCCCCAAATATCACTGACTATGGTATTAGCGTTTTTCAAAATAGTGTTGGTTTTCGCTAAAGCAAGCAGGTAATAAAGCATTTTGTTGCCCGTACTAAGGCTCGAGTGTACCTCAAAAGAAATTAGCATAAGTGCCGCCAAACACAGCGAGCTTCGAGACAATGGCTTTGTCTGTCTATCCGTCTATACGTCGCCTACTATAACTGTTTCGTTATGTTTTACAATGTTGCTTTAAATGTGCACCGACAAAGTGAATTAGTGGCTATATTTTTGCATTGCGATTCCAAAAATGTACACTACGCCGTTAAACAGTATGAGTGGCGTAAACTTTGTTCTCAATGCTCTTTTATTACCGACCAGCAGTTACTGGTCGAAAGTAATGCCTACATTTACTTCATACTCTTTATCTGCTCCACCTAACCTTTCAGTATGCATTTTATTTTAAATGCCATACCCACATAAGGAGCTGCTTTATTATCGCGTTCCGAATCTTTAATTCTCAGTTTGTTTCATGTTATTTCCAAGTTTCGAATCGTAACGTTTTAATAATGAGAATTTGTGCTACATTGACACTTCAGTCAACCGAATATGCCAACTTTTATCGTATTTTCGTCGAAGTATATTTAACTTTAAATGTACTTTGTAAGTACTGCAAAGACTTCTTTGATGGCAATGTAGGCGACGCAATTAAAAAATGAATAAAACAAGGGATACATTTGCGTAGGCGTCGGGCTGAAGTCGGCAGTCGCGACGTGGCGACGGGTTAGGTACCGAGGATCTCAAGTAATAAATACGTGATGCTAATTCAATTCACCACTCTATTAACTTCATAGACATGCAATCTTTCATGTCGAACTAATCGTTTGAAAAAAAAAATGCTGTTATCAAGAATAAATATTGTGAATATTTTCCCAATCATGTTTTGTAGATAACAACCACAAATATATATAAATAACGTACACGCTAAAGCGATTTACCTATCAACCTGTTTATCTAAACGACCAAAATATTAAGGCATGTAATTTGGACTTTGTATAGGCACATAACAATATTCTGGTAATTTACGCACATAATATAATATCATTCGCTCAAAATAATGCTTCAAGAGTACTTGAGTGTTTGCATTACTTACATTTATTTCGTAATTGCGTCACTCCTTCCAGCTAATTAATTCGAGATAATGCACATAAGTGTACGTAACCTGACCACGCGAAGAGTCACAATAACCATTAGCGCAGCGATATAATTTGCATTGCCTTTTAACGCGTTAGGATTATACCTCTTTGTTCTACCGCGTTCGTGCAGCTGCTTGTTCCTTATCGGAGCAGAACAATAAATACCGATTTAAAACAGTTCTCACTGGTAGATAACCCGTTAGCCCTTCTGTAATATTCAATCTTAATTTACTGGTCTTTGTCCGAAATTTCGCAAAATTCCACGAAACAAGAAATGACCTAAAACCCAGAAGTATTAAAATATGCTTTGTTATTATGTGTGACCAGTTTGTTAAACACAATGTCTGTAAAAAAGCGCGAGTTTTTTCGACAAGTGTGCGGTTAGCTGGCGGCGCCGCCGTGCGGAATGTTTGCCATTTCCGGACGATATCCGGTCCTTGCTTCGGCGCCATACGCAGCGCTTTAGATAACCTTATCTTACAACAAAATGAGACGAGTCATAATCCCTTTAAACAATGTGTATTTTAAATAGTTTATTGTCTTGCTGAATCGATTATTAGATTTTACTTGGATCTACAAGTTTTTCCAGTTTCTTACAATTTATTTGTTACTTACTTGTCCCTTGTATTTTCTCGTAAAATATGTAGAAATATTATATCTTCAAATATAATATTTATTACACAATTCTTCGAATCCATATTTTGTTACCTCATTTTTTAATTTTCACCTATGTCGCGCACGATGATTCATAGTTCAGAATGAATCATTCAACGTAATCGAGTTTTTGAATTGAGCCGACGACGAATGTAAATACGCGATCGTAGTGACCCGCGATAGAGAGCGAGTGACGGTGAGTCACACGGGTTTTCCGAGAAACACAGAATGGAACAATTTTCGTGAAAACGAAGGTCGACTCCGGTCGGGCAGTCGCAGTAATGACCACCTCTTTTGTGCCAACAAAGACTTATTTTCTTTATGCTTCGACTTTGCTCATTTCTAGCATGGTCTAAAGTTCTAAACTACATATTATTACAAAGAAGTACAAGTGAAATTACTTTTAACCCTTTGTCCTTTAAAAGTGCCAAGGGTATGTATGAAGGGTGCATATGGAAAGCGACAGTGCATCGATCGCATCGCCCTGACAAACGCTAATTTTTCACCGCTATCTGGTGTTTTATACATTGCTGCCTAGGTTCGGGTTCACTTTCTATGGTTTACGTGTCTGCAGCGATGGTTTTTGCCTGAGCGTTAGTTTCGTACAATAAAGGTAAAGTGAAGGGACGCTGGCACGGTGCCAGGGCGTCGATTTATTTTATTATTCGCTCGGTGGCGGTCAATGTCGCGACAGGCCTTCGGCGGCGCCACACATCGGTTGCATGTGTTGCTCTTATTATATCTACATATCTACAGTTTTAACTTTTATTATACTTTGTTACTCACATATGACATGTCTATCATTTGAATCAATCCAACATGTGACAGTATTGTCCGAATTTTTTTATGATGCTTGATTTTGGGTTTAGTCTTGCGACTGCTTATTTAAGGTTTAAAAACAGCATTCTATTACTTCAAATAATAAATAATGATCTAACGGAACCTTGACGCGCACCTTTCCTTTACGGACGAACAATTTATCAAGGATATTTGATTTTTTTGCTGCTTCTAGCACAGATTTTTAGATGCTATTTTATACGAAGTCGAAATAACTACTTCAGGACTTGAATCAGATTGCTATACAAATTAAATAAATTGCTCGGGATCTATTGCATTCAATTTAATTATGCGCTCTAAATTATCATCATCACATAAAGTAATGCAACACAAGCTGTTCTTTATTTTATTTAGAATCAGTTCAAGGAATTTTCTAACTCGCCGGAGCGTCGCTATTAGTATGAGCAATTAGCGTTCCGTTAATGAGCTCCCAGACAGCCGACCAGATACGAAGAGACGGCTTTAGAAGTACACATCTTGACGAGTTACTGGCCACTTAAACTTGATGGGGTAATAGCCTGGGAGTGCTTTATGGCGCCCGTGGTTAGCGATGTCAATAAGTTCCGTATCTCCATGGAATTGGGGTCACTTTTCGAACAGCTCAAGGTTTTTTATGGCGTGCTAGGAATCTCACATTGCGTACTCCTGTGCAGTATAGTTCTGGGTGTAGACTAACAACAGTCCGTTGTTTACCCTTTTGATGTGTTTCTTCCTTGACGTCTATTTAATAACCTTCTTAAGCTGGGCTTCTTATAGTGTTTCTTCGATGTATGGTTCATCTGCTTTGCATTTGGTAATCCTTCAAAGAAGCTTCCTCATGGGCTTTCTATTTCCGTGAAGTAAAATCCTCTCCAGATCTCTAGATTTTAGTAAAGAAAATCTAGACAGAAAAGACTTCCTTGTTCTATAAGTTTTAGCTACAACTTTAACCTCATTACAAAGGTGACCAAATATTGTGTGCGGTGGGCGTGCCTCACCTGTCACATCACGCGGCCGCCACGTGCGCTCGCGCATGTTCTATGTACGAGACGAGCATAACGATTCCGAGTCTTGTAGGATTCGCACGTATTTTAATATAATGTAGGCCAAGTTTTTAGGGGTAACTAGAAAAACTGACGGGGATTTTGCCCTGTCAAAAAGCCAGGATATTTTTAATTTCTTGATACATTTATTTTGTATATGGTCGATTTTGCAAAACTATTAGCTGAATGTAGATCTTCAAGTAAATAAAAATGAACCCAAAGCAACCCCACAGTGCTATAGCCATTTTCTGCAATGTGTTCAGGTCTTTACTCTATCAGTAAACCAATCACGATCTTGAACAATATTATCAACAGAGAAAATCTATCCTTTAAGGCCACCCAAATGGTCATACAAACAACAATACAAATCTATAAAATACCGCGGTGCCGTTTATGTATGACACAAGTGGTTTCCGAATACTAATTTCGCAGTATTCTATGGGGTCATACACCTTAGCTTTGTTATTGTCAAACATATTTACTTTGTTTTGTGCGTCTTAGTTTTAAAGCTTGTTGCCTTTATTACTTGTTTTTTGGTAAAGCTTCTTTCTGGAAAATTCTTTTTTTCATCTTTAATTTCTTTAGCAAATATTGTTCTGTCATCCAGTGTCCCTTTACTAGTCAACATGTCTCTTTGTTGTTCTGCTTCATTCTCATAGTACCTGGACTACTGCCAGGGCTCACATTCAACAAATAATGTTAAGTAGAATGAATTACCTACTTGCGAGTCGTTAATTAATTAGCTGATATAGTATGCTTATCCCCGTGATATAATGTTTCTGGACTTTGTATTCACGACTCAGACAAAACTCGCATACATTTTAGGAAGATTTCATTCTGGTGTCGTAATGAAAACTTGGAACCCAGTAACTAGCCTTTTATGTGCCCAGTGTAAGCTTGTTTAGCTGCGCCCTGGTCTGGCCATTTTTGCGCCCCTCCAATGTCTGGGCACCTGGCACCCCCTTTTTATGGCACTGTTGCAACCAAATCAAAAACTAGTTGTTCCGATCAATTCTTATTTCTCAGCCATATGGCGAAACGTAGATCAAATCCATGTTTTATTAACATCAAGAAACTGCTCCTGTTTTCAGTCAATATCCATTTTATTCGTTTACGAAATTATGTTTTTATTTGTTTTGCACCATAAAACGCGAAACAGTGTGCAGATGTAGTATCGGGCATCGTTCCCGGAAAGCCACTGCGAACCTCGTACTCTGATACGGAGCTAAATAAAACTGTGACGCCGTTCGGGAATCGTCGCGACACGCATTTGAGGAAAATAAAAATGGAGACCCCGAAGCACCTGTGCGAATGATTACGGCCATATCTCTATGATATCTGCTAAATATCTAAAAGGAAAATGATACGGTATGTCCAACCAACAATAGGTACTGTAAACAAGTTGCCGAGGGAACAGTAAAGAAAGATACAATCGATAACTTCTAGTTTAAACTAGTATTAAGATAAGTAAGACTGATCACGAATTGGAAAAAAAAACCGTGAAAAGTTTCATTCTATTTGGGTCAGTGAGGACAGTTTTCCGTAAACTGTATGCATGTGGACATTGCGCACACGATTAGATATTGCATTATGTGGGAGGGCACACGTGCGGATAACGGTTTGCCTTATCAACTGAACACAAACCTCACCTACTTGTGGTGGACAAAAGAAAATCCACATTTCGCAACTAAAGAGGCGATACAACGCTTGCGAAATTGTTGAGCAAATGGCAAGTGACCTTAGATTATTTCTCCTTACATTTTTTTTTATTTTTCTAAGAAAGTCAACAGGAAAATTTGTCGGATCATTATTCTCAACAGTACATTAGTCTCGTGACGCAAACAAAAATTAGTTCTCCAAATAATGGTTCAAGTGTAACAGAACAAAACATTATAGAAGCGCTGTACGTTGCTACGTCATAACTAGATATAGTGGTGATCTCATTGGCGTGCTGCTAACGATAACACCGCGTACTACGCTCTCTGAGAACCCAAAGGGCTCAACGCGTACGAAGCCGCAGTCCGCAATGCTTCGCCGTTTCCAAGAAAATTTGAATTACCCCTAGCACACAATACACGCAGGAATGACGCACTTCAGTCTATAGGTCAAGGTAACAATTTCTTTATACACTGTGACAGCAATATCAAATGAGAGGTCTCCACACAAAGAAAAATTCGTGACATGTTTGCGAAATCCTTTGTCGTTACGATACGACCAGACAAAGCTGTAGACTCCAAAGTTGAAGTGAACAGAATTCAAGAGAAATGAGAACAAGGATCTAGACACCCGAAAAGTAACTTTACCAAGACTAACAAGCAAGAATGTGATAATAAAGCGTTGGTTAATTGTTAGGTAAAGCACCGTGACCAATTAACGTACATGTTAGCTATACAATGCGCGCGCGCATTTGAGACGAATTTCATTTAAGCAATTGTAGTAATTGACCGGGCAGAGCGCCTTCCGGAGCAGCCGCCTGCTTTGTCTCCTCACTTGCACTGATGCACGAGGTCGGGAATGTCAGCCTATCTGCTATACGATCATTCATTTATCCACCATTTTAATCGAATCTTAGCAAAGCTCGCGTGGAATTTTAACAAAGTAATTAATGGCTATATTTGGTTATACATTGACTGTGCATGTTCAAAAATGATTTCTGCACTTTTACAACAAGCCTTTTAAGGTAGTATTGACTTGCGTCTATGGCCGTAATGAGCGCGCCCACGGGTCCAACGCGTCCTTGCGACAAGGTCCGACCGAGCCTCCCGCCCACCAGTGGCGTCACCGCTCGCATCATAAATCTACCATAGTCAATCGATGCTACTATATTAAGCTCGAAATACCGTAGCCCTAACTGTCCATCGATTTGGACCAGTCTTCGAGTTCGACAAAAATGAAAATTTGTTGTCTCGCGGAAAATCCTGAAGCATTGTTTGAAAGCAAGAGTGCAGGAGGCTTTGTTTTGAGTATAAAGCGTTACCTCAGATAAGTAACCATCGCCGCGTGCGATGCGAAATGATGCGAAATATTTCCGGAGTTAGAGGAGTATTCTATTAATAAATGATTCGACGTCGCTCGTGGGCGAAGATTTCGGGCGAGCGTGCGCGGGCGCGGCGTTCAGTAGCGCGCGATCCGCCGCGGCCGGCCGCCGTACGCGCGCGCAACGAACGAACGACCCGCACTCCCGCGCACACGATACTCCACGCGATTTTCGCGACATACGATCTACGATCCGCCCCTAAACACGCGTTATCAACCCCTATACGAAAGTCCCGCGATATCTAATCTCGACGGTGCACAGACGGATCGACCTCACGTAGTTAATACCTACTGCACTTTTGCGAGGGCGGATTATAACGAACAAATCGACTAACAAACTCGAACCGCACGAAGGTGTCGCGTCGCAAAAAGCGCAACACAATAGAGTAAGCGTCTAATTATAAACGTGGTTGAGTTAGCATCGCAACATGCAGAACATTGATCCTCTGGAGATCGCCAACATCCTCGCCACGGAGCTGTGGTGCCAGCAGGTATACCGCCCACTGCCACTATTGTATGCACTCTAGGGCACTAGCCCGTGTGTTCCACATTCTAGGATCCTTTCCTTTGTAGAAAATCGGCTCTTGGTCTAATTAAAGCTGTCACAAATGTTGAGTAAAGGTGTCTTTCCGCATTCGGCTCATTAACAGTATAATTTAGTTCAGCTAGAACTACGCTAATTTATGTTAATAAATCCTTATCACAAGTAATTTGCAACGCAAGTAACAAGAGCAGTACGTCTGTTACTAGAGCATCAGTTTTGAGGTGACAGATTTATTGGTCGGCTTTCAACGCGCATGCCATTAGCGTACTCACTTCCAAACTAACGCGGACTAGCAACATAAACAAAATTAAAGCATAAAAAAACACAAAAAAACATCATTAAACTATTTACTTTTTGGGAAGAATGTTAAATTAATATGTAAATAAAGTTGTTATTTTGTTGTTGTTACGATAGTATGTTGTGAAAATATTTGCTGATAAACTGCGATCGGAATGTGGAAGCAACCACCGTTCGATCATAACAATAAATATTGCATAACAAATTACAATAATTTTGCAATGAATTATTAAAAACTTGCAATACTATCAGTGAATTTAATTGTATAGATGAACTTCTAGGAATCATTGTTTGGGTTCATGATCTGATGACGATGTTTTATTAGGATGCTTACTTGGTTAATTAATTTGTTTAGTCTTGAGTTTGACAAACAAGTTGTAGCAGGTTGACACTAGTTATTTTCGTTCTGCGAATTCTAAATATATTGGCGACATAATAAATTTATTCTTGAATCATCAATGACCTATTGCCTCATGTAATTGGGGAGATCTAGTTTTTGAAGAGAGCCGTCTAGCTCCTTTAGGTCTTAGGTCTTTTTGGGGCTACCTCTATTTTCTAATTTCTCATTATGCACTTATTAAGATCCAAAACTGTGTTCTTAGCTTCAGGGTCTTTCCCATTCAACATCAAATTTGTCTAGCAGCAATCTCTTGGCTCATTAAAAACTTTTTGATTAAACTACTAATGCTCATAGCCTCATTTTTCTATTAGGCTCTTCAAAACTTATTCTCTTCTCTTCCAATACTCATAGTCTCATTCTCTTTTCCAGTTGGCAAACCTTGAGGGCCTCCAGTCGGGGGTCCCGACCCGCACCACGGCCACCATCACGCCCACCCAGCTGCGGAACTTCGAGCAGACTTACATCGAGCTGACCAACTGCCGCAGCGAGCCGACCACTCACGCCGGCTTCGTACCACCTTCAGTCACGCACGCCAACAACTACGGTATGTATTGAATGATTTTGGGGGAAAAGAAAGGAGATTTGAGGAGTTAGAAAAGGAATTTTGAGCGCAGACAGCTTATTTGGGGAGATAGTGCAATTTTTAGGAATAAACAGCGAGTTTGGAGAGTGCAATTAGGGGGAGAATTTGGAGAATTAGAAGGGGAATTTGGATTTAGAAGTAAGAAGAAATCATCGGGATTAATCATTCCTTAACAGAATTTACTGGTTAGACTTTCTAAAATTAAATTTTCGAATAGATAAAACAATTTTCAAACAATTTTTGGCCTTTAGTGAAATGAGCCTACTACAAAACCAAGCTATAACAAAAATTTCTCGAATTCCAGGCATCCTGAATTCGGTGGGGTACTGCGACTCGGGCCCGACGACGGCGCTGCATGTGTCGCCGGGCCCGCTCTCTGCCAGCGACAACAGCAGCAGCAGCCCCGGCCTGCCCACGCCCAAGCGCCGCAACATGGGCGGCCGCAGACCTACCAAGACACCCACTGACCTCTCCCCTGAAGAAGAAGAAAGACGGAAAATCAGGAGAGAGAGAAACAAGATGGCCGCCGCTCGCTGCCGGAAGCGCAGACTCGATCACACAAACGAACTGCAGGAAGAGACTGACAAACTCGAAGAAAAGAAACAAGCTCTTCAAGAAGAGATCCGGAAATTGAACCATGATCGGGAACAGTTAGAGTCGATTTTACAGACTCATATGCTTTCGTGTCCCCTTGGAAAGCGGTCGACGAGTCCTCCCGATGTGAAGCCCTTCGAGTATGCGTATCCGGAGATGCCCGAAGACGGTGTGCGAGTCAAAGTGGAAGTTGTGGAACCTGTAGTGGACCACGTTATGGTGTTGGATAATATATTTACTTCGCCAGCGAATGACAAGAAGTAAGTATTCATAATAATTATTATTTCTTTCATTGAGCAGTTTTATATCCTCCTGGAAACCGCTTAAAAGCATAATAACGTGAGTTATGAGGAGAGACCTTTGATCTGCACTGAGACTTAGTAGAAACTAATAATCAAAATCGCAGTTGTTAAGGCTCACTTTTGAATTCACAATTTTACCAAGGATAAGGATACCTAGCAATGTTATTTTCACGTTACAATAAAACTAATCTTGTATTTTCTCTTTCCAGAATAATGTTGTCGGCGGCCAACCCAGCGGTGGTGACGAGTTCTGCGCCGGCGACGTTGGACACGCCTCCCGTGCTCACGCGCCCCAACAGACCCAACTCCTTACAGGTGCCGCTCAGCCTTACACCCGCACAGGTAATAAGGCTTTTTATTTATTTACTTTAATATAGCTTTTATTATAAGAGGAGTATATTACTCTCTGGACAAGAGGCCTGAGTCCTAGCAGTGGTAGCATTATGAGCGATTTTTTTACTAGGTCTTTTTTGGAATAAATTAATTTGAAAAATAAGATAAATGACAAATAATTTTGATACTTTTGAAACCGAAATCTATCTATTTGAAAAATTCATCCTCGACTTTAGTGGAAATAATCTTTGTTTCAAGAATCCAAACAACCATAACTAACAAAACCTCTTTCCATTCCAGTTACACAATAACAAAGCGCTCGGCAACAACAAAATAGCAGGCATAGAGATCAGCACGCCGAGCAACGGCATCCCGTTCAACTTCGAGAGCCTCATGGAGGGCGGCACGGGCCTGACCCCGGTACACCCGCACCCTCACCCGTGTGCTCAGCAGCAGCGCGCCGCGCCCGACGCCGCGTCCCCCGACGCACACAACTCGCTCGTCAGCCTCTGAGACCTGCTGGCCGAGTCCGGCGACCCCAGGCCCCACGAGACGTGACGTCACGTCACCGCTCGCAAGTCTTCTAAAGACTAAGCTACAAGTCTACAACTATTTATTCATCGGCAGCGCCGAAATCTCTTTCTCTCTCGTCTTCTTACTGTCGTTCTGAGGAACTTTCTATTATTATTACTCTTTATTTATTGAGAGCTATTTTAAGTAACATACTTGCTCACTTGTGCTTTGTATTTATAATCGTAGTCTTGTAAATTAGTGACGGCAATGGCCGCCCTACTGAAGTCAATTTACGAGCTGTTTTATAACATTCTAAAGAAAAAATATTTTTAGAAATAGATGTGTATTACTGCAGAAATAATAATTGTGATCGAAAAATAAAACAGAGTTTTATTTGAAGCATTTCAGGGATTTATTTTCGTGTTGTGCTTAATGTCTAGCGAGGCTAGAATAGACGGTGCGTTTTATATTGTAAGGTATTGATTGTAAAAGATCTCTTTTACACTGTTCACTTCGGAATATTTCGGCACAAAAAAAATGTATTTATTGAACGATCCTCAAAGTATCTCGTCATAATAAACCTCGTGCCATTAACTACGTCTACTCTCAGGAATACAATAATAAGAGTACGAAATATTTAGTTAACCATAAACTAACAGCAATATTACTTAAAGAATAATTAATATATTGAATGTAAGTTAGCTCAATGTTGATGTAACGTCTTACCGTTCCATTGGATTAGGTACTGGTAGTGTAAAATTATTGTTAAGCCTTTTGTGATACGTCCAGTGATTTGTGAGCGCTTCGGCGCGGTTGTCTTATTATATGTATTGTAACTCATGCCATTACATATGTAATATCGTTGAACGTAGTACATACATGCTGCACTGACTGCATTTTTATACTCACATTATCTAATGTTAACTACATGAAATTAACTATTTTCTAATTACAGTTATTGAAATGTTACAGTAAATAAACTATATAAGTCAATTATAATATTATAAACATTAATGCTATGATACTGAAGTATTGATCCGTGGCATGAGTTTTCTAGTTCGTCTTTAATCGGTGGACGCAAAGACCACTTGAATAAAATTAATTAGTTAAGGCAATAATTAGTGTAAGGGCACTTAACGATTTAATTATATATTTTATGCATAACTTAGACCAAATTATTACTTCATGTGCTTTATCGTAGTTGTAATTAAAATCTAAGCCAAATATTGAGTTTATGTCGTTACTTTAGGTTTAGTTATTCCCGTTAAAGTATTATTGTCTACGCGCCGAGAGCGGAGAGTATTTATTTAGTGATGTACTACTTATTGTACCAGCATGGATTGTATCTAGTGCAATAACGCAACATTGCCTATGGTTTTATAAGCGACAATTTTTGCTATGAAGTTATTACTCATTCGAAATATTATTACGCATAATATGAACATCTAGGATTAATAGAGATGTAATTTTTTCTAGACGATTTTTCTTAACGCAATTGTAGAATACTTTTGTATTTTTTCATGAAAATTAGCAAAGCAATATATTTGATAAAATTATTGGAATTTATATGCAGATGTAGTAAAATATATATGTAAATCAGAAAATATAAATTTTGTTTACATACACCTGAACTTGGCTTTTTATTTTATTTGAAACCTTGAAACTTCCGCAGTGTTAATTTATGCGGGTTTTTTGACTCGACACTTAAAAATCCTTCGCTACCAGTACAAAGATAAATTAAAACTATACCTGAGACTTTCAATAATTGTTCCTCAAAGTGTTTCGCATCCACGTTTCAAGTCTAAATCGGATAAAGTCCTTGATTCCGAGATACATGTAAAAGAATATCTCGAGGACACTGATCCAGCTGCATCCCATCAGTAGACCAAATACACCGCCAAGATTCGCTGAAAGAAAAAAAAATGTATCTAAGTGTCTAAACACACTATCCCGAAGTTACGCGACCGAAGTTCGGCACAATTACGCCTGCAATGCTAATTGAATTACTGACGACATACTATGCCGAAATTACGTCGCGTAATAGCGTACAGCGTAACTTCGGTCGGGCGTAAGTTCAGCGGCAACTTATTCTGTGACCAAACATTATACGCGACCGAAGTTCGGTTCGATTACCGACGAAGATCCGGGGGCGGGGAGCAGCAGGGAGCCGCCCGCGCCGAATTTCTGCCGCGTAAGTTCGGCACTTATGGTGTGTCATATCAGCCAAATACGTCGGAACGTGAAATAAGCCGCCGAACTTCGGCCGCGTAACTTCGGCATAGTGTGTTTAGACACTAAAGGGAGGATCAATCAATCAACTCAGCCTATCGCAGCAACTGCTGGACATAGGTCTCCCAGGCTGTGCCACATGGCCCCCCGTGCCAAAGCCTGCCGGGTTCGCGGGACTGTCTCATCGGGTAACCGTGACCCTGGAACATAAAGGGCAATTGAAGGATCACCGTGGATTTTAATCAGTACAAGTCTCACAGTACTTCCCACCCCGCTGAGTAGGAGGGCTAACTTGATGATTTTATCACGATAAAAAACGCTAAGTAGATAATAAGGGAAGGTAGTAATTTTTTGGGTTGTCAGTAGTTCAATAATTACTGTACAAAAAAGTGCCGGCCCTGGCATGCGGACTGATCATGGACCATTTCGGTCGACTAGAGGTCGGGTAGAAAGCCAAACGCCTCCCGGGGTCGCGGGACTGTCTACAGGTAACCGTGACCTTGAAACGTAAAAGGCTATCGAAGCATCACCGTGAATTTTGCAACGCTCCACCCAGGGTGAAAGGAATCATTTGATGTATTTACCACGCCAAAAAAAGGACACGATCCGAGTAAGGGTGCTCCCACATTTATCGACGCGGAATCGGTTTAAGCCGGTCAAGAAAACCTTTATGTCAACGTAATAAGGGTGTTACTAATGCCATTCGCATCGGCTCGGCTCGGACGACGCGATTTCTTTACTGGCTTAAGCCGATTCCGCGTCGATAAATGTGGGAGCACCCTAAGGGCCCGTTCACAACCTTGCCGTTGTGAGCGGCAACTTAACGCGGGGCGGCGAGCGATAAGATCAAATGTTTGGAACTGTTTGAAACACGCCATGAGTCACCGCCAGTGGCGAATTCGCGTACATAAAAGTAAGCACCACCCGCCGCACTGCTCACTGCTTAGACAAAAGTCTTGAACAGGGCGTAAAATTACCGGCATGGATCTTGAGCGCTGACCTTCACCTGCGCAGAAGTGAGTTATTAGGTCCCTTTGGTAGATGAAGTGAGGAACGGGGGCGGGGAAAGTGTAGTGATTGGCCCGCGTAGCGTGCCGTAGCGCATCGCGTCATAGCCGCCACTCGGGATTCGTTGTTTTGTGCGTTTTATTTGTTTTATTGTGCGTTTCATTTGTCGATAAGTGTACGATGCGCAAAGCGCTCGGCGTAAGGGTGGGGACCCTTACGCCGAGCGCTCAAGATCCGTGCCGGTATTTATAAGCGCGTATATTATATTTGTGTAAGGGCACTCTTACATATAAGACTGGTGAGTGACATGACCGTCTCTTGTTTCTGCTTCGTATACACCGGGTTTGTGAAGAAGAAGTGCATCGCAGTGGTGCTCGCATTTAAAATCAACCCCTTACTGCAAAAGAATAGAGTCCACTATTTATTGAAATATAAACTTCCAAGTCGACTCGCCACCTCTTCTGGGTTGGTCTCGGCGGCGCCGTTCATCTCTAGACACCCCATAGATTATAGAATATCCAGATAACTAGTAGGCCACTGAGAATTGAAGCCAAAAACACGGTAGAAAAATTACCACCGTCGGCGTCGTTCGATTCCTACGTAAAACAAGTGAACATCTCCAAGGAAAACATCCATGTGTGTGTGGCGCTCATTCACACATTTATAAAAAGTGGCTAAACGAAACACGGGATCTGGTGGCCTACCATGAACTGTTTACGCGATCCAGCTTAGGCTGTGGGAAAGAGATGGCGCTAGACGACTTGTATAGCTCTGTCTCTTTCCCACAGCCTAAACTGGATCGCGTTAAGAGCTCGTGGTAAGGCCTCTGGACATTTTATAATCTAAGAGACACTCATAGTGTGGAGACTTTAGACTTTTTTAATAAATAGTAAAACAGTGGAACTAACTAGGGGTTCCTAAGAACGTAAGGTAGAGCGTCAAAGTTTCCCATGGTGATTTCTGCACGATACCTCCTGGACACACAGTCCCGGGGGCACTCGCATTGCCGGGAAGACAGCCAGTTGTGCATGTCCTCTGCAAAGTAACAAATATATCAATAGCAACAGCAATGATATTCTTTAATGACATAGCCATGCGCACAACGTCGATACCACAAACTGTCCCCAATACTTTTTCAACTTTATTCCTAGTGCATAAAGTTGAAGATTCACTAAAGACAAACTGTAGTTGCGACGCGACACGACCTTAGGCGCTGGCCACACAGAAAAGCCGTAAGACGCAGACGGGGCGCGGACATTTGTCTCTACAACATCCCTTTCATACAAAATGCATAGAAGCGTCACGACGAAAAACATATAACTACAGGTCGCGAGCGCAACGTTTGTACATCTGCGCCTGTCCGCGTCCTCGTCTTACATCTCTTCTGTGTGGCCTGCGCTTTAGAAAATAGCACTGCATGTCGTCAAGGTGGGCATGCGGACGGTGAGTAATGGGTGACTCGCCGTCCGACCATGGACCATGTCAGGTCGACGGCGAGTCGTGTTCTACGCGCGTCTCAAAGAGCTGTCATCAATTTGATGGGGCCCCGCTAGAGGGCCAAAGCCTGCCGGGGTCGCCGGACTGTCACTGTCACATCAGGTAACCGTGAACCTGGGACGTAAAGGGCTATTGAAGGATCACCGTGTATTTTAGTCAGTACAAGTTCGACAGGAATGGGTGGGAGGACTCATTTGATGATATAACCACAATAAAAAGTCATCAAGGTAAACTGTCTGATTGATGAATGGTGTTTAGTTTACATGAATGGCATGCAAGCTTCTTGCATAATCTTATGCAAGTTATTGGCACGTGTATTCTTGCTTTAAATAGTTTTTTTTTGCTTTTTATCTAAAATAGTGTTGGGGTCATTCCCCTTGTCCCTTTATTCGTGGTCGTTATTTCACAATATTTCCTAACAATACGCAACTACCTGCCTACTTAAATACTATGTAACGGTACTGGTGGTGGCTTAGTGGTAATGACCCCAGTTGTAGACTGTAGGCTTGACCCCAATAGTCACAAACATATTATAAAATATTTCATTATCACTATACCCTCATACACACATCAAAAGTGTCTAGGGATCAACATATATTTTTGCAATAACTTTTCTCCTGATTGATATTAATTAAAATTTTCTTTAAGGATTCATCAAATAAAGTGTTTTCGTTTGTCACAGTAACGATAAACCAAGTCACCTTTGCATTAATAAAGAAATTTGCCATTTTCCTAATAAAGGGATTTTCGACATTTGAACCACTAACACAAAAGTTCGAAAAAAAGACTGAAATAACAGTTTTCTTTAAAATTTTATTGGGTAACTTAAACAATTAATAATCCGTGTTTCTACCGCGAACACTAACAACACAAGAACATCGGTTTGGCATACTCAAAATGAGTTCATCCAAATCACGCTGTGGAATGGCCGCCCATGTTCGTTGCAACAACAAAAAAAGGTCTTCTTGCGACTGGATACCCTCCATATTCGGCAGAGCTCTTCTCTGTAGCATATCCCATGCATGCTCAATCGGATTCAAGTCTGGCGACTGAGCAGGCCAGGGCAGGAGATTGATGTTAGCTGCGGCGAGAGTCTGTCTTAAAACTCTTGCGGTGTGCGGTCGTGCATTATCATGCATTAACTGAAATAAGGGACCGATTTGCACTTGTAGAGGAACGATGACGTCTGATACAATCGTCTCAGCATAAATTTGTGCGTTGAGGTTGCCTCTGATCCAAATCAACTCAGTTCTTCCGCCGATCCAAATACCCGCCCATACCATGATGGTTCCACCACTATAAGGATGGACTTCCTGGCAGGATTTTAATCGCTGTTGGCGTCCAGGGGTTCTCCAGTGTCGTATACGTCTTGTATCCGGTCTCATACCGAAACGAGACTCATCAGAAAAGCACACGAAACGCCATTGTTCTTCTGCCCAATTTCTGTGTTCAAGAGCCCATTGATATCGAATCCTACGATTGTGCATTGCTATAGGTGGTACCCGTAGCGGTCTTCGGGAATGAAGGTTCACTTCATGCAAGCGGTTTCTGACTGTTTGGTCGCTAATTAAGTTCCCTGAAGAGTGATGAAGCCTCACGGCTAACATCATGGCGGTTATTGTTGGAGCTCTTCGAGTTAAGATTTGAATGTATCGGTCTTGTCTCCGTGTGGTGCAGCGATACCGTCCTCCATGGCGCTCAGCCACGGTACCAGTGCTTCGGTAACGTGTCCAAAGTCGACTGATAACACTCTGACTTGTATTCAGAGCTAAAGCCACAGTACGTTGCCGGGAACCAGCTTCTATCATTCCCACGGCTCTGAGCATTTCTTCCCTGCTTAAATGACGTCGCCGCTCCATAATAACGTTGGTTTTAATCAGTAGTAGGGAAACAGTAGCACTAATAATGTCTTCAATGCGTTGTATGTTTTTATAGGGAAAATATTGACAGCTGATTTTCATCTTTTACTCGAATTTGATTCACAGTTCCTGATTCAAATTATGAAATGCACCAAAAAGGATCCATATAAATTTATAAAATCATAAATTTATTACAAAGCCACATCTCAATCTCAAGAAATCCGCATAAAAATGCTTGATCCCTGGACACTTTTGATGTGTGTACATAGCACGGTTGGCGCAGAGTATGCGATCGAGTGTGTCGCAGGTTCGATTCCGGACGGAAGAGATATTTGTGTGACCTATGAGTATTTGTTTCGGGTCTGGGTGTTGGTGTAGGGTACTATAATATATGATACGTGAGTTTGTTTGAAAACGTACTAACGACACTTTTTTTTAAACACCCTGTCTCATCTAGTTAAAAAAAGTTTTTCGACGTGTAAAAGAGTTTGCTAAAATCTATTTGCAAAATAAATATTAATAAAATATTTATATATTTACAGTCTTTGCACTTTTGGAACTATGTAGCTTCATCATCATCAGCCGGAAGACGTCCACTGCTGAACATAGGCCTATGGACTATGTAGCTTACTCCTACAAAAAATAAGAAACGGGACATTAGTTCCGGAGATTATCCCCTACCTACCTCATCATCAGCCTATAATGTTCCCACTGTTGGTACACAGGCCTCTTCTCTGTGAGAGGGAGTAGGCCATAATAAAAAAGAACCTCTTTATGATAGTGTAGATTACGCATTATGCATCTGACGGTAGGTAAAAACTCAAATAAAAAGAATTACTACACAAGGTCTATCTGATTGAACTCAGAATGAATGACCCAACGCGGGTATTACCAACGATATTAAAGTCATTTAAAAAATTGTGACTCGATTACAATGTGGGTTTTTCCAACAGAAAAACCCAAATTGCTTATTGAGGAAAGTCTGCGGTTACCTAACATTCATAAAATTGCTCGATCTCGAAGGTTAAGGGGAGGTTGCTTTAATGAAAAATAAATTGATGTTAATGTATGAGCGAACGACCTCACTCCCGCTAAAATGCAAGCGGTATAACCAAAATTTTGAATGTTTTTTGCTTCGTGGAGAAAATAATAAAAAAAGGCCGAAAATATTTATTAAAATATCTAGTTGGCAAGAATTGGCAGGTATTCACTGTAGTGACCCAACATAGTCACTACAGTCGCTTGGGGTACGGGAGACTCTCATCTAGTTAAGTTTTAAACTTCCAAAGATGATCGGGGGTGTGTTATGTAACGAATAAGGGTGAAAATGTTAACTTACTCTTAACTTTGATAACACACGGTATGCTAGTAATACTGCAGGCGGCTCTAACATTGGGCAGGAAGGCAGGGAAGCAACCGCAGGCCTTGAAGACCGCCGACACGTAGCACATGTGGTCACAATCAGAGTTGTGGTACTTCCTGAAGAACGGCAGGTGGTGCTCGTCCTCGAAGTAGCATTTGCGACTAAAGGGTGGAAATAGAGTGTCAAATATATATAAATTTGGGCTTTGATGATCCTTGGCATGAGGACGGTGAGTAAAAGGTGTCTTGCCGTCTGATCAAGAACCCAGGGCTGGGTCGACGGCGAGTATTGTTCCATACACGCGGGCCTCATGGAGCTGTCAAAAACTGACGCATGTCGCAGTCCCGGGACAGTTAGTAATGTAAGCAGAATACCATGGCTTTTGGAACACAAAGTGAAACCGAACAAACAGGTAGGATTTTTATACAGTAAGAGCCAGACAGTCCCTTCCGCTCAACCCAGCAGGGTGGAAGGATTCATTTGATAAAACCACATAAAAAAGGGGTTTGGAAACTGATCCAAGGTAGTTACGAAGGCTATGAACCTTATCAATTTACATTGCTATAAACACGATAAGAAGAACACACAGCCGCTAGATGGCGTGCACTAGTAAACATTGCTTATTTTTGTGGTCCGTGTAAAATTAGTAAAATAATAGTTTTTTGGTGTATTTGGACAATGTGATAAACGTAAAAGTGAAGCAGAACTTACAAACCAGCTGTGAAAGTGTTATTGAGTAGTTTTGTTGAGTAAATAAAAAACTAGCTCAGTGATTTACGAAATACAAAACACTGACATTGGTGGCAAAATAAGTGAAAACAAGTGAACTTTAAGCTGATATAACAATTCTTATGCTATAACCAAATAAAGCCACCCATAAAAAATATTTTAACACAGTGATTTGGCGAAAATTACAAAAAAGTAACACTACGAATTCCGTTTTTTATTCAAAATGTTTAATATTTTGATAACAGCACCATCTAGTAGTGAGTAGCAAAATTAAAACAATCAGTGTTACAAGACTTATCATAGTGTTACAACTCATAAAAAGTGATTTACGATTTAAATATTATGGATAGCGACATCTAGTAATGAATAGAAACAATTTCAGTCGCTGTACTGTGTTACCAAACTAATTTCGGTGTTGACACTCCAAATAAATCTTAAAAACTTGGTAGTTTTTTTGATAACACTGGAATCATTTCATTTTTTTTTTAAACATGAATTTTTTGGAAAATATAACATTCCGACGTCGTCGCAGCAGAGGATCGGAATCTAACCAGGATGACAGCAATAACACGTCTCAAACCCTAAATTGTACCACAAATAGTATGCCAGAAATGTCTGAAGATGATGAGACCAATGAAATTAAGAAATTACAAGATAAGATTGATGAGTTGACATCTCAACTAAATAACGCTAACAAGAAAGTTGAGATATTATCTTTGGAAAACAGCAGTTTGAAACAGAGGAATGAAGAATTGTCGAAAAAAAACGATTCTTATAATCAAAACGCTACTTCTTCAGACCAACATCAATCAATAATATCCAAGAAAGCTCATTCAAGACAAACCAAATTAACACAAACTAATATAAATATTGGCAATATTACTTCACATCAAGACAGCTTAACAGAATGCAAAGATGTCACTCTTACTTCTTCTCCAAATAATAGAATGTTGAATAATGTTATTAAACCTCATCTACATCATGCGCCTATAAAGCACAAAATATGCATCCTCAGTGGTGAAAACAGCAGCAGAATATGTAAAATAATAGATAATTACTCTTGTTCAAAAAATATTTATGAAATGTGTCACTATCGTAAGCCGAATTGTAGTTTAGAACAAATACTAGACAATATAGATAAAAAAGTTCAGAACTTTACCAAATCAGATTTCTGTGTTATCTGTATAGGTGATGAAGATTTTAAAAGAACTCAAAATTACATTGAACTTGTTGTACTTATTCGTAAAAAATTGTTACCCTTGAATCACACAAATTTTAATTTTAATATCAAAAAATTTGTACGCCTACACGGCAAAACATAGCGAGCGACCAAATATTGTTTACCATCACTATGTAATACCTATGTTTTACAAATAAATATATTCTGATTCTGATTCTGATTCTGAAAGAAACAACATCATCATCAGCCGGAAGACGTCCACTGCTGAACATATGCCTCCCCCTTACACCGCCACGCCGAACGACAATTCGCCACTTGCATCCATCGGTTGCCCGCGACTCTCACGATGTCGTCGGTCCACCTAGTGGGAGTCTTGCCTACGCTGCGTCTTCCGGTCCGTGGTCGCCACTCGTGAACTTTTCTTCCCCATCGGTTGTCAGTTCTACGAGCGATGTGGCCTGCCCATTGCTACTTCAGCTTCCAAATTTTAAGAGCTATGTCCGTCACTCTGGTTCGAAGAAGAAACAACGGCTTTCATGAAAACACATACGAGGTCCGTGTCAAAACTGAAGGCCTGCGGAAAAATCGTGGTACATTTTATTTAATGCAATTTGATGTAATGACATAGACACTAGCGCCACGTCAAAATGACTTCAATCCTGGCGCGGACTCTCTACTGAAGGACACCGTGGATTTTAGTCAGTACAAGTCTGACAGTCCCTCCCGCCTTGCCCTGGGTGGGAGGACTCATTTGATGATTTTACCACGATAAAAAAAAAAGTTACCTCGACAACGGCAGTGACTGCACCTCGTCCGAGCAGTAAGTGTAAGTCGCGTGGAGGATGTGGTAAGACTCGCCCTTAGAGTCGATGACGGCCTCCTCATCATCTGAAGGGAACTCCGTGCAGTCCGTGTACATTACCTGGAAATGAGACATTGGGAAACAGGAAGCATGAAGCGATAATTAATAACCGTTTTGATCGTTTTTGACTATGGCAGCAAATCTCAGTGAATTAGCCATCGGCGTGGGAGGTATTAAATAGGTAAGATTATCAAAAAATATTCGCCTCGTATTTTTTCTTTTTGTACGACTGCCAAAATTGACGGAGATACAACGCTTTCAAAATTGGCAATACGTCACAATTTAATACAATTTCTACTGAATTCTGACGTCACCAGCCCCCACTCTCGAGTTTCGATGCGTTATATCTTGGTAAATGTTCATTGAATTTACAAAAGAAAAAACACGTGTCCGTTATTTCTCAAAACTCTAAATTACTATATAGATATAGACTAATTAGATTTGTGATATAATAATACTGTCAAATAGCCTATTGCACAAGTGTGTGCGCAGGCACAGAGTGCACTCTTTGTTTCTTTACTTTTCGATAGAACGACCGCGTCACCACAACGTAGGAACCGATCTATCCTACTTCCTTTTAAAAACGTTAAAGTTTGTTTGGATGGATATTTATGACGGCGAGTAACAGGTGACTCGCTATCCGATCATGGACCATGCCCGCATCGACGGCGCGTCGTGTTCCACGCGCGCCTCAAAGTGCTGGCAGCAATCTGACGGGCCCCCCGTAAAGGAGCCAAAGCCATGGCCCCGGAATGTAAAGGACTATTGAAGGACACCGTGGATTTTAGTCAGTAACAGGTCTGAAAGTCCCTCTCGTCCCGCCCTGGGTGGGAGGACTCATTTGATGATTTTACCAAGTAAAGAAAGTTACCACTATAGCTCCTGCATTGAGTAGCGTGCCAGGGATGGCGTCTTCCAGATTATAATCCACGACCACAGTCAGCGCGTTCGTGATCCCTACCCCGTTTACCGTGCGGTTGCTGAAGTGTGGGTTTACCGTGTTACTGAAATACATAGATTTATTATTATAGTACACAGAGTTATTTATCTGTTTATAAAATCATGGATATAGTAATAAATATTGCACACCCGATGTGCAAGAGATAGTCGGTTGTCGCTTCATAGAGCGTTATCTCTGTCGCACGAAGCATCAACCAATCCGGCAAACGACGATGGAGCCAGAAACGAAATACAAGCCATAATGTAGTGCTGTTCTATAACGTTCACTCGAGTTAGAATCTCGAATTCACAACGAGACAAGAACATTCACCCTGATATAGCTCATGTTGTTATTGATGGGTACCACTAAGAAAATGTAGAGGCGAGGGACAATGCATCGCATTATTTTAGTAGCTCATATAGGGCAAGTTACTTTGAGATTGGGCAATCTTGTGAGCTCGAAAATTGGAGCTCTCTAGACCGCCATAAGTTTTCATTTAAAAAAACAGCATTTCGATCTTGTTAGTTAGGGGTTCCTTAACTATACTAATACATATTGTTTGTGTTGTATTATAAAGCTGAATAGTTTGTTTCTTTGTTTGTTTGGTTGAACGAGCGAATCTCAAAAATTACTAGTTGGAATTGTAAAATATTTTTGTGTTGGATAGTCAGTTTATCGAGGAAAGCTATAGGCTATTTAAGATCACACTACGAGCAAAAGGAGCCGAGAAACGCGGGGCGGAACCGCGGGAAACAGCTCCCCCCGCCCAAAAATGCAGTGTCCGAAATTAATTTGAGACTTACTATTTGCCATTAAATATGTAAGGACTGTTGAAGGTGCAGCAGTACCCGTGTGCGGTGAGGATAGGTTTGAAAAGCTCAGAACAGTCATCATAGAGCTTGCCCTCCAAAGAGCAACGCTTCATGAATTTGTTGCAACTCTGAGGCATTATGCCCATTACTTCTGTTATCTGTGAAGAAAACGGAGATTTAAAGCCAACTAGCTTTTGCCCGATGCTCCCCCCTGGTAACAATTTATCCCATGAAAAAAAAATAAGCATGTTTTGATGTTTTACAGTAGTCGCACATGTTCTCTAATAACCGTTTCACTTTGGTCACCCATCCAAAGACGGACCTTACCAAGTGTTGTGTACAACTGGGAGAACCCCAGTTGTAAATGTAGCACCGCGGATAAAAAATAGTTTCATATCCTACTAATATTATAAAATAAAATGTGAAATCAAGTTTGTTTTGTCGCTGTTGTACTATATTTATGGGTCCTATATTAGTAAGAAGTACCTAGTATACTTACAGTGTACCGGTTTAGATCTAAAAGATGCTGCAAGTGCTGGAGAACGTTACGGTCCAAGCCGATGATAGATTGGTAGAAGCCTATGATCACGGGTAGAGCAGTTTCCAGGTCGATGGTTACGTTACCGTCTCTAAAAATACATTCGTCATCATTATATCATTCGTAGGACGTCCACTGCTGAACATAGGCCTCCCCCATAGATTTCTAATAGGACCGGATGGAAGCGCCTTGCATCCAGTGTGATCCTGTGATTTTCATCAGATCGTCTCTCCACCTTGCAGGTGGATGTCCCACGATGCGCTTGCCGGTACGTACTCTCCATTCGAGAACCTTACAGCCCCATCGGCCAACAGTTCTGCGTGCTATGTGGCCTGCCTACTGCCACTTCAACTTACTACTTGATGAAAATACATTAAATAATTTGGTCAAAGTTCCAACGGCCTTTTTGTTTCTATCGAGGTAAAATCATCAAATGGTCCTCCCGCTTTACTGCCAGACGATTTCCTGATGAGACAGTCCCGCACCCCGGCAGGCTTTGGCCTTCTAACCCACCTAGGCCCCGTCAGAGTCCCCGACAGCACTTTGAGACGCGAGTGGAACATGACGCGCCGTAAACCCCGGCATGGCATTTGGCCAACTTAAAAAAGTTTTGTTCGTAAGTACTTACACGAGACTCCTGCTAAAATACTTCAAAGAAGATATAGTCATCTGGTTAGGAGAACAGATTGTGATCGCAGGGTAGGGGAGGTTCTTTACGGGCTCGAACTGATTCTCGATGGTAACCCTTGTGGGCATCTCGGCGAAGCGGTTGTACAGTAGGATCGTGAGCATGAACGACATTGCTAGTACAGCTATCATGTTGACAGCCCAAAAGCATCTGTATAAACGGCAAATAAAAATTTGAATGGTGAAGAAATAGCTAAAGGGACATGCGTGCTGTTGGATTTTCAACCCAAGTCTGAGCATACAATAGGGTAGTTTACTGCAATAATAAATTGAAAATCTGTTTAGCCCGTCAGTTGGTGTTGAAAAAAGAACACGTATTTTTTGTGTTTTTTTTTTAATCAATGAACATTGACAAAGATAAAACGCGTCAAAATTCAGGAGTGGGGGCTTGTGACGTCATAACGCCTGTAAAATTATACGGACCGAGTGAAGTTTTGTGATTTTTAGAAGAATTGTATCTTAATCAATGTTGGTGTATGTAACATAAGAAAAAAATACGGCTTAAATAATCTTTAATTATCTATTTTTCGGACTAATATTTTTTTAAAGGAAATGGCCGACAGTCGAATTTCTTGTAAGTATATTACCCACAACTTTATTCTACAGACTACAGCACATCAACCTATCCCAATCTGTCAGTTCTCAATCTAACATGAAGCTTCCACTATTGTGATAAAGTTAAAAATGTATTAATTGCCAGATTGAGGTACCTTGATGTGTTAGCGTCTGTACACCAAAATACCGTAGAAGAGAGAGTGTTATAGGAACCAAAAAGATTATGAAAATACCTTGAAACAATGTCTGGATAGAGGTAGAAATACTTGAGTCCTACAATTGTGCTCTGCAAGCAATACCTTCGTAAGAGACGAAAGAAATGTTCCATCATGTTAGTTGATTTTAAATTCAAATAATCTTGTGTAAACGAGAATTAGAACTTGAACAAAACAATGTTCCGTATTTTCATTTTATGGGGCTACATTTATAATAGTTTTATCAGTAAAATTATTTAAATATTAATCGGAAAATCATATCTGTACTTAATTGTCTAACTCGACACGATATGCAAATTAATTATAATTATAAATAATTAAATCATTGTAATCTTTTAATCTCTTGTTTAAACGCAGCTGTTTTCATGGCTATTTTTTTCAAGGTCGCTTATAGTACGTGTCCTAACATAAGCGATCTTCACAAGCATTTGTCACACACAATTGTATCGGAAAAACACAATATTGTTGCCAAACAAATGTTGTCATACGAGTAATTCCGATTTTGGCCGAAGTAATCTTTCGAGCACCTCTCTATCTTTTTTTTTTATAAATCTATTGCGTTAGGACACGATCTAAAACTTTAATATATCTGTGTGTACGTGTCAATAAATAAAAGATAATATTTAGGAAAAATGTATAAAGTGATTTTATTGAGAAATTCTCATTACATATTTTTAAATAGGTTAACAATGTTCTAAAGTTTCTGTTGACAATTTCAAATACATACATTATATTGCAATACATAATATCTATGGAAACACGGTGCATAAATATTGTCACGCGTGTTCAAAATAAATACATCAAACATTTACTGATAAGAAGTAATAAGTATACATACATAAAATTTCGCTATTTTTTCATAAGGATAGGCGTTTCAGGATTCATTTTGCTACAGAAATAAATAATTAGATTTCACAGAATTAATAAAAACTTCTATTTTAAAAACAATTGCTCTAATTTAATATAATATAACTATATCTTACATATCTTTTTATATATTTGTGACGAATGCGTTTCCAATATTATATAAATATCGATCTATAATTTATCGACATTGAATAATCAGTTATTAACTGAAGAAGTAAATATTTTATATATATGTATAGCTATATATTATTTCACTTTAGTGTTGATATTTATAAATACACGTTAAAATATAACACACAACATGAGTACAGTCAAATAATTTGCCTTTCTTCGAAGGTAAAAAGTGCCCGAACATTTTAAACATTTATTGGCCGATTATACGCTAAAGACAATTGCAAAACGTGGTGTGCACGTACACTCAAGACCACTACTTGACAAACTCAAAATATATACTTCCTTATATACCTTATTATGTATTTTCAAAGTGCTTATCACATGTTTTGATGATAAACTGATCGAGCTTATAACATATAAATATTTATCGCTTTAAACTTATTTATGTATTTTCTTAAGAGCAGGTACTATTTTGGCTTTCATGACGAGATTATAATATAAAAAGTGGAGTACGAGGTAAAGCGGTTTTGTGTCGGGACAATTATTCTTTCGAACCACAATATCGCGTTATCGCGTACTTGTTGACTATTCCATCGTTTATACCTACGTTTATAATTCTGTATGCATTAATAATTGTGAAAACTTATGTGATATCTACAATTGGTCGTCTTAATAAGCCTATATTGATGAAGCTATATGACATTTTATATTAACAGAAGTTGAGCCGCGAAAACTGAGCAACTCTTGCAAATTTATACTAACAAATATATTGTTTTAGTTCGGAGGAAATGCATCGTTATAAACAGCGCAGACAGTTCAAAATTGAACAGCATGTTTAGTATCCATTGTGACATTGCTATTCTCCACTGTCGATATATAATATAAATATATATTCTTTGAGTATATTATGCGTAAAATATATACGAGTATTGTTGTTTAAAATGCATATTTTTGTAGTCATACTTTGGTTGAATTAAGTATTACTGTAAAATAATGAATTACATAGACATTATTTTAGAAATATAATTTTCTTTTCGGATATTATATTTCTATATGACATTATCTATATCTATGATGAGCAACCATCGAGATTCTATAGAAAAAAAGATGTTTTTATATAAAATGTTAATTTAAGTGTTTAATAATATAATTAGTTTTATTTTTACCACGTTTTTATACACTCACTTTTCTTGTTTGTTTGTCGTTCCGGTTGGACTTTTGCAACTCAATTTTGAAGCACTTCCCGATAAGCTAGCAGGCTGAAATTTTGTTCACGCTTTGAGTTCTGATGACAATACATGACTAGCTAAGAAACGTCATAACAAATCCAATATGGTGGCCTCCCCAAGATGGCGGACTGGCTGTTTGAAACCCACCCCCATGATATGGGTATCAAATGAAAGGGTTTGCTGTCAGGAATACGAAAAAAATAGTCACGGGACTTAAATCCAATATGGCGGACGTCCAAGATGGCAGACAGGCTATTTGAAATGCACCCCTGTGATATGGATATCAAATGAAAGGGTTTGCTATCAGGAGTACGAAAAAATAGTCACGTGACTTAAATCCAATATGGCAGACGTCCAAGATGGTAGACTGGCTGTTTGAAATCCACCCCCGTGATATGGGTATCAAATGAAAGGGTTTGCTGTCAGGATTACGAAAAAAATTGTCATGTGGCTTATGCTAGGCTAGGCTATTAATCCAATATGGCGGACGTCCAAGATGGCGGACAGGCTTTGAGGCACTTCCCGATAAGCTAGCAGGCTGAAATTTTCAGGGTAGCTTCAAACCCGATGAACAATGATAAAAATAATAAAATAATTAATAGATTTAAAAAATCTAAAAACCCACGTTTTTAAATGTCCTAAAAAGAAGAAAATAACCCTACGGGGCTGAGAGAGGGGCCACTCAAAACGTGGGGGCGTATCTTTGCAAGTTACACCTACGATCTCACGTCATGTAAATATATCCCATAAATAATCCCTTATATAATATACGCCCCCACGTTTTGAGTGGCCCCTCTCTCAGCCCCGTAGGGTTATTTTCTTCTTTTTAGGACATTTAAAAACGTGGGTTTTTAGATTTTTTAAATCTATTAATTTTATATAAAAACAACCATTTATTCATTTGTAAGTGTTACACCTAAACAATGCAATATGATACACAACTCTGAGTGTTTTACGTTAAAACTAAAAAGTGTCAGTGCGACATTTATTGAAACACTGCTATGCAAACACTAATAACACACTGAACATCACGCCTACAATCCCTGAAGGGTAAGGCAGATCTGTACCTAGCAAACGACATAATATTTAAATAAGTTGACATGAGTACAGTCAGCAAAAGAGATAAGCAACAGCTTTACAGTGCTATAATGATCTCCGCACTGGGCCAGTGTGGTGGGTTATGGCCCACTCTCTCTCAAAGAGAGGAAGCCTGTGTCTCAGCAGTGAGAACATAATAGGCTAATGATGACGATAACAAGAATTCTATCGCTTGATTGGCATTAAAAAACCCGATATTGCTTCACATTTGTGAAATATAAAATGTCGGCTTTAATAGGCTAGTTGCCCTAAAAAATGTAATCAGTCAGTCTTTTAGATTATTCAAAAATAAGGGACACGTATTTTTTTATTTGTAAATTAGACTAAAAATGACAAAGATATAGCCTATTAAAGTTACGTGTGACGTCACGCCGCGTGCAATTTTTCGCGCGGGGTGACGTCACACGTAACTTTAATGGGCTATATCTTTGTTATTTTTTGTTTAATCGAAAAAAAAAAATACGTGTCCAATATTTTTTTATAATCTAAAATACGGACTAAATAGAATGTAATTATTTTGCCCCGGCAACTACCCTATTCCGATTGCATTTCAGTTTGGGTTTTTGAAATCTCGTCTATTACCTGATTTTCTAACTGTACTCAAACATCACAACATTTCTATAACTTGCGACTATCGTAAGCATATTTGTTTTACCAAATTCCACAAAAAAGGGTTTAACTGTTGCAGGCAAAATCAGAACTTCCTATTTTTGGAAAATGCTACCATTACAATACTATTAGTCAATAAGTTCGCATGTACAACAAATACGTCTTTAAATCATCTTTAAAAAAATATATAATTATAAATGAGATTGGAACATGTAGTTCCTATCTCATTAATAATTATATATTTTAGTAAACTAAGTCATATTAAACTTTTCAAACACTCCACTAAAAAGGCTTTTCAAATCTCGCCTTACGTACCATTTTGGTGTTAAATATATTGATTTATAATTATATATATATTTATATACTTTAAATAAGACATCTATTTGTTCCGCATTCAAGCTAATATTTCGTCTCCTTGCCTACACCTTTATCATATAATATATATATTCTTTTATATACCATTTTGTATTATTTATAATATTGTACATATTAGGCATGCAGGCATTTATTTATATTTAGGTAAGTAAAATTTGTATAATTTCGAGATACCATACATATTATAACATAATAAAATAACACCTATGGTTTTTTAAATTTTATTTCTAATTTCATACCTTCCAATTACTTTCATTCTTATTTTTGCATAGATTTCGTAAAACTTTCGTGCGTTTCTGTCTTAAATTGACTTTTTCTATTTCAAATAATAATATTAAGTATTTTTTTATAAAATCTTAATAATATCCGCGAGGACATATTATAATAATTATAATTTAATTTCATAAGTAAAATAGATCATCATCATAATAAAGTTGACTACATAGATATTATAATATGTTTGAAAGAACAGTAAATATCATAATAATTTATTTTTGAAAGTAGCCTATTGGTATTATTGCTGAATTATTGAAACTAATTGTTTACAAAAAAGTAGTTATTTTCCTGAAAAAATTGCAAAGCTATTTTCATATAAAATGATTAATTGAAGTCTGAGTAATTTCGTAATAATGTACTTTATAACTATCTTCTAGATGAATTAATAATGAATTCATACCAGCTACTATACAAAATTGTTAGTTTCCTTACACAGTTATATATGAAGAGTATATTCCAAGACGTATTAGAACGAATGTCCATTCGTTAAGGTACAATATAGTATATCAATATTCAATAAATATCCTTTCTAGTTTCATAATTCTATCTCACATGTATTGTGCGCTCCAAGTCTTCTTCATCATTATAAATACTACAAACGTTCGAACTTTCAAAAATTATAAATAAATTTTTAATACGCTCCTAAAAATGAGACGTCAGCAGAATGACTTTCCTTTAAATAATCACAATACCCAAACGTTACAATTCCCGTTCAACATACATTATTATAATATAAGCTTTTTAATATAATATTAATGGAGAAATTACATTGAGATTCTTTCGCTTAATACAGTCACCTATCTAAACTCAGTCAAAAACGTGTCCACAACAGTGCAACTGAGTGATTCGGTCGCTCGCGACAAACGCAGTCGAGGGTTTGGTCGGTCGACAGCAAAGCGAACCGCGTGCTAACAACAAAAGCGACGCACCGACATGCGGCGCGCGGCCGGTGAGGCTGCCCCACGAGTGGGGGAGGGGGCGGCCGGGGGGGCTGCCCCACGAGCACGGGGAGGGGCGGGGCCCGGGTGACGTCAGACAGAGGCTCAGGAGTGCGCGGCTGCTACGCGCTAAGTCACCGCGCGTCAGGAGTCCAGCAATACATGCCAGCGCTGCACCTGAAGAACAAAATCAAGGCAACCGCAGCTATAAGCACTGTTTTGACGTCTTTAAGTTCATCTGTGGGAAAGAGACAGCAATACAAGTCATGTAGCGCCATCTCGTTCCTACAGTGGAACTACTCTCGCTTTAAGACGTCATGGTAGGCCAAATGGCCTAGCGTCAGCTCGGAATCGACTAATACCAGCGAAATAGAGTTTTCGGCTGGCTGTCAACCCGTTTGTGGCTAGTGGTTGACGTCATAAGCATGTTGTCGACCCGTCACATGCAGTGCGATAAACGGATCGTCAATAGTGAGTGCTTTGGAAGTACCGAGTCCATCCAATTTTATACTTATGTCGGCCAGGTTGACAACGAGTTGATGAGGTGATGATATTTTAGCAGAACTCTTAAAGCTAATGCAAGTATCTCAGTTACCTGTTCGCCCTGCCGTTCACACAGCTCCTGCCAATGCCGTTCCTCCTCTCTTCCCGAGGGGCTGTGACCCAAGGAGAACCACCCCACCATCTCGTTGCGCTTGACGCTGCGGCGCCACCACACCGACACCATCAGAGTCACCTCTGTTAGTTGGAATAGAGCTACCTGCAATACAAATTGAAAATATTTGACGTTGTCATCATCGCTCGTAGAACTGACAACCGATGGGGAAGAAAAGTTCTCGAGTGGCGACCACGGACTGGAAGACGCAGCGTAGGCAGGCCTCCCACTAGGTGGACCGACGACATCGTGATAGTTGTGGGAAACCGATGGATGCAAGAGGTGAATTGGTTCGGCGTAAGGAGTTAGTAGAATTGTGTTTAGGCACGGGGTTTTAGCAATCGCCTAACGAAGGGTGACCCCTTCCCGTGCTACACAAAATCATTCATTGGAAAAGTCTGATGCTTTTTGCTGCTGATGCTCTAAAGATTTGTATAGGCGATAATATGAAAAAAATTAAAATCTGCGGTACTGTACCGGATTTGCTATAGAAAAAAATACAGTGTATAAGGGCTATACCAAAGTATCATTCAGTATAGAATACATCTGCTCCAATCATGTAGGATGGAAGAAAAAAAATTGAGCTTAGGCTCAATTTTTTATTTCATTATTTAGATAATGAAAAATAATTAAGATCTCTGGAACGATGAAATAAAATACAAAATATGTGTCTCAAAGTGATGAATTTATCAGCTATAAAACAAGTTTACAAACCCACATATTATTTTTTTTTTAAGTATTTTCGTTTTTTGGGAGTTAATAAATTAGCAACTTTAACAAAAATGTTTCTCACAAACGAAGTAAATTGCGCACATGGGAGTTTTACTCTTGCATTTGAAATATAAAACGCCATAGGCTCATGGCATTAATTTAGTCATGTCCGATTTTGGGGGTTTCTAAAACACTGTGCGGAGTACGTGCCGTGCAGAACGCTCCGCCACCTTTCTCGCCGCGTAAGTACAGCTTAGACCAAAGTCGTGAACGAGCCGTTAGTGTTGTTAATTTCATCCCAACAAGCGCGTCCGTATTCAAAACGAAAAAGAGCGAGATAGACATGCAGCTTATTCTAAATCGAAATCAAACGTCTGTCAAGCTAAGCGAAATATGGGTAAATAATAATATGACACTTTGATATTATTATTTAGTTCCTACCTGAAATATAAAGAGCTCCTTATAGAGCGGGTTGGACTGCGCGCGTCGTGTGGTGGACTTGCAGCGTCCCATCTCCATGCCCAGTGAGCTGATGAGGCACAGCTTCACGTACGTGTCCGGCGCCTTGTTCGGGGACAGCTTGCGGAAGTGGGTGCCTTTTATTATCTGAAGCAACATGTCGGAAGATTAGTATGTATTAAGATTAACCGGTGTAATGTTGAGGCGACCAATTGGTCGGTTTTCAATTGTCAAAACAATTGTTTTTTAATTATTACTAAATTAAATTTAAATTTAGTAATAATTAAATTATTACTAAATTTAAAATGTCAATTACGAGATATCTTCTGTGATTTGTTGACTGGCCTGTTGGTCTAGTGGTTAGTGACCCTGACTGCTATGCCGGAGGTCGTGGGTTCGATTCCCACCCAGGACAAATGTTTGTGTGATGAGCACGATCATTTGTTCTGTGTCTGGGTGTAATTTATCTATAATATGTATGTATTTAGAAATATATAAGTATGTTTATCAGTTGTCTAGTACCCATAATACAAGCTCTGCTTAGCTTGGGACTAGATGGCGTTGTGTGATAGTTGTGGAATATTATTATTATTATTATTATTTTCTTTTTTGTGCGTCGAAATATCGGAAACTCAACAATTTAGATTAGTAAGTACAGGGTCTCCAATATGAAAATAAGGTATTTTTGTAAAATCTTTACTATCGCTTCTGTGGGAGTGATTTTGTGAAATGTAATAGAGACTGTAAACGGAAGTGAAATAGGATACCTAGATACAAAGCGCGCGCGGTGTATTGTTTCTTCAACTCACATACACAAACACGCAGACCCGGAACAACTACTTGTAGTTCATACAAATATTTATTTCATACGTGGATCGAACCCCTTACCACAATGCGTACCAGTCGATCGCTTACCCACTGCACCAACATGCAATCGCTGTTCGCAACCCCACCTACCTCTACGGAAAGATGTCCGGTAGTAGAGTTATACTGCAATCCCAGTAGCAGTTCTGGGGCAGATCGGGCGCTGCAGCAAGACGATGCGGAGTCTGACCGGGCGAGACTACAGGCCTCTCCCCCGGGTCCACTTGCTCCAGGGGTCGTCACTGTTGCTATGGACGATGGACTGGCGAGAACGCCGCTCATTGAGTGGTTCAGTTCCAGTTTTGGAAGCTGGGAAGGGTAAATGTAGCATTATTTATGGTGTTATAAGATAGCAATGACTTATTTAACGTTCATACTCGTACAGTTCACGTTTACCACCGTTTAGGCCGGTTGTCCACCGCCGCCGTCAACGAGAATGAAAATATTCTTGGCTGACATCAAGATGACGTGACAGGCTTGCGGTGGACAACCGCCCTAAGACTAAGCGATGACGAATTCGACGTTTGTGAGCATGACTGCGATAATTTGGTTAGCAAGAGTGTTTGGTGTATTGAATCAGAAGCTCGTGGCTTCAAATCCTGCTCGCAGAATTTTTTCTCTTTAGCAATAAACTTTAATGATTTATTGTTAAAAATTAAATAACTATGCGGCCAGTAAGAAACGCAAATTGGTCGACACGACTTTTTTGACGTTACATTTTTTTTAAGACAGAAAGTTTTATTTCTTTGTAGCACTTCAGTCTCATAATAATCATGATACTTCCGTTCCATTTCGGTATATTTATGGGTTACGTTATGATACTACGTATATACTGTTTCAAAATAACATTCATACAGAATAATATAGACTATAGAGGATATCCTTATGATTTAGAAAAAGTGGCCAGTTATACCTACATGTAATAAACAACGTTAAAAAATATTATATTTAGAAAAAGTCGTGAGTGTCGTGATATCTTCTAAAAAATAAATTTATGTAGCTAATTATACACTTGAGACCTATCAACATTTTATCTTTTTAAATCAGTATTGTCTCTGGAGCAAAGTTCTTCCCCATACCCGACATACTCTTTCAAAAACCTTAACCAATTACCCAGCTTTACCCTGGCTTTACCTTATTAACCTGCAAGCTTGGCTGATGATGCTGCCTTGGCATGAGCTGCATCCACAAGCTGTTCTCAACCTCCAGGTTAAGGGTGGCGAAGCTGACAGCTGCCTCGCCGAGCAGACGTTGGCGACGCATGCGCTCGCAGCCGTAGATGCGTATACGCAAGCCGAGGCCGTGCACGTCCTCTGAGAAAGGATATCGTTTTTATTTATTGTTTTGGTTATGTATGAAGGGTAGCCAACAGGATCCTATTAGTAGATCCTACGCTATCCGTCTGTCTATCTGCTGTATCTCATAATCCGTAATAGGTATGTAGTTGAAATCTTCACAGAATGTGCACTTCTGTTGCCGCTTTAACAACAAATTTAATAAAATAATTGCATTGCTAGGCGAAGGAGGACGCTCTCAAGATCTTAGAAGTACTTTTTGTTATTTTTTAACCATTATTTTTTACGGATAAATACTTACATTTGTGTCCCGTCCTTGACATAGTGTCATTTGACCTAGATTTTTATTTGAAAGTTTCATGTTAAAAACTAAACCAATTTTGATGACTTTTTTACGGACATAGATGGGACCCTGGAGATGGTTATATGGTAAATAAGAAAGGGGGAGCAACAGTTAGTATGGTATATAAAATCTGCATTATGTAAATCTCGAAGATAATATCAACTTCTCAGTTCTATTTTAACAATGTTTATGTTCAGAATCTACTGATTTTAAGATAAACAGACTTATAGTCTTCCGATTAAATATGTTTACATGTCAAAATGTATATTCAATTTGGATTTTGTAAGCAGTTGGCATGATCCAGGCACAAATCCAGACTCGACTGGAGCAAACAATTTTATTGTCCATTAATTTATCAGAAGTATTCCACATTGGGCACCCGCTATAATGACACCTGAGCTAAATGCACCTTCACTATTCCAAATAAGGGTCGTGTCAAAATTTTTCGCAGGTGCCCAATGTGGAATACCTCATTTATCATCTACAGCCGGAAGAGGTCCACTGGTGGACAAAGGCCTCCCCCTTAGATCACTACTCAGAAGGACAATCCTTCGATTGCCTGCGACTTTCACGATGTCGTCGGTCCTCCTAGTGGAAAGTGGGAGTTTCTACCTTCGCTTCGTCTTTCGTAGTCCGCCACTCTAGCCCCCTTATTAATAAACGTGGACGTACGCCAAGGTTAATCCTTAAAAAATGTATGGTTAATCCGAAGATTAACCATACATTTAAAGGGGTTAAAGTTTTCTTCCCCACTGGCTATCGTTTCTATGAGCAATGTGGCCTGCCCCTTGCTACTTCAACTTGCAAATAAGAATATTGGTGACTCATTCCGGTTCCGGATTTTAACACGAATAAAAATCCAAGCATCTCTCTTCCCATTGCTCGTTGAGTGACTCTTAGTCTCTCAAAATTTCCATGAATAAATGTCGGTTCCATTTATTGATTACTGGGACTTGTCAACACTCTGCTAGCATCACCTATAATAAGTATTCAAATAAAATGAAATACGTATGCTAATATTACCTGGATTGATCTTATGAAACACGAAACTTTCCATGTACTGAGGATTTTCGCCATTCCGAATTTTCGATTTGTATTTTTGCTTCTTCAATGGCAACAATACAACTCGAACCTGTGGAAAAAGGTGCAAATAAAACAAAGGCATTGTTTCACGATTATTCATATTATAATACCTACTTACAAAGTTGCATTGCACGATGACGCATACATCTTTTATGCTGTCGACATAAGGTCCTTATTTAAATGATTTGCGCGTTATTGCCAAATGGTAATGCAAATATGATCGTTATCAATAAATAATGCTTAGCATAATGTTTAAGGAAGGTATAAATAAAGTATTTCTGGTATTGCACGTTGATCTTTCTTGAGCTTAATACAAAACCTCACAGGAGAGTTACAATTTTAGAAGCTGTTTTCCCTGTTTTTGTTGGCTATACGCAGGAACATATTAATGACGAGTAACAGGAATCTATAGGAAAAAAATACATTGAAAAAATTGTAGCGTCAGTTAATACGGCAAATATTAACTCTTCAACTGGGTCGGACTATGCTTGGAATAACACCTAGGACATTTTTTATCCCACAAGTATCCCTTGGGACAATTACCGAACTCTCAATATAATTACCTTCAGTCTTAGATTATAAAATGTCCAGATTCTGTGTTGCAACAAAACGTAACGATTTTAGTGAAGCCATTATTTTATAAATGTGAGAGAGCGAAATTATTCCCAATAGTCCCCTCTAGCCCTGTCCCCCGGGGTGACAGCTGGGAATTGTCTTCCCAGTTGTCACCGGCGTGACAATTTGTGCCGACTGTTCCCTTTGAAAACGGACTAGAGGGGACAAATGGGAAGTTTGTTTTTCAATTGTCACCGGGGGGGGTGACATTTGCTACGATTCCTAAACCTAAACATGTACTCCCAAAATTTTACTTGTGGCTGAATATATTTGTAAACGATACTTAAAGCCAGAAAAAGAGAAATAAAATGTCAAAGTTGTTATGTCAAACTGTCTTCAATGAAAAACTGTATTTTTCCTAAATCTTATTGAGCACCTGCACAATATTTTTTAAACTGACGATACATTTCTTAGCATTAAAATACCAATAATGTCTGGGAATAGTGCATGTTCCAGTTCGGGTGTATCGACGTTTGTGATGATACAAAGAGGAATTGGAAACGTTCTGCTTCGAGCAGGACATCAATTTTATAAGAAAAAACATTACAATACTGGTCTTTCAGTATGGGAGTGTAGCCAAAGAAGGAACATGTGTAAAGGGCGTATCAGAATAAAAGTGAGTATTTAAGAATAGATTTCTTTAACTACTTACTATATAATATATGACATGTCAATAAAGTTTTTGGATATAAAGGAGGTAGGTATTAGAAAGTACTAATAACTTGCTAATTTGGTTGATAGGTATGGGGTGAACGTTTATTAGTAAATATACGATAACTAGTGGGTTATCTTCTTCTTCTATCTTCTTCTTCTCATCATATATGTATATATACAGGGTGATTTGAAATTCGATGCGGTCCTTGAAATGGGTGATAGTAGACCTTATTTGCAACAATTTTAACCCCGACAACATGGGGTCTAAACTGACTGGTTTTTGAGATATCGAACTTTAAAGGTATTTCGAAAAATTTCTACCTCTCCATCATTAAGTGCTTATTGTTAGAAACTAACGATGGTGACTACTTAGAATTTATACTTTTCTGATAGAATATGAACGACTGAATCTAGTGAATACAAGTCTGCTATAAAACTAATCATATCTTGGGAAATTAAGTGTCATAAAGTTTCTGTTTTGAAGTATTCTGAAAACTTCCCTTGTCTTTCAAAGCATATTTAAAAAAATAAATGTATGACACTTGGTTTACAAATTAAAGAAAAAACTTTCTTGTCTCATTACCTTTCTAAAATGGTGCCACAGTATCCACTTTTAGTTAGTGTCTGACCAGAAAATTAGGGTTGTTACTGACAAGGTAGTAAATCAACGAAAATCGGTTGCAATGTTTTTTTGACCCAACATTTTTTTTCTGTGATTTTTGTCCAAACTGCTATCTGATATTAGCTTTTTGAGTCAATGCGCTTAATCCTGGCCGTAATCACATAATTATATCAGGCAAAGTCGGTTTTTATTTGGAGTATTTTACCTATGGACCAGATAGTCAAACCATCAATTCTCTTCCATTTAAAACAGCTACTTGAAACATAAGTACAATGACGGAATGTTTGTAAACTCTGGTTTCATAAAAAAAAAACTAAACTGGCGTGCATAAAAGTTAGGTCACCCTACTGGTAGGACAGGTAAAAATACTCCAGATAAAGCGCGATTTTGCCTGATGTCATCGTCCAGGATTTAGCGCATTGACTCAAAAAGCTAATATCAGGTAACAGTGTGGACAAAAACCACAGAAAAAAAATGTTGGGTAGAAAAAACTTTACAACCAATTTTCGTTGATTTACTACCTTGTCAGTAACAACCCTAATTTTCTGGTCAGACACTAACTAAAAGTGGGTACTGTGGCACCATTTTAGAAAGGTAATGAGACAAGAAAGTTTTTCCTGTAATTTGTAAACCAAGTGTCATACATTTATTTTTTTAAATATGCTTTGAAAGACAAGGGAAGTTTTCAGAATACTTCAAAACAGAAACTTTATGACACTTAATTTCCCAAGATATGATTAGTTTTATAACAAACTTGTATTCACTAGATCAGTGGTTCATATTCTATCAGAAAAGTATAAATTCTAAGTAGTGACCATCGTTACTTTCTAACAATAAGCACTTAATGATGGAGAGGTAGAAATTTTTTGAAAAACCTTTAAATTTCGATATCTCCAAAACCAGTCAGTTTAGACCCCATGTTGTCGGGGTTAAAATTGTTGCAAATAAGGTCTAGTATCATCCATTTCAAGGACCGCATCGAATTACAAATCACCCTGTATATAAGAAAGTTATTTATAACTCAAGAACGGCCGAACCGATTTGGCTGAAAATTGGTGAGGAGGTAGCGTAGAATCAGGAAAAGGACATTTTTTTTTATCGTGGTAAAATCATCAAATGAGTCCTCCCACCCCGGGCAGGGCGGGAGGGACTGTCAGACTTGTACTGACTAAAATCCACGGTGTCCTTCAATAGCCCTTTATGTTCCGTGGTCACGGTAATGAGATAACTCCCGCGACCCCGGCAGGCTTTGGCCTTCTTGAGGGGGGCCCCGTCATCTTGCTGACGCTCTTTGAGGCGCGCGTGGAACACAACGCGCCGTCGACCTGGGCATGGTCCATGGTCGGGCAGCGAGTTGCCCTTTACTCGCCGCCCGCATGCCCGCGCCTACGGTGGCCGGAGATCGTCTTGCGACGTCCAACGCCGTGGGCGTCCACCACCGCGGGTAGGGCGGAGGGAGGACATTGTCCTCTCCCTCACACGGCCCGCCTTCTCCTTCGCGAGCATGACTGCTTCGCAGAAGGCGGCGACCGCTTCCCACTCCGTCTCGCCCCGCAGCATGGATGCGACCAATGACGGGCGCGAGAGGTCTCCGCCTATCGCCGCCGTGAGGACAAGTAGATGCTCTGCCCAAGCGGGGCAGTCTTGCACCGTATGCTCTACTGTGTCCTCCGGGCGATCTTCGCAGTGGTGACACCCAGGCGTTCCCTCCTTTCTCCTCAGACACAGGTACCTCCCGAAACTTCCGTGTCCGGTGAAGACCTGCGTCATGCGGTAGGTCAGGACGCCGTGACGCCTATCCAGCCACTCCTCAAAGAGGGGTCTTACCGCCGCGATTGCGGCGTGCCCGGCCGTCGATGGGAAAAGGACATAGGATAAATTTTATCTAGGGACCACGCGAACGATGTCACGGCCAACAGCTAGTTATTTATATAAAATGCTATGGAAGGAATTTTTAATTTTCAGGACGGAAATATTGTAGAAGAAACTGCTCACACATGCACACCCATTTTTGCCAAAAACGAAATCGACGAACACCTCTACCGATGCAAGCAAGATTTGACTACACAAAATTACCCAGCAGTTCCTCAAACTTATAATGCTATGGTAGCTTCGTACGAAAATAGAGGACTGCAACTGATTGCTCAAATGCCAAGTTTTAAATCTGTCAAATCATCGTTGTATAGATACAGAAATAAGGTCGCAGGAGTTGATAAAATCCAATATGATAAAATAGAAGAGGTGCAAATTCCCGGATATGAAGATTTTTTAATGGCAGATTATTACTACGATAATAAACGAATCATTATCTTTTGTTCACAAAGAGCAAGAGAATTATTACTTACAGTTGAGGATTATTACAGCGGTGGAACCTTTAAAATTTGTCCAAGACCGTTTGATCAACTATACACCATACATGGTGATATTGGAAGTACTGTGAACAGTACAAACATCGTGCCACTTGTGTACGCTCTAATGAGTGATAGACAACAATCGTCCTACGTGGCTTTATTTTCTTTAATTAAATCCCAAGTACCTGGATGGAATCCCACTAAATACAAAACTGATTATGAAAAACCAGCTATGAGCGCCATCGCTAAAGTTTTTCCATCTGTAATAGTGAGCGGATGTTACTATCATTTTAACAAGGCTATTTGGCGTAAAGGACGCGAGCTCGAAATCACGAAATCGAGCAATCCAGCAAAAATCCGAGAAGTGGCATTGAGCGCTTTACTCCCTTTAGTACCACCATCCGAAATTATGAACGGTTGGTCATATATCACACGGAAGCAAACAGAAGACGAGAACATGATAAATTTTCGAGCCTATATGACAAAGCAATGGTTAAAAGAAGATTTTATACAAACTTGGAATGTATTCCGAAGTCAGCATCGCACCACTAACTGTTTGGAGGGCTGGCACAACAAATTGAATCGGGAAGTAGGGAAAAAGAAGCCCAATATCGTACATTTTCTTAATATTATACAAAAGGATGCATCATTGGTTACGGTCCGACACAAGATGATAAAAAACAAATTAATGATTTTTAAAGAAAGGCTGAAGAAATATGTACTTAAGGACGAATTCATCAAAGAAATGCAGATGGAATTTCTGCATGGGAATATGTCTGTTGGAAATTTTTTGGAAACACTTAGACATTAAGTTTATGCCTATAGTATATTACATAATTAGTAGGTAAAATAATAATTACGCTATTCCCCTTGGGGCAATAGCAATGTTATAGTATGTTGATTTTCAGTCATTGTTGACATTTGTATAAGAACCGCTATTTGAAAACTATTGCCAGCGAGTCAGCGAGTCTGGTTAATAACCGGCTTGTCCTTTCGTGCAATGGGTCTCAGGATCAATTTTTTTTTATTTCACATTTGGCGTTTCTTTTTTTTTTGTTTCTATTTGTCCTGAGAGTTTTAAATAATTAAAATAAATTTATGCATACTTTATTTAAATATTATTTGCAATTTTTTTTTTTTCTAATATTTTAAATCGTAAAATATTTATTTAAACTGTAATAACATTGTTTGAGGTGTACGAATGTGATCCGTATTGTTTCTCAAATTCGGGCAAAAGCTAGTTGTAAATATTAGGGAATAATAAAATAATTAGGTTTAGGAATCGTAGCAAATGTCACCCCCCCGGTGACAACTGAGAAACAAACTTCCCATTTGTCCCCTCTAGTCAGTTTTCAAAGGGAACAGTCGGCACAAATTGCCACCCCGGTGACAACTGGAAAGAAAATTCCCAGCTGTCACCCCGGAGGACAGGGCTAGAGGGGACTATTGGGAATAATTCGTTTTCCTTGAAGATGTTCACTTGATTCACGTAGGAATCGAATCACGGGGGTAATTTTTCTGCCGTGTTTTTGTCTTCAATTCTGTGGCATGGCCTACTAGCAATCTAAGCCTTCAGTCTTCCAACATCATCATAACATCACTCTTAAAAGGGTTAAAACATACCTGACTCTGCAATATCTGTCCCGTAGACCTCTGGGGCAGAGTTCTAGCCTGCAAGATGTGGACGGTCATGCTACGCACTGGAGCATCGTACAACAGCGTCAGCTCCAGGGAGCCACGTTCCTGAGAACTACTGCTTTCGCCACAGAGGAGGGAAGTGTCCTGGTGAAGGTATAAACAAAGTTATACCTATGGAGCTGTTCCATAAGAAATGGTACACTAGATACGTGTAATCACGTCCCCTTTTTTTTGGAGTGGTAAATACCTACATGAAATCTCCCGGCGTGGGTGGAGCGAAAGAATCCTACTGTTTAAAAATCAACCCTGTTAAATAAAAATCCACCCTATTCCTTTGAGTGACCTTTGGGTTGCTTAGACAGTCCCGCGATATGAACTATAATCGTGACAAGTCTAAGCGTCTTCAGACATACCAAAGAATTTGATAGACTCTACTTAATGACAGCGCGAATCTTGTAGCAAAATTCAGTTTCGACTCAATATAAATTGCTATCGACACCCCACAATTGAAAGGGTAAGAAATATGGCTCTAAACACACAATTCGGATGTTGTAGGACACTAGAATAGAGCTGTTCGTATCGTATCGGTAGCCGAAATCTACTACTTAGTCATGGCACTGACCAATTCAAAGAACTGGTTAACAATCTATTTTCTGGTGATCCATTCCAAATTGTTTTTTTGCCGCAAAATTTTGATGAATAGAACTTACATTATGAGCAATAACATCACTATCCACGCTGCTCTGAGCCTCCAGGGTGTGTATGTACTCCGCCCTCTTCGGAACCACCTCATCAATCCTGGTCTCCCTCAGCGCAGTCTCTCTTAAACTGGTCTCTCTCAACTTGTTCTCCACCAGTTCTACGTCCAGCTTCGGAGCTGCAGCGTTCTCGTTCTTCTCCTCGTAGTGGCATTCCACCTCTTCCTTGTCCTGGGAAGTTGGAGATTTTAGGGCAATTGGGTATGCAAAGGCCTTAAAAGGTGTTTGAATGGATAGATGGAAGGCTTGCAACATCTTTTCAGAAACAAATGAACGCGCTTTGCCTTAATGATGTGTTAAGGTGACGTAAAACTGAACGACCTGAGCTCCTGAATAGATTTATTTCTTTTCGGAACAAGTGCAAACCACTGCTGCTCTTGTAAGCCATGAATCAACAGTGGCCGAGCAAGGAAAAGAAACTCGAGGAAGTCCCGGAGAATGAATTTAATGTGTTGTCTTCAATCCTGCAATGAACTGAATCAGGGAATAATGCTGAAGGAGCAGCAAATATATTTCCACGTGAATCAGGAGACAGAACAAAAAAAAAGCCAATAGGCCCAAAGGCACGTTGAAAATTGGGTTAAGCCAACTTTTCCGGACTAAATTGCAGTTGACTGCTAATGTATTGCCTGAATGCAATGTCTGCAGTGTGTCCACTGGGTTCAACTGCACCTTAAACGTGTCTAGCACTCATAATACTGCGTGTCGTCCAAAGGCTGACCATAGCGAAAAATAAATTTCTTATAGCCAATGCAATGTTGCAAGCCGTGATTTAGAAGTATGTGTTTCAATGTCCGAGAAAATTATTAGAAGTGATGAAATACATGAAAAAGACACGACATAAGACAGTAGTAAAGAACGAAATAAGTAAAAAAAGATAATAAAATTCACATGCTAATACAATTTATTAAAACTAAAACGTTAACTACGTAAGTAATACTGTTAGAAACTCTAAAATGCAGCGCATTTCAAGATGGTAATCATCTAATGAATATCTCATTTGTAATTCATGAATACCGCGGGAGTGGCTAGGGAAATCTCCTGATTGTGAAGTATTGCAGCTAGAAGGACTGTTTAAACCCCTCGAAGAGTTTCAGGGGTCTAAAGTTGTAATTTTATCGCAATTTATACTACGAGTCTGCTTAAGTGGCCTGTTCAAGACCCCCCAAATCTAGTATCTTCTCTTTTGCTTGAGCAATAGAATGGAATATTCCATTTTACGAGTTTTATCGCAATTTGTATTATGATTCTGCTAAAGCGGCCTTTTTGATCCCCCATTGGTTTTACAAAATAATAATTAGAATCTTATACGACTGAACGGCGCTGTAATACCGTTCCGTGTTCAGTACACACTACAATCCACAGGCTATATTTATATTCCAGACCAACTGGAATTTCGTACATTCAGTTGTGATGCACTCAGGATAACAGGATATTGCGCAGTAGAGAGTTAAATTATGTAAATTATTGCAATTCCGTTTATATCCGGACAGCCGTGTGAGTTCATACATCTGAAGGTGACCTAAATACAAGAGGTAAATGAGAGGTTTATTAACAGTTAACGTGTCGTCGCGGTGAGTCATGCTTGAAGACTGGTTGACTTTTAAAGAGATCTCAGGATTTAACAGATACGGAATGCAAGTATTTAACATAATAAAAGCGTGACACTAGTCATAGCGGAAGATATTCAAATTCAAATGTCGAACGGTCTACTGTCTCACCTGTTGTATGCGCAAGCGCAGCTCTTCATCCGAGTCGGACGCCTCGAACGTGAATATTCGTTCGGGGTAATGGTTCGGTTTCGACAAAGCATCTATAACAACACAGACGTACGGACAACGTCAATCGATATACAATATTGCCCTAACCCGAACTAAACTACTCTAACTGTCTTCACTAAGTTCTAGTACATATCGTCCTCTACGTGTCTATGTGTGTAAACAAACACCTAGATATAACAGGTAAAGAAATTAATACGAGACCTTGGTGACGTACACGACGCCCTTGATGGTACATTTAACACTAAATGAATGTTAGTTCTTCTATACTAGCTACACAATAACGCTTTCACAAATGACTTCGCTCTATAACGGAATCCAAATATTAATAAATAATTAATCACAAAATCAATAGCCATAGGTATATTCATAAAGGTGAAGGATTTTGATATTTCTATACTGGAACGTAGATAGAAAAATATTATATGTGATAGTTTATTTAACATCTATTGTGTTAGCAACAAAGAAAACTTTCGTACCGTTCTAATGAAACGTGATAAGACATACAGTAGCTTAGTAACACAGAAGCCAAAACAAAGGAACTATGCTTACCGAATTGAGCATTGTCGAGGGGAAGACAGGGGTCGGGGACGAGCGGGTTCACAGCGAGGATGTCATCGCAGCACTTGCGGCTGAAGACCGCGGAGTAGCACCAGCGTCTGCCGAGGAACAGCAGCAGCACCAGAACCACCACGGCGAAGGCTGCTACCGCGCTGATGTACGCTGTCGCCTCCACTGTGCCACACAACAAACACTTAGCACTGCGTTCTAACTTCAAACTCGACCTTGTGACAAAGATGTTTACCATTAGTTGGGTTGATGACGCCGATGTTGGCCACCATTCTGGCTCACTGGGAGCCCGCGGGCCGCATTGTTGCGCGCCACGGTCTAACGCTTCTTATCCCACTGATCGTTTCACTGAACATTCGACGAATATCTCAGTTGAATATAATGCGACAATAAAGCGAGCTGAGGGAAATAATTGGGACGTGTTGGCACGGTAGAGCTGTCAGTGGTGCACATGCGCCGTACGCGAGGGGCCTGCCGGGGCGTGGGGAATGTTCTGCGCGGCTATAGGACGAAGGACTTACAGGTGTACTTGATGCCTCTATACATACGTATAGATGAGGAGCGCTGTCGTCAAGGCCGAGGGCGGCACGTGCCCTCGCACCCTTCGTTTCTATACGTACTTTTAGAATTATGTGTACATACGTAACTGGATAAATATGTCGTATAACACTGACAAGGTCTGCATACATAATTTCTTAGTGAAATATTAATTTGTAGGGTACCATGCCCTAGAAATAAACTCATAAAACTAAGGGCTGAATGTTTATTAGTAGTAATTTAGTTGAATATTATTAAGAATCACCTGCAAATACCACATAGAAACAGCTAACCAACACAGATAAATATATGTACGTATAGATTTCTATTTGCACACCTAGGCTCACAGTTACCTACCTACTAAAAGTGGTTATAGGGATACATTACATGTTGCAATTAGGACATTGGAAATCTGCCAGGGTTATAAAACTAGAGCTATACGTCGGCGTCGCCCACACTCAAATCAACAAGGATTTGTGTAAATATAAATAAACAATCCATCAATATGGAAAGGCTTTTAGCAAATTGGACATTATTCAGGTGTCTTCAGGAAATTATATGTATTTGTCAGAGTCAAAGATGTTTGTTAGCAGATCCATTATTGGCTGTAAACTGATATTGAAAAAAAAAATCGAATAGGTACATGTATGTTTGTAATGGAAAATCTTAAAAACTTCTTAACCTTATTAAAAAAATTGCCCCTAGTAAGCTACATAACAGTTTTGACTACATATTTAGTACTGGATAAAAACGCTTTGGCATAAAAATGAGACACGCGTGAAATAAATAAGAAGAGGATAGCAATACTGAATCCAAGTCGTTTATTTCCGGATTTAAATGAGAGATCTAATTCCATTAGTGAGTAGCAGTATGGCTAATGGAAGCTAAAGGGACGGCGCACATATGGCGGAACACAGCGCAAAGCATTTTTCGCTGTCAAACTATTATCAACATTGTCCTCATTAAAATAATGTCCAATATCACATTATAATTAATTCCTGAAGAGCATCGAATCGCGACTTACTCTTACTCATGAATGTTGATTGATTTAGGAAGTTATATCTATTAGGACAATTATATTATATTGACTAAAAATTTGTGCATATGTGCGCTGGCCCTTACTGCCGTATTGGAATAAAAGGCTTTCTATTTATTTTTTCCATAATTGTGTTACTTTTTAGGATTACGCGCTCAAAGAGTAAAACGGGACCCTTTACTAATACTACGCTGTCCGTCCCTCTGTCTGTCAGGCTGTATCTCATGAACCGTGATAGATAGACAGTTGAAATTCCACACTTAAAACGAATAAAAAAAAAAAAACTTGAGAGGTGTCAAGGGACACCCGGATGGAACGAAGTTACTGTATACACTCAACAAAAATAATCGTCGCGACACCACACTGTTCAATGCGAAATAGAAAGACGAAACGAAAATATCTGGCTTGCTTTCTACATATAAGAGAGAGAGAGACAGACAGAGAAACATGCGCACGACTTATAATAGCTAACTATAGCAAAGTGTCGTTACAACTTTTCGTCTTAATTTTTTCCGTCTAGCCCCCTTTCGCTGGGGACAGCAAACTTTTTTTTAAGATTTTTGCCGCTTTTATAGTTAAAAAAGAATTTTTGACATCGGTCCCGTAGTTTTGGAGCCTAACATTCAAATCTTTCCTCTTCATAATATTAGTGTAGATAATGGTACGGAACCCTTCGTGCGCGACTCGCACTTGGTCAGTTTTTTATATATATTTGTTATTTCTGTAGTAGTATTATATAATATTATGTATTTGAAATGATATCACTCAATAGCAGCATACGAAGAGAATAATTGTATGATGGAGCATATCGGTACCATAATCGATTTGTCTTGTTTCCAGTGACAGGCACTATGTCTTTATTATGTTTTGCTTTTGCTGACGTATTTTATTATTAACTTTATTAATAATAAGATACATGATACTACTTATATTGTTGTACATATATTTTCAGATTTTTTGGTACTTCCGAATTTATACTTTTTAAACTTAAAAAAAAAACGAATGCTTTTATGGCTAAGCAATGCTCAGTAATAATAAAATCTCACTATATTTTATAATGTTAAGTTGTTATTAATTTTTTCCTATCCTATACCACCTGCGGTTGTTTCACACAATCTTTATTGGCTAGGTGGCATACGACCACGGCTATTACTTAAAAATTTCCGTAACACGGATTGTTCTTGTTTCATACTTTTCAGTGCGCGATTTTTTCGTAGTCGGGTTTTAGTTAATTTAACTTATGTTTTGAGATAAGTAAAAATACTTATTCATCACATAATACTTCTATTTTGCTCATAAGTTTCAACCTATACTACATAGTTATAGTCAATTTGAACCTTGACATAGCAAATTGACCCGTATTTCCACAGCATTATGCACATATTTGTACTTAAATAAACAGAAATACGCGAGCATTCGATTACGGTCAAACGCCCGAATTCCTCTCATTTATCTTTAAAGAAATATGTGGATTACATCTAGGGTTACCAACTTTTTTTCTATAAAATATAGTAGTTTTGAAGTTATTAACTTAAAAAATATAGTAGATGGCGAAAAAATGAAAAAAAAAATAGTATGTGGTTAAAATATTGCACTTTATTTTTTATATTAAAATTTTTTGCTACTTGCTTAATATTTTTTTTTTATTTTAATATCAAAGTTATACTACTGTTAGCTATCATAATTATATTATGTCATTGGAATAAGATTCATTTTAGCTTGCCTGCTATCGCCGCGATTGCGTGCGTAATATTTTGCGCGTTCCGCTTTAGGTACGCAAAATATAGTAGTTTCGCCTACTATATTTATATTTTACAAATATAGTATTTGATCCCTTAATATAGTAGGATACTATATTATACAGTAGGGTTGGCAACCCTAATTACATCGTGGAGATAAGGCTGAATTTGCTATGTTTAGATTGACGCTTTGACTCTGTGCTAGTATGAATTGACCCATACTGTCTCTTATTTAAAATCTGACCAAAAACACTTAAAATGCATACATACTCGTAGCATTATTTGAACTACACAGCTATCAACGATATCTTGCTCTAATTGTGAAATATACATGGTTGTAAGGGACAGCCCTCCGCAAACTTTCAGGGCTTGCTCAGTAGACGAAACTGAACAATCTTCCACATTTATTTTAAGGAAATGAAAAAAAAAATCAGCCTCTCCATACAAACTGTCCAATCAAGTTTATAATTTTCTATGGTGAGGCTGATTATTATTTTCAATTCCTGAAAAAAAGAAATGTGGAAGATTGTTCAGTTTCTTTTACTGAGCAAGCCCTGAAAGTTTGCGGAGGGCTGTCCCTTACACCCAGTATGTATATCCCCTTTTCTATTTAAGTAAGATCGTTGTTGTCCTCCGTCTTATATCCAAGCTGAAGGGAAGTTACAAACAAATAAAGAAAGAAAAACAAAATCGAAATTAGTTCATTATGTATGCGTACTAAAAGGTTTGTTTGGGTCTAAGTGTAGTAGTAACTTAGTTATAACAAATTAAGTTTAATAAAAGTAAAACTTAATTAAGGTAATGTGATTTCAGCTATTAAGCTTTTTCTGAACTTAGATGTGTAGGCGTGGTCATGGCCAAGTCTATTGATTTACTTCAGTGTTGCCTATCACACGATTGTGTTGCTAGTAACAAAATATAGAAAACTGGGTAGAAAATAATAATTAAAAACTCAACAATGAAAGACCACATTAATATTTTGAAAATGTTTTTTTTATTAACACTTACATTTTTACAGCGCTCCTAGCCAACAGAGTAATACTATAAAATGAATCGGTGTAAAGAACTGTCGAACGCAAAACAATGTTAGTTCTACAGTGTACGATAAACAAACCGCTTACAAAGATCAGATCAATACAATAATATCATCAACGACTATTGTCAGTGAGATGTACACATCGTTCTCATCAAACAAGCAAGAAGGTCACCCTAAAGAAACGAACTTCATTTAAATCTATAAACATTTCATATAATTTAGATTTTATTAGTCGCTATAATGTTATATTTTACTTTTGTAACCATTATTATAATGTTATATGTATTCGTTACGAAAAATTGAAATGAATCGCTCCACTTGGTCCTCGGCGGGTGCGTAGTCCACTAGTGGAGTAGTGGGAGAGCAGACGTCGCCGCGCGCCTGCTCGGACGAGGAGCCGCCTACCGCCGCGCGAGGGCCAAGTGCGGACTAAAACAAGATGACTCTATCATAACTGTATAATTTTAAAAATTTCTAATTACGCATCCCTACGTTTTGTTATTATCTTTTAATTAAGAAATAAAATCTTACGTAATTACCATGAGCAGCCTATTTTAATAAATTTGACAAAATTCGCTAATAATCTGATTATTTTTAGAAAAGAAAAGCGTCGGGTCCGGGCCGGGCGTCGGTCCGTCCGGCGCTGAGAACGTACAATAGTCGACGGCAGTGCTGTATGAACGTGTAGCGGTGCGACGCGCGCGCACCGCCCCCCGCGCCTCTAAGCGTTCGCGACTGTGTATGCTTTATTTATCTACTTTTACAATTGAAAATACGGCATCAAAATTTCAACTACCTACCTAACAGTAAGCAGTAGTACACTAAAACTCAGGCACTCCACATCGACCTCTCATACACCATGCACCCGATCGAATCGTCAACTAAACTTTTTTCACTCGAAAAATTCAACTTAAATCTAATTCACTTAAATTATAATAATAATAATGGCTTCTTAACTGTTAATTTTACAACAAATGCGTTTCGTTGGCCGCCGAGCACGGAGCGCGGCGGGCGTCATACTTCTGCCCACTCGATTCACGAACGATGAACTACCGCTAAACGATAATTTATTACTTATTACATAAGTATGTGAAAAACAATTTTTATTAGTATTACTTTTAATCTATCTTATAATGTCATCAGTGTCACTGAGGGCGTACTACTGTAACATGAAATCCGAGTCGGCGGCCGCTTGCGCGTGACGTTGGCGTGCGGCCCGGGTCGACGTGTGCGGCCCGGACTGCGGAGGGCGGCCCGGTAGTGCGGCCCGGGCGGTGCGGCCTGGTAGTGCGGCCCGGGCGGTGCGGCCTGGTAGTGCGGCCCGGGCGGTGCGGCCCGGACAGAGAGCGGCCCCGTAGTGCGGCCCGGACAGAGTGCGGCCCGGGCCGGCGGCGAAGGGCCCGGGCCGCGCCCGCCGCCGCCGCGCGACAACTCATACGATATCAGAGATTCAATAAATATCGAAAAGATTCATCAAATTGTCGCATGACAGTCGAGATACTCGAACGTTTTAAACGATCTCGATACAAAAATAACATGATTCACGATTTAAAATAATTATGTGTATAATATTTTTTTTATATCATCACAAATATCAACTTCATTCTCCACTGTGCATATATACATACATAGTTCGTTAGAAACGATAGTGTGTGCGGTGGCTTGGGCGCCAGCGCAGCCGCGTCCTCTCGGTCACGTTACGCAATGAAACATCAGAATAACATAGAACACTCGACAGGTACAAACACAGGTGCCCCTGCGGAGCGATGCGGTAACAAGCGGTGAGAAGCGTACACGACAGCGATTACACATATACCGGAACGGCACCGCAAACCTCTGTCAGTCTGATATAAGAACACAAATGAACTTTATGTACGCAGTAACTAACTGATGCACGACGGTGTGGACAGTGGTCGGTGCGGTTTAGTAGTAAGTCTCTTGTTCGAGCCAGCCGCCGGGGTTGCGGCGCAGGTAGAAGCGTCGGATCTCGTCGTAGATGAAGATCGACAGCATGAATGGAATGGCAGGCAGCCACCACACGAACCTGGGAACAAAGACATCACACATGAGTACACATCCATAAAAGATGAACTACTTGAAATCAATACTGAGCTGGTCCATGATACTCACTTGAGAGGGTACATCCTCAATCCCTTGTCCATTCCAGGTGTGTAGGAGAGGAATGCAGCGAGCGCAGTTTCGAAAATGAGACCGAAGTTCAGAGCCCAGTTGCGCATGCCCTGGTGGATGATGGAGTTACGGCGCGTCTTGCAGATGATCAGATCGGCCCACTGTACCACTACGATGGAGACGAAGAAAGCGGTGTGGCAGGTGAACTCCAGAGCCTTGCGGTCGCGGTATGTCTGGAAAATTGGGAAGATTCATTATGAAATGTTGGCTTGATTAAAGCTTGTAAGATAATCATTGAAATTGTATGAGATTGCAAAGACAATGGGAAGGGTAGATGGTGCAGAAGAACAATGCTCTTGTTTCTTTATCTTAAATTCGTTATCAAAACAGGGCTCTAATATTTAATGCGTCACCATTAGATATTCAATCTGTAATCATATATTGTGGATCACAGGGAAAGTAAAAAATACGGATCTTTCATGGAAGAATTTGGCTATGCCCCGCCTAAGGCATATAATATTCCCGAAAATTCGATCCCCAGTCTTTCTAATCAATCTTTTGTCTTTTTGTCTTTCCCATTGCCAAGTAATCCCACATTGGTGAAGATAGAAGGTCAACATACCCATTCCTGTCCATAGGAGTCTGTAAGATCGTTGATCGCCTTGGAGTCCCATTGCTTCCTGATACCGAAGAGATGCATTGGCAAGAATCCGTTTTCAGCCATGATCACGAAGTAGACGAAGAATCCAGCAGCGGCTTGGATCATGCCGATTTGGCCGTACGCCATTGAAATAAGCCTGTATACACCCGGGCATTATGTCAGAATTTGATCTTTTAAGTTTTGCAAGTTAGTTGTTTTCTTTGGGCTTCTAATGTTACTTTATTTGCTTGCAAGTTATTAATTGTGCAATTGTGTTTAAGAGATTTTCAAAGTTAATTGTCAAAGAGATTTTTTACTTTGATTGGGGTCCAAGCTTTAGTTTTAGTCCAACAGAAACTATAAAGCAGTTATTTTTTGCATAATAATTGTTTTTATGTATGACAAATAAGACTTTTTTGTGCAATTGAAAATAACATCTTTTTATTTATGAATTAGGTTTAATTTGATTTGAATTGTTTCAGTGTACAATTTTATAATCAGTCTAATTTGTCATAAGTTTGTTTATCACCAATGCATGCTTTGAAAACCAGAATCCCATAGAGTTATTTTGAATTTATAGATTAGTCATATAAAATAACACCATATTAGATCAAAATATTCTGTTTTTCAAGCCAATCTTTTAAATTCAGATTAGGTCACACACAATCCATTGAAGGGTCACACACGCATGCAAGTAATTGTTCAACTATTCGGCGAAGAAAGCTCAAGCGATTTTTTTTTACAATATAATTGTGTTAATAAGGAAGACATAAGTAAAAAACTGGAAGTATAAGCAAGAAGAGTTTAAAAATAAATATAAAAGAACTGTAAATATAGCTGTACAAAACTGCCTAACCGTGGTGTTTGTAACATGTGGGCTTGGAAGCGCTATAGCAGTGTGATCGGCACTACAACGTGCTTCAACTATAGAGAATATACTAAAAATATATACTAAGAAGAAAATATATAACTAAAAAGTTACTATATAAAATACTCCATGTCGCCTAAGACATTCCTTCAAACAAAAACGTTTGTTTAAAATATTAGTTATGAACCATTCGACCACCACTATTCTACTTTGGCTAACACGGAAACTCACACACAATACCACTAGTGCGCTCTCTAGGACAGAGACTAAAAACATTTCTCTAATTGTTCACTAAAACGTGCAACTTTTTTTTTATCGACACAGCATTGCATCGCTTACTTTAATAATTGAATTTCTAATATTGAAATATGGAAGAGTGAAGATTATACAGATATAGAAAGTACTAGGTCGTCTAGTTCTAGAGACTTCTAAGGCAATTTTTTATATATCTAAATAGATTTAAACAAGATAATAGATTTAATTAAATAAATATTGTTGCTATGAAGAATTCGGTATATTTATTTTGTATTATGTACTTGAAAGCGTCGCGTCTATATATTTCTATGAGGAGTAGGGTTTACTCTATATATTGGGTTGACAGCCAATTGCATTACGATGGACAAGGTGGGGGGATCGGATCGTCATAATCACTCTTCCACATCCAGTTTCAAATGGTACTGTTGAACCACAAGTAGCCGCACCACTCTAAATATTTAATCTCACCAAACGAAGGTGGCGGTATGCACAAGTTATGACGGTGGGCTAGTCGTTGTGTTAACACCCAAATGAGAATCTAGTAAGCGCTGGGCTGGGCCCGGTGGCGGATGGGTGCGGGGCCAACCTTCTGTTGACGAGGTTGTCACGGTAAGGGTCCCGCGGCTGCCGCTTCATGATATCGGACTCGGGCGCCTCGTACGCCAATGATATAGCAGGCACCTTCGGTAACACAAGCAATCAGGACAAACCAACACTAGCGCGACTCGCACGCACCGACTTATACATAATAAATATACGTACATATACCCCTCGGCTACGCCGCAACCTATATCTACAACTAGCGTTATTAGAAATTAATTAATATCAAAAAATACATTAAACTATTTATCGTAGAGTACTTAAATTACGCATAAATTAGCTAGTAAATATTATAAAAGTGGAAAAATTGGCGTGATTGAGATTCAAAAATTATGGCAGCTGGTACTAGCCTTGAGGAGAGACAAAATATCTGAAATACTACGCTAGTGAAAGAAGTTACAAATATAAGCCCTAGCAGCATGTTGTATCATGTCAGTTATAATACAGTGTCGCTGTTCCTAACGTATATAGATACGTAGAGACGGTAGTGTATAATATATGAGTGAGCGTGTGATGAAGCCTGTTGCGTATCGTGTGAGATACCGAATGAAAGATGTCGCTTGTGAGATCAATATCGTGTCATGAGATCATGAGAGGTAACAAATGAGAAAGTCAAAATACAATAAGTATAGAATAAATAAATAATCAGCAATTATTGTAGAGACGTCGAGTGTGTTCATACATGCACGATAGACAAATGACAGAGACAGGGAGACACCAAACTTACCTTGGCACACGAACACAGAACATAGCGGAAAAGAGAGAATTTAAAAAACCACAAATATTCAATGGAACAATGCGTTTGGTCTGTGAGCACGACACGTGTGTCGAAACACGTTATTCCATCACCACATCAAGCTACATAGTTAAAGGTAATAGGAGATACGTTAGTATAGAAAAATATATAAAAAGACATCGCAAGGCAAAGTTAGGAGCGGTGCGATTGTCGCCTTCAATATCCACACAGAGCGTTCTAGAATCGTGTACCTACAGGACACCGTCCACACACTGCAGGCAACAACCAAACCTCAATATTGAAGACTAGACACGTGGTAGCAAGCAAGTAGCGGATAGAATAATATCTTTGAACGAGTCTCTCCACTCGTGATGTTTTACCTCTCGTTAACGAGTTTATCAGTGAAAGGGTTACGCGGCTGTCGCTTCATAATGTCAGATTCGGCCTCCTCGTAAGCCAGGGAAATGGCGGGCACCTACACAAACACTAGCGACGTGAGCGACCGGCGCGAGCGCACCCGCGCCACAACCGCTCACGCATTCGCACGAAAGCGTGGTGCATCATTGTCACATGTGTACAACATCGAACATATAGCAACACCGTTACAATCAGACGCCGCCACCGAGCTGGCAACACGACGGAAACCTCACTCCGTGCCGCGCTCAGCAGCGTATGCTTGCAACAAGTTACGCTTAAAACTATCACACAAAATAAAATTCAACACAAAAAATGTAGATCATGAGATGACTTCAGTTGCAGACGGGACTCTTGGTAACTTAAAAAATACAAAATGAACCGAATGGATATATGGATGAGGATGTAATGTTTTTGAAATAAATCACAATGTTCTATGGACGTTCTCGAATTGATTTGATGGTGATGGAGTGAAATGACTGTGGTAACATCAGTGTGTTGTGTTTGTCTTAGCTGTAGGACATATCTATGTGGACCTTGTGCGGACGTCACATATTGTCCGCCATGGGCTTATAATCGGCTTGTATCTCTTGGATGTCAGCAGTTTAGTTATTTATGGGATTAGAACATACCACATCTACGTATATCATCCCCTCATGCCTACTAGACTTCCAGCCAACTCATCAGGAACATGATATGGACAACACGTATTAGTAGGTAGCCTATTAGTTTGTCTGCCTGATTTTAGTAGAATCATGCATGACTCTACATTTTTATTACACTGTAACACAATATTGTTATTTACGTAATCGTAACTTTTCAACAAAAAAAATATTTTTGAAAGATACTTCAGTGTTAAATTGATATAAAAATCTGGTCGTTACGTTTACGTGAATAAGGTACACATTAGAAAAACACCCACTCGTCACGATATCGAGACAACAGCGACGTTATTAGCTGAAAACCAGTTAGTAGTTATATGGCAACACAGTATGTAATCACTTAATAAAGACCTCTCATTGACTAGTTTGTCGCAAAATGGGTTCCTAGGCGGACGTTTCATAATGTCTGCTTCAGCCGTCTCGTAAGCCAACGCGATCGCTGGCACCTACGTCAATCACTTATTTAATATAAACTGTAATCTTTGCAGCTCGAGGGATCATCAGCTGAAATATTTAAGTAAAATACTATCTTCTATCAATATTTTATTCAACAGCCCTTGCTCATTACCATATTTTTAATTAATGTAGATTCTTTAAGCATTTTCCTTTATAATGAACAAAAGCTCTGAATAACATCAATAACATAAGTTTACAAAAATAGTTATATTGTATGTTACATTGAAAGAGCTTAATTTCAGTTTCGGTTACAACACAGAACTCAACTTTGTACAAATTTCTCATTTAATACAAAGAAAGAAGTAAGACACTCTTGCAATGTAGCATTTTTTATACAAAAATAGAGCATAGTACTCTAGAAATAAGTTCGAACTTACCATGTCGGTTCCCAGATCGATGCAGAGGATGGTAACGGTTCCTAAGGGCAGTGGGATATCGCAGAGGATGAAGGCAAGGAAGGGCGAGATCTCAGGAATGTTGGAGGTCAGGGTGTACGCAATAGATTTCTTCAAGTTGTCGAAGATCAGGCGGCCTTCCTCTACGCCAGTTACGATTGAAGCGAAGTTGTCATCGAGTAGGATCATGTCGGCAGCCTACGACAATGTTTTATATTCAAAATTGTTAAAAGTGACATATTTTTGTAACATGTTAGCAACATGTTTTCTTGCAACATAAAACATGTAAATGCAAAATTTTTAGATTTTTTGAGGAAAGAAAATTTTGATTGCGATCAGGACTCAAACCAATTCGGCCATCGCATTCTTGCTCGACTATTTTGATTTTTTTTTTCAAAGAACAATTTTTGTGGCTACTGCGACGTATACGACTTTACGGCGGCTTTGCTACGATGCCGCTCGGTATATGCAGTGAATAAAGCAGTTCTGTAGTCACCGCGACTAAAGCCCCCACCCGTTTCCGTGACGAGCGCGTTAGAGACTTTTAGATTTGCCTAATGACCTATTCACTTACTTGCTTAGACACATCAGAGCCAGCGATGCCCATGGCAACACCGATGTCAGCCTTCTTGAGAGCGGGGGAGTCGTTTACACCATCGCCAGTCACGGCCACAATGGCTCCAAGTCGCTGGCAACCTTCCACAATGATCAGCTTCTGTTGTGGTGACGTACGGGCGAATACGATTTCCGTGTGGTATCTGGTTAATAAAAGAAAGTTATTAGTATGCGAGTACATACATTTATAGGACCATAAGAATTATTTTTATCCTTTCTGCCAGGATAGGAAATAGAGTTCCGAGCTACGAGCTAACGTTTCTCCGTACCGACACTAGTTTGAACATAGGCATAAAATACCCTGCAAAGAAAATATTGATAACGCAGTGTTGAAACTGCATCCATACATCCTCGGGTTGATACATACATTTTTAATTTGCCTAACCAACAATATTTAAAAAATTCTTTTAACATGTAAAAATTATAATGCTTACTTTAAAATCTCATCAAGTTGGTCAGAGTTGAGTTCCCTGAGCTCAGTTCCGTGGATAACAGCGGCCTTAGCTTCGCGAGGGTTGACTTCAGATACGGGGATGTTCAGCCGAGCGGCAATGTCCTCAACGGTCTCGTTGCCTTCAGAGATGATACCCACTGACTTGGCGATAGCCTTGGCAGTGATGGGGTGATCACCAGTTACCATGATAACCTAGGAAAGGCACAAACAGATAAGTACTTAAAAGAGTTCGAGATAAAGGTGATTTTGGCTTGAATTTTCCAGCAGTTCATCATTACCTTGATACCAGCAGATCGGCACTTGGCAACGGCGTCAGGCACGGCAGCGCGGGGAGGGTCAATCATACTCATCAGGCCAACGAAACGAAGGTTGTCCAATGGGAAGTTAGGGTCATCAGTGTTGAACTTGTAGCCGATGGGGTACTTGTCTGAGGGCAGTTGAAGATCACAGAATCCGAGTACACGTTCACCAAGTCCACCGAGTTCCAAGTAAGCATTGTTGAAAGCTTCCTTCATTTCTTCGTCCAAAACCTGGCAAAGGAAGAAAGATTAATTTTCTGAAAACGTAAATGTTATGTCATTTGTTTTTCAGACAGATTTTTACCTTCTCCTTTCCGCCAATGAAGATGGTGCTGCAACGTTCCAGAATCCTTTCAGGGGCGCCCTTCATCACAAGCAGATGGCGAGGATCGCTGGGGTCATCACTCTCGTGAATCGAAACCTGGTACTTGTTGGTAGAGTTGAAGGGAATCTCGCAAGCCTTCTTGTTACGCTTCCTGATCGATAGAACATCTCCAAGAGCCAGTTCCATACATTTGAGCAGAGCAGCCTCTGACGCATCACCGGCAACTTCCTTCTTCAGAATTGGAACACCATCCTGACCTCCCTTGAATTCAGCTCGGTTGCAAAGAGTAGCGATTTTAGCGAGAGCTTTGAATCCAGGACTGGTGCGGTCTGTGGACAAAGATCCCGTTAGTAAGAACATCACTCAAAATTTAAGATAAGTAATTTCTGAACATCCAGAAAGACATAGATACCATATTGAACTCCAGATTGATCTTCTGTGGTGTCAGCTTCAATGATCTGGTTATCGAACCACATGTGGGCGACAGTCATCCTGTTCTGTGTCAGGGTTCCGGTCTTGTCAGAGCAGATGGTGGAAGTAGACCCAAGGGTCTCGACGGCCTCCAGATTCTTTACCAGACAGTTCTTGGAAGCCATTCGTTTTGCAGTTAAAGTCAGACATACGGTTACAGTGGCCAATAGACCTTCAGGTACGTTGGCTACAATGATACCTGTAAGAAGGACATAGGTTTAACACCGAGCACCTATCATACGAAAAATATCAAGAGCACAAACTTATTTGCTAATTTGCCGTAAGTACTTGTACTTACCAATGAGGAAGATTACAGCATCCAGCCAGTGATAACCGAGGATGAAGGCGATGAGGAAGAATGTTACTCCGAGGAACACAGCCACGCCAGTAATCAAGTGGATGAAATGGTGGATTTCCTTGGCAATGGGAGTCTCTCCAGTGTCCAATCCCGAAGCCAAACCAGCGATACGACCCATCACCGTATTGTCGCCACAGCAGATGACAACGCCCTTCGCCGTGCCCTCGACCGCGTTTGTAGAGAAGAATGCCAAGTTCTTGGTTTCCAATGGGTTTTCATGAGTAAAGTCGGCTCCACGAGATTGGGGTTCAGATTCACCGGTTAAACTTGAGTTGTCGACCTTGAAGCCTCGCGCCTCGATGATACGGATATCAGCAGGGATGCGGTCACCGAATTTCACCTAGAAATGATGGATAAAATTTCAATGTTGATGTTTTTGGGACCTGTAAGAGTTAAGAGCAGGATTATTTGTATGGTGGTTCTTACCTCAACAATATCACCAAGTACCAAGTCTTCAGCACGCAGCGTCAGTTTTTCGCCCTCACGAATAACGGTAGCGAACTGAGGTACCATGTTCTTGAACGATTCCATGATCTTTGATGACTTGCTTTCCTGGTAGTATGAGAAGATGCCCGTAACAATAACTACAGCCGCCAACACAATGCCGAGGTACAAGTTGTCATCCGCAGGTTCTTCAACGGTACTCGCCTGGGGATTAAATGAGTCAGGGTCAATTGGATTGCTACTTCACTTAATTATTTAAGTTTGATTAGCATTGTGTCCATTCACTGCTACTGACCTGAATTCCATAGGCAATAAAGCAAAGGATAGCACCAATCCACAGTAATAATGCGAAACCACCGAACAGATTTTTACAAAACTTCACCCATTCGGGCGTCTGTTTTGGCGGCGTGAGTGCGTTTGGACCGTCTCGTTCAAGGTTCTCTTTCGCTTTTGCGTGACTAAGGCCCTGGAAAAGAGAACATAACATGTGCACTCCAGGTTCAAGACTTGGTAAACTTTGGACTTGATTTTCTCAAGTTTGTTTCATAAGCGACAGTCTTACATTTTCGGGATGTGTCTGAAATCTTTGGTAGAGCTCTTCGGGTGTTACTTTGTGAAAATCGATATCCAACTCCTGTTTGAGATCATCTAAATCTCCTGCTTTCCGTTTTTTCGCGGGGGGTTTCCGGCGTGTCTGTAAAACACAAATAATATATGAACACACGGCAATAGTATTTCACGAAACTATAATTTAACACATTTTTAAACAGTTTATCGCTTAAATCTTACAAGCGAAATGATGAAATATCAAAATGCAATGCGAAATAAAGTGCATTGAAAAACATGCAATACTTTAATGTTGACCTCTGCTTGTCTTGCGACTGCTGGCACCATGGTCACTTAGCAAGATAATATGAAAGATGGTAATGTAAATATAAACCTTGTACTGTCCGTCAGCGGTTCTGTTATCGTCCTTAATGGGTCCAATGGTGGCGACGCGGTACGAGTCGGTACGGCCATGCTGTAAACACAACTAGGGGCTAGACACATTCTACTAGGCGGCCCTATGGGCCATGCACTCATGGATGAATGGGTGGTAGAGAAGAGCATCGATATTGCATGGAACTATCCTTAAAGAGATTTCATGATATGCAGAAAGTCCAAAAATGAGATGCATGCAATATCGATACTCAAGAATAAAACATGTAAAGAAAATCATAAAGAGACTGGATGTTGTATAATCAATCAATAAACATGAAACAATCCAGGCACTTTGTTAAATAATAAATCACAAATGCATTTTGATGTTAAAATGACAAAGGGTAGCGCTAATGTACAAGTTGCATCTAATGATGATTGTGCTAACTATTGATATAATAAACGAATAAACTACAATTTGTAAGGGAGTGTTTTTTTTTTTTTTTTTTTTTTTTTTTTTTTTTTTTTTTTTTTTTTAGGGTGGCAAAATCATCAAATGAGCCCTCCCGCCCTGCGTGGGGCGGAAGGGACTGTCAGACTCTTACTGACTAAAATCCACCCGTGTTCCTTCGGATGCCCTTTACGTTCCGGGGCCACGGTATCCTGGATTAAGAAAAAATCCGCGACCCCGGCAGGCATTTGGCCCCATAAGGGGCCCCGTCGGTGACGCGTGAAACACGACACGCCACCGACCCGGGCTTGGTCCTTGGTCGGACGGCGAGCTTACCCATTACTCACCGTCCGCAAGCCCGCTCCGCTGCTGTGCCCTCTGCTAATCAGAGGGGCACGCATTGGAGCTTCCACCCGACAGGCTATTTGCATACGGGCAAAGAAACCCCCTTAGGCACACAGTGCCTAAGGAAGAGTTTTTGCCCGCATCCCAGGGCGCACCGGCCCGAAAAACTGGTCTTCCCCCCGGACGTATCAGAGAGGGAACTCCAGTCCACGGACGCACGTGGAGGTTACCTGTCTTAGCACCCCTGTAAGGGAGTGTTGGTAAAAATTCAATAGAAGTACGTATTCATTTGAAAAGCGTTCAATTGCAAAGCGTTACACAGCAACAGAGCGTATGAGGCATAACCTTGCCGACCGAGTAATCTATAGAGCTAGGGACCAACGGCTCAATGGCGCTCAATTGGTCTGAACTAGTTGCGCGTGCGAACCTGAGCGAATGTAAGGACACCGCACAGGCGTACAGGTACGCATGGACGACTTCACACATAGGACGAACCTCGAACACCAAAGTATAATACAACTGTCTGTACTTCAACTGAATACTCACATTATCTTTATCCATAATGTTCTAGATTTATTTGTGCTTCAGGGAGAACGTCCTATCACCAGGGTGTGTTATTGTTAACTGTCCAAGTAGTCACTCAGTTATGGACGACTTCAAAGTTAAAATTGCCTGGATTTGGGCTCTTACGTAACAAACGAGTATGCTATATGTGCTAAAGGGAAGTAATGTCACAAAGTCTAAATGCGTCCGCGGTGCCGTAAACAAGCCAGCCGTCGCCGTCGATAATTGATGAACGTTTTCATAGCAGGCCTCATTAAACCGCGCCCTGAATTCCCGTGAAGGTTATCGCGAGAATAACTAGAATAACAGGCTGTGAAATGCACTCGTGCCGGAAAATGCTACGAGTAATGGATTGTATAATTAAGGGAACCTTTCAGTAAACTGAGAAGTCCGACTTCCGTTACGAACAGGGGTGGTATGAATAATGGATGTCCAAGACGGATTGAAGTTTACAAAAGAGGTGTCGATGTAACTGAAGCGCGAAAGAGAACGATGAAAACAGAATATTCATAGGGGTATATGAGTTTGGCATCTGCTTTGTACCACCAGATGCAAGGCAGGGGCCCCACTGGAACTGACATACGGTAGCGGTGGCGGAGGCGGTGCGGCGCGACATGTCCCGAGTTACATAAGCGGCGCGCATATCGGGCATGCGCAGTGCGGCCCAACCCCCGCGCGCTACCCTCGACATAAATAGCTAAAAGACAAGGTTGCCACCCCGGGGCCCCGGCGACCGCATTTATAATCTCTATAAAGGTTAAACCGGAATATCTGATGGAAAATCGAAACTGGTTCTAGCAAGAATAAAATAACGTCTGTCTACATGGGGATGATTAACCCACTTTCAAAACCTTGAAACAAGAGGATCGGATAAAAATAATTCTTTTGTGAAAGGGTTTTCTGCGGCGTGTGTGAAGTTTCTTTGCAAGAATAAGGTCAAATAATAACAGTTCAACCTTTTCTCAGATCTTTGACCTCGGGCAATCGAATGAATTAAAATTGCTCAGATAACAGATCAAAACATTAAACAGAGGTGATTCAGTCAACGAATGGCATACAAATGCCATGTCATGTGTCAGCCGGCCGGCGAAGATTCATTGCCACGGCCACAAAACTGCTTTTAACCGAAAATTTGTGGTTACTACTGTAGTAGATGCGTGACGTGTGAATGAGACAATTATTTTTAACATTAATGAAGCGCGGCGCAAGTGACGTGCCTTCGGATCCCCGTGACGCCACGAACTACGATCGTTGCCAAACACTATTATTATCTAAACCCTACTTTCCCGTATCCTAACCGGAGATCTAGACGAGTATAAGGAACAATAATCATGAAGTGAGCGTGGGCAAAACGACATTGAATTTTAGAAGCAACGAATATTTTATCGATTTGCATTTATTTTATAATCTTGCATTAGCCGCACCGTTGATTGATTTTGATGCTAAAACATTAAAAAACTTTTAGCGAGACGTTTCATTATTGTTTTTAAAGCATTTAAATTACCACAATACCGGAAAATTTCAGAGATGTTACTTCACGTACTCAAGATGAAACACTTAGCAAGATCTATTTCTTGGATGTCTTCAACAGAAGACTGTATAGATGCATAAGCCACTCTCCATGCTTGATATTATCTAAGTTTAGAAGTTCAGATTGCCACCGTGATCTTATTTTACGAACACGATTATGATTTATTTTTATTGATATGCCCATGTCCAAAGAAACAATCAGAATAGAACCGTAAAAATAATTTCGTCAAACGACCGAAGATAAGAATGAAAGTTACCCAAGAACTATTTTGTTTTGATAACCTTTATGTAATAGCACTATCAAATTAAGAACAATGAATTCATAATTGTTCTGTTGTTCATAAAACTTAAAATAAACTTGAGTTATCTATCATAGTTCCAAATAAAATACGCATCGAAAAAATAAAATAGTATGTTTAAGATACTACAGATGAATACCAAAGGATTGTTACTAAGTTAATAATGAAATCCGAGATCCGGATAGCACGAAGGACCGACACTGTCTGAGAGGAATGCAAGAGGAAGTGATTAGTCTGCAAAGGATGGCAATAGTGTTGTAATTGCGTAATGCATGGCACCAGTCCATGGAACTGTGGCCGTGGCAACAAATGGCCAGACTGGACAACTATCAGGCGACAATCTAGTGCAGATGTGTCCTTTAATCATAATGCATTCATTTGTGAACTGAATGATATAAATCGCTGTTGCATTTAAACCTCTGTTCTTTATAATGATGGTAGATATAATATTACTGTAATATTTCCTAATTAAAATTGGCTGCAATTCAAAATTTGTTCCGATTTTTAAGAACTACTGAAACGTATCTAGAACAGGGCCTCTCATGCGCTACTTAAAAGATTTCTTCAAAGAAGACTAGCCGGATTAAGTTTGTACAAGAGGAATGACTGCGGAGCCATTGTTTGTTCAGAATCCAATTAACTCAAGAGCTTCCAATAGCTTTAAAATTGCAATGAGGAGATTTTAGAAGTCTTAAAACCTCAGAAGAGCCTTAGAGCATTAGGAAACACCTTCAAGGACCACGTCTAGCATCCTAATTGATGCGTGCTGTCGTCATAAAGGATAAAGGAAATACTCCAATAGAGCGACGGTACTCTATGCGATTTAAATGACATAATGACGAAGGCAATTTTCTAATAAACCTTCGGTGCTCTTATAGTTGTCGTGTCCGAACCACGGTTGGCTCCCGCGACAACCTGTTAGCCACTTCCTTCAGAACACCTAGTGAGGAATGGTCTTTTTGCCTTAGTAATATGATCACGTGATCAGGACATGAGTTCGTTGATGACAGGACATTCGACCTAAATGGGCGTGAGGAAACTAGGACACGCTGAGAGCTAAAATCAATATTTTCAGCAAACAGGAATCGCACTGCGCGAATGTACAGATTTTGCGAATATCAGTTTCTGTTAAATCTGGCGCTACTTGGAGTACAGGGAAAAGGAAATGTTTTATTTTGATCGAGTTCTTTTTTTGACAAATCTCGAGATTTTATATCAGGAAGATTTAGTAAAACATCAATGAACTTTGTGTAGCACCAAGAGTTAGAATTGGCGTATTTTGGAATATTCAAGTGCCAGTAAACTACAAATTATTTGAAAATTCATGAGAATCAGAGATCGTCTTTATTCAGTCAATATAATTCCGCATCAGTTTATGATTTTTTCTTGCGGAACCGGATTCTACCCTTCTTAAAAAAGTATTACAACTGGGTTTCTGATATTTTGTTTAAAACCGGTAGTTTTATTTGATCTTCTTTTGTATGTTCCCCATTTTTTAGCATACTTTTTGAAATTATGAAGATTTCAGTACCAAGTTGTACGAAAATGTAATCAAGTTAAAAACATCGAATTTCGGAATTACTGGAAATGGTTAAAGATTATTCCATGTTTCGGGAAATTCTTATAGAAATATTAAATGGAAATATATGAGGATGTTTCAAGGAAGTGCTTCGATGCTGGCATATGAGGGACCGAGCGGAGTGTCCCTCTCCGCACAGATCGATACGCCGAGTTACGCAACCCGACCGGCGCCGTCTCCAATACATTGCTCCTCTTCAGTCGCCCGAATTTTGCAATTAAATATATCCTTAAGTGTCCTTATATCCTATCCAGAAAATATAACAACTACAGACTAAGACATTCAGCGCATTAACTAAAATGGACAAAGGATCCCAAGCAGTAACACGGATAAAAACGACGATTTTCGTGCACAAGATAATGGACCGGTTGAAATTTCGTGACAGAACAAAGGTAATGGAACGTGCAAATGGTTTCCTGCGATGATACTGCACAGAGACACGAGACGAGGATCGCAAGCACCATTTACGAGCAGCTGAGCCCCAGCTGCAGCCGGAGACTCTTCGTTACCTTTCCGCACTCACTGTTTGCGACATGCACTTACACCTTCACGAAAGCACTGTCTCGCCGACTCGGCACTCTACTGTAAAGGCTAAGGCAAGCACTACTGCAAGCACCGCACTCACCTCGCCCATTTTCGCTAGTCTTTATGTAAAGGCGGATAAAAAGGAACAAGCCGCCTCTCGGTCTCGCCTCTTTCCCTCAACGGAGTGGGGTGGGTCGTCGCTAGTTCTGCAACAACGGGGACCGTTACGGTTTCCTCGTTCCAACGTAAAAACTTAAAAAGTGTGCGCTTTCACGTAGTCTCGTCGCACGGCACTGGCTATGTCATCTTTGTACGAAACTAAAACCCGGTATGAGAGAGGTGCGCGGATGGCGGAGGCGCGTTGGGCGCGACGTTCGGCGGCCTGCTTCGGGCGGCGACTGACGGTGGGGCCGGCGCGTATCGAGCCGACGGCGCACTGACGTCACACTGCGTCACGACGCCAGCGCCGCGCTGCCAGCGACGCGCGCAACCCGCTGCGCGCGGCGCCCTCTGCCGCCACCGCCCCGCTCGTAACCTTCCACAACCGGTACGTTGACAGCCCCTACTGATCGACAAGCTTTTCGGAGACGCACGTTCACCAACGATTCTATCTACCAAATATTTGGACCAATTCAGAATTACTTAAATAACTTGTTTAGTCTGATCTTACGTACACCGACTGACATATGGAGTGGCTATTGTAATAGCCACAATAAGAACGTTCTTATACACAGCGTTAATAAATTTTTATGAGCATTTGTTGGTAGGGCGCGCGGCGTAGGCGGGCGGAAGGCCGTCTCGGCGGGCGGCGCGCCCAGCCTTAATACTATATTGAGCACTTATTGACAAACGGTCTTATCTTGAGGGCAAACTCTTAGCGGAAGAGGGCTTATTATCACCCAAATAAGATGTAGACAGATATTTAAAGTGTCAAACTCGTTGGCAACTTTCATTTATCAAGACTTGTGGTTTTTGTAGAGCATCAACGTTACCATCGGTTTATATTTCGGTGGCCAATAAATTTTATAGCAAGTGAATACATTTGCGTCCGGTTTATTGCATTCGTATTATGATAATGTCATAACCTCCGCATATAAATAAATTCTAGACGTAAATGTTTTATAGTCAGTGGCCCTCGGAAAGTAACTACCCCGGTTGGCTAAATCCGTAGGTTTCAGCTTCTGGAACACACGCGGAATTTATTACTTTTGATTGCAGACTAGAAACCCGCATTACCACCAAAAAAGTGGCTTAAGCCGTGTTATACGGGGGTCATTAAATCTTTTGCCCGAAAAAACATAACCGTACACATTGTATTTCAAGCATGAACCTTTCGTATTTCGCTCAGCTGAGCATAGTAACCCCATCGTAGAGTTCAGACAGTTTAGAAAAGTTTGAAACAAATATCGTGATAAAGAGGCTTCACACAAAAACCTAGTAACAATTCTAAACGAAGAACAAGCGATGCATTTCCGAAGCTAATTTTAGATAATCGATGAAGTAAATTGCCATCGGCCTCTTTGTGGAACATTCGTTTCGCCGTATGCAAGTAGTGATCGATCCGATTGCCTGGAAACCAGGACAAGCCATGAATAACGTAATACTAACAGCGAACTAGTGTCTGCAAATGATTGATGTCTTAAAAATATGGCCGTAATAAATAAATCACCGACTGAAAAGATGTATGAAGATCTGAAAATGTTCGGCAGAATGTATACGCACCTAATAGTCGAAATTGTTTACAAAGCCTTTGTTATTTATACCAAAGAGATCAAAAGGGTATTTGTAATAAACTTAGTATTTTGGGCTTCACTAGTAACTTGTATACATTTGTTATTTGCGAATATAATAGGCATTACATAATGCATGTTAGCATTTTAAGGAGCTTAACCAAATTTTTGTGCCATTATTGGTTGTTTTATCTGGAACTGGAAGTAACTAATCGTAACGTAAGTTGACAAGTATTGGAAAGTTGTTAAAAGAACATTATTTATTCGTGAACATAGAAAAATGCTCCTCAAACAAATGGCTATGATTTGGACTATTCCCATCTGTCCCCACTCGCTTTGTCACCACTGGGTACAAATGGGAAAAAATCCCGTATGTCCCCACTGGGGACGAACGGGAAAAAAACCCAAATGTCCCCACTGGTGACAATAGGTAAAAATATTCCCATATGTCACCAGGCAGTTAGAAGGTAACCAAAGGTACTAAGCTGGCATGAGCTCAATGTATTCTTTATTTAAATAAAATTGTGTGTATGACATTAGTACCACAACAATATAAGTATAATCAGTACTACACCGTACAAACATGCAGTTAGGCGATTACGGTAGTAGGTTTTGTTTTGGTCACGAGGAAACAATACTGTTCTGATGAGTAGGTTAAAAGTAAGTAGATAATCCTATTACAGCCGAAAACAATATGACGTAATTGCTATTGAAGTAAAGTCTGAACTTATTTCAAATAGGTTACCTAAATAGATAAGAATAACTTCGAAATCTTTCTTAAAATATGGCCTTCATAGTAAATAAACATGTCTGTCTGGAAAACTTTCGTTTCGATTTCCCGATACGAAAAAAACCCGGCAAAGTGCGAGTCGGTCTTTCTATAAATAAAAACGGGAAAAACATCTTAAGGGTAAAGAAAAAAAAAAGTTTTATGGGAGCCCCCTTTAATATTTATTTTATTATTTTTTAGTATTTATTGTTATAGACGACCTTGTAAAGGTCGCCGGAAGACGCTGGATGCAGGTCGCTTCCAACCGGTATATGTGGAGATCTAAAGGGGAGGCCTATGTTCAGCAGTGGACGTCCTATGGCTGAGATGATGATGATGATGATGATTGTTATAGCGGCAACAGAAATAAATCATCTGTAAAAAAATCAACTAGATACAGCCTGGTGACAAACAGGCGGATGGACAGCCGAGTCCTGTAGTAAGGTCTCATTTTACCCTTTGGATACGGAACTCTAAAAAATGAAACGCTTTTTATCGAATCATCTTGCTTTACGCTCTCGTTGAATTTAGCAATTCATCCCTCTGTATACGAGGTGAAAGGATTAATGGCAGGGTTGAAACTCATCAATTTTCACGTCAAGCCTGCGAACATCATACAGAGTTGCAAAGCTGTCAGCTCTTGATAATAATGACCAGATTAGTGCCACACTTACACCAAAACACTCGTGACGTTATAACTTCGATTATACAATATTGTTGTCATTAACTATTCATCTATGCTTTGACAATGACTCATTTATAAGGGTTTCCCGACGTAGACACGCTATTATAATATGCGTGTTGCGTGACTACCACAAGTGTTACAACATATAAAACGTTAGAATAGCCAGGGAATGAACAAACAACGGTACATTTAAAATGCATACCGAACTAGGCGTAGTAAACCAAGTTATCTACGTCAAAATGTCCTGGCTGGACGTCAAGTGCTAACCGCGGAATACATTTCCGCCGCACCGAGGGCGCTACCTGTCAGATATTAATTTCCGGCACTTGACGCCGCTTGCCCCGGTGTAATTACACGTCAGCAAATATAGACACATCGCAGGCGCTACATAGCCAGCGATCAGCCCTACAACCCCACTTGAGCACGCATAAGCGCTCGAACAATATTAGCTTTTAATTATAATGATACCAAAATGTGATCAATAGCCTATAAATGTTTCCACTGCTGGGACACAGGACTCCTAATATGTGAGAAGAACACAGCTTGACATACCAACTTGTAAAATCCCAAAGCATAAAATAAGAAATATTTTTCTTTTGAACCCAGACGACCGTAACAAACGTATTTCTATGTTGCATTGCAACTTCACAACAGTCGGGGTGAAATACTCGATCGTAAATGCGTTGAAGCAATCGTAGCTACATTTTATTCGCAATCTCCTGCAGCCTATGCCTCCCTGTTACAATAAAACGTAAAGTTGCACACTTTTCAATTTCAGCGTCCGTCGTGCCCGCTTGTGCGCGTATTTTTCATTTTACTGGGATGTGAAACAAAAGGACTTTTCCACTCATTGTTTCAGTTGATCTAGAATTGTGAGCATTCCAACAGTTTTTCTGCGTAATTGTCGAGGATTAATTAAACTCGGGGGAGCTCTAGACTCTAGCATATTATGAAAACTTCCGTACATAGCACGAGTTATAAGTAATTGAAGTATCAGTTTCATTTCATCATTAATAATTCCATATTACCTCATAAGTTCTTCAGGTACGTAAGACTTCAATCACTAATGTAATGTAACAAAGAGTTAGCAACATATCGCCACAGACAACCAGGTAAAATGTACCGATGGCGATCAATATAATTGCAATATGTCAGCTACGTGAATAATATAGTTCGCATGCACCGTTGCGGGCTGCCGGCAGGGTGGCTCCCAGGCATAGGTCAGTTACCGTGCCTTGCCGACACGCCATGGGGTTCAATTTATTTTTAATGCACTTTCAACCATTTTCTTTTTTCTGTGCGTCACTAGGAAAATTCTAATTCTGTCCTATTATTGCGTGGTAGCTAATTATAAAGCGTAACTTATACATTTTTAAGACCTAATTTTAGCCCTTTTGAAATTATGTGAAGTGGAATGAGCTAAGCTGTATACATGTTATTGAAATTCAGTAGCTAACAAGAATTAACAAATTGTTGGAATAGTTATTGTTGAGTGTAATATGCCAAATGATACAAGAATTGAGACTATGTATCTGCCGCAAAAATGGTCATGCGACCGCTTGAAATTCGTGTCAGAGGAGACAAAGAGATTTTAAACATAGATAATTCACAGGGTTGTTCATGATATAGGTATTATGTAAAGCATTAGTATCAAAGTCGGGGCAGCGGGCCATTCCTTCGTCGTGAAAGACCGGCTGATATGAAAATTCGTCGTGAAGCGGCCGGCGGCGGGCGGGGTGTCAGAGAGGGGTGCTCGGTTAGGGGGGCGGAGGGTGCACGGAGGCTCTATTTGGGTCACCCCGGGCGTCATTCTCCACGATCAATAGTGGAGTCGGCGCGCGCCGTCTTCCCTCTCGCTCGTGCGCCGCCAGTTACCTAACGCGTCTCGCACACTGCCCCACCAACATTAATTATTTTCCAAATCGGCCCTTATATGGAAACTATTTAGATAATACTGAAGACAACTAATAACCCCATTAAGCCACTAGCCGTAAATTCGATCAGGGAGGATGTATTAGACGTTTACTCGACAAGAATAACCGAATGGGCTGATCCTCATAGTCCTTTCCTGAACTGAAATGGTGGAGTTACGTAACTCAGGACAAAATATATATAAAATAATGTACAGTAAACAGGACTACTGTTAAGATTTTTATCAGTGAACAGTGGTTTCAAACGAGCCATCTCAAGATATTCAGTGGCCATCTTCAAGTAGAATAGATGGTGCAATAAATTTCCAGTCAGCCCTATCTCAAACGGCTCATAATTTAAAAACTACGCTGAAAGCTTATAATGAGGCGTTCCGAGTCGAGGAGCGAGCCGAAGTGGCCGTATAAATATTACTGACGAGTACACCCGATGAAGCGGGGAATGCTAACTAGCTGAAGATGGTTCATCTCCGGTGAGAAAATTGAGCCTCCCTTAACGCAGAATTGGTATGTCAGATTGTATGATTCTATAAGAAACTTAATGGTACAGCAAAGACATATCTATATATATCGAAGATACTTAAATCTTTTGAAACGAATGAAAAAACAAACTGATCGGTCTAGGGAGAATTCTGGACATTTGCATTTTGAGTGAATTATTGGACCAAGTTTTTACATTAAAGTTCATCGGCTTGGATAGGAAACTTTTGAGAGTGATTCAGATATAAAATATTTCGTCCTTGTTTTCTGCTTTAGGGCTTCAGAAATCAATCCAGATTTCGCCTGGAATGATATATCACATGTTCGTATCTGTGAGCAACGTATTCTTCGTGAACATAGTAAATCATCTATTGTTAGGCAAAATACCTAGACCGCAATCCGTGTGCTTCAGAAATAGCCCGGCTTTGAGTAAGTACGTCGGGATATAAGGTAAACTTTCATATAGGTAACTAGGTGACGTATGCCGTAAAATATTATATTCGTCGGCGTAGTGCGTCCATAAATCGCCTAGACTTATTGCAAACCACTTCAAAAGCCGAATTTGAAGAGATTGCGGTTTTGCGGGGCTTCAACCAGAAACTTTGAAACACAAATCTTGGTAAAATATCAGTTTTGCGCAAAACTAGGATTTTGTGCCGCAACCTATTGTACGACGGCTCGTAATGTTATGTAACGGTAACAAGGTATTGAACTTCTGTAACACAAATATATTATACAGCATTTTACTACCGGCTGGTAGACTGTAGTAGTTTTCCGTTTGGTATTTTGTCCCAAAAAGGAGAAATTATAATAATAGACAGTAATAAACCAATCGAACCCAATTGGCGATGCTCACTCTAATAAAGCACTCCATTGAGTTTGCTCTTCACGCCGTAAGCGCTATTAAAAACAAACAGATATCTCATAAAGAGATCTGCTTCTTACTAATGTATGTAATGTTTATTTTCTCACTCTACCGAAGCTATGATTGTTAGCGCAAATGAGATTCTGTTAAAAAGAATTTACTGCCACAATTGCTGACATGAAACAGTTTGGACTATTCATGTCTTAATGATAGTTTACTAATCATTTGTTTTTTTTTTTTTTTTTTTTTTTTCGTGGTAATATCATCAAATGAGTCCTCCCACCCCGGGCAGGGCGGGAGGGACTGTCAGACTTGTACTGACTAAAATCCACGGTGTCCTTCAATAGCCCGTTATGTCCCGGGGTCACGGTAATGAGATAAGTCCCGCAACCCCGGCAGGCTTTGGCCCTCTAGAGGGGGGCCCCGTCATCATGCTGACACTCCTTGAGGCGCGCGTGGAACACAACGCGCCGTCGACCCGGGCATGGTCCATGGTCGGGTGGCGAGTTGCCCTTTACTCGCCGCCCGCATGCCCGCGCCTACGGTGGCCGGAAATCGTCCCGCGACGTCCGACGCCGTGGGCGTCTACCACTGCGGCTGGGGCGGAGGGAGGACGCTGTCCTCTCTCTCTCGCGGCTCGCCTCCTCCTTCACGAGCATAACTGCTTCGCAGAAGGAGGCGACCGCTTCCCACTCCGTCTCGCCCCGCAGCATGGCCTCGACCAATGCCGGGCGCGAGAGGTCTCCGCCTATCGCCGCCGAGAGGACACGGCGGTGCTCTGCCCAAGCGGGGCAGTCCTGCACCGTATGCTCCACCGTGTCCTCCGGGCGATCTTCGCAGTGGTGACACCCGGGCGTCTCTTCCCTCCTTATCAGACACAGGAACCTCCCGAAACTTCCGTGTCCGGTGAGGACCTGCGTCATGCGGTAAGTCAGGACGCCGTGACGTCTTTCCAGCCACTCCTCAAAGAGGGGTCTTACCGCCGCGATTGCGGCGTGCCCGACTAATCATTTGTTGGGAAAGCTTTTCTAAACAATGGAGAGAAAAATCTTTGCACAGTTTTTAAAGACTTTTCAAAAAACTTTAACGAGATGAAATAAATCCTATTTCCGGGGTGTTCTAGCTTGAGGAACTGATACGTTTGCCACGTGAATCAGATTTATTTTCCTTGGTATCTGTCTGCTCTTTCGCTATTTTAATGGATACTTGCACTACACGTTCTTTACAGACACTGTCGTAAACATTTCGTCTAGCACTTGAAGCCTGACGCACAGTATTCAGGACAAGATACTTAACCAAAAATAGCAAGACATAAAGAATATTTCCGTAGAAAACCCAATAAAAGCAATGAATTTTAAGGATCACCTATTCTTGGCCAGTACTGTCACAATTAATTAAATTTTAACGCCGTTTTTACGGCTCCCTACTCCATAAACGCCACATAAAGAGCCAAAACTCATCAAATGATAAGAAACGTGCGAGTAACAGATAAAATTACTTATCACAATAGTCTTACGAAGTCGTAAGGTGTTAAGGGGCTTGAACACGATGATCCCTTTTAATAATAAAACGAAAATTTATCAAATCATTATTCAAAATTCATAACAAGACCCGCGTTCTGTAGAAACTGAAAGAGTTTTCATCAGTAAGATCCAATTTTCGGGTAAATTGGAAGGAATTTTCAACCCGAATAAATAACCAGGTTGAGCTGATGAAACGGAACATTGTTGTAAACCTAAGCTAGGTTTATGGTTGGTATTCAGACAAGACACTACAAATAGCAAGGATTAAGAAGATGAATGATTAGTTCCACGATGTAAAGAGTCAACTAAGAGAAACGGGTACGCTACATTACGTTACACGTGGATTAGAGTGGTGCCAACTAATTTAGGGTTAGCTACAATCATAAGAGAAAACGACCAAAGATACAGAGCGTAATCCGCATTAAATATAACAGCAAGTGTAAAACGGAGGCAGTTAACGAAGGCAAAAAATTCAGAGTAATATTTGACTTGTCCCAAAACGAAAGCAGCAATTTGTATAACGATTAGTACTTCCACAAAATTATGTTTATCCATTGAAGTATCATGAGATGTACGCACATTTAATTTTATACAGGCATCTTTGAGAAAAATAAAAAAAAATCGGTCAAGAACACATCGAATTGATGCTGGAATTTGATCGGCCATCGACAAAATATACCTACAGTGCAAATAATTTTGGAAATATGTGTTTGAAGATATTTTATCGAAAGGTTATGGCCGTGAATGCCGAAGGGTGTGAATGATTTATTGTGGCGATTGGAAAACATCAAAAGTTGATTTGCATAGTTTCCTTATATTACTCAAGAACATAAGATATAACTGTAGTTCTAGGGCTAATCAAACCACTTCAAACCGCCTGAAAGAAGATGTGTCAACAGATGGGTACACACACCACACATGTGATCGATAACAGTAGGTTGTCGTGTCAATATTTAAATATTAGATTTCTATACATATAGCTAATACAGTCAATGGTGTGCGAACAATGTGTGCAGAATAAAGTAACGTGTTTATTACGACAGTGACTTTTGGTAAACAATAAAGGCATTCATCATGATCACTATGATCATGAGTAAAGTTACAGTACCGCATCATGATGATCATGAGTAAAGTTACAGTACCGCAGAACAAGAAAATGTGTAATTTACACGAGTGTTTTAATCACGGAAATGTAGCAAAACGTTCCGGGATGTTCTCTCAGCTTTTTCCGTTTTAACATATTCTAGAAGCTGTACAAACTGGGATGTGGGACTATGGCAGTGGGGCTCTTGATTCGCTAACGCTATGAAGTAGGGGGATAATAGTTTTACCTTACCTCCAGCCGACTCGGGCGAGGTTAAAGTGAATAAACCGTCGAGTCGAGTCAATTTCCGATATTAGATTTGCCTACAGGCAGAAGTGAGGCGACGGTACTCCAAGTCTGCTTTATCTTTAGCTAAGGCATTAGTTGAATGGTGTTTTCAATCAGGCGGTGGCGTCTTGATCGATACGACTAACACTGATTGAATACGCTCGGAGTTTCGAGATTTTTCTTGCTTTTACGTACTCCTTTGAACGAAATCTAATTGAAATCTTTGAAGAAGCTTGCGAGCTTATAAACCAGTTTCAATTCGTATTAATTAGCGTTATGATGGTGTCGATAGTAAGTGCATTGTGTGCATGTGCAAGTGATTAGTTTTTCCTCTTTCAGTTTGTTACTACTTTTTCTGACAATCTATGACGTTAAAGTTCTGACATACAAATCCAGCATATAACGCAAGTACGAAAAAATTATAAACACAATACCATTATGAGTACACACGCGAAGTCAACTGCCATGAATGGCACATAAAATTCAATAAATAAACTTCGGGATCAGGTTATATCTCGAGTGGGGGCTTCATAAAATCTCCAAATTCGGCATCCTATGACATTATCTGAGAGCGGAGAAAAATAAATGAAATCGTGTTAAAATTCACGGGATTACGTTCTTCAAGGGGGATTTCGATCAGAAGCATCCGGAAACCGCGGCCTTGCCAAATACGTGTCTCTGCATAGGGAGATACGTATTCCGCGAAATTCAGTCAATGAAATTATTACAGAGTAAACATTATATATGAGCAAGTATAAACATCGCACGTCACAGTCGTTGCCACGGCCTGTACTGTAGACTCATTCGGCTCAGCGTACTGAAGGTGAAGACGAAGGAAGTTTATTGCAATATGTACTAGCAGATAATATTTATAGTTCTCAGTAACTATTCTAAAAATTGCACACGTCTCGACTCCACTCACCATTGGTTGATGCTTTGAAGAGTAACGTTTTAACAAGGTTCATAGTGGTATTTTGGTAACATGATAAACCCAATATTTACAGAAACAGCAGATTTATTTGAATCATAAATTAAAAACTACCACATATTTACAATATTGGTTACACTAACGAGTTTTAGTACTTAATAACTCTGTTTCCGTTTGGTTTACATAATAATTCTGTTTGTTTGGTACCTTTTAACGTAATACAAAACATATTGATTCTGAATAATGGGGCAGTGGATTAGTTGACCACGAAGCCGGTAAACTGTTTGAAAATGTTTCAGTTACGCGTAGCACAGGATGGGTGACATTTGAGAACTACGGTAGGAGGGCTGCATTAACATTCAAGGGATTAGCAAACAAGGGTAGGTACGAGTCGGAGACAAACCTTTTTAGAGGCAGAACAAAGAAAAGTACGCATCGTTGCGTAATACTCCACTGTAGACTGACATCTGCAGCTTTTGTACTGAAGGGATAATTTGAATTTCAAAGCTCGCTCGTACACCTTGTAGTCATGACAGCGGCAAAATTACGAAATCAATAGAAAAGCTTCTTAACGGGAAACCTTTGCGATCCTTGGACAGTTGCTGAACGATTCATTAAAATCTAGTGATCAGTGTTGCGTAACGCTCATTCATTTCGCACTAATTAGCTAATCCTGGCATTGGCGACGAGTAGGGTGTGCTAACCAGGCTCCAGGGTATTTCGCGAATCAGCCGGTGTTAAGTGCACGTGAGAATTGCCGCGCTCCACATAACTCAATTATGAGCTTGACGGCACCGCATAGGCACATTACCTTCATATTGGAGTAACGCTATAACTTTTTATCGCATGCATAACAGGTATTAATCTTTTAGATTATAGGCATAACATTTGCTGTTAATATTCACGTTGGCAACATTGCTGAAGGTGTTATGGCGTAAACTTCGCGATCTCATCAAATTATTAGAATATAAACTAACCATAAATCTTTATAGGAACGCAATTCAAGAAAATGTCTTTATTGATGTCTAACAAATGAATTTAACATCCTTAAAGGGACCACTATTAATTAATTACCACAAGGGTTGAGAACGTGAAAAGTGGCAAGTGAGCTATAAATCCCAAATTGATCATTCAATTCACCGCTCGGCACAGTAAAAAAGGTCTTGAAAGGACTCCGAGGGACGGTCTTCGTGTGCATGTGAGAGTATTACCCGAATGTAAACGATTATCCTTTGACCATTACTGGCTCATGCCGGTGAGATCCACTCTAGGCGGTTCGCACCGGTGTATCTGGACAGTCCCCGCACGATTTCCGTTCACTACACCACTTAGATCAGTTCAATGCACCACGTTTTAGACACATTCATAAGTAAAAATAATCAAGAAGCTTTTAACGTTTGCAAATGAAAATTTGTTATTCCGAGCTAAATCTCTTAATCAGAATATTACGAAATGATTGAATTTCATGTGAGATTACGCTAAAGCCATTCGTCCATGGACGACGTGCATCGCATACTAATTAGGGATCAGAGGGAAATAAATCAAATTAAGTATATGGAAAAAAGCTTTAATGTTGTTTGAAGAAACTTAAGCTCGTGCTCAGTATCCCTAATTCATCTCGTTTGAATCAATCTCGAAGAATAAATCGTATATATTATTAATTGGACGAGAAAATTAAGAAAACTATAGATACGTAGGATAACATACATAGCGTAACGGGAGAGTAAATGAGCAATTTCCAAGAAGCATTAAGTTAGAAGTTTGCGAATATAAAGGAAAAGTTTCAGGTAAGTTCGTTCCCCATTACTATATTAACTGCTTGGCCCAATTGGACGTGGGCGAGGTATAAGAATGAATTTCGTGTCTGTCCGAGTTCGTGGTCATCGGCACATGTGCTCTCCAGATTTTATTAGTAAGTCAGTTAAGGACTTGAAGTGTCTGACTGAATCATTCTGGAACTTCTGCCAAATAATTCATTTAATAATCTCGAGATAGTTGCTTCAAAAGCCCATTATATCGATTCGAGTGCTGTCTATTGTAAACCTGTGTTGATTACATTATTTATTTCACTGTACCCTCTTTTAGAAGCATTATAAATAGGCATACAGTCACAGCCACAGTCGACAGTAACGACCGAGCAGTCAAATGAGATTTGTGAAAAGCTCCTCTGCTGCTTTGCAGAATTGCAAATTTTATTTTTCCGGCGCTGCGCTGCGCTCCCAACGGGTTTTAAATGAGTGTTAAAGTTGCATGGATCAACATTGGAATATATTTGTTTAAAAATGATAGCAATCGTGGTAAGCTGAACTTTTAGCTTTCAAATTATAGACAAGTGCTTCATTAAATAAAGATGTTAGAGGAAAGGGAATAAAATATCCATAAATCCACATCATCTGAAGTAACCTTTTGAAGAATTTGATTCAAATCGTGCAGAAAACAGTTACAGAAAACAGTTAGAAAAAGTTGTCGAACGTTGAAACGAGTAGATAAAGTTGAAAGGTGTTTATTTTCTAGCCATTTGTGGAATAGCGCTGTAGTTCCATTTGACACTGTTGTAGTCACGCAAAAAAGTAATCAGTTAATTTCTTTTCCGATAACGTTTAATTTAGAAACAAATGGTTTCCTTATTGAATGAATGTATTAGTAGGTACTTATTTGGATTATATAATTTTTGTGGTTCATATATGGTTCAGTGGTTTGAATACGCAAGTTCTAGTTTGTCTCCCAATCTTGAAGAGTTCAATCACATCGGAAAAGCATCTGTGTGATCAAAGTAAAAAAAAAACCTTTCTTCTTTTATCGGGTATCTAGCCAAGCGTCTGGATCCCATCAGATTTTAGCACCGGACATTCAGCTGCACACCCGTATTTCCACAAAGATTTTAACGAAAGAGGCTATTACATACAAAGTTGTTTATTCCACTATTACTATTCTTTGTAAGAACAGACTGTAACTTTGTATCGTCTGAAGTATTTCATTACTTATAGGCAAGTGTGCTCCATTTTAAAGCACGTCTGTGCTTTTCATCAGGTGAGGCTGCGGCCGCAATCGTTTCTAGAATAAGAATGAAATAGGTTTCTAAAGCTTAGCAGCGTGGTATGCATATTTTATTGTTCTACCCACATCTACATGAAATAAAGAAAAATACTTTGAATTCCACCTTTTCTTAATACCACGGTTCATTGGGGATAGGTTTGGTCGAAGGCTTTCTTGCAGCAATTAATAAAATTTATGAGAACATTACTCTCACTTACATGGGAGTAGAAAAACAGGGAATAAGTTCACTTGTACAAAAACTAACTGTCACACTAAATGATTTAGGTATCATTATGTGCCGCACCGGCGGGATAGCAACGTTTGCGAGAAATTGGATGTGGGCGTCGTAAAGCGCTAGTTGTAGCTTCGTTATCTCTGCTTTTAAATTAATTAAACCATCTAACAAGAAAACTTCCACTAATACATCTAAAAGACTGGAAAATTTGTTTACTGTCATGAGTATGCGATTATCTCACCAAAATATTCACACTGTAATACACGGGCAAAAACTTTTCCTCTTCAAAAGCTTAGAATCTGTTGAATTTTGTAAAGAAATATCTCTGATGTTAGGGCTTATATAACAACAATAAATCATGTTACACAATACGTGACTCTACACTAAACCATGACAATAAAGCGGCAGCTTCACGTACATACGTTGTCAGACACAAGCATTAGTCACACAATCACAAGACTGGATGGCGGGCACACTGCAGTTAAAGCTGGATTTCATTTCGGCCTTTGAACCTATTCAATGGGGTAATCTGCGTACCTAGACTGAGTCAGAGGAAAAGAACTGTTTAGGTTTGTTAATTTAAATTAGCCAAATTATCTAGTGAGGATGGGAAGCAGACGACCTTTGAAGTAAACTTCTTCGCAGCGGTGAATCAACCTGGCTTAACTCGACATTTTGTTGGAAAAGAAATGCAGTCACATGAAATGATAAGACAAGGCCGAGTTCGGACTGAATTATTATCTTGACAACCATCGATCAGATGAGTAGGTAGAAAGTTTTTATCTACTCTCATATCGTTAAATTCAAAATACAAAACTCAAAACGAGTTTATAATGACGTACTTTAACCACAGTATATCGAAATGAAATTAAAAAATTAAATTATGACACTATTTCTCTAACAAAATAATGTTATAATGATTTTTTTTTTCATTACGATTCAGATTACAGATCATAGATACATCCATTTGATTTTTTATCTGTGGCTGCGCGCGCTGTGGCCCATGCGCGGCGATAACGGGAATTTTGGCGCCATAATACTGTGTCAATCTTTATCTTTTATTTGATAAATTCGTGTTCAATGAAAGTAGATAAAGTAGTGTATGAAACTGTACATAACTAGGTATTATACACTCGTGTGATACTTTTAAAAATCTCGCTTCGCTCGTTTTTTAAACTCACACTCGTGTATAATACCCCGCATTATGTACCAGTTTCATAAACTACTATTGAAGCTCTGCCTCAGACAATCGATTACAGAATAAGGAAAAACATCATAAAAGGAAAGAGGGGGAGGATTTCATCCGGCTGTGTGTAGGAAAAGGCTGGCCGTGTAAATTATGATGCTATTAGAATGTATTTTGCTCGTGTGTAGAATTGGGTTTCGTAGGGTGAATCATTTCTTAATGTATTGGATCTCCAAAAATAGTAAATGTTTTCCAATGTGTGACTATTTCGAAACGTTTCACTCATCTTCGTCACTAATATTTTAGGTTTAGGTTAAAAAACTTTAATTATAGGAAACTTGAATATTATAAACCAATCAAGAAATTTTATAATCTATAGCCTTTGCATCCTTAAAAAACGACTAGACGTTCCGAAAAGGGGAATTTATGAATGAAATAAACCGTCTACTGGCTTCGTTTTAAAGCCAAATAAATTACACTAACTCACATAAAATTTATTAGAGCACTATGCATGAAATGTATCAAAATTTTATTACACAAACGCAATTAAATGACAAAACCAGTTTATTGTACGACTCTGAAACACATCAACAGAGTAGACAGCAATAACTGAAGCGCGTAAATTGGTCTATTCTATAGGTATAGTGATTGAATTCATTCTCTTGCGCGATGCAGTTGAACCTGATCTGATTCAATTAAGGGCTGCTTTAGCCATCACATAATTTGACTGTGAAAGGACGGCTGCAACATTTACAAGGCGGAATCTAACTTGTGATTACATTAGGTACTTATTTGAATAATCAGAGGTTGAAACTTGGGAATGGGAAGTCATATCAGTCGGTTTGGGGAGATGGTTAAACAGTTACTCAATAGGGCTTTTCAGAGACTGTCTAGAAGTTTGGACAGATATGGAGATAGTAGTGTTGTATTGTTTACCAGGCTGTTATCGGAACTCGAAACGTCATGCGTCTTTTCTGCAAGTGGTTCAAACAATATTAATTTAATTCACCCTAAATTAAGGTATACTTCTGAAGTTTTGTGATGAAATGAAATGAAGAAATGATATTTATTTTTGCAAGTAGGTTAATATCAACACTTTTACATGTCGTCTTTTTACAAATTAGATGAAGCCGGTGTTTCGTTGCTGACTACTCTGAGAAGGAACAGCCGAAACAAACTCAGAGGTCACTGTCTCTTTTAAAGTCCAGACATTAAATTGGTAGTTACGAGGGCCATGTACGTATGGGTTAACGTCTGAGATGCTCTTTTGAAGAAAGAACCACACAGATTTGAGTGGACCTGTCTAGTCAGTGCAAGCATTTGTCAGTTATCGTGTAGCTCGACTCATAATTCAAGGAGCTCAACGTAACGACGAACAATACCAAAGAAAGGACATTTGTGTAAGCCGCATAGGTTACTCAAATTGTCGGACAATCAATATAAATAAAAAAAAGAAAAAAAAAGCGTGACCCACATAAGTCTTCGCATTCACAAATGACAGTAATTAAATAATCATGATGTCGGATTGTATAAAAAAAAAGATGAATGTTTGAATCCTGGCAAATACCGAAATTAATTAAGCAAACCAAGAACAAAGTCCAAACAAATTAATCATTGGCAATTAGGGATGAAAGTTTAAGCAAAAATAAATTAATACCTGATATTATAGTAAAATCATTAGATATCAGAGGCTTTATAAGACGCTGTCAAGCACTTTAGTACTAGTATTCAATGCATATGATGCAAACCTTGGACATTACTGACATGGATGAAGGGAAACAGTGAGGAAATTCGGGAAATATAAGTCTAAAGCCGCGTCAAAGGGGTTCCCAGAAGTAGGTTAAATAACTCTCACACCAAAGAACCACACGAAAAGAAAGACAGGGCTAACAAAAAAAAAAGTACGGCTAACGATACATCATGGTTTTTATGGAGCTAACCGTCCTTTTTTTAGCAAACAACACCATGAAGATAAATTAGATAAACTTGCAAAGAAAATGTAGATTAATTGTTCCTGGAATTACTTTGAACAACGGATTTTGCTTACTTACATGTCAATCTATCAGGCCCGAAGGCACCTAACATGCCGATTCCTATCGGCTTTACTTTCGATATATAGCAAATAGGTACAATCAATGATTTTCATTTATCATTTAAAAAAAATATTATTTACGAAGTTACATTGCTTGTGAAAATAACAGTCAATGAAAAACACTAAAACTAACAATCAAAGAAATAATAAACATTCACATAAGAAATTAAAAATCAAAGGAATAAACAAACACCTACAATTTTTTTCCGTGCAATTTCAACTCATGCAAAACAGACAAGGTTTGTAAGCCGTACGGCAAATCAGGAATCCCGATTCATAGTTCCTCTTGTAGCGATCGTGAGTTTGAGGGTACATAACACCGCTAAATTAAGGACGCCGGGAAGCCGAATGTCTCCGGCTTAAGATAAGGACAGAGATATGAATGCGTTCGCCAGAACGAGATGGAATGATACTGGACGTAATTCGTTTAAATAGTATTATTTGGGTGACAGATTCACATTAATTTTGGTTCGCGCTTATTTTTATAGTTTTGTATTTCTTGTTTTCACCTGTCCATTTGCATTTGATTTTGGTATTATGTTGAAATTGACAAGTTTTGTGTAGTATTGTTTGGTAAGTGTTCACCGTATAACAGTGTCATGTTAGTTTCAAGTTTTCAACTAGATGGCGTTGTGCAATTACGTCACGATCCTGAATCGCGGTGTTAAGATCTGTAGGCGATTAGTATAAGGTTTTGTGAACAAATATTTTTTTTTTTTTTTTTTTTTTTTTTTTTTTTTTTTTTTTTTTTTTTTTTTTTTTTTTTTTTGGGTAGGCAGGAGCCCCCCACCCCTCTGCAGGTGCGTCGTAAGTCTGTGCCCCTGTCGCTGGTCGTTTCCTGCCGAGCCTCCCCCAGGTAACTGGGAGTCTCACTTGGCAGGGACGGACCGCCGGGGTACAGTGAAGCAAGCGGTTATTGTTCGACAATGCCGTGGCGCGCCTGCAGAAACAAACATTGCAACTACTCTCACAGGCGCGCGCACAGGAGCGCGCGCCCCAAGGCGAAAAGGCCTATACGGCCGCCCCAACGAGTGTGCCCGTAGCTACGGGCACAACACTGATTCTGCGGGAAAAAGGACGAAGTCCACACCCGCCAGCCGCGCCCCCTTGCGGGGACGCAGCGACTACTACAACGCTTTTTTTTGGATCTGGCAGGACTCCTGGAGCCCTTTAATCCTCAAGGCATCCACAGAAACGTGTTAGTCTGGTTGAGCGGGCAGACACAACCTAAATAGAGGTTGACCTGCGAGAGAGAGAGAATAGGGCGAGGGCAAACCCGAAAAAAAAATTTTTGGAATTGTGAAAATGTGAATATTAATAATTTGTATAATTTCAATAATTGGATAACCGACTACAAAATTTTTTTTTTTTGTTTGTTCATTGTTCGCGGGATAACTTCGTCGTTTATGAACCGATTTTGATGATTCTTTTTTTGTTGGAAAGAAAATATTTTAATGGTGGTCCCGTGATAAGGAAATTAGGGTTTGATGATGGAAGACCAGAGAAATCGAGTGGAACTTTCAAAAATCGTAGGGGCGACTAGTGTTTGTAAGTTTTTTCATTAAGTATTTCAAAAGGTCTGGAGTATAATATCTGATGATGGAGCCGAGGGGCAGTTGAGGGCACTCCTCAACGATTCACAGCAGCTTCCTTGTGTTTGAGTTTGATTAATTTGTATTAATGAGAACTTTTCACCTAGATGGTTTGCAACTGTCATTAGGGGTCTGATGACGAAGACGAAGATCAGTTCAGGGAGCTTCTGAACGGTTTATAGCAGCTATCTTGTATTTGGACTTAATTCATTTATATTGATGAGAACTATGCACCCATATGGGTTTTATTATTCGATGCTGTATACCTGCGCTGCCATTTGTTCCCATAAAAATAATTTAGTTTGATTCAGTAGTTTTTATTTTATGAGCATTTTTAGCTTTATGTACATGGGCGATGTTATAACCGGTGCTACGGATAGTACAATTCTAGTGCATATGTAAGAAAAATATGTATTTGACAAGAATTTGGGTTGAATGTTTAAACTAAAAAGGCTATACCTAATAACTAGGCCAAAGCTATAGTTACTAGAATTCACGTTTTGGTCCGGCTTCCCTTTTAAAAATATTTACCCTACGCCACTGCAATCTATCAATAATGTGCGTAAATCTTGAAGTAACAATACTTTTTCTTTCAAGTTCTACAAAAATTGAAGATTCGTCAGAAACTTTTCAGGAAACATCTGTTTTTAAATATTTAGATATTTAAATTATTAAAATATAAAATTTAAAAGCAACTGGACAGTCATAAAGCGTTAAATCGCTTGTAAAACAACGCATCTTTGATATAAAGCTGAAAATCCAATTTCAATTATGTGGGATTTAAATTCTGTTGGCAAAATGGAATAGCGTACACATTACACACATGTCGTGATACTGAGAAGATAGGAGATGAGGTTTCTATCGAGCTTAGCGTGCAGTCTGTCTCTAACACGATTCAGGGCAAACATAATTACGTTCACCATGTTGACTTTAAGCGTTTAGTTCGTGAATTAACTCCTTGCGCCATATAAAAGACGTAGTACAGTCAGCATCAAAAGTCGATGACCACATTCAGATTTTCAAAATTACTGTACATTTATATCACCCATAAATCGCTCAACAAGAAAGGCGCCAGTATTGAATGAACATCATTAAAGCTCAAAATTAACTGAACACTACCCGTCAAAGGTCACTGAACACCGTTTTGTCAAAAATTGCTGATCGTTATAATATCCGAAAACACCATAACATTAAGTTTTACGAAAGTCACTGAACAATATAAAATACTTGTTTTAGTTAGGTACCTAGTGTAATCACGACAATGTCCAAAAATAACTTAACATCATAAATAACAAAAGTGACTGAACAATATAAAATATTGTTTTAGTTATCTAGTTGAATTCACGGCAAAGGTCAAAATTAACTTAACATCATAAATGACAAAAGTCACAGAACATTACTTTGTTTCGGATACGTAGCGTGTAAACTTATAACTACTATCAAAAGTAGCTGAACTGCATACTAAAAAAAACGCGGGAAAAAATCTTTTTTTAGGGTTATAAATCCAATCGTGTCCTATCCAAACTAAATCATGTAAAAAATTAAATGGATGTGAATTTCCAATTTAACTTTCCAAAATAATTTTGTTTTTTTTTTTTTCATAGTATCATTGAGAAATATTAGAAGTGGGTGTTCAAGCGGCAAGCATATTTTCCCACTTTTTTTTTTTTTTTTTACCACGTTTTATACACTCACTTTTTTTATTATACACTCACTTTTCTTGTTTGTTTGTCGTTCCGGTTGGATTTTTGCAACTTAATTTTGAGGCACTTCCCGATAAGCTAGCAGGCTGAAATTTTGCACACGCTCTGAATTTTGATGACAATACATGACTAGCTAAGAAACGTCATAACAAATCCAATATGGCGGCCTCCCCAAGATGGCGGACTGGTTGTTTGAAATCCAGCCCCATGATAGGGGTATCAAAAAAAAGCGTTTGCTGTCAAAAATACGAAAAAAAATAGTCACGTGATTTAAATCCAATATGGCGGAAGTCCAAGATGGCAGACAGGCTATTTGAAATCCAACCCTATGATATGGATATCAAATGAAAGGGTTTGCTCTCAGGAATACGAAAAAATAGTCACGTCACTTAAAACCAATATGGCGGACGTCCAAAATGGTGGACTGGCTGTTTGAAATCCATTCCCATGATATGGGTATCAAATGAGAGGGTTTGCTGTCAGAAATACGAAAAAAATAGTCATGTGACTTAAATATAACATGGCGGACATCGAAGATGGTGGATTGGCTATTTGAAATGCACCCCCACGATATGGGTATTAAATGAAAAGGTTTGCTGAATGGGATACGAAAAAAAATATCACGTGACCTAATGATCCAATCCAACACGGCGGCCGTCCCAAGTTGGCAGATAAGAAGTAATTTAAGTTTAATTATATGAAAAAAAAAGTAGGTTCTCAGTTCGACCTGTATGTATGTTTGTCCGCGATTATCTCGCGTTTGGCTGAACCGATTTTGATGCGGTTTTCAGGAAAGTGTTCATTACATTCTGAAGAAGGTTTTAGTAAATAACACTAATGGATATCCCGTGACGTTGCCCGCGTGGATCCGTTTTGCTTACTTGGATTGTAGATTTTCAGTGACCATTGCATGTTTGTCCGCGAATATGTCGCGTTCGGCTTAACCGATCTTCTGAATCCTCATTTTCAAAAATAACGCAGATTCTGTTCAGATTCATGCCGTCGACTTAGTTTATGATTGTTATAGTTAAGACTAATAATTATACTTTTTAATATTCAAACTTAATTTACTTCTTATCTGCCAACTTGGGACGGCCGCCGTGCTGGATTGGATCATTAGGTCACGTGATATTTTTTTTCGTATCCCATTCAGCAAACCTTTTCATTTAATACCCATATCGTGGGGGTGCATTTCAAATAGCCAATCCACCATCTTCGATGTCCGCCAAGTTATATTTAAGTCACATGACTATTTTTTTCGTATTTCTGACAGCAAACCCTCTCATTTGATACCCATATCATGGGAATGGATTTCAAACAGCCAGTCCACCATTTTGGACGTCCGCCATATTGGTTTTAAGTCACGTGACTATTTTTTCGTATTCCTGAGAGCAAACCCTTTCATTTGATATCCATATCATAGGGTTGGATTTCAAATAGCCTGTCTGCCATCTTGGACTTCCGCCATATTGGATTTAAATCACGTGACTATTTTTTTTCGTATTTTTGACAGCAAACGCTTTTTTTTGATACCCCTATCATGGGGCTGGATTTCAAACAGCCAGTCCGCCATCTTGGGGAGGCCGCCATATTGGATTTGTTATGACGTTTCTTAGCTAGTCATGTATTGTCATCAAAATTCAGAGCGTGTGCAAAATTTCAGCCTGCTAGCTTATCGGGAAGTGCCTCAAAATTAAGTTGCAAAAATCCAACCGGAACGACAAACAAACAAGAAAAGTGAGTGTATAATAAAAAAAAAAAAAAAAAAATAAAAATAAAAAAAAAAAAACAAGAAAAGTGAGTGTATAAAAACGTGGGAATAAGAAAGTGGGAAAATATGCTTGCCGCTTGAACACCCACTTCTAATATTTCTCAATGATACTATGAAAAAAAAAAAACAAAATTATTTTGGAAAGTTAAATTGGAAATTCACATCCATTTAATTTTTTACATGATTTAGTTTGGATAGGACACGATTGGATTTATAACCCTAAAGCAGGGCTTGAAAACGTTACCAATTCACATTAAAAATAACGTTAAATAACGGTATTTCCATAGAGATACTTGCATATCGGTATGATTTGGTAGCGTTAATAAGTAGCATAACATTATAAGAACGTTAAAAATTACGTTAAAAATTAACGGTATTTTTAATGTTATTGTGAAAATAGTGGTAACAAGTAAACGGTATATTTTGGTTATTTTATGCGACGTTGCCGTTTTCTTCAAGGCCACGCGGGCGCGGCATGGTGGCCGGCGCACAGTGTGGTAATTTCGAAATCTAAAATTGGATTTAAATCAAAATATAAATGTTAATATTTTATAACATATTTATAACGTATTTATACCTAAGACCCTATTGGTCAAAGCTACATATTAGAAATTGTTAAAGCTTGAAAAAAATAATAAAAAATCTTGAAGTGGGTTGATAATAGTCGTTGCATACTGACAATGTGCATACGAAATTTAAGTGTCATCTTCATTTGAGATTGCTGATAAAATTAACTTAAGGCCTTGTTTATTGGTTTATTATTCCATTGTGTATATTTGTCAAGGTCACTTAGGGTGCATTTTATTAAAGTAATAGTAATACATTACTCTTATAACAACATGTGAAAGCAAAGGTTGAAAAAAGCATTTTTTAGAGATGATTTGCAACATAAAAGGTGTATTAAAAAAATGGCCAGAAGGTCCCGGTGTTTTGATTGTTTCAAATTATAGTTTAGAGTCTAAACTTTTGAGAACAGTTGATAAAACTTGCGTTTTTTTGCGCCAACATACTTTTTTCAAAAACTAGTTTTTTGATCTCAAATGTGAAAAAGAAGCGAATTGAAGCTATCTTTGCTTTATAAGAGGTACATTACCAGCAAGTTACATTTTTGGAAGATACTAAAAATGAAATTAAGCGCTTTTAAAAAGTTTATTTATCAAAATTAACGAAAACTTGGCAACAATCGGTAGACATCGTAAATGATGAATTTTGTTTATTTGAATACCAATCAATATCATTTTACACTTGTTTCTTTTATTTATTTTAATTTGGAATTAAAGCCCGCTAAATTGCGAAATTCCCACACCGTGCGGCGGCGGCGGCGCACGGTTGCCATTTCGTTTGTCGTCTTCTCAACTCTCACGGCCGGCTGTGCTGACAGACCGGTAGGCCTTCGTCAGAAGGTCGAAGGCCGGCCTCTGGGTTCTGAGCAACGCGCTCCTGACTATGTACACGCTCACGCGTCTCCACCAGCATCCCGCCGCATAGGTGATGGTCGCAACAAAGATACCTTTGTACAGGACCTTAAGGGCCCTGTACCGAACCCCCTAAGGATGTTGCAGAGACGCGCGACATCTTGCCCAGCCCTGCTGCAGCACGCTCGCCTATGGACTGAGCGTGTTCCCTGAATGAGAGACTTGAGTCAATCACCACATCCAGCACCTTGGTCGAGCGCACGCTTCCGACTGAGGTCCCAGCGAGTCTGACCGTGGGCGGGCGCCTGGACATGTTCCCCTTCAAGGTCAACGAATGTGACTTCGAAGGGGAGAAGGCCAGCCTGTTCCGCACCCCCCACTCAGAGATTAACGCCATGGCACACGAGGCCGAGGCCTCGATGCCGGCTTGAGAGTCAGACTCGATGAGTATCGTAACATCATCAGCGTACGCGACCACCTTCACTCCCGCTGGGTACGGCAACCGAAGCAGGTCGTCCATAAGGAGGTTCCATAGTGGCGATCCCACTTCAGAGCCCTGCGGGCAACCCATGGTCGAGGTTTTCCGCACGACCCTGCTTCCGGCGAAGAAACCGACGCGCTGGTTTGTTAAGTATGCCGCCAGCATCCTATAGATGTTTGGCAGACACCCCACACCCTTCGCCTTGAACAGGATCATGGGCCACCACGCGTTGTCAAAAGCCCCTGAGATGTCCAGAAAGACGGCCTGCACATATTTGCACCGGCTCTCAGCAACTGTGCGGATGTCCGTCAGGGCCGATAAAGTAGACCATCAACCCCGCGAAAACCCGTGTTGGTTCGACGATACGCTACCCGTAATGCAGAGTGCGCTGAGAAGCAGTACCCTTTCCAAAATTTTCCCCAGAACAGGGAGGAGAGTGATGGGCCGATATGCCTTCGGGTCGGTCAGAGGCCTATCGTTACCCTTGGGGATGACGATGAGCCTCCCGTCCTTCCACACATCGGGGCAGGTACCCTCGGCAACGCACATGCCAAGCATGTGTGTCAGTTCGGCTTCAGCCGCCCAAGAAGATAGGGACATCGTATCAGGTGACGAATCCTGGATATACAAAAAACCAGTCACGAGTTTGGGTATTCGAAAATGAGTTAACGGCAACAAATATTGTTCGTTCACGGAGTGTTGCAAAAAAAAATGGTGGCCACGTTTGGCCAAAACCGGCCATGTTACGACTATTCCTCTTGGGGGCATAGAACGGTTAATGCAGAATGGTATGCTAGCATTTGTTTGCCACAGGTCGTTTCTGAACTCCGTAAAGAGAACTGCAACCGCCGCATCATCCTCCATCGCGACAATGCGAGTTCTCACACCGCGCACAGAACAAAAGAGTTTTTAGAGCATGAAAACATAGAATTATTAGACCATCCGCCGTACAGCCCCGACCTAAGTCCTAATGATTTCTATACTTTCCCTAAAATAAAGAATAAATTGCGTGGACAGAGATTTTAATCACCTGAAGAAGCTGTGGACACCTACAAAACGGCCATTTTGGAGACTTCAACTTCCAAATGGAATGGTTGCTTCAATGATTGGTTCTATCGTATGGAATATTTGGCCCTGATGGAGTGTCCGCTGCAATGCTTCAACACCTAGGCGCCGACGACGGTACTAAGTTCATACATCAGATATGCAACAAGATCTGGAAAACTGGCCAATGGCCAGAAGACTGGACTGTATCTGCAGTCGTACCACTTCACAAAAAAGGATCCACTAGAAAATGTGAAAACTATCGCACGCTGTCACTGATGTCTCACGCTAGTAAAATCATGCTCCGTATCATGAACACCAGGCTATCAGCATTTACAGACCACCAGATACCCAATGAACAATCAGGCTTTATCGCTGGAAAAGGAACTAAGGAACAAATATTGAACGTACGCCTGCTCATTGAGAAATGCAGAGAGTTCAACAAACCGTTGGTCTTGTGCTTCATTGACTACGCCAAAGCATTTGACTGCGTGCAGTGGAGTACCATGTTTGATGTGCTTGTGGAGATGGGAGTCCCGTTGCACCTCATTTTCCTGGTGCAGAATTTATACCTTGACGGCACTAGCTTTGTGAATTTGGAAGACCATCAGTCGAAGTCCTTTCACACTGAACGAGGCGTGCGCCAGGGCTGTATTCTTTCGCCTAAATTATTCAACCTGTACGGCGAATACATAATGAGAAAAGCGCTGGAGGACTGGGACGGAGGCGTATCAGTAGGTGGCCTACGCATAACTAACCTCAGATATGCTGATGACACGACTATAGTTGCATCGAGTGAAGTAGAGATGGCAACTGCTGAAGAAAATAGAAGGTGAGAGCGCCAAACTCGGTCTTAAGATCAACCATTCGAAAACCAAGATAATGGTGGTGGACCGAGCGCAACTTCTACCAAAAACCGATGCACTCAACGGCTACGAAAAAGTCAGTCAATTTGTGTACCTGGGGTCTATGATCACAAATGAGGGCAACTGTACAGATGAAATACGCCGAAGGGCCGGGATGGCCAAAAGCGCTATGGCGAATCTGGAAAAAATCTGGAAGAACCGCGGTATTCGCCGGAAAACCAAAGTGCGACTCGTTCATGCCTTGGTATTTTCTATTTTCCTGTACGGCGCAGAAACCTGGTGCTGCAAGAGCAACTATAGCAAAAAGATCGATGCTTTCGAAATGTGGTGTTGGAGAAGGTTGCTCAGAATTCCGTGGACCGCTATGAGAACCAACGAGTCCATACTGCAGGAGCTTAACATCACGACAAGGCTCTCAGCAATCTGCCACCAAAAGGCCCTTCGCTTCTTCGGACATATCATGCGGTCTCCTAAGCGTAGTCTGGAGAAGCACATCATAATGGGTCAGATGGAGGGAAGACGAGCCAGGGGCAGAGCACCCTCAAGATGGATAGATGCCATCAGGAAAACTGTGGGGCCGGACATCCAGACGGCAGTCCACAGCTGCAACAACCGCAGCGAATGGAGAGCTCGCTGTTGTGGTCGCGATCCTCAGCATTGAGGGACCGAGGAAGAAGAATCGTATGGAAAAATGTGTCAAATTTCACGGAGAATACCTCGAAAAGCATACATTATATATTATACATTTTTAACCGACTTCAAAAAAAGGAGGAGGTTCTCAATTCGTCGGAACCTTTTTTTTTTTTTTTTTTATGTATGTTCCCCGATTTCTCGAAGACGCCTGGACCGATTTGGAAAATTTTTCTTTTGTTTGAAAGGGTATACTTTCTAATTGGTCCCATGATCATCAGGTCAGGATCTGATGATGGAATCCCAGGGAAATCGAGGGCAACCTTCAAATTTTATAGGCACATAGTACCATTTTCATATATTTTCTAAAGCTGTTCAAGTATCTGCATCTGATAATCATCATTTCAGGTGGATGAGCTGATGATGGAAGGTACAACTCCTCAACGGCTTGGAGTAGGCATCGACTGATTTAGTTTGTGTTCGCATATCTCTGGAACTACAAGTCCGATTTAAGTAATTCTTTTTTTGTTGTACTAAGTATTGTTTAACTTACGGAATACTGCAAGTTTCATCAAAATCGGTTCAGTAGTTTTTGAGATAGGGAATTTTATTAGCTTATTGTGCACTTGAGAGAGAATGATTTATTTGACAAGAATTTGAGTTGAATATTTAAACTAAAAAGAGTAAAATAAAAAACTTTTTCAAAAAAATGTAACCGCCGTCAAAAACAACCACAAAAAAGGGTAAAATAACCTAACTACAAAATAACTTTTCTTTCAGAAGTCGGTGGCAAAAAAACAATGAAAAAAAAACAAAGGCACCGACTTCTGAAAGAAAAGTTATTTTGTAGTTAGGTTATTTTACCCTTTTTTGTGGTTGTTTTTGAAGGCGGTTACATTTTTTTGAAAAAGTTTTTTTAAATAGTAATGTTGTGTCAATTCCTTGATTCCCGATATTTTCAGTGCCGCCCTCGTATTATGCTGGGTGAATTTTTCAACTGGGAGTGGATGGCTGGGAATCTCGTTAATCCATTCATGCGCGGCACTAATTAGATGACGAGGCATTTGGCTACCTTAAGAGAGTCATAGTTACTCCCGCCGTTTACCCGCGCTTGCTTGAATTTCTTCACGTTGATATTCAGAGCACTGGGCAGAAATCACATTGCGTCAACACCTGCGAGGGCCATCGCAATGCTTTGTTTTAATTAGACAGTCGGATTCCCCTTGTCCGTGCCAGTTCTGAGCTGACCGTTAAACGGCGGTCGTACAGAACCGCGCCGATCGCGCACGAGACGAAACCGACACGGCCTTACGGCTAGGAAGATCCGCGGAAGGCCGGAACGCGGGTCCGGAGTCCGCCCTCGCGCCCCGAGAGACGCTAGAGCATCGACCAGGCCCGGCACCGGCCATATCCGCTTCCCGTCCAAACCCGACACGCTCCGGTCCTCAGAGTCAATCCTTATTCCGAAGTCACGGATCCAATTTACCGACTTCCCTTACCTACATTATTCTATCGAATAGAGGCTCTTCACCTTGGAGACCTGCTGCGGATATGGGTACGAACCGGCGCGAAATCTCCACGTCCATCCCTCACCTGAATTTTCAAGGTCCGTAGAGAGTATCCGGACACCGCCGCAAATGCTGTGCTCTTCGCGTTCCGAACCATATCTCCCTTCTATAGGATTCCATGGAACTCGAACGCTCAGGCAGAAAAGAAAACTCTTCCCGGACCTCTCGGCGGCGTCTTCAGGCCACTTTGGGTTACCCCATCGAACACTCGCTGTAAAAACGAGGGAACGATTATTGAAACGGTTCCGCTGCCGGGTTCCGGAATAGGAACCGGATTCCCTTTCGCTCAAAGGGCGTTATTTATCATAATGAAACAAAATGAATTCGTTCCGTTTTGAAAAAACACGCCACATCGACATAAGATTTCTCCTTGAGCTTAGGATCGATTGACTCGCGAGCAACTTCTGTTCACGCGAAACCCTTCTCCACGTCAGTCCTCTAGGGCCTCGTTGGAGTATTTGCTACTACCACCAAGATCTTCACCGACGGAGGCTCCAAGCGGGCTCACGCCCAGACCCTTCTGCGCTCTCCGCCGCGCACGTCCTACTCGTTACGGCTTAATGACGTCACAGAGAACGTCGCACATGCCCGTAACGGTAGTGTATAGGCGAAACGCTTCAGCGCCATCCATTTTCAGGGCTGGTTGCTTCGGCAGGTGAGTCGTTGCACACTCCTTAGCGGATTCCGACTTCCATGGCCACCGTCCTGCTGTCATGAGCGACCAACGCCTTTCATGGTGTCCCATGAGCATTTTTAAGGCGCCTTAACACTTCGTTTGGTTCATCCCACAGCGCCAGTTCTGCTTACCAAAATTGGCCCACTTGGCACCGTCATCAGATCGCCGGCTTCATCGTTCGAGTAAGCCGGAGTACTCACCCATTTAAAGTTTGAGAATAGGTTGAGGTCGTTTCGGCCCCAATGCCTCTAATCATTTGCTTTACCAAATGAGACTGTTCAAATCGACCCCAGCTATCCTGAGGGAAACTTCGGACGGAACCAGCTACTAGATGGTTCGATTAGTCTTTCGCCTCTATACCCGAGTTCCGACGATCGATTTGCACGTCAGAATCGCTACGGCCCTCCATCAGGGTTTCCCCTGACTACATTATTAACATAAATACCTATGTTCCTCAAGGAATTTTTATCATTAGCCTATATCTTTTTGGTTTCGTCATCGATTACTATAGATACCGGCACGGTTCTTGAGCGCTCGACGTAAGAGTGGGGATCGCTTTGCGCATCGTACACTTATCGACAAATGAAACGCACAATAAAACAAATAAAACGCACAAAAGAACGAATCCCGAGTGGCGTCTATGACGCGATGCGCTACGGCACGCTACGCGGGCCAATCACTACACTTTCCCCGCCCCCGTTCCTCACTTTATCTACCAAAGGGACCTAATAACTCACTTCTGCGCAGGTGAAGGTCAGCGCTCAAGATCCATGCCTGAATTTGTACATACATTATCGATTGTTAGCACGGAATGTTAAAAGTAGGTACCTACGGCACCTTACGTGAGGAATAATATTTATAATAATATTATCTTTTTACCTATTATTGTTATATTTTTGAACATTACATATTAGAAAAAAAAAAATATTTAAAAGATTGTTATCGTCTATGGCAAAATAGCCAGTCCTTATCATTTTGCACTCAATCTAGTAACCGACCAATTACTATCGCATACTGTCACGCACCAAAGGCAACAAACTTGTGCGTAACTACACGTAAAGTACTTAACAAAAATATTAAGGAGACGGAGCGCGTGCGGAACGGGTGGCACGTGGCAGCCGTAGTGAATGGGCCACGACAAAATGGCCCCGCATCTAGCGGAGTGAGCCAGGCCTGGTAACGGCGCGGCGACACTTGTGTGTCGCACCCCGACCGAAGAGTCGCGAGCGCGCGTGCTTTCGCACTTCCGTCGCGTTCCTTTTGTACGTCCGCACGCGGACGCGCACGACCCGGTACACCAGTATAATGTATACTCTGTGCGGTACACTCTACGTATACCGGCCGAGCGCGCACGCGTCGTTCGACAAATGTCTCGTACACACACGTGTATATACATATAGGTATCGTTGATATTTAAACGAACAACGCGCGACGTCCACGGACGCGGACACCACGCGCAGAGCCGTCAAGTGCGTGACGTGTGTTGTTTCGACGAAACGCAATGTGGCGTTTGTACACGAGAGCGACGGTAACAAAACTAACTCATAACGATAAAATTAACGATAGCGTAGATTTTAACGTTACATATGTTTAATGTTAAAATGTGCCAGATATAACGTTAAATATGGTAACGTTATTTATTAGATAACGATATCTGCATGAAAAGGCTGTAACGATACCATATTTTTAACGGTATTTCAAGCCCTGCCCTAAAGATTTTTTCCCACGTTTTTTTTAGTATGCAGTTCAGCTACTTTTGATAGTAGTTATAAGTTTACACGCTACGTATCCGAAACAAAGTAATGTTCTGTGACTTTTGTCATTTATGATGTTAAGTTAATTTTGACCGTTGCCGTGAATTCAACTAGATAACTAAAACAATATTTTATATTGTTCAGTCACTTTTGTTATTTATGATGTTAAGTTATTTTTGGACATTGTCGTGATTACACTAGGTACCTAACTAAAACAAGTATTTTATATTGTTCAGCGACTTTTGTAAAACTGAATGTTATGGTGTTTTCGGATATTATAACGATCAGCAATTTTTGACAAAACGGTGTTCAGTGACCTTTGACGAGTAGTGTTCAGTTAATTTGAGCTTTAATGATGTTCATTCAATACTGGCGCCTATCTTGTTGAGCGATTTATGGGTGATATAAATGTACAGTAATTTTGAAAATCTGAATGTGGTCATCGACTTTTGATGCTGACTGTACCTACGTAACCTCGACGAAAAGTTCTCCAAGACTTGCGTTATTAAAATTTTCCTGAAAAGACAGAATTTCTAATAATGAAATGGGGGTCTTCTGTAACATAATGTTTTTCATCAGGGCACGTTCTCCAGAGATGACATCAGGTGGTCTGGGGCAAGCGGCAGTCATTAGTCACTTGCTTTTAGAATGGAATGCTTTTAAAAAAGTTAAAAGGAATGGAAAGGAAGCTTAATAGTTTCTTAATACAAAAGAGAAATGTTCTTTAAAAAAAAATATAAAGAAACCTCTGGAAAGACTCACAGTTTCAATATCTTGGTAAAAATGTTGATACTGCGGTAAAAAGACTGAATTCTAAACCTGCAGGGCGAAATGAAACCATTCTAGAGTGTTTCAAAGAAATTTGATTTGAATTGCGGTGCCTCCATTTGTAACTTTTGAGTCGTATTAAATTGAATTCAAATTGAAGTCTAAGACGTACGAGGGGAACGTTTCCATCGTATATACTTCACGATATTGCAATTGTGCCGAACACGAACCGTGGGCGTCACGTCACATCACGGTATCACGTCACTCGATCTCATAATGGAAACTCTAAGTGGCTCCATATTCAATTTCCCGTATCAAAATGAAAGCATGAAAACTCAGTCCTTAAGAAAATGTATTCATAACTACTTTGTACGGAAAAAACATTAGCACATTTCAATTTATCGATTTCTCGCCATTATACTTACTAAGTAGGTTTCAATATGAGGGATAGCAACGACGTGAACATGTTCCGAGCTTCATAAATTATACAGTGGTTCAGTGTAATCGTAGAAACTGGTGGGAACTAGAATTATTTACCCACCCCCTTTCCCTGTGCTGTAACAATGGGGTGAACTACCTTATGTCCTCAGACTTATAGTACGGTTTCTATTTTAAGATTGAGATAAACACATTCAGGAGTCTCCATACTAATGTATATTTCGGTGTCAAAACAATGTGAATAAGTAATTATTTGAGTTCATTATCATTTACCCTCTAACAAATCACTTTGTAAGGAGTCTAGGTATAGCTATGCTTCACAATATATCAAGTCAAGGTGTGGAACCGTCGAGTTCAATTATGGAAAAGCCTTATCAGAAACACAAGTAGGTGTGGGTAATTAATTTATTGTTAGATTTTAGCTTGCTCTAAAAAAACTATCCAGGTAGGGGAACAGTGTATAAGACGGGGACACGAGGTATGATGGGAAATCACACACATAAGGCAAACTTAACAAAAAACTAACGTAGCACAAGCGCCAACAGGACGCCATTTGCGTCTGGCCGCTTGCAAATGATATCCTGATGGCTCTTGCTCTACATTAGTGTTGTGTTAAGTATGCCTAAAGAGTGTATGTCCCCATTATACCTCGCGATTATTAACGTCCCCGTCTTATACTCTGTTCCCCTAAGCCCATTTCCTCCACCACTATTAAACATAGTCTTCTTAAGATTGTTGCGAGCGACTGACAGTTGTATATCACAATATCATAGAAAGGCTAATTCGAATTCAAAATAAGACATCCCATTATCCCTACCCAACAGTGAAATCCACAAGGAAGTCAAAGTTTCGTAACATCCAATTTTCCGTTCAGAAACAGAGCAATACGCAGCAAAAACATAGTCTCTTTATGGAGTCGGTCGATGAAGTTTTCGAAACCAATGTAGTATAATCAATGTAGGTCTGGTAGTCTTGCAGTCTGCGAGTCTGCGGGCGCGTCGCGTAGTTATGTAACATTCAGCAGTCCTGTCTAATCAATACGAGCGCCCGGCACTTCATGCTAGGGCCAATGTACGAGGGAAAAAGCTCGAAGCACCACTCTACGGATATCTTGGCTAGCATCTTGGCACAGGCTCTGCCTGACGTTGGTGTTTTGACGTTTTAAGTTCAGAGGATCACGTGTAAATGTGCCGTTTAGATTCAATTTCTAGATATCGGTCGAATTGATTTCCGTGGCGCCCAACGTGGGATTTTGTTTTCCTTACGTAATTGGATATGTTTCTAGCATAAAGATACATACTGATAAAACTTCTGCAGTAATTATTTTAATCTTTTCGTATAAAAATTAAGGCTTCCTTATTCCAAGTTGGCAAATGCGGTCATTAGAATACGTCGCGAAGAAAGAGAGCGAAATGCTGACTTTACTAAAAAGTTATCTCTAGAATGTTCCGAGGAGGAGGTCGAACTACGCTCACGAGTTTTACAATGTGAATAAAATACCTACTTACTATTGCCTATTAAATCCTACGGCACTAAGATGGGATTGTTCACGAACTGCCGTTTCAGCGCGAAGCGATTTAAATAAAAACCTATTTTCCGACCGAGTAACTACATTGCCTGAATTCGTCTTCCAAACCATGAAATAGATATTTATCATGTAGTATTATCATAGCTAGGCCAATTTGCGTAGAATGTCTATAAAATGGAGGAACTCTCAGAATAGTAGGGGCAATGTTCGGATAAAGAATGTCATAGTACATTTTATTACTGGCGTTGGCATTCCTTCTTTGGCACAAATAGGCCACAAATCACATTATTCTTTGTGACAGTGGAAAATGTGTTACATTTCTACATGCATTAAATTTTAGGATTTAAAGCTCTATATCGTTGCATTATTTTAAACATATTTTCCCATTTTCATCAATTTTTATGTGCTGTTTTTTTTTTTTATTTATGTGTTTAAGTAAATATCATGGCAGGACATGTCTGCCGCATGTCAGACGAACTGTGGGCCAAAATAACACAATACCTACTGGTGAGAGGTGACTAACTACCCTGAGACAGTGAGTCGAGGTCGCGGCAGACCACCCAGGAGATGGCGGGACGAACTAGACAGATTCTGCCCCAACTGGAAGGAGGAAGCACAGTGTCGTGAAAGATGGAAAGAGTGGTGGGAGGCCTTTGTCCAGGAGTGGGACAGAGCAGGCTAGCAAAAAAAAAATGTACTCCTGAAAGAGAAATGGTTGGCTGAAAAGGCAACCACCGGACATATATTTTCTTAGTCTAAATGCGACACCCTCGAGAATATATGGGAGATTGTCAGCCACAGACCACATGGCACACTTACGTAAAGAAATCTGTCAGAAATTACTTGGAACTGGGTAGTTCCGAGTAATTTGGGTACAAGACAGAGACAAATGCTCTATCTGGATTCTCGCAAAACCAAGAAACATTTCCAGGTAAGAATGAATATGATTAAAATGTTTCGTAGCTAAACCAGATAATAAATTCTCACTATGGAAATTCAGCACCATAAATTCATATTACTTTCGTATTCCTTCAGTGGCTTATGGAGGTACGATCTCTTACATATACGTAACTTACAATTAATAATATCTAGATTTTTACGGGAATAACATCGAATTGCTTTGAATTCAAAAGACTTTTTTTCATTAGTTTGGCGTGTCATAGCGAATAAACATGTAAGTATGTACGAATATTTAACATTCTTGTATTATTTTATTTTATTAAATAGGAACAACAAACAGCTACACTATGTGATATTACAACATAATAACATATAATGTAGCCCACAGCACTGTTCACAGATTACCGTGATTGAATACATTTTAAAATGCTAGGGACAACTACCTATTCGTGTATGACAGTTATTAAAACTAGTAAAAGAAAAAGAAAAATACATTACATACACAAGATAAACATAATAATATCTAAAAACGTGAAAGTGTCTCATACAAAAGTCTTCTAAACAATTTCATGGAGCACGTAAATATGTCTAAGTGTGTGTCCACACTGGAAGCCTAGCGCGACGGCGGCGGCGGGCGCGGTGGCGGGCGCGACGGCGGGCGCGATCTGTTTCCACACTGCCGATCAAGCGTTTGTTTTTGTAGCGGCGAATTCAGGTGTTGCAAACCGGTGGTACAAAGTAGTTTCTATAAATCTTGTTTAGAGAAATTCATTTTAAAATGTTTTATAGGTTGTTTAGGATTGCATACAAGTTAATTATCAATCATTCTACATTTTTCTACTCAAGTATGGTAAAAATAATTTAAATATGTACAAAAACATTCAACGGTAGTACTTTAGTGCATGTTCTGGTAACTAGATGGCGCTACTAAAAGACCGAAAAGGTTTGATACACCTGCCACCCGCCCGTTGTATCGGTTGTTGCCTAGCAACGCCTAGGCTCGCAAAATCGCTTGTAGCCATCGCGCTAGGCCCCCGCCTTAGTCACTTCAATATGGCCACAAGCGGCGATTTCATACATTCAATATTTCCGCGCCCGCCGCCGCCACCGCGCTAGGCTCGCAGTGTGTTTGAGCACTATGTGTTCGAATTGTTCATTCTTATATTATGGCTAAAAACAAAAAATATTATAGGTATTATATTGGCTCATCAACAGAAAATATTTTCGTTGATTTAATAGACACTTATATGACGGATGGAGAATCCGCTAAAATCACATCTACGCGTATAACACCAACGAAAATACAAAAATCATTCCATAAGAAAACAGAATCTTCGTTACGTCGAAAAGCCGAGTGAGCTTACTGATAAGAGCAAGAATACTTTTCTTAAAGGAAACCCTGGCGATGGGCCAGCAAAAAGGTAAGACGAAAAATAAAACTGTCTACCTACGTATATTGCTGTCCTAGCCATGTTCGGAGGTAAGGCATGGTAATATTGAACTACAAGTAACTGTGTCAATGACAAGCACGCACGTAACTCTAACAGGCTATTGCGAAAGGATAACCTGAATTTTGGTTTCAAGGACTTTCTTCAACAACCCCAGCCATAAACACGAATTCATTCGAATAGCGACACGCAAGTCCCCCTATGACCTATGAACTTTCTTACTAATATAAGTTTGACGTAAGAGCACTGTGTCAGTCTGTTAATTTATAAGCGTAGGTAGCTTCTATAGGTAATGTCCTCCGTTTTGTAGATACGGCGAGCGTACAAGCGGAGATACATTACCGACTCTTGGAAATCGATATGAAATGTACACAGATATCGTAAATGGTCGATGACTGGAAGCTCCTAATGGTGGTGTTCATTTACTTACATATAAATTGTAAAATTTTGCCACGCCTAAAATACGTTGATGGATCCATTCCTATCTGTCAGTGCTGAGATGAAAATGGAAAAGTTTGATGCGATCCAAGCCTTATTAAAGTCAGAAACAAATATAATTCGTAAGGTACTGTATGTCTAGACGCATCAATATTTTGGGGAAGGGGATAGCAAAATCATATGTCTTCTCTGAAATAAAAGCCAAAAGACAAACTGACAAGAGCGCAGGTCTTTCCACAAAATATGTCCAATTTTTCTACGGAATACTAAAAAACTGACCATTTTACGCTACGGGTATCCTCGAACCCGTATAATCTGATAATAAAAATGTTTGCCGAAATAGAAAGATGAAATGGTCCCAGAGGTATGTCGGATACGTAATCCTATCTGATTTATACATACAGTACACGCTGAAAATATTTTGCACTTAAATAAAAAAACAAATTCATGAAATAAAACAAAAGCGTGCTTAAAAGTTGGAAATGTGTATTTGGTCTAAAAATATGGCGATGTGATTCTAGCGATACGAAGTTTCAAGTTTTACTAATCGAGGTTGTCGCTGAATTTCAACGCTACGCGCTACACAAGATATTCTCGTAGAATCGTAGACCATCGATCGGCTACGAGAAATTACTTCTACCTTGCTACGCGTCTTTAAACCTGACTATTTTTATTAACTCTTCATTCATCAAATTACACTAACACAAGACGAGGCGTTAGAAAAATAAGTTTCCTTCTCAAAGGAAAACTACTGAATGTTTCATTGGATCTCGTTCAGTTTACCCACAAGGGGATATTCCTACGTGCAAGGATGACAATGTACGCGAGAGCTACTTGCATAATGAAATCGCAACATTTGAATAACATCGTCGAGGCTCTCAACCCTACCAGGGAAACAGGATAACTCCGTATATGTAAGTACTTTCTCGAACAACCGTAATTTTGAATACTGAACAGCTTAAGAGACTTACAAATAAAATTATTCTGCCACACGACTCTCAATGATCTCGAAATTACTTCGATCAACTCCTCAACTTAATCGAGTTATTTAATCAGAGTTGGAAAACGTATGAGACCGTTCTCTTATTCACCTCGACAAGTTTCCAATTAAATGTTTTCTGGACTGGAATGTTGCACAACACTTGAGTTCAGCAAAGTCGTTGTTAACAATAGATACGAATAGCGTAGTTCTAAAGCCCCACTAACGCTATTGTGCTCCAAGAAATATTACGAGGGTAAAACACACTTGGAAGCTGCTACCTTTGTATCTAAGCTCTTACCTTGTATTTCTTTTTTTATGTGCACCAGTCGGTGATCTCAAGAATACAAATCAAATATTTATTTTATTTTATAGAACAGCGGAACGATGGCAATAATTTCCGAAGTGAAAAATACAATCTTTCGAGTTCGATGGTCAACATTACAAGCTCGTAGGAGGCTGAGTAAATAAATTGAGACGCCATTAATAGCCCACTTTTATGCTAGCACTCCCCTTAGAAAAATTAATCGGGAAAGTAAACTGACCTTCACGCGCTTAATTGGTTCCGCTTTTCCACTCCATCATGAGCTATTTAATCTTCGTAAACAAAACCTTAATTGAAGCAGGTTTTACGATATGAGATTCCAAGTAATTGTCATTATGGTACATTGCTTTCATCCACTGTTGTATCTATCTACGATTCTAGCGTAGCGTCACGCCCAATGTTCTGGAATTTTCCCTCCCCGCGTAATACGTACCTGCCTGAACCCGGGGTTACTCAGGGATTACCCCAGAAAATGCTCTATCTATATTATTCTATTTTGAAGAACTTACAGTTTTATGTGAACGGATTTGAGATAAATCCTGGACTTAAGTTGTATATTCGGGCTGGAATTTTCTGGGATCGGAATAAGTCTGAACCTAAAAACCTCTTGGGGTCTCATTTTGTATATTTTTACGACCTCATACGCATTCGCTAGGAATGAAAGTATAATATGAAACCTATTCTTTTATTAAACCATTAACGAACAGATTGCCTAACCGAATACTGTGATCGTACTTAGACATATCGCATCTAGAAAGGATTGTGCCATAAATTTTTATTTCTCCCTGCTGAGAGCAGCACTTGTGAGTGCAGCTCCGGGCAAATGTTGGTTTTACCATAAAACTGTATTAAACTCACCTCTGGCCTTTTCAGCACATAATCTAAACGAGCGAACGTCAACGTCATCCACTCGGAACAACGTACGACCCTCGGCAGTTTTATAATATGATGACGTAGTTCAATTTACGACTGCATATTGTCTGCACAACATTATAACTCACTTTATAGCATCCACAATACTAGATGAAATGTCAACTGAGTTGTGGAATCGTCTGACCTCGTACGTCCGCTGACAACGTGGTTAGATTATACTGAAGAAAAAGGTGACCTAATTTTAAGGAACTAGAAGCAAGTTTTAAATTTGCGTATTGAATTCATGACTATTGTCTATGCATACTTCTTAATCCTAAACACAGATGGTAATTCCAAAAAAAAAAACATTTTGCCTTCCTTCCGGATGTATCTAGAAAATTCGCTTAGTATTTTCGCCCAACTTGGCAGGTGACTTGGATTCGGGACAGTAATTTGTCAGTACCTTACACCTAAGTGATTTTCAGTGTTCCTCTAAGTGTGCTTCGTCATGACAGCTGATATTCTTGGGAAGCTTCGCCTCTATCCTTAAGTGCATAATGTCGCGTGCCAGACACTGAACACAGTCAATTTGCAGTAAATCACCTAAGAGGTCAGGAGTGACGTGAATCGCGCTACACGAGCGCTCTAGAATCTCCTAAGGCAGGTAATAACTACCTTGTGTCGGTTGCCTATTAAACGTGTGCTTGGTAACAGAAAAACATTATTTTGTTCACGATAAAAAATAAATTAGTTATAAAACTACGTACTGTGGGACTCAATGCAACCCAGAATATTTAAGAGAGATCGACCAACAAACTTACTCAGCTCGCAATCCCGTATAACAGGCAGGGCGAGTACAACCGTCCTATCGATTTAGTCTTCCTGCGCGCCTAGGACATCGAGCGGCATCGCAGCGCACTACGCCATATCATAAGGAATTACTGCGAATACGTGCTAACTGTGCTAAGCTCTTGTTAAAAACACGATCCGATAAATTAATTGCTGGTATCGTAATTCGAGATTAACTTCCACTAATGCCTCACACTAGTATTTTCTTGGCATGCTGCCAGGCTCCTCTCTGTTCCAGGAACGGAAGTGGTCAAGTGCCCATTAGTTGACGTATGACTAGTACCTTCCACCCCTATATGGGGCAGAACTTGTGTGAAATATGTATGTCAGAACGTGAACTATTCAGAGTTCGTGATAGGTTCACAGTTACGTAAGCTATCGATCCTGAAATTGGACAAGACGAAAAACATTGTAATTTTAAAACTACCAACCCAAATGTTGGATCCAGAGAGCCGAAATGCAAAATGGAAGCCTAAAAACAAACGGGTCAACAACTAAAAAACAGAATCATCCCTGCCCTAATTTAAACAAGAGATAACAAGTCCCCAACAACAAAATTTCGTCATAATTATTAATGACACTCGTAAAAGTTGGAAGCCGTTCAAACGTGCTTACTCGTAAGGCTCAGTTTTTGAAACGCGTAAACAGAAATTGGTAACAATTTGGCGCCAGTGCATCTAAGTTATGAAACTTGCAGCGCGACCTGGCCGGATCGATAGCGACCTCTTTAGCGACCAATGCACCAAGTTAACTGCCCGGGGAAACCGTAGCGTGTGCTTTGTTACATTACAGAAATAAGTTGCCTCCGTTTAAATCGGGTCTATATGGATTGTCGATCTAGTTTTTAAACTAGTTAAAACTGTCTTTTGTAACTGTAGTTGTGAATTCGTCGTCACGAAAATGTGTTCTCAGAGGACCCGAGTAAGTTGAAGAGTATCTTGCCATGACATAACTTGAGTGACAGAAATCGGATTAGACGCACCCAATCGCACTTTGTTCGGTAAAGTGGAACTGTGGAACTGAAGATATAGCGAGAAATATTGGCAAAAGAAACTTCCTGAATGTTTTTCTTTAATACTTTTTGATATAATGGTGACTTTAATTTTAATGGTTGACTGTAACAAAACAACTATTTCTTATTCTGAATTCAGTTTTTACTTGATAAAACTGAGAAGCCTAATTATTACAGCAATAGCAAAGTATGAAGATATCGATGAATTCAAGTGAACCAGATAGCAAATGGCTGTATAATGAATGCTAGTATTTTATAACGAAAACGGTGCCCTAATTGAACCTACAATACGACAAGAGAATCGATATAAACGCTTTGAAATGGTAAGCGACCATCGTCTGAATAAATACGAACAATTTTCCTTCAGTTGGCTTGTATGAAATAAAAAACCTTTGAGATATTTCCGAAGAAGACTTTTATCGTTGTAATCCTATACAAAGTCAAGCTGGGCAGATGAAGACTTCGCCATTTTACAAAGTAAAGGAAGGATACGAAAGAGAGCAAGAATAAAAACCGATGTTGGATGTTCCGTTTTTTCTTTTTTGTCAGTAAAAGCATTTGTTCTGTTTAGAGGTTTTTCTTTTAGCTGACATTTTTTCAAACACATAATTGCATTTGTTTGAGTTACAGCTATAGAAGCAATTTATGATGGAAGTATTCATGTTTTCTTTACTACACATACTCGTTACAGTGTTATCCTTTAGACCTTCTAGAAAGATTTGTAAGACTCCATTACTGTGGAAAATACGGTTACTTCCGCTGACGATATCTTTACGTTAACAAAAGGTGCCATTTCAGGTAACATGAGCTGCTCTTACAAAACATGTTATCTCTGAGGTTTTGCGAAAAACTGCGTAGAGGGTTTAGTACGAAGAAATGATATCATCTGAGTCCTTAACAGAACGTGTGAGTTTCATACAGTAGACTTATCCGTCGATGTAACGCCTGGGTCATTCTTCGTTCACCAAACATCCGTTGAGGATAATGACGCCCGATCTTTTACTACTAGTGCAACCATCCACTCACAAAAAAACAAAAATATAAATTAATTACATCTAACTTAAATGAAATTAAAATAATTTATATTTTTCGTTTTTTGTTAGTGGATGGTTGCACTAGTAGTAAAAGATCGGGCGTCATTATCCTCAACGGATGTTTGGTGAACGAAGAATGACCCGCCTCTCCGTCTTCTATGTTATACCATCCGTATACTTCAATCTTACGTAATTTGACTACAAAGTTTGAACTATATTCAGGGCTTAATAAGTTCAGAGAATCGTTATATATCAGCTTTTTAATACTCTTAGAAAGTCTTGCGTCTTCGTTAATGTTGACACATCACGAAGACCACCTTTGAAATAGTAATGATTTGAAACTTGCTTTACGTACAAAGGTAACCTATACCTATGTATTCTAGGTATAGTCCTTGAAGATATCGAGCGAACTGTAAATGTTAGTTACTGAGACCTTAACGCAGTAAGAAAGGAGAAAATATTAGATAAACCGTACAATATAAGTGTGTGTAAGTAAGACGCAAGTTGGGCGTATTTTTTCTCATTCACATGCTAACTGTAAAGACACACGTTGGGCTATAAGTAAAACTAAGGTATCGTTTGTTATGTGAAGAACAACGCCCTAATGATGGCAAAAGTAATCAGAAAACAGTAGCTGTAATTAAAATGGTTGGGTGTCTGCAATGCATTATTTTGTTCACGTCGATCCGGTCCATCAGGCTAGTCGGAATTGAAACTTGATGTTGGCAGCACAGCTAATAAACTTCAATTAACAAATTGAATTAGAAATAGGTAAACAAGTATGCAGTAATCTACACTTTTTCCATGAAATTAAAATAGCTTGGCTCACGTAAGCTTTGTTACTAAGCGCACGATAACTATCGGGTGTTCTAGATCCCTATCTATCATAACGAAGTACTACCTGCTGTGTGCGCCCTATTACGAGGCTTTCCCTAGCCGTGGCCTCCGTATATTTTGCAAAATATTTCTTTGTCGTCGGGGAACTTATCATGGCCAGGCAGCCGCACGCAACGTCTACCCCTTTATAATTCTACGTGACTGCAAAATTTAGGTATAAGTTCTGACATACGTCGCGGGTCTTACGTAACAAATACAAGCTGTTACCGCGGCCGTAACAGCTTCAGTGATTTCCTTACCTCAAAAAAAAAATAAACCTCAAGCCGAAGCCGTCTGTGACTAACCGCCCGCCAGACATCAGAATATTCGTATTAACTTCAAATTACGTAAATTCCTTATGAAATATTTAACAACTTAAGCTGCGTGACCTTCGGTATTAAAAAGTTCTTCGGTCGAAGAAAATTCTCGCCCTAAGATATTTCACCCTAAAGTGGCGATCATTATGATGCCAGTAACAATGTTCGACGGGCCTGGAACCGAGATAAATATTCACGCCTCGCTGGGGATTCTGAAGTCGACATCGCTCCGGATAGTCCTCAGGCAATGTACGAAAAAATAATAAGCAAAGCAACGAGTATTTCGGCGAGTAACGCAATTTACTGAAAAATGACAAGCTTTCCTATTCTTCTTTTTGTCGTAGTGATAATTTTGAATACGGACTAAAGAAGCCAATTTTCAGAAGTTAAATAATGCAAATTACCAAACTGGTTTTGTAATTTTAAGATATAATTTTCTTAAAAGTATTGTATCGCATTGAATTTGACCAATTATCAATTCAAGTAGTAATTTATTCATTGATGAATACCGCTTCAGTTTTCTATTAATTGAATTTTAGTTGACGGCTTCAAGCAGATACTTAAAGGCTCAAATCTATTGTACGCTATTGAATGACAGAGTATTTAACACCAACAGTTGATTGAATATAATTAATGGCACAATCTGTCTGTTGTTTCGTCGAGCACTAACGAGGTAGCCGCCGACAGCACTGTAATTAAAGCTCTTCAAAAGGCGCGCGACGTTACTCTGCTAATGTTCAGATGCTCCTGAATAATATCCTCATTAGGACAAGGAGTTACACAACGTCTGCGATCGCCACCCACGACAGCACAAGAGTTATGAGGACACGCTCTCATTCCCGACATCCTGCGGGAAGTGCGGCTACTTGCGTCAGCATCGTGCAGGACCTTAGCCTCACTCTGTAGTTAGCCTGTTGTAGACGTTCTCTCAGACGACTGCAAGTGTGATATATGACATTCGTCGTAAATAGTCAGCGAACTGATTCGCCATCTTACACTTAAGGGCCAAGAATATTAACGATCTGATCTCATGAATGAAAATTCTCCAAGCACGTGCAATTCACACTGCCTCCAACGCGTTTGCATCTAATGAATTTACCCTGGAGATCTCTGCGAATTGAATCGAGTTATCTCTAAAAGGGTTTCCGTTTTGACGTGCCCCATATTCGCAAGGCTGTTTTCTAATTTCACAGCCGACTGCCTATTACGGGCGTTAAAAGATACGAGTGGAGTTCTGTGTTATATGTGGGGCGAGATAAGTTTTCCGAATAAGCAGAAACTTGTGCTAACTGGAATGAAGTACAATGGATTACATAAAGTTAGTGGAAGTAGCCGCCGGCACGAAACTATATTTTCAGCAGCACTGGGCATAAAACGATGTGCGGATTAATGTTCTGAATAGGCGAGTACGTCCGCTAATGATGTTGAAAAATGAGACGCACGGACTATTCAGGTGTACTCATTCATAAGCCATAATGCAAATGGCACAATGTTGGGACGGGAGTGGAAGGCCAACTATTCATGTGTTAGCCGGCAATCCCTACTGGTTGGTGTGTCCATCAATTCATTCACATGAGGAAGTAACCTTACTTTACAATTTGCAAATCTCGTAGTAGGTACTAGGCGTTGAATGAATGATTTATTCTAATCGGTCACGGTAGAAGCAAGTCGAGATCTAGAAATTGATTATGGGCCAATCACTTTACGGTAGGTCAAAAGCCGGTTGTGTCATTAGATTTCTGAAAACGAACGACAACATTAAGGGAAGTACAAACCAACAACGTAATGATTGCATAGTTACGGTACTATATTTGGAGCAGTACAAGATTCGGCCTGTATTTTTCCGCTATAAAAGCTAGCGTACGTGGGTATCCAGTGGAGTATTTCGCCTACGGATGTGTTGGTAACCTTGGATGAAGATGAGCTCGTCTTGGAGCGCGTGCTGTGTCCTTTGACACAAATGCGGATGCGTTCAATTGGCGAGGCGGCCGTTATCGAACCGCGTTAAACACCACGCAAGGCTGCAGTCCCGCACTTTTGCGATGTTTCATCAAATCATTGGTGAAGAACAAAGAAGGATCTATACAAAGATTAATTAAAATATATACAAATGAAATTCAAAGCTTGAAAACGGCTCATTCGTTTCTTTTATTTGTTGTCAGGGCAAGATTTGCATATACATAAATTCCTTTATCTGTGCTAAGTTCGAATGCACAAATTTCAGTAACCCTTCACTAGGAATTATCTGTTTCAAAAACCAGACACATGAAAGATTTTTCTCTTATCATTTTCTTTATAAAGAAAATGTCTCCGTCGAAAACGGGGTGGGTCCTTAGTATTAGAATAGAAAATTTATTTTCAGAAATACAGCTGGACGGTTCCAGGCTCACACAGACACAGTTTCTACCTCAGAAGGTAAATTCTACTTAGTTACAAAGTGGAACATGCATGATAGCAAAATCGATAGAAGTTTGTTCTTCAAATAACCTTCAGAACAGCTATAGGTCTATCAATCCGCTATTCATTTAGACAATAAATGTTCCTTGGTTAAAAATAATATTCTATACTAATATTATAAAGCTGACGTGTTTGTTTGTTTGTTTGAACCCGCTAATCTCAGGAACTACTGGCTCGAATTGAAAAAAATATTTTTGTGTTGGATAGCCCATTTATCGAGGAAGGCTATAGGCTAAATAACATCACGCTAACCAATAGGAGCCGAGCAGCGAGTGCCACAATTATTTCCGTTCTATTCTTCTCTTCTCTACAATAGCCTGCAAGAGAAAAAGGCATCGCCAATTTTGTTCTCATATTTTTAAGAGGCTTTCCTCCAGTAAAATATGTAACTTATTTTTTTCACTTGTCTAATACCTACAAAGTTTGAGTGAGTAATTTGACGATTACCATCTATACTACTGGTATCCTACCTACCTAGTAAAGAAAAATCTATGCTTTTGGTGCATTCATTTTTTTCCTTGTTAGAACTTTGACTCATTATCTTCAGAGCAGGCAAAAGACTTCGAGTATATTTGACCGACTGTCCGATGACTAGGCGCCGTTTTTGCTGCCGCAAAAAAGCCGACTAGTCTGTAAACCCCGATCATATTTATCGGTCGAGTTCTGAGGCTATCGAAAATGTCAGTGATCTTTCATTTAAAACCTACTGTAGATTATAACATGCACTAGATCGCGGCAGCTATGCGGTCACGGAATTTAAAAAGATATTTTCTTGCTAATAGTTAAAATTACATTTATCTTGAATCAAGCTAAATTATTGAGTAACAAAGTAAGAGGCCGATTCATACATCATAATTAATATTAACAATAAAAGTTATTTTCACATAATTATCACCCCAGCTAGATTAGTCGTGCTTTTGCAGTCGCCAACTATTAGCGACCTTACCTAAGCACGAGTAATAGCTACAAATCGGATAAGATTTGTTTCTAAAATTGTATAAATAATAATTTATTTGTCAAAGTGTATGTCCAAGTTTCAATTCTTTGAATAGCATAAAATGGATAGTTACTGGACTTATTTCTAATTGGAAAAGAAAAACCAAGCCAATATGATAGGATATAACAAGTGCATCAGGTACAAAAGGTTGCCACACCCATGTACCTAGGTGAAAATTTTGTTCTTTTTACTTAGATAAAATGTTTTTGTTTTACCAAAAGTATTTTTTCTAATGAGGCTTATATATGATTAATTATTAAAAATAACTTTTTATACATCAATATTAGACAAGGCAGGCCTCAAAGTACCACTTCATAATGATTTATCTGGTAAGAAGTGGCAGGTAAAGCTCACAAGTTTTATCCCCAATTTTAAACAGATAGGTTTTCACAGCTTTAATATTCAGAGCCTGAAAGGCTCTAGTTTTTCCATTGTTCTTTTAACATCTTAAAAATCTTTTTTATTACTCTTATTTTTGGAAACATAGGTAATAATTACTTGGTTATTATTTAAAAGAAAACCTTATAGAAATTCCCACTGAAAAATTCATTCAAAATATGAAATGATCTATTAAAAAGCTTCAACCTCCAATGGTCAGTCAATATTATTATTAACAAATGTAGAAGTTGCTTATTACATCACAGTCGCAACATTTGATAGCAGATATACAAATTGGCATCTCCTTTAACAATGCTGATTCTTTGTTCGCAATTTACCCAGAGTTAAAACAATATAGTTGGGTGGGGCTGGGGCACCATTCACCAAAAGTCCAAAATATCTGCACCCTAAAAAGCCTTTTTTGTAAGTTTTAACAGAGCTGATTTTTTCCCTTATTGGAAAAAGACTAATATTTCAGACCGGCTTACTCCTTCCGGTATGAGATGCACTTGGCAATAGTGTAGTCTAACTTCTTGAATTAGCATTCACATCCCGATATATCCAATCAATTTTAGACTTTACAAGCCTTATAGCGAGCTTGGATACAATTCTAATTGTGTTGCATGAAAACTAAGATTTAAAGGTATTCTGTCAAAATCATGCCATGTGGCAAATAAGAAACTAATGAGATTCAATTTAATCTTGAGTCATGAAGATTTTGGCTGAGGAAGAAGTATAAAATTGTGTACATCTGTTTGTCCCACCCATCAACTCAAAAATAGAAAATCCTTGATTTTAGATAATTAAGCTTCAATGATGCTTTGCTCTGTGATTAAGTAAGGTTTCTAATGGTAATTAGATAATTATATTTGTATAAAAAACCCAAAATGATTACTTGTGTAAGAAGTTGTAGTTATTACAAATTGGAAAAACATCCAGTTTGTCAGTTTTACCGTTTTGCCGGTATTTGTTATTATTTTGCATAATTAACTATGAAGTTAATCATGAATTAAAAATATACTAAATAAAGAAGTTATTACTGAAAGAAGTTTACATAAAGTACCATGCGTTAAATAGATGCGTTATGAATCACTTTTAATTCAAAATCTGGTTGAAAACATAGAAATTTAATGCAAAAAAGGAACCAACGGCAGGGGCGTGGCCTTCTTCAGTTATTTGTTCTTTTTAAAACGATGAGATCGATATATTTTTTCCTACATAACATTCCCTGGTATGTCAAATGTAATTAGGGGTATATAAAAACTGAAACAGGGGCTTAAATCCAAAGAAAATAATTAATACTCACGTCCAGGGACTCCTTTGACGCCATCTTTCACACACAAACAAATTAGTTTGACGTTTCTCAAAAAATCGATAACAAGGCTCGTTGCTCCGTTCGGATACTAGAACAATAACATATAGGAACTACGTTACTTATTAGAAACACGAGTTTTAATATTCAACTTAAATTAGAATTTAAAAAGAAAAACTAAGACTTTGAATAAATCTATAGACCTACTCAACCCGAGCCTATCCTACTATCAACCTGAGCTATCAACATAAATTCGGGAATTATGGTAATCAGCCCTTATGGTATTCATCATCGTTGTATCGCAACTTTAATTTATTGAAAATTATTTTGCCCAAATTGTTATAAATGAATGAATAGAAAAATGATAGTTAACAGATGTAGGTCATTGACGTTCCTATTCATAACTCATCCCCAGGGCTGTCTCATTAGGTAAGCGTTACATTCGCCCGTGCGTAGAACGTAAAGGGCTATTGAAGGATCACCGCAGATTTTAGTCAGTACAAATCTGACAGTTCTTTCCGTCCCATCCTGGGCGGGAGGACTATATTTGATGATATTAACACAATAAAAAAATCAAAAAACCATTATCTAAAAACAGATAGACAGATAGGCAAGCAAACGGGTAGCGAAATCTTAGTAATAAAGTCTCGTTCATCTTTTGGGTGCGGAACCCTCAAAATGGCAATAAATCTTGTGATGTGGGCCGTAGGGTACATCATTTCTAATCATTTCGACTGACTAACTATCACGGTTCATGAGATACATTCTGGTGACAGACAGACAGCGAAGTCTTATTAACAGGGTCCCGTTTTACCCTTAGGGTACGAAACCATAAAAACGTAATAATGAGATATGTTTGCTTGGTTTGAAAGAAGTGAGTAGAAGCTACAATCTAACAGTATTAAAAAACCGTAAATGTTATTAAGTTCATTTAGTCTCGTTAGTAAAATCCACCTTTAAATAATAAAAACAAACGTTGACAACTTGATGACCCCTGGTCTTTGTGTCGCCAGATTTGTATTTTTTTTTTGGAATGTTGTATTTTTGTAAGCTAAAGTGTTGAGATTTCAGAACACATTTAGAATGGTTCTTGTCCAAGAAATCTTAAAAATCCTAACCTGATACAATTTTTTAAATTTGATTTTTCTTTAAATCAATTTTAGTTTTTTTTTGAGTTATTTGAATGGTTTTCTGAACTTTTCTATTTTTTATTATGGGTAATCAACATGTAAAAACTAACAACACTGAAAGGAAACGTCATTAACGTCACACTACATAACAAATAGGTGCAAGATCAAGCTAAACTTAATTGTAAGCGGTAATAAATTATGTATTCGTGTCATAAAATAATAAAAATAGCCTAAACTAGAACTGAGATATCAAAGGTAGTAAAATACTTTTGTTATGTGTTATCAGAAAATTGCTAACCGGCGTTTTAGAAACTATAAAATAACGTAGACGCCTTATTGTTGTACGTGTTTGTAATTGTGTTCAATTTATGTTTTGCCGATTTTCAATAGCAAACGAGTTGCTAAGTATTTTTCATTAATTTCTAATGTCTTCTTTCACTTTTGAAGACGAACTCGTACACTGTTTCTTGAGAGTTATTGTAGATTGTGTTTAGAACGAGCAATAATGTTTTTATTTTTACCAACCAGGTTTCAATATGAGGATCAGAAGACTGTCGGCTGTATTTTGGACAACATGCATCATAGCGTTTGTTTTTATACTGTACGTGGTGACAGATTTGAGTTTCAAGTTGCCAAGCATAAAACCTGCTGTACAGGATCTTGACGTGAGTTTGAAAATTTTGAAATAATAATAAATTTAATTATAATGTCCATCTTTTAGGCTGCCTTTGACATGGGTCTATCATTTTTTTTTAATAGGTTGATGTTAAAATCTCGGTAAGTATCTTTGTCTTAATTATATCCATACTAATATTATAAAGTGACAAAGCGGGAGAGTTTGGTTGTTGTCCGCCCCTAGGAGGACCCACTGGCCGTTTGTTCGGTTGAACATGCTAATCTCAGAAACTAGTGGTACTAATATTTTTTTTATTGTTGTGGGGTCCAGTTTTAGAGGAAGGCTATATATAAGCTATATTACACCATGCTGTCATGCATGCATGTCCTTGTGTATTTAAGAATAGTGACACCAGCTGTACACACATTTAAATAATAAAATACATACATATTTAACTTTTCAGGCGCTTTTCGAACACCAAGTGTACATAGAGAATAGTGAAGAGAGAGCTATTATTTCACTGATTTTTAGTCGGGTGCTAGGGGCACGGCAATTGATATTTAGGCTATTTTAGCCAATCGCTTAAGAGGTTATATAAGAACCGTAACCTTCTTATGTAAATACCAATTACAGGTATACACTACATTCACATAAAATACAATCAAGCGTTGTGGGTTAGATATAGTAAGTATAAAATAAAAAGATATGTGATACAAAATTAACAAACAAGTTACTTAACTATGTCAAAGAGTTTAAAATCAAGTATCTATTGCTTATTTTGCAGTGATAGTGTTTTCCTGCAGTAAAATGGAGGGTATATTTTAAGCTAGACCATTAGCATACAGACGGACAAAAATTCTAAAATCTTTAAGTTAAATGGCTTCTTCTGACTCTTCAAAATCTTAAATGTTTAGATATCAGCCAGTTACAATTTGAATATATCTATGCCAGAACTTTCCAATCAGGAAACTGTGACCCTGGGATGTAACAGTCTATTGAATGAACGGTGTCTGAGTCTGTTTTAGAGCCTCCTTTAGTGATTTTTTATTTTTAACACTAAATATAAAAATATAATCATAGAACATGTATGTAGGTAAAGCAGTTTACAAAACAGTTAACAGAGTCAGCATCATCATCATCATCTTCCTGCCCTTATCCCATTCTACTTGTGGTCGGCGCAACATGTTTTTTTCTTCCATTCTCCCCTATCAGACGTCACAGTATCATTTACTCCTTTTTCATTCATGTCATTCCTTAGACAATCTATCCATCTTTTCTTTGGCCTTCCTCTTCCTCTCCATCCATCAACATTCATATTCATCACTCTCTTAGTCACGTGAGTCTCATCCCCCCTCATCACATGTCCATACCAAGACAGACAATTCCCTTTCATTTTTTCTGTAACAGGCGTCACGTTAACAGAGTCAGTATGTTATGTGAATATTTTACTGCATTGTCTGAATTTTTCATTAAGTCCGGTCTTATCAGAACAATAACTTAGTATCAGTAAGACATTTTATCACTTACACATGCTGAGTTTACTTACCCCATGCTTCACAATGTACTACGTAGTGTGTGTGAAACTACGTCCTATTGGTTATCATTCAAGCCTCTTGGAACCTGCTATATCCATTCGCAATAGTTTTTTTTTCATTAGGAATATTCAAGGTGTAATTACAAAGATTAAAATTCACAAACACAAACGATTTGATTTTTTTCATTTTCTAAAAAAAAAAAAAAACAAATAGCCAGTCTCGGAACAACTACTAGTCAATTGTGATTTAAAATGAAATTAATATTAAAATGGCGTCTGGATTACTTATCCAGAAGATGCGGGTTCGAGTCCCAGTCACAGCTGAATTTTTTTTCTTCAGAAATCTTTATAGCACGTTATACACAGCAATTCATTATTTACATATTCATTACGAATTGCTGTTGGATATGTCTCTGAGTCATATTTTTTAAAATCAAATTAGAGGAAAAAAAAAAATTCTGAGTACTTGACTCAGAATTATTATTTTTTCCTCAGGTCATAAAAGTTATCTCTGAAATGAATATCCAACTCAAATTTTAAAATAAAGATGAAGACATCCAAAAATATCCCAGATATAAAACTCCTTACATAATACTCTTTTTTTTTGCATTTTCGCTTGTGTCGCGAATCTCAAACTTTATTTTCGGAAACAAAAATTCGACTTTTCTTCTGTGTCATGGGCGCGTTTACAATTAACATAGAAGCTCACGTACACCAACACCCAGACTCGGTACAACTACTTGTAGGTCATACAATTATTGGTTCCGTGCGGTGATCGGACTCGCGACACCCTGCGCAGCAGACTAATCACTCAATCATTGCGCTAACCGTGCCCGATTTTTTATAACTGCAAAAAAACATTAACACTCTTTTCAGACAAAATGGTCATCATTTGAATCCAAGCTCCGTCACATAGAAAATGAATTGAGTCAACATCACGCAGTAGTTGGTGAGATAAAATCCGCCGTGGACCAGATAGTTGAGCAGTCACAGGAGTACCACCCTCCTCAGAAGAGGCCTAAAGAGGTCATAAACAGGGAAACTCCCAAGGCCAGAGAATATAAGGCCGTTGGACCCGAACCGCCTAAGATGGTGAAGATTCCTTTCAATGAGTCCTCATGTCCTATACAGAAACAATCAATACCGAAGACAGATATACAGGTAAGATATAAAGATATATTTGTAAAACAACTGTTTAAATAAAAATTATTTAGAGGTAAGACCAAATGTAAATGAATTGCCTGCGCAATTTCTGTCAATTTATTAGTCGGTTTTTCTGTTGGAATAAATTACTTTATGTCCTAATAATTTAAAAATAGCGCCTCAGTCAGCACATAACTTATTATTTTTTTAAGAAAAAAAATCGTATTTTGTATCTTTAGAAAATTTGTTTCTATTTCAACAATAGTAGTTCTTTGATAATGTCATATAGTAAAATTATCAATATTTATTGTTATTCCATATCTTCACTGATAATTAATCAAAATGATTTGAATAAATACAAACATTTATAATAAAGCAGTTTTCCCACTGCCCGCACCGGCGAGAAAGCGAGTATCGGCTATTTTCTCGCTCTAGAAACGCACAATAAGATGTACATTCCATGTAAACAAAAGAGATGCATAATAAATCAATAGTTGGTTCTGACCGTTCACACTGACATCGAAAACTCGCTCCATTAGTTTGTCGCTGAGCGACATAAGCTTCAAAGATATACTCGCTCAGCGATGATCACTTGGCTGTCAGGTGGTCTACCATGACATCTTAAGCGTCAGTAGTTCAGCTGTGGGAACGAGATGGCGCTAGACGACACGCCGAGAGACTAACCACAGGCAGAGCTGCGCGAGCGAGTAGTGCGAGTACTCGCCCATCGTACTCGAACACTCGCCGACAGCCCAGCAATAAAACTATCGGAACTCTACACATGTCTGTCGTTGCACCCCAAATCATTTTCAGTTCCTCGCTATACTTTCTACTCGCTTATCGCCTGAGATGGTCTTCTACTATAACTGGTATCCAAAATGAAATTGCACCTTAGAAGACTTATCGTCACAACTATTTATTTTTTAGCTCGGGCCCAAAAAAACGATTATCCAGAAGCCTATTCAGAGTGGTTACAATAATACTATTCTTTGCAGATGCTGTCAATGTACGATCGAATCATGTTCGATGATGAAGACGGCGGAGTATGGAAGCAAGGTTGGGAAATAGAATATCAGGAAGATCAGTGGAGCCAGAAGAATAAACTGAAAGTTTTCATTGTTCCCCATTCACACAATGATCCAGGTAACATATTGTAGATTTTTTTTATTCTTCAATTCTGTGTTATGTCTTGCTAATTATTATAGAGGGTATTCATTTAGCCAGTCAAAAAGAGCCCTATGGCGAGGTAATAAAAGCGAAGTGGACTTTCGATACAAAGCCGAACCAAAAATTTATCGGTTCAAGTTGATTCCTCATCGATAAGTGAGGATACTCCTTCAAACAAATTTATTAAAATGTGCTGCATGACAAATAAGGTGAAAAAAATGCAGTATTCAATTCTTATCTATGATCATTAATAGTTAAATATTATTTTCGAAGCAAATTAGAATGCCCGAATGAATTTTCGGAATTCAATAAATAGTTTCGTAAGCATAACGCACTTTTAGTTGTAGGCAAAATGACTGAAAATATCTAATTGATGACAGACTACCGCATACGTCAGTTAGATGAGTCCCTCCGCCTTGGGTGGAGCGGAAAGGACTATTAGGCTTCTCACTGATTAAAAATCCATCTTGTTCCTTCGGTTGCCCTTCGCTATAACTCGTTGTATGTCCTTTCTCGCTGAGTTCGTGAAAAAGTAATAGCGATAACACCCGATAACAAATGGCAGTTACGTAGATGTCAATCATCGTAAAATTAAAATTAATTTCCGAGTGTCAAGTATGATTGTTTTTTTTATTTTTGCGTGGTAAAATCATCAAATGAGTCCTCCCACCCCGGGCAGGGCGGGAGGGACTGTCAGACTTGTACTGACTAAAATCCACGGTGTCCTTCAATAGCCCTTTATGTTCCGGGGTCACGGTAATGAGATAAGTCCCGCGACCCCGGCAGGCTTTGGCCCTCTAGAGAGGGGGCCCCGTCATTATGCTGACGCTCTTTGAGGCGCGCGTGGAACACAACGCACCGTCGACCCGGGCATGGTCCCTGGTCGGGCAGCGAGTGGCCTTTTACTCGCCGCCCGCATGCCCGGGCCTACGGTGGCCGGAGATCGTCTTGCGACGTCCGTCGCCGTGGGTGTCCACCACTGCGGGTGGGGCGGAGGGAGGACATTGTCCTCTCCCTCATGCGGCCCGCCTCCTCCTTCGCGAGCATGACTACTTCGCAGAAGGAGGCCACCGCTTCCCACTCCGTCTCGCCCCGCAGCATGGCCTCGACCAATGCCGGGCGCGAGAGGTCTCCGCCTAAGTATGATTGCTTGGAGCAAAAGTGAATAATAAAATGAAGGCTCTCTTTTTTATCTTCAATTGCTGCTTTTTAGTGAATTTGACAAAGTAGCCAAGAAGCTGTTGGCGGATCCAAGGGGGGTCATGACCCATCCCTCCCCACGGCTGGGTTAAGACCTATCATTGAAATACATTACATAAATAATTGTGGGAAACACACTAATAATTCTTATAATACAGGTTCTGTTGATATTCTGCCTATATGTATACGAAAACATAAATATATTTCCGGGTCTGGGTGTAAGAATTTTCGAGCTCGCTTCGCTCGCTCAACCATATTATTGTACCTACCCGACCTGGTCTTACATTGCAAAGCAATGATAATTATGATATACTGCAATTATGATATACTATATTGGGGTCGGCTTCCAGTCGAACCAGATGCAGCTGAATATCAGTATTTTACATGGCGACTGCCTATCGGACCTCCACAACCCAGTAACTGGGTAATACGATACTCCATGCTACTGGTTGTCAGACTTTAGAGCTTCTGACTAATAGTAACGACTCAAACTCTACAAATGACAGCCGGGACCAACGGCTTTACATTCTTTCCGAGGCACGGAGGAAACTCGCTATGACAGATGGTCACCCATCCACAGACCAACCTCGGCAAGCGCGGCTTAACCCGGAAGATCGGCCTGTGCGTCTGTAATTATTTAGCCACGAGCTCTTCGGTTTTTTTAGATATGATTGGTTGACAATAAAATAACTCAACCAATCAAATAACCCTAGCCATTTGGAATTTGAAAATTTAAACTCTTTAAAAAATAAAAACCGTAGAAAGCCTTGGAAATTGAACTTACTATTCCGACAGATGTTATAACAGTACAATACCTAACGCAAATTGACAAGTGTACTCGAATTGTTACAATATTTGTTCGCGTAGATAATCGAAGGACGTTGCTTATCAAATGCACTTGAAACGTGATAAAGTTATAACTGTTTATCAACATCATGTATACAGGAACATATGTTTGTATAGTAATAGGTGCCGTAGGACTTTAGGAATATCATAATTTCGTATCCCACCATATTATGGGGTACATGTGGGATACGAAATCGAGGGACCAAGGGAATCGAATTCACTAGTACACTGGCTTGGTATTTTTTGGGAAATAATAAACTGAGCCACAAAATTAATAACCCAGCCACGAATATTACAACACAGCAACATTTTTAGCTTTGAGGGCACCCCGAAATTCGGTTTGGTTAGGTTCCTTTAATTCATGCAGACAAAAATAGGAGCACCGCGCAGCGGGGCTCTGTCGACTACTTCTTGGCTAAGCCTATTTTTTGTACAGTTTGCTGATCAATCAATTTATTTGATCTAACTTAGTTATTTTGTGGCCAATGTAGTTTTTAGTGGACAATAAAGCTATTAAATAGAAGCAGCTTTAAGTTGCACCCTTTTTAGGATTTAAAAACACCAAATAAATACTCTATTCTTGGGTGGAGCTTGGAGATTGAGAGGAGAAAGTATTGTCAGACTCGAAGTGACTAAAAACCACTCTTGAACACCTGTCTTTTGCGATCTACGGACGCGGTATACTTTTGAAATAGTCCCGCGATCGTATGTTTAAGCCTACTCTTTGTCCTTATGAAGTATGCCCATTAATTTAAAGAGGGATAATATATTTTGGGTCGATAGTCTTATCTTTCATATTTATCAACAAAACAGTAATCACTTTATTAAATTAATGCAATTAAGTTAATCGTTTTAATACACATGTGGGCTATTATTACTGTTATGTATGTAGATTACGAGATAAAATTTTTTAACCGACTTCAAAAAAAGGAGGAGGTTCTCAATTCGTCGGAATCTTCTCTCTCTCTTTTTTTTTTTTTTTTTTTTTTTTTTTTTATGTATGTTCCCCGATTTCTCGAAGACGCCTGGGCCGATTTGCAAAATTTTTCTTTTGTTTGAAAGGGTATACTTCCCAAGTGGTCCCATAATCATCAGGTCAGGATCTGATGATGGGATCCCGGGGAAATCGAGGGCAACCCTCAAATTTTATAGGCCCGCACATCGTTTTTCGCAAATTTTATGAAGTAATTTAAGTACTTGCGTATGATAATCATCATCTCATGTAGCTGAGCTGATGATGGAAGGTACAACTCCTTAACAGTAAGGAGTAAGCATCGACTGATTTAGTTTGTGTTCGCATATCTTCGGAACTACAAGTCCGATTTAAGTAATTCTTTTTTTGTTGTACTAGGTATTGTTTAACTTACGGAATACTGCAAGTTTCATCAAAATCGGTTCAGTAGTTTTTGAGATACTTAGGGAATTTTATTAGCTTATTGTGCACGTGAGCGATGTTGTTACCGGTGCAACGGATTACAAAATTTTAGTGCACATGTAAGAGAATGATTTATTTGACAAGAATTTGAGTTGAATATTTAAACTAAAAAGAGTAAAATAAAAAAACTTTTTCAAAAAAAATTTTAACCGCCTTCAAAAACAACCACAAAAAAGGGTAAAATAACCTACAAAATAACTTTTCTTTCAGAAGTCGGTGGCAAAAAAGACAATGAAATGATAAAAAATAAAGGCACCGACTTCTGAAAGAAAAGTTATTTTGTAGGTTATTTTACCCTTTTTTGTGGTTGTTTTTGAAGGCGGTTAAAATTTTTTTTTTGAATGGACTGTTTTACGTAATCAGTGTAATAATTATTATAGTCAAGATAATTATTTCCAGTTTCTTTGTTTGAATTTCAGTATCTCTTTCAGACGGTCTTGCTAATTTTCTCTCACTCGCTTTCATTAAAAAACTACGTTGCCCCACACTAGGAATTTCTCCTGTATCGTGCTTATAGATCATACAAATATTTGTTCCGTGCGGGGATCAAACACGCGTTACGTTGCGCAGCAGTCGATCGTTCGGCCACTGCGCAACCGTGCCATCATTGGGAATTATCGACTCTATCCATTGTAGACATCAAAATTCATACTTAAAAAAATTTTACGTTCCTCACGACATATGTTTGTGGAAAATGTCATCGTGAAAAATCTCAGAAAAAAATGCGATCTATCAGACTTCCCCGTAAAGATCAGACGAACATGAATTTGTTTACAAAACATTGCAGGCTGGATAAAGACGTTCGAAAACTACTACAAAGCGCAAACTCGCGCGATATTCAACAATATGGTGGAGAAATTATCGGAAGGAATCGGCAGGAAGTTTATTTGGGCCGAGATCAGTTATCTGGCGTTATGGTGGAACAGCGATGCCACTGATAAAGATAAGACTGCGTTTATGAAGTAAGTATTTTTGACTGTAGATTAACTTCTAACCCCAGGTACTTTTGAAGATGACATAATATGTCATCTTATGGAAGCGCGATGACTTGTTGGAATCCGGTGAACATATAGTGAATGCGACGTTCGGCGCTCCACATCTATTATTATATTTAGAGCTAAGCTGTCTCACATACAGCAATATCTGCAGCCCTTTCTTCCGGAATAAAGTGGAACCTACTGTAGAGAGGGAAAGATGCGCTTTTTCTCAGAGCCCTTACACATGTCCAAATACGACCCTTGATTAGGTCTAATTATAGGTTCAATTCCTAGATCGATCGGGCTAAGACGAAATTCTTAGGGTTTCGTTCCCACTGCATTTTTTCCAAACCACTGTATCTCCTGAAAGCCAGAATCAACAGTGGTGACCACCAGAAAAGCGCTGAGATAATGAAACTCGACAAGTCCCAGAGAATTAATTTTGCTGTCTTGGACGAAATTAATGAGAAAATAATAGCGGTGTAGGAAAAAAATATGGAGAGTAAAACAAAGTTCTAAGAGTTATAACTTTTACTTAGCCTCTGCCACCATATAATAACATTATTATCTGTTATACTGTACTCACTTTTCTCATCATATTTTTCCAGTCTCCTAAAAGCTGGCAAGATAGAAATAGTAACAGGCGGTTGGGTTATGAACGACGAGGCCAACTCCCATTGGCTGTCCATCATTAGACAACTGACCACCGGCCACCAATGGTTGATCGACAACTTAGGGGTCATACCCAAGAACTCCTGGTCTATAGATCCCTTTGGGTACTCTAGTACCCAGCCTTATTTGCTGAAGTTGGCCGGATTTGAGAATTCGGTTATACAAAGGGTGCATTATAGAGTGAAGAAGGAATTAGCTGCTCATAAGCAGTTGGAGTTTAAGTGGAGGCAATTGTGGGGTATGTATTTTAAATATAATTTTGGTATATAATATACGCTGTGTGTGCGATGACAGGGCCTGATAGTGACCACATTATTGGGGGCCATAATATCTGCCAATTCTTGCCATCTAGATATTTGATTAAAATTTTCGGTTTGTTTTCATAAAAAAATATTAAAAACTTAGGTATGAATGTCTCTACTTATAACAATTCTGTGTTTGTTTTACAGATGGTGTCGGTAAAACTGATATGTTTACACACATGATGCCTTTCTATTCTTACGATGTTCCTCATTCTTGTGGGCCTAATCCGAAGGTAAATAAACATATATCAGGTAAAATAAAACAATGTTCACAGCACGGTTGGCGCCGCGGCTGAGCCGTCGACTGCTGCGCAGCGGGTCGCGGGTTCGATCCCCGCATAGAATACAAAAAAAAAACACAGAAATATTTTAATGACCTACAAGTAATTGTTCATCCGCACGTTGCAACCACGACACCTTACAAAACCATAAAAAAAGTTTTGTAATATTTATTAGAGAACAAAGAAGAAATAAACTATCAATTTGTTTGATTAAATCAATAGTTACACTAAGATCGTTTTATTCTAGGTGTGCTGTCAATTTGATTTCAAGAGACTGCCTGGTAACGGAGTAACATGTCCGTGGGGTGTGGCGCCAAGAAAAATTACGGAAAAGAATGTGCAGGAAAGGTAGGTACATAATATATAAAGTAAAACACATTTTCGATGACATATTATAATACACTTTATAATCAATGTCTTAAGTGCAAAATATAGATAGCAAAGCAGATTTGAATAAGATCACTAAACGTCGTATATCAAGTGAGACTGTGTCGAGAGAATTTGCACGTTAACTTATTGGTTATAAAGTTTATTGTTTAATGACAGGCTTTTTGCTCTTCGGTTTTCGCTCTGAGACTTACTAATCATTGTCTTTTTTCAGGGCACAAACAATCTTAGATCAGTGGCGGAAGAAAGCGCAGCTGTACCGCAGTAACGTGGTTATGTTTCCGCTTGGTGACGATTTCCGGTACGACCGGTCGAACGAATGGGACAACCAGTATCAGAACTATGAGATACTGATTGATTATATTAATAATAATGATGGATGGAATGCCGAGGTGAGGGACCTATTTATAAAGTGTAATTTTTATTTACTGAATAGCATCTCCGAGTAGTTTATATATCTACAGCGCTTGAAGTATTTATGGCGTTTTTTTAACGGAATTTAACAGCGCCTCTAATGTACGGGGAACTATTTTTTATTCGGGGCGGTAAGACCCCTCTTTGTGGAGTGGCTGTAGGTAGAGGCGCGATATGTCGTGGTCATGCTGCGGGGCGAGACGGAATAGGACGCATTCACCTCCTGCGAAGCAGTCATGCTAGCGAAGGAGGAATCGGGACGCGTGACGGAGACGACAAAAAAAGTCCCAAAAATAAACTAAGGGTCTTTAACCATACCCGCGGTGGTGGACGCCCACGGCGACGGACGTCGCAAGACGATCTCCGGCCACCGTAGGCGCGGGCATGCGGGCGGCGAGTAAAGGGCAACTCGCTGCCCGACCATGGACCATGCCCGGGTCGACGGCGCGTTGTGTTCCACGCGCGACTCAAAGAGCGTCAGCATAATGACGGGGCCCCCCTCTAGAGGGCCAAAGCCTGCCGGTGTCGCGGGAGTTATCTCATTACCGTGAACCCGGAACATAAAGGGCTATCGAAGGACACCGTGGATTTTAGTCAGTACAAGTCTGACAGTCCCTCCCGCCCTGCCCGGGGTGGGAGGACTCATTTGATGATTTTACCATGCTAAAAAAAAAAGAGTCTTTACCCATGACGCGATTCGTGCGATTTGCAAGTTCTACTAACTAAAAATGAAAATCGACCTTGCTACTAAGAAATAATCATGCAATTCCATTGACTTGACGTTGTCGTGGCGATCGTGTTCATTTTTTGATCTACCCGTAGATATCCACGTGTTTTATGTCATATGTCGTAGTGTTAAGGTTGATTTTCACTTGTAGTTGGAATCGGTGAATTGCGTCATGGTTAAGCTCCTTAATTGAACTCAAAAAGATCAGCTTACTGCTGGTTATTGTGGCTTTTGCTATAGTCAAAAGAAGAATGAGAATTACAGTGACGGGCTTAGGTCCAGTTTGCATTAGGGTCTATTTAGTCTTATGTTTCCATTAATTTAATATTTTACACACTTTTCAGATACAATTCGGTACTCTCCAAGACTACTTCAAAGCTGTCCACGCGGAGGTGAAGTCTTCCTCCTTCCCTGTACTCTCAGGAGACTTCTTCACGTACGCTGACAGGAACCAGCATTACTGGAGTGGATACTTCACGTCCAGGCCCTTCTATAAGAACATGGATAGGGTGCTGCTGGCTTATGTCAGGTAAGAATGTTTTTAATTTTTTATTAATATTATAAAGCTTTTCTTTAGAAAGAGTGAAATTTGAACCGCGAGCTGGATTTGAACCTACGACCTCCGGATTCAGTACATCCGACGCTCTTTCCAAACGAGCCACCGAGGTTCATGCCTACTGCGTCGATTTCTTCAATCCATTTCTAACGACTCAAGGTGACGTTTCGCGCCATCTATTGCAGAGCATTTCAAATGTTTTTAATATTTCGGGTTGGTTTAATCAGGTCCGCTGGCCCTGCCCCGTCACCGGGGTAAATGGGAAAATTGTTGATACAATTTTTCCCATTCACCTAAATAAATAAATAAACCTAACTTGTCCGAGTCGGTGCCCCCTAAGTCCCGAGCTCGCTTCGGTCGGTATTTAATCAATTTGTACGAGACTCTATCGGGGTCGTTGAAACTATTTTTTCACCCTGTTGGAATAGGGGCAGCGGAGTGATTGGGACCAAGTCAAAATTCTGTGCTATTCACTTCGTTACATGTCGTTGGCGACACTACCGGGCTATATAATAAAAAAATCTCCCCCTTAGTGAGATTGCCGCTGCGACGCAATTCGACCAATTTCAACTACAAGTGAAAATCATCCTTACCGCTACGACATATAACATAAAACGTTCTGTTTTCTACGCGTAGATGAAAAACAAAACACGCTCGCCACGACGACGTAAGTCAGTCGAATTTCATCATTATAATATCGTAGTAGCAAGGACGATTTTCATTTTAAGTTAGTAGAAATTGCAAATCGCACGAATTGTGCTATGAGCAAGCTTGCTTAGGCGTAACTTTCACCCCTTGGATAAGAATGTACTAAGTGATGTGCAATTCTTTCCATATTTGTTTTTAACCCGTGCAGTGTCATTGTGATCGGACAATACGGTCTGTGAGGCCAAACGAGCGGATCGGAACTAATACCGTTTAAGTGCTCGACGTTTGGAGGGTTAAATTCAGTCCAAAATATTTTCTTTCAGGGCAGCAGAAATAATCACATCCCAAGCTACAGCTGCGAATGTAGTGACCACGATGATGTCTCTACAACTACGAGACAGAGTGGAACAGGCTCGTCGCACGCTGTCATTGTTCCAACATCACGACGGAGTTACGGGTACTTCGCGGGACGAGGTCAGGGAAGACTACGCTAAGAAGTAACTTTCTTTTATACGTATTTTGACGTATTTTTGGTATAAGATAGACGTCGATATTATTGATTTTTTTTCTGGTTGGATAAGTAGGGAGTACAAGAATAGTAGAAATCGTAACCCACGACAAATAATAAATTAATATTTTTAGGGTTCCGTACGTCCGAATACAAAAACGGAACCCTTATAGGATCACTCGTGTGTCCGTCTGTCTGTCGCTTACAGTCAATTATCTCCGAATCTACTAGACCGATTGGGTTGAAATTTGGTACACATATCAATTCCTGTGACCCAAGCACAGAAGTGTGACGTGAATAGATGAAATCTGTATGTGGGAGGTAATTTTTGGGGGGGAAGGGGAAAATGAAAAAAAAAGTTTTGAAAACTGCATCGTGAGACATATCAAATGAAATGTCTTGTTGAGACAATCTTAAATGTATTTTTTTTGTAATTTTAAAATAAATATTTTCCAAGTTATTCAAGAAAATAGACGAAATTTGACCATTCCCCCCCACTTATCTCCGAAACTACTGAACCTAAAATTTTGAAAAAAATACAGAAATTAGTTTTCTACCTATAGATTATAGGATATCCTATGAGAAGTCCATATCTGTATATGGGAGGTAATTTTTGGGGGGGAAGGGGAAAATTAAAAAAAAAAATATTTGAAAACTGCATCGTGTGACATATCAAATGAAAGGTATTGTTGAGACAAACTTAAAAGTATTTTTTTTTGTAATTTTAAAATAAATGGTTTCCAAGTTATTAAAAAAAAAATAGACGAAGCTTGACCATTCCCCCCCCTTATCTCCGAAACTACTGAACCTAAAATTTAAAAAAAAATACAGTAATTAGTTTTCTACTTATAGATTATAGGAAAACCTATAAGAAGTCCATATCTGTATAAGGGAGGTAATTTTTGGGGGGGAAGGGGAAAATTAAAAAAAAATATTTGAAATCTGTGTGACATACCAAATGAAAGGTCTTGTTGAGACAATCTTAAATATATTTTTATTGTAATTTTAAAAGAAATAGTTTCCAAGTTATTCAAGAAAATAGACGAAATTTGACCATTCCCCCCCCCCCTTATCTCCGAAACTACTGAACCTAAAATTTTGAAAAAAATACAGAAATTAGTTTTCTACCTATAGATTATAGGATATCCTATGAGAAGTCCATATCTGTATATGGGAGGTAATTTTTGGGGGGGAAGGGGAAAATTAAAAAAAAAAAATTTGAAAACTGCATCGTGTGACATATCAAATGAAAGGTATTGTTGAGACAAACTTAAAAGTATTTTTTTTTGTAATTTTAAAATAAATGGTTTCCAAGTTATTAAAAAAAAAATAGACGAAGCTTGACCATTCCCCCCCCTTATCTCCGAAACTACTGAACCTAAAATTTTGAAAAAAATACAGGAATTAGTTTTCTACTTATAGATTATAGGATAACCTATAAGAAGTCCATATCTGTATATGGGAGGTAATTTTTGGGGGGGGAAGGGGAAAATTTTAAAAAAAATATTTGAAAAGTGCATCGTGTGACATATCAAATGAAAGGTATTGTTGAGACAAACTCAAAAGTATTTTTTTTGTAATTTTAAAATAAATGGTTTCCAAGTTATTCAAAAAAAACAGACGAAGCTTGACCATTCCCCCCCCCCCTTATCTCCGAAACTTTTGAACCTAAAATTTTGAAAAAAATACAGGAATAAGTTTTCTACTTATAGATTATAGGATAACCTATAAGAAGTCCATATCTGTATATGGGAGGTAATTTTTGGGGTGGAAGGGGAAAATTAAAAAAAAAAATTGAAAACTGCATCGTGTGACATATCAAATGAAAGGTCTTGTTGAGACAATCTTAAATATTTTTTTTTTGTAATTTTAAAATCGATAGTTTCCAAGTTATTCAAGAAAATAGACGAAATTTGACCATTCCCCCCCTTATCTCCGAAACTACTGAACCTAATTTTTTTTTTTAAATACCGAATTTAGTTTTCTACTTATAGATTATAGGAAAACCTATAAGAAGTCCACATCTGTATATGGGAGGTAATTTTCGCTATAAGAAGTCCATGATATTAAAATAACATGGTAAATCACTCAATATTGTGCGTACCAATTTGGGTCAGATTTAAAAAAGAACGTGATAGGTAACATCGTACGGAACCCTCTTCACGCGAGTCCAACTCGCACTTGGCCGGTTTTTTTTTAATTACGAACATAGACCACTGTGCCTTTAAAACAGTGAAGGAATACACCATGAAGAAACCAGGATTTGTCCTAGAACCAAAATTTAGAAAACATGCAACATGTAGATGTCGCATGTCTGCGGGTCAATGAGGGTTGGGTAAAGACTGCTTTGCTTCAAAATTCAACCTATGCACCAAGGCATAAAGTTAAAAATAACTAAATCGTACCTTCTTTACAGAATGCTAACAGCAATAAAATACAGTCAATCAGCAATACAACAAGCAGCCTACTACCTCCTCAACCAGCCTCTAATAGTGGACCAAGCACAAGAAGACATCTACTTTGACGTGGACGACATCTGGCGGTCGCACGACGAGATACCGACGAGAATCACGATCGCATTGGATGTCGTGTCGCCTTCCAGACGAGTCGTGTTGTATAACGCGCTCGCGTTCAGACGACACGAGATTATGACTGTGTTGGTGTCTTCACCGCATGTTGAGGTGAGTTACAAGTGAATATCATCCTTACCACTACGACGTATGACATAAAACGTGCGGTTATCTACGGGTAAATGAAAAACAAAACACGCTCGCCACGACGACGTGGGTCAGTCGAATTGCATCGTTATATCGTAGTAGAAAGGACGATTTTAATTTTTAGTTAGTAGAATTTGCGAATCGCATGAATCGCGTCATTAGCAAGCTCCCTTATTATACCAGTTTATGTCTTGTTGGGCAGGTCATATTGCTCGTAGAGCAGATGGCCGATGGGGTCGAAAAGTGCTAGAGTAGAGACCGCGGACTAGCAAGAGCAGCGTAGGACGTCCACCAACGAGATGGACAGACGACCTTATAAAGGTCGCCGGAAGACGCTGGATGCAGGTCGCTTCCAACCGGTATATGTGGAGATCTAAAGGGGAGGCCTATGTTCAGCAGTGGACGTCCTATGGCTGAGATGATGATGATGTCTTGTTAGCTTAGTTCTTGGTATGCTATTCTAAACATTGCGGATCAAAACAGAAACACTATAGCTTCAGCACTCGCGCATGATTCGCACTTAATCCGTAGTAGTTTCAAATCCCGTAGTACGTATCGCAATTGACGCGAATTACTTTTTTTTTGTTTTTTTTTTTTTTTTGAATACTTTGCTCACACTTGGAATTTCACCTTTGTCGTGGGTGCGTTTACAAACATGTACACTCACATACACAAACGCTCAGACCCGGAACAACTACTGTAGTTCATACAAATATTTGCTCCGTGCGGGAATCGAACACGCGGCACGCAGCGCAGCAGTCCAATCGCTCGGTCACTAACCGTGTCGTCAAATATACGCACGGTATGATTACTTTATGAAAAACATTTTTTTAAGAAGCCTATGTCCAGACTGACTGCGATAGGTTGAATGTTGATTTTTTTACAAAAACTTTAAACATACCAACAGAAACCATCACGGGTTTATCAGCATTCTATAAACATGGAGGTCTTTTTGCCGCTGCTAATTGATTCTGCTTTCAATCGATGAAATATTGACTTCAATCGATATTATATTTATAGGTATTCGACCCCGAAGGCAACCCAATGATGGCTCAGATCTCTCCCGTAGTAGCAGGTGACAAGCGTCTCGCGTTCGCTGCCAACAAGTACCAGCTGTCATTCCCGGCCGTCGTCGAACCTCTCGCTCTCACCGTGTACACTATCTCGCTCAGAGATAATACTAGGCTGAACAAGTAAGTGTATTTGATGTTAATTTGTGAGAAACATCTCTTTGATTTTAGATCTATCTTTGTGTTAGTTGCCATATCGTTTTTTATTTTACTTTTTAAAGTTACCCCAAGCTAGGAATTTCTCTTCTCTCTTTTTCTTCTCGGACACACCGCAATCGCGGCGGTAAGACCCCCCTTTGAGGAGTGGCTGGATAGGAGTCACGGCGTCCTGACCTACCGCATGACACAGGTCCTCACCGGACACGGAAGTTTCGGGAGGTACCTGTGTCTGATAAGGAGGGAAGAAACGCCTGTGTGTCACCACTGTGAGGAGTGCCCGGAGGACACGGTGGAGCATACGGTGCAACCTCTCGCGCCCGGCATTGGTCGCGGCCATGCTGCGGGGCGAGATGGAGTTGGAAGCGGTCGCCTCCTTCTGCGAAGCAGTCATGCTCGCGAAGGAGGAGGCGGGCCGTGTGAGGGAGATGACAGTGTCCTTCCTTCACCCCAGCCGCAGTGAAAACGCCCACGGCGACGGACGTCGGCAGACGATCTCCACCACCGAAGGCGCGGGTATGCGGGTGACTCGCTGTCCGACCATGGACCATGCCCGGGTCGATGGCACGTTGTGTTCCACGCGCGCCTCATAGAGTGTCAGCATAATGACGGGGCCCCCCTTTAGAGGGCCAAAGCCTGCCGGGGTCGCGGGACTCACGAATTACCGTGACCCCGGAACGTAAAGGGCTAGTGTCAGTAGTCAGTACGAGTCTGACAGTCCCTCCCGCTCTGCCCTGGGTGGGAGGACTCATTTGATGATTTTACTACGCTAAAAAAAAGCTAGGAATTTCTCCTGTATTGTGGGTGCGTTTATAAACATAGAAACTCACATACACAAACACCCAGACCCAGAACAATTACTTGCAGATTTATTGAATTCCTTTTATGTAATTTATAGAATTCGTTGTAATGTTTTTTTTTATTGTAATAATCATCATTAAACGCTCTCGGTGGAGGGATGGAAGGGACTGTAAGACTCTTACTGACCAAAAACCACCCTACTAGACAATCCCGTACTTTTAAATGGCATCAAACGCTTTACCTCTAAACATGTTGATTTTACCTATGTTACGGATGTTTACCAATATAACTCAACAAAACTCTAACCGTCTTACTACAATGAAAAAATAAAAATCTGTTTAGCACTTGAGTGTTCAACAGATTTTTTTAATGTCTGAAAAAACTGTCAATGTCAAAACGCCATTTCACGTTGATTTATGGGTCGTTTTGCAGTTACACTTTTTAAAGGCAAGCGTTCAACAGAACTTTATCTTTTTGTGATAAGACGGACGGAAGTCTAAAGTATCCTGCCACTAGTTTCCACGGATCCCTGTGTGTAAAGTACTGCTATTTTGACTGGTTTTTGATTTCAATGTCAAACGCATGTGCGAATTCTTTGAAGTTATGGTTTTTACTGTGATATATTTTGTATGTGTTTTTGTCCAGTAATCTTATTTGTACGTGACTGTGATCATGTTCGCGGGGCAAACATGGCTAGAAATTGACCAAAATAGCCGTTTAGAAGAAAGTTGAGGCCTTTGCCCAGCAATTGGGACACAGTACAGGCTAAAAAAATGTTTTCCCGTCTTCCCGGAAAGGACACTTTTGTCCCACACAGTGGGAACGTTAAACCGTTGTTACACCACTTTAAACACAATAAACTCCACAGATACACATCGTACTCTCGTGTTCGAGTGTACAACGCGGACTACTGGACAGTAGACCTTCCGAAGATGTTCCCAGTAGACCAGCCGTCTGCTCGTCTCATGGAAGACATCACCATACAAGCCGGGAACAGTACCCGCGTCGTCATTACCATGGATGGACTTATTAAAGCGATTGTATCGCCTGAAGGGACTACCACACCTGTTCATATGGACTTTGCGCAGTAAGTGTTTTAGTTATTTTGGGAGTGGTTTGATCTGCGAGGTTAACTTGCCAAGGTCACTTCGTGGATGGCTGACCATCGTTAGGTTCAGAGGGAAAGAAATTACACTGCGAACAACATGTGGTACCCATAGTTTGTTCTAGATGGATGCAATACAGGAAACTATCCAATCCAATTGCATCTGCCTAGCTAGAAAATGCTTACTCAATCCGTTCAGTCCGAGTGCTCAGATATTGCGAGAGCACATTTTACTGTGAACTTTCACTTTGCACCTCCAATGACTTGGAGGGCAAAGTGAAAAGGCCTTCTTTTTAACCGACCTCAAAAAGGAGGAGGTTCTCATTTAGAGTTCTGTACTTCAAAAGAAAAAACAGTACGACAAAAATCATGATCACTTTGTTGTCCGTCTGTGAAATCCTTCCCTTAAAACTTATTCAGCCCTTTTCACCAATGTTGGGGGTGATTTTCGAAAAAATCAAAAATACGTGTTTGATTATTTTTGATCTAATTTCTATAAACTGAGTTTCAAATTTACCGGTTAGCGCGTTATGATTTTCCCATACAAACTTATGGAGGGTAGTTTTAAAGAACTAATAAAGCACGTATTATTTATTTAGTTATACTCATATTCGTACCAAGTTTCAAGTGTATAAACCTAAGGGATAAGATTTTACGTACAAAGGTGTACACCCGTTTTCACCCCCTTATAGGTGGATTTTCGCAAAATAAATCCCTTCTTAGTGCTCACCTACATAATAAATTGCAACTACCGACCAAAATTCAGGTTATACGTTTAGCGGTTAATGACCCTCCCCTTTAAACTTGAATACCCCTTTTTACTAACTTAGGGGGTGATTTTCAGAAAAATCCAAAAACACGTGTTTAATTATTTCTGATCTAGTATATAAATACTGATTTTCACATTAATCAGCTTACGCGTTATGATTTCCCCATACAAACTTTAACAACGCCTAGATGACCAATGAACGGTAGTATTAATAAAAAAAGAATAGAGCCAAGCTCTTTTATTTACTTGTGTTTTTATTCGCGGCAAGTTTCAAATTTATAAACCCAAGGAATAAGATTTTTCATACAAACGTTTTCACCCCTTTTCATCCCCTTAGAGGAGGATTTTCGCAAAATCCCGTCTTATTGCTTCCCTACACAGTAGACTTCAACTGCTGTCCAAAATTCAAGTTACTGCGTTTAGCGGTTTCGGCTGTAGTCGAGTCTTAATAAATAACCCTGTTCTTTCTATAATATACAGTGTGTCCGGACACGAGTTAGCGATACTTGAAGGGAATATTATAGACTCATTTTCATCGACAAAACTGCTTTTAAAAAAATTCTTACTCCAACACATCGCGAATGGCGGCCATTTTAATTTTTTGATTTGTCGAACTGGGGTATGTATAATTAAAAGCAAATATCTTTGAATCTAAGAGACCTACATACATGCAAATGACTCATGTAAAGTTAAATGTTAAGGCTTTTCAAAAACTTGCGAAAGTTTTCTAAATAATATGTATAAAGAACCAAAAAACGTGGGCAAACACGAAATTGTACACAAAAATTACTGAATATTTTCACATTTTATACTCTAGCACGAAAAGTACCCCTGTATTTTGCTTAGGTTTTTGCATTAAATTAAAAGTATTTGAGTTAGGCTATAAAATGGTATCAAAATTATTTCCCTACGTCAAGTACTTTTGGAATTATTCTTACTTGAACATAACCCTTCCTTAGCGAATGTACCCCAATATTACAGGTGTCGCATTCTTTGGGCGAGCTAAATCGTTTCAGTGTAAATTTATGAGCTGGCATTATTAACCACCATGTAAATGATCCCAACTAATCAACCATAAACTGAAATGGCCCATTTTTTTTAAATTTATTCAAAGAAACCGATTTCATAAAGTAAAAAAAAAAATATTATTGCAGTTTAATGGTGATTCGTTGGGATCATTTACATGGTGGTTTATAAGGCCAGCTCTTAAATTTACGTTGAAACGGTTTAGCTCGCCCAAAGAATGCAGCTTCTGTAACATTGGTGGTACATGCGCTAAGGAAGGGTTAGGTTCAAGTGAGAATAACTCCTAAAATACTTAACGTAGAGTGATAATTTTGATATAATTTTATAGCCTGACTCAAATACTTTTAATGTAATGCAAAAACCTAAGCAAAATACAGGGATACTTTTCGTGCTAGAGTATAAAATGTGAAAATATTCAGAAATTTTTGTGTACAATTTCGTGTTTGCCCACGTTTTTTGGTTCTTTTTGCATTTTATTTAGAAAACTTTCGCAAGTTTTTGAAAAGCCTTAACATTTAACTTTACAATAAAGTCATTTGCATGTATGTAGGTCTCTTAGATTCAAAGATATTTGCTTTTAATTATACATACCCCAGTTCGACAAATCAAAAAATTAAAATGGCCGCCATTCGCGATGTGTTGGAGTAAGAATTTTTTTAAAAGCAGTTTTGTCGATGAAAATGAGTCTATAATATTCTCTTCAAGTATCGCTAACTCGTGTCCGGACACACTGTATACAGGGTGATTTGTAATTCGATGCGGTCCTTGAAATGGGTGATACTAGACCTTATTTGCAACAATATTAACCCCGACAATATGGGGTCTAAACTGACTGGTTATAGAGATATCGAACTTTAAAGATTTTTCGAAAAATTTCCACCTCTCCCTCATTAAGTGCTTATCGTTAGAAATTAACGATAGTCACCACTTAGAATTTATGCTTTTCTGATAGAATATGAACGACTGAATCTAGTGAATACAAGTTTGTTGTAAAAATAATCATATCTTGGGAAATTAAGTGTCATAAAGTTTCTGTTTTGAAGATTTCTGAAAATTTTCCTTGTCTTTCAAAGCATTTTTTCAAAATAAATGTATGACACTTGGGTGTACAAATTACAGAAAAAACTTCCTTGTCTCATTACCTTTCTAAAATGGTGTCACAGTATCCACTTTTAGTTAGTGTCTTACCAGAAAATTAGGGTTGTTACTAACTAACTAAATTAGGGTTGTAACTACTAAGTAGTAAATCAAAGAAAATCGGTTCTAATGTTTTTTCGTCCCAACATTTTTTTTCTGTGGTTTTGGTCCAAACTGCTGTCTGATATTAGCTTTTTGAGTCAATGCGCTTAATTTTGGTCGATCGCATCAAGCAGAATCGGTCTTCATCTGGAGTATTTTTATAACCATATCTTCAACTATCTCTAAAACCAGTCAGTTTAGACCCCATATTGTCGGGGTTAAAATTGTTGCAAATAAGGTCTAGTATCACCCATTTCAAGGACTGCATCGAATAACAAATCACCCTGTATAGATAAAAGTTCGTATTAAATCCTCGAGCCCGACTCGAAAATTGACCCGTTTTCATATCATAGCAGCAATTTTTAAAACATATGATGCACAATATCTCCTCAGATATGACAGTCAGCGTGGTAAAGACAATAACAGCGGGGCTTACCTCTTCATCCCGACGGGTCCCGCGGTGGAGTACAAGGCAGAAGCCTTCCCGGAGATCGTGGTCACTGAGGGCATCTACAAGGCTACCATGTATGCGGCTCTTAACTCGCCTAAAGCTGCGGATATCGTTTTAGCTGTGAGTTTACATTGTACTATCAATTTAGATGTGATATATTATGTCGTCAAAGTTTCCACTTAATGTGGTATGTTCTTGAATGAAAAAATGGTAGAATTATGAATGACTTCATCTCAGAGAAGGTCTATTGGTGAGCAGAACATTATAGGCTAATTATTTTATGTAGATAATAATGTGATGGTTTCAAAAGAACGTCGCATTTACGCTGCTTCTTACGAACATAACCAATGGGATGTAATTTTTATATAAAGTCTTTCTTTCCTCAAACTCAAAAATCTTTCTTGGACTCAACGTTAATAAAAAAGTCAATATTTTTCCCAGATCTCAGTCCACAACAATCCAACCCTACCACATAGCGAGGTGGAAATCAGCAATACCCTCATGATAGACCCCACAGTAGATGATCTGGAGTTGGCTCTCAGGTTCCGCACAGCCGTCAAGAACGGACCTGACTTCTACACCGACCTCAATGGCATGCAGGTGAGATAATAAATATGTCGCCGATAGATGTCGCTACCGTACAACGTACAGCGCCATCTATCAATTCAATTCACAACTAAACGTCATGTGATTAGAAACGCAAACGGCGCCCGCTTCCGCGCCCGCATCCGCCTCCGCGCCCGCTTCCGCACTCGCCTCCGCGCCCGCTTCCGCGCCCGCCCCCGCGCCCATCTCCTCATCCGCCTCCGCGTCCGCCTCCGCGCCCGCTTCCGCGTCCGCCTACGCGCCCATCTCCTCATCCGCCTCCGCGCTCGCCTCAGCGTCCGCCTCTGCGCTCGTGGCAGGCGTTCACGTGATACACACATAGACAAGCATAACTTTGTACAATTTTCGCTGAATTCTGACGTCACAAGCTAACTCTCGTAACAAAAGTAAAAATACCTGCCTCCGCGCCCGCGTCCGCCTCCGTGCCCGCATCCGCGCCCGCGCCTGCATCCGCACCCGCCTCCGCGCCCGCTTCCGCTCCCGCCTCCCCGCCCGTCTCCGCGCCCGTTTCCGCGCCTGCCTCCGCGCCCGCTTCCGCGTCCGCCTCCGCGCCCGCCTCCGCGTTCGCCTCCACGCCAACCTCCGCGCCCGCTTCCGCGCCCGCCTCCGCGCCCGCCTCCTCATCCGCCTCCTCATCCGCCTCCGCGCCCGTTGCAGGCGTTCACGTGATACACACATAGACAGACAAGCATAACTTTGTACAATTTTCGCTGAGTTCTGACGTCACAAGCTAACTCTCGTAACAAAAGTAAAATACGGGTCAAATATTTTTTGATAATCTGACTAATTAGATTTTTTTCAGAAAAAAACCAGTTATTTAGTTTTTCCATCAGTTCTCTCTTCTGTTTATTTAGTTATGCTTAAAAATGTTAAACTAAATTAATAATCCCATCAAGTCACTTGTATCTCTGCGTATCCGATTCAATCGCCTTATCATCACAAATCACCTCACATTGTTCACAGATGATTAAACGTCGTTACTTCGAGAAGATTCCTTTGCAAGCTAACTTCTACCCTCTGCCGGCTGCGACTTACATCGAAGATGAGAAGATTAGGTTCACAGTGCTGACGTCGACGCCGCTCGGCATGGCGGCCTTACAACCGGGGCAAATTGAGGTATATTATTTTTTGGATTTTTTTGACTTGTAAAAGTGTTTGCGAAAACCTATTTGCAATATAAGGTTAATTGATCATTGACAGAAATGAAGAAAATCTTAACATATTTGACGGCCCTCCCCTTGGATTTTTAAAAACCTGTACCATATTCTTTTTATTCGGAACTCTGGTAAAGTTAAAGGTCTTAAACCCAAGGACAGTGATCGCCACTCAGTGAGATCGCTTTTTGAACTAAAGTACGTAGTGTAATTGTAACTTTTTACTCCAACTTCTAAAGGGAAGCGAAGTTGTGGCCCAACGACTTACGAGTTGTAAACCAGCCAGACCGATTGCTTTGTGCAATTTATTACATCACCACTGCTCTAAAAACGGTAAAGGAAACTATAGATGGCATTTTTTTTTAACGTGGCATAATCATCAAATGAGTCCTCCTACCCAGGGCAGGGCTGGAGGGTCTGTCAAACTTGTACTGACTTAAATCCACGGTGTCCTTCAATAGCCCTTTACGTTCCGGGGTCACGGTAGCTCGTTAGTCCCGCGACACTGGCAGGCTTTGGCATTCAAAGGGCGGCCCCGTCATTGTGCTGACACTCTTTGAGGCGCGCGTGGAACTAAGCGCCGTCGACCCCGGGAGATGGCATGTCCTAGAACAGAAAATTCACACCCTCTCGCAGAGACCTGTGTCCCAGCAGTGGGAACATATACTGATAAGGCTACTCAATCTTCACACCAGGTAAACTTCAGTTATTTGCCGAACGTAATTTAATTTCGGCTTACTCCACAGATAATGCAAGATAGAAGACTGAGTCGGGATGATAACAGAGGACTTGTGCAAGGTGTTCTTGATAACATCAGAACGAGACACACATTCAAACTTATTATTGAAAACGCAAAGAAGACTTGTGAGGTAAGTTACATTAAAAAATAAAGGAATAATAAGTCAAATTGTCTATTACTAATATTATAAAGTAGATGTTTGATTGACTGCGTTAATCTCAGGAACTAAGGGTTCCAATGGGGATGGCAACTGGGGAACTAATGGCGCTAGTATAGCTAGTTCCAAGCATCGTCATTGGTTCAAATCTTATAGGTACTTCAAAATAGTACTACCTCATTGGTCGGATTAGGACTTAGCTATGGTGGTGCCATCTACAATTAGCTTTGACCGGCCTTCCCCATTGAAAAAATATTCTTGTATTAAATAGTCCATTTAGCGAGGAAGTTTATAGGCTATAATATAATAAGTTTCGCTTGCACAGATGCAATGGCCGCCATCGGTGCAAGCGAGATCATTTACGCGGGAGTGACAGAGCGAGTAATATAGGTCAATGTACGGAATTCCTCCTGTTTTGTGACCGGACCTTACGAGAAATAGAAGCAGCGCGGGTGAAACCCTGGCGGAAGCGTTGTGTGGACCCGAATGTCAGAGACCGTAAAGCCCAACTCGAGACTAGCTGTTCCCCTATGTCCGCTACTCGGTTCCTATTGGTCGTAGCGTGATGTTTAATATCCTATACCTTCCTAGATAAATGGACTAGCCAACACAACAAGAAGAATTTTCCATTTGGACCAGAAATACCTGAATTTAGCACGTTCAAACAAATATACAACCCTAATCTCTTCAAAGTTAGAGTGAACAGGCTTCTCCTGGGTAAGCTCGCTCCATCGTCGACCTTGTCTTACTCACTCCTGACCTAGACTAAGGACCTATTACACATAAAAAAAAAACAAATTCTTCAGCTTTATTATAATTTATATTTTGAATTTACAGAAAAAAACACCAGCAGATCACCCATCCGGCCAGCTAACATTAGGCGCTCACGTGTCCCAACAGTTCTTACTACAGCCACTAATAGCGATGCATTATACTAGCAAGAAGGACCACACTCGTATAGGGTATTCACGAGCAAGCATCAACCAGGCGGATTTGGTTCTAGCGTCGTACCAGTCGCATGTTACTGCTAAGGTAAGTCGTGCTACTTGCATGTTACTACCACGGTAAGACGTGCTACTTGCATGTTACTACTAAGTCGAGCTATTCATATGTTACTATAAAGGCAGGTCGCGCTACTCGTATATTACTGTTAGGAGTCGTGCTACCTGCATGTTACTGTCACGGTAGGACGTACTACTCGTATGTTACTGCGTGTGACTGCTAAGGTAAGTCTTACTACTACTTAAGTACGGACCATACTCGAAAAGGCTACTCACGAGCCATCAACCAGGCGGTATTAGTTCTAGCGTCGTACCAGTCGCATGTTACCGCTAAGGTAAGTTGCAATACTCGTAAGTTACCGTTAAGGTAAGTCGTGCTACTTGTATGTTACTGCCAAGGTAAGTCGTGCTAACCCTACCTAGTTTAAGTGACTGTGTTAAAAATTGTAACCAAATTAAATTGAGCCAATAATGGTTATTTATTTAGTTACTGCTAAAATTTGCATCACTCGCATGTTACAGTTTCATGAAAACAGTTATATTTAAGCAAAACTTTTATATTTTAACAGAAAGACAAGGACAACGTAATCCATGGTATGGGCATGACGTTCCAGCGAGTGTTCCTCGATAATTGCTACGGCAGCGCAGAAATTAATAAGTGGTACCACGTAGGAGATGGACAGGTGAGTTCTACAATTAAATTACTTATTTGTTTTTTTTTTGTGATGGTAGCAAATAGGAATACAGACCATAATTTCTTGAGTTCGATTCAGGTCGGACAGTGAAGAGAGAATTTACCTGTTTTAGCGCACACAGTAGAGAATATTCCTGTATTCGTCTGTATTTTTATTTAGCAAAAGATATACCCCAGTTTTTTTTAACAAGTAGTTTAATTTTCTAAATCAACGGGTATATTTCTGGCGAGTATTATTGATTTTTCAAAAGTCTATTGATGCAGTTTTAGTTTTCATCAAAATGGCCTCAAAATTCCTTTTAGTATTTTTTGCTATTCATCATAGTTTCAGATTTGGCCATAAACGCCCAATTAAAAATTCACCCTGTATTTCAAACTTTTGTGACTGTCACCATTTTGTGACGTCATTTTAACAATCTGCCTTATAAAAACCTTTATTACTTTTAACTTTAATATTCCTTTACAGTTCGCAATCACGGACATCGTGGACACATCAGCAGATAAAGTATATGACAGCTCACTAACTTACGTCAACATACGGAACCCACTACCCAGTGGCGTACTTACCCTCTGTCCTATGGAAGTGAGATCAGTGTTCATCAACCAGACTCTTAAGAAATATTAGTTCTACGTGTTAAAAGAAGGAAACACTCGAATTTCGTCGGTTTTTCAACCGCAGTAAGAGTAATTTTCGTCTGAGCTTGAAGCATGCGTAAGTCATCACAAGTAATTGTTACCGACAAAATAAATAATTATGTCTTCTCAATCCCAATCTTGATGAATGTTTATAACGGATCAGCGGCCAAATTTGTAAATCTGAGTTGTTTAGACAGCGAATTCCAAGCGAATAACTAAGATCACGGATCAATATTGGGATTGAGATTCGTTATAATAATTTAGAGCGTTAACCCTCGAAGTCTTAATTGACAAAGAATTTTCAACGCACTGCTTAGCACTGAGAGTTCAGAATTTAACGATGTGTTTCGCAATTAAACCAGTGCGGTTTCTTTGACATGCTAAAGTGCGCCCTCAACGACCATATATATCTAGACTCCTAATCACAGGCGACCGATGTCTGTCAACACATTAGGTAAAAAAGTCTTATAACCGTCGTGACTCGCCCACTCATGTGAGTCCCCTCGTCGCACTGACCTTGAGTTGGCCAATCAGAACGCAGTACCCCGTCCCGTTAGCCAATCAGAACGCAGTACCCCGTCCCCCTCGCTTACGTCGTACCTCAGCGACTTGGCAGAATAATTTTCGTTAGTCAGATCGTGCATGAGGCGTCTAGATATAAATGGTCGTTGTGCGCCCTATATCGTTTCATTGACAGTTCAAAATCATGTGAGGGAAAATCGCATCTAGGGAAAAATCGCCTTTTAGCTAAGCCCTGATCGACTAATATTGATGACTTGCCACGACTTGCATACATTTCGAGCTCTGCCGAAAGATATTTTGATGACATTGAATAATACACCTTATTATCACTGTCATAAAGTGAGAAAGTTGTATAGAAAAGATACACGGTTTGTACCCTTACTCATCGTATCGTAAGTTATACTCCGCCAATATTTCAGAGCTTGTGGCAGCAATATTCTTCTAGAAAATGTTTACCAACTAAAATAGAAATACGAATCGACTGATCATAGCAGTTTTTGTTGTTTTTTTTGTGATTTTGTTGTGGTAGAAGAAGTTTTTGAAAGCCTATTTAATCTAAAATTACTCCTGTTGTATAGTAGGGGAACAGAATATAAGACGGGGACGCGCGGTATAATGGGGACATACACTCTTTAGGCATACTTAACACAACACTAACGTAGTGCAAGCGCCATCAAGACGTCATTTGGACAAAAGGCGTTGGGCGTAAACTCATTTATGCCTAATCTGCCAATTTGATGGCAACATTTTTGTTGACAGCAGATTGAATGATTAGTTAGGCTTTCAAAAACCGTGGGTTCCATAAAATATTGATTTGTAGGATCGTTATTTTGTCTTAATAGAAATAGAAGAACTATTTGTGTCTCTATCTGTTGTTTTGCCTTACAAGAGATAGAAATATTTTTGCTATTTCTTGTAAAGCAAAACCAGAGTTAGATTAAATATTTTGAAAGGCCGTTAGTATCCAAAACTTGTTATCGGCACAAAAATGCTCATAATCTCACTACTATTCAATATTAAACGGAAAGAGTTATATAGTTCAATTATTAATTATATAGTTTAGTCTAAAAAGTTAGGTCACAAATGATCCAGAAGAACGGGTACTATAAGGCCGAGTTTCCATTATACAAGTTGCAAATGATATGCAACTTGAACAAACCCGCATACAAGTTACAATTCAAGCAACTTGTATACCAATGTGACGTCATTCTTGTATGCAAGACTTGCCTTATGGAAACGCGCCTTAAGTGTGCTACACACATATTCGGGTCGGTCTGATACGGCACAGAATGGGCGGCATTCGGCAAAACTGAATGGTTATTTTACCGCCTAGCTGTGCCGAGTTAGCTCCATCCGAAAATATGTTTAGCACAGTGAGCGATGCGTTTCTACTTTTTTTTTTATCGTGGTTAAATCATCGAATGAGTCCTCCCACCCAGGGAGACTCGTACTGACTAAAATCCACGGTGTCCTTCAGCGATATCTTCACATGTAAGCGTGTTGTAAAGTAAGATTACAACTAAGTTTAAGGAGAGACAGTGGGAGAAGGGTTGTAAGAGAGATTGAGAAATGGAGAGTGTGAAGGAGATAGACAGGAATATAGAGAGAGATAGATTTCAATTTGTTTTGTGTGTTTCAAATGTTTTGCCAGTGAGAACGCACATTAACAGACAGTTTTGCCGTCAATTTTAAACAATTTAATATAGCATGGTTTTGTTGAGAAATGCGCAATATTAAGCCATCCACGAGTTTACCACTAATTTAATAATATTTTTATTTATTTAGTATATAAGTTAATTTCTTAAAGGAAACATTGATATTATAGAAAAATCAATGATTCATAAGTTTATTTAGTTTTTAGTTTGATATTGACATTCACGTTTAAAACCTCCACTATTCTTGATTTAGGAATCAAGTAAAATTTTAGGTTTTTAAGTTTATAAATACCATAATTATACCGTATACTTTCAGGGGCTATTAAATTGTCTATTCGTTATCAATCCTGTCTATGGTAAAAACAGATTCTAAATAGAACCTTACTACAAAAACTTAAACATCTGTTGAACACTTGTCTAAAAAAATGTCAGATTATGACGTTGAAATACGGTCCGTTTTGCAGTCACACTTTTTTTAGACAAGTGTTCAACAGATGTTTAAGTTTTTGTAGTAAGGCTGTTACTGTTTTTTATTGATATTTAGTAATTTCTACGTTCTTTAAAAAGCACACGTGGAAAATACTTGCAACCAATGAGTGTGTATATTATAAGGGTGAAAATAATTTACAAGCACAGGTCAGCATTTTCGAGTATTCTCTGTCTCGTTTCGTCTCGTACAGTCGTCATTTAGAGGAGCAAGAAGTCTGGTCAAAAGCGTTTGTATTCATTCGCATCGAAGCTCTTTGACGTGCGATCGGAAATCTCGCTTTAGTGAATTGCAATTCTAAGTGACAGAAAGGGAAAAAGATATGATCATATATGCGTATAAATGCGAGTGTGTCTTAGTTACTGAGAGTACACGGTATAAAGTTGTAATTACAATTATATAATACTGCCAAGTTGAAAATGCAGTAACAATTCAACTTTTTACTATAAATGGTTGCTAATAGCGTCTTAGTGTTAAGAGTTGTATATATATTTGCACTTGAATACTTAAAGGTCACTACAGTGATAGTCATTTATTATATTGATGTATATTTGAATTGCATTATGTATATAAGGGTTTGGTTATGGTTTCTTAGGACAGCGGTCCCGCGATGACTCACAAATTTAAACCCAGTAATTGATTTTAAATTACAATCCCAAAATCCTTGCAGGAAAGGTTATGAATCGTATGAAATTCCTTTTACAGAATTTATTTATATTTAATTTTTAGTATCAAGTTATGTTCCATGCAAAATAGGCCTTCTCTTTTGTTGACGCAAAAGTTTAACGGCGGTTTTGCGGGTAGCGTAATCGGTGTGACTGCGTGATTTGGGCAGGACCCTGCGAGCTGCCGTTCCATCGAATAGCAGACTTTACGAAGTTGGAGTTATCTCTCTGAAGCTATTCCACTATTCACATGTGGCTGGTCAGCCATGTGCATCTGCCATTGTGATTTGTGAATCGCGGCACAGCTCGTCTCCGCTCTGTTCCGCACCAGCTCAGTGGAACCGCAGCCTAAGTTTCGGAAACTGTTGACTACGGGTCAGACCATGCTATACAGGGTGTTAGGGACATCGACGCACAAACGGATACCATGGGTCCAGGACATGTTTCTGGGCACCCCCGTGTTGGAATTTTTCGTCGGTTTTTTCCTATTTTTTTTATTTTTATAAGTTTGTTTTATTTTTTAATAGTGAGCCGAGTATTACAGGTACTGTGGTACTGGGCTTAGTATTTAGGTATACGATGACCTTTCATTATAAACATCTAAGAAGACACCATTTCTAGTTTTATTTACATTGCTACTTTTAGTGAAAGTAGTGAATTAATTACTTTTTTATTAAAAATCTCATTGGGTTAGGTAAGAATAACGATTATTAACAGGCTAAAGTAAAAAAAACTCCAAAAAATATTTTTTAAAATTTTGCAAATTAGGAAAAATCCGACGAAAAATTCCAACACGGGGGTGTCCAGAATCATGTCCTGGACCCATGGTATCCGTTTGTGCGTCGATGTCCCTAACACCCTGTATGATTGACTCAAAATGTATATTGTCAAATATTGTAGGAAACGGCTTCACATTATCTTTGCAAACTATGATTTTGTGACGTCATTCAATGCTATGCTATTCGGCGGGCATTGCCTTAAGAAACCTTAACTTGTATAAGTATTCGAAAATAAAATTGTTCCGTCGACACATGATATTATTATAATTATATTGTTTTTTGTTGTGGCGATATGAGATTGTAAATGTAGCACAAATAATGTAATTATTGAGTTCATCGAAAAAAAGGAAGGAAGCTATGCTGTTCGCTCGTAGTAGATTTTCAACGTTATGTTCCAGAACACAAGGTTAAAAATGCATTAAAGACAAACTTGCTACAAGGACCAAAACAGTTTGTTCCTCATAGATTACCAACCCTATGCACCAGAGTATAAAGTTGAAAATCTACTCTTCAGCGCTGCCGTATCTTGAATAACACTAATGGAATGCGTATCAATCATAATGCTTTTGGTATATGCTCATCAAATTTTATTATGTTTGCTGCAAAAGCGTGGACAACAGGAGGCTTTATTTGATCAAGAAAGGTAATTCAATACTTTAGGACAAAAAAATGGAGTAAATAAATAACGTTGTTATAAAGAATAGCGCAGTCCACTTAGTTTTTTTCTACATTTTCTCGTGAGCAAATCACAGCAAATTAAACCTTATATCCACCTTTTTACTTCTAATATCATTGCTTATATCAATGAAATTCCGATTGTATACTTGTTACTTAACATGGCGTAAATTGTAACTTGATATAAATTAACATTGAGATCTCAATATATAAACGTCATAAGAATGTATTTATTGAATATCACAACTTCTTTCGATTATGTTTTTATGAATTTCGTCTCAATTGTTTGCCTATCTATGTTAAATATTAGTGAGATTTGTATTATACTGTTTTATCATGCATTTAAATGTATCTTTAATTAATTATGTAAATATAGATTGTGTTGAAATGGACTTTTTCTTTTACCTAACTTCACCAAAATTATACATCCCTTTGTACAGACGCGTAGACTTCAACACATCAACCTCAGTCTGCTGTCAAATTTCTATAATAGACAGTAACGGCGTTAGGGTAAGGCGCGGTTAGGCGACCGCCCAGGGCGCCACAGGTCTACTTAATTCCCGTAAATGCCCTTTAGCGAAAAAAAACGTTATGGTGGCAAGATTAGAATGGAAATCAGTGTCAAATTCGGAGCACTGCACTGCATGCATAGCAGTTTACGTTACCGAAAATCCTGGACCATAGAGAAAAACATTATCAATCTCTAAATAAAAACTGGTTGAATTTTGACAAACTTGGCAACTTTGTCAATCGAAAATCGAAATGAAATTGCTGATAGCCTCGACCTCGAAGGCTAGAAAAGTAAAATTTTACTAGTTTTTAACCGACTTCAAAAAGGAGGAGGTTATCAATTCGACGGTATGTTTTTTTTTTTTTTTTTGTATATTTGTTACGCGATTACTCCGCCAATTGTGGACCGATTTTTAAAATTCTTTTTTTGTTCAAAAGGAGGTACTTCTGAGGTGGTCCCATAGTCACCAAGTTGGGATCTGATGATTGGATCCTGGAGAAATCGAGGGCAACCCTCGAATTTTATAGGCCGACACACCGTTTTTCGCAAATTTTATGAAGTAATTTAAGTACTTGCGTATGGTAATCATAATTTCATGTAGCTGAGCTGATGACGGAAGGTAGAACTCCTTAATAGTAAGGAGTAGGCATCGACTGATTTAGTTTGAGTTCGCATATCTCTGGAACTACAAGTCCGATTTAAGTAATTATTTTTTTGTTGTACTAGGTATCATTTAACTTAGGGAATATTGCAAGTTTCATCAAAATCGGTCCAGTAGTTTTTGTGATAGGGAATTTTATTAGCTTATTGTGTACATGAGCGATGTTATTACCGGTGTTATGGATTACAAAATTCTAGTGCACATGTTGTATTTCACAAGAATTCGGGTTGAATATTTTAAAAACTAAAAAGGGTAAAATAAAAACTTTTTCAAAAAAAATGTAACCGCCTTCAAAAACAACCATAAAAAACGGTAAAAAACCTACAAAATAACTTTTCTTTCGGAAGTCGGTGGCAAAAAAAAGACAATGAAATAAAGAAAACAAAGACACCGACTTCCGAAAGAAAAGTTATTTTGTAGGTTTTTTACCGTTTTTTATGGTTGTTTTTGAAGGCGGTTACATTTTTTTTGAAAAAGTTTTTTAATAAATGGTAATTTCATTATGTCCTTTTCCTTATTTCATATATGGGATTGAATTGCAGTTTGGGGGCGCCGTAGAAATCTCGCCCAGGGCGCTGGTAGTGCTAAAACCGGCACTGTTAATAGATTATCAACCTATCACAATATAGTGGAAGATAAATGTTCGAATGGTAAAATTTGACAGATTGGGGTAGATTGACCTGCTGGCGTCTGTACAACGCGCATTTTCCTATCTTCTCTATGGTAAAAGATGGTCTTTACACATTCATGATCTGGTGGCCTACCATGAACTCTTAACGCGATCCAGTTTAGGCTGTGGGAAAGGGATGGCGCTAGACGACTTGCATAGCTCTGTCTCTTTCCCAAAGCCTAAACTGGATCGCGTTAAGAGCTCGTGGTAAGGCCTCAGGTAAGTAACGAGCTGCCGCTCAATAGACTTCGCGGAGACTGTCAACAGCAACCAGCACTGCTCTGTGGGACTCTCAGAGCACATCATTATGCTGAGAGGTCGCCTTTCTTTTTACAGCCATGGCGTGCAGCTGTCGATTTCTGTTTATTATTTATGTTTAGATTTAGTTATTAATTCCTCGGTTTTATTTCATAATTTGCATACGTGTCTGTGAAAAAATAAAATATTTTTTCTATTTCTTTTTAAATGTTGCTGGAAACTATTCGTCACCTTAACCGCACTTACATACATGGGTGCAGACACGGTGGGGCGGGGTGCGGTGCTTACCCCACACTGGCTCTGACCTGTAAGGTACCTAACTAAACCAAAAAAAAGATGTAGGTACACTACTTAATTACATAGAACTTTGGTGACACAAAAAGTAGTCTTGTACTGTCTACCATACAAAATAGTTGAATTTTTCATTTACATAGACCTGCGGCCGTATTATGACGGCTTAAAACCAGGCTTGTTCGAGTGAGTGAAAGAGAGCTATATAAGTCGTCTAGCGCCACCACGTTCACTCACTGGATCAAGCCTGGTTTTAAGACGTCACAATACGGCCCTTAGTGTCTAAACACACTATGCCGAAGTTACGCGACCGAAGTTCAGCACGATTACGCCTGCAATGCTATTAGAATTACTGACGACACACTATGCCAAAATTACGTCCCGTCATAGCGTACAACCTAACTTCGGTCGGGCGTAAGTTCAGCGGCAACTTATTCTGTGACCACACATTATACGCGACCGAAGTTCGGTTCGATTACCGACGAAAATCCGGGGGCGGGGAGCAGCAGGGAGCCGCCCGCGCCGAACTTCGGTCGCGTAACTTCGGCATAGTGTGTTTAGACACTTAGTTGTAAAAAAAAGAAATTAATACATCAAACGAACGACAGTCGACAGTCCCGTGACCCCAGCAGGCATTTGATGATACTGGCTGAAAAGAAACACTATTCTGAAGCACCGTGCTGCCATGCATAAGAAGGAGATATTTACCACTCAAGCGTTAGCTAAGAAACTTTAAAATTAAAATATAAAATAAAACATGTTTGAATTATAAGTTTATTTATTTAAAAAACTTAACATGGTAACAAATTATGCCGTATCACAAACATAAAATAACGAACACATAAATACTGTCAATGTGTAAACTTGTACACTGGGGTATTATAATTGAATACGCATTGGCTACATACCACCTTTGATGTGCATATACAACGTGTAACACAAAATGCGCAAGACCTCTCGTGGTGTAACTCAGCCCATGTTACTGAACAATTTTTGTTCTAAGACTTTTGGAAATTCGCAAAAAAAAAAAGTTTTTCATACAAAATGAGAAATTGATCGGGGCCATCTCTATGAAAAAGATTTTTTTATTTTTGCGAATTTCCAAAAGTCTTAGAACAAAAATTGTTCAGTAACATGGGCTGGCGAGTTACCCCACGGGTCTTGCGCATTTGGTGTTACACGTTGTATATAAATTAAACAATATTTGTTAAAACAAAAAAATATACATATCGAATCGACAACCTTCTTTTTTGTCAGCCTAAAATATGTAGGCATCTTTTTTGGTCGGCTAAAAAAACAAATATTTATGTATTGTAAGCTTCTATATGATTTTTCTAAAATCAATTGTATTTATACAAGAGTACAGTTGATAATATTTTAAAGTAACATCAACTAGAAACAAGGATTTAGATAAAAGAGTAGGTTTCGGAAAGACAATGTAAAAAATACTGATTGTTGCAGTAAATAATACTAGAAAATGTGCAAAATACTGAATTGAAATAGAAAACTATTATTGAAATTCATACCAAGTTCGATTAAGGCGATGACAAGAGCTAATGTACCTCTCGCTCGCACGTTTCGACATTTTGAAAGATATAAAATCACTGATCCCGTTTTTGAAAAATTGCAATCAACTATTTTTTGTGCAATCACATTGCACAGTTTAGTAAAAAAAAACATTTTTATCGATACAAGTTTACCTACTCAAAAATTTGCTTAAGTACTAAAACTAGTAAAGCAAACTTTTGAGTGGGTAAACTTGTATCGATTAAAATGTTTTTTTTTACTAAACTGTGCAATGACAATGTGATTGCACAAAAAATAGTTGATTGCAATTTTTCAAAAATGGGATCAGTGATTTTATATCTTTCAAAATGTCGAAACGTGCGAGCGAGAGGTACATTAGCTCTTGTCATCGCGTTAAATAGAATTGTGAATGTCGTTAAATGCACAATAGATTTAAAAATTAAAATCAATTATAGATTTTCTATTATAAGCTCAGGGCTTCCGCTGAAAGGGTTTGCCTGGAGATTTTGAGGGCGGGCCTCAAAAAGATTTCATGGCATTATAATAAATACATTAGAACTAGACTAGAACGCTGAAACAACAGACTGTCGACAACAAAAGAAACTTGATTTATTCCCTGCTTTACCTAACTATGACTTGATTTTGAAAGCTGAAAATACTTAAAGTTCATTGTTTCCATACATACAAAGATTGGAGTTATCCTGAAGTTATCATTTATATTTAAACAGTTATAGCACGTACATAATTAAATTTTCTAATGAATTTAAAGATGCTAGCTCTGTAAATGATACTGAATTACGAAATAATACATAACGAGTTTCCCATCTTCACAATCCTTCTTCATTCGTTGCATATGGCATACCTTATCCTAAAAATTAAACTAACACACCCATATGTACAATTATTGCATAAAGGTGAAATCACAATTTTACGTACGGACCACCGATTTCGGGAATATCTACGAGTATCTCATTTTGCCATTTAAATATGTCATTTGCTGGAGTGAGGAGCCCGTTCGTATTTATTAGAAAAATCACTTTCTACATGCAACTGGACCTCTTACTCTAGTTCTAAACAACAGAAAGAGAGAACGATGCAAGCAAATTGTTAGTTTGTGTCTAGTTTTGTTCAGTCTCCTGTTTGTTACTTTTATTGATTTTTTATTCGACGACATGATTGGCGCAGTGGATGAGAGTTCTACTGCTGCACATTGTGGCGTAGGTTCGATACCCACACGGAACAAATATTTCTATGACCAACAAGTAGTTGTTCCGGGTCTGGGTGTTTGTAAACACACCCATGACGCAGGAGAAATTCTTAGTGGGAAAGTTTTTTAATATTAAAAATAAATAGCGATTGAAATGGAGAGAAAATATGTTTTTTCCTACTCTACTGTTATGTTCTGTTTTGGTTTCAAAACAAGTAAATTCTTACTTTGGGACTTCCTCGAACTTGTGTTTTCCTGGTGGTAACAGCTGCTGATTTTGCATTACAGGAATTGCAATAATTTAGGAATAGTGTGGCCATCTTGTCCATGTAAAATGTGATTACACCCACAAACACCAGCTATCGACTTCAATAAATAAATTAATACATATTGCTACTGGTAACCAAATAATCACTCATAATAATGAGGAGACTCTATAATCTATCACCCGTAATAAAAAGTGACGAAAAAAAATGCATTCAACCTAGTAAGATATGAGTTTCTGACTTTCATCAGACTTTTCCCGTTTTGTGACGTAAACTGGAACTTTGACGTTAATTCTAAAGTAAAACATTTTCGTTTTTCCATAAAATAAACGCAGTAAATACTTGACATACGCTATAAATAAAATGCATAAATCTTACAATAAGGTCTCTTATCCTACCTATAACTTTCTGACACTCATGAATAAAAAAGAGTATCTTTGACAAAGATTTCCCTATGGCAATATCTTGGAGGTTTATTATTTGAAATGAACAAGTCTTAATATAAATATACAAAAATAATACGGTTGTTTTAAAAACATAATACAAAGAAATCATGGCCAACATAAAGAAATTGATCTAAAATGACAATTTTGGAAATATTTTCTACACTAATTAATTTTAAGTATATTACCGTGTTGTATACGAGGCTTCGTCCATGAGAATTTAAAGAGTCCTTTAATTGACTATAGTCTCAGAAAAGTCTAAAATATCCCACATTAGTCTCCAAGCTGGAAATTAATAACCTATCTCGGTTGCAACCTTGATCCCGATCTTTGTAACATTTTGGTACCCAAAGCCTACCCGAGTCTTAAAGACGTCCAATCAAAAGCAGCCGTCGAAGAAAACGGATCAGGATTTGGACTGAGATAGAATATTACTTTCGGGCGTAAATAGTTTCAGAGTTAAAGAATCCAAAAGAGGTTTAAAGAACCTCTCATTTATTTGAACCTTATAGCCTAGACAACTCCTTGTGGTCTATGACGACAGAATTCCTCTGAAAGTCTACGTTAAATGAGGGTAGTATTGAATTGACTAGATTGTAACACTCCTGCATTGTTGTAGGCACCAAGTCGTAGATTACGTCGCTCTCTCTGAAACAAGTAAATAGACAAATAAATTATTTTGTATAAAAAACAATTTTTACCGAAAAAGCCTTTTCCCATTTACGTTAGATTCGGCATAAATTATTACTATTAATATTGAAAATTATTGATTTGGCAGGACTATGTACAGATGCCAATACATCAACCTACCTCAATCGCTCTTTATCGAATATGATATCAGTTACTGGGTTGTGGAGGTCCGATAGGCAGTCGCTCCATGTATAATACTGATATTCAGCTGCATCTGGCTCGACTGGAAGCCGACCTCAATATAGTTGGAAAAAGGCTAGGCACTAGGCAGATGATGTAAAGACGAGAGATAAAAATACTGTTACCCTTTATGTTTGACAAGCGCGTGCGCAGCGACCAGTCCGCTCAAACAGTTGGCCGTGGCTTCTAGACTGAGACAGTACGGGTGCACTCGCTCACTCTCCACACGTTGTTGGACTAGCTTCAGAGCTTGCTTGTGTGCGCAGTTTGTTTGCTGGAAATATGAGGGAACATGTTGAGCAAATATCAGGAAACACGGGTTAATGAAAATGAAGTAAACTGGTAGAATTTAATAATTGAAAAATTACTTATAAAATGAAATATGGATTATAAAAAATTATTTGAAACGTATTTTTTCTTTAGTTACGTAAACCAAAATTGACATTGACGAAGATACAACGCTTTTAAAAATCACAAAGCGTCAGGCGGTCGGTCCAATTTTACAAACGCTATGACGTTACAGGCCCCCATTTCCGAATTTGGAAGCGTTTTATCTTTATCAATATGCATTAATAAAAAAAAAAACTCTATACTCGGACGACGACTCGACGGACGGGGTGCTAAGACAGGAAACCTCCACGTGCGCCCGTGGACTGGAGTTCCCTCTCGGATACGTCCGGGGGGAAAACCAGTTTTTCGGGCCGGTGCATCCTGGGATGCGGGCAAAAACTCTCCTTAAGCACTGTGTGCCTAAGGGGTTTCTTTGCCCGTATGCAAATAGCCTGTCGGGTGGACGCTCCAACGCGTGTCCCTCTGAACAGCAGAGGGCACAGCGGCGGAGCGGGCTTGCGGACGGTGAGTAATGGGTATGCTCGCCGTCCGACCAAGGACCAAGCCCGGGTCGGTGGCGCGTCGTGTTTCACGCGTCACCGACGGGGCCCCTTATGGGGCCAAATGCCTGCCGGGGTCGCGGATTTTTCTTAATCCAGGACACCGTGGCTCCGGAACGTAAAGGGCATCCGACGGAACACGGGTGGATTTTAGTCAGTAAGAGTCTGACAGTCCCTCCCGCCCCGCCCAGGGCGGGAGGACTCATTTGATGATTTTGCCACCCTAAAAAAAAAAAAAAAATACTCTGACGGACTGAACAGATTTACAATTTATTTATGCAGTAAAATACCCCTATTGAGAACTTTCGGAATTTAGTAGTCTCCTTTTTTGCAAGTTTACCAACTACGAACAAAATCCGGTCGCGGCTCCGGACACTGGACTCTTTCACATATCTGAAACATCTGTAAGCGTTCTGGTTTGATCAAACCTTAAAATCCTACTAATTAAGCTAATGAGGTATTCAACTTGATTCGTAATTTGCAAAATAAAAAAAGTTCCTGGTATTAAATTGTTATTCTACATACCTCAGTCATAACTTCAGCGCACTTCAACAAGGTCGTAAGTGCGGGCAGAACCGACCATTTTAATAAATACTGTATCTTTGTATCGTCGCCCAGTGCATACAGTTCACTGTTATATGTAATAACTCCATTCTTTATACAGTACTCTAGGGCCTTGTTGAAAGTCTGAAATGTAAAAAAAAAATGATTAGGAACAGAATATAATTATACAGGCTTAAATTAGAATAGTTCCTAGGTTCGACTCCTACACCATTATAGTTTTTTTTTTAAGGAATTTCTTAGTAGCTTCCAGAGTCTGTATTCGTGTCCGTTGAGGCAAATAGGCTCGATCCATATAACACCCTATTACAAAAGCTATTATATAATAATCCAGGATATAACCTATCCGTGTACTAAATTTCATCAAAATCTGTTCAGTCGTTTTTGCGTGAAAGAGTAAAAAATATTCTAACAAACTTTCACATTTATAATATTAGTAGGATAGGTTTAGTTAGAAGTAAGATTAGCAGGTCTGGCGAAATACGGGTATACTATTAGGTCCACCTCTTCCGGGGCTTAGGCGCAAAAAGCGTAATTCGCAAAATGGCAACCGAGTCGCAAAAAGACAAATTCACAAAATGGCAAATTCTCTACAATTGGGAGTATACTTAGTTCTTGTAAATTTAAGATTTTTAGCATGACATGAAACAAATAAAAGATTATGCTTTCAATAGGCTATTTGACAGTATCAATAAATTATAAATCAATTAATAAGTCCGTTATTTAGAGTTTTGAAAAATAACGGACACATATTTTTTCTTATGTAAAATCAATGAATATTTACCAAGATATAACACATCAAGACTCGAGAGTGGAGGCTCGTGACGTCAGAATTCAGTAAAAAATGTACTAAATTGTGACGTATTGGCAATTTTGAAAGCATCATATCTCCGTCAATTTTGGTTTGCGTAAAAAAAGAAAGAATACGGGTCAAATATCATTTGATAATCTAACTGACGGATTAAGGGTGAATCCTGAGATTCGGCGTATTCAGGTGATTCCCTTGGCGAAATTTATTTAAACAGATTTTCTAGAAGTAACAACGTAATATAAAATTTAACTTCATTATAAACACATTTCACGAATTGGCATCACTTTTGGCCGGATAGTTCCCAACATATTGCGTTTTAAATTTTTTTGGCCAGGGGAATCAAAACAAGGTAGTAGAAAACCAAGTTTTATTACTATTTTAAAGTAGCCTCTATATAATACTAATCAGTCTCGTTAACAATTTATCACTTTCAATACCCGACCACAAATCGTTTAAACTCAAATTGCATTTGAAAACGTGGTCAGGGTAATCAACGAGCTAGCGAAAACAAAACCAGGGGAATCAAATAATTACGTTCGTAATTTCGTCCTGGACCAACGAGCGGCGCAATCTTCCGCAAAGACGTTCGAAGCTCTACCAGCAGCGCACATGCGACGGCACGGAGACAGTCTGCTAGAAAATTCTTCTAAGATATACGAAGATTTGTGTCGCGCCACGGGAATCACTGTTTAGTCTCGGACAAACTTTATATTGTAATTCTTAATAAAACTATCATAAATATACATGGTGTATCTTTTTTAAATATATCTACAACAATCCTGGTAGCGATGAGACCGCACTGTTTATTTTGTTTACGTTCATAAGAGTTTTGTTGGTATTTTGTTTGCGAAATGTGCAGCGGACGCGCCAGGGTATCAATATTTAGCCCTTTTGGATTTTTTTTCGACTATTTAGTACCAAATTAGACACAAAAACTATCGTGCAACAGTAAGATCATACAATATAGTGGTATAAAAAAAATATTTTGGTTTCAAATTTAAATACTACGGGTAGTTTTTTTCTTCGGACAGCGTAAAATTAGCCTCTCAAGATTCACCCTTAATTAGAATTTTTTAGTCAAATAGCCTATTGTAGAAATTTTCCATATTGGATCATTTGCCATTTTAAGAATTAGGTTTTTCGAGAATTTGTCCATTTTGAGAATTCGGCGTTAAGAGAATTTGTCCTATTGCGACTCGGTTGCCAATTTGCGAATTATGCTTTTTGCGCCTAAACTCTCCGCCGAAGCCTTCGAGGATTACAGGCATGATATTATGTTATTTGAATACGTATTAAACAATGTTACATCGGAAAGGAGGAAATCGGAAATACAATAATGAGGACGCTAGATAAGCAGGATTAACGATCGAAAGGACACATCTGAAATTACTGAAAACCAAAAATAAGCTCTAACACGTAGACAATAAAGTATAAAATCTTTTGAAAAAAAAAATCATAAATTTGGTTTTAATTTATTCTGGAGTCTAAATACCGAAATTTGTTTTTAAAGGCAATCATTAAAGATACAATTTTAGCCATACTACCGGACAAACTGTAGGCAAATTAGTTCAAGACTGGTGCATTGAGACAGTGGGACGAGGCCGCGGCAGGCCAAGAAGGAGATGGCGGAACGAACTGGAAGGAGGATGCATGGACTCACAAGAAGTGGAAGGACCTCTCCTTCCACTTCTTTGCCTTTGCCCAGGAAGGGGTTAAATTCATTACACTATTCCCAAACCACTGCACCTCCTGAAAGCCAGAAACAACAGTAGCAACCACCAGAAAAGCGTCGAGACAATGAAGCTCGACCTGTCCCGGAGAATGAATTTACCTGTCTTGGATCCTGCAATGAAATTAATCAGAGGGTCAATCTTCAATATTTGAGACATCCGTTGAGGATAATGACGCCCGATTTTTTACTACTAGTGCAACCATCCACTGACAAAAATCAAAAATATAAATTATTTTAATTTCATTTAAGTTAGATGTAATTAAAATAATATATATTTTTGTTTTTTGTCAGTGGATGGTCAAAAATATAAATTATTTTAATTTCATTTAAGTTAGATGTAATTAAAATAATATACATGTGTATTTTTGTTTTTTGTCAGTGGATGGTTGCACTAGTAGTAAAAGATCGGGCGTCATTATCCTCAACGGATGTCTCAAATATTGAAGATTGACCCCAGAAGAGAATACTGAAGGTGTAGGAACTGTGAATAGTGGGTCCAGGAGTGGGACATTGCAGACAAAAAAAAAACAAAGTCATACTTACGTTTACTTCTTCTCTTTCTAAATGGAAGAATTCATGACTGAGAAGTTTCCTAACGCGGTGGTAATCTACCTCCAAATTTTCTGAAAATAAAAACGAAATACATTTTAATTGAAAAAACTAACAAAAGCAAAAAAGTGTACAAGAGTCCCAAATAAAACGAATTGATGCTAAGTTATCAATACGTGTAAATATAAGTACGTACTCGATACTTTTGTTACGGTATCAATTACTTTATGTATCGAAACGAGTACCTAACAGGAAAAAGAATCTCGTATCGGTGAAAAAAGTTTAGTATGGGCAGGAAATTCCACAACAAAAAAATAATTATCGATACGAGTAGGTATCGATATTTATTTTTTTATAATTATCGAGATATATATTTCAAGATACTGTATCCAGTAAAACTACTGATACCTCAGTAGAATCACTCTCCCTAACCAATACGTAATCTACGTCATCTGTAGCTCTTAGAAATATTGCCTGAATTCCAATTAGGCTGACTTCAGCGACGCGTGCTACGTTACTATTTGTCACTAAAATGCGCTACCGAACGTATGCGACCGACATAAGCGTAACGACCCTGTTTACGGCTGTGGTCTAAGTGGTGAGCGGTGCGGCGGAGCGTTGTGTACGTCACGTACTCAAGGCCGGTACCTCGTGGCGTGTTTCAAACATTTCAATACATTAGGTCTTACCGCTCGCCGCCCCGCGCTAAGGCACGCTCACACGCAGGACTTTCTCCGGCCACCGTGGGCGCGGTCATGCGGACGGCGAGTAATGGGCGACTCGCTGTCCGATCATGGACCATGCCCAGGTCGACGGTGCGTCGTGTTCGCTCCTCAAAGAGCTGTCAGAATTATTAGAGGGCCAAAGCCTGCTGGTGTCGCGGGACTAACGAGTTACCGTGACCCCGGAACGTAAAGGGCTGTTGAAGGACACCGTGGGTTTTAGTCAGCACAAGTCTGACAGTCCCTCCTGCCGATTCATTCGATAATTTTACCCCGTAAAACAAAAAAAGTACAGCGGCAAGGTTGTGTGAACGGACCGTTAGAAGAATTCAGGTTTAAACTTACCCCTAGTGACTGCAGATCTGTGTACTATGAGACAGATGATGGCCGGTGGTACAAGGTAATGTAGTATAGGGTTCACGTATAGCTGTAGTTGAACGATGGGTACTGCCGCCACCATCGTCTGAGCTTGGAGTATGTGACCTGGAATTTAGTACAGTCTAGTATATATTTTTCAATATTCCTCATAGTTTCAGAAATAGCCATCCAAGCCAGGAGATGCCGGGGTCTGAAAGACTCCGCCATCCCCTTCGTGTTAGGTCACTTTAAACCTTGCAAACAAAAATAGGAGCCCCGCTTTGCGGGGCTCCGTCAAGCTACCCTGGTAGGTGGTTGTCGGCAATTTGACTAAGGATGCAAGGGCGAGCGTATATTACTGATTACCACCTACCAAGGTAGCTCGACGCAAATTTAGGGATAAAAGCGTTATGATAAAAAACAGTTGGGAGTTTAAATATATTTTCAACAATGAAATTATTAATTACAATTTTCGGAAACATGAGTGTTATGAACATCGCTGGTAGCACTACAAATAGTAACAATGAATAACTTTAGGATGAAAAATTTTAGGAAGAGTGATCATTCGTATTACAAATCTTTAGGAAGAACAATTTCGGGTAAAGAACTTTAGGTGAGCCAATATGGACCCGAAAAATTCACCCTATACAGGGTGATTTGTAATTCGATGCGGTCCTTGAAACGGGTGATACTAGACCTTATTTGCAACAATTTTAACCCCGACAACATGGGGTCTAAACTGACTGGTTTTGGAGATATCGAACTTTAAAGGTTTTTCGAAAAATTTCTACCTCTCCATCATTAAGTGCTTATTGTTAGAAAGTAACGATGGTCACCACTTAGAATTTATACTTTTCTGATAGAATATAAACGACTGAATCTAGTGAATATAAGTTTGTTATAAAACTAATCATATCTTGGGAAATTAAGTGTCATAAAGTTTCTGTTTTGAAGTATTCTGAAAACTTCCCTTGTCTTTCAAAGCATATTTAAAAAAATAAATGTATGACACTTGGTTTACAAAGTACAGGAAAAACTTTCTTGTCTCATTACCTTTCTAAAATGGTGCCACAGTACCCACTTTTAGTTAGTGTCTGACCAGAAAATTAGGGTTGTTACTGACAAGGTAGTAAATTAACGAAAATTGGTTGTAATGTTTTTTCGACCCAACATTTTTTTTCTGTGGTTTTTGTCCAAACTGTTATCTGATATTAGCTTTTTGAGTCAATGCGCTCTATCCTGGTCGATGACATCACGCAAAATCGGTCTTTATCTTGAGTATTTTTACCGGTCCTACCAGTAAGGTGACCTAATTTTTATGCACGCCAGTTTAGTTTTTTTTTATGAAACCAGAGTCACAAACATTCCGTCATTGTACTTATGTTTCAAGTAGCTGTTTTAAATGGAAGAGAATTGATGGTTTGACTATCTGGTCCATATGTAAAATACTCCAAATAAAAACCGACTTTGCCTGATATGATTAGGTGATTACGGCCAGGATTAAGCGCATTGACTCAAAAAGCTAATATCAGATAGCAGTTTGGACAAAAACCACAGAAAAAAAATGTTGGGTCGAAAAAACATTGCAACCGATTTTCGTTGATTTACTACCTTGTCAGTAACAACCCTAATTTTCTGGTCAGACACTAACCAAAAGTGGGTACTGTGGCACCATTTTAGAAAGGTAATGAGACAAGAAAGTTTTTTCTGTAATTTGTAAACCAAGTGTCATACATTTATTTTTTTAAATATGCTTTGAAAGACAAGGGAAGTTTTCAGAAAACTTCAAAACAGAAACTTTATGACACTTTATTTCCCAAGATATGATTGGTTTTATAACAAATTTGTATTCACTAGATTCAGTCGTTCATACCATGACCATCCTTACTTTCTAACGATAAGCACTTAATGATGGAGAGGTAGAAATTTTTCGAAATACCTTTAAAGTTCGATATCTCAAAAACCAGTCAGTTTAGAACCCATGTTGTCGGGGTTAAAATTGTTGCAAATAAGGTCTAGTATCACCCATTTCAAGGACCGCATCGAATTATAAATCACCCTGTATATTGATCAAGCCTACAATAGCAGAAAAAACCTGTTCCCTATATGTTGTCGGATCAGACAACCATATGAATGTATGGAGCAGCTATTATTTTCAAGATTCCCTTAGAGTTAGGCCCGAATTTCAGATATGTTTTATTGGTGATTTAGTTTACAGAATTATTCTGTCTATATCCATGGATTAGTGGCATAAAAAGCCACAATTTTATGTTATCTGGTAGGCTTGAATTATCAACAAAATTATTTTCATATAAGTCGTATTATTTGATAAGGATTCCTTTAAATACTTTTGTAATTCTACATAGCTGCTAAATGTTAACTTCAACAGTTATGTACAGTCAACAAAAAGATATCAATGCTGGCTACAATGCTTTAGAAGGGTTTTATTTTATTGTATGACAACAAATAAGATAAATATGCAATTCATTTTTTTTTTACTTTTTTTATTATGTTTAGTACCATGAAAAAAAACGTAAGAAGAAATTCATGCTTGCATATTGTATATCTCTTTTGTTGACCATACAATAAATAAATATTGACCGCAAGTAAATAGTATATTTGCAAACTATTAAATTACCATTGTAAATGTAAACATCATTTTATATCCTTGAATTTCAATGCGGAATATTGTGGCCACAACATATATTATGATCTGATTTGCATTTTGGTCAAGAGCACGAATTTTAATTGCAAATTCCATTCCTTCGTTAGGTGAGTTTAAAACCGGTCAAGTGCGAGTGGGACTGGCGCACGAAAGGTTCCGTATCTTCTTCTTCTAAATATATAAAACTCAAAGGTGACTGATATAGTGATCTATCAACGCACAGCCCAAACCACTGGACGGATCAGGCTGAAATTTGGCATGCAGGTAGATGTTATGACGTAGCCATCCGCTAAGAAAGGATTTTGATCAATTCTACCCCCAAGGGTATAAAATAGGGGATGAAAGTTTGTATGAAACTTTGTCAATTTCAAACCGATCGGGCTGAGACTTTGCATGCATTAAGCTACTATAACGTTAGGCATTCCCTAAGAAAGAATTTTGATGTATTCCACCCCTAAGGGGATAAGATAGGGGATGAAAGTTTGTTTCAAATCTTCTTAGATTTGAACGGATCAGGTTGAAATTTGGCATTCAGGTAGATGTTATGACGTAGGCATCCGCTAAGAAAGTATTTTGATCAATTCTACCCCCAAGGGGATAAAATAGAGGGTGAAATTTGTATGTAACTTTGTCATTTTTAAACCGATCGAGCTGAGACTTTGCATGCATAAAGCTATTATGAGGTAGGCATTTCCTAAGAAAGGATTTTCATAAATTCCACCCCTAAAAGGATAAAATAGGGGGTGAAAGTTTGTTTAATCTTTTTAGATTTGAACGGATCGGGCTGAAATTTGGCATGCAGTTAGATGTTATGACGTAGGCATCCGCTAATAAAGGGTTTTGATCAATTCTACCTCAAGGGGATAAAATAGGGGATGAAAGTTTGTATGAAACTTTGTCAATTTTAAACCGACCCGGCTGAGACTTAGCATGCATAAAGCTACTATGACGTAGGCATCCCCTTATAAAGAATTTTGATAAATTCTACGCCTAAGGGGATAAAATAGGGTATGAAAGTTTGTATAAATCTTCTTAGATTTTCGACTGATTACGCGAGCGAAGCCGCGGGCAAAAGCTAGTTTCTATATAAATCGACTGTTTTCTTGCAAAAGTATGACACGATTCTTACACCATTAAAGAATAGAAACATATTTTTTTATATTTTAAACATTGCTATGCTTAAATCGATAAAAATCTTTTACGTTCTGTCATTTTGTCTATTCTCCCGTCGACAAAACCTATTTCTACGGCGCCATGCTACGCGTGCTGTTGATAGACGGACAAACAGACAGACGAGTCTTAGTAATAGGGTCAAGTTTTACCTTTTGGGTACGGTACCCTAAAAGTAGGACAGTTAATGATGATTACATGACCTACAAAACTTCGTCATACGATTTAAAGATACTATGTTATCATTACGATTTCTAATTTGATAAAGGTTATAAACATTAAAAGTGACGAATATAGTTTCTTGGTAAAGTTATGATGGCCGAAATAATACGAAATTGCTGCAATAATAATGACTGTTACAAGGGCGCGTTGGCAAACTTTTGAACAAAATAATTATGACATTTATTTTTTTAAAACGGCGGAATTTAATGATTATTTATTGTACAGCATACTCCCCAGCCATACATACAAGATGGGCAGACGATCTTATGTTATATACAGGGTGGAATTTTGTAATGTACTCTTAATATTGCAGATAGAAAATTTTACTCAAAGGAAACATTCCTTTATTTTTGAATAGAAGGCAAACTGCATTCAAAGATTTTCGAAAATTCTCTTCCCCCACACCCGGGAATCGAACCGGCTAAAATCTGAAAAAAATATATTCTGTACTTTTATTGCATCGATCGTTAGGGTCAATTATAAGGATGAAATCTCTCTAACAAACATGATAAATTAAATGAAAGGAAAACCAGGAAATCTTAAATTAATTCAATTATTTACAAAAAATGGTAAACTAACTAATTAGTTGCTCGAAATGGGTTTTCCTTTCATTTAATTTATCATGTTTGTTAGAGAGATTTCATCCTTATAATTGACCCTAAAACGATCGATGCAATAAAAGTACAGGGTATAATTTTTTCAGATTTTAGCCGGTTCTATTCCCGGGTGTGGAAGAAGAGAATTTTCGAAAATCTTTGAATGCAGTTTGCTTTCTATTCAAAAATAAAGGAATGTTTCCTTTGAGTAAAATTTTCTATCTGCAGTATTAAGAGTACTTTCCCTCCAGGTGGCATTACAAAATTCCATCCTGTATATATTTATGAAGACCACAGGATCACGCTGGATGCAAGCCGCTTCCAACCGGTCTATGATCAGCAGTGGACGTCTTACGGATGATGATGATACTCCCCAGTAACTTTTTAACGTTAAAAACATCTAAGGCGGCAATGGTTGGTGCAAGTAACTGTTTAACTCTCTCACCGATTTTTGTATTCATTTTTCATTTAATCATATATTTTTGATTAAATAAGAAATCACCAATTTCAATAAAAATCAAAATATTTTATTTTTAGAATGCTTTTATAACCTTTTATTACATATTATCTGTACAAAGTCATTTCTATGTTTTTCATCTCCAAGGCGTTCTACCATGGGCATGCGGGCGGCGAGTAAAGGGCAACTCGACACCCGACATGCCCGGGTCGACGGCGCGTTGTGTTCCACGCGCGCCTCAAAGAGTGTCAGCATGATGACGGGGCCCCCCTCTAGAGGGCCAAAGCCTGCCGGGGTCGCGGGACTTATCTCATTACCGTGACCCCGGGACATAAAGGGCTATTGAAGGAAACTGGATTTTAGTCAGTACAAGTCGGACAGTCCCTCCCGCCCTGCCCGGGGTGGGAGGACTCATTTGATGATTTTACCACGCAAAAAAGGCGTTCTACCACGGCTCGTACGTAGTACAGTAGTACTATGGTAGTCGTAAATCACGATAAAAACGTCGCCTGATTATGGCGACGACCTTGGATCTATACCTAACTCTTTCTAACACATTCTATATTTACCTTCGAAAAACAGAGAAAGACCAATTTTAGATTTTTTAGAGGAACTCGGAACAACTACCAACAGGCCATACAAATATTGGTTCCGTGAATCATCGAACCCGTGACACGCTGCGCCGCAATAGGTCACTTAATGACTGCGCCAACCGTGTCGTCAAATTAATTAGTAATGATTAGTACTTTCACGCGGATTTTAGACAGGGTCGCGACAGGTCAAGTGGTAGATGACAGGTGTTTCGGACGGCTTCCTCGTAAGTTGGCGAGAAGAAGCACACCATAAAGAGAAATGGACGAAGTGGAGTAAATACAAACCGGTCAATATACCCCTATAGGTAACCCCGCGCCTCTTGTGTCGTACACTCATTGATAAATAGTTTGGCAATAGGTACCTAACCGCACGGCGATTGTATTGTAATTAACTAGTGATAAAATTTAATTAAAACATTTTTGGAAGAAAATATAACATAGTGTAAAAATTATTGGAATGGAATCAGTTATTGATTCTGAACAAATATTATTCAGGTTACGCAAATACTAAAATAATGTTGTATATGTTCTGTTTTTCTTTGAAAGTGAACCCTAAAGATATTATGAGACTAAAACCAAGAAAGAGCAAAAGAAAGACCCCAATATTTACCTTTCATTTTCTTCTTGACATCAGCAGACAAGTCCGTTAGAACTCCCGAAATAAGTCTCAGCTTCCTCTCCTTATCCAACCTCATCATCTTCTTTTGCACCACCAGGATTCTTTCAACACTGCTCCTCACATCATTCTCGAAGACCGTAGCTCCCAAATTCCTTAACTCCTGGACCATCCAGCCAACTTCTTGGACCACCTCTTCAAATTCTAGCGGGCTGTCTTTCATTAAGCTTTGCATTAGTACTAGGGAAAGAAGATTCGAGATTGTTGCTACTGTGTTCTTTTGCTGTAGACTGATGACGTAATCAGCTATGCTTTGGACCTTTTTAAACTGTTCAGGGGTAAGTTGTTGTATGTCAAGAGGTTTTAACGTTTCTTTGGAATGTGATGTATCGTTTTTCAGGTATTCTCTGACGGATAGCGGGGAGCCGAGGTTGATGTAGATGTTTCCGAAGTGGTCGTTTAGACTGTGTAGCGCTTTGAGGAAACCCTGGAATAATAATTTGGGGTTTTACATTTTAGAATTCTAAATAGCTAAAATATTAAAATTTTCAAAAACATTAATTTCAAGGTAAATAGTTCTGCAATTTGAGTAAGTCTTGATTATTTCCTGAAATAGTGTTTTAGACTTTGTAGTGCTTTGAGGAAACCCGGGAATAATAATTTGGTTTGATAAGATATTAAAATTCCAAAATGCGAAAATATATTATAATTTTCAGCAAATTTAAATACAATGTCAATAGTTCATGAGCAAATTGAGTATTCTCAGCTTATTTAATTTTACAGTTTTGTTTCATTATAATATTTATTTTAGGCATACAATTTGTTGCCATCTCGGGTGAGCTGAAATAGTAAAAAATAAAAATGTCTTATATTTTTTGGGGCTCCCATACAATAGCCATGATGCTTTGCTGTTTTTATAGACGAAAGCTTTCGTGCCCGAGCCCGAGTCGTAGTCGCATTTAACCGTTTTTTTTTTAAATATTCGATACCTGTATCCGACCTTGCTACAAGTAAATACTACAGGTGACATAAACATACAATTATGTTTCGAGGACAAGAACGTTTACACACAGTTCTCAATTAAGTGGGCGTGGCACTTGTCTTTTACGCGAATATGATAATAATGTGCCACTGTAGTGTTTACATAATACAACGAAGTGATAAAAATGGATAAAATGTTTATGTGTATTTGCATACATTGTTGGAAGCGGTGAGTTGGCTGTCTGTTAAGAATGAAGCCAAACGATAATACATAATATTTCAGTTTTAAGTCGCACAATTTCGGTCGGTTTCGGTCTACACTGTACCAGAACACGAAATTACGTGACTCACAACTCAAAAAAGCAAGCTCGTTTGGCATCAGCCTAAAGGCTTTTATAAATGCATAAGACATAATATACATAAGGTAGGATTAATTTAAGACATAATTATGTCTAACGCCACCACCAAAAAATCACTCAAATTAATCTAATACTAGCTGCTGCTAGTGCCTTCGTCCACTACAACTCGGTATACCATGGGAACACCAAATCGGGATAAAAACTATCCTATGTGTTAATCTAGGTCACGCCGAAATCGCGGCGGTAAGATCCCTCTTTGAGGAGTGGCTGGATAGGCGTCACGGCGGCGTCCTCACCTAACGCATGACGCAGGTCCTCACCGGACACGTAAGTTTCGGGAGGTACCTGTGTCTGAGGAGAAAGGAGGAAACGTCTGGGTTTCACCACTGCGAGGATCGCCCGGAGCACACGGTGCAGCATACGGTGCAGGACTGCCCCGCTTGGGCAGAGCACCGCCGTGTCCTCAGGGCGGCGATTAGCGGAGACCTCTCGCGCCCGGCATTGGTCGAGGCCATGCTGTGGGGCGAGACGGAGTGGGAAGCGGTCGCCTCCTTCTGCGAAGCAGTCATGCTCGCGAAGGAGGAGGTGCGCCGCGTGAGGGAGAGGACAGCGTCCTCCCTCCAGCCCAGCCGCAGTGGTAGACGCCCACGGCGACGGACGTTGCAAGACGATCTCCGGCCACCGTAGGCGCGGTCATGCTGGCGGTGTGTAATGGGCGACTCGCTGACCGACCATGGACCATGCCCGGGTCGATGGCGCATTGTGTTCCACGCGCGCCTCAAAGAGTGTCAGCATGATGACGGGGCCCCCTTCTAGAGGGCCAAAGCCTGCCGGGGTCGCGGGACTTATCTCATTACCGTGACCCCGGAACATAAAGGGCTATTGAAGGACACCGTGGATTTTAGTCAGTACAAGTCTGACAGTATGGGTGGGAGAACTCATTTGATGATTTTACCACGGATAAAAAAAAATGTGTTAATCCAGGTTATAAACTATAATATCTGTGTATCATCCAAAATTTCAAATCAAACAAATTAAAAAAAAAATCATTTCAGTAGTTTTTGCGTTTAAAATATTATTAAGATGTGATGTGATGAACTTCTGTCAAATTCATTCAAAACACAATATTTTCGAGACAACAAATTCTTTTACATTTTTGACACGCAAGCTATGACCTTTGCATATTAAATATTGGCGACGCTCAAACTGACAATGACGAAAATTGAAGAAAAATATTGACACAACCGCTTGACACGTCAAAATTTGGTAAAATCGTGTTAAGATTTCTCCTAAACATGCGTGCGCGCGGATATTAGGTAATTTCCATAATATAATCTTTGTTAGATAAAATAATTTAAGTGTGCAAAGGTTGTTATTTTTATCACAATGATCTATACTAAATTATGCTGTCAGGCCAGTTTTTTGATATAGGCTTTTATGTCATAATTCATCCTCAGTACATATAAAGCACAAAAATGTTGCGTGCTTTTCTATTTATTTAGGAAGTTTTCAGTGAAAAAAAAAAAACGAAGTCTTTATAATTTTACTTTCATTCACGGCGATTTTTTTTTTCTTCAAAGTTCAACTCATTATTAGGAACCCAACAATGAGGACTAATCTGATTGATAGTTTGATAGGTCTCCAGAGGCAGTGGCGCTGCCCAAGCGGACATTTTTGGAACTGCTCAGATTAGTCCTCATTAAAGAGTTTGATAGTTTGACAGGTCTTCAGAGGCAGTGGCGCTGCCCAAGCGGACATTTTTGGAACTGCTCAGATTAGTTTCCTCATTGCAAAAGTGCGTCACAAATTCGGTAATTATTTCCGCATTCATTGCATTTTGCAAACAGGTTTTATAAATTGAGTTAAGCATTTTTATAAAAGCAATTTTTGAATGTAATCTATTCTTATATTATAAAGCTGAAGAGTTTGTTTGTTTGTTTGAATGCGCTAATCACAGGAACTACTCGTTCGATTTGAAAAAAAATTATGTGTTGGATAGTCCATTTATGGAGGAAGGCTATCAGCTATAAAACATCACGGTGTGATCAATAAGAGCCGTGCAGCGGGGGTGAAACCACGAAGAAAAACTAGTTTTAAAATATACATTATTAATGTAGTCCGGATTAGTACTCGGTTGATGGCAAAAGGATCGCCCTCTATTAGGTAAGGCTTCAAACATAACTGGCCAAATTTGGGTGTGCTATTAGATACTGGCTTCTCCGTTTTTCGACTTCTTACACCTCTCACTATGGCCTATGTGAAATTCGGGCACTAGGTATGTTATTATGTATGTATTGATCATCATCAAATCATCATCTCAGCCATAGGACGTCCACTGCTGAACATAGGCCTCCCCTTTAGATCTCCACATATACCGGTTGGAAGCGACCTGCATCCAGCGTCTTCCGGCGACCTTTATAAGGTCGTATGTCCACCTCGTTGGTGGACGTCCTACGCTGCGCTTGCTAGTCCGCGGTCTCCACTCTAGCACTTTTCGACCCCATCGGCCATCTGCTCTGCGAGCAATATGGCCTGCCCATTGCCACTATGTATGTATTAATATTTAGTTAATGTTTATTTTTGTAAACGTTGCTCCGCCATGATAAATACTAGACAATAGAAGTTTTCATATTTGATTGTATTTATATGCTAATTTAGTTTCGTCGTCCTTGCCACATAAATATTTATAGGTACAAAGTTTTGAATTTATTGAATAGCATCATACAATAGAATTATCGGAACGGTTCGTAAAGAAATGTTTTATGTACCATACTGTCCATTTAATAAAATGAACCTTATGAACATTAACAACTGATATATTTATGCGATAAACAAAATTAGATCGCATAACGAATACCAGCTTTTAAAAGTCAAATATTTGGATGGTTAGTGGTAATAGAGATAGAAGGAGAGGAAGAGGAAGGCTAAAGAAAAGATGGATGGATTTTGTTGCTTTGACGTCTGACAGGGGAGAATGGAAGTAGGAAACGTGTCGTCGCTTGAAACTCATATACACCCAGACCACACCCAGAACAACCACTTGAAGGTCATAGATATTTTTTCCGTGCGGGAATCGAACCCGTGACACGCTGCGCAGAAGACGAACGCTCAGACACTGCACCAATTGTGTCGTCACGAAATAAAACGCGAGTAAAGTTACTATCTAATAGTAAGAATATCTTATGACTAATTCTTACGGCATCTACACAACACGCCACACTGGTAGTAACTGGTAATCAGTATATCAAAAAAGATAAAATAATCAAGTTTCACGTACTAAGCATGAGTGCGAAAAACTTTATTTTTGAATTACTATCGGCAACTAAACTCAGGTCATGGTACAAATAATGACATATTGACAAGTATCATGTAATCTATGAAGATTAGGTATTATCATTTACGACCTTGTTAAACCCACTTGTGATTACAGCATAAACCTAAGTTCCTCATCATCAGTTGGAGGACGTCCACTGCTGGACAAAGACCTCTGCCAAACGGCTCGTTCGCGACCTTACCAAAGGACTGGAATAAGTCATAGGGAACGCCACAATCGCAGCGGTAAGACCCCTGTTTGAGGAGTGGCGCCACGGCGTCCTCACCTTCCGCTTGACGCAGGTCCTCACATGACACGGAAGTTTCGAGAGTTTTCTCTGTCTGATTGAGAAGGAAGAAACGCCTGGGTGTCACCACTGCGAGGATCGCCCGTTGGATACGGTGGAGCAAACAGTGCAGGCCTCCGCTTGAGCAGAGCACCGCCGTGTCTTCACGGAGGCGATAGGCGGCGATCTCTTGCGGCCGGCATTGGTCGAGGCCATGCTGCAGGGTGAGGCAGAAAGGGAAGCGGTCGCTTCCACCTGCGAAGCAGTCATGCTAGCGAAGGAGAAGGCGAGCGCCATGAGGGAGAGGACAGCCTCCACCTCACAACCCAGCCACCGCGGGAGACGCCCAAGGCATCCGACATCGCGAGGCGTATTCCGGCTACCGTAGGCATGCGGACGGCGAGTAATGAGTGACTTGCCGTCCGATCATGGACCATGATCCCGGGTCAACGAACTCAAAGAGCTGTCAGCAATATGATGTGGCCCCCCTAAGTGGGCCAAAGCCTGTCGGGGTCGCGGAACGTAAAGGGCTACTTAAGGACACCGTGGATTTAAGTCAGTATAAGTCTGACAGTCCCTGCCGTCCCGCCCTCGGGAGGACTCACTTGATGATTCTACCACGTATAAAAAAGGGGTTAAAGGTTGTACTGGTATTACGTTTCTGTGGTATAATTTTCGAGTCCCAAGCGGGCGACGCCACTGGCAGCAGCTAGTGTTACATAATAATTAAGTATTATTTTACAGTCGCATAACATAAATATTCACTCGACAGTTTTACCTCTGTCCTACTTTACGAATAGTTGGAATTCGCACAAGTGGATCTGCCAATACGCGAGCGCGACCGGAACAATTAATGATGTAACTTGAAGCAAGTTCACACGCCGTGTTTAGTAGAACGAAGGTAAATGCGTTAACTGTATGCGTTTTGCGAACTGACGAATTACTTATTGACATAAATTTTGAAGATCAATGCTGTGCGAGTGTGACACTACTATTTTCGCTCATAAAGTTCAATAAAACATTATCAGCTGGCGATTAATGATACGGCCTTGTGACGAGATTATGAAATATATAACATTGACCTCCTTATATACTACCAAATAGTAAATGATTGAATATATCTCTATGCAGGCCTCTGAACTGGTATGACGGGTTTTAGCATTGCAAAATCTTGTTTTATGTATTCTGAGTTAAGTTATTTGTTCTAAACACGGTAGCAGGTTTATGTGTCTGTATACATAAATACGTAGTAGGTCGTTTCGTTCATACTTTACCATGTACGTTATATTTATTGAAGGGCCCTGGGTACAGGGTACTTCAGGGCAGTGGGCCTTACTCCACTTGGACTATTTAACATTTCGTTTTTCTGTTAGGGCCCACATCACATGGACTATGTAATAGTATATTTCATTACAAGTGCGGAAAGGCTGTCATTGCAAAGAGTTCTGACAAATGTCTACCCGAGCCAAAGGCGCAGCCGAAGGCGAGGGTTGACAGTTGGAACAAGTTGCAATGACGGTTCCGCACGTGTATAGAACGACTATTTTTAATACAGTTGCGAAAAAATGAAGCAATTAAATAAATAATAAAAACATAATAAACTAAACTCGCAAAGAAAATTTTTGGAAAATGACGCCAACCGTAGATAGAATATAAGCAGAGTTTTTTTTTTCTTCACCCATTTTGGTAGGCAAAGGGAACGCCCATACAGCTTAGTCTTCAGTACATTTTTTTTATTGATATGAAATGAAAATGAGATGAAATGAAATGAAACCTAACGTAATACTCATTCAATTAAATCATTAAATCTGACATTGAAATAAATTAGTAGCTTCTTTTTAGAAATATATACGTTTTTGTTCACAAAAACTCTTTAGTAAAAACTTCATGGTTGGTTTTTTAATAGACTTATTTTGACAGTTGGGAAAGAGAACGCACTCGTGTGTAATAGCCCACTTTCAACGCTATACGTCCCTGCAATATGCCACTTTTTGAGCAACTGCATTAAAAAGTTATTTTTTACTGTTTGGGTTGTCGAGACCAGATAAGTGTAGTGTAGTCACTCCATATAAAATATCCAATCAGCAGACCGACCTAAATATGCGCGGCTTAACCTTGAAATTCCACGAGCAATTCACCGTCCAATAGTTATGAGATTTTAAATGAAACTCACCCCAGTAGATTCCTTAGGTTTGGGCACTCCAAGATGTTCATACGCGAAGAGGGAATGCTCCATAACTCTGTCGTAACTGATGTTCACGGGAACTATCGTGATGTCGGACACCTCGTGCGCGAAGAGCGGCACCAGGGTCATTGAAAGCATCCCTGGTGATAAAAGAAAATTTGGATGAGACAGGTTTGGTTCGCAAAAGTGCATTAGAGTTGTCAACTGAGAAAATCTAAGTAGGTTTTTTGTATTTAATTAGTCGTAAACCAAAATGGACAAAGATTTTTAAAAAGAAAAAGATCGGTTATAAAATGTACTCTTACAAAGTACGTTTGACTGATGTGAATTTGCGAATCATATTCTTACTATAAATGCGAGTGGGTATTTTTGTATGTTTATTCCGTTTAGGTAGAGGTAGATGGGACCTTACGGTTATAGCCTATGGAGGGAACGAACCCCGGGCAACAGCTAGTTTATAATAATTACTGTTCAAATGTTGCCAGTTTGTCATAAAATGACGCGCGACAGATAGTGGCCTACCATGACGTCTTAGGCTCTACTCACACCAAAAGAGCGGCGAAGGGCAGCAAAGCGCGGAGAAACCGCCTGAATTCGCTGGAATTCCCGCGGCGCCGCGGGCATCCGCTCGAAACGTTCGACTTTCTCATGCGATAATAAGTATTATAGTAATGAAAATAAAGTTAAAATTCATATGACATTGAAACTGCGCTCCGCTAAGAGCGGCGAATGGAGCGAAGCGCGGAGTATCCGCGGGAATTCGTCGGAATTCCCGCGGCGCCGCGGGCATTCGCGCGACTCGTTCGAGTTTCTCATGCGAAAATAAGTATTATAGTAATGAAAATAAATTTAAAATTTGGTGTGAGTTGAGCCTTATAGCTAGAGTAATTCCAGTGTGGGAAAAAGACAGAGCTATACAAGTCGTCTAGCGCCACCTCGTTCCCACAGTGGAATTACTCTCGCTTTAAGACGTCATGGTAGGCCACCAGGCCCTGTAGCCATGTAACAAACGATAAACGCAAACGATGAGTAGGCTATAATAGATTTTAAACTTTATGTGCTTGGGTATAACGTTGAAGATCTAGTGAAGATTGCTTATCGTTGTCGATCTTTCCTGTCGCTAACGCTCAGAAATCTCAACTTTAGGCTCAAGGCTTTAACGTTGAAAATCGATTGGGGAGTACCGAGCGTTTACGATTATCGTTTGCGAATTGTTGTGACTTGGCTAGGGGGCTGCTCTGTTGCCGAATTGTTTTAATAACCATTCAGTCAGCTTTTAACAGATCTATTTGCTTTGTGAGAACAAAGAACTAATCTATTCCCGACCAGCATTTACCTACATTCCAACAATTTTTTTCAAGCATTATACAATGTATAATATCGCACCATTTTGGCCTCTAAGTACAAGATCGTCAATGTAAACACATGGCACGTTTGTCTACATATTTCCATTTGCCTTTTGATTGCAGAGTGCAAACACTTTATTATGCTAAGTACTTAAACCAACACCAGTTATACCTATTACATTAAGTAACTATTACAAGAACAAATATATCTTGTAGGTTTTAAGGAGATATATTATGTCAAAAGCTTTCAATAAGTAAGGTATGATGGTCAGATCTGGTATATTCCTTAGGCAAAGGTCTTTTTTTTCGTGGTAAAATCATCAAATGAGTACTCTCACCCATACCGTCAGACTCGACTAAAATCCACGGTGATCTTTCAATAGCCTTTTACGTTCCCGGGTCACGGTTACCTGATGAGACAGTTCCGCGACCTGGCCCCCGCAGGAACGCAATGGTTTGGGGTATTTGTATGTTATGTACTTTTTATATTAGCTTACATTCTTGCATTGTAACAATGCTTGTGAGACGAAGAAAACCGGCTTTCAAAAGGTGGGTCTACGCTTAGGAGCCGAGCACGAGAGGAGCCCGAACCGAGCACAAATCATGTAGTGTGGACTGACTTACAAGCCTCGAAGGAGCCCACTTCGAGCGTTTGATTCGTGCTTGGCTATGCTCCACCTATTGTCGATTTTTGACGAACGCAAAGGGATTTGCAATGCGTTCGAGGAGAGTTATTGTTGTAGGCTCGTTATACGTCCACAATTAACACCGCGAGTAGAGCAGCTCGGCTCCATAGCGTAGCTAGACCCACCTAAACCGAATTCTCGTTAAACAGTTGGATATTGGATCCAGAATTCGAGGATTTTGGACGTGTCTCCTGGCAATTAAGCCGTTGGCCGACACCACTACAGGTCGCGTCATGTAAAAAGAACGCTGGCGGTCAAGCTGCGCATAGGCGATTTATCGGTCTATTTGGTGGTTTGAGGTAGGGCGCGGGGCGGGTGAGCCACGCGCTGCATGTTTGCAATAGGCACATGCGAGACTGTACCGATGCGCAAACACATCCCCACCACTTTTTTCCAGCGTTCTTTTTACGTGACGCGTACTATACCGGCACAATGATACCAAGTCCGCATCCCAACAACCTTGCCAGCCAAGTCGACGAGGTTCTCGTCATGTGGGACAGTTTTAACGGGGATTATAAATAAGATCATCAACTTACCATATTTAGGAGGCATACTCTTATTGCTTCTACTCCGGGTGCCTTCAAGGAAGAACTCTATGGGGGCGCAGTGCTTCCCCACGACCGTGCGGACGTACTGCTTCAAGGTCGCTGCGTATAACGGGTCCCCGGCCAGTGTGCGACGGATATAGAAAGCGCATGTCTCTCTCATACGACGTCCTATCACCGCCATGGAGTAGAAATCTAGAAATAATGAGTTTTGTTAGAAGGTAGAAAGGAGAAAGCTTAAATATATGGCAAGAAAAATTTGGGGAATATGTAGTCATAAATCGTGGAAGAAAAGTTCTCGAGTGGTGCCCACGGCCTGGAAGACGCAGCGTAGTCAAGCCTCCCACTAGGTGGACCGACGATATCGTGAGAATCGCGGGCAACTGATGGATGGATGCAAGTGGCTTATTGTCATTCGGCGTGGTGGCCTAAAGGGGAGGCCTATACTTTGACATTCTCTAAGTCGTCTTCGATGACGAAACTACAGTTTCGTTTCATTGTAGTTTCGACACTGAGGCTGCGGAGATATCCAGGCAGTATTCTTAATAAAAATAGAATAGCAAACCAGACCTTTTTCTTCCATAGTTCTCTATAAGTTAACATCTTTTGTACTCTTTCTCCCCAGAATAGCATCAGTTACACAGCCCATTCACTATAATATTCTCTTTCGCTCTATGACTCCGAGTTGTAATATACAAATAAAACAAAACAACTAAGACTTACCCATGCCAGCAGCCACAGCGGGAAAGTCAATGTCAAAGTGATAGCACAGATACGTCATCAGGCAGAAATCTGCATAGCTCCGGTGTGTTGGCAGGAACAGTACTGGATTCTTGCCCATTATTGCTTTGAGCTACAATCATAATTATACAGGGTTAGGGCAGGGCAAAATAGAAGAAGCTTTTTGTTGTTGTTAACCATGGAGTTTTTTGCCAGTTCTTCTCCATGGAAACAATCAACCCGAGCCGAGCCATTATGCACCAAGTGAAATAAAAATATTTGATTTTGTTAGATTTTGCTCTCAGTAAATAGATACATAATATGTCTAATTACGGCATGGTTGGCGCAGTGGCCTAGTGATTGACTCCTAGGCTGTGTGTCGTGGGTTCAATTCCCGAACGGAAAAAATATTTGTATTATTTACAAGGTGTTTATGTAAGTGACTTTAACTGTTTAGAACTTTAAATAATGGCTGAAATGTGGAAGTCTCAGTATCAACCTAACTATTTTGACATCATTATGATAAAGTGTACAAAATGTTAAATAAGATCTTACTTCAAATGCCGCAGCTTCATTGACAAACATCCTAATCTTCATCATGAAGGATATCTTCAGGAAGACGACCCCCATCCACCGGATGACGTGAAGCTTCTTATCGAGGCCCATCTCCTCAAGATAGTTGCGCACTTCTTGGTGCAACTTTTCTTTGCTTACACCACTTCGGGAGCATTCCTGTGGGAGTGAGGGTAGCAGACAGTAGTTCATCTTTATCATTATTTATTCAATTGCATCTATATTTTCAAACACCTATCTCTATAGTAATATTATAAAGCTGAAGAGTTTGTTTGGTTGGTTAAATGTGTTTATCTCAGGAAAAACAGGTTTGAATTGAAAAAAAGAATTGTGTTGTATTAAAGTCCATTTATCATATTGGACCCTGGTCTGGCCAATTGTGGTCCCAGTCTGGTCATAGTAAAAATAGGCGATTACAGTCCATGCAGAAGCATTTCATAAGAATTTAATAGAATAGAAGATTCTCAGTAAAATCTATTATCTGCAGCCTTGTGACTTTGTTTAGAGGCTGGTTTTGACAAAGCTTCAATCGTTTTTGAATGAATATTCTGCTTTTTATCAAAAATTGTCTAGGTTATTTTTTTTCCCTATGGATCGTTACTCCTGCCGTCTCGTCCACGTTCACACAAGTACGACGGTTGCGAGGAATACGCAACTGACCTTATGAAGAACCCTATGATAGTACTTGATAATTCAAATTATTTTCATATAGTTTTTGAAATGATTCGGAATTCATTCAAAATACTTACCGCTTCGATGATAGCGTCCAAATAAACTGAATTAGCGACAATATCTTTAAGTTCTTGAGGTGTATAATATTTGTCCAATGTCAGGGTTCGTTGGGGATACCAATTCCGAGTCATAAAACTGAAAATGCCTGACTGCGTCCTCCTCGGCTCCAAAATATCAACGAATTCCACTTGATCACTCATTTTCACAAAATTTTCAAGGAAAATATCACAAACTTCAACACATTTCTGTACTTTGCAAGGAGGTAATGCTGTGAAAAATAATGTAGAAGATCATGTATCACACAACTTGAATAAAATGTAATCTGTTAATTATTTTTTCTCGTAAATAGATTTACATTAAAATAATTAATTTTCGGACGCCGGACAACCTCTCACTTCCACAATGACATAATTACTGACACTTGACATTTCAATTTCAATGGGGATGGCAACTCAAAGCTATTCGTAGATGTCGCTGCGATCGTTGTCCCAAAAGTCCATTGAGATAGTCAGATTACTGTACAGCTTGTACAAAAAACAAACACGTATTTTGTTATAAAAACTGAGTTTATTTTAAAAAACAAATATGGAAAATTATTCGTCAATGCAAGTGCATACACTAAAACAAGAACTAAGACGCCGCGGTGCATCTACAAGAGGAAAAAAGTGATTTAGTTGAGAGGCTAGAAATTTGATTCTACTACATTAAACACACATTTACTTGTAGTTGGGATTTGAAATTGAAATTTTTAAGTAGGTATTACATGTGCTAGCCTCTACAAAGAATATAGAACTGCTTCTGACATTCTATATTGAGAAAAATGTCATCAAGTTTTGTGTTTGTCTTCTTCATCTAATTTTACATCTATTTTATAGATTGGAGCAATATGATAAGAATTTTAACTTCCTAACACCACAACTATCACAAATCTCGGTCCCGGTGATAATTCTTCCACCAGACGAACCATTTCATGATATAAAGAGCGATGCAATACTTAACCTCCAATAGAAAAGTAGATATTATTTTGAAAGGTGTATTCGATTGTTTAGTTATGATATAATCACAGAATTTCATTAATAAATTCAACTAACGGCCTGTCCCGGCTTCGCAAGGGTAGGTAGATATTTGTTCATGATATAGCTTTTCCTTGTTGATAATACAATACATTTTTTGTTCTCACAGCAGTCATAGCAGCTACCCATTATTTCTTGATAGTGTGAATTGTCGGAAATTTGTACGTTCCATCATTTTTACAGCCTATTACACAATATCTAGTCCTTTTACATCAATAAAAGTGTTTTTTTCAGAAAATTCCTTTTTGATTTGACAGTTCTTTTGGGACACAAATGTCACTTTTCACTTTGACACTTGCCTTCCCATTGACAACAGCTGACAGCAACGTTTTATTTCTCACTAGTCACTAAAATAGCTGATGCGAGCTGTTGCCAGCGCGCAGTGGCTTCGCTCGTTACAACTCGAAATTGTACCACAGGAAGATATAATGAAGAAAATCCTATGTTCTATTCAAGCTATCTGTGTACCAAATTTTATCCAAATCTTTTCAGTAGTTTTTGCGTGAAAAAGTAACAAACATCCATTCATCCAAACAAACTTTCACTTTTATAATTTAGAAGTAAAATAAGATTATAGCTTTTAGAAAATGAAAAAATCATCTTAGTAAATATTGATCATTCTTTTGTCAGGTACCTAGTGGGTGGCTATCCCCAGGAACGCACTAGTGCATTTGAGTCATTTTGAACTACATTATGCCGCGTGCACACCGGACCAACGAAGGCTGACGAAAAAAGTAACCATGGAAGTTTTTTGCCGGTTCTTCTCCATGGAAACGACTAACCCGAACTGTGCCAATTTTTTTCTCTCGATGTTCTACAAGTATAAGATGTGTAAGTCCCATTGAGGACCATGTAAAATATTTTGATTTTGAATGTGTATCGCGATCGGTACTTCGGTAGCCTTCGTTGGTTCTGTACTTATTTACTTGACTTACTAAACGCCAACGATCGATCATTGGCGTTATCTGACAATCCGAAGAATGGCGGTAACAGCAAAAGAATTGAATCATTCGACTGAACTGTGGACTGGTACCCGGTGTACCCGGTATAACATCACAATTTTTGTTATGATGTGAGCACACCGCACACGATTTGGCACAATGATTGCTGTTATTTTAGCAACCTATAGATTTCCACTGTAAAACATTTAAGATGAACCAAACTTGGGGCGCGGGATCGTCTGTAAAGGTTACCGCGACCCTGGAACGCAAAGGGCGATTAAAGGAACAGTGGTGAATTTTTAGTCAGTAAGAGTCATTCGTTAAAAAAGGGTCTAAGTGGGGTAAAAAATGAAACGAAAATTCGAATACTACTGTTTTATTCCGTGTAGAAAATCCAAAGTCTTATAGCACATTTAGCACCAAGATATTTCAATAATTGAATCTCCAAAATATAAACTCTAAAATGATTGTACTTACTAAAATAGTATGAATTTCTTTCAAAACGAAATATTCCAAACATAATAATTATGGCACACTTGAATAGAATTTGTAAAAAACATATCAAGAGTAATTTTGTAAAACTTAAAAACAATCCCAATAAGAAAACATACATAAAAGCTTTTGTAAGGAGAATATCTGGAAAAATCTTGGCTTGTACATAGGTACACCTATAATTATATTATGTATATCCCTGTAGTCACCGATACCCGATACTACGCATATTTATACATAATTATATTTGTCAACTGTGTATAGAATGTAACCATGTTACATTCCACAACATTTTCTTAACTCTAGTACTATAATAATTGATTCATCATCATTTCCAACATTATCAATCAGCAAATTATTACCACATGAAGCGGCCTACCATGCCAGAAATTACAGTGTGGGAAAGAGACAGAGCTCTATAAGTCTTCTAGCGCCATCTCATTTCCACAGTGGAATTATTCTCGCTTTAAGACGTCATAGTAGGCCACCAGCAAATAAATGAATATTGTCATCCCATTTCGACATCTACAAAAAAAAAACTTAAAAACTATCTCTAAGTGTCTAAACACACTATGCCAAAGTTACGCGACCGAAGTTCGACGGCTGATTTCACGTTCCGACGTATTTGGCTGATCTGACACTATGACACACCATAAGTGCCGAACTTACGAGGCAGAAATTCGGCGCGGGCGGTATCCTGCTGCTCCCCGCCCCCGGATCTTCGTCGGTAATCGAACCGAACTTCAGTCGCGTATAATGTGTGGTCACAGAATAAGTTGCCGCTGAACTTACGCCGAAGTTAGGCTGTACGCTATGACGCGACGTAATTTTGGCATAGTGTGTCGTCAGTAATTCAAATAGCATTGCAGGCGTAATTGTGCTGAACTTCGGTCGCGTAACTTCGGCATAGTGTGTTTGGACACTAAAAACTTAAAAAATAACTTCGATCATAAATCGAGGGAACTAATACAAAAATAAAAGAACACACATTATTTTTAATGTTACAACATCCCGTCTTATACTTAGATAGAATCTTTGGTAAAGATTCGTTAATCTTAAAGCTAGAACTAGGATTTTTTTTCTTATACAATTGTGGCGTTTGCCTCCTACAACATTAAGTGATATTAAAATAATGTTCAACAGTTTAGAGCATAATAAAGTGGAGTCGGTACAAGACCCGCGTCCTCCAATGTTTTGGGTAAAGAATAACGAAACACGCTTCGTTTTTTTTTTATTAAAATATAGGAATGTACTTATTACTCATGATCTGTAAATAGAAATAAAGAATCAGTGTCAATAATAACTAAGAAAGTGTCTACAAAAATACAATTTATCACGCATGCATTTTTTGCGCAAAAAGATCTTGAAATCTCTTAGATAACTGGCACTTCTCAAGCAGACTTTGTCTTTTAGCAAATTTTAAAACAACAACGGCATTACCACAAAAAGATGAACATCTGTTGAACACTTATCTAAAAAAAGTGTAACTGCAAAATGACTCTTATATCAACGTGCAATGTTGTTTTGACGTTAACAGTTTTTTAGATAAGTATTCAACACATGTTTAACTTTTTTGAGATAAGACGGCAACAGTTTAAGAAATTTTAAATTTAATTTCGAGGGAGTTTCTCCAAAAGCACATACTAACTTTATTATTGATTTCTAATCCTTAATTGACTATGGTCATAGTGACCTATACGGTCGGCAGAAAGTTACCTTACGAATACACTCCTGCTTAATAGCTCTATGGTCCAAGAGTAAAACAATACGTTCTACAAAAATATCACATTTATCAGACGTCACGTGGGGATAGAGGTTGACTAGCTTGTCCGCTGCTACGGTTATATTTCAGTGTAATTTATAGCTTTTATCAAAGACATAAGACTCGAAATGTGCGTGCGAATTAAAAGGACTTAAGCACCCATTCGCATGAGCGCTTTTTTTTTGGTGTTAAATAAGCGCCGAAATAGAACTAATGCATTCCCTTTTTTCAAGCTGTATTTGATTTTAGGTGCTGGGTTGTGACATTCAAGTTCAATTTACCTTTTTGTTCCAACTCAGCGCTTTTTTAACGCCCAAAAAAAAGCGCTCGTGCGGGTGGGGCTAAAGCTTGCCAGTGGCATGATGGCTTACAAAACTACCTTCTTCCCTTCTGTGAGAAGGAACGAACTGTAGGTAATCTATGTCACACTGGTTAAGTCTCAAGTCTTTAATTTTTCTAGGACATGTCCATTTCTTCACGATGTCATCATCTCTCGAATAGTCGAAAAGAACAAAATAATGTTTGAGTAACAGCGGACATGCCAGTAGGATAAAAAAGGCAACACAGACGTTTGAACACCTAAAACTACAGAGTACCACCATCTCAATCATACCTATCGACTTAATCTACGAGTTTAAAAACACCATAATAGCACATATTAAAAAAAAAAACTGCTTAAATGGTCAACCTCCTTTGATCACATTTTTTTTTGGCGTGGCTTCCGGGCCTTTGTGCCACTACATTTTAACAGCGGTGGATGCCATAATCACCATACTTCATAGGCGGGTTTTACATTCAATGCAACTTATGCTGAATGTTTTTTTTTGCAGTAGTAATTAGAAGTAGAATCACGATTATCCAAGCTAGAGTAACTTTGTAGATCGTTTAAACTTTGGCGTCCAACATAGCACGTGTAGTATGACTAATTCTAATAATAGACTTTACTTCTATAACATTTTTTTTTTGCCAGTATGGCACGAGTCTAAAGACAACTGAAGAATAGCAACTTCTTTTCTACTCTTTAAACATCGTCATGCTCGTGTAGAAATCTTTCTACAAGCTGTCACTATGTGGTACATTTTTCCGTCGACATTTCTAGGGAGTCTTACTACGCGTGCTCATTGGAATGAACCATAGACATAATACACAGAGCGTTCTCTATGGAGTATCTTAAAAGGGCACCGCGGTCACAGAACGCAACGTTGTGCGTCAAGCGCTCAATAGAACAACCTTTTCTGCGATTGTATAATATCTATAAATCTGTATAAAAAAAGGTCTGGATAATCGATTTTCTACTTTAGGGATATAGTGGAAAATGTTCTTTTAACGGTCAGCGATTTCAGGTAGCTCAATAAAGTGGCTCATAAAAACCGATCATGAATGGAATATACAGTCTTTGCACATTTATTTTACTTGTGATTTAGACAGCCCAAAAAAAAGGAGTGTTATGCACCAATTTTGGCAAAATTACAGTAATATTTATATTGGTAGCTTAAGTTTCTGTCACAGGAAAAATAACTGTGAAAGGACGTTATCTTCGAGACAGTTTGTTACGGCGTAAATATTGGTCGTTTCCCTGAATTTTTTAATGGCTGCTTTTGATTGGACATTTTAGATCAAGATTCAGATACATTATTAATTTCTGGCAGAAGACACCAAATCGCTGATGCCAAAAGGTCCTATCCACTATAACCCTTACTGATATGTGGATGCTACTGCTCATCCATAAATTCCTCACCTTACCCAGAGGATCCACAGGCTACAGGCACGGGGGTCGCGGCCATAGCTTCCGAATCTGACTTCTTCCTGCTAGTACCACGTGCCTTTTTAACAGTGATCTGTATTTCCTGCAGCATAGGGGTGAGTTTGTCGAGTATTTCTTTACTATAGGTGTCATTGTCCATTTTTGTGGAGTCGAAGCCGTGGTATGTGCCTAGTTCGCGGCAGCGTTGCATGTAGAGGCGCCATTTGATGTCCTTCTCGAGGCAGAGTGGGTTGCCGATGATGATACATTTGGCTTTGGCGCGGGTGATCGCTACGTTGAAGCGCTGGGAAGATAAAGAATTATCTATAGTTACCGATAAAAAAAAGGTTTGAATACGCGAAAATATTTCTGTAGCCTACAGGTTGTTCCTATAGGTAAATAATGAAAAAGTTTGTGTGCAATTAACTCAGGCGAGGAAAAGTGAAGCCACTTTTTAGGGTTCCGTGGCCAAATGGCAAAAAACGGAACCCTTAATACATTCGTCATGTTTATTTGTCCGTCCGTCCGTATGTCACAGCCATATTTTCTCGAAAGTCTTAGAGCTATCCTGTTGAAACTTGGTAAGTAGATGTATTATGTGAACCGCATTAGGATTTTCACACAATTTTTTTTTATAAATTCCTGGTTCAAGGTCGATGTCAAAAATAAAAAAACACCACTTACAAAACCACTTAAATAAAAAATGTATATTATGAGACAAGGATGTTTTGAGACTTGACTATTTTGCAACTTGGAGGTTTCGAGACTTGTATCTTATGAGATTTGAACTTTTTTTTCCATGTGGTTATTTTGCAACTTGAACGTTATGAGACTAAACGACATAATTTCGTAGCTCAGCTTATACATTCTCGCAGCATAGCACATCTCTGGTGGCACCTACGTCTCTTGTTGACTTGAATGACCCTGGCGGTTGAGTGTGTCATGCTCACTCAAATGTCTCGCTGATGGTGGCGTGTGTGTCGGATCATTTAGCTCCCTTCAAGATGGTTGAGCTGAATGGTGCTGATATATGTGTCATGTTCGTGAACGGGCGCTGTCAGTTGGGACTGGTCATCTCTTAGCTGCCACGGTTTATTTTAATTACGTATTGATATATTTTTTTCTGAATCGTCTTATTTAATTTTTACTATGGACACTTTTAACTTGCTACATGGTTCTCACATAATGTACCATCTAAGAATGAATGATGTAACAAAGATTCTGTAATAATTTTGGCGATCTAAAAAGAGTGTCCATGGAGTTTCTTGCCTGTTCTTCTCCATAGAGATCTACTTCTTGGAATGGGCATCTACGGTACTTTCACAGTTTTTATGTCTTGTGACTGGGACTTTAGCACCATAATTTTGTAGTGTTTAATAATACCTATTTTATTTGTCTTTGACAATTCAAAAGTGCCTGTAACTGGCTTAATTGAAATAAATGCTTTGATTTTGATTTTGGAAAGGCACCCTAAGACTAAGCGGTGAGCGGTACGATGGGCGGCGCGTATAAGGCATTAGTTACTTTGTTAGTACCCGAATTCGCTACTGACGGCACCTCGCACCGTGTTTCAAACATTTGATCTGATCGATCGCCGCGCTAAGTACAATAAAGCTTAATATCCTTACCTTATCATCAACGAGGAATCCCAGCTGGAACTTGGCGTCATGGTCCAGCAGGTTACAGTTGCCCCGGACAGTCGATATAATGATGATGCGCTTCTCTTTGCCCTGGTACGCCTCCACTGTGCCCACTTCTATCTTGTCATAGCCAACTTCGTTTAGCGAGTTCTTGATGTGGTATACCTGGAATACAGAGCAGAAGATAAGAAATAGTTATTTATGATACTAGTGCGGTAAGTTGGTTTTTACAAACAAGTAGACGAATGTAAGCCCGAGATGAAGTCGAGGGCTTACCATAGTCACGAGTTTGTAAATACCAATTTTCGCACGTGTGTCATACAATGTTTTTCAACACATTTGCGAGAAAACAGTACAATATGTAACTAAACAAACTTTATTTAGAAGTTTCTAATATGAAAATGGCGCGAATTTGCAAATGGCGCCACATGCACGTGGTTAAAAATAGAATTACATCTTTCGTCTCATTTACTCTTTAGTCTTCTTCTTATCGTGTCGATGACAATTTATAGCTTCCAAGGAGGTTCGATCAGTCAGGTTGTTTATTCTCATAATGTGAAACTCTTTGGTGGAGTTCTTATTTTTTTTAATGGAAATTAAAAAAAAACCGTAAAGAAAACGCACGGTGCTATACAACGGGACGTGCCGTAAAATAGGTACTTAGGTGAGAGTACCTATTTTACCGCACGTTCCGTTGTATGGTGCGTAATTTTTAACTTTCGAAAAATGTATACAGGCTTCGTAAACGCATTTTTCGAGCAAATGTGTTGAAAATAATATTATGAAAGCATTTTATTACAAATTCAGGTCTCACGTTAGTTTATTTTAATCCCCTTGTATAGTTATGTAAGTTTTGCCGCATGCAAGTCGTTATTTTAATGTTATGAATGTTAATATCTTAACTTTACTAGGGGGGGTGGGGTATAGGGATTGAACACCCCCCGTGTTCAACCCCTATACCCCACACCGGGTTAGCTACATCCGACATCTGTCTTACGACAGAACTCTAGGACTACAGTTCACACCAAGGCGCGACACGGCGCGACGTGACGCAACGATACTGCAAATGTGTATCTTATCGTGTAGTAAATTCAGTTAGATTTTGAGTCGCTATTAAAATGCAGCGCGGCGCCGCGCTACGTTGCGAAAGGTGTATCTTTTCGTGTACGAAATAGAGTTAGATTTTGAGTAGCTCTATTGAAATGTGCGCGCAGCGTTGCGTCTCGGAGTAACTTGACCCTTAGATAACGGCTATTAAACTAAAGTTATATATTTAAACGCAATAACACCTGCGTCGTCTTCGCAAAGATATTTTGAGGAACGAAAAATTCAGGTGCGAGCTGGACTATTTCTTTATGTCGCTCACCTGTCGTATGTACGGTGTGACGATCCCGATGTCATCCATGGGTACGTTGTGTACCGTCACCAGACGCTTCACGTACAGCTGTACTATGTTGCACTCCATCATGTTGAAGAAACTGTACGAAAATAAAATTTGTAAAAACAAACAAGTTTAAACTTTCTAACAAACGTATAGGTACGTGAACTTTTTAAATAACAACTAAAATCGAGTGGATTAGGCGCACAATGACATATTGACGTAAAATGACACTTTCGCAAAATATAGGTAGGTACCTTTTCCTTATGCCGTATTACCAAAATGCACACTATCAAAATGAAACTTTCTAAGTAGTCAAATAAAATTACTATTACTTTGTGGTTTTCATCTCCTTCTAGGTTATTTTTCTCCTTACCAAAACTGTCCGAGACGGCTCCTAATCCCGTCTTCGTGATTATTTTTTTAAGGAGCCCACTCTGATTTCGAGAATTTGGTATTATGCGAATGTGTCATTTTGTTAATGTGGCGTTTTGGGCTGTGACTTTTTGAGAGATTAAGCGTGTAATGCCACATTCACAAAATGTCATATTCTCAAAACGGACCCCTCACTTGAGACTTTAAGCGATTACGCCATAAAATGGTTAAAAATGGCCTATTTTATTATAAAAATTAATGAATATTGATGTTTCCATACCTAGGAGACTTGCCAATCTTCTGTTCCTCGGACAGCACTCCGTGAAACACGACAGCGCGGCTGTGCGGGTGCTCGCCCAGAATGTCGATGTTGCTGATCTCATCCTCTTTGGCTAAAGCCTGTTAATTATTCAATATTAATTAGCAAACTCTAACTGCTGACTGCTGGCCTTTTAGAGAGACTAAGAGTCACTCAACGAGCAATGGAAAGAGCTATGCTCGGAGTTTCTTTGCGGGATAAAATCCGGAACATGGATATTCGGCGAAGAACCAGAGTCACCGACAGGCCACATAGGACTAAGATAGGCGCTCGTAGAACTGACAACCGATGGGGAAGAAAAGTTGTGGCGACCACGGACCGGAAGACGCAGCGTAGGTAGGCCTCCCACTAGGTGGACCGACGACATCGTGAGGGTCGCGGGCAACCGATGGATGCAAGTCTAAGGCGGTCTAAGGGGGAGGCCTATGTTCAGCAGTGGACGTCTTCCGGCTGATGATGATGATGATGACATTTGAACCATCAGTGTCACAGTCACAAAACTTGACAGATTTCACTTGAATTTGTTCGTGGTAAAAGGGGATTTTATTCATTATAACTTACCCTGAGCTGTCCTTTGTAGAACAGTTTGTCAGGTATCTCGAGGATATCCGGGTTGGAACGGAAGTTGTTCCGCAGCATCACAACGTAGTTGGGGTCATTCTGTATGTCGCTGTAGATTGGGCAGGTCTTCTTCAGTCGCTCCATCAGGGATTGTCCTGGACAAATGTTTAACAATTACTATCTACGAATTAGGAAGAAGTGTGGTGGGCTGATCAGTGGTGTCCCAGTGGTATGGGCCCCGACCCACGAGTTGTACTTGTAGGTCGTGATCGTTTTAATTATTATTGACTCGATTTTGCCCTGGTGGTTGAGAGAATGTCATGCTCACTCAAATGTCTCGCTGATGGTGGCACGTGTGTCGAATCATTTAGCTCCCTTCAAAATGTTTGAGCTGAATGGTGCTGATACATGTGTCATGTTCGTGAACGGGCGCTGTCAGTTGAAACTGGTCATCTCTTAGCTGCCACGGTTTATTTTAACTATTGATTATTTTGTTCTGAATTGTCTTTTTTTTTGTAATTTTTACTGTGGACTCTTTTCTTGCTAAATCGTTCTCACATAATGTACAATCTCAATGAATGATGTAACAAATGTTTTGTAATAATTTCGGCGATTTAAAAGTGTGTCCATAGTTTTTTGCCCGTTCTTCTCCATAGAGATCTACTCTTTGGAATGCGAATCTACGGTACTTTCACAGTTATTGTGTCTTGTGACTGGGACTTTAGCACCATAATTTTGTAGTGTTTAATTACATTTTTATGTCTCTGACAATTCAAAAGTGCCTGTAACTGGTCCGCTTGATATAAATTATTTTATTTGTGGGTTCGAATCCAGGCTGGCGCCACTACTGCTCTTAAAACGGTGAAGGAAAACATCGTGAGGAAACCAACATGTCTTAGAACCATCAAATTCGAAGACATGTGACATCTACCAACCCATGAGTATTTAAATTGTAATCTTTTGTTTTAGATATTTTTCCATTGTAATCATACAAAGACATACCAAGTCCCAGATTGTGTGCGTTCCTGCAGATGACGACGGGCCCCAGCTGGTGAGGGTCCCCGGCCAGCACCAGCGCGCCGCCCGGCCGCAGCAGGCCCACCACCGGGATGAGGCAGGCCGGCTCACTGGCCTGGGCCGCCTCGTCGATGAACAGGTGAGAGATGTGGTTCGCTAGCCTTTGGGAACGCATGTGTCTGGAATACAAAAAAAAATACAACTGTAATTTTTTTTTAGCTCGGCGATCTCTCGCGCCCTGCATTGGTCGAAGCCATGCTGCGGGGCGAGACGGAGTGGGAAGCGGTCGCCTCCTTCTGCGAAGCAGTCATGCTAGCGATAGGATTTTAGCCAGAACAAGTCTGACAGTCCCTCCTGCTCTGCCCTGGGTGGGAGGACTCATTTGATGATTGTACCACGATAAAAAAAAAGCTATAGGCTTGCATCCAACTCGATCTTTAAAAGATCGTCTATCCACCTTGTGGGTAGACGCTACCCTTGCCAGTGCGTTGTCTCTATTCAAGAACGTTACCCATCAGTACTGCGTGTTATATGGCCTGCCCATTGCCATTTTAAGTTGCTAATTCGTTGGGCAACTTTGGTTTGTCTACGAATCTCCTTATTTCTGAGTCGATTACGCAGACACTCCGAGCATAGCCATCTCCATAGGTTACAATAGGGTAGTTTACTGCATAAATAAATATAAAATCTGTTCAGTCCGTCAGTTATGAGTATTGAAACATAATGATCCCGTATTTTTTTTTAATCAATGAATATTGACTAAGATAAAACGCTCCGAAATTCGGGAGTGGGACATATGACGTCATAACGCCTGTAAAATTATACCAACTGAGTGACGTTTTTTTAATTTTGGTTTACGTAACAAAATAAAAAATACGAATAAAATATTTTTTGATAATCTACTTTTCGGACGAATATTTTTTTTTTGAGTAAAATAGTCTATTTGATACATTCAATGTTTTTTCGAACTTCCACCGTTAATAATATGTAACAAGTTACCTAGCAAACTTAGCAGCATGTGAAAGCGTTGTGATGACGATACTGTGCGCCATAAAGTCCTCAATCATCACATGATGGAAGTCTTGGCGAGACTTGCCGTTCGAAAACTTCGCCAAAGACTCAGGAAAGGTTTCCCTGAAACACAAAGGAAATATTAATTTTACTGTTTAACTTATGCAATATACTGCTTCATCTAGAGCAGTAGTTCCCAAACTTATTTTTCTCGTGGACCACTTTCAAAATTTTACTGGTTTCGGTGGACCCCCTGCTGCTACATTTCTACCACATTCTTAAAGTCGCCAAAAAATAAAAATTGTGTCGCTGCTTCTGAGCTCAGCTGTCCCTATATTCCGATAGGTAAAATAAAAACGAAAAATGGTACATTTCATAACACTTTATTAATTAAAAGAATAGAATTACAAGAAAAAAATAATAAGGTAATATAGGTTCAGGTCAAAATTTTAATTAATGGGAAGGATGTAGGTATTTGATGGAGTGTCAGCAAATGATCAATGTTTGGCTTTATTTTTGTGAGCAATAACCGCAAATCCCCCCGCTCTGTGATTTATAATTTGCTCCTTTTTTTTGTTAAGAGGTTTATAACGGCACTAAAACTCCTTTCGACAAGGTATGACGAGGGAAAAGCTATTAAAAATTTCCTTGCGATTTCCCACAGTCCAGGATATTTTTCGGGTATTTCTGCTTGCAGCCAAAATGTTTGGTAGCCTTTTCTAAATTTCACCTTCAGCTCCTCATTGGTGCTTAGCTCGAGCAGCTCCTCTTGTAATATAACACTGGCCACTTCCGTTTCATCAAATGGATCTATGATCCATGGTGGTATACCTATCCATCGTCAGCATATCTTCAAACCTGGTTTTGAAGTCATCATGCAGGGCACTTAAATGTTGACTGTAGGTATGGATATCCTCATCAATACCTCCAACATCACCTCCGATAAGTTTGGAAATTTAGAGAATTCGCGCCGACTAATGTTTTGCTTCATATATTTCAATGAATGATCGAAGGTTATATCGAATACGCAAGTATGGACAAGTAACAGTCGCTTGCCTTATTAAAATATTATCTGCTTAGTTAAGTACTTAAAAAAATGTAGGTAGGCCCTTAAAAAAACTATGTTTACATTTTTGCTCTTTACTATCAAAAGCAGATAAATTTTCGTGGACCCCTATTAACATCTTATGGACCCCCATTTTTTGTTCACGCCTACGTAGACCCCCAGCAAGTCTCCCGTGGACCCCTGGGGGTCCACCTGGACCACTTTGGGAATCACTGATCTAGAGCTTACAAGTTCAATGAGGTTCATAGAGGCCAAAGGTTTTATATGAAGATGCGCAGGAAACACTGCACATCACCTCATTGGGCCTGCCTGATTGAGCAATGACTCAGTTCTAAGGGACTTTACCCATGGCGCGATGCGACGCGATTCCAACTACAAATGAAAATCAACCTTGCCACTAAGAAATAATGATGCAATTCGATTGACTTGACGTCGTCGTGGCGATTGTGTTTTGTTTTTCATCTACCCATAGATAACAACGTGTTTTATGTCATATGCAGTAGTGGTAAGGTTGATTTTCATTTGTAGTTGGAATCGGTCGAATTGCAATCGCATCGCGCCATGGGCGAAGTCCCTAAGTTTGTCACCCTCAGGTGGCTTACCACGACATCTTAAAGCGAGGGTAATTCCAGTGTGGGAAAGAGATAGACCTATACAAGTCGTCTAGCACCACCTCGTTCCCCGAAACGTAAAGGGCCATTGAAGGACACTGTGGATTTTAGTCAGTACAAGTCTGACAGCCTCCTGCCCTGCCCTGGGTGGGAGGACTCATTTTGGAACGAAGTTCCTTATCGCGCGTTGCGAAAGGGGGCTAGACGGAAAAAATTAAGACGAAAAGTTGTAACGACACTTTTTGCTATAGTAAGCTATTGTAAGCCGTGAGGCGTGCGCATGTTTCTCTGTCTGTCTCTCTCTCTCTTATAGAAAGCAATATTTTCGTTTCGTCTTTCTATTTCGCATTGAACAGTGTGGTGTCGCGACGATTATTTTTGTTGAGTGTATACAGTAACTTCGTTCCATCTGGGTGTCCCTTGACACCTCTCAAGTTTTTTGATGATTTTACCAAGGTAAAAAAAGTAAAATCTTTTGTACGGGAATATAGAAAAGTATTGTTTTAGACTTTTTCAGGACTTTTAAAAATTTTCTCTTCGTAAGAACCATCCTAAGGAATATTATAAAAAATAATTAGCTAAATCAGTTCAGCTGCTCTTGAGATTTGCGCTTAGCAACACATTCAGGGATTCATTTTTATATTATAGAAGATAAATAGATGTTCATACCAGGTTCTGAACTTGGAGTTGGCTCTCAGCAACCAGCTTTCTGCTTTAAACATGTGCGAGTACTTGATGAGCATGGAGGCCACGTGGTCGGCAGCCATGTTGGAGTCCGTGCACACCATAATGCGGTTCGTACGGTCTTTGAATACCAGCTGTGGGATATTAATGAGTTAGGGAGCTAAATCATGACGGGATTCGTGTATTTTTTAAACTAAAAATGAAAATCGTCCTTACTACTACGATATAATGATGCAATTCGACTGACTTACGTCGTCCTGGTGAGCGTGTTTTGTTTTGCATTTACCCGTAGATAACAGCACGTTTTATGTCATATGTCGTAGTGGTATGGATGATTTTCACTTGTAGTTGGAGTCGGTCGATTTGTGTCGCATCGCGTCATCAATAAGCTCCGTTAGTTATTGAGTAGCAGGGATAAAATAGAAGCATGGATCAGTGGTCAGTAACTTTTTGGTAGGCAAGGGCCGCAAAGCGACAAAATCAAGTTACGACATCGCATCGACAGGCCACAATTTTTTTATTTAAAACGGAAAGAGATATTATTTCCTTGTATAAAAGAAAATCTTCAGTTTACAAAAAAATTACAGCCGTAATTTTAGACAGATGTAATTTTTTTTTACCTTTCCCCGGACTTGTAAATTGCTTTTGTATCGTAGTAGAGTTTACAAACATAAAAAATTACATGCGCAAACACTTAGACCTGGAATAACCACTTGTAGGTTATATAAATCTACTGTGCAAATCGTGCCGCCAAACTGCCGTACTATATGGACTGTTATCCGATGTGTAATTGTGTAGTGATTCTCAATATAAACACAGGGCATTATAGTGCACAGAAATTATCCTCATTAATACCTTTTTTTTCTACCGAAATAGTAGTTTTTTATTCTTTTTCTTACCTGCAACACAGACTCAACGATGGTGACAGTCTTGCCGGTCCCGGGTGGTCCGTGTAGCAAGTAGGGCGCGGTGCCTGAGGTCCCGGTCACGATGCGCTCCACGGCACACCGCTGTTCCATGTTTTCTTCTACCAGCGGGTTGAAGAAACTGGTGAAGGGGAAAATGGATCTGAGTCAGTGTTGCGAGATTTATTTTTTGCCAAGTAATCGAAAGCGGGAAATGGTAAAAAACAACGTAAATTGTTATAGGTTTTAAAATATTTGTCTTTTTATTTGGGTTTAAATTACGTTTACGTGACAATACTATAGCAAAAATAGACATTGAAATGTTTTTCTTTTTATAAAAATAATTTATTTTTGAAACCAGATTTCCCTATAGTTAGGTAGTTGAGTCTTCTTAGACTTTTTTTTTTTTTTTTTTGCGTGGTAAAATCATCAAATGAGTCCTCCCACCCCGGGCAGGGCGGGAGGGACTGTCAGACTTGTACTGACTAAAATCCACGGTGTCCTTCAATAGCCCTTTATGTTCCGGGGTCACGGTAATGGTATAAGTCCCGCGACCCCGGCAGGCTTTGGCCCTCTAGAGAGGGGGCCCCGTCATTATGCTGACGCTCTTTGAGGCGCGCGTGGAACACAACGCGCCGTCGACCCGGGCATGGTCCATGGTCGGGCATCGAGTTGCCCTTTACTCGCCGCCCGCATGCCCGCGCCTACGGTGGCCGGAGATCGTCTGGCGACGTCCGTCGCCGTGGGCGTCCACCACTGCGGGTGGGGCGGAGGGAGGACACTGTCCTCTCTCTCACGCGGCCCGCCTCCTCCTTCGCGAGCATGACTGCTTCGCAGAAGGAGGCGACCGCTTCCCACTCCGTCTCGCCCCGCAGCATGGCCGCGACCAATGCCGGGCGCGAGAGGTCTCCGCCTATCGCCGCCGTGAGGACACGTCGGTGCTCTGCCCAAGCTGGGCAGTCTTGCACCGTATGCTCTACTGTGTCCTCCGGGCGATCTTCGCAGTGGTGACACCCAGGCGTTTCCTCCTTTCTCCTTAGACACAGGTACCTCCCGAAACTTCTGTGTCCGGTGAGGACCTGCGTCATGCGGTAGGTCAGGACGCCGTGACTCCTATCCAGCCACTCCTCAAAGAGGGGTCTTACCGCCGCGATTGCGGCGTGCCCGAGTCTTCTTAGACTTTAGAAAAATATAAAAATAGAAACAAAATCTACGTCATCCCCGAAAGCGGGACTAAGCAAGTCCCGCGCGGGACATTTAATTTTGGTTGAAAAATCGGGACGTCTGGCAACGCTGGTTTGAGTATACTCGAAAATTATTCGACAGGAACCTATTACCGGGTTATTGGGACAAACCCACCATAGTTACACTATTCTCAAACCACTGCAACTCCTGAAAGCTAGAATCAACAGTGACAACAACCAGAAAAGCGTCGAGACAATGAAGCTCGACGTGTCCCGGAGAATGAATTTACCTGTCTTGGATCCTGCAACGAAATTAATCAGAAAATAATAGCGGAGGAGTAGGAAAAATAAGTTTCCACTTCCCTCCATGTCAAGCAGGAGACAGAAGAAAAGAATGCCAATATATTATTACCGGATTAAACTATACCCTATGCGTTATGTACAGACGCCAGCACATCATCAGCCTACCTCAATCTGTAAAATTTCTTTAATAGATTTTAACCTTATCACAATTTATTTTATTTATTTATTAGCTTTATTTAATCCCTTACATGTATGTATTTCTTATCTACTATTATGTATGCTTATTTATTTATTTGTTAGTAATGTTAGTTTTGTTTTTAAATAAGGTTAGTATTGTTAGGTGTAAGGGCCGCCTTTTGCGGTGAAAGCCTCCTCCAAACCCTTCCAGGTGGCTCTATCATTTGCCCGTCTGGACCATAAGTTTCCGGCTATTTCTACGATGTCGTCACTCCATCTTTTAAATGGTCTACCCTTCCTTCGTTTTTTATATATTGGGTACCAATTTGTGATTATTTGTGACCATCTTTGATCCGTAGCTCTCTGAATATGACCAGACCATTTCCATTTTAGTGTCAGGACCTGTTTTACTGCATCTTTCGCCTTTGTTCTATTCCTTATCAGTGAACTTTTGACTCTATCTTTCAATTTGATGTTCATGTAACTCCGTTCTAGTCCTCTTTGACAGGTTCTTATTTTATTTAAGAGTGATTTTTTGAGGGACCATGTCTGGCATGCGTAGGTAAGAACCGGCGTTAGGCAGATGTTCATCGCTTTCGTTTTCAGTTTTGTGGGTATGCGGCCTTTGAAAATTTCCTTCATAGCCCAGTATTTACTCCACGTTTTCTTTACTCTTCGATCGATTTCTTTTTCTGTACAGGATTTTATTGAGATTAGATGTCCGAGGTAAGTATAATCTGCGACATATTCTATAGTTTGAGACTGTATGGATATAGGTATTTCTTCACGATTAGTCATTATTTTCGTTTTGTCCCAGTTGATCTGTAACCCAACGGTCTCACTGTGATGGCTAAGGGACTCTATCATGTCGTTAAGTTTGCGCGGGTCTTCCGACAGCAGTACTATGTCGTCCGCAAACCTGAGGTGTGAGAGGTACTTGCCATTGATTTTTATTCCCACATCACTCCAATCGAGGTTTCGGAATATGGATTCTAAGACTGCGATAAAAAGCTTTGGGGAGAGCGGATCGCCTTGCTTTACCCCCCTCTCGACTTGAAATGATGGTCCTCTTGAGTCTAGACGTACTCTTGTTGTGCTTCTCAAGTAAATAGCTTTAATAACTTCTATATAGTCGTGGTCTAGTCCTTGCTGGTTTAAAGCTTGCCATATAGAGTCATGTGAAATTGAATCGAAGGCTTTCGAGTAATCTATAAAAGCAACGTATAAGGGGAGGTCATATTCCATAAACCGTTCGATTATTACTTTCATTGTGTGTATGTGGTCATTGGTAGAGAGATTTTTCATGAATCCCGCTTGCTCTACAGGCTGGTTCTCGTCAATCTTCGTTGTTACACGTCTTAGTAGGGTCGATGCAAATACTTTATACAGACAGGATATAAGACTGATGGGTCTGTAATTAGATATCAGTTTGGGGTCTCCCTTTTTATACAGTAGAACTATCTCCGAGCATGTCCATGTTTCCGGTAGTTCTTTTGTTTTTAAAATACAGTTGAAGAGCTTAGTGAGTGGTTTTATTAGTTTCTCTTTCGCGGCTTTTATCATTTCGTTTGTCACTCCGTCAGGTCCTGGGCTCTTTCCTGCTTTTAGTTTTATTATAGATAGCTCTATCTCTCTTTCTAAGAAAGGTGGTACTGATTCTTGAACTGGTTTATTATTTTTAGGCATTGGTGTCTCATGATTTTTATTTACACGCGTGTAGAGATTCTTATAAAACTGTGTAGCTAACGTCATTAGGTCTTTCCTATGAGTGACGATGATTCCCGAGGCATTCTGGAGTTGTGTCATAAGATGCTTGGTACTTTCTAACTTTTTATAAGCCTTTTTTATTCCACCTGTCTCTTCTATGTACTTGCTGATTGTATCGAGTCTCCTCTTTTTAATGTTTTGTTTTATTTTTTTATGTATTGTTCTATATAGTTTACTCAGACTTTTCTTTTCTTGCCTAGTTTTGTTTTTCTTGTTTTTTAACATGTGTTTTTTGTTTTTCAGAGTTTTTATTTCTTCTGTTATAATTTCTTTATTTCTTTTCTCAGTTGTATCTTCAGTTCGTCTTTTGTAGCCTTTTAGTAAAAATGTCTCAATTTTCTTGTTAAATTGGTGCACGCTGTCGTTTTCGCAGTCGGACAAGGATGGCAGGTCTTCATTCGTAGTTTCATTGTCTGTATATGCTTTGCCTCGGTAGTGAGCTCGGGATTTTTTGTTTTTCTCTATATTTAAAGTAATTCTAATCATTCTGTGGTCACTGGGGTGGTGCAATTTGCTCATAACATTTACATTTTGTATACTTTTTGTGACGTTTGTAGCTATGAAGTCAATTTCATTTTTCGATTTTCCATCAGGTGTTTTCCAGGTCCACCGAAGCTTATTAGATTTTTTGAAAATTGTGTTAGAGATTTTTAAGTTGTATTGAAGACAGAATTGTATGAACGTTTCTCCTCTATCGTTCCTTTTTCCGTAGCCATACCTTCCCATTACTAATTCTTCATTTTCTTTGGGGTATCCTATTTTTGCGTTCATGTCTCCCAGAAATATTATATTTTTTGTGCATTTATTCATAGCTTTGTCAAGATTGGCGTAGAAGTTTTCTATTTCAACTGTAGTGGCTCTTTTCGTAGGTGCATATGCTTGGATTATAGAGAATTTCTTTCCGTATATACCTACTTGTAATACAGCAACTCTCTCGGATATCGCTATAAAATCATGTACTTCTGTATTATTTTGTTTCTTTACCAGGAATCCAACACCTTTCTCTCCCTTTGTTTCCCCATAGTAATAAAGAAGATATCTTCCCCTGTCTTCTATTTTATAACCCAGTCTTCTCGCTTCAGCTATACCGATAATGTCCCAATTAATTTGCGATATCGCGTATTCCAATTCAGCTATTCTTGCTTCATTTGCTAATGATCTGAGATTGAATGTAGATATATAATATTTTTTTAGGTTTGGAGGGTGGTCGTCTACAACCCCCGCGGTGACGAGCCGTTCTGGGGGAGGATTTATAGGTTTTGTGTTTGTCTTTGAGATATAACGTTTGTTTTTTGTTTTAGAGGGTGCAGTGTTTTCATTTTTCTGGAGTTTTCTTAATTGCTATTCATCAGAATCATTTGAAGAGTAAAGAGTTTCCCCTTCCTCGGGTTTTTTAGTTGAAATAACATTTTGTTTAGTGAAGAAGTTTTCCATAGAGCTCTGATTTTTTCCCATTTTATATGTTTGAGTTTTATTCTTTTTTATTGCTTGTTGTTGTGCGGTGTTCTTGTTTAAATCTATTAACTGGTGGGGAGGGGTTATTTCTAACTCTCTCTTTTTCCTAGTTTTTTCTGCTTCGGTTTTGTTTGTCTTTTCTTCTTCTGTTTTGCTGCTGTCTTTCATGGATGGTTCTCGAACTATAAGTTTGTCGTATCGCAGGAAGGCTATTTTTCCGGCTTCTTTCTCTTTTTTTAACTGTTCTTGTAACTCTTTTCGCGTTTCTAGGATTTGAGGTGGAAAATCTTCTTTCATATAAATAGTTTTCGTTTGTATATATTTCTTGTTTTTCAAAACTGTAATCTTCCTGCCGTGCGTTGTAAATGTTACGACGATAGGTCTCACTTTGTCTTTTAAGTATTTTCCCATTCTCCGGACCATCTCTAATTCTTTTCTGTCACATTCCAGCTTAAGCTCGTCTTTAATAGTTTGTAACACGGTTTCTTCCAACTCCTGATATGATTTTTCACCTTCTTGTACCCCAAAGAATATGACATTCCTTTGCCTAATGTGTTTTTCTATGGCACTAATTCTTTTGTCATGTTTGGAGTTAGTTTCCTTAATTTCTTCGAGTTCCCTTTGTAAGAAGTTAAAATTTTGGTCTATTTTATCATTTATTTTGCTCGTGATACTGGTCTCTAAATTCAGCAGTGATTCTTCAGTGTCTCTTTTAATATCTAATCTCAGTTCTTTTAAAAGTTTTTCAATTTCCGACATGGTGGCGCCCTCTGTTAACTTTAAGCCGTATTGTATACTTAAGCTCTGTAATGCCCTCTGTGAGTAAGGTGCTGTACTATGTGGACTTTTGAACGTTCTTGTGTAAGTATGCTTTGGAAGTAGTTTCCCTGAGCGGAGACAGATGTCGCTCTTCTTTGCTACTTCTTGTTGTTTAGGTCATCCGTTAGATGTCGTTGTGCGCCGAGTTTCTAATCGATTTTCGTGCTATGGTCTATGGGTGACTTTGACAGTTTGATTTTGTAGGTTATGTTTGCAATTTTTCGGTGTAATTTTAAACGGAAAACTATTTCTTTATTTTTAATGCACAAAATGTTCAAATTTTTAATGTTCACACGATTTCTAAAGCACATCGGCTAGTTTTTCTTTAAAATGTCATTGTCATTCACATCACTTCACCTCACTTTGTTTTGCAATTTTGTCCTTTATTTTTGGAATTATTCACTTGATAACACTTGTAGTCAGGGTCTCCACTATTCTGCACTGTTTTAACATAAGTTTGTCTAATCTTTGTCGTGATTACACTTTTAAAACTTTAAAATCGACGAGCGTTTAAACAGACAATGTTTACATCACCGCATACCCTCATAAGCCTACTAACCTTATCACAATAGTGGAAGGTTAATGTTCGATTGGTAAAAGCATGGTATAATAATATACTTCGGGTAAAAGGGGTTTAAAGATTTTACTATGGAGCGTGGCATACCTACTGCCGCCATTTTGATTTTTTTTCAAAATCGCGGCCAGCCATGAAACCTTTATAAATCGATAGCTGACATCAATAACAACAAAAAATAATATGACATCAACCCTCGTAAAGTGTCCGGTTTTTGAGATAATAACCGTGAAAGTTGATCACGTGACATTCACAATTCTAAGCTAATGTATGTGTTCGAATGTATCAAGATGTTAAAAATAATAACTTTTTGAACGTAATATGTATGTCGCATTATATCTGGATGTTATTTAAACATTATACGTCTGACATAATCTACTTTTTGAACTTAATAACTTATTTTTAGTAAAGTAAAGTGTAATTCTCCCTCGTAAAGTGTCCAGTTTCTGAGATATAAAGTGTTAAAGTTGACCACATTAATTCGGAATAACAGAGGCTTAATATTGTTTTCTAAAATATTTTAGTAATTGATAATCCTGGTCTGGGAGAAAAAGAAATACGTAGAATGTGCCAGCTGCTTCTCTTCCCGGGCAGACCGTAAAAGTCGGTCGAGGGATAGGGCAAAATGTAAGATCCATAGCCCCTCAGCTTAAAACTCTTTCAATGGGCAGCAGCGTTGGAAGACTAATAAGCTGAAATAAATGCGCTCGCCAACCCGCCTGCCAACCGTGGCGAGTATGTCAAAAACCATCCAATAGAAAATCCTTGGGTGAGGCCTTAATCCGGTAGTGGACTTTCTACGGCTGTTATGATGATGATATGCCTCATGATGTTTCTGCTTACTGTGGCCATCACAGCAATATGTTCTTCAATTTGTATCGAGACAAGCGTGTCATATTTTGCATAGATATTTTGATGATACAACTGTAATCTATATATATAAAAGAAAGTCGTGTTAGTTACACTATTTATAACTCAAGAACGGCTGAACCGATTTGGCTGAAAATTGGTGGGGAGGTAGCTTAGAACCAGGAGAAACATATAGGATACTTTTCACCTTTTTTTATTTCGTTTTATTTTATCCCGTTTCCGTGAGACGTGACATAAAACGTGGTATAATAAAACGCAACTGACATGGAATGACAGCAAAACGAAAAATTTAATAAATCAAAACATCAATTGACCGGTTGATGCGTTTGTATTGAGTTTCTAAACTTATTGTGCCGATATTATCATAATTACCAATGCCATGCCGCCACCAAGACGATCAAATTTTTATCCTGTTTCCGTGAGACGTGACATAAAACGTAGTAACACGATCACTAAGAAGGTATTGGTGCCGAAATTGTATAAGGGATCTGAATAAAAAGTACTAGGAAAACATGAAGAATAATGTTCATGCCGCCCGGCGCCCACCGATCTTCAATGCTAAAAAAGTATTTCGGTGAAAACTGAATACCCAAAAAATGTACTAGGACTGCATAAATTAAATACAACCATACGACGAAAAAACGCCTGGGTGTCACCACTGCGAGGATCACCCGGAGGATACGGTAGAGCATTCGGTGCATGACTGCTCCGCTTGGGCAGAGCACCGCCCCGTGTCCTCACGACGGCGACAGGCGGAGACTTCTCGCGCCCGGCATTGGTCGAGGCCATGCGAGACGGAGTGGGAAGCGGTCGCCTCCTTCTGCGAAGCAGTCATGCTATGGAAAGAGGAGGCGCGCCGCGTGAGGGAGAGGACAGCGTCCTCCCTCCAACCCAGCTGCAGTGGTAGACGCCTACAGTGACGGACGTCGTCAGACAATCTCCAGGCACCGTAGGCTAGAGCATGCGGGCGGTAATTATACCTATATAAGAAAGTTGTGTTAGTTACACTATTTTATACGTATAACTCAAAAACGGTTGAACCGATTTGGCTGAAAATTGGTGTGGTAGCTTAGACCCAGGAGACGACATAGGATACTTTTTATCCTCTTTTTTTATGTAGGTAGGCAAGTATGTAGGTACGTAGGTATGTAGGGGTAGGATAGGTAGAGTAAGTATGAGGTAGGTAGATAGGTTAGTAGGGTAGGTAAGTATGTAGGGGTAGGGTAGGTAGAGTAAGTATGTAGGTAGGTAAGTAGGGTAGATAAGTATGTTGAGGTAGGGTAGGAAGGTATGTAGGGGTAGGGTAAGTAGAATAAGTATGTAGTAGTAAGTAGGATAGGTAGAGTAATTATGTAGGTTTTAGGTAGAGTAGGTAAGTATGTAGGGGTAGGGTAGGTAGAATAAGTATGTAGGTAGGTAAATAGGTTAGTAGGGTAGGTAAGTATGTAGAGGTAGGGTAGGTAGAGTAAGTATGGAGGTAGATAGGTACGTAGGCAGATTGGTAGGGTAGGTAAGTAGGTAGGCAGGTGGGATAGGGTAGGCTGAAGAAAAGTTGAGGGTAGTTGTAAAGAAAGGTGGAAAAATTTTCACTGCTATTTATAATATTTATTAAAATTAAATAAAGTCATAATATAAGCTCTTTAATGCATACATATATATGCTAACATAACATACCCACCAGTGAAGTGTTATCTCCAAATAATACAGTACGGAACTAAAACAACACAAATCTTCATTCTTCAAGCAAGTCTGACTAACCATGGAAGCACTAAAAGATTCTTTATCGTAAATGATGACATTATATCAATCCAGAATGTCAAACTTTGAGGCAGAACTGCAAAAGAATCCTTCAAGACCAGGTGGCAGTAGCACTGACAGTCTGGTAGCGGACTTCACTGCGTTTAAGAAGTTCATTCTCGAAGCCGTGGGCTGTCTTCAGAAGCAGTTGGAGTCATTAGCGCAGGGGCTGGACAACTTGGAGATGCTTGGACGCCGGAAAATGCTGTTGCTTCACGGTGTCACTGAGCAGGCCAAGGAAGACACGGCTAAAGTAGTTGCAGAGGTTGTCCGCTGTCACCTGAAGCTGACCGACTTTACGGAGGCTGATATTAGGCGTTGCCACCGCATGGGTAGACAAACAGGTGCCAGCAAGCCCAGACCCATTCTATGTAAGCTGCGGGACGCTGGTGTCAGGGATGGTGTCTGGTTCGCTAAGACGAAGCTGAAGGGCACTGGCATCACGGTATCAGAGTTCCTGACGAGAACGCGGCATCGACTTTTCATGTCAGCGCGAGAGAAACATGGCGAAACCAATTGCTGGACTAGACAGGGCATCATTTATGTTCTTGGCTCTGATGGGTCGAAACTCAAGAGTCAATTCACTGGATGACCTCAATAACATCGAGCAGGTCAGTGATAAGGTTATGTCACCCATCGCATCGGCATTATCATCGTCGCTGTCTCGATCACCAGCACCGAAAAAAGCTCGACGCGCTGCCAAGAAGAAGTAATCCCGTGAAATTTGTAGGTACATTCATCGTCCGAGTAGCAGTTTCTATGTCTTTGACAAACCCTCTCTTACTGTCAATATTTAAGTATTATTACCTACATCTTTATTTTATTTATTTATTTGTTTTTTGTTTCACAATCGTGCACGTTAAGTTTTTTTTCTAATTTCAGATTTCAATTGATCTGTCATCTGTCAAACGTCTGGTCATTCATTTATTCGTTCAGAAACTAATGGCAGATTTACATTGAGTCAGTAACTGGCGTCAGTGCTGGCGCCGAAAACTGACTCATGCTATTTATACGAGGTCAGTATTTCAAGAAATCAATTTACATCCAGGTCAGCACTGACTCGTCAGTGGACCACAGACTAAATATCAGTGGACTGACGCCAGTTACTGACTCAATGTAAATCTGCCATGACTCAAGGATTTTCCATAGTTATAGAGCAGGGACCGAGCATTACCTCCCTAAAATTAATAAATTCTTAATAATTTCTCTAATTCTAGGCTGGGGAGGGCTTGGTCCATGCTTTGGGTCTATGGTTTTTCCTTATTTAGTTGTAGGTAATGCTTGTTATTTTATTTTTTTAAATGTGTTACTTTTATTTCTTTTACGTCGTTGTTTTAGTTTAATGATTATGGTAATTTATCGTTACGACACAACTGGCGGGTGGATATTATTACCCGTTAATTTTTATTTATCGTTTTATCGTCACATATATATTTGTTCACATTATATTTATTTATATATTTATTTTGTAATAATCTACCACACAGGGTCAATGCCAGCTAGCAATGATGGCAGCGACACTGAAAGTTTCTTGTCGACTCGCAGTAATGACAGTTTTGTTAGTTTTCCATCCCTTGCTGACACACTTCAGTCTCAGTTTTCTGATGTGCCTAAGAATTTTAATGTAGTCCATATAAATGCCCAAAGTATTCCAGCACATTACACTGACATGCTAGCAAATTTAGACTGTAAGAATATCCACGCTATCCTTGTTTCGGAGTCTTGGTTAAAGCCTTGTCTTCCCTCTACTTCCTATTCCTTGCCAGGTTTTCAACTGATAAGAAATGATCGCGCGCGTGGCGGTGGTGGTGGTGTTGCCATATACCTTCGTCCACACATTCCTTTCACAATCGTCGATATGTCTGCACAACCACCGCCGCAGAGTGCGGGCGAGCATCTCTTCTTAGAAGTAAATCTGAGCAACATGAAAGTTCTTTTAGGTGTCTATTATTGCCCTTCATCACGTATTAATTTCCTCTCCTCCTTTGAAAATATCCTTGAAAACCTTACACCTTCTTACAGTCACACAATTATCCTGGGGGATTTCAATACTTGCTTATTGAAAATCGATTCTCGTTCTTCTTCTTTTCGGTCAATTGTCGAATCATCTAATCTATCAATTCTCCCTTTGAGTGCCACTCACCATTTTCCAAATTGTAATCCTTCACTTTTAGATCTAGTCATAGGTTCCTCTCCTCAACACGTCAGCAAGCATGGGCAATGCGCAGCTGACATGTTTTCTTACCATGACCTAATATTCCTATCCTATAAAATTCGCCCTCCTAAGGCAAAACCGCAGATACTCTTACAGCGCAGTTTTAGTGGAATGAACGCGGATGATCTCCGAAGAGATGTTGACAGCATTGACTGGGCTCCTTTGTTTAGTGTTCAATCGATGGACGATAAAGTCAATCTACTGGCCGACAACCTCGTGCAACTGTACGATGTTCATGCTCCCATTCGTGCAGTTAAAATGAAACATCTTCCGGCACCATGGCTTACTGATGACATCCGAAAACTCATACATAAGAAGGCAGTTGCTAAAACCAAATTTAAGAGTCGGCCCACGCCGTTGAACCACGAACGCATGGTTGAAGCTCGCAATCACTGCAATAAGGTGTGTAGAGATGCCCAGCGACGCCACATCCACACCTCAGTTGAGAACGGAGATCCAGCTAAAGTCTGGAAATTTCTAAAATCCATGGGAGTTGGAAAATCACGCCAAGAATCTATTCCTAAAAACTTAGATATTGATCTACTGAATCAACACTTCTCAACTTCGTCCCACTGCAATGGGACCATGAAGGCAGCTACAATTAACTATCTTTCGAACCTTCCAACTCCGGATCATCCCTCATTTATTTTTAGTCAATTCACTGATTGTGATGTTAAGAAGAGCGTAATGTCAATATCATCGAACGCAGTTGGTGGTGATTGTGTCAGTCGGAAAATGATACTCCCTGTTCTCGATCAAATTCTGCCAGTCCTATGCCATATCCTGAACTATTCTATATCCTCCGGTGTCTTTCCTTCGATGTGGAAAGAGGCTAAAATCACTCCCTTACCCAAAAAATCAAATCCTACTTCCTTCTCAGAATACCGTCCTATCTCTATCTTGCCTTTCCTCTCCAAAGTCCTTGAACGCCTTGTCCACAACCAGTTAAGTACCTTTCTTTGTAAAAATAGTCTACTAAATCCCTTCCAATCTGGTTTCCGTCCCGGTCACAGCACCACCACAGCTCTAATTAACGTTACGGATGACATTCGATTAGGCATGGAGGAGGGGAAATTGACGGTACTTTGCTTACTGGATTTCAGTAATGCATTCAATACTGTCGATTTCGATATCCTGCTTGCCTTGCTTCGCTCACTTAACATATCTCCAACAGCGATTGACTGGTTTCGTAGTTACCTGTATGGCCGCCGGCAACGCATATGCATAGGAGAGTCGTGCTCCTCCTGGTGTTATACCTCTGCCGGTGTACCTCAGGGTGGCGTTTTATCTCCCTTACTCTTCGCAATATTTATAAATTCTATTTCCAAGAAACTTCTTTCTTCCTACCACCTTTATGCAGATGATTTGCAAATTTATAAGCAAGCTGTCCATTCGGATTTGTCTGACGCTATTAATATAATTAACAAGGATCTGGCTTCGATTTGCGAGTGGAGTGAAGCACATGGATTGCTGGTTAACCCATTGAAGACTCAGGTCATTGTTGTTGGCAGCTCAAGGATGATCCCCAAGGTAATTTGGTCTCAGTTACCGCAGGTACAATTCAACGGCACCGCTATTCCTCTAAGTCAGAAGGTAAAAAATCTTGGAGTTTGGATTGACCAAAATCTATCCTGGGGTCCCCAGATACAGGAAGTCAGTCGGAAAATTTTCGCATCTGCCAAGAGCTTGAGGAGATTGCGGAACTTTCTTCCGACTGCCACTAAAGCTGCGCTTGCACAATCCCTTTTACTTCCCATCCTTGACTACGCTGATGTCAGTTATCTTGATCTTACTGAGGCACAACTTGATAAACTTGAGCGACTTCAAAATTTCTGCATAAGATTTATATTTGGCCTGCGCAAATATGATCACATTTCTGAATTTCGTGTGAAACTCAAGTGGCTTCCTATACGTCTTCGCCGGAATTCTCATATCTTGTTTCAACTCTACAGTATTCTGTTCAATCCTAAAACCCCCTCTTATCTTAAAGAACGTTTCAAGTTCCTTCATGACACACATAATAGATATCTTAGGTCCTCGGAAAACTTGAGACTGGAGATGCCAATGCACTCTACGAGCTTTTACGACAAATCTTTTACAGTTGAAGCAGTGCGACTATGGAATACCTTGCCCATGTCAGTAAGGAGCGCACAAAACATGTCAATTTTTAAAAATCTGCTCAAGAAGCACTACCTCTCTCTCTAACCATGTGACTATTATGCTTCTTTTCTTTGTTTTCGTGATTATTACATATGTATATATATATATATTTATATATGTTTGTATGTGTATGTATGTATTTATATATATATTTTTTTATCTTGTTTAATTGGTTAAAATTGTACACCACAGTACTACCAACAGTATGTCTCTCTTTCTTCCTAATCCATCCAAAGGTTGTCTTGAAAAGATCGCTTTTAGTGATAAGACCGCCCATTGTGTCACCCTATGTTTAAGTTAAAATTTGTAATGTAATTACCTGTTGTATGGTGTGCATAATAAAGAGTATTCCATCTATCTATCTATCTATCTATCTGCATGGACCTGGATTTTTGTACCGATTTTCAGGGCAGGACAACGTCTGCCGGGCCCGCTAGTTTAGTATACAAACTTCGTCATAGTCGTCCCACTTCTTGTGTATTGTTTCTACAACTCAATGCGGCACAATTAGGCATTTTTTACTTTTTGTATTACCTCTGAATCCGAGAATATTCGAGCGCGGACTCATTAAAAGAAATCAAAATATCTCCTTTTTTTACACGCGAAGTAAATACACTTCCGGTACAAGCCAATCCAAGTCTGTAGTGGTCATAATTGTTGATGATAGGGATACAATGTAACGGCTAAGTTAGGGCTTCAGGTACAAACAAGAAAATTCGATATTTAAAAATGTGGCAAAATCTAACCATCCCTACCAAAATTGCAAAAAGTAAAGGTGACATGCCATGGTTATATTTATTAAATAAAAACATGACTAGGCGTCATGTTTTTATTTAATAATTTAATAATTAGACCAAGCGCGCACTGCGAAAAAAATCGTTCCGAAAAAAAAAATAGTCAATCTGTGAACAAAAGAAATGTACTACAATGCACACTGCGAAAATAAATCGTTTGTGATTTCACGAACATAGTTTGCGATTTCATTTCGCCATATAGAAATCGCAATGATTAAATTTCGTAGTGCGCGCATAGCCTAAAATTGTTTGATAGGCAATAAAATGTTCTTAAAACGGATTTTTTATTTTTGTATCCCTATTTGTGCCAGTATATTAGAAAGAGAGACAGGTTTATGCAACCAATAGGAGACAATTTTCGCGAGTTGACGTCAGTTTATTACGTTATATGCTTAAAATTAGAAATTGTAGTAACCACAGAACCATCACACAATATAAATGTAACGAGTACTGTCAGTTGTATTTTAGACTGAATGTTTAAACCTGTCTCATGTATTACATTTACATTGTTTAACATTAATTTATCGTATAACTATCGTATTGATAGTTAAATCACATGAAGATATTACATTCAAACAAGTGTAGACGGTCTAAAAATAAGTTATTAAGTTCAAAAAGTAGAATAAGTCAGACGTATAATGTTTAAATAACATCCAGATATAATGCAATATACATATTACGTTCAAAAAGTTATTATTTTTAACATCTTGATACATTCGAACACATACACTAGCTTAGAATTGTGAATGTCACGTGATCAACTTTCACGGTTATTATCTCAGAAACCGGACACTTTACGAGGGTTGGTGTCATAATATTTTTTGTTGTTATTGATGTCAGCTATCGATTTATAAAGGTTTCATAGCTGGCCGCGATTTTGAAAAAGAATAAAAATGGCGGCGGTAGGTATGCCACAAATCTTCAAACCCCTTTGACAGATCCGGGTAGGTTGACTTGCTAGCGTCTGTTCCTCTACGCCAAATTTTATTAAGTTTTGTTCAGCTGTTCTGACGTGATGGAGTAAGAAACAATCCTTCATTGATACAAACTTTCACATTTATAATATTAGGAACGAATTCGAATCGATAAGAAATGATAACACAAGGACCTCTCTATCTATGGTATGTCATATTTCAATGCATTCGTCAAGATTGAAAATAAATTTTCAAGTGCATCAAAGATATACTAAGCGACCATTACTCGTATAGGAACAAAACTGAGAAATGGCGCTATATTTTGACGTCATGTACGCCAATTAATTATTTTTAATTAAACGCATTAACGTATCCGACGCGTATCGTAAAGATTGCAAATTAAGCTGCGACTGGGATTTGAACCCGCTTCTTCTGGATAAGTACTCCACACTCGCAGCTGAATTTTTCTTTCCTCAAAACTCATTGTCATGTACGCTCTTCATTATCAAACCCTTTTTTTTTAAACATAGGCAGTCCCCGCCCAGGGTTTATTTAGTATTAGTATTTGTATGATTTCTATCTTATTGTCAACCAATCTCCCCTTTTTACCAAACCCTTTTACTCTTTTTTTTTTTTTTAGCGTGGTAAAATCATCAAATGAGTCCTCCCACCCCGGGCAGGGCGGGAGGGACTGTCAGACTTGTACTGACTAAAATCCACGGTGTCCTTCAATAGCCTTTTATGTTCCGGGGTCACGGTAATGAGATAAGTCCCGCGACCCCGGAAACCCTTTTACTCTAAACAATTTCTGAACAAAAACAGCTACCAAGTAAAGAAAAGTACGAACAATTGAACTCACTTAACGATCGGCTTGACAGTCTTGACCTTGGATCTCTCGTGCGGGAAGATCCGCGCCTCGTTTCCCTCCGCCCTCACATTGTGTACCGCGTGGTGCATGCGCTCCAGAGGAACGCGGGACATGAAGAAACGGACGTCGAACCGAGCCGCTGGAGAGAAGTAGTTTGTGAACCTGGGGGGGGAGGGGGGATGAGATGTTATTTGCAAAGATCCAAAGATCGGAATAGATACAGTTATTAAGGTTCATTGACCACAAACATATGGATATTCGGTGTATTCCCATTTCCCATCCAATACCAAGAGCTAATACCATTTGGTATTAGTTTATTTCCGAATTTGTTTTCTATTCCCAACGAGTACCACATTTTTTAAAATAAAAAATCTGTTACTAACGAATACCAAAACGTGACTTTTTGTACACTCAGCTACACAAATTACATAGCGAAGCGAGCTCGGGACTTGGGGCACTCCGACTCGGACAGGTTAGGTGTTAGGTTACTTTAAACCTTGCAAACAGAAATAGGAGCCCCGCAAAGCGGGGCTCCGTCGAGCTACCTTGGTAGGTTTGGACATAAATGGTATAGCGGGCTTTTTAAGATATCGTCGGTGTTCTTTGAATCTGTAGTAGGTCATTTTTACACCTTAAGTAAAATCACTCAAAGCATTTTAATTTTTCTGAACCTGACTGTACCTAATTTCTTCAAACTTGTTTTGGTATTGGTTTTGAAATGTGGTACTCGTTGGGAATAGAAACAAAAGTCGGAAATAAACTATACCAAATGGTATTAGCTCTTGGTATTGGATGGGAATAGATTGGATATTCCACGGGATCGAGACGCGTAATGTCGCCGCATTATGAAAACAAAAGAAAACAATAGCGTTGTTCTGCGCCGCTAGAATTCAATTCTTTACCAACAGTAACTTGTTGTCTCACTTCAAATCCCGGGACTTGAACAACTATTTAGACTTACAATTGGTTCAAGCCGCCAATAAGCGCCACATTTTCGTTGATCTCTTTCACAGCAGCTTCGAACATCACTTCGTCCTGATTCAACGGCTTTATGAACAACCGATCCCCTGCAATTACAAAATTAACTGTTAATATTTCAATAGCACTAAAACTACGGTTTATCTTTATTGAATTAAATTTTATACAGTAGAACAGCGGTTGGCAATGCGGACAAACACAAACGCCCAGACCCAGAGAAACTACTTATAGATTGAAAAAGAGTGTCCATGGAGTTTCTTCCCCGTTCTTCTCCATAGAGATCTACGCTTTGGAATGGGCATCTACAGTACTTTCACAATTTTAATGTCTTGTGACTGGGACCATAGCACCGTAAGTAACTATTTTTAAACTATTTAATTTTACTTTTGTCTTTTGACAATTCAAAAGTGCCTGTAACAGGCCTACTTGAAATAAACGATTTGATTTTGAGTCTCAAAAAAAGGAGGGAAGGTTTTTTGCCCAGTAGTGGGAAGCTACATTACCGATCATCAAGGAAGGGCGCTTCTCCCCGAGGCCCGGCACTTCCAGCGCGTAGCAGGTTCCGCTCATGTGATGCTTCATCACGAGAGGCACCCCCGACATGTTGTATTTCTGCACAAAACAAACGAGAATCATATTAGTAGGCCAAATCAGTTTAGCGAGCTTGCAGATGGCGCGACCTTCGATATCAAATCGATTGCCGATCGAATCGATAATCAAATCGCACGTATATGCCAATGGATCGACGCAATGCAATTAGTCAGTGAACTACGAAAATCCACCTTACTTCTATGACTTAAAGGCGCTGCAAACAAAATACAAAAGATGTCGCCAGTAATAAGTAGTTGCGCAATCGAATTTCGAACAGAATCATGTGAATTGTCATTAGCACGTACATGCAATTCGAAATCGAGCAGATCTGTGAGCAATATCGTCAATACGTGCTCAACAATTGTCCATATATTTTCTTCGGCCGAACGTTTGTGCGATATCTGACCGATTTCGTATTAGGTGCGTCCACACAGAGCGAGCAGCCTCGCGAGGAAACTGCCTCGCAAGGCTGCTTGCTGTGTGGACGCGCCTATTGTTTCTCGACCGAGGTACGAAACCATATACGCGAGCAAAACAAAAAGCCGACACTGGATGGCTCGGGCGCTCGGTCGCTCGACCGCAGCAGTGCGCGCGCTTGCCTCGGCCGAGACACGTCCACACTAACCGAGCTGCTTCGCGAGGCTGCTCGCTCTGTGTGGACGCACCTATAGATACAGGCTCGCTTAAACATAAAGCGCATCAAAACTCGGGAGGGAGTTAGGAATCGTGACGTCAGAACTAGAGTCGCACCTACTGAAGTCCCTTTAAGGCTGCGCTAGTGTCTATGTCATTATATCAAATTGCGTTATAAAAATGTAATGATTCCCGCACGGAACAAATATTTGTATGACCTACAAATAGTTGTTCCGGGTCTGGGTGTTTATGTATGTGAGTTTCTATGTTTGTAAACGCACCCACGACACTGGAGGAATTCCTAGTGTGGGCAATGTTTTAAAAAAAAAAGTACCACGAATTTTCCGCAGGGCTTCAGTTGTGTCGCGGGCTCTATGTCAAAAATCATACCAGGAAGTGACGTGTTGGGAATTTTAAAAGCGTCGTATCTTCGTTTAATAAATGAAAAATACGGGCCAAATGTTTTTGATGAACTAACTGAGTTACTAATTATATTTTATCGGTCATTATGCCTATTGTAGACAGCTGGTACTTCAAAAGAAAAAAAACATGACACTATATAGACTACACATGGAAGCTTACCTTTATATTAACTCGAATGACGGTCTCTTCATACCACAAAATATTGTGGAAGAATTTCACGTAATTCTCCTTTGTAACACCTATGCTCAATGTTTGTCTGAAAACAAAAAAAAATAACTTCAAGGCTTGGAAGTTTGGACCACAATGCACACCTCAAGTCTTGGCAAACGGTGTTTCATGTCCATTCTTCTCTATAGAGATCTACCCTTTGGAATGGGCGCCTACAGTACTTTCACAGTTAATAAGTCTTGTAACTGGGACTGTAGCACCATAATTATTTTATGTCTACTGACAGTTCAAAACGGCCTGTTCTATTTGGTTTGATTTGTGCTACATCCATTTTTAACCTTCTTCTTTTTCATCAGCCTTTAATTTTCTCATTGCTGAGACACAGGCCACCTCTCTGTGAGAGGGAGTGGGCCATAATCCACCACGCGGGCCAAATTCGGGGCAATGTAGGTTCTAGGACATGCGGGTTTCCTCACGATGTTATCCCTCACTGATTTGAGAACAGTGGTGATGAAATAAATTACACAAATCAATATACCTGGGTGGTTTCCACCCTCACAATAAAGTCGGGGCCGATACCACTGCTATGTATTTTCATCCTTATGCTCTACGTTATAAAGTAAAATATTCTCCAACTACGTACCTCAGATCCTCTGCTAGTTCTTTTTCAGCTTGAGTTGCGTTCTCCGAGGCTTTCAAGCCGTTAGCAAAGATTTGTTTGCAGCTTTTTGGTATAAAGAAGACATCGTCGTTTCGACTGTAAGAAATAAGCCAATTAAGTTTCTATTCATTATGATTATTAATTAATACTAAAGTAACAATTTTTTTCCTTCATTTTCTTTTCTATTGTAGTGTGACTAAACAAAATGTTTTACTACCTAATTAAATTCGACTTTTTGTTTTATTATTTATAAGTTATGTAGTCCGATTTTTTTATTAACAGAAATAAAAAGATCTATACTTATATTGAGATAAAATTCGTTTTTACGAAGGAGGTAATCTCCAGAATGAAAATGGTCTAATTATGAATAACAAAATCTGGTTGGAAGCTACATTACTTCTGAGTGCTATAAATCGTATATAGAACATGCATATTAGGCGAGCTAGCAAGAAGGAAAAAGTAATAGCAGTGAATAAGACCCGTGGGGTTAATCACTAAACAAACATACAAACATGTACCTAAATTAATTATTTGAAGCGAAGCATAATTTTATTGTAGCTAGGTTGCTTTTCGTTGATTGTTTCTTTGGCGCCGCCTCAAAATTTATTTTTAGCTTTTCAGTTCAATCTTTCGTCGGTTTGATTTTTTTGTTAAAAAGTTATTATTTTTAGCTTTTTAGTTGTATACCATGATTAGAGTGTTTAACACATGGAAAAACCCGTCTTCCCTTTTGTCATTGTCAACGTAACCGTCACAGTAATTAGTATTAACTGTTGAGGACCTGTAACTTGCAACTAAAAACTCCACTCTCAGACTGTCAACGACTGTCAAATCCCAACTATGTTTAAAGTTCTTATCATGATGAATGAAATGAGCCCAAATACGATATAGTTGCTGTTAACTGTTGAGGATCTCTTGCTACTGCCTTCTGTCCTCATCATCAGACCCTCGATGACAATTATACTCCAGCTAGGTCTAAAATTTTCATCAAGACTAATGAAATGAGCCCAAACACGATGTAGGTGCTGTTAACTGTTGAGGACCTCTTGCCCCTGCTTTCCGTCACCATCCTCAGACCCTCGATGACAATGATACCTCAGCTGGGTCTAAAGTTCTCATCAAGCTGAGTGAAATGAGTCCAAACACGATATAGCTGTTGTTAACTGTTGAGGAACTCTTGGGACTGACTTCACAACATAACAGGGATCTGGAGTTGATCTGATGATGGTGACACCATCATGTTATCTTCTCCACATCTCTGCTATATAGTAATGTCCTCAGAACTACATATGTTAACTTTATTTCAAACGAATCGGTTCACAACTGAAAATTCTGTAGGAAAGTTGACAATCAATTCCTTTTTTTCTACCCTTAGAGGCCGATTTTAGTTTTGAAATTAAAATGGGACCAACTTTGAGATATACTCTTTCCAACAAAAAAATAATTTTTGAAATCGGACCACGCTGGGAAAAGTTATGCGTGGTCATACATAAAAAAAAAACCTCCTCCTTTTTTTTTCGTCGGTTAAAAATCTGGTTGGAAGCTACATTACTTCTGAGTGCTATAAATCGTATATAGAACATGCATATTAGGCGAGCTAGCAAGAAGGAAAAAGTAATAGCAGTGAATAAGACCCGTTGGGTTAATCACTAAAATTTCACCCAAATAAAATTGTGATCGAAGCTAGTACGAGTATGTATTAACATAAAAACATGAAGTGTAAAAAATAAAATTTCTGCTACACGAGGGATGATGGATGGAAATAGGTAATTAGGTGCGTACAAACAGAGCGCGCAGCCTCGCGAGGCATTTGCTGCGCGAGGAAACTGACAAGCGAGGATGCTCACTATGTGTGGACGCGTCTATTGTTTTTCCACCGAGGCACGAAACGATATACGCGAGCAAAACCAAAGCAGACACTGGATGGCTCGGGCGCTCGGTCGCTCGACCGCGGCAGCGCTGTCACTTGCCTCGCCCGAGACACGTCCACACCAACCGAGCTGCTTCGCGTGGAAAATGCCTCGCGAGGCTGTGCGCTCTGTGGGGACGCACCAATTGAACACAATTATGTTCATTTTTTTTTTAAACATGAAATGTAGAACGAACTTGTATCGTGGATGTGTTTACAACATTTCACCTCACATACACAACCATTTAGACTGGGAACAACTCCCTGTAGCCCTTACAAATATTTGTTACGTCGCCTATCCCATAGTCAGGTAACGCATTTGTTTTTTTTTTTGGGATCGGCGGCAATTTTTTCTGAACCATTGTTTACATTGGTCACGAATCCACAAATTATATTTGCGTTAAGCGTTACTGACAGACATTGATACTTTATGTAAGTATCGAAGTTTGACTTTTGTATTATCACACCTTATTTTGTCGCTCGTGGCTATTATTGGCGCGAGACATATATTACAATGCAAGTGTGTGCGCAGGCACAGGTGCATTCTCTGTTTCTTTTACTCTTATAGTCCGATTTGTCGTCAATCGGGGGTACCATACCACCAACTCCCATTCTACGCTATAGAAAAAATTGTGTCTTATAGCTAATAAAAGGCTCTCCCCTTATTACTGCCATTCAAATTGCGGCTTTCGTCAGATACACATAAAGTTCGTTTCCCTATTGACGCTCATTTGGGAACTACAATGACTTTACTTGTAATACGCTGTGTGCGCGATGACAGCACCTCCTATTGACCACGTTATTTGAGGACATAAGATCTGCTAATTCTTGCCTAAGCTAGATATTTTGCGATCTCCGGCCACCGTAGGCGCGGGCATGCGGGCGGCGAGTAATGGGCAACTCGCCACCCGACCATGGAGCATGCCCGGGTCGACGGCGCGTTGTGTTCCACGCGCGCCTCAAAGAGTGTCAGCATGATGACGGGGCCCCCCTCTAGAGGGCCAAAGCCTGCCGGGGTCGCGGGACTTATGCCATTACCGTGACCCCGGAACATAAAGGGCTATCGAAGGACACCGTGGATTGGATTGGATAGTCAGTACGAGTCTGACAGTCCCTCTCGCCCTGCCCTGGGTGGGAGGACTCATTTAATGATTTTACCACGCTAAAAAAAGCTAGATATTTTGATAAAACATTGTCGGCATGTTATTAATTAAAAATAAATTAAACAAAAAAATAATCAAAAGGTTGTGGTGCATATTAAACTTGACACGTACGAGTACGTCACTCCGTTGGTGTCCCCAGTTAAAGTCCGGTCGCAGAGCAGGAAGAATTTCGTACATTGACCTATTATTACCTGTCCTTGTCACTCCCGCGTAAATATAATGAGTCTCGCTTGCACAGATGCAATGACCGCCGTCCTCAGGGATTGTAAACCTTTTACCGATAGTATGCTCGCTATGGTTACCTTTTACTTAATAGAAAAATGTTTGTGATCACTGTCAGTAGGTAAAGAGGTCAATGTACAAATTCCTCCTGCTCTGCGACCGGACTTTAGTTTCACATCTCTGTCACAGCGCTACGATCGATTTTATAATCCCCACCACCTTAGTACACAGCGTATAGGCTTATTTACTTACTCAAGGGAACTGGACTTGATAAGTTGCTTAGCCCACACTCCTTTTCTTTCGTAGGGACTTATTATGTTATCGTGCACTGTCTGGCTCGCCTCGACGAACACCACCTGAAATTAATTGGTTGATTTAGGTTTCTAACGGAAATTAATTGTGTAAAGAAAATACAATCTCTCGCTGACACTTCGAGGAACAGTAAATGCGAGAGAGCTCGCTGTCCGATCAAGGGCCCGTAGTTTTCGACGCGCTGTCTGCACTGTCAGCAGACTGACGACGCCTCCATAGGGGCAAACACTTGCCAGGGTCGCGGAACCGTCTGCAAAGGTAACCGTGACTCTGGAACGCAAAGGGTAAGTGAAACAACAGGAATGATTTTTAGTCAGTAATAGTCCGACAGTCCCTTTCGCTCCTCCCTTTGATGATTTTACCACCCAAAAATAAAAGGTGAATGTGGTGAATGCGATAGTTTATAATATTTTCCCATGAACCAGCTATAAATATTACCCCTATCCTCGGTGATCTAGTTTCCTTTTCGCCCCTAGTGGCCTCGAGTGGCTGACAATTCAACATATTTTTTTTGTGTCCATGATGTCTAAAAAGGTCGCTTTAGCAGAATCAATAAGTACGAATTGCACAAAATTCTACTCTATTCTACGGCTAAAGAAAAGAATTTTCCAATTTACGAATCTTGTCGCAATTCATTATGATCCTGCCCCTGCAGTCTCGACATTAGACAGCGACAAAAATCGGTCGCTAAGTCGTATCGTTGTCAAATTCCTTTAATAGATTTTCAAATTTATTTCGAAAGTATAAGGTTGAAAATCTACTAAAGAAAGACATCGATTAGACTTAACGACCGATTTTTGTCGTTATATTTGTCGAGACTGCAGGGCCTGATAGTGTTGTTTTTAGATCCGTATATTTTCTTTACTGCTCAAAGTTATAAAATTACAATATGAATACAACATTTTGAGATTTATTTTACTATGCGATAAGAACGTTCTTAGTCTGAAGAAGATTGTCAGAACAAACCTTTTATAATGAACTTGACAATACCGATAAAAACGTTATAATTTGAACCTTATTCTAAAAGTTATACTTACCACCGTCGACTACATACGAATAATTCCGATCATTCGTCGTATGTGTATTCATCTATAAACTAAACGCTTATTTAAACTGCCATAACAGCCATATGCATGGAATACGAGATTACTTTAAATATGTATTAGCAATATCTTCACATCCTTTAAGCAAGAAATACAAGGATTACCTGTGTATTGTTTAAACGTGCGCCATTTTTTATGTAAATTAGCAACCTGCCCCGGTTTCGCTCAGGTAACAGAATAAAGTTCGCAATTGGCATTTTTTTCTGACAAATTCCACAGTTATTCTTAAATATATATAACTCAAAGTTGACTGTCTGACTGACATAGTGACCTATTTATTTATTTAAACTTTTACGTACAATTGTGTTACATAAGACGGACTTAATGCCACAAGGCATCTATCAACGCACAGTCCAAACCACTGGACGGATCGGGCTGAAATTTGGCATGCAGATAGATGTTATGACGTAGGCATCCGCTAAGAAAGAATATTGATCAATTCTACCCTCGATCGGATAAAATAGGGGATGAAAGTTTGTATTTGTTATCATAAACACAAGCTGTTCCCTACGGTTTCACCCGCTGCTCGGCTCTTTTTGGTCGAAGCGTGATGTTTTATGTTTTATGCGTTAGCAAAAATATTTTTTCAATTCGAACCAGTCGGTACTTCCTGAGATTAGCGCAACCAAACAAACTCTTCTGCTGTATAATATTAGTATTATTTTTTTCTAAACCACTTTTAATGAAACCGTATTTAAATCCGTTGCGAAGTTTTATCCAAACCCCGATCCGTTTTATTTGACGACTTCTTTTGATTGGACATCTATAAACTTATTGACTCTGATAGGCAAATTCGATTAGTTACAGGCAAAGATCAAAATAGCAACTGTGATAGAATATTAATATTAACAGACGGTGGAAGCGAATTTATTTCATACTTTGTAAAGAAGATACTAGCGGCCCGCCGCGATTTCGCGCGGATTCAAATTTTCGATCTATCTGGCAGGCTTCCCGAAAAAAAAAACCTATAAAACAAACCTTGTCCTGACAATAATGAACAAAACAAAAAAAAAAAATAGTTCAGTATTCAATTTTGGAGCGTTCGTAAAGAAGACTATGTAAGGATATCTTTATCATTAATCACTTCACCAATTAGTGGGAAACCTGTTTAAAATCCGTTCAGTAGTTTTTTAGTTTATCGCGTTCAGACAAACACGAGCGGCCTTTGTTTTATAATAATATATACTAGATCTTGCTAGCGGCTTCGCCCAAGTGTATCTCGAAAATTATCCAACGGGCAGATAATACTGGGATAAAAAATATCCTACGTGATTCACGTAATTCAACTTCGACTTCCTGACTGATGTTATAACTATCTGTGTACCTACTAAACATCCGAATCTCTTCAGAAACTTTAGCGTGAAAAGTAAACTACTTGTTCATTCGGGTTATAAACTATCTGTGTACTAAATTTCATCCAAATTCGTTCAGTAGTTTTTGTGTGTAAGAGTAAACAAACAGATACATAGACTTTCGCATTTATAAGATTTTACAATCACAATTTATGCAGAGATTAGATGTATGACGTAGGTAATGTAGGTATCGTATGCAATCATTAAGAGTTGATTGAACCAACCATTGAACCATTTTAAGAGCTGTTATTTTAATCGGTTTTTATTTTGACTCAGACAGGAAATTCAAACCTGTATTGTAGGTAAAACCAAATACAGTATAAACTCCATGTAACGTCACTCGATTTAACGATAAGCTCCCTAAATCGTCGAAATCACTCATCTTTGGTTGGTTTAGCTTGTTTTCCATACAATGATACACTCCATATAGTATTACACCCACTCTTAATAACGACAACTATTAAGTAATAAAAAGTATCTTTTAAGTTGCCAAAATCAGTGAAAATCGCGCAGCTGTGTACCTACGTTCTTTTGTCGCTTTATTATCCAAGCCTATAATAAACAACGACTGTCGGCATCATGCAAACCAAAATTTCTAAGAAATTCGTTCTTTTGTTTACAAATTGGGATTGCTTGCACGTGTTGACTGTTGTTAGTAGGAGTCATGGATTATCTATACGCTATCAAATTATTCTTAGTTACTCACAAAAATACAACAAAATTACTGGTGCAGCAATAGACGTCAGACAAAATTAACAGACTTTACGCAATAGTGTTCAAATAATAGACGTCAGACAAAATTAACAGACTTTACGCAATAGTGTTCAAATAAGAATTGTTTTTTACGTAATTACTAACGCTAGTCTGAAATAAACTTTTTCTAATACAGATTTTTTTTCTCTCCATTTAACGACAACTCTCTATAGCGTCAAAAAAACTTTTTCAAAAAAAATGTAACCGACTTCCCACAAAAAAAGTTCAAAATAACCTACAAAAAAACTGTTCTTTCGAAAGTCGATGACTTTCTTTTTTATTTCATTGACTTTTTGTCACCGACTTTCGAAAGAAAAGTTTTTTGTAGGTTATTTTGAACTTTTTTGTGGGAAGTCGGTTACATTTTTTTTTAATTTTTTTATTTTATCCTTTTTTGTTTCAACATTCAACCCTAATTATTGTCAAACACATAATTTTCTTACATGTACACTAAAATATTGTAATCCGTAGCACCGGTAATAACATCGCCCATGTTTGTAGGTACTCTTACACAATGAGCTAAAAATAAAAACTACTGCACCAAACTAAATGAACATTTTATGGGACCAAATGGCAGATATACTGTATCGCACAAAAAAGGAATCATCGAAATCGGACCAGAAACCTCGGAGTAATCGGTGTAGACAATGTTGAAAACTTTTTAGGATTTTGTTGATTTTTCAAAAAGTGCTGGTCTGATTTCGATAAAATTTTAATGGGACCATTCGGGAAGTATACCCTTTCCAACAAAAAAAGAATTTTTCAAATCGGTTGGTAAACGACGAATCCGAATTGAGAACCTCCTCCTTTTGGAAGTCGGTTAAAAAAATATATTTAAGATCTTCTCAATAAAAAATGTAACCAACTTCTAAAAAAACACAACCACTAAAAAGGGTAAAATAACCTACCTACCAAAAAACTTTTTTTTCGGAAGTCGGTGGCTTTGCTTTTTTATTTCATTGATTTTTTTGCCACCGACTTCCGAAAAAAAAGTTTTTTGGTAGGTAGGTTATTTTACCCTTTTTAGTGGTTGTTTTTTTTAGAAGTCGGTTACATTTTTTTGAAAAAACTTTTTTATTTTCCCTTTTTGGTTTAAATATTCAACCGAAATTCTTGTCAAAAACATAATTTTCTTACTTATGCACTAGAATTTTATTATCCTTAGCACAGGTTATAACATCGCCTATGTACACAATAAGCAAGAACACCAAAATAAATGATTGTTTTATGGGACCAAATGGCAGGTATACTGCATCGAACAATAACCCATATGGGTCATTAGTATAAACGAATTAAGTCCAAATACAAGATAGCTGCTGTAAACCGTTGAGGAGTTCCCTGAACTGTTCTTCGTCTTCATCATCAAAACCTTAATGACAGTAAAAACCCATCTGGGTGTAAAGTTCTCATCAATATAAATGAATTAAGTCCAAACACAAGGTAGCTACTATAAACCGTTGAGGAATTCCCTGAACTGTCCTTCGTCTTCGTCATCAGACCCCTAATAACAGTTACAACTCATCTAGGTGTAAAGTTCTTATCAATACAAATTAATCAAGCACAAACACAAGGTAGCTGCTGAGAATCGTCGAGGAGTTCCCTCGACTGTCTCTCGGTTCCATCATCAGATATACTCCAGACCTTTATTAAATTGTAGTGCTTTGAAATACTTAACGAAAAAAAATAATTCACCAAATCAGTCGACGCCTACTCCTTCCTGTTAAGGAGTTGTTGAACCTTCCATCATCAGCTCAGCTACATGAGATGATGATTACTATACGCAAGTACTTAAATTACTTCATAATATTTGCGAAAAACGATGTGTGGGCCTATAAAATTTGAGGGTTGCCCTCGATTTCTCCAGGATCCAATCATCAGATATTGAAATGGTGATAATGGGACCACACGGGAAGCACCAGCTTTCAAATAAAAAAAGAATCATGAAAATCGGTTCACCCAGTCGCAAGTTATGAGGTAACAAACATAAAAAAAAAAAAAAAATACAGTCGAATTGATAACCTCCTCCTTTTTGAAGTCGGTTAAAAACATTCAAAGTAACGATCATTATAAGTCTTCGTTTTTACTTTTGAATGCCATAATCGAGAATCAATACTCATATCAATTATTTATTTAAACCCTAAGTGCATATGTGGCCTTTTAAGAATTATTCAAATCGGTTGGTAAACGATGAAGTTATGCCCGAACAAACATTAAAAAAAAATATAAACATCCGAATTGAGAACCTCCTCCTTTTGGAAGTCGGTTAAAAAAAAATATTTAAGATCTTCTCAATAAAAACATTCAAAGTAACGATCATTATAAGTCTTCGTTTTTACTTTTGAATGCCATAATCGAGAATCAATACTCATATCAATTAGGTATTTATTTAAACCCTAAGTGCATATGTGGCCATACTGCCCTGGGATCTGGAGGCGACTGCCCTCCAGCGCGTCTATGAGTGGCGCGTGGAGGCGCAGCGCCGGGGTGTATCCCCGCTGCCTCGAGAAGTCGAAGCGCGGCGGGAAGAGCTCCGGCGCGATCTCAGGGCAGTATGGAGGGGACGACTGTCGCTACCGACGGCCGGGCACGCCGCAATCGCGGCGGTAAGACCCCTCTTTGAGGAGTGGCTGGATAGGAGTCACGGCGTCCTGACTTACCGCATGACTCAGGTCCTCACTGGACACGGAAGTTTCGGGAGGTACCTGTGTCTAAGAAGAAAGGAGGAAACGCCTGGGTGTCACCACTGCGAAGATCGCCCGGAGGACACAGTAGAGCATACGGTGCAAGACTGCCCCGCTTGGGCAGAGCACCGACGTGTCCTCAACGCGGCGATAGGCGGATACCTCTCGCGCCCGGCATTGGTTGCGGCCATGCTGCGGGGCGAGACGGAGTGGGAAGCGGTCGCCTCCTTCTGCGAAGCAGTAATGCTCGCGAAGGAGGAGGCGGGCCGCGTGAGGGAGAGGACAATGTCCTCCCTCCGCCCCACCCGCGGTGGTTGGCGCCCATGGCGACGGACGTCGCAAGACGATCTCCGGCCACCGTAGGCGCGGGCATGCGGGCGGCGAGTAAAGGGCAACTCGCTGCCCGACCATGGACCATGCCCGGGTCGATGGCGCGTTGTGTTCCACGCGCGCCTCAAAGAGCGGCAGCATAATGACGGGGCCCCCTCTCTAGAGGGCCAAAGCCTGCCGGGGTCGCGGGACTTATACCATTACTGTGACCCCGGAACATAAAGGGCTATTGAAGGACACCGTGGATTTTAGTCAGTACAAGTCTGACAGTCCCTCCCGCCCTGCCCGGGGTGGGAGGACTCATTTGATGATTTTACCACGATAAAAAAAAAAGTGCATATGTGGCCTTGAAACCTTTTCTTCTACAAAACAATGGATCGAATCGTTATTGAGCGATGCATACGTTTATTGAGGTTTGCGGACCAAGCTTAAGACTTTCTTTTTTACGTCAAATGAGTCCCCACCCAGGGGAGGGTCTTGTGTTTAAAACTTTACTATCTACGTAATACCTCTAAGAAACTGTATTTACTAACGCTAAGGAAAACCTGACATAAACTAGCCGAAATCTAATAAAAAACAGCGGGTCTTATTATTCTACTGGTCAATTCAGTCTTAGGCCCAAATAGAACGTTACTATTAGTTTAACCTTTGTTCAACCTAAAATAAACCTTATTTCCCTACAGTTAATGTTCTAATTTTTTTTTTGTCAATATTTTACATTTATTTTTCAATAAGTACACACTACCTTTAAAAACTGAAAATAAAACTAAAATATTTACTAAAATAACTAAATTAAAACTAAAATTAAATGTTCTAATTTGTATGACAAGCTTGGCCATTGTCGTTTATGTATATGCAACTCAACTTCATATTGATAAAGTTTACTTTCGGATGGTAACTCGGTTAAGCTTGAGCTAAGACCAGGTACAGGCTTTATAGGTTTGGGCATCAAAATCCTTCCATTATTAAATTCTCGGTAGTAACCAAAATGGCTGAAACACATGGACGAACTATAGATGAATAACAATAGACTCTTGTTTGCGACCACTTCCGGGAAGCGATAGAAAAACTTGTGCGAAGGCTCGTTCTGGGAACTGGGAGTGCTAGCTATCTCTATGGTAATTATTCTAGTAAAGTCATGATTGACGCTGGAATATTATTACGACAACCAAAATTGGATCGTCAATAATTGCTTTTACCGCACCAAGTCGAGCGTCGAGCACCTAAAGATCTACTAATATTATAATGAGGAAAGATTTGATTGTTTGAATTGAATAGGCTCCGAAACTACTGGACCGTTTTAAAAAAAAAATTGAGTTGGAGTTTTGGCTATAGGCTATATTATAAATTTATAACACCACGCTACAACCAACAGGAGATGAGCAGCGCGGGTGAAACCGTGGGGAAGAGCTGGGTTCTATATAATTCGGGCGCACCGCTGTCGCGGCGCGGCGGTAAGAGTCTATAATGAGGAGAGGCTGGCGAGGCGCTGCCAACTTTACCTTACGCCTGACACAGGTCCTCATTGGACGCGGCAGTTTCGGGAGGTTCCTGTGCCGGACTCGGAGGGAGGAAACGCCCGAGTGTCACCACTATGTGGCCAGCCCGGAAGAAACGGTAGGGCATTACGGTTGAGGCGACTTCTTGCGTCCGGCCTTGGTTTAGGCCATGTTACGGAGCGAGGGGCAAAGGGAAGTAGTTACTTCCTTCCACGAAGTAATAATGCTAGCGAAGGATAAGGCGGAATGCGCGAGCAGATAAGAAAAAGATATCAAACTGATTAAGTTACCTACATACTTCCGCATTGATAAAAAATAGTATGAAAGTATCACCCAGAAGTACCTCATGAGAAACGCCAGTATGGAGTTATGGACATCGTCTAGTAATGTTTAGATCGATATAAGACCCGAGTAAAAAAGGTTGTATGAATCAATACTTATGAGTTATGCAACACTTCGATGCATGTGACGTTGATAATTGAACTGTATTACCTTACGGAATGTGCATGCAGTAAGCAAGTTTTTTTACAAACATGGTTCGCAATTTCGAATGTTTTTGTACAAAATGGTGCCAGGTCGATTACGGGATCTTACAAAAATTTTGGGAAGCTACGTGATCTTCTCATCGAGAATCCCACAGTGTCTCAAGACAAGGGTGTTTAACCAGTGTGTGTTGCCAGTGATGACATATGGTTCTGAAACGTGATCTTTGACTGCTGACCTTTTAGAGAGACTAAGAGTCACCCAACGAGCAATGGAAAGAGCTATGCTCGGAGTTTCTTTGCGGGATAAAATCGGGAACATGGATATTCGGCGAAGAACCAGAATCGCCGACATAGCTCTTAAAATTTGCAAAAAAAAAAAAGAGATTAAACCATAGAGTAAAACTCTAACTAGAAGCTTTTTGAAGAAGCAGTGTTGACAGACCGATAACCAGATTCGTGCTCGATTTCAGAAGATTGTGTATTAACCCTGATTAAGGCTTAAGGCCCTAAGGGGGTCATAGAAATATGGCAGAGAAGAGAGGAGGTCTATATTTAGGAGTTGGTGGAACAGGGCTGCCAATGTTGATGAAGAAGTTAAACTCGGTGTTGCAACGAGACAGCCTGATATGACGCCTCTTCGCCACGTCTGATCAATGTTTCATATTGCATGATCTGCTTAGTCTTTACTCAAAAGTCGACTTCCAGTCGGACCGGATGCGTCTGAATATCCGTGTTTTACATGGAACTACTGCCAATCTGACCCACAAAACTCAGAAACTGGGTAATACTATCACCTTTGGTAAGACTGGCTGTCAGACTTTCAAGCTTTTTCCTAACAGTAACGACTGTCGCAGATCTACAAATGACGTCTACAAACGTACTTTCCGCGGCTATGATAGATGGTCACCCATCCACAGAGAAACCTAGGCAAGCAGTGCTTAACCTTGAAGATTATTTTGCCACGAGCTCGTCGATGTTTCAAATTGCAGTTTCGCCAAATTGGGTTTTAAAATGACCTCACAATAACTATTTGTACAATGATACCTACACTACATACCTAAACATGATACCATTTGATGATTTGAATAATAGGGACAAAGTCCACATTAGAATTGTCGAGTAGGTACGCAATAATTGTATTGCTTAATTAATGTAAGCTTTAAAGTTTAGCTTATAAAAACTATATTATTGCGACTGTAAAAACACTGTAACATGGTAACAGACTCTTTTGAATGGAGCAAATAAAAGTTCTTGACTTAATTTTAAAAGGGGGTCCTTTGTAGATATTGCGTTTAAACGCATTTTTGAGAAATTAAATTATTGCAATAACAAAATTATAGAAGGGTATTCTTTTAAGCAAGACGACATGCGTAAATCCGAATCAATAACACGTGGAACATGGATTTTTTGGATTGAATGGGTTCGTTCTAGGCTAGATTGAGACCAGAAGTAGAGATGAGACCCAAGATGGAGCGAGCTCAGAAATAACTGAAACCCCTGCGCAACAACGGAACACAGTAAAAAATAATTGGCGCCGGACTTCAATAGGATTGTGGTCGCTAGCCAGACGGCCTTGGAGAGGCTTATCGCAGCTATTTTTTAAGGATATCTATTTTAGTATAAGTATTTAACTTTCTGGTCAAGGATGATTTTGTCCATTAAATATAGAGATATTTATATTTAGGTACCAATTCTTTTTAAATATATTTATGAATTTTGTAAAGATAAGAATAATTGATCAATTTTTTTATTTGAATTTAATCTTGACATTTTAATCATTTGTAACGACGAATTTAGTAAAGATAAAAATAATTAATTAATTATTTATTTGAATTTAATCTTGACATTTTAATCATTTGTAACGACGAATTTAGTAAAGATAAAAATAATTAATTAATTATTAATTTGAATTAAATAACTTGACATTTAATCATTGGTTACAAATTTGATAATCGCAAAAAGCAAATACTCATCTGTTTTTTTTTGTATGCATTATTTGGTTTATATAAGTGTGAAATGTATAGGTGCCTACTACTCATGTTTCGACACAAATGTATGTTTGTTATGAAATAAATTGAAATTGAAATTCATCATCATCATCATCTCAGCCATAGGACGTCCACTGCTGAACATAGGCCTCCCCTTTAGATCTCCATATACCGGTTGGAAGCGACCTGCATCCAGCGTCTTCCGGCGACCTTTACAAGGTCGTCTGTCCACCTCGTTGGTGGACGTCCTACGCTGCGCTTGCTCGTCCGCGGTCTCCACTCTAGCACTATATATTTATTATCCTGTCATAATTATTTGCGTACACAAAGTCGGTATTATTTGAAAGTAGAATAGGTATGTTCCCGTTCACAAAAGAATCATTGGCTTAAAACACAAGCCACAGCAGTCATGTGCTACCCAATAAATAAAAAACATTCAGACGAGTTATTGATGATAACCTCCTTTAAAAAAAATGTATTTGCAGAAGTTATAGAAAAAAACCTTATCTCTTTGTTTATTAATTCATTGAGTATTGAAACAACAGAACATCTTATTCTTCAGGTACTGACTGTCTGACCTCAAAAATTAAAGATTTTCCTGTTAAAGGAAGTCATTATATGAATAACATTTGGGAAGAAATTGGTGTTCACTGCGCTATTTTTTTCTTATAACGGTACTTTTGTGAGGACACTGGAGCCTGGAGGAGGCTTATGTGCTTCTAGGCCAGCATTTCCCAAAGTGGGCGATAACGCATCCTTGTGGGCGCTGCAGGCGGGGGACGGTAAGAGACCCAGAAAAAAATGGGGGCTTTGTGTAGAGGCTTCGGGGGCGATTTGTAATTTCATCTAGCTAGGTGGACTCTTAGACACCGACTGAGGTCTCGAGTCTCGGCTACAACTTGTGAACATCAACTAATATTAATTAAGAGATTGCTCAAACTCGGTTCGATATTTCTCTCCGCGTAGTTTTTTTTTGTTTTTCAAAACGTTGCCCCACACATGAATTTCTTCCTGTATCGTGGGTGCGTTTACAAACATAGAAACTCACATACCTACACAAACACCCAGACCCGAAACAATTATTTGTAGATCATACAATAAAAACATTTGTTCCGTACGGGGATCGAACCCGCGACACCCTGCGCAGCAGCTCATCGCTCAGCCACTGCGCCAATCGTGTCGTCAAAGTTCATGTATCTGTCCTGTTTCATTCAATAAATAGAAGAAAAATCATGTCAATCGGTCGTCGCTCCGTTTCGAAATGAAAGTACATCCTATTCCTAATCCTAATAGGGTAGTTTCCAGGGTCAAAATAATTACGTTCTATTTAGTCCGTATTTTAGATTATAAAAAAATATTGGACACGTATTTTTTCTTTTTTCGATTAAACAAAAAATAACAAAGATATAGCCCATTAAAGTTACGTGTGACGTCACCCCGCGCGAAAAAATGCCACGCTTCGTGACGTCACACGTAACTTTAATAGGCTATATCTTTGTCATTTTTAGTCTAATTTACAAATAAAAAAATACGTGTCCCATATTTTTGAATAATCTAAAAGACGGACTAATTACATTTTTTAGGGCAACTAGCCTATTATACACAAAGAAACAAATAAAAAGGCAATACACACTTTCGCATTTTAATAGTTATTAGTATTCCTAGATAGGTAATTTTCGTAGATAATTAGACCGCGGGCAATCATGTTTTAACAAGTAAATATAGCTCAGAACAATTAATTAATTTAATTTGAAGTTATAGTGGTTTTTAAGTAGCTGAAAAAAAATGGGGGCGCTAAAAATTAATTTATTCTCAAAGTGGGCAGTAGACGAAATAAGTTTGGGAACCTCTGTTCTAGGCAGACCTCGACTGAGTAGTGATTGTTAGCCAAGAGCTATCACGCACAACAGAACAATAGGAATGTCGACTAAAAAAAAATTCTTAACGCGATTTATATTTGCCACGCCTTATTTTTTTATTTTATGTAAATTAAAATTGACGAAGATACGACTCTTTCAAAATCTACAATACGTCATGCCGTGGTATATTTTTAGTGCGTTCTGACGTCACGAACCTTCGATTTCATTGATTTTAATATTGCATTTTTTTGATGCTAGAAACAATCCATACAGACGTGACTTTTTGTACCGTAACCTTTCGTGTGCGAACCTAATGATATTATATATAATCATCTGAGGTGAGAACCCGACTCGCACTTGGCCGGATTTTGCTTTGAACCAAACCTAGAAATCTTCTAAGGAGATATCAAGACAGCATGGTATCAGTATCAGCTTTTTAACATAGAAAAATTCAAATTTAATTTTATTTAGATGGTTCAACTATGTTTTTTTTTCTGATTTTTAAATTTAAATGATCTTTTAAGGCAGAACCATTGTAGCATTCCCATCGCAGCGCCATTGTAATCTAAACAAATATAAACATCAGCAATTCAGCACGATGTTATTGACTGCGTTATGATGAGCCCTATGGCACATCGTAATTCATCACACCAAAAAAAGTCGTTTCCAAATTTTTTGAGTCGTTATGGGACTGGGGTCTGCCGAACTGTATGGTTGAAGCATTTTTTGTGTTCTTTTTTTACAAGTCATGACTATTAAGGATGCCAGCATTTTCTATTGGAAATCAATTCAGTAGTCAGAATTTATGTATTGATAACTATTTTATGTTAAATAAATAGGGCTATTGTAGTCCGTTTTTAGAGGAAGTAATAAGTCGAAGCGAACACCGAAATGGAGATAATTTAGTGTTTCTATTATGAATACAAATTATTTTCGTGTGAAACGAACGTTAAAAAAAAAAAAATAAGTGTTGAATTAATTGAGAACATCCTTCTTTTTTTCAGTAGCTAAAAAAGGGTTTTGAACATTAAAACCGCTCACAGGCTGAGAAAAATCCGTTAATTCTTCAAGTATAATTTTTGAAACACAGGCCAGATATATGCAATGCATAATTATTTTTTTACGGTTTGCTGAATATATTCAAAATACAGGCCAAATCATTACAATGCTAATGTATCTTTGGAAAAAATCTATCCTGAAAGGCTAACTTAAGTATTTAATTCAAAGATAAAAATTTAAATGACTTACCATCTCCTTCATGATGATAATGCTTTCATTTGAATCTAACTTTTGAAAGTAGAATATAATTGGAGTTTCGTATTGCCCAATGTTCGGCGAACTGAAGGAAACTACAATATCTTCCAAAAGTCTGTTTCCTAAAAAAAAATAAAATCTATTAATACAAAGAAAACGGAAACCGTTCAAAAGAAGCAATACAAATGTTTTTTTTTATTTGACTTTTTAGCCTAATTAAATTTTAATGACCAATTTAATTGCTTTTTCAATTATTGGTCTAATTAATAACCACTTAGTTTACAACAGACATTAGCTTTTTTTTAATAAAAAAATAATGTTAGCCCTACCAGGTCCCGGAACGAAGTGATCTGAATAGACCAAAAGTTTGTTCTTATAGTGTTAGAATCCATTAAAGCTAGCAACATTGTTTTAATATTGTTGCAACACTATACATTGTGGTTGATTTGTCACGCATGTAGTTCGGGCAACAGATTTTTGTGATTTGTATTTGATTTATTTCTTGACGCTACAGTACATTTTATATGACTATACATAACATGCATACATTCACACCATTTTATAGAATATTTTGGAAAAGACTACATATAAGATATTTCACAAAACAATAATTAAATAAAAACATGCTATAATGGCAACTAATATAGTATTATTTATATTACATTAGCACCCATTAACATCTGTTTTTTGTTGACTTTTGATAGTAAATGCCTTTACCACATAAAGACAAATATCTAATTAAGTGAAGCCAACACCAAAAGCATTTTTTGTATAATTAATAATGGACATTCCAAAATTAGTAATCGTTATGTCTACTTTTTTTTCATGCCAGCAGTAGATTGTAGTGTTCTTAGTAAGAGAGTAAAAAAGGGCTACATTTTTTGTACTATATTTTTTTTTTGGTAATGTTTAAAACATAGAAACTCGCATAAACAAACACCCAGACCGGGAATAACTATTTGCGGGTATTCGGAACAACTATAATTATGTAGATGCCCCAGGCTAAGAGTATCTCCTGTATCACGGCTGCATTTACCGTACATACATTGAAACTCACATTCACGAACAGCCCAATTCTACCTATCTAAATTAAAGTACAAAACAATACATGCACAAAATAACATCCATGCATACATGATAAAGAGACTGAACTCTTCAACCATACCCATGTTAGTAAAGCTTGCTCCTTAATCCCGTATGGTAAGTTTAAGAGTTTTTAAGAAATGTGATACTTTACCAAACTTACGAGGTGCCAAACGGCGTGTCTTACATTCTCCGCTGAAGGGGTTTTTTTCCAACACAAAATTAAAATGTGTGTGGACCAACTGAATGTATGTGACATTGATATCTTCTGTTTCACTCTCGTTGGATAATGAGAATTTAAACTCAACTTTCTCATTTGGTTTTGCCTGTTGAAAAAATTTATTTTGTTAGTACAAACAGTATTACAGTATTTAGCTACCATTTATTATCTCTATACAGAAATTTTGATGGTTGGTGGGTTGCGTTAGAAGCAGAGCCTTTTAGATTCTAAAATTGCATGTAAAAAATATTATTGTTCAAGATGTGATTTTTTTTAAACAGGTATTTGATATTTAAATAATGATTAAAGGCTCAATTTATAGGGTTACCTTGTAGATGAAATTAAGATGATAAGAACAAAACTTTGTAGTAATTATTAACAATTAATTTGAAATTTAGAGAGTAAAGTCAGTTTAGAAATTATTTGTTTGGCAAATTATAAGGAATTATGAGGCAGTTACTTTCTCGTTTAAAAATCTATATTTGGAATCATATGAATTTTGGAATCCGTTGAATGCGTTGATGCTCTTTTAAAGTTCATTGAGTCTGAAATAATATTATAAGTTACTTTTGAACATTGAAGTGAAGTGGTACTTACAGATATCTTAACTTTTCCATTCTTGTTTTCAAGTACTGAATCAAGACTTGTCTTTACAGAGCAGGATACCGCTGCGACGCCTTTCCGATTTGTAACAAATTGTTTTCTGGTAGGTATTGCAGAAAAAAACAAAAATTAAAAAATAGAAAATTATTGCCAATTGCCAATGTTCTATTGTCAAGTCTACATAGGTAATTAACGAAAGTGTCACTTAATATTTAAAATAAAAAATACCATGAGAAACAAAGATCCGTAAAAAGGACGCGCAACAAAAAAAAATACAACAGGTAGCAAAACAAAGACTTACTTGTTCGCCGAAAATTGTTTTAAAGAAGCGTTCTTTTTATGTTTTTCGGTATTGAAATGTTCTGGCTGCACATCCCGGACCGAACACACAGAGCAATCAGTAGGATCAGTCATTTTTAGATTATTTTTTAATTAAATTGGTAGTTATAAGAAGTCGCCTGTTGGCTCTTGAAAGTTACAAAGAGACTGAAGTTTTCGCACTGCTTAAATGATTAGAGGTCGCATTTATCACAAATTAAATAAAGACAAGCGCTTTAGGGTGCACTTGCAGTCGAAACTAAAAGTGTAAAAACAAAATAATTGAGAAACGAACAAAAGTTTGATTTGCAAGCCAAAGGAGAGGCGGCCAGAGGCGGCGACTGATTGGGTTACCATACCAAATATGTTTGGTTAAAACTTTTTGATTGCTTGTGCAAAAATTAAAATAAAAATGCATACAAAACTAGGGATTTTTGATGAATTATGTTGTTTTATATTAGTCTAAGCGTAATGCGTATTATTAAAGTATGATTAAAATACATAAACTGTACGAATAAGGGCTTTCAAGGCCATTTGGAATTTTCAAACTGGACTAAATGGCTAGAGGCCAAAAAAGATGAAAACCATTATTAACTTTGGCAATGATATAAATTTTTAGCCGGGGATTTTCAATTATCAAAAATCTATCAGATTATATTATTGCCAGATTAATTTCTTTTTTAAATATTTATTTTTTTGTTTAAAATATCGAACAAACTAGAATGGGTATTCTTTACAGATTTAAACTGCAACAGCTTACGTTGCGCAGTTATTCTGATTGAGGTGATTTTTTATCAATATCAGCACATGTTATGACTACTAAAAAAATACTAGGTACAATCGACATAACCGACGGCCGGGCACGCCGCAATCGCGGCGGTAAGACCCCTCTTTGAGGAGTGGCTGGATAGGAGTCACGGCGTCCTGACCTACCGCATGACGCAGGTCCTCACCGGACACGGAAGTTTCGGGAGGTACCTGTGTCTAAGGAGAAAGGAGGAAACGCCTGGGTGTCACCACTGCGAAGATCGCCCGGAGGACACAGTAGAGCATACGGTGCAAGACTGCCCAGCTTGGGCAGAGCACCGACGTGTCCTCACGGCGGCGATAGGCGGAGACCTCTCGCGCCCGGCATTGGTTGCGGCCATGCTGCGGGGCGAGACGGAGTGGGAAGCGGTCGCCTCCTTCTGCGAAGCAGTCATGCTCGCGAAGGAGGAGGCGGGCCGCGTGAGGGAGAGGACAATGTCCTCCCTCCGCCCCACCCGCAGTGGTGGACACCCACGGCGACGGACGTCGCAAGACGATCTCCGGCCACCGTAGGCGCGGGCATGCGGGCGGCGAGTAAAGGGCAACTCGCTGCCCGACCATGGACCATGCCCGGGTCGACGGCGCGTTGTGTTCCACGCGCGCCTCAAAGAGCGTCAGCAAGATGACGGGGCCCCCCTCTAGAGGGCCAAAGCCTGCCGGGGTCGCGGGACTTATACCATTACCGTGACCCCGGAACATAAAGGGCTATCGAAGGACACCGTGGATTTTAGTCAGTACAAGTCTGACAGTCCCTCCCGCCCTGCCCGGGGTGGGAGGACTCATTTGATGATTTTACCACGATAAAAAAAAATAAAAAAAAATAAAGGTACAATCGACATGATAATAATTTTGGTTTGGGATCACTTGATTGATAATATCTACTTTAGAATCTTTCCAACAGGAACTCTGACCTATATTTCTTTTATTTGAATACAAAAATTGAATGTTTTGTCGATCATTTCAAAAATGATCGACAAAAAACAAAGAAAATAAAATTGTTGAATGTCGATCGATATTGTTTCATTACTACTTTGGAGGTAGGCAGAGGATAGGGTAAGTTTAATAAAACCTCATTGATGCTTTTAAATAAATTATATAATCAGATTCTTTCGTACAAAAATATCATAATTATCATAACAATATCGAGATCAATACATGGAATGTATATCTAATAAATTAATTAAGCGTGACTAGAAAATGAGATCATAATAATTAAAATACAAATATTCTTGAAGCAATCGATTGGTCATTGGAAGTGCTTAGCGGAGTCCTTCGAAGGGGAACTTGGCGTCTTCAGGTTGTACTTTAAGCTCGCTGCGACGTCCGGTGAAGGGGATGAGTGTCCATTGCCAGTTGCTGTCCAGGCGGTACTCGGGGCCGGTGCATACTCCAGCCCATTTGTGGCAGTAGTAGCCAGGGGCGCACTTCTTGCCGTACATGTCGAATTCGCGTTTTTCAGTGCACTGTTCACGGGGGCCCTGAGGAGAATGATTTTGATAAGAAACACGCCATTTGAAATATTGCTGCAGTTTGTTTTTGATTTTGCATACGAGTACATAAATAAACGATTTGTTTCTATGGGTGTAGACAGGGACAAACTGTTTCAAACCCTTGAATTATTTTACTATGTAAGTTAATTACTTTTATGGATTAGACTGGTCGCGATCACGATGCAAGTCTTTGATACCTTACGACTTTGCTTGCTATCCATTGATGCGTGCCTGTGTACGAACTATGGATTTGTACTGAGACTTACGTCGCGTAAGAAGGGGCTTAGATGGCCTGAGGAGGTTAGTATCCCAGCTGTGGGAACATTATAGGGTGCATAAGCTGCGGTGATGACCTACCCTGTAGCAGTCAAGGCGTTTGCCGCAGACTTCGTTGATGTAAGTGCCGAACTTGCAGATCTTGTAAGACTTGTTGCCTTTCGTGATGTTACATTCCTCCTTGCTCGCCATCCAGTGATCAGAATCTTCGCAAACCGGACATTCGACAAGCACCCTGTGAAGAAAACATGTAAGCTTATTATTGTAGAATATAGTATTAGGTGGAGTAATGCTGATACCGAGTGTTTACATGTAGGAAAAAATTGCAGAGCAGTGGTGGCCCAGTGGTATCGGTCCCGACTTACGAGTTGTAGGTCGTGGGTTCGAACCCCACCAGGCGCATTACTTTGTGTAATTTATTTCATCACCACTGCTCTCAAAACGGTGAAGGAAAACATCGTGAGGAAACCGGCATGTCCTAGAACCAAAAATTCGAAGACATGTGACATCTACCAACCCGCACTGGTCCCGCATGGTGGATTATGGCCCACTCCCTCTCACAGAGAGGAGGCCTGTGTCGCAGCAGTGGGAACATTATAGGCTGATGATGATGAGGGAAAAATTTGGATAGGCCTACTGGCACAGAATCGTAGGCCCGTAGGGGTTGGCAAAAGAATAGGTCTTTGTCAGGCAGTGGTTGAACTAAGGCTGACAATAATGGTGTGCTTATATACGGAGACGCTTCGATGGCCGTTGCTAAAGTCGGTATTGCATTATTTAGCGTTGTCCCAATAGATCAATTATGTAGGTCAACATTTATTTAAAATGGTAAAATGAAACTGTCAGCTAGGAATGGTAGTTTCTGTTGGTAAAAGTTATGCGCTCACACTTTTGTAGCTATTAGTACTGCTGTATCCGATACAGCCTAAGAACTTATAGAACAAAAATCTAGGACGAATAGCTGACAATAGAGTTTGTCTATGCATTGTTTTGCAAACATATAATTAAAAATCTATGACGCGGAAAAACATGATTACCGGATATTGATTCATCATTAACGCTACGCGTGTCATCTGGTCTGTGCGCGTCATAAAGCGTCATCGATTTCGTTGGCACAAAGGCCTCGAAGCCATGCCAAAAACATTCCAAAAAAAAACAAAATCATCGATTTCGTTATAATTTTTTAGGTCTGGCAATACTCACTTCTTAATTTGTCGGGAATTTCCGGAATTTCTTTGGTTTTAATTCGTGGCAGCCCTGTGTAACTTAGAACATTCAGGTCAATGTATGGAATTTATTCCCAATCCATTGCCAACATTCAAAAACACGTCAGAAAATCATATTGACCAACATCACAGTACTAAATAATGATACCACGTGACTAAGCGCATCACACACGGCTAAGATACGATAATATTTTATCTTAAGATACCATATCGCTCGCCATACTATTCAATGGACCGTCACACACGACGAAGATACGATATCTTTCATATTTTCGTATCGTAAGATAGAGAGCCATATTCGTATCTTAAGATGTAAAATATATCCGTTAAGATAAGTTCCGACTCTTAAAATTACATGCTCTGTGATTCGTGGAACTATCAGTAGTTAAGTATAAGTTACGTAAATATAATTATGATAGCAGATAAAAACTTGAGTCATTTGTGATTCTTGAGTCAGTTATACGTATATTTATCGCAGATATCTATTTCTTTACGATTTGGATTTCATCTGATGACTAGATAATTGAACCATTGAACTAAGTTTTTATTTTTAATTAGGTAAGTAACTTATGCTCTCCCACTGCTGGGCAAAGGCCAAATTAAAATAGGATTGGGCGAGTCACGCAACTCGCTATGCGGGATTGCGATGGTTGAAAATCTCAATACAATGGGTTCCAGAGGATGAACGACGTTGCCGCGGTCAGCCCAGAAAGAGGTGGCGAGACGACCCGGATAAGGTCAGTGTAGGTCTTTGCTAGGGTCCTGTCACACCGTTTCCATCACCTCTGCCTTATGAATAGGCTATTTGACAGTATTAATATATATCACAAATCTAATTAGTCCGGAGTTTTGAAAAATAACGGACACGTGTTTTTTCTTTTGTAAATTCAATGAACATTTACCAAGATATAACGCATCGAAACTCGAGAGTGGGGGCTGGTGACGTCAGAATTCAGTAGAAATTGTACTAAATTGTGACGTATTTCCAATTTTGAAAGCGTTGTATCTACGTCAATTTTGGCAGTCGTAGGTACAAAAAGAAAAAATACGAGGCGAATATTTTTTGATAACCTTACTGACGGACGAAGTTTTTTTTTTGTCAAATAGCCTATTTCTTTTTCTACACAGTCAAGATCTGATGCGCCGGATGCGCGTGATCAAGCGATATGACAAGAGTCCATTTTGACCCTCTCTAATTTTTTTCATCTAGTTATTGTAGAAGGCTTGTTTACAAAGGAGGAGAGGAGCTCGTGGCTAAATAATTACATCCGCACAGGCCGATCTTCCGGGTTAAGCCACGCTTGCTGAGGTTGGTCTGTGGATGGGTGACCATCTGTTTTCTCCGGAAAGCACGTAAAGCTGTTGGTCCTGGCTGTCATTTATAGATCTTTGACAGTCGTTAGTATTAGTTAGAAGCTCTAAAAGTCTGACAACCAGTACCATGGGATATCTATTACCCAGTTACTGGTTTGTGGAGGTCCGATAGGCAGTCGCTCCATATAAAATACTGATATTCAGATGCATCTGGTTTGACTGGAAGCCGACCCCAATATAGTTGGGAAAAGGGGAACACCCAAATACTCCGAAATATTTTATTCCGAATTTCGGTATTCCGATTTTCAAAACTCCGAATATCATAATACCTAAAAATTACAATATCTATTATTAAGAATCACGAAATTTATTTAACCGAAAGTCGTATATCCGATTTCTTAGTTTACCGATTTTCACAAATTCGAAAAATGTAATGCTCGATGAGTTCTAATTCCGAAAAACGAAATTCCGATTTTCAATATTCCGAATAAACTGATTTTTTCGGAATATTGAAAATCGGAATTTCGTTTCTCATTCTACAAAGTCAGTGCCAGAAACGAATTGCTGCAAAACCGGCTCCACGTAGTTTTGTCTACCGTACTCTTAGAGAGTTATTTAAGCCTGTGTAGGCGCGGAGTGGTGAGGCGTATCCTCTGGACTTTGACTGTTTGCCTTCAGGATTGTTATTGTTATTAGGAGAACTTAGGATCCATGAGCGAGCGAAGCGAGCTCGGGACTTGGGGCACCCCGACTCGGACAGGTTAGGTTCGAAGGGGATGGCGGGGTCTGAAAGACCCCGCCATCCCCTTCGTGTTAGGTTACTTTAAACCTTGCTCACAGAAATAGGAGCCCCGCGAAGCGGGGCTCCGTCGATCTACCTTGGTAGGTGTTAGTCAACAAATTGACCAAGGATGCAAGAGCGAGCGAAGCGAGCTCGGGACTGGGGGCACCCCGACTCGGACAGGTTAGGTTCGAAGGGGATGGCGGGGTCTGAAAGACCCCGCCATCCCCTTCGTGTTAGGTTACTTTAAACCTTGCTCACAGAAATAGGAGCCCCGCGAAGCGGGGCTCCGTCGATCTACCTTGGTAGGTGGTAGTCAACAAATTGACCAAGGATGCAAGAGCGAGCGAAGCGAGCTCGGGACTGGGGGCACCCCGACTCGGACAGGTTAGGTTCGAAGGGGATGGCGGGGTCTGAAAGACCCCGCCATCCCCTTCGTGTTAGGTTACTTTAAACCTTACTCACAGAAATAGGAGCCCCGCGAAGCGGGGCTCCGTCGAACTACCTTGGTAGGTGGTAGTCAACAAATTGACCAAGGATGCAAGAGCGAGCGTAGCGAGCTCGGTACTGGGGTCACCCCGACTCGGACAGGTTAGGTTCGAAGGGGATGGCGGGGTCTGAAAGACCCCGCCATCCCCTTCGTGTTAGGTTACTTTAAACCTTGCTCACAGAAATAGGAGCCCCGCGAAGCGGGGATCCGTCGATCTACCTTGGTAGGTGGTAGTCAACAAATTGATCAAGGATGTAAGAGCGAGCGAAGCGAGCTCGGGATTGGGGACACCCCGACTCGGACAGGTTAGGTTCAAGTTAGGTTAAGCTAACAGAAATAGGAGCCCCGCAAAGCGGGGCTCCGTTGAACCACCTTAGTGGTAATATAACTCAGGAATTCAGGATGCGATAGCGAGCAAATTGTGTCTTGGGGCACCCCGACTCTGACAGCTTTCGTTCTTCTCACAGGGATTTTTTGTAATATTATGAATGAAAATACGTAACTCAAAAATAAATTATTTTAATTACTCAAAAAAAAATTATAAAAGAAATTATTATCATTGAAAAGAAAATATTCTTATTCAAAAGAAATTCTTTTATTGAAAAGTTAAGAGGCATTTTGACAAGGCGTTTTAAAAGCATACTTTTCTCTGATAAGCGATTAAATTTTCGGAATTCTAATTATTCGGAATTTTAATAATCGGAATTTTAACCATCGGAATTCGTGTTTTTGATGTTTCGGAAAATTATTAATTCGGAATTTTTGATATTCGGTCTATTGAAACTCGGTATTTTGAAAATAGTAATTATAAATGTTAGGAATATTGAAATTTCGGAATTATGAAAATAGGAATAATGATCAATCGGAGTTGTTATATTAGGAATTTTGAACCATTCGGAATTATGAAAATCGGTATTTTGAAATTCGTATTTTTGAATTTCGGAATAAAGTTTTTCGTATTATCGTAGTGTACCCTGGGAAAAGGATAGGCAGATGATGATGTAGAAGTTTCTTCTACAAACACTGTAACCTGTGACTCAATGCATTTAAAACAGACCAGGTAAAACTAGCTAGGCTATAAGAATACTCGATCCGAGCAGCATACGATTCCTGCTCGGATCGATTATTTTCTTATCTCATTCCACTGCGCCTGCGCAAGAAATGCCTTCAAAAAGAAAAATGTCAACTTACCCTTCAACAGGAACAGGTTCTTCTCTGGTGATGAAGTTCCTTGACTCGTAGGAGCCTCTGTAGTGTGCCAGGCAGGAGCTGACCGCGACCAGCATTAGGTACATCAGGGAATGCATTATGAAGAGTTCTGGAGAAGAGAGAGGTCGTGTTTAATCACTTTAATCTTAGGTCCAAGAAAATAAAAATTCCATCAACAAATTGGTGCCTTTTTGTAACGTGGTAAAATTATCATTTGACTCCTCCTATCCAGGGCGGGACGGGAGGAACTATCAGACTTGTACTGACTGAAATCCACTCGATGATGCTTCAATAGCCCTTTAAGATCCAGGTCACGGTTACCTGATGAGACAGTCCCGCGACAAAAAATGGTGCTGCAAGTTTAATTTGGCGCTTGAATGGCACCGTCCGGTGGGCGCAGTTGTCAAAAGTAATAATAATATTCCACGAATATCACACAACGCCATCTAGTCCCAAGCTAAGCAGAGCTTGTGTTATGGGTACTAGACAACTGATAAACATACTTATATATTTCTAAATACACACTAATTATAGATAAATTACACCCAGACACAGAACAAATGATCGTGCTCATCACACAAACATTTGTCCTGGGTGGGAATCGAACCCACGACCTCCGGCATAGCAGTCAGGGTCACTAACCATTAGACCAACAGGCCTGTCAATCCGTGGAATTGGCTATGGGATATATATTGGAAAAGCAAGGTGGTGGCTTTAGTTCCAATTATCACCACAAGCTTAAAGAATCTAGGTGCACTAAAACGAAAGAAAAGTCAAACACATACGGTGAGGCGAACTGACATAAGCTGTTGAACAGCTATGTAAGTTCTGTCAAAATTCTTGTAGAAACACGAGAGACTAACAAATGGTTCTCTTTCCTTCTCTAGTCTCGAGGAGGCGTCTAATGAAGAAGTTGGAGAATTTGTCGTTGTAATAGAAACGAGTTAATAAAATGGCAAAGAGGGCAAGTGTCGAGTTTTGAATTACTGTTCCATTTCTTCATTTTAATTAATGGTATTGACTTTATAGTGCACACAGTGATTAAAGATCAATTAACTAATAGGTTCCTTAGAAAAGAATATTTATTTGTATTATTTTGTTTTTATTATTTATAAGTACTATACCTTCCTACCAGTTTTCTTCATAGTCGTTATAAAATACGTGATTAAGATATTGTAAAATATACCTACCTGTTTGAATATACATATTTTTGTGGGTATCATTTCTAATACTAAACCTGAAATTATTTTGCAAGTAATTTCATGGTGTAAATCAATGTACATGATCTGTTCGTTAAGTAGAGTCTATGTAAATATTTATATTTTTTCTGGTCTGTCTGTATGTGTAAGTATATGAATTTAAATGTTATTGTAAACGCCCCCACAATAGAAGAGACATACCAAAAGTGGCGAAAAGTTAAAAATAGAACATATTTAAACGAATTCCAAACTATTTGTTCCGAGGGCATGCGGGCGGTGAGTAAAGGGCAACTCGCTGCCCGACTATGGACCATGCCCGGGTCGACGGCGCGTTGTGTTCCACGCGCGCCTCAAAGAGCGTCAGCAAGATGACGGGGCCCCCCTCTAGAGGGCCAAAGCCTGCCGGGGTCGCGGGACTTATCTCATTACCGTGACCCCGGAACATAAAGGGCTATTGAAGGACACCGTGGATTTTAGTCAGTAAAAGTCTGACAGTCCCTCTCGCCCTGCCCGGGGTGGGACGACTCATTTGATGATTTTACCACGCAAAAAAAAAATACTACTTGATTCGAACGGAAGTCGAACTCGTGACTATATCCCAAACACTTCATCGTAAGTAGAGAGATTCCATGACAAATATTCCAAAAATACAAAATGAGCTACTGAAATTCAACAACAGAAAGGCACATGATTCGTAAACATAAACATTTATATTAACTTACGAGGAAATTAATCATGGCCTAGGTTTATGAGACATTAGTTTTGCAGTTATTTTTACAATAGGTACTCGACGAGGTGGCAATTGTGGCATGAATGAATTGTGACGCACTAGACTGTAGTAGGAATGTAGAAGATATAAATATCTAGACAGTAGGCATTTGGGGTCATATTGCTGTAGGTGAGCTTTTTAGTCAGTCAAGTCATAAAGTTCCTTCACCCAGAGCGGGAGGATTCATTTGATGATTCTACAACATTAAAAAAAGTAGTGCCAGCAAAAAGGCATTTTGAAAGAAAGAAGAAAGAAAGAAAAGACATTTATTGACACACACCGGACAGAACAACCAAACTTACATGAATAAAACAACAAAGGAAACAAAATTATATAAAAGAAAAACAATACAAGGTAAAACCAAACAAAAAAAATTACAAACAAATAATTTAGTCCTGTGTGAGACCAAAAGGCTCCTCCTCAGCATGTGCTGCAGCGCTGGTTTTCTGGTAGGGCCCAAAATGATGATGATGAAAATGAGGCCCTTTTCTGTTTAAGGGATATTTTTGGGACAAGCCTACCGCACTATATCATAACCACTGCAACTTCTGAATGAAAGAATCAACAGCGGCGACCACCAGAATAGCGTCGAGGCAATGAAGCCCAGAGAGTCCAGAGAAACGATTCAACTACCTTGAACTCTCCAACAAAATTAATCAGAATATAACTCTAGAGCATAGAAAGTAGTCATATGAACAATAATTACATCATGGGTCTTCATATCGACAAACTGTACCTATCATGATCTTATACCATCAACATGTATGGTGATATACTCGCTGTCTGTCTTTGCAATATCTTCTGAGTAACCCGTTTATTGCCCGTTTAAGTTTATGGGTAAATTAAAATTTCCCGTGGTAAGTCCTACTAGATCGCTTGGTAGTACCACGGGTACGGGTTTTTTTACCCGTGGTACTACTGGTAGAACAACGGGTTGTACTACAGGCAATAAACGGATTATCCGGCCTAAAATCAATCTAACCAATTGTTTTTTTCCACAAAAAATGCATCGGCCTACATGCCGCCCACATCTCTGAGTTCAGCGTTAAAATACTGAGGGAGTCATGTGTTTCCGTTAGATGTAAACATCGTGGCAACCCGCACGTATTCAGACGAACTATTTATATCTAGGCAACTCTTATCACACGGTCTAGCGACACTAATTGCTTTAGCAGACGTCTGATAATTTTCACAGCTGATCCGTCTAGCTAAGAATGAGACAGGAGATTTGGTTGCGATTCTGGTGCGATTCCTCGAAAGGATGATGTCTGACACTAAACCAAACTTTTTTTCAAACTGTCTTGTAGATAATTGCCAGGAAGCCTTTGAAGTTGACTGTAATATTAATATCTTTGGCTGTGATCAGACATTCCATTTTTAGGTGGCTTTAAAGTTCAAAACAATTATATGAACCGTATCGGTAATAAGACTGTTTGGGGAATTATATGACATTATCCTTCATGGAACATTGACGTAGATTTGCACGCTTCAGAGGTCAAATCTCATATCCAGACGTGCGTATTTTCTCCTTTGCGTCCATTTGTCTCAATAAAAAATGGCAGTTTTAGGCACCAAAACATAATAATTTCCGATTCACGAGTCAGTGACATAGAATTAAATTTAAAAATAAACGTCATTGCAGTGTGACGTGGGCGCAGCTGAAAGTCCAAACAATTAAAGTCGTTGTTTCATTACATTGCTGGTTCCGTACACTGCTAATGTTTTTTACACTTATGAAGACAGCAGTGTATGTGTAGCTATACTTTTGTGTATCTGAGTCGGTTTATTTCGGAGTGAAGATCCGTCTGCGCCAGCGCCGCCCGCCCAAATGTCCGGCGTCCGTCCGCTAAATGCGCATTCAAGTGACATACTTCGAAGAATACAGGCTACAACGTCAAACACAAATCATTTTCACGTTCAAAATAAAAGTAAAAAGACATTATTTCTAAAACATTTGTGGTGTTTTAAGAAAACAGTGTTTGTTTGAATATTTAGTTATTTGATCGAGTTTAAAATGGGAATGATTTCGCGAGTGCGTGGACGCATACGGAGTGATTCTTTCTCGAAGATTCACGCGATGAAATCGCAAGACAAACTTGCCAATATTGGTAAGTACAAGTGGAACACTTGGATTTTTAATTATAATCTGTAACGGAAGCGATGATTGTGGTAGATAGAAAAAGGCAGTTTCTTCATGTAAATGACTGGAACTGTATTTGATTAGTCTGGAAGCCGACCAACATGGTTGAAATAAGGCTATGCAAAAAGATGATGATATTAACTAATTATATCCCTGTAGGAATTAATGTGTAGTAAGAAGGTAGGTATTTTGAAGACTAAATCAATCTTAAGTCTTAGAGTAATTATGGTTGTTTTTGTTGGTAAATAGTCAAAACAGTTATGTTATTGAAGTCATTAATTTGTTATGACAAGGTTTAATGAATTGAATGCTTGATTTTCAAAGTATATTATCTTAATAAGGTGTTCATTAATATATTGTATGTGACCCATTAGAATGTTTACAAATTAACATGTTATGTTCTATATACGACGAAAAGAAAGTTCTATTATTATTTCCAAATAACAAAAAGTTCAAGACTAAATCGTTTCCCGTCATGAAATTGAAAGGTACAATATACATCCAAATAGAAATGACTTTGTTTTGGGCAATGTTTGCAAGTTTCAGTAGGCACTTTGTCATATGATTTGTTTCACAAGTTTACATTGGTTCATCATCATCATATCAGCCGTAAGACGTCCACTGCTGAACATAGGCCTCCCCTTTAGACTTCCAATAGGACCGGTTGAGCGGCCTGCATCCAGCGTGATCCTGTGGCCTTCATAAGATCGTCTGCCCACCTTGTGGGTGGACGACGTCCTACGCTGCGCTGCCGGTACGTGGTCTCCATTCGAGAACCTTACGGCCTCATCGGCCATCAGTTCTGTGGCTATATACGAGTACATTGGTTGCTCTAGAAAAATTATCTTTATGAGTAGTGGCAACAGTATTATATGCTGATTAGTGCTGTATGCTAGGGAAGGCTTATCGGCTTGTAACCTAGCAGGTAGCAATGTCCTCTCGTCATGTCCAAGTCCAAACCTTCTTTGACTGCTCGATTTGGCCTACCATATGAGTTGGAACACACTTTGCAACACACACGCCCAAGTGAAAGTTCACAGTCTATTCCGTATCATTCGTAATGACGTGTTATTGTTTATCATTACTATTTTCCCTTCTTTGTTGAGTCACGCCTGCCATTGCCACTGGCACGTGGAGCCAGAGCATGTGGCATGAATGCACGAGGGCTGGTCTGTCTGGCATATCTTGCACTGTCATTACTGGTTCCAAGAATGGATGATGAGGAGTTAGGAATTAATTTGAGTATAGCTGAATATATCTATTAAATTTTCTGGGTTCTTAGAGAAAGTGATATTAAAGGTGAAGGTAATAAATGGCGATATTGACATTGTGACATGCCTCTATCATGATACGTCTCCACTGCAAGATAGTTTGACTAAATGTCACTGTCAGAGTCCAAAGCCAAAAATATAATACTGTGTTCAGTTAGTGCTGCGGGGCGAGACGGAGTGGGAAGCGGTTGCCTCCTTCTGCGAAGCAGTTATACTAGCGAACGAGGTGGCGGGCGGCCCACGGCAACAGCCGTCGCGAGACGATTGCTGGCCACCGTAGGTGCAGCATGGGGATGGCAATAGTAATGATTTGCCGTCCGTCATCGACTATACCCGGGTTGAAGGGGCGTCGTGTTGCACGCTCGCCTCATAGATAGAGCTGTCAGCGATCTGACGGGACCCCCTTAGAGGGCCAAAGCTCGTCGGGGTCGCGGGACTGTCAGGTGGTTACCTGACCCCGGAACGAAAGAGCTATTGAAGGACACCGTGGATTTTACCGTCTGTGCAAGTCTGACAGTCCCTCCCGTCCCGCCTTGGGTGGGAGGACACCTATTGGTGATTTTATCAACTAAAAAAGAATGACGCATTTTTAGGCCAAGAGCAAACCAATTCATTTTCAAATAAATAAGAAAAAAGAATTACGAATAAAATTTTAAGAATTTACTATATTACTCTGTCCCAAATAATGTTCTTATGTAATGATCAAACCCAAACAAAATGATTCGACCTACTAACAGTAGACAACATGCAGCGGTGTTTACATTATTTACGTAAACGAGGGCGGATATATACAGAAAAAACATCGGAAAGTAAATAAAATTTCGCGATGTTTCAAAATTATTTAGCTAAATCGTTGTATCGTCCTAAACGCTACGAATTTGCTACGACCTGCAAGTGCTACGGTTTGACTGTCTACGGCGTAGCAGGACGAGCTACAGCGTAACGCTACGATGATTACGCCTACGGCGTAGCAGGACCTTTTGATAGAGGTCCGTTTGGTCCAAGACTAGGTCGTTGTGTTTTGTAACCGATCATAGTGGATTATTATTATTTGTAAAATATTGAAAGGTTTGTTTATAGAGATTCTAGGTGCTGATATTCACTTGTAATGAGCATTCTTGCGAATGTTAACATTACAGAAAAGGAACGGGAGCGTTTTAGTGAACATTCTGGCGAACATATTGATGAGCTGACTATCAAGCTGACATAATTATGAAGAATAAATTTTTGACGACCGGAGCGTTCGCTAGAAAAATTAAAATGCTCGATGTTCAAGTCTATCAGCACCAAGAAATGATTGAAGCTCTGTATTTATTTAAAACATTTTATTGTTTGTATTTCTACACTATACGAAATGGGATCGCTGACTTATTGATAAATGCAATCGGTTATTATATTCAGCAATTTATTATACTAAAGTTTCATATGAACTACCAAGAAATCAGTTTTAGGCCCAGCGCACACCTCTGGAGGCGCGGCGGAGCGCATTTTATAAGAAAAATATTTAATATTAACCTTATCTACCTTGATATACGGTCGCGCGTATTCTCTTGTGGTAGCTTGAAGGCGCTCCGAGCACCGTGTCCGAATTTATTCTTATATTGACCGTATTATCAAGATAGTTAAGGTTTATATTAAATTGTTATCTTAAAGTGCGCTCCGCTGCGCTTCCAGCGGTGTGCGCTGGGCCTTAGTCTGAACTATTTCGCCTAGCAAGTCAAGTTTTACGACTTTTGTGGCTACCATTTTATTTTAATAACTCCATTCACTATTTTATTAAATAATAAATTAACTGAGCATTTCATTTAAATGACTTTGATATCGAGAAAACTGTTATAAAGAGAAATGGGACGAGGTGACTGGGTGACGAGCACGGACAAATAAATAATATTCAATGTAGACATTTCAGTTGAAAAATGTCTGAATCATGTCTGAATAAAATCGTGATGTTCTTATTCAAAATCGTTTAGGGGTCGATCTCCAGAGGCATTTTTTTTCGTGTCGGGCTGGATAAACCCATTTTCAAATCAAAAGAAGTTTTCAAAATATTTTTTTATACACCGTGTTCCGGACGATATACATAAACTTCGACCAGATGTTCAAACCACGGAAGTAAGCATTTTTCATTATGGACACATTAATAAATTCTTATTTTTTATTTTTTGTTATTTTTCATACAAACTAAATACCTAGACGTAAATAACCCGATATGCATGCCTCTTTATCCGAATTGGCAACGTCATTCATAACATTTGGCGGGCTGAAACAAATGAAATGCAAATAGTATTTGATAGATTTCAAATTAAGATACTTTCTCACTGCATAGCTCAATTAAATTTCATTAAATGAAATTACAAATATCTTTGTAACGAAGCCTTTTTAAGTACTACTTCCTTTGCTGGATTTGATTTGTAAAAGCCATAGAAGTATTTGCTAAAGTTTATGGATAACGTGAAGAACACGGTGTATACAGTTCGGTGTCTAATCTACATGGTACAAGGCTAATATTATGAATAAGTTTATTTAACCTTTTAACCGCGCGGCTAAATATCAGTTGCCGTGCCCCTAGCGCGCAGCTATGAATCGTCCTTTCCTCTTCTCCTCTCTTTCTGCTCCTTTTAAGCTCCGATTTGTTAAGTATCATGGTGTACAATAAAAAGTATTATATCTGTCTATGTACATAAATAGAGAGATATAGAATAGATGCAATAAAATCGAAGAAAAAAACAAAAATAGTGAATATTCTCTGTCGCATAAATACGACACGGGCGGTAGGGGCACGGAAATATTTGTCGCATTGCGACTCGCGCGGTTAAAAGGTTAAAATATTTAAAAAAAAATCTTAAACCCTAAAATCCTGATCGCTCTGGGTTGTCCCAACTCCCGATTGAATGAAAAAAATATTCTTTAATTTTTTAATGAGAAGCTTCATATGATACAACTTATTTAGATTACATAACAAATAGTTAATCTTCATTGTCATAAAATACTTTTAGTTATATTAAGAATACTTTTGCCACAATTTGAATTTAAAATCGTGTCCGGGCATTTTATCTCATCGCTCTGCGCTGAGGTAAAACATCGCGCTCATCCCTAGTTACGCGTTATAGACACTCTATTCCACTCCCGCTGGGCAACACCAGCAGTGGTCTAACCGTTGAGGAGGATACCTATGTGCCACTTATCCGCGAAGGTAAGTTTACGAAGGCAAGTTTATGATTGCTCTGGATTTGGTTCTCGAATTTTTTGATTGATATGGCACGTTTATCAAATTGAATATTAAGCTTGTGAATGTGTTTGTTATGCGAATTAAGTGATCTTTATGATGGTTTTTATGAGACGTAATGACAATTTTCTACTACTTTTAAATTCGGCTATATTCATGATTTTGTGACTTTTTCTGATCGATATGGATGTGATTGCTCTGTCCAAAAAGACCAGAGCAATGATATTTTGCATTAATTGTACGTTATAAATCTATTTTAAGTAGAAGTACCAGACTGTAACAATGACAAACGATGAACTATCTATATAACCTTTAATTTATAACCTTTCCTGGGTTTTTTTTGGGTAACCTAAACCCATAAACAGATTTTGACGTATTTTACCTTGATGATATTATTAAATTGGCATTTAAAGCTAACCATAACCACTTCTTCTCTAAAATTTAATGTCAACTATAGTTGCAGATTGAAATCATGCCTCGAAATAAATTATCAATTGAAGAAAAACGTCTTACGAGCAACCCAGCAAAAGGTTCGTAGGAAGAAAAGTAGGCTAAGTTTGGATAATATAGTCTAAATCTATATAAATGAAGCTAAGCCAAAAGTTGATTTTTATAATTATGTTAATTTGTTACTTTTAAATTATAATGCAATAGTTTGAAATTATAACGTATTTTTGATACCTATTTATGTATTACTGTTAATATGCCTGGACCTTTTTCTAAAATAATACATTTCTGTTACATATATAATCTTGTTACACGTACATACTGAATACCTATGACTAAAACGGCAAAACAAATAATATTTTTATCAATATTCATTTTTTTGTTTAATTGATTTGACCATTTATGATCGCTCTGGCGCCAATTATGATTGCTCTGGTAGCGAAATTTTTTGAACTTAAATATTTTCATAACTGTTAGTGTAAATTGAAGGCCAATAGTAAAAATATACTATTTGAATATCATACTTTTTTATGAGATACATGATTACCATTAAATATCAATATCTGAAAAGCACCAGAGCGATCACACGAATACGTCCGTTTTGGAGATCCACCCAGCTACTAATATTTTGTGCTGTTGATGGAATTATTATTAAAATTGGTATAAATATGAAATATACAATATCATTTATTTAAACAAGTAACCACGACTCATATATGTCAGTACAAGACAGCAAAACTTATACTATGTTAGGACATATCACAATAAAATTATTAAAATATAACAAAACCATACAATAATAAAATACAATTAAATTATACAGCAAAATATTATAAAATTATACAGTGAAATCATAAAATAATAATAATAAATAGTTGAGCCTAGATACGTAAACCACCACTACACCATCCCATGTGAATGATATGAGTCACAAACATTGGCTCATCTCGTCTGACCGTCGCGTCGCATAGGCGTATCTTTTAACTTTTTTTTAAATTTTTTTAATTCTTTCTTCTTTTCTGCCTGTTCTCTGTTCCTTCAATAGACCTTTGCATACCAGAGCCGCGGTATCCTTTTTAGATAATCACGTGAGGCCGTTAAGCAATTTGGTAAGTTTCTGACAATTCCTCGAGGTGCGAGTGAATCACGTGTTGTTATCGAGTCGGATATATGGGTCCTTGATCAGACGGTAAGCTACCCATTACTCCACAAGAGAAGTCCTGTCCTGTGTCTCAACAGCGCATGATACACTGATCTATTGAATATACATATACATAGCATAGTCTACGGAAGTTCGTTGGTGAATACTGAACTTTTTTTGCGGTCAGTTATTCTTATCCAGTTATTGTAAACTATCGACTAGCCTTCAATAACTCAAAATTCTTTCAAGTATTTCGCGGAACAATTCCTACGTACAGAGGAAATATTTGTCTGAATATTAATGGAAGCTTTTTAGCCAACTGATGCTGACGCAAAGCCATAAAAAATGTGGTTCGCTTCATGAGGGAATCTCTTCAAAAACAAATATTTGGAATAGCCTTATTTCTCAGTGGCGTCAAAGCTTTATTTTTAAAGAGTTATTAATAATTGTTTACAGTGCAGACTCAAGCACGCTATATTTCTTCTTTACGTCTTTTTTACGAGAAAATGGCAATTTTAGTTTAGTTTCGGGTATTTGAGCAAAGTTTGTTAAAACACTTTATTTCTTGTTGAAGTGTCATTTTTCAAAGTGTCGTAAAAATGTCTAGAAGATACTATTAAAACGTAAATCAAGGGAGGTAACATAAATTGTTGCAGAGAATAGAAAAATTATTACTGAGTAATTTATATACCTGGTCATATAATATGTGCATTACCTATGTATTAACAATCTATAAATGAACTTATAACGATTAATAAAAAACATAAAAACACCGGCCAAGTGCGAGTCGGACTCGCCCATAAAGGGATCCGTAGCAGCAAGTAACATATAAAAGTTCTTGTAGTTGGTTGTAACTTTGAAATGTAAATTGCGGCTTACGATTTATGACGTATTAAAAATACTAATTACTTGGTCTCGTTCAAACCAATTTTCGCTGGAAGTTTGCATGGTAATGTACAATATATTTTTTTTTAGTTTTACCATTCTCTTATTTTAGAAGTTACAGGGGGGTGACACATTTTACCACTTTGGAAGTGTCTCTCGCGCAAATTGTTCAGTTTAGAAAAAAAACACATTTTTAACCTCAATATTATTTTTAAAGACCTATCCTAGATACCCCACACGTATGGGTATAGTGAAAAAAAGTTTTGAGTTTCAATTCTAAGTGTGGGTAAACCCCTGTTTTTATTTTGTGTGAAAATCCTAATGCGGTTCACATAATACATCTACTTACCAAGTTTCAACAGGATAGCTCTTATACTTTCGAAAAAAGCGGCTGTGACATACGACAGACAGACATGACGAATCTATAAGGGTTCCGTTTTTTGCCATTTGGCTACGGAACCCTAAAATTCTGCATCGCTGTTACCCCAAGCTGCGCCATGCGGGTCGCGGGACTAACGAGCTCCGTGACTCCGGAACGTAAAGGGCTATTGAAGGACATCGAGGAGTTTAGTCAGGATGTTAGTTAGGTGGCTAAAAAATCACTAATGAAACCAAACTGCAACCAGATCTAAAAGTCGTTAGTCGTCTTGAAAACTGATGCTATTTTCTCCTATTCCTACTTAAAGAGCTTGAGCGCTACATTGACGAAAGAAACTCCAACAATAAATTAACATCTCCATTTTTACTATTTCAGTATGGCTTCTGTCATTGGTCCTGCTCCTACCATACTGGGCACCTCGAGGACTGCTGGTCGCACTTGGCGGTGCATGGCTGATGGCCGCGTACACATGCCTCGTGGTCCCCGTGCTCATCTCCGCCAACTACAAATATCCAGCGAGCTGGTACCCTGCCGTGGTCAAACTCGCTCAAGGTACGATGACGACGAGATTCTTTTTTTAAATTTTGCCCCTCACTAGGTACTCTCTCTCTTGTATTGTGGGTGTGTTCAATAGCCAATCACTCCGCCACTATGCCAACCGTTTATAAATTAAGGTATAAAAGGAGGTTGAATTTACATTTTTTGATAGCAGGGAATGGTTGCATTGTTGTGTGAGGTATGATAAGAGAGAAAAGAGAATATGGGGTACAGTAACGGCTAAAAAGAACTCAATAGAAGAAAAATAAGAGTTGCTACCCTTAATAAGATATGGGACATTTGGCAGGGAGATGATTATAATGTTACTTCTCGTAGTAGTAAATCTCTTCCCATTTAATGTGCTCTATTAAGAAAGGACTGAGTTGATTGACCAGAAAGGAATTTTGCACTTTTTTATGGAGACGCCAAATACTTTACAAATTGAAGATCAAATGTTGCAGATTCAGTGTCTGGATATCCGGATATTGATTCTGGCAGTATTTCAAAAAGAGCGAAAAATGAAGCAAAAAATACGTCGAAAACAACAGACGCCTACAAAATCATTAGCGTATTGTGTTTAGGCCTAGAGCGATGAAAAGTAAACACAATAACACAATGTTTGCGCTGTGAATGCCTTGGTATAAACACTGGGGTGTGCCAATCTCCCGACCTATGCCACCCACGCATCAAGTTTTTCTTTATTCGTCATTGACGGCTCCAGATTCCACGACTGAATGACGTTGGAACTGCATAACGGGTGTAACATTGTACATTGTATTGTCAATTGTTTTTAGCTCAATAAGCGAGGTGCTTGACTCAAAATGTTCTAGAATTCAAATGTCGTTTCGAAGTTGACTTTTTTTAGACCAGTGTTCAACAGATGTTTAACTTTTTTGTAGTAAGATGTTTGTGCTCATGGATGATTTAATTGATTGGAGCTGAGATTATCAGTGACGGTCATCATATATTTCTGCCGTGAATATGTGAATAGTTCAGATTCGCAACAAATTACATAGGTAATTTGTAGCAGGCATATTGATAAATAGCGTGATGTTTATCATGATTGTAAACACTCGAAAATTCATCAAATCGGGTTCTTCGCAGTACCTACGTCCAGAGAAAGGAAAGAATTACATTATGATTTTTTTAACTGTGTCCCTTGTCCCGATTTCCGCTACAATAAAACAACCCAAGCACTCAGACAGGGTCGCCATTTTGAAAATAATGCTGGTTTCCATTTTCTTTGCTACGATCCAAAAGAGAAGTCTTCTTAATTGCGAGAAGAGTTCTTATATTTATTCCGAAGATCATTGTAAAAGTGTATTAACTCTATGATGTTATTGTTGTAGTGTGAAGTTTATATTTATGTGGAAAAGTCAGGTCATTGTCGAGTAAAGCTGAATGGGGCGACGGAAGCTGGCGACAGGCCAGTGCGCGTGCGTCATCCCCGTTTACTTGTATTTTCTGCGTCTAAACATGAACGCATGTTTGTGTACTCCGCGATGATTCGAACCAAAGAAAGTCTGGGCTTGAGCCGACCTTTTACGTCTCGGGTTGTTGACGTTGATTTTACTGGCTCAATAAATCATCTGTCTTCATACTTGCTATATATAAAGTATGTTTTTCTTTACATTGTATAAACCAAAGTCGCTTCAGTTTGTCTTCGGAACGAATGCACCAAATTAGATCATTCTTTTTTTGTTATTTTCAGGAGTAGGTTTGTATGTACGAAAGTTTTCGGAAAATCTACTGAGTCGTTTGATTTGAACCCGTGCAACGCCGGGGTGGGCCACTTGTAACATGGTATAAAACAAAGTTGCTTCTCCATGTCTGTACACATAAATCTTTAAAACTACGCAACGGATTTTAATGCGGTTTTCATCAGTAGAGAGAGATTCAAAGAGAGAATGAGAATGAATGAGAGAGGATTTTTTTGATGTATATTACATGTAAATTACACTCGAGTGAAGCCTGGGTTGGTCGTTAGTTGTTGCAAAACGTAATGCAGATTTAATAACCCGTGCCATCAATTCTGATGGATATGCTTTTCTGGATGTCCGATTTTGTTCCTTCCATTAGTACTGGATAAGATTTCAAACATAATATTAATCAAAATTACAACTGAAACGCAAAATCCTGAACGAATGTCAACATCAACATCAACGTGTTTATTATTTACGAATTCAAAATACGATTCTGTTTTGATACTACAAGGGTACGACAGATGTGCGCATATTTCGTCTCAAACAAACTATATAGAAGAACGTTTGCACTTGTCATCATTTTTGTTGTTTTTTTTTTGTGAAACGAATCGTCTAATATACAAATAAAAAATCTGCCAAAGAATACCAATTTGATAGTGTCGAGACGATGTAAGATTCGAGGAATTCTAATTATTCGGAATAAACTAACCAGCCAGATTACCCAATAGCTACTATTTTTGTAATTAGAGCACATTATTATCTTAGACTTATCTATTATTTTAAAATTACTACGTGATTTTAGGCACGATTTATATGCGTATGCAATTTCTAGTCTTTTTTATCATTCTGCATGCTGACTTGTTCAGTAGAATTAGTTAGTAAAGCGGTGGCTTCACACGTCTTCAGCTATGCTATTCTGTATAAGAATCAGCGCCGCGGCAGTGCTGAAAGTACAGTTCCAGTACAGTTCAAACACTAACTGTAGCGTCAACGAACGCTGCCTCGGCTTTGAATCTTATAGAGAATACAGATTGAGATACATTACAGATTTTAGTTAGACGAGTCTAAAACACGATGAGTGCGTGTATTAAAATTTGGTGCCTAATAATATGTAGGTAGGTTTGTTTTTCAATGCAAAGGTATCCTACATTCTCATATTTATTTAATTTAAAAAAAAGCTGTGCGGTAATTTTTATAAGATTCAGCGACCGTTTAATGTGATAAAGAAGTAAAAGTAGGCACAGGTTAACAGGTAAGAAGAGAAAATTATAAAAGTAAAAAATAATAATGGTTGTCAACTTACCAGATTCCTTTCGATGTGCTGTAGGAAGGTGGATGTAGCTGAAGAAGCGTTGTTCTGAACTGACCATCCTTGATTCATGGGGGTCCTTTTATACCCAACATTTTACTGACCAGCCACTGTTGCTGAGGTCGCGAACTGTTTCAATGTAAAAGAACCACGAATTTTTATTTCTTTTTTATTTATTCTACGATACTATCTAGCCTGATGGTAAGTGAAGATGTGGTGGACGGTGAAGCAGGTTTGCCTAGAAGTAACCTGTTCACTCTTGACTTGAAGACCCAAGATCTCTGTCAGGATATATAGATTCCAGCACGGCATTCCACTCTGTAGCTGTGCGTGCTTATTAAGACAATCGTCTACCGAGGAGCGCTCGTCCATACTAAAAGAGAAAACGTTGACCTGCCCCTAGATGTTATCCTATCTCAATGATTTTTTAGAATGCTTCTGACACAGTAAAAAACTAGGTTTATAGGTTTTCATTTTTTTAAAATTTATAATAGTTTGAAAGTTACAGGCGCCTAAGAGTTACTATTTTTATGACAAAATCTTCATTTTAAAAATTAATGAAGATTTAGAAAAAAAGCAAAACCTACAAATAATATGCTGAAACGATTGACGCCAGAATCTAAGAGATTGGTCGTGATTTAGTATGTGAAAAACGTTTTCTCCCGAGAAACAAATTTCGTATAAAAAATACTTACAGTCGCGAGCTGCAACGCTCTCTATCGCACGATCAGGGATCGGGGAGGTGTGGTAGCGACAGCACGAGTTTTTTTGAATACCTATTTTTTTAAATGGCAGCCGGTATACTATCCTCTTAAAATAAATAATTAAAGTATTTAACATTGAAGAACTACTCCTCAACACTGTCAGCTGATAATGTGCCCAGAAGACTGGCAGCATTGTCGTATATTTAAGTCTTTAATCAGTTTGCACGTCATCCAGTAATTCCATGATTGTAAAACTTACGCCAATACTTCATTAATTTACCTGTTTTGCTGGATATATGCGTCCTGTAGATTAATACAATGTACGAAATTTTGAACGATGGATTTTGTATTTACGTCATTAAACTCAGTATTACGTTTTATTGGAATCTACAGCTGAAGTTACGACATGAGGATAATAATAGAAAGAAGACAACATTAACTTTAGGAATATAAATAATTGAAATAAAATAAAAATAGGATAGGTAGAGGATAGATATTTAATTATTGAGGATATTGTGTTACACAGTTAGTGCTGAACTTTTCCCGTAATAAACTGGAACTTTGATGGAAAAAAATAGTTACATTATAGTCCTACAGCAAAAAAGTATCAGAAATAATTTAAACAAATTTTTGTTCGTCTATGTATGCTGAATACATGTTGTTAAGTTAAATTCACTTATTAGTTTTTTTCTGGATATTTGACTTTTTCGTATTTTGATAATTAGGCTCTTAAAAGTGACTAAGTAGATGTGTATTGTGTATGTAAGGGTACAATTTTTAAACTATTGTGATAAGTGCTCTGATTTTTTAAAACTGAATACTAAACATTAACCGTGTTACCACAAAAAAGTTAAACATCTGTTGAACACTTGTCTAAAAAAAACTGTCAACGTCGAAACGACATTTCACGTTGATTTAAGGGTCGTTTGCAGTTACATTTATTTTAGACAAGCGTTCAACGGATGTTTATCTTTTTGTGGTAAGACGATAATCATTCTCGGTCCTACCACAAAAACTTTTAAACGTCTGTTGAACACTTGTCTAAAAAAATGTCAGATTATGTCGTTGAATAAGGTCCGTTTTGCAGTCGCACTTTTTTTAGACAAGTGTTCAACAGATGTTTAATTTTTTAACCGACGAAAAAAAAAGGAGGAGGTTCTCAATTCGACATGTATATTTTTTTTTGTAGTAAGGCTGTCAATCTTATCATGTGTAATCAATGGTTATGTTATGTTGTAGTTGGTGAACTCGGGCCTAATTTTCATGAGAGTATCAATCAACTCAGCCTATTGCAGTCCACTGCTGGACATATAGGCCTCTTCCAAATGTCGTCCATCACCTTGTCCTTGTCACATGAGAGTGAGCTAGAACTATACTTTTCATACGTTTTCTTCGAATATAAAATATTTCCAAGATAAATTGTCGATTCATCATCATCAGCCTATAATGTTCCCACTGCTGGGACACAGGCCTCCTCTCTGTGAGAGGGAGAGGGCCATAATCCACCACGCGGGCCCAGTGCGGGTTGGTAGATGTCACATCTCTTCGAATTTGGTTCTAGGACATGCTGGTTTCCTCACGATGTTTTCCTTTACCGTTTTGAGAGCAGTGGTGATGAAATAAATTACACAAAGTAATGCGCCTGGCGGGGTTCGAACCCACGACCTACAACTCGTAAGTCGGGACCGATACCACTGGGCCACCATTGCTCACTGTCGATTCCCTATTCAAAAATATTAATAAATTAGTTTTTTGGCTTCATCTTGTATTCCTTGTCCATATTTTTTACCTCTTTCTTATAATAATAAGACTAAAATTTTGTCCGTTGAGAAAAAATATGCAAATGCGGGAAAATGTCTTGAAACCGTCAGGAGCTAACTTCTTGTGGACAACTCGAAGTGACAGGTTGTGGACACCCTCCCACGCACATTTTATGAAAGAGAACCTTGTATTTGTTAATATACTGTTTATATTTAATTACTTGCCGAAAATTATTGATTCATACTCATCCTTACGGATGAATAATTGTTCATAATTAAAAAAAATACCAAAAGGTGTTAGTTAATAGGAATTACGAGTTAACCTAAAAGTACAGAATGTATAAGACAGTCTGTTTTTTTTTAAATCGTCATAAGTTGACGGCTCTGTTGGCACAGTGGCTGGACGATCGACTGCTGCGCAGTGTGTAGCGGGTTAAATTCGATGTTTGCAAGGAACAAATTAACAAATATTTGTTTGACTTGCAAGTACCTGGCTGCTTGTGAATGTGAGTTTCTATGTTTGTAAACGCGCCCACGATACAGGAGAAACTCGTAGTGTGAAGAAACATTTCATAAAAAAACTTGAGAGGTGTCAAGGGACACCCGGTGGAACGAAGTTACTGTAAACACTCTACAAAAATAATCGTCGCGACACCACACTGTTCAATGCGAAATAGAAAGACGAAACGAAAATATCTGGCTTGCTTTCTATGAGAGAGACAGACAGAGAAACATGCGCACGCCGCACGGCTTACAATAGCTTACTATAGCAAAAAGTGTCGTTACAACTTTTCGTCTTAATTTTTTCCGTCCGCCGAAGAAAATAAGAGCTTCTCCCGCCCTGGGCGGAGCGGGGATTGTCAAACTCTGACTATAAACCACCTTGCTTCTTCACATAGAGTTATGCGTTCCTAAGCCGCGTTGACATTCTAGGACAGTCTCGCGAACACAGCCTAACTCTGGGGCAGAATACCCAGAAAATCCAGAAAGAATGGAAAGATCTCTCTACTCTAGTATATCAATCTAATGTACTTCTAACTAATAAGTATTATAAATGCTAAAGTATGTGTAGCTACTAGAATATACATAAGGATACCTTCAAAGAAACTCAAAATAAAATCTCGTATTCCAGAATGTGCGAAGATGCTGCGGGCGCCAGTGTCACGCGTGCTGGGTGTGATGAAGGCTGCGTACGCGCCGGTGGAGCGCGCTGAGAAACTCTTTCTACAGATGAACAACCTTTCAACTATGATTGGACAGGTAATGTGTCTATTCCTTCTACTCTTCTACTTCTTTGTTTGAAATTGCTGGCCAGGTGGCCAACCATGACATCTTAAACCGAGAATAATTCTACTGCGGGAACGAGGTGGCGCTAGACGACTGAAAGTGACAGAGCTATACAAGTCGTCTAGCGCCATCTCATTCACTCACTGGAACAAGCCTAGTTTTAAGACGTTGTAATACCCCCCCCCCTGGTCATTCAAGACTCACAATCATCACAATATGATACCATAATAACCTGCATGCAGCCAGGTTTCCACTTCCTGGACATAAGGTCTCCTCTTAGGGCCCTGTGTGAGTATTTCGTAGCTTAATGTAATTAAAAATATGATCAACCTCAGTAGTCAGTATGATTCTTATGGTTAGTAGTGTTCGAGACTGCAAATGCCAAAATTTGCAGTCTCGAACACTACTATTGTCTGTTCTCATTTTGATATCTTTCTGTCTCAGAACATGAAGACCTTAAATATGTATCTCTTTCTTCCAGTTGCTGATGTTCACAGCTTGCGACCGATTGCTCGTCTCCCAAGGCAGATTAACATGTCTCTACTCCTTAATGTTCTACAACGTTGTCACCTATTCCGTCAGCTACGTCCGCGAGATCTGCACCAAGGAGGACTGGTCACCCTACGTCAACGTGACCCGCCATTCTCGCGTCAAGCACCTCGCCATGTCAGCCACGAAGATTGTCCTGGAATGGACGAAAGCAGTCACTTTTATCGTCACCATAACTTTCGTACTCCTTGCTTTGGGATTGGAACAAGGACTGGAGCATTATAAACCTACTGCTTTATACACAGCGATAACCGGCACTTACTACCTTCTCACAGAAAGGACCTTCTTGGAACTCTGGCCTATTGGCATCTCCGCTTTAAAAATAGAAATGTTAGAGGGCATGGAGTTGCTGTACTTCGGTGCCTTCGCTAGAGGCATCACTACTTTTCTGGCATTGCCTTTAGTGCCAGCTTTAGTGTGGTACGAACGGTGGAGATTAGCTGCACTAGTGTTGTACGTGTGTGTCTTCGTTCACGGAAGACACAGGCTTGGGGAGGCGCTTATGAAGCTGCAAGAAGCGAGAGGGACCCTTGCCAGGTTTAGGCGAGCGACAGCAGATGAGCTGTCGACTTTAGAAGACGTATGTGCTGTGTGTTTAGGGACCATGAAATCAGCACGAGTCACGCCTTGTGCACACTTCTTCCACGCAGACTGTTTAAGAAAATGTCTCGCCACTTCGGACAGATGTCCCATATGCGTCAGGCCATACGTGTTTTGTTGACCAACGGCTTATTACATTTGGATAAGACTGCTTGTAACGAAATTTTTAACATCGCTTTTTCCATGTTGATGATTTGGAAATGTATTCGGTTAAGGTGATATATTTAAGATTGATAAATGTAAGATGTTTAGTACCTAAGTAGGCGTGAGCCATGGGGTCAATCGTTATGTGATCGATCTTATATTATGTATTGTAATAATTACAGCTAATATCGCTTTAGATAAATATCTATTAATTGTTGTCTTAATGTTTTTGTTGCACTGTTTAAAAATTAAGAAAAAAATACTTTTGTAATTCTAACTTTTTTAGGTATTCCAATGATTTAGATTGACAGTATCCATATTTTGTAATTTAGGTATTACGAAGCTTCGATTTATTATTGTTTACATGTCGATTCTTTAAATTATTGCAACGAAGTAGAACCATTTTATTAGAATCTATCCTTTTGAAAACATTATTTTCTGTTATTTTTTTATCTGTGTCGCTTACTGCTATACTGGTTCCAAGAGTTAGGAGACTAATAAATGTAAAGAGGGATTGTATTATAGCGAAGCCGCTTTTTCGCATCGCGTACTATCGGGATCCAAAAGGACAAGGACCAAAAAGCGATTAACCTCTAAATGTAGTACATACATAAGCAATATCGCATGTACCTGGCCTTCTCTTCTATTGTACTTAACACGATAAAACGTTGGACCTCATTACGGTCTTGTCAACGGACGAGTTGATAAAAAAGCAAAACGTACTTATACTCGTACTAATAGTAGGCTTAGGCTGCTTTTCCACCAGAGATGTGCTATGTAGCTGTGCTGTGAGGATGTAGGAGCTGAGCTACGAAACTGTGTGGCAGTTTCCAGTGCTGTGCTATGTAAACCAATGAATATAGGTAATTGGTGGATATCAAACACATCCGCAGCAACGTAGCATAGCGCATCTCTGGTGGAAAAGCAGCCTAAGGACCGTATGTTCTTGGATTCAGATCGTACCATGCGTAAGTGTCTTTCCAGAGAAACTTTATGGCGGCTCGACAGTTGCTACAAGAGCTATTTCGTCGCAAAAACAATCAAGTCCTGTACCTCTACCTCAAATTATAGATATTATAGCGCAGTTTTACGTAGTGTACTGGGATGTTATTCTCTAAGGATGCAGCCTTGTGCCAACGCTGTTTCAGCGTCAGCCTTTTTAACGACGACTTAGAGAATAGCTGAGCCGCCAAAAAGTTTTCCTCGTACTATATCTGCGCGAACTAGCGCTCACAGCCAATTTCCGAGCCTCGCCATAAAGTTTGTCATAGTCTCAAACTATTTATTGATGTAACATTGAAGGATCATGGAACGCACCTCAAATACCCAGGTGCTAGGTAGCTTACCACGCATTGTTTGGGTCCAAGTCTATTTTCATGTTTTGTACGACAAATTAAATACTAGGCATTATTTGCTTTTTTTTCTTTACGCCTTATTTTCCTGTGAAATAGTACATTTTGATATAAGCGGGGAAAGTTTGTCATTGAATTCGAGGTGGAATACTCACCCGAGTCTATTAGACGAGGGTGTCAAGGAGCTGAGAACAAATTCCCACATGTATCGAACAACGATTTTCAATAATAATAATATAATAGCCTCATTTCATTTTTAATGCGTAATGGGCCTCTGCAAGATGGCTTCGGCTCCTGGCATGCCCTTCAAAAGTCCGGGTTCCCTTGATCCCGAGATCTTAAAAGATATATATAAAATAATGATAATAATTATCCACAACTATCACACAACGCCATCTAGTCCCAAGCTAAGCGAAGCTTGTGTTATGGGTACTAGACAACTGATAAACATACTTATATATTTCTAAATATATAAATATTATAGATAAATTACACCCAGACACAGAACAAATGATCGTGCTCATCACACAAACATTTGTCCTGCATGGGAATCGAACCCACGACCTCCGGCATAGCAGTCAGGGTCACTAACCACTAGACCAACAGGTCAGTCGAATTAATGTTTGTCCGGAACAATTTATGTAAAGATTTTAAACGGCAATATAGGGTGTTAAAAGTCAACTGCAGGAATTTCGTGTGCGTACTCGGTATCAAAAAACAAGTATATTCCAAAAAAAAAAAATTATCTAGCATTTTTTTCAAAAAAAAAAAATTTCATTCGTTTTTTTTTCAAGCATTTTTCTTTTGGCTCATTAATATGGACAATAAAATAAGTTATTTGTAAGTACATATTTCGATAAATTGCCAGTCCAAAGTCTGCAAAATGTGATGGAAGAGTTGGAATCAGCTGTGAACGCTACACACGGGTGAACGACCTCAAAGAGCAACCAAATTCATTAATATCTTCTAATATAAAATTCTCGTGTCACAGTTTTCGATGCCATGCTCCTCCGAAACGGCTTGACCGATTATGATGAAATTTTTTGTGCTTATCCGGTATCTATGAGAATCGGCCAACATCTATTTTTCATCCCCCTAAATGTTAGGGGTAGTCCACCCCTAAATTTTTCTTTAATTATTTATATGGCAAAACAACGTTTACCGGGTCAGCTAGTCTAATATATAAAATACTCGTGTCACAGTTTTCGATGCCATACTCCTCCGAAACGGCTTGACCGATTTTGATGAAATTTTTTGTGCTTGTCCGGTATCTATGAGAATCGGCCAACATCTATTTTTCATCCCCCTAAATGTTAGGGGTAGTCCACCCCTAAATTTTTTCTTTATTTTTTAGACAAAATTTTTAATTTCTATTTTTTATGACAAAACAACGTTTGCCGGGTCAGCTAGTGGTAAAATAAAAATGCTTGAAAAAAAATTTTTTTTTTTAAATGTTCAAAAAAATTTTGTTTTTGGAATGTTTCTACTTGGTTTTTGATACCGAGTACGCACACGAAATTCCTGTAGTTGATTTTTTAACACCTTATATACTAGAAGCCTTTCGAATCATAATACAATTTATTTTATTTCATCTCACCGGGGGGGGTCTATCATTGATCCGGCTCGAAGGACCAATGTTGGACGAAATAAAATGGACTGTATTTTGGCTTTTATAGACCGTTCTCCATTGTCCCAGCAGTGGAGAACGGTTTCCCGCTATTCGGGATATCGCGTGTACGGATCTTTCAAGTCCACTTTTGTTCTGCTTAGCCCTGAATCTTCTAAGAACATTGCTGATGAATCCAGATTTAAATACACTGTCGGATGAGGACAGGTGTACCTAGTAATAACCATTTCACTTGCCATCATCCGAGCACAAATACCTTAGGTACATACCTACTGCGAAATTCTTCACCATAGAAAAATCCTGAATCTTGCCTAGAAATTAAATGCAGGACCCCATGCTGCTGCAGTTGTGCCTAATTACGACCAACAAAGCTTAATGTGTTATGTAGATTATTATGATTTGAGCTGTTTAGCTGTATATCAGCCGCGAGTAAGGACGTACAATGTTATCTTTGGAAATTAAGATAATGCTTAAATCTACCTTGTCTACGCAAACTAAGCATTGACTATATACCTAAACACAGGCATTTAGGTTTCATATACGAATACGCTAAGAGCCTGACGAAAATAGTTTGGCGCAATGCGACTGTACTGGTTGAGTCCTTGCTCCTTTTACGTAAGGACGTAGAAGAGAGACACAAAGTGTGATAACAAGCAAAGAAGGCAATCTATTGGGTCATCTGTGCAGAAATTAATTATAACTACCGAATTGGGAACCTCAGTTCTTGGAGCATAAAATTGATATATAAAGGTTTGAGTATTTGAATTTAATTCTAGAACAGCATCTACGGACGAAATTCAGAAAAACAATTTCTAGAAATTATGATAGTTTATACTTATTATATTAAGTACATAATAATAAATAGGTAGATGGTTTCCCGAAGGACTAGAAAATAAATTGATTTTAAGCGTTTCGTAATTTACAACTTTCAGCCATCTTTCAGCAAGATTAATTTACCTTGGTATCGTGCCAAACATTGTTCTTATGATGAATAACTAAAAAGTCATCATCATTATAAGAAACTAAACGATAACTGCATGCTATTTCAGTACAATGTGTACAAAACAAAACACCCGCCAAAACCGAGAAAATAGCAAATGGCGGCGTTGCCATGACATCATGTGGTTACGTCATGTAAACAAAACTGTCAAAACTTTGGAGGTAACCTGTCTACGGAGGTTACAAAGTCGTAGCTGTCAAATACACCGCTGTCTCTTTCTGATGTAGGCTGTGTTCGCCTTGTTTTCCTGTCGTCTCTTTCTTGCCACAGCTGCAAGTTCCAAATCTAAAACGGCATATCTCATAGAATTAATTCTATTGGAGTCAGTCAACGCGGCATGCGTAGTACGACAACTAGTGATTGTAGTACGTCCTAAACGAATATCTATAGGAAGTCCATGTTACAAAATAAACGTTTTATCAATGAAAATGTGAATTGTTCGTGAAGTTCTTATCGGTGTTTAACGTTCCCGTTCGGATACTATTTTTGATAAGGTACGATTTTGATTTAATCGCATTTTGTAAATTATAACACATGCAAAAAAACATGATGTGGACCGCTAAGAGGACGGAAACTATGAGATATCATTAATTTATGAGCTTAGTGTAGATGGAAAAAAATATATCTACAGGTGCGGCTACATTACATGGAAGCTGAGTATTGATCTCGGAACTAGTGAGAAAGATTGTTCAGATCTCAGTTTGTAATTATTCCTGAAAATATAATTATTAGATATGTAGGTAGTATTAACTTCCATGTCACACAAGATAGGGATGAAGGATAAATTAACCAAAAAGGTGCTCATAATTATTTTCTGTGAGTCTATGAAATCAGAAATTAAGGTCTTAATCCTCACACCATAAAGAAAAGAATCGTTTAACCACTTCCGATTTAGAATATTCATTACTGTACTTTAATAAGCAAGGTCCTACTCTGAGAGATATGAATCCATAATTACCTACATTTTCAAATTTGGACCTGATAAAGATCCATAGTTACGACATCAACAAACAGACCTCATTGTCTTACCCATATAGGGGGATCATGATAATCTCAAAGATATCCAAAGAAGACCTTCGAATTCGTCCTTCTTTCATCCTTGACCTTACGTCACCTCGAGGCCCCTGCGAAGGCGACGCGGCGGCGGGCGTCGAGACGCTGCCAGATCCTGACGCAATGAAAATTAAGCTTTGCTACTGTATATTGTATGTAGGTTATTTATTTATTGATTAGAGGAACTGGTGGTAACTCATTGGGGCAATAAGGAAGGATGTATTTATGAGGATAAATTAAATATAGTTCACTCCTGTGACTAAATTCAGAGGGACATAAGTAAAGGGAATGTTTAGCAACTGCTTTTGAAAACAAAAATGAAGTAAGTTATCGAAAAATCGGAAAACTCATGTCAAAGGAAGTTGCTATGAACAGTAAAACACCTTTAAAGTGCTTGCCACATACCTAGTTATCTAGACTCTCTGGCCTTTTTATTTCCTACCTAGGGGATGTATTTCAAGTGCCTGTAGGTACTAGGTTTCCCTCAAAACTTAAACTTATCTCCTATAGATCAATATTTGGTTTAACGGCACCAAATTTTGTATGACTAAACCGCTGCTGGCTTACTCCCGAAACTGATTCGATTCCGATTTTGTTTCCATTCCATTCGAATTTCGAGACGGCGCTAGACGTCTTGTATAGCTCTGTCTCTTTCCCACAGCCAAAACAGGATCGCGTTAAGAGCTCGTGCCAGGGTCTGTTGTATTTCCTGTAAATCCTAAATAATTCTTGGTACTTAAATAAATAATAGGTAAGGCACGTATTCACAACAAAAGATAAATGCAATACAGCAAACCGTTTTACTGTATGTTTATATTATTATCAATCGAACACTCGACACATTAAATTTTTTATCTTATCATTCTCATTTAAGCCGCAAGCGTAGCCACTTAGTTGAAAATTCCATATAAACTGCTTTATATAAAAAATATAAACTGTTTAACAATGAACTACCACATTAATCGTGCGCCTGCGCCGAAGCGTGGCATAAAAACAGAATATTAAATGCGGGCATTACGTCATGCCCGTAAACGAGATTATGTGACGACCACATATACAATGGTGTGGTGTAGGTATCTCAACATACTGCATTCTTCATTTCGTTTTATCTGTTAAAAAACAATCGTAAAATATGAGTAGGTAGTTGCTAGCTAAATTATGATTTCTGGTAAATTTTGCCGGTAAATTATGCGTTGCTATGCTTTATAAATGCTTTCTATAAATTATCATTAACTCTGATAAACCAAGTTCTATCAAATTGGGACGGGGTAAAATGTTCCAATTTGATAGTACCCGTAAAACTCGTTTTTAACCGACTTCAAAAAAAGGAGGAGGTTCTCAATTCGGTCGGTATTTTTTTAAACACAATTTAATAAACAAAACTTTAAAAAAGTATCGTACCTATTCCGAAATGGTCGAAAATCATATCTATAGAAATAAAACACAAAATTTTATTGTTACCTTCTGATGGATAATTTTTAATAACACCAGATGGACATCATTCTTTATACAAGCATACACGTAATGGCCAACTTTTCTGTTCACCAATAATAATTGAATTGATTGAATTGGATTCTTCTGGGCAAGCGTAGTTCATTCTAGGCTACATGATCGCTTGCCAATTACGAGTATAACTATAGGAATAAATAATACTTAAACAAATAAAACTAAACTATTACAAAGCATCGAACAATTCAGCCTCAAAGCTGGAAATGTACCCAATGGAGACTGGCGGCGTTGCTTCTTTGTATGGCAATGCTTAGCCTGTGGCCATGGTAAAACCAGCCCTTGGGTCTCGAGAAACGTAAATAAGTCGTTTAGATATCTCTCTGTTGAGGCTGAGAGGACTTGGACCCCACAAGTGTGCCCCCACGGCCCTAGAGCTTCAACCCCAAACAGTTAACATTAAGGTCACAAGAGTTGAGACCGATTCTTCTTTCCGTACGGGGCTCGCATATGCTGGGGCTGTACCTCAACTATATGTAGCCAGCACGACGTTGAACACAAGTCTATAAAAAGACTAACCATGACTTTAAAACTCCAACTGACTCAACTGAGCCAATGACATTCCTTTCAAATCCTCCCCATTTGTATTCTGCCGTCAAGCATCAATCTCGACCGTGTGTTGTATCGCTTGCAAATTGCAATTTATGTCCAATCTGCGGACAGGCCGTGCATCTGTTGTTAATGGCAATGGATTGTATTTCTGATCTTCATTTTGAGGTCGTACACCTGTTTAGATTGACGTCAGCAGTCTGACGAGGGATCTAAAATAATTTTTATAGTGTGGCTCAGCGGTTAGTTTGATCATGCCTGTTGCTGAAAATTTCCGGTCACTGGAGGCACGGGTTTGTGGTTGACCAGTATGGGTAGCTCGCCGTCTGATCAAGGACCAGGCCCGAGTCAATGGTGCGTCATAAACTGACGGCGATACAGAGCCAAACGCTTGCGAGTTGTGGGACTGTCCAAGCAGTAAACCGTGGTCCTGGAACGGAAAGAACAACCGAAGAAATAAGGTGAACTTTAAAGTCAGTAAGAGTCTGACATGATGGAATTACTATCCAATAAAGGACTATACACAGGAGAAAATAATGTCAATAGAAAGAGTCACATAGATACTATTAAATGTGAAATAAATGGCGCAATTAGGAAGTAATGAAATAGACCTTCGTTCCAATTTACAATCTTCATATTTTTTCTAATCGCACAGTAGAGCTCGAGACAGAATTATTGAAATGGAATATAAGGAGAAAAAGAAGTACGAATTCGAAGTTCCAATTTAACGTAAAACAGTTAGCAGTAAGTAATTACCTCAATTAATCGGTCCGAAAATGGCCATTTATCCAATTACTTTTTAGGTAAACTACTACTTTATTATCTCAATTTTCTTAGTGGTTCACCTTTTTTGTCGTGATCCAATCATCAGATGTGGTTATTTTTGAAGCCGTTACATAAATTGTACCAAAATTACCCCATTCTCAGGAATTTACATATCTTGTTTAGCCTTACCATGAGAACTAACTGTATCGTAATTGGAGAAAGCTTCTCATTTATTTACCACCACAGTCGGTACCTCTGAACAAGTCATATCTTCATCAACATAATATCAGCCGTAGGACCTCCATTGCTGAACATAGGCCTCCTCCATAGAATTCCAATAAAACTGGTTGTAAGCGGCTTGCATCCAGCGAGATCCTGCGGTCTTTATCAGATCGTGACCACCTTGTAGATGTCCTACGTTGCGCTTGCCGGTGCATGGTCTCCATTCGAGAACCTTACGGCCCCATCGGCAACCTGCCCACTGCCACTTCAACTTGCTAATTCGCTGGGCTGGCGAATCTCCTCATTTCTGATTCGATCACGCAAAGAGACTAAAGAGCATAGCCCTCTCCATAGCTCGTTGGACTATCTTGAGCTCGATATGAAGACCTTTAGTAAACGAACAAGTCATAACATTAAATTAATTGCTTGTCGAGTCGTAAATGTCTCCATGTACTCTATTAATGTAACTACATTCATACAGTGTCGATAATTAAAATTAACCATACGAATGATGTCATGATTCACACGACGAAGTAGACGGTTATGTGTAGGATCATGAATATTTAGCAGTCCAAGGTGTCTCACAACTGTTTCTTTCGATGTTTTTTGCGTCTGTGCAAAAGATTATAAGTGTTGGAGTTGCCGATAGCAATTAAGACATTATTTTGCATTTAGATGATCCTACAAATTGTCTAGAAAATCTTTCGTTTGACTTCAGTACTTAAAAGTGTTTTAAAAAAGGCAGCAGGAATCTGCTGATTCTCTTTGAGACCCTACAACAAATTCGTTGACGAGCTTTCAGCTATAAGCTCAGTTAAGAAACACTAAAGTCAATCAGCTTCAGCACTGCTACTGCGCTGAGTCTTTAGACTCAAGTTAAAGAATAGCATTACTGCAGAGGAAGACTTTTTAAGTCAGTGTTTCTTAGTAAATGGTCTACACTTTATTTTATCCGTTTTCTAGCATTTTATCAATGGATGTGGAAAACGGATAATGATAGAAAAAATGTTGGATTAGACAAAAATAGTAATCCACTGTGTCCACACCTATTTGGAGGTGACTATAATGATGATGTTTTGAGACCAACTCTTGGTTAATTAAGATTTAGAGACACTCAGGTCACATCCTGGCAATAAGAAAGTATAATCGTAAAAACATCTGCCACTAAGTCTGCCAACCCACTTCTGATTTGACACATGGCTTCTCTCCCTCTAATAAAACTAATGTATTAATAACAAACGTTATAAACATGACCTTGTATTACATAATACGTGTTTATTCTCGCCAATAATTTACTGAAGTGTAACCTCGAGGGAAATCATTCAATATTTGCAGTACTGCGTCCAAGTAGCCGTACTTATGTGTTGATCGTAAATGACTACTTTATTTGTAACTACTATGAATATTACAGGTACCTAAAAGCGTCTGCATGTTCCCAAAATCACAGTGGCAATGGGCAGGCCACATCGCTCGTAGAACTGACAACCGATGGGGAAGAAAAGTTCTCGAGTGGCGACCACGGACCGGAAGACGCAGCGTAGGCAGGCCTCCCACTAGGTCGCGGGCAACCGATGGATGCAAGTGGCGAATTGTCGTTCGCCGTGGCGGTCTAAGGGGGAGGCCTATGTTCAGCAGTGGACGTGTTCCGGCTGATGATGATGATGTTCCCGGGATCCTTAGAGATGTTCAATCATTTAGTGAAGTATATAATCTGTCTAGCGGATGATTCCTTGACATGTAAGCCACGAGTTGCGGGTTCGATTCTCACCCGGTAAAAACCTCTCTTCCCGGTATCGCGGGACTGTCGGAACAGGTAACTGTGACCCTGGAACGTAAAGAACTATGAAAGGACACCGTCTATTTTAGTCAGTACGAGTCTGACACTCCCTCGCGCCCCGAAAAATCCAATCCTATGCAGAGTCAAAGTTCACAAGATTTGACAATGAACTAGATGATACATCTTCAATTATCTTTTTAGCCCTTTGCATCTGAGGACGAAAGTAATTATGATCTAATTGGGCAGAAGTTGCCAGAGGTCATTATCTACTAATATGTCTAAGCGTAATGCGTAAATATAGATGTTCAATAAACTTGTTCAGTGACCATAGTAACGAAATACACTACATCCGAAGTGGGTGACCTCGCGCGACTATTGAACCAAGACGTCGCGTAGTATTTTGTAGGTACGAAAACTTCAAAATATTTACTACAAATAAACTATCCAAGTGTCTTACGATTAGGATTGACATTACATGACATGATGCCTCGTAGTTCTATTTAGATAAATAAATGCCTATAATCCTCACTCTGGAGGTCTAATCAATAGGAATATTTTTATTGTAATCCGATTATGATTCTACTAAAGTGGCGTTTTTAAATCCCCTGCTGTCATACTTTTAAATCAACCGGCAAGAATCTAACCTTATCATCATCATACTTCTGCCCTTTTTTTGTTTACCTACTTGGTAAATTCATCCAATGAGTCCTCCCACCCGGGGCAGGATGCGAGGGACTGTCAGACTTGTACTGACTAAAACTTTTTCAAAAAAGTAACCGACTTCAAAAACAGCAACAAAACAAAAAAGGGTGAAATAACCTAATTAATAACTTCTTTCGGAAGTCGAACAAGTTATTAATTAGGTTATTTCACCCTTTTTTGTTTTGTTGTTGTTTTTGAAGTCGGTTACTTTTTTGAAAAAGTTTTTATTTTACCCTTTTTAGTTAATTTATTAAATATTCAACCCAAATTCTTGTAAAATACAAAATGTTCTTACATATGCACTAATCTTGTAATCCGTCACAACATAAAAAAATCCATATCTCTAAAACTACTGAACCGATTTTGATGAATGCTAAACTTGCAGTGTACCCTAAGTTGAACAAATTTACCTAGTACAACAAAAAAAGAATTACTCAAAACGAACTTGTATAGTTCCGGAGATATGCGTGCACAAACATAAAACATACATACATACTTACATACATACATACACTTGTGAAATTTGGCACATTTGTTCAGACGCTAATATAGACTAACATATATGAAAACTGAGCAGTTCTGATAATATTACATACATACGGGTCGAATTGATAACCTCCTTTTTTTTGAAGTTCGTAAAAATGAACTAAAATCCACGGTGTTCCATCAATGGCGGATGAAACTTGAGGCACAGCTACCTTTATTAGTACAAAGCTAGACATTTATTGATTGATCTCATTGTGCTAAAAGCAATTTGACTACAATCAAAATTAAATTTGGTGGTTCACGGAACATCAATTCTGAAACACACAATACTTGTCTAGACTTCTAATAAAGGTCGTGACTGATGCAATTGACATCTGCTTACCTCGTGTGCTGATGCGATGAGACAATCGTTCTAAGTTTATTTTTGTGACGGTGACATTTGCAAATAAACACGTTGCAAACTTGAATATCATCGTATTTATTCATTTGTGTTCCCGATAAGTTTAGCACAACAGTCATTAACACTGTCACTTTTAGCTGTATTATTGTTTTTTTTTAAACTATCAATTTCTTATTCTTCTACCTCATCATGCCAGTCAATTCACGTCCTTTGCTGAATGTAAGCCTCCCCCAATAGCATCAACCATCACGGTCTTGGGCACTCCGCATTCAATAATCATAGATCCAATGTGCCGTAGAGCGTCTCGCTCATACGCGGTTTCCACTTCAGCACATGTCTGCTGCATCGGCTGATGTCTTAGTCTTTGTCCGCCTGTAGACAATTAGACATGCCGCCAGGCCCGGCCCACTTCCACTTCAGCAAGTTGAATCTTCTACCCTCTTCTATCCTAAATAACACGTACCCTGACAGTCTGTTTAAGCACACGTGTGTGTCTGTGCACTATAAGGTATCTACTGCAACTCTGAACTTTTTTATTATTTAAGGAATTTTAGGAACTCCTGCGCACCGACGCGACGGACCACAGTTATAAAGTGATTGGAGCAGTGGTGGCCCAGTGGTATCGACCCCGACTTACGAGTCGTAGGTTCGAATCCAGTCAGGCACATTACTTTGTGTAATTTGTTTCATCACCACTGCTCAAAACGGTGAAGGAAAACATCGTGAGGGAACCGGCATGTCCAAGAACCAAAAATTCGAAGACATGTGACATCCACCAACCCGCACTGGGCCCGCGTGGTGGATTATGGCCCACTCCCTCTCTCAGAGAGGAGGCCTGTGTCCCAGCAGTGGGAACATTTATAGGCTGATGATGATGATGATGAAAGTGATTGGTGTCGAACTCCGACAGGATTGTGGTAGCGAACATTATACGGGACAAACCCACCACACTATTCCCAAACCACTGCAACTCTTGAAAGCCCGAATCAACAGTGGCAACCACCAGAAAAGCGCCGAGACTGTGAAGCTCGACGTGTCACGGAGAATGAATCTACCTGTCTTGGATCCTGCAACGAAATTAATTAGAAAAGAAGAGTGGAGGAGTAGGAAAAATATGTTTCCACTTCCCTCCATGCAAGCAAGAGACAGAACAATTAACAATAGGCACAAAGGGACATTACAACTGGGAGAAGCCCAGTTGCCTTGCACCTCGGGAAAAAATGACTGCTAATATTAATAGAAGCGAACATTGTATAGTAATACATTTAGATAATTCAGGTTTCATAGACACATAGATGAAGGTAATTCAAACTGGAAACAAAATATCATGCCCACAAATCAGATTTTTCTTCGAAACATAAAATGAGATATCATAAACCTTCTTTTATGTGGTTCGGCTCTGGAGAACTAAAATACATTGTACAACATTATTTCAGTGTAATAATTTATAGACGTTTGGCTTGCCGTAGATATTTCCTGTTGCTATTTCTGGACTATATATTTGCCACATGACTACATTGAAACGTCCCTGTGCCCCTGGCCCTTACTTATGACATAGATTTTCTATGTACTGGTACTGCCTTCGTTCTATTGATGCTTTTGATATGGCATCGATATTCGATTATTCTATAGACGGTAGACGGATTTGATTTGATATTCATTTTAATTTATTTTGTCAAGTCTTTTCTTCATCATCTGCTTAACCTTTTTCAACTATGGTTGGGGTCGGCCTTCATTCAAACTATTGAAGTATCAGTTAAAATAATGCGTAATTATCGTGAATAACACGGACTTACCAGTTCTGATACCAAACGGGAAAATCATTTTCCTAATACCTACAGTATGAGCTACAAGTACTTGCTACTAACAAAACAAAATAATTAAATACTATAGGTACCTAATTTAAAAAAAATATGTTTACATAATATTAAATGTAATAACATCCGTCTCATAACAATATACAACATTATTTTTAGTATATACGAAACCTGAATATAGTTTGTTCAGAATCAGTAACTGATTCGATTCCAATAATTTTTACACCATGTTATATTTTTTTCAAAAATATTTTAATTAAATTTTATTACCAGTTAATTACAATACAATCACCGTACGGTTAGGTATCTATTGCCGAACTATTATCACGAGTGTATAACATAGGAGACGCGGTTTACGCGGGTGTACCGCGAAATGAGCATGATTCTTTACACAAAAATACTAGACAGTTGTATCGGATTTCGCATAAACAAAAAATAATATTGTAGACTACAGAATTTTCATCAATTTTCCATACTATTTAAAGGAAGAATCGATACTACCTACTCAAATAAGATTTTAAAAATCATCAGATGTGTTGACTACAGAAAACCACAACACGTTGTAAACTTATGGTTTACAAAATTATGTGTTTACAGTATACACACTGAAACGGTAACTTCACGATAAAAATAACCCATTGTGCGAGAGAGTTAATTTAAAACCACCATAGTTGCCAATTGTGTTCGACGAACCACCGATATTAATCGACGAATTTGTCCTACTTTCGGCCAAACACGTGAAACACGAACTTTCGTGGCTTCATGGGATATCTACATTAATTTTGATCGTAAATTATAGTCTCCCGGGGATGGCCTAATACAATACGCTAATTGACCTACATAAGTAGAAATAAATGGATGATCTACTTTAACTAATACATTAACTATGGATATTAACGTGTCAAATACCTGGGGCTGTTGTCAATTATGATACTACTAAATTCGATTCCTATTTCATGGTGGACATAGACAGAGGGGAAGCTAGGTCGAAAAAAATCCTACTATGGTTTTAATTTTAAACTTTTCATCATTGCAAGCAGGTTATTGAAGAGTGAAATCATAAACGCAGAAGGAGAATGGTTGATCTGTTGAATAAAATATTTTCAAGATCTTATTTTACCTGTTATGTAAACCACTGAATTCAATAGCAACTCTTTAGATGGCTCTGGTTGTTAGATTTTTTTCATAGAGTACATTTGTATAAAAGGGGTTTTTTTAAAGCTTATCATTTATCAATATTGACATCCTGTTAGAAAATGAGAAGGTTATTTATTTACGTGTCAATGGAAATAACGGAGTTCTATATTTTTTTACATGTGTCTACGTCGATGGGCGTCAAAATCAGTGGTCACGTCTAGTATCCTAACCTCATCAATGTATCAGAAAAAAATTAGCGTAACCTACCCCTATTTTTTCGTGGTAAAATTATCAAATGAGTCCTCCCTCCGAGGGTGAAGCGGAATTAAGGAACTGTCAGACTCGTACTGACTAAAGTCAATGGTGTTCTTTCTATAGACCTTTACGTTCCTGGGTCGCGATTACCTGTTTAGACAGTCATACGACTCCAGCATGCGTTTGGCCGTCGTCTATTGGGGCCCCTTCATACATATTGATGACAGCTCTTTGACAACCGCGTGGATTACGACGAGCCATCAACCTGGTCATAGTCCATGGACGGACGGCGAGTCACCCCATTACCTACTCACCCGCGGCACAGCCTGCGGTAAACCAACCCAACTCAACACAGTGCTTTAGCTCAAGAATTCTTGCATAACAAGGAACTGCTTCATATATTCCAGATCTGCCATGACCATGGAGTGAAGCGAACATGACGATACTTCTGTACGACTACTTTGATCTGGAGGAGAGGTCCTCGAAGACGCTCAACGTGTGGAAAGGTAAGATTATATAGGTACCAATTCTGATTTATATTCCATCAATTTATTTTTGTTAGAACAAATCTTGGGGTTTTTAATCAATTATTCTCAATAATAGTACCTATTTATCTTAGAAAAAATAATAATCTTGTCAGCCTTAGATTACTTAGAAAGATTCTCTTATATTACGACAGAACTCGTTTGTTGGATCTCTCTCCGGGACTCAAAGACATCTAGGTAATATATAAAATTCTCGTGTCACAGTTTTCGTTGCCATACTCCTCCGAAACGGCTTGACCGATTTTGATGAAATTTTTTGTGCTTATCCGGTATCTATGAGAATCGGCCAACATATATTTTTCATCCCCCTAAATGTTAGGGGTAGTCCACCCCTAAATTTTTTATTTTATTTTTTAGACATAATTTTTAATTTCTATTTTTTATGGCAAAACAACGTTTGCCGGGTCAGCTAGTTAAAATATATATTTTAAATTATTTTGCCGGGACTATATCGAGTTGCATTACCTCGACGCTTTTCTGGTAGTCGCAACTGTTGATTCTGGTTATCAGGAGTTACGGTGGAGTCGAGTGTCACAAATTAAAATGAGTAAAAGGATCAGACATCATTTTCTCAGTAGGCAACTTGAATTTTGCCACTACAGACATGGCTCATCTACTAATTAAATAATTTAGAATTCCCTAGGAAGTATTTTGAACCGTCATCGCGTCATTTAATCAGTCATTGAACCTTCTAAACTCCTAGTTAACGTTGTAAGTAAGTAGTATAAACTAATTGCTCAGTTCAAATGTTACCCTATATTTAACCCCAATGCCCGTGCGCAACATATCTTCACACAAAACCGTCATTCATGAAAGACTTCTTTGCAGTTCGTTTCAAAGATACGTTTACTCTTTAACATGGGTAGGGACATTTGCGATAAAAGGAGACTTCATGTGCATCGTTGAACTATATTTCGAACGATAGGTATAGACTTTCGATAAGACGTAGAGTATTTTGAGGTAGGTATCGTTATAGTGGCTAAATAATAACAGCGTCACAGGCCGATCTTCAAGGTTAAGCCTTACATGGTCTGTGGATGGGTGACCCATCCATCATAGCGAATGTCCTACATACATATCTCGGAAAGAGCGTAAGTCCCGGCTGTCATTTATAATATTCCACAACTATCACACAATGCCATCTAGTCCCAAGCTAAGCAGAGCTTGTGTTATGGGTACTAGACAACTGATACTTATATATTTCTAAATACATAAATCTTAATATATATAAATCTCGTGTCACAATGTTTGTCCTCAATGGACTCCTAAACCACTTAACCGATTATAATAAAATTCGCACACCATGTGCAGTTCGATCCAACTTGAGAGATAGGATAGTTTAAATCTCAAATTATAGTCGCAATTTTAATTTATTGCTAATTATTCCTAATATAGTAGAGATTGTACCCGTGCTAAGCCGGGACGGGTCGCTAGTATTATAGATAAATTACACCCAGACACAGAACAAATGATCGTGCTCATCACACAAACATTCGTCCTGGGTGGGAATCGAACCCACGACCTCGGGCGTAGCAGTCAGGGTCACTAACCACTAGACCAACAGGCCTGTCGATTATAGATCTTTCACAATCGTTACTGTTAGTCAAAAGCACGAGTCAGCTGTCAACCAGTCTTACCATGGGGTATCGTATTACCCATTTACTGGGTTGTGCAGGTACATATTTGGCCATACTTCGTTCTGGAATTATATACGACGAAAATTGAATGGAAAATGGAAAAAGCACCTCTAGTGTTCAAACGAGAAATTAATTTTATGCATCAAATTGATGTCAAAGTTTACGATTGCTTTACGTAACAAAAACTAGTGCTAGGGCTTTAGATAGACAGTCGCTCCACGTAAAATACTGATATTAAGCTGCATCTGGTTTGACTGGAAGCCACCCCAATATAGTTGGGAAAAGGTCAGGCAGATGATGATGTACGAGTATGGTAATAAGTGTAAGTACCAACTTTTTTTTTTAGCGTGAAAAAATCATCAAATGAATCCTCCCACCCCGGGCAGGGCGGGAGGGACTGTCAGACTGTACTGACTAAAATCCACGGTGTCCTTCAGTAGCCCTTTATGTTCCGGGGTCACGGTAATGAGATAAGTCCCGCGACCCCGGCAGGCTTTGGCCCTCTAGAGGGGGGCCCCGTCATCTTGCTGACGCTCTTTGAGGCGCGCGTGGAACACAACGCGCCGTCGACCCGGGCATGGTCCATGGTCGGGCAGCGAGTTGCCCTTTACTCGCCGCGCGCATGCCCGCGCATGTGTACCAACTAGTATAACTTTGTTTATGAGAACTGACAATGTTTACATAATAATTGGTCAGTTATGATCAAATTAACAGACTGGTGATAAACATTATTTTTTTTCGGAAACTATAACAAGATGTCTGTTTATGTTCCAATGTTATTTATTTTTGGCATATTATGTAGGTATGTTTGATAATAACAGAAGAAAAGAACACATTTGTTTAAATGTTTTTTCAAAATTATCATACTGTGATGCTTTAAGTTTTTTTTTTTGCGTGGTAAAATCATCAAATGAGTCCTCCCTCCCAGGGCAGGGCGGGAAGGACTGTCAGACTTGTACTGACTAAAATCCACGGTGTCCTTCATTAGCCCTTTACGTTCCTCCTTCGCGAGCATAACTGCTTCGCAGAAGGAGGCGACCGCTTCCCACTCCGTCTCGCCCCGCAGCATGGCCTCGACCAATGTCGAGCGCAAGAGGTCTCCGCCTATCGCCTCCGTGAGGACACGGCGGTGCTCTGCCCATAAAATCAAAATCAAAATCAAATCATTTATTTCAAATAAGCCAGTTACAGGCACTTTTGAATTGTCAAAAGTAAAATAAAATAGTTTAAAAAATAGTTACGGTGCTACAGTCCCAGTCACAAGACATAAAAACTGTGAAAGTACTGTAGGTGCCCATTCCAAAGCGTAGATCTCATGGAGAAGAAAGGGCAAGAAACTCCATGGACACTCTTTTTCAATCGCCAAAATGATTACAGAACCTTTGTTACATCATTCAACTTGAGATGGTACATTATGTGAGAACGATGTAGCAAGTAAAAAGTGTCCATAGGAAATATAAAAAAGACAATTCAAAAACAAAATTATTGATAATTAAAATAAACCATGGCAGCTAAGCATAGACATTATAATCCTATGGACTGGAAATACCTACACCAAAAACGTGTATGCCTACAAGTTCGCTGGTCCCATAAAATGGCGGCCAATGCTAGGGTTGTGCCAATCAAGAAACATTGTGTTAGTGTAACGAGTATCGATACCAGTATCCCTAGTACTTTTAGGATTACATAATAGTATTACGACTAGATACCATGATTGAATTATAATTCATGTAGTTACGTAAAAATAATGTTTTCACATTTGCGTTATCGCTTGTAATTAAATATTATATATTTATGAGTTAGCGTTAATTTGTTCCCACACTGTTCCCACACATTGATGGGTCAACTGCAATGGTGCCTCCATTACGGTAGACGGTTCCTTTATTTATTTATTTAAACTTCATGTACATAAAGTGGTACAAGGGCGGACTTAATGCCACAAGGCATTCTCTACCAGTCAACCTTTGGGTTAAATAAGAGAATATTGTGGTAGGGTACAAAAAAAAATCAAAGACATATAAATTAATATAGATACTAATACATATAATACTGATAAAATAAACTAAACAATATAATAGAATAAATGAAAAAAAAAATATATATATACATATAACTTAATAATAACTATTATGACTAGACTTGAAAAGAAAAAGAAGAGAGCTATTTATTGTGACTTAAATAGAGGTTACGTAATTTTTTTTTAAAGTGAAATCGCTTTCAGCTTTTTTAATGCTAAAGGGTAGCGCGTTCCAGAGTCTTATAGTTGCTATAGCGAAAGAATTAGACATAAAACCGGTGCGGTGTGAAGGAATTTGGAGAAGTAGTTTTTTGGAAGCTCGAAGGTTACAACTATGAGAACTGCCCAACACTTTAAATTGAGTTTTTAAATAATCAGGAGCACGTGGATCGTTCATAATCTTGAAAAGCATGCAGAGAGATCTGAGGGATCTCCTGAGTCGGATAGGCAATCATTTAAGCTGAGAACGGAAAGAAGAAATGTGATCATATTTATGAAGGCCAAAAACGAAGCGAATACAGCTATTGAGAAGTCGATCCAATTTGTTAAGAAGTTCTTGGGATAGATCAGAATAACAAACATCAGCATAGTCAATAATGGGAAGCACAAGTGACTGGACAAGAATGAGTTTGGTGCTAGATGGGAGGAAATGCTTGAATCTATAGAGAGACCGCAGCGAGGACTTTATTACACTAGATTGTTCCTCTATTACAGTAAATGTACAAGAAACACCAGATTCTTGAGTGTTGCTTGTTTCACAGAATACAAATGACTCTGGAAGTTGTTTTTAATTGGATGTCTGAAAAAAATGAAAGACACATTACTATCTATATAACTTCTTAGGCTAAAAAACCAGGCTGTTATTTAACAATGATTTTAATACACACTTACCGAAAATATTGTAGGTACAGAGTTCTTATGTAACCTAATAACATCAAGTGTTCTGTCAAAACATTTTTATTCAAAGTAAAGTGAACATATAAGCCAGTCTTTACTTCGTGGACTAATATTTTCCACATCGATAGAGTCCAACCACTTTTTCTTCAATCTTTAATTTTTGGGAAACCTGTAAATGATTAGTATTTTTGTATCAATATATCATTTGGTAACAGTTTCAGTGTAACGAAGGACTAGTATCGGGAACTATTACAGCAACGGTACAACACTATTATTATTGTAAACAAACGAACGAAAATAAGAAATGAAAAATATTGTCTGTAGGGCGGAAATAAACCCAAATATTAATACTCTAACCATGAAAATATGATCACATAGCGATTTCTTTACCGAAATTGTTCTAATTCATGTAGTTTTGCATGAAAACCTGTTACTAACCTGTGCAAAGTCAATTCAGGCTGATTTTTCTTTTTTTTGGCACTACAAGACACAATGGAACATCCAGGCATGTTGAATTACTGTTTATTAATGGTGACACGCACTTTTAAAAGAAAACACTCCGTAATTTAATCAAAAATCTAAATTCAACAAAAAGTAAACAACTATTTGACAGCAGAACTACCACGAAACTCGGCCCATAAAATGGCGGAATGGGCACGTTTCTGTAACTGTGGGAAATATCCCAACAAAATATTCCATTTTGAGCAACAACCGAAATATTGTTGTCTCTTTTGTCAAATATGATTACTGCATTAGAAAGAAAGAGACAAACCAATATTTCACTCTCTGTCTCATGTTTGACTCATATTTGTATAAGCAAAATGTATGTATAGAACATCGGGGCGTCTCCATATAACTTCATCTCAATGCAGCTAAGAGATGACCAGTCTCAACTGACAGCGCCCGTTCACGAATATGACGCATGATATCAGCACCATTCAGCTCAACCATTTTGAAGGGAACTAAATGATCCGACACACGCGCCACCACCAGCGAGACATTTAAGTGAGCATGACATACTCCCAACTGCCAGAGCACATTCATGTCAAAAAAATAATAATTAAGAAGTAGGTATCTGGTGAATAGCTTTGTGCACATAGAACTCACACAATATAATGCAGCTATATAATTCAAAGAAATATGAATTTATACAATGCAATTATAGTTTTACAATCTTCTGCAGCTCCGAAAATAGTACCTACCTATTAAATATGCTATCAATGAATATATCCCTGTCCTATGGAGCAGGACCTGCATGGAGCCAAGCATTATTATCAGCGATATAGTCGCCCAATTTGTAATATGCCTGCTTACATAGTGTGCGTTTAATGCATGATTTAAATTTTGTCTCATTTAGTTCAAGAATACTTTGTGGAATTTTATTATAGCATTTTAAACAGTACCCCATAAAAGATGAGTCTACTTTAGCGAGTCTGAAGATGCCCCATACTGGGGCAGTCCTGCATCGTATGCTCTACTGTGTCCTCCTGGCGATCTTCGCAGTGGTGCCACCCGGGCGTTTCTTCCCTCCCTATCCGTCACAGGTTCCTCCCGAAACTTCCGTGTCCGTAGAGGACCTGCGTCATCCGATAGGTGTGATGCTTTACTTGAAAAAAATAATAATATCAGACTAGCCCGCGCGCGCGGCTTCGCTCGTGTTAATTTATAATTTGATAATCCATTCAGGTTTTACTCTGCTTGTAATAATTTAATTAAATCATGGTTCGAATGATTTTGGGACTTTGTTCTGAAATATAACTATGAAAGAGACTGTTTTACTTCAAAAATCCTATAATTGTCAGAGTTCATCACTACATTTACCAGTTCATACTAATCGTAAAGCTAATCAACCGGATAACAGACTACACTCAAGTATGTACTCATCGTTTATCAGTGTTATGTCATCATGAGCTCACGTTGGCCATCACCACACCTTTTTTAGGCCATGTGAATTTAAAACGCTGTTCAAAGGTATTTGGCAATTTTACATTACACCATAATACCGAAGGTTTTCATTACATTGCTGTCAATGATGCAAGCAATGCGTGATCTTATTTAGAAAGACGGGTCTAGGTGTCTGTGTATGTGAGTCTAAATGTTTGTAAACGCATCCACGATACAAAATTTATTTAAAGAATAAGGCGGAAGGAGCGGAATAAATCGCTAGCCAGAGCGCCAAGAGCTTGTAAGTGTAACGGATAGATGAACCGGACATAAATGAATCGTCCTATCGGCGAAAAGTCCAAAGGTGGAAGAGTCTATCGGTGAAACGGCCATAAATGAATCGTCCTGTCGGCGAAACGTCCAATGATGAAACGGTCGTCGGTGAATGGTTGCAGAATCATAATTTTCTACTGAAGCCTCTGAGTTTGTTGAGATGTTTCATAAAGCAGTATTATATTATCTTTGTATAAAGTATGTAGTTAGGTGACACCGACCTTTTTTGTTGCTTTCTGATATCCTCCAAATCTTTGCAAATATGTTTAGGTATACTATGTGTTTCAACTAAGAATAAGATCACACAATGATACAATAAGTAACAAAAAATAAAAAAAATAGAAAAGCGTAGTACATGTATGGAGTTCCGTAACGAATCTTTTATGCGCCCAGTGTCAGATCCTTTAACTGCGCTTTGGTCTGACCAATTCTAGTCCTGGTCTGGCCATTTCGATGCCTCTCCAAGGTCTGCGCCCTGTGCCTGGGCACTGTAAACACCCCCCTATATTCGGCACCGTGCATACTAGGTGTAAGGGACAGTCCTCCGCAAACTTCCAGGGCTAGCTCAGTAGATGAAACTGAACAATCTTCCACAATTATTTTTTTCAGGAAATGAAAAAAATAATCAGCCTCACCATAGAAAATTATAATCTTGATTGGACAGTTTGTATGGAGAGGCTGATTTTTTTTTATTTCCTGAAAAAAAAATTGTGGAAGATTGTTCACTTTCGTCTACTGAGCAAGCCCTGAAAGTTTGCGGAGGGCTGTCCCTTACACCCAGTATAGTCACAATATGGTGCCAGGGCCATCCAATTCTCAATTAAAACGCATTTACTTTATTTTGTTTAACTAACTTATTTCACAGTATTTTTTTTCTCTTTTCAGCATGCCACCTCATACTATACGTATGTGCTGCCATTTTTGGCATCACAAATTACGTATTCCTGCAAAACACGATGGCCATGGTGGACGGAAACTGCGTCATATATCCACGAAAACTAGAATTCCATTCGATAGAGTTACAGGAGACTCCTGAAACTGAAGTTTATCATGAAATACATGAATCAAGGAATATTACTGATGATGCTCAAGCTAACGCAACCGTCCCTGGGGACAATGGGAAAGTTAAGAGGGAGACAACTGATAATGAAACCGTGACAGAACAAGAAGACATTGTGACAGAAGCACCTTTTGAAGGAGATGTATTCTTCACTAGTGAGTTTCTCTTATTTAGAAACAATTAATCTGGCCAATAAGAATATATGTAACTTGTAACATATCTAGAGTGATATTAAAACTACTACTACTAGTTATAATTGAAAAAAATACATATTTTTGTGGTCGATAGTCCATTTATCGAGGAAGGCTATAAAACATCAGACTGCGAACAATAGGAGCCGAGCAGTGATTATCCTAAGGGCCGAGTTACACCGGAATGGCAGCGACGCGACGCGACAAGCACTTTCAGTGTGAAATAATTTTAAACTTTAAATACATAAGTACTTAAAAGACCAGTATCACTTGAAAAGCTTAAAGAGGTGGCGAGGCCGCTGCCATTTCGGTGTGACTCGGCCCTAATTGGGTATCTTGTACGGGATTTGGATATCATTACCCAAGGCGATAGTGGATACCGGCTCCGGTTTGAATAGTTCAGGAGTTAAGATGCGGTTTATCGTAGGATATTAATTTGACGTCTAGGCAATAAAATTAGTTATACACATTAAGAAACAACAATAGAATATTATATTATAAAAGTTATATTGTGTACTTTAAGGTTTAATGATCTCCACTAATACCGAGAGCTTTTTTTATGAAATAAACTCAAAAACTATTTAAGTATTGCACCAATTTTCAAAATTCGTTCACCTTTATAAAGCAACAACAGCGAGTTTATTAGGCTAAAGGTAGGTATATTTTGATTTTCAAATTGCAGTTTCAGTCCGTGATGGAACTACAGTTTCAGTCCCAAGGCATGACTTGTAAAAGTACTGTAGTTGCCCATTCTTAATAAATCTCTGTGGAGAAGAATGGGCAAGAAGCTTCCTGGACACTCTTTTAAACCAAAATATCCATAAATCAAGTTGCTCAGTTAGATAAAAATCTCGGAATACAGGGTTTAATTTGACACCAGTACCTCATGTAACAAGGACTCGGGTGCCTCTTTTGTTTTCTGATTTAGAAACCCATCTTCATAATATTAATTTGAATTGTTTATCAAGGGCCTGAAAAACGTCCCGTCGGTATGAAACCTTGGATTTCTCGTCTCTCTGTTACTCTCTACGTGAAAAGGAAGCCCAAAAGTAATGACAATGAAATTAGCGCGTTATTAGGTTATTTGACAGAAAAAATTCTAATTAGACCGTCACGTCAGTTTTATTATCAAAAAATATTTGACACGTTTTTTTTTTCTTTCGTTACTTAAACCAAAATTGACAAAGATACGACACTTTTTTTTTAAATTGGCAAAACGTCACAAGCAATATTTTATTTGCTTCTGACCTCACGAGCCAGTACCCATACCACTAGTTGTCATTACGATACTCGATCATCGATATCGACCGCGTTTGGCGCTCTCATTGGCCCGCTCCAAGGCTGTATGAACTCTCAACCAGTGAGAGCGCCAAACGCGGTCGATGCGTATCGAGTATCGTAATGACAACTCATGGTAGAGGCTCTGACTCTAAAATTTTGATGCGTTTCGCGAATTTCTTTGTAAATATGCATTGGTTTAACGAAAGAAAACATACGTGTCCATTATTTTTCAAAACTCTAGCTGACAGACTAAAATTAAATTTTGCAATTAATTGATGTCAAATTGCCTATTTATTTAGTTTGACTAACTGTGAGGCAAAATTTACTAACATTTGGATTGCGTTTGTTTGGTTTAAATTAGTTGAATAATCATTGTGAATTCCACCGTTACCCTTTGTTTGTGCGTCACGATCATTTGTCACTAATTTATTCGGAATACTCAAACGTGTCCTCCGTCAGTTCAGAAGGGCAAGGCAAGTTGATTATCGTTTTTTAAAGAGTAACGTATTACTATTGATATATGAAACTTTCAGCAGATAAGAAGAAGATATATTTATTTTGTAAGACATGCAGGCTATCTTGTATCATAATTGACATTATTAATATGTTAAAAGATGATTGTTATAAGATTGAATGTGTTCTATGTATACTACTCAAAACAAAATAAGGGCCACCTGGTTTTTATCGATTTATTAAATAATGTTTAAATATTAATAGTTACAATGACTGAATCTGATTAATATTAATGGTTTTAGATGGAAATACACAAAAATTAAATATGTATTCCAATAAATCGTTAAATAAACCAAATTGAATGAAAAGTGAGGAATTGCAGGAATGTATCAAGTTACATAAAACATAAAAAAATCGAAAAAATAACGTCTTTAATGTTCCAAAGTGTTCTTTTAAGCTTCTCTTTTAACTCTTTCTCTCTGTTCTGCTCATTTTATGGGAGGTGGAATGGTCTGGATTAAATACTGAACATTTTCTTTTGGCATACTCTACCAAGTACTCTAAGCAAAATTTATGAGATCCAGCTGCGTGTTGATAGGAATTTTACTTTCTTTTTTACTCTTCTTTAATTCATCTCCTAAATGCTCAATAGAACTCAGGTAAAAATCCTGAGTGTCCACTGTAACATCGTAATTCGAGCGTAAGGGAATGTGTGCACTGTTAGTCGCGTCGTGTTCGCTCGAGCATTATCCTGCTTCAAGAATAACTCAGGTATTCCTTGCTGTGCGAATAGGATAATGTGGAGTTGCACCACATTCTCTACGCAATTTTGAGGAGTTACAGCACCCTCGTTACGAAGTGCGAGCTCAGTTTTGCGTGATAGAGATAACCGCCCCAGAGCATAACTCAGAACTCGCCAGAACAGTCTGTTTTAAGAGTGCAAGGATCTGAAACCTGTTGTTTAGATCTTCTCTACACTCTTATGAATCAGTTTTTATTGAAAAAAAATAACCCACCAGACATCAATAAAAAGCAGTGAAGCCCAGTCAAAACAGTTCAATAAATTTTCTCCTTCGCAAATGTTTCACGATTTGCACCATACCCTGCAGTTAACTGGAGGCGAACCAAGCATCTTCTTGAGTATTGTTAGTCTTTATGGAGTCGATTCGGAATAGTGTAGTCAATTATAGGGGTGCCTGTAGCTCGACGCAATGGAGTTTGTACGATCCGCGCAGTAGATTTTCGCTCTATTTGCGCGGTTAAACAAACTTTATGGTCTTCTTGGGCTTTACTTACTTACTTTCTTCCTTGATGACGGCGTCTGGTGATATTACCCGTCATTTAAGACCAGTTTCAACCATTTTGAACCACTCATTGGGAATATTCCACCATTAAACCTACCTCTTCTGGCTACGGGCCCCCTGGATTAATGTGACACCCCAAGTGGCTGTTTTTGCGTCCATATGTCTCCGAAAACATGACATTATGAGATTGAAAGATCATTATAGCCTGCTTGCTGTATAAGTCGAAGAAAACTCCGTTAGAAGTTTGAAAATTAAAAAACACCATACCGTAAATTCTAAGTAATCTCAAATAACTAATTAAAAAAAAGTTATGAATTTCCAATTATGCAGTAGAAACAATATTATTACTTGAAAGAAACCATAACAAGATATTTAGTATTTATTATGTACCCAGAATAAGAGCAATACTTGTTTAAAGTGCAATTTAAAAAGTGGCCCTTATTTTGTTTTGACGAGTATATTTGGCACCTACCACAATCAAAAATCAGGTTTTTCTAGCGATGGCTTTTTAACATGATTTATTACTGTTTGAAGTTCATCAGCTCTTTATTTTTGGTTTAATCGATTAATAATTTTCCAGACTAGGTAATTGAACCACTGCAGGTTTATTAAAAGAAACGAACGCGGCGATCGAATATTTGTGATTCGATTTTTAGCTTTCGGAATGTTTGAATGGAATGAATACCCGAGTGACATAATAATTATGTACCTTCTACATACCACATAGTTGCATGTTTTTATGTCTAGAAAATTGTAGTCCCTCGATTTATTTTAGAATAGCTACATCAATAGCCATATGTTTGTATCAAAAACTCGTATGCAATGCATTATGTTATTAGTTGCATATTGGTCATTCTTCTTTTCTACTGAAAATGGCCTGTCCTTCCTCCAGCTATTATGACACCTCGTTTCATAATAATTACGGCTGTTTAATAAAATTCGGTTCGTACAAGTTTTTTATCTGTTATTGTTAGGTATGTAATTTCTCATTGTCTCAGTAGCAATAAAAATATATTTTATGTTCTTTCACTTGTTGATTATGTAGAATGCTATGATAAATGTAGTCTCAAAAAAAATACAAGTAAATTTAAAAAATAAAATATTTTTAAAAGAAATCTTTTATAAAGTCATTTAGAAAAAACACAAGCACTTTTTTAATCGCGCTCTGTTTGTCGATAAATCAAAAACTAAAAACGGAAGAAAAGGAGAACGACCAATTTGCAAGCATATTTGCAAATTGCCAACTAATTTCCCTTTTTCAAACTGATTTCAGTGAATGAAACGCACCGCCTAGTGTTAGACACATCAAGGACATTGTTCGAAATCAGCACGGACTGTGACTTTGTGGAGTACATGCCTATTATGTCCACGATCTTCGCCGGAGTATGGATCACGCTGTTCACCATGTGCCCTCGAGGAGGACGCACTAGGACCGGGTTAGTGACAAACTATTATATATACGCTATAGAGAGCCGTGTTGGCTTAGTAGTATCAGCCCCGACTTACTAGTTGTACTTATGAACCCAGCTAGGGTGCACCTACAAGTCAAAAAGATGGGTGGGAGTTTGGTTGCGAAATAATAGTTGTTTCGTTTTACGTAGCTTTTATTTATTATAGTTAAAAATAACGTACTACGTTACAGTACCCCCCGTTTTAGCGTAGGATTTTTCCTAGGGAAAATCCGCTGCTTCACTCATGCTAACATCTGATCTAGTATACCTACACATTTTTACATCTTTCATCCATAACCTGTCATCCATCGATTGGTTTTCCAGACATTTCTACTAGTTCATATATCTACTAAGGAAGACTTTCTCCCAATTACCTACTTTACTTTATTATTTATTAAATATAAACTTGGAGCTAACTTTTTATTGAAATATTATATTTGTCCTTGTCGCTCTGGAAAAATATTCGTTTCCAGACGATATCGCCAATGTTACGAGTAAACGGAACAAATATTTGTATGACCTGCAGCTCGTGACCTGCAGGTAGTTGCTCCGGGTCTGGGTGTTTGTGTATGTGAGTTTATATGTTTGTAAACGCACCCACGACACAGGAGAAATCCCTAGTGAAGGCAACGTTTAAAAAAAAACCCGGCCGAGTGCGAGTTGGGCTCGCCCATGAAGGGTTCCGTATAAGCATAGATTTGGGATATTATATTGAGATTAGTTAGTAATATACACAAACAATAAAAATAACTTTGTTTTTCATAGTGTTTGTATGAATGGCAAAGTTATATTTGCGGTTTTTGGAAATGTACTATATCTCAAAAACTGCTAACTGTATCTCATCCAAACTAATTTTCGTTGGAAGTTTTTGTTGAGGTCTACATTATATATTTTTTTTTAGTTTTATCATTCTCTTATTTTAGTGTAACTTCTAACGGGGGGGGACACACACATTCTACCACTTTGGAAGTGTCTCTCGTGCAAACTGTTCAGTTTAGAAAAAATGATATTAGTAACCTCAATATAATTTTTAAAGACCCATCCATAGATACCCCACACGTATGGGTATGGTGAAAAAAAAATTTTTGAGTTTCAATTCTAAGTATGGGGGCACTCCCAATATTTGTTTTGTTTTTATTTTTGTGTGAAAATCCTAATGCGGTTCACATAATACATCTACCTACCAAGTTTCAACAGGATAGCTCTTATACTTTTGACAAAAAGTGGCTGTGACATACGGACGGACAGACAGACAGACAGGCATACAGACAGACAGACAGACATGACGAATCTATAAGGGTTCCGTTTTTGCCATTTGGCTACGGAACCCTAAAAACACCTGGTTTTCTTCGTAGGTTATAAGATTGACAGTTTCTAGTATTACTTTGACTGGCCTGTTGGTCTAGTGGTTAGTGACCCTGACTGCTATGCCGGAGGTCGTGGGTTCGATTCCCACCCAGGACAAATGTTTGTGTGATGAGCACGATCATTTGTTCTGTGTCTGGGTGTAATTTATCTATAATATGTATGTATTTAGAAATATATAAGTATGTTTATCAGTTGTCTAGTACCCATAACACAAGCTCTGCTTAGCTTGGGACTAGATGGCGTTGTGTGATAGTTGTGGAATATTATTATTATTATTATTTTTAAATGTCTACACATCTCGGGATCATGGTGTCCCGGGCTTTTGGAGGGCTTGCCAGGAGCCGGAGCCAGCTTGCAGAGGCCCATTAGACATTTCAAATGAAATGGTGCTCCAACCGGCGGTTATCCCTGTATGCACTATGCAAGTGTACACAAGGACAACCCCCGGTTGGAGTTACACTATTGCAGATTATGGAAAGAAAACACTGGGTTATGGCGTTTGGTGGGTTTAGTGGACTGGTTATCTAAAATTATGGAAGGACTATGGCCCCTGCCTGATCAATGTTTTACATACATAGATAAGATGGCAGGGGGTGACTTGCACACTCAACAAATGGGCCCCCAAAAATATCGCTAGCACTAAGTGACGTAGCGACAAGGGAGTAACATATCCTGAGGTGCTTGAGAAGTGGAGAGGTATTCCACGGTTCTCAGAACCGACCAGGAACCCGGAAGTATGGTCGATCCCTACAAACACTTACTGGAATACTTCCTTCCTCCGAGCAAGTTTGCTCTTGCGAATCTCCACTCTAGCCAGCCAGTTAAGGCAAGAAAGAGGTGGGAGGTCTGTTCCTCGTCAGTGTTCACTCTGACCGGCCAATAAAGGCAAGCCAGAGATGAGGAACAAGATATCTCCCGGGAGATCAGGTCCGTGGGGTCGCAACTGCCCAACAGCTCGCCACAAGCTGCCCTGCGGGCTTATTATTATTATTATTAATTTATTTCATCACCACTGCTCTAAAACGGTTAAGGAAAACATCATGAGGAAACCGGGCTTGCCCTAGAACCTAATATTCGAAGACATGTGATGTGACATCCACCAACCCGCACTGGACCCGCGCTGCGTGGTGGATTATGGACCACTCACTCTCACAGAGAGAAGGCCTGTGTCCCAGCGGTGGGAAGATTGAAGGCCGATGATGATGATGATATTGATGATGAATGATGATGATACGCAATGTGACAGAGATATGAACTAACTGGGGACACCCGCGGAGTAACGTACGTGTCAAGTTTAATAAATGCGACAACTGTTTAAAGTGCTTTTTGGGTAAGGTATTTAGTTTTTAATGGAAAACAAGCCATAATTGTTTATAAATAATTTATCTAGTTGGCAAGACTTGGTCGGTTGGATTAAGTCTTTAAATAAAATATATTCAAACTACCTTTTAACTGCAGCTTCGCTCGCATTAATTTAGAATTTGACAATCCACACGTGGCGCCATCTATTATAAGAACGTTAGTGTTGTTTTCCTCATCCCTCCTAAGTATTTGACTCACCGACAAGGAATCCCTATAAGACAGGCCATAAGTCGTCCAACATTCATTGTTAATCCCGGAGACAACAACAAATTATCAACGACACACACGACTCGTAATTGGAACAGCACTGGTTGGCTGAAGTCCAACGAGGTCACAATACGAAAGATTTGACAAATCTCGTTAGCGATCTCGGGTAATTAAAAAAGAAAAATTTTTTAATTACTCGAGTTCGTTGTTTAAAATACTACTTCTTGACTTTTACAAATTACACACAATACATTTCTATCCATAGTAATATTATGAAGAGATATTTTGTTTGCATGGGGGTAATCGGGAAGCTCGGAACGAATGATCCTTATTTTTAGAAAGCTATTTTATTCCTGAGTATTACAACTTTTGTTCAGTAAGTCGGCAAAAGTTACGCAGGCGGGCAATGTGATGTGAGATGCAACAGGGTGGGTCAGGTCCAAAACTCCGCGGGCAAAATTCGCGGGCAGAAGCTAGTTTTTACTAAACGCGCTCCCTTAAAAGCATCATTCACTTGTTCTGTTACTCAGCTTGGTTTTGCTGATGCTGAGCCCGCCTATTGTTTAAAGCCTCGTTCAAGGACAGGCGAGGCGTCAATCGCACACGAAACATACGGAAGGCAATATATAAAGAGGAGAGAAGAGGAAAGAGGCCTGAAGTAAATAGTTCATGATGGGGCCCCCCTTAGAGGGCCAAAGCCTGCCGGGGTTGCGGGACTAAACAACAATCGTGACCCCGGAACGTAAAGGGCTATTGAAGGACACCGTGAATTTTAGTCAGTACAAGTCTGACAGTCCCTCCCGCTCTGCCCTGGGTGGCAGGACTCATTTGATGATTTTTCCGCGCTAAAAAAAAAGTAAATAGTTCATGAATGGAACTATCCGAAAATCAAATTATAACCTATTTTATTATTGTTTCAGGCTACAGCAGCCTTGGCGTATCCTGCCCCCAGCGCTGACATTCGCGCTGGTGATGGTGGGGGTCACTGGACACAGCTTCTCGTTAACAAATGGTGGGCTACACGCTTTCTGCGCAGCCTTCTATGACTTCTCTAATTCTACAACGTGAGTATCTGCAATACGATAAGTAAGGGATGTTTCGACGTGGCATGACTGGGTGGGAAGAGACTTTTGCAGACACAGGACAGCATAGCATAGGCTAGGTATAAAAAACCATTTAAATAAATGCTTACCTTTACTTCAATCACACTTATAGATAAGTCAACGTTTTGTAATTTAACATTTATTGGTGCTTGTGCTTTGGTTGCCGCAGTTTCAGCTGTAGATCACACCGTCGCAATTTCAGTAAAATGTATATTATTCATCAGTATTGCAGTGCTCCCAAAAATTATTAAATAAAAGTAATTGAGGAAACTGACGCATGCACAACATCCGATAATTAAAAGATATGTCTATACAGAGTGAACTTTCGAACTGGGCGTGGATGCCTATATCCGAAACTACGAGGAATATCGAAAAGTACTGAAAGGAAAAATACTAAAATTCATCCTGTATATGTCACCAACCAACACTTGCTGATGGTTTACCACCCACTCCATATCACAGATGTCTGTGCCAGCAGTTGCCACAATTGGCAAAGTGGCTGAGCGCTTGACTGGTTAGATGTGTGTCGCAATTTCGATTTCCGCACAGAACAAATCATATGACCTACAGACTATTTTGGGTCTACCTAGCTGTTAGTGTGCATATGAGTAAAAAATATTGTAGACACACCCCCGATACAGGAATAATTCTTAGTCATCATCATCAGCCTATAATGTTTCCCACTGCTGGGACACAGGCCTCCTCTCGTGAGAGGGAGTGGGCCATAATCCATTACGCGGGACCAGTGCGGGTTGGTATGATATATTATAGATAATTCGTAGTATGATTCTCTATCAAGATGATCGTTTGTACCAGGTGTTCATCAGTGAACGTATTCCTGGAGCCAAGTTGGAACGCGACGTGGAGCTTCAGCGGCCGGGTGGCAGCTACCCGCGCCGCCTGCGCCGGAGTGCTGGCCAGCTGGGCGTGTGCCGCCGCCCTACTGCTGGCTCGCTGCCTCGTCGCGCCGGACTTCATACTCAGGCGCACTGATGTCTACATTGCTAAGGATCCACAACAGGTTAGAGCTCATTGAATGGACTTCAACATAACTGGCAAAATATGGGTATACCGTTGATGTAATGCAGTTTTTAACCGACTTAAAAAAAAGTAGGTTCTCAGTTCGACCTGTACTCGTATGTATGTATGTTCGTCCGCGATTATCTCTGCTTACTTGGATTGTAGATTTTCAGAGACGATTGCATCTTTGTCCGCGATTATCTCGCGTTTGGCTGAACCGATTTGTATGCGGTTTTCAGAAAAGTGTTCGTTACATTCCGGGGAAGGTTTTAGTATAGTAACAATAATGTAGTAACAATAATGGATACCTCGTTATGTTGCCCGCATAGATCCGTTTTTGTTGCTTACTAGGATTGTAGATTTTCAAAGATGCCGATTTTATATGAAGATTTTTGTTGAATATCTAAACTAAAAATAAAAAACTTTTTGAAAAAAGAAAACCGACTTCAAAACCGGTTATGAAGTCGGTTCCCTTTTTTCATTTTCGAGGCTTCGAGGACTTTATGCCAAAACTAGAAATTTCTTCCCACTTTCTTCCTGTATCGTGGGTGCGTTTACAAACATAGAAATTCACATACACAAACACCCAGACCCGGAACAACTACTTGTAGGTCATACAAATACAAATATTTAGTTTAGTTTATTCTTACGATCAATTCAAAACAAATTTTAATTAATTCAATTCAATGTTATGTTCTTTACAGAAAGTCATCCCACACCTGTTGAAGTCTCAGAAATACCATAAACGGTCGAACCAAAGCTCGCCAAGCAAGAGAGACAACGCGTCGATGCGGTCCGAGCCTACAGCCACAACAGAGTTGGTCACAGCATCCGTGGAGCAGGGAGAAGAAACCGCCCCCACCTCACTGACGGTGACCCCCGTCACATCGCCACGGAAAACTGACGACATTGAAATGCAAGAACGCATTAATCATAACTAAGAATTATGAAAATACGAACCAGTTGACCAGAGATAAAAGAATCATTTTTTTCAATTTTGGCGCTCAAATAATGGCATAGAGGACGGCGGACGCTGTTGGCAAACATTTGCGAAATCATGTTCTTGAAAATTAAATTGATCGTTATGTGTAGGTATCATCTACCAGCTTTTAGGGCTATTTTGGCCATTTTATAGCTAGACTGATCGTGTTTATACGATTGTAGGTCTTCCGAAACGCTTTTTTCAAACGATTACAATAAAAATATAAACCTAAAAAAACCGGCCAAGTGCGAGTTGGACTCGCCCATGAAGGGTTCCGTAGCAGCAAGCATAGATTAGAGATATAATTATATTGAGATTAGTAAGTAATATACACAAACAATAAAAATAACTTTGTTTTTCATAGTATTTGTATGAATGGCAAAGTTATATTTGCGGTTTTTGAAAATGTACTATATCTCAAAAACTGCTAACTGTATCTCATCCAAACCAATTTTCGTTGGTAGTTTTGGTTGAGGTCTACATTATATATTTTTTTTAGTTTTATCATTCTCTTATTTTAGAAGTTACGGGGGGGGGACACACTTTTTACCACTTTGGAAGTGTCTCTCGCGCAAACTGTTCAGTTTAGAAAAAAATGATGTTAGTAACCTCAATATCATTTTTAAAGACCTATTCATAGATATCCCACACGTATGGGTTTGGTGAAAAATTTTTTTTTGAGTTTCAATTCTAAGTATGGGGGGCACCCCCAAAATTTGTTTTGTTTTGATTTTTGTGTGAAAATCCTAATGCGGTTCACAAAATACATCTTTCTACCAAGTTTCAACAGGATAGCTCTAATACTTTCGACAAAAAGTGGCTGTGACATACACGGACAGACAGACCATGCCATTTGGCTACGGAACCCTAAAAATGAGTGAAATTATTCAATTTAATTTTGTAAATCTACATTTTTAATGAATGATTCGTCCATGTTTTACCGGCACTGGTATCTACTTAAGTTTACAATTTTATAAATTAAGTAATTAATATAATTATGCCATTTAAGTTACAAATAAATCTATACAAATCATAATCGCAACAGCTTTATTTTATTTCGTTTCCAAATCAGTTAGAACAATTACTACATTTTACTTTTTCTATTATTGTACAGAATGTTTCGAAGACGAACCAACATAATTTTTAGGGTTCTGTATCCATATTTAAAACAGGACTCTATAAGTCATAGCCCACTTACACGACTCTGCTCCCACCCAGCAAAAAGGATATTATTTAAATATGGGCTTTAAATATTGCTCTTTAGATATATTTTACATTAGTATCATAAATTAGCAGACAGCTCGCTGTCAGCGAGCTTACCGCCGCACAGTGTGCAAAATCTCGGCTGGACCAGACATCATAAGTGAAACTAAGCAAGAGATACCTTATAATATTCTAAATTCATTCATAATTTTCCGGCGTAGCAATTCTTTTTAGTTTCAGAGAAATTAAACTCCAAAGTTAATCCATTTTCGGTATTAAGAAAGTACAAAAAGTGCAATATCTCTGAAAAGAAAACTTACAATCCAAATTTCTTGGCCCAGTTATATTACGCATATAAGACGAGACGACATTTATCAAGCTTTGTTACATCTCCGAAATACGATGGACAATGGAGTAAATTCAAGATTTCATTAAAATCGTTTCAATTTTTTTTATCGTTCTTGCTGCGTGCTTAGCGATCAAACTTATTAAATATACTTAGAAACTTATGTTGTCTATAATTCAGAAAAAAAATCACTTTTTAATACTGTACAGCTAACGAGATAATCGTTTCGAAAGTTTGTAATGCCAATAGCGCCTGTGATTTTGTTAAGGCAATTTTACTTAAGGTGGTTTGCTCTTACATTTTCTAAAGGCACTAAGAGGAAAGAAATATGTTTATAGAGTTGTCACTTAAAACTGGTTTACTTTTCAAAAATAGCTGTCGCCGCGTGGACTGCTGGATGCCTGCTAGTTGTCACCGCGTGGACTGCGAGCAGTCGTCTTAGTTTAGCCACTCTGCACGACAACACTTTGACACATGACACATCAGCTGAATCGACCGGGTGATTCGAAATTTAAGACGACACTCAAGATTTTTTGTACATTTTCAGCATCCGATTTTCAATCAAAATTATATTGCTACAGCTATTTTATACGATAAGTTTGTGAACAATATCTCTAAGAACGTGTTGAGGTCACTAAAACTGCCGTGATTCTACTGTAAAATGTGTGTAACATTCAAAATGCTACATCATTCCAAAAACTAGATAATTTAGATGTGCTGAAAATATGTACATAAACAAGCTTCCCACGTGATAAAAAACGGTTATACAGTGAAATAAATAAAGTAACTTACTACATGCATTATTACATGTGCCAGTGTTCATACATCATTTCATAAATAATAACGATCAAAAACTTGATAAAAATTAGCAGAAACTATGTTGCAACATGACACTTCTTAGTGCTGACCGTAATCCCAATGTTCATATACCGATTAAAAAGGTTCATTCAGCCTAATCGATACTCGCAATATAATCGAACATGGAAAAAAAGTTAAACAAGACGTAGAGCATGGACCGATTTATGTGCTTATTTGACTATAGTTAGCTTAGTTCATGCAATACATCTATGAAACTGAACCTGAAGATTCTTTTTTATAATATTTTAAGTATTATTTCGTTTGATGATTTTTTTATTACGCAATAAATTATTTAATTTTATTTCATGATTTCGATGGAAATAAATATCGGTATTTCAATGGAGGCCAAACGTGTGTCTTCTAAATTTAAATTCAACCATATAGTTTTACCCATACTGTGTCTTCGTTAATTAATTACAATTTATCTGATTATTTCACTATAAAAAAACGAATCTAAAAAACGTGGAAAGACAAACACCGGGTTCGGATCAAAGCTGCAGTAAGAGATGGGACTACTTCCAAATGATTCTTTGCAGTAATAAACAAATTGAATTTCCAACTGGGCGTGAATGGCTAAATTAGAATCTATGAGGAATAGCGAAAAATACTGAAAGAAGTCTCGTGGCTGATTTTGATAAAAAATAAAATTACAGCATAAAAATTAAATTGACATATTAATTTCCAGCACTCAAACCATCAATGTTCTGTGAAGTAATTACATGCGGCAAACGTATGGTAAAAGGTTTTTTAAAATAAATCGATCCAAACTTTAGTTAATGGCCGAAGCTCACTACATCGTGTTCTCATTTCAAATTTTTATAATCACCTCGCGGTACAAATACATAACGTAATTTTTGAAATTCGAACTTTAAGTAAATTGGCGCGAATTTTGATCTGCGTACGATGATTAAATTATTGATTAAACTTCACCGAATTTGATCCTTAACAACGACCCTATCGAATAGTGTAAAAATATAGCATGTTCTTATTTTACTTTACAAGTAGCCCAGTCAACGAATGCTCAAAATAAGGTTTGAGGGAAAGTCTTGGAACACAATTTTTGACTACGCAACTTTGTTTATACTAGTTAGGAGGTGAACATATCAAAAGTCCCCGCCCCTAGCCCTTGAGCTTTGGGGGAGGGGGGGGGGGGTTGAAGGTACCATTTTTTGGTTTTTCGCTTATATCTCGGAAACCTTGCGTCCTAGCGGCATAATATGTGTGAACGAAATAAAAGCTGAATAAATTCCCCATAAGTTTTATTCAGTGAGCATTTCGATATCTTGTATAGTTTTCGAGGTATCTGCTCTTGAATGTCTGTAATTTGGGAAAAATCGTTTTACCGTTTTACATTTGGAAAGTTGTATTTGATATCGCCAAAGATCCAGAAAGCAGCAACAGTCTTTTCAGACCCTCCCTTTACCCCCCCCCCCCTCCCCCAAAGCTCAAGGGCTAGGGGCGGGGACTTTTGATATGTTCACCTCCTAACAAGTCCAAACAAAGTTGCGTAGTTAAAAATTGTGTTCCAAGACTTTCCCTCTATAATTGTTCGTTGACTGGACTAAAGCTCGATTCCTGACAAACAAATTGATTTTACAAAAATCTAAAGACGCAGACTTAATTTTTGCGATTGTAGTTGCGGGCTTGCGAACGACGAATATTGGGTAACTCAGCGTCCGATCAAGAATTAGGCCCGAGACGAATGCGCGTCGTGTTCCAAGCGACCTTCAAGGAACTATCAGCGAACTGACGAGGCCATAATAGTGCCAAACGCGTGCCGGGCTCACGGAATTGTATTGAAACCATTGTAAGGGTACTGCGGTCCTGGAACGCAAAAGGCATGTAAAGGAACAGGGTGATTTTTAGTAAGTAATAGTCTGGGACTTCTCCTTCCGCTCCACCCAGGAAGAGAATCATTAAAAGATTTTAAACTATAACAGTGTGTTTTACTGAAGTTAAGTCGCGACAGCATCACATCTAAAGTATCCTTAACAAATACCTAAATAAAAATATTATTATACTGGTGTCGATACTGACGAATCGTCAGTATTGACATCAGTATTGATCTGTATGCATACAGGCAGGTCAACTTACCCAAATTTGTCAAAATTTACCAATCGAACATTAACCTTCCACTATTGTGATAAGGTTGAAAATCTATTGAAGAAATTTGACAAATTGAGGTAGGTAGATATGCAGGCGTCTATACTTAACATGACCACATGATGACATGATCAAACTAATTTTGTAGAGTAAAATAATTTACTTCTCTATATTTTGGTGGGAAACAAACTCATTTCAAATAAGCCTATTAAGATCTGAGGTTTTCTATACCTACCTATTCATTCAACCTTAATTATAATACTATTGTACAAAACAAAATGTATGTACAGACGCCAGCACATCAACCTACCTCAATCTGACAAACTTTAATAGATATTCAACCTTATCACAATATTGGAAGGTCAATGTTCGATTGGTAAAATTTGACAGATTGGGGTAGGTTGATCTGCCTGGCGTACATGAAAAAATAGCTAATAAATTAAAATGTTATTATTTTGAATAGCGAGTACATCAGCGAGCGCATTCCTAATTCAAATTTTGGAATTAATAAATTGGCGCGCATTCAAACATTTATTACTGACATTGTTCCTTTGTCTATTTTTGTTTTTTGGTAATTAAAAGCCACGTAAAATTATTATAAATCTTTTAAAAAGAATTATAATGGATAATAATTGTATTCTAAGCTTAAATCGAATTTATTTTAATTTTTATGAATCGATTTCTTAAATTCCTTATTTATTTCACTCGAGTTGACAAAAAATTCAATTATGGAATCGATTAGAATACTCGCTTTCACACATCATTACAATAAAAAAAATAAACATAGTTGTCGATTACGAATACAAATTGAGTAGTGGTAATGAAAAATTCGTGTTTTTGGCCCTGTATAGAGAATTAAGCTAAGATCTGGGCTTTTTTACGTTATTTATAAAATCTGGCATGATATTTATCGTAATTGTTATTGAGTATAAGCGCGTGTGTGTGATCCAAGTGAAAAATAAAAATGTAAACAAACACAAGCGGCGCGAAACTTCGAGTTCAGATATCAAATTCTTCATTACCACTGCTAATTTATGTTGAATTACGCATGAATTCGTTACAATACTAAATGACGAGTTATTCATCCCTTCTATAGTGATACCTTAGATGTCCGGAAACCACATTTTTTTATGATTTTTAGCCCAACCCAGCACTGCCATCAAAATGGCGTAGATCGTATTTACACTTTTGAATTTTGTAATGGTAAATTAAGAAAATGCGTTATAAATGTAGCAGTTTTAATGGCGTAAACAAATCAGATTTTTATTTAACATTCTTAATTAATGCGCACTCATAGGATTTAACGCAGAGAATATTTAATTTTTTTATGTTTTAATGAGGATGTCGTATGACTACAACGTCTGCCCATTTCGGACCCACTACTGAGCCAGCGTAGGTTTACTTGTCGCGGCCGTTTCGGACCCGGTACCGAACTATACGGTTAGGGCGGTGTTGGGTGGGAGCGGTGTTGGAGCAGAGTCGTTTAAGTGTGCAATGACCTTTAGACTATGACTCCCCTGGGGGGGTATTACAACGTCTTAAAACCAGGCTTATTCCTGTGAGTGAACGAGATGGCGCTAGACGACTTGTATAGCTCTGTCACTTTCACTCGCCGGAACAAGCCTGGTTTTGAGACGTTGTAATACCCCCCCTGTCCGTCCGTCTGCCTGTCTATCCGTCTATCACCAGGCTGTATCTCATGAATCGTTATCAGGGCCGGATTACCTCAAAATACAAAGTACCTAGGCAACTGCAGAAGAAGAAGAACAGAGTGCAAAGACTACTACACACATCAAAAGTGTCTAGGGATCAACATATATTTTTGCAATAACTTTTCTCCTGATTGATATTAATTAAAATTTTCTTTAAGGATTCATCAAATAAAGTGTTTTCGTTTGTCACAGTAACGATAAACCAAGTCACCTTTGCATTAATAAAGAAATTTGCCATTTTCCTAATAAAGGGATTTTTGACATTTGAACCACTAACACAAAAGTTCGAAAAAAGACTGAAATAACAGTTTTCTTTAAAATTTTATTGGATAACTTAAACAATTAATAATCCGTGTTTCTACCGCGAACACTAACAACACAAGAACATCGGTTCGGCATACTCAAAATGAGTTCATCCAAATCACGCTGTGGAATGGCCGCCCATGTTCGTTGCAACAACAAAAAAAGGTCTTCTTGCGACTGGATACCCTCCATATTCGGCAGAGCTCTTCTCTGTAGCATATCCCATGCATGCTCAATCGGATTCAAGTCTGGCGACTGAGCAGGCCAGGGCAGGACATTGATGTTAGCTGCGGCGAGAGTCTGTCTTACAACTCTTGCGGTGTGCGGTCGTGCATTATCATGCATTAACTGAAATAAGGGACCGATTTGCACTTGTAGAGAACGATGACGTCTGATACAATCGTCTCAGCATAAATTTGAGCGTTGAGGTTGCCTCTGATCCAAATCAACTCAGTTCTTCCGCCGATCCAAATACCCGCCCATACCATGATGGTTCCACCACTATAAGGATGGACTTCCTGGCAGGATTTTAATCGCTGTTGGCGTCCAGGGGTTCTCCAGTGTCGTATACGTCTTGTATCCGGTCTCATACCGAAACGAGACTCATCAGAAAAGCACACGAAACGCCATTGTTCTTCTGCCCAATTTCTGTGTTCAAGAGCCCATTGATATCGAATCCTACGATTGTGCATTGCTATAGGTGGTACCCGTAGCGGTCTTCGGGAATGAAGGTTCACTTCATGCAAGCGGTTTCTGACTGTTTGGTCGCTAATTAAGTTCCCTGAAGAGTGATGAAGCCTCACGGCTAACATCATGGCGGTTATTGTTGGAGCTCTTCGAGTTAAGATTTGAATGTATCGGTCTTGTCTCCGTGTGGTGCAGCGATACCGTCCTCCATGGCGCTCAGCCACGGTACCAGTGCTTCGGTAACGTGTCCAAAGTCGACTGATAACACTCTGACTTGTATTCAGAGCTAAAGCCACAGTACGTTGCCGGGAACCAGCTTCTATCATTCCCACGGCTCTGAGCATTTCTTCCCAGCTTAAATGACGTCGCCGCTCCATAATAACGTTGGTTTTAATCAGTAGTAGGGAAACAGTAGCACTAATAATGTCTTCAATGCGTTGTATGTTTTTATAGGGAAAATATTGACAGCTGATTTTCATCTTTTACTCGAATTTGATTCACAGTTCCTGATTCAAATTATGAAATGCACCAAAAAGGATCCATATAAATTTATAAAATCATAAATTTATTACAAAGCCACATCTCAATCTAATCAAAGAGATAGATGGTGATGGTGACACAATCGGAGTCAATTTTGGGCAGCTATTTGCGCAGTCCATACTTTAAGTAAGTCTATGGTTATCCTTATCTTATGTTTCATTGTCATGTCCATAGACAATTTAGAAATGTCTATGCCATAGAACTTTATCTCAATTGTCTATGCTGACAAGTGACAGACTGACAGCTGTGAGTGACAATGACACTGTCCGTCACCTGATTTCTCCGGGACTTCGCAGAAAAACAGAAAAATTTGGAACTGTAAAAACAAAACATAACGTGATTATAGAAGATATATTTAGTGCCTAAAAATGATTCCATTTACGAGTCAGGTAAACAGATTACTCTTGAATAAATGGTCTAATTTCTTTAAATCGCCCGAAAATCCATCGAAAGTGTTATATCCTTTAAAAACCCGGGGTCTTGTTAAAGTAAGTGGCCCTGAAGCGGCGCCTTTTCTTCAGGGTCTTATTACGAATGATATGAATCACTTTGAATCTGGTGCACGATCCTTGTATGCTATGTTTTTAAGTAACAAGGGCAGAGTTTTGTATGACACTTTAGTCCACAAATGGGGAAGCGAAACAGATAATATATTTATGCTTGAATGCGACAAAAGTATTCAACATTTACTAACACAACATCTGAAGGTGTATAAGTTGAGAAGACCTATTCAAATTGAAGATGTTAGTGAGATGTACAGATTATGGGCACTAATAACACCTCCACACGACAAGGATTGTTGCGATATAGAAGTGAATCATAATCTTAGTGTATACAAGGATCCCAGACTGGCAGAACTTGGTCATAGACTGATAACGGCACCAGAAATGAGTCATGTTGATTTACGTCAAGCTGTTGGAAAGGATATTGTTATCAAAAGTGATGAAGAAGAGTACCAAGCTCTGCGATATACATTAGGTGTGAGTGAGGGGGCTGAAGACTTGGCCCCTGGCACTTGTTTCCCTCTAGAAGCAAATTGCGATTACCTCCATGGAGTCAGTTTCCATAAAGGTTGCTATATCGGTCAAGAATTAACTGCCCGTGTTCACCACACAGGTGTAGTAAGAAAAAGAATAATGCCCATTCATCTCTTGGATATTAAAAAGGAGGAAGATCTTAAAAAAGATGCCACAATTTGGGCTAATAATGAGAACGGAAGGATAAACTTGGGGAAATTCAAAGCTCATGCGGGTACTTTTGGCATAGGTTTAATTAGAATAAAAGAGGCACTAGAAGCAAAATCTGTAACTCTTGGGGAGAACCCAATTGAAGTTGCTAAGCCACATTGGTGGCCAGTAGAGGCTCCTAAAGAAAAGTTGAATGTACTTAAAACTGAAACTGATGCAGCATGATGATCTCATAAACAAAATATAAAATTAGGTAATACATTGCCGTTCAGACCCATATGACCATTGAGATATTGTTCATTCATGCATTCGAGTATTCATTAAAGAATTGTAGGTTTCCCTATATATTGGTTTGTTTTCCTTAAGTCACTCATATTTCTATAACTTGTATTCTGCAGCAGTTGTCCATGTAACTTTTTCTAAGCAATAAATAAGATAAAAAAACAAGCACCATACTCTACTTATTTATATGGATTCTTCCTAATATGTAGGTACTATCTGTTTTAGGTTTATATTAGATATTAAAAAAAAAACAACTTATTTACTTCTACAGAAAAAACAATTATAGCAAATAAGAATTCAGTCTTATTTTCAAAAGTATTTGTTGTTCGTGTTATTTAGTGAGTTATGGTTTTGATCCACTAATATGATATTCCTTTTTTACAGTAACATTATGGAAGCTAAAACACCAAAGGAAGAGCCTGAGCAGATTGTCTATGATTTCAAGTGTGCTTCATGTGGGCTGGAAGAAAAAACTCACTACAAAGGCACAAAACCACCATTTTCTCGCAACATTGTGCTTAAGTACCCAAGCTATGTGATGAAAGACCCCTTCAGTCCACCAGGGAAAGGAGAAATACTGGTTCTAGGATCTGACTGTGTTATCTGTGAAAAAAATGTGTGCATAAACAAAGAGTGCAGTTTATTTTATAAAAAAATGTATTGTTTAGATTGTGCTAATAAATTATTAGAAACATTTCCTGTTGAAATAAAGAGTAAAATTGTTCAAATAAAGAAGCAGTAATTTTTGTTATTACTTTTTTGTTTTTTTTTTAACGTGGTAAATTGATCAATTGAGTCCTCCCAACCAGGGCAGGGCATGAGAGACTGTCAGACTTGTACTGCTACTGACTAAGGGCCGAGTCACACCGGAATGGCAGCGACGCGGCGAGCACTTTCAGTGTGAAATAATTCTAAACTTTAACTACATACTTAAAAGACCAGTATCGCTTAAAAAGGTCGCGAAGCCGCCCGCGGTGTCGCGAGCGGCCGTGCGCCTCGCGCGTCTTGGTGTTTGCGGCACCGCGGGCGGCTGTGCGCTCCTCACCCCCGCCCCCGCCTCAACATTAGTGCTATAATAACCAATTCCATCATGTTCACACCAAACACACGAGTTACCTTGCCGAATGTAGAAACTAAACTAGTCAGTCAAGAAGATACCAGGCGCTCGAGGTCTGGAGGTCGTGCGACGCCAGCGGCGGCGCTGGCGTCGCACGCGGCCGCTGCCATTTCGGTGTGACTCGGCCCTAAAATCCACGATGTCCTTCAATAGCCCTTTACGTTCCGGGGTCACGTTAGCTCGTTAGTCCGGCGACCTCGGCACGCTTTGGCCCTCTAAAGGGGCCCCGCCGTCATTTTGCCGACAGCTTTGAAGCGCGCGTGGAACACGACGCGCCGTCGACCCGGGCATGGTCCATGTCGGATAGCGAGTCCCCATTAGTTTTGGTAGAGCTAGTCTCATGTTATGGCTGAAGAAAGGCCTGTCATGGGCGTGGCAAAATAAAGTAAGAATTTTCATATTCTTTATTGTGTACCATTTTCAAAAATAAACTTAAAAACTAAATTTTGTTCACAAAGGTGAGGTTTCCGCAGGATTTTAGTTGTGGCGCGGACTCTGAGATGATTTCTCTTGTATACTCGCCGTATATAAGAGAAATCATATCAGGTTTTTAAAATTCGTGGTATGGTATGTACCAATGATATTATAAGTAAAAATATCATTGGTATGTACTACATTTTTAACCGACATAAAAAAAAGGTTCTCTGTTCAACTTGTAGGATTATCCGAGTTTATCTCGCGTTTGGCTGAACCGATTTTGATGCGGTTTATATTTTTCTAGGTTGAAAACGTTGAAAACGTTGTTGATACTAGCTGGAGTCAGGGCTGTCTTAAGAAGAAAGGCTCTGGAATGCAAAGGGTGACTAAAAAAAAGGTTAGTATTTTGGTCGGCACATCTTTTAACTTTTCATCAAATTTCGTTATCGATTTATTTTACCTGTATGTATGTACGTATCCATACCGACCTGTCTGCACCGACAGCCTGCTTCTTTATAACAGCACCCTATCACTAATGTCCGACCTGAGAATCGAACCCAGGACCTCGAGTTTACCAATCTCTGGACGTACCTAGGGTGTCATAGAGTACTTTTATTATGTCTTTATTTTCTTCTAACTGAATCAAATTCACAGAACCTCTGATAATGTGTGTATGTAAAATAGGAAATATAATGGTACATAATTATTTGCAATATGACGCAAGTATGAAGTGTGCTGTGAAAATAAATAACGAAAAAATATCGAGAGAAAAAAACATTATTATTTAAGTTAAGGAGTGTTGGGTTCTTGTAATAAAAAACTCTCTTTATAAAATACTGTTTACTTTGGCTTTCCAGTCCGATTTACAGTATTTTCATTAATTTTCACAAATTGTATTCAATAACACAGTTATATTCGACCGAAACTCTAGTTCCAGTAACACATTTTAATATAATACACAAATTCAAAGCCATAAAATGAAATGGGGTACAATGTGCCCACAATGGGTACCGCAAGTCGTTTGCGATCATATTATGCCACATCTCATTCCAAAAAAAAAAAAAAATTACCTTAAAATTAATAAAGATAATTACAGCATAGTTATATTAAGTTGTATATATTAATAAGCTCTAAAAACAGGACAAACTTAAATACACGTTTTGTCTTATGTTCCAGTCACTCCATTCTGATAGCACCACATTACTTTCATACCCCTTCGAACTGTCCAGTGACTGCCCACCGCATGCTATACGATCATCGTAGTAATTATAGGTACAACAATAAAATAAAAGAAAATTCATATTATAAAAGAAATGACACATTCTTTTGTTAATTCGTATAACGTCGAATTTATTGCTTCTTTTCGATAGCGAGTTCCGAATGCCACTATTAGCAGCTAAAACGGTGGTACAAATATGATATTCGAGAGATTACCTTTAAAATACAATAGGTACATGGGATTTACGTACAACATTTATTTTCACGATTCTAAACGACGAAGTAGATTTGTGATGGACTATAGCGTAAATAGATCATGCTAGTGTTCACTATAAAGATATAAAATGGACAGGTTGCTCCGTAACGTCTTCAGGTAAATTGCCGTTATATACAATTACTATGAACCATACTTTCTACGTGAGATTAAATGATTTACGATCACTAATTAATTTAAAATCTTATTGAACTGGGCAGTGTATGTGATTCTGTTGTCACCTATGCGTATTATATTTAGTTTTACATTAAAAGAACTATGATAGCAGTTAAAAATGTTGAGAAGATTTTTAGAATTTACATAGATTTAGGGTAAAATGTTTTTTACAGAGATAGTATTAAGAAAGAGGTTGTAGATCCGACTACCACAACATAGTTGCCTAACGTTCAAAGATCTGCCAATCAAATAATAGTACGCGCCTGGACGGGTGATTTTTTTGTTCAATGTCGATTAGCATTTACATAAATAGACATTATAAGCGGGGTGGGGTATTTTTTGACTAATTTTATAGATTACAATATTTAAGATAAATTAACAAAAATGCTCACAGCCTAAATGTACATAAAATTTTGACATACAATATCAATTTTGCGACAGCCATTCACACACAAATACCATTTAATTACAGACACTAAGTAAGAAATGCACATCAGTTGAAGCTATAGCTATTTATAAAGAAGTCTACGAGTTTCATAACAGAAGACAGAATACAATGATGAAATTACATTTACTTCACACTATATGAGCATTTATATTTAACATGAAAGATTATTATGAAAAAACAGAAAAAATAAAATTAAAATACAATGACCTAACTCTATAAAATAAAGTGCTTAAACAGTACAAAGCAGTAATTTTAGAAATATCACCTAGCGATATTGTATCGACTTTCAAAACATGTCGAATGAAACCGCAATTATACAAAATACATTTAAAAAAAGAATTGACCGTAAGATTCCTAGTTTCATGTTCATAGAAACATCTAATTTAGATAATTTAAAAAGGAATACTACAGTCATTTTTCTAATAGCCGCCAGCTACAGCCAGTGTTTGCTTACAAATTAAATAAATAAAAGCACATCGTCAATTTAGTAGTTCTATGAAACATAGACTTAAATCATATTTCAAAGGAGTACTAATATATATTTTTTTTAATCTAAAGAGATGATGCAGTCATGTTTAATTTCAATACAAATTAAATTTTTACAAAAATCGTCCAGATTACAATGTTTCAATAATCTTCATCTATAAAGGTACCTAGTACTTTAATTTTAGGGATGCTAAACACCTGTTCTGGTCCTGTGGAGAAGTGGCTGCGTAAACGGTCCGTAGTCTTTAATGAATTTTCAACTTTAAACCCTAGTGCATAAAATTGATAATCTATTATAGGCAACTGAGCATTTAAGTTTATACTTGCAACTAGTCTACAGGGCCTGGTGGCCTACCATGACGTCTTGAAGCGAGAGTGATTGTACTGTGGGAAAGAGACAGAGTATGTGAAGCCATCTAGCGCCATCTCGTTCGACGTCATGGTCAGGCGCGGGCCCTTCATAGAGGCTTTTAGGCACGGCCTACCTTACCATAACAACGCACAAATAAAACAAAACGCATTTATTGGAACTATGTAATAAAATAAAACAAAAACATTAAAAAAGTGAAAACTCCTAATAAAAAGTTCATAGCAACTTTTTTCAGAATTTTACTCTACTCCGCAGCTCCATTCGTAGTTCGATTGCCTACAGTCCATTGATAAATCACGTGACTTTTGGTGCGCGGCCGTGTATATGAAATGCACACATGTAAAGATGAGCGTAAAATATGGGCGGGGTTTAGGCCAGGCCTAAAACTTGCCCAAACGTGCCATAGGCTGGCTAAAAAAGTATGAATGAATGCCAGGGTGGCAATTTGTTGAAAATTCCCTTTCTTTTATTTTAATGGTAAAAAAAACCAGGGTGATATTGTAATTTTTGCACCAGCCAAAAAAGTTTAATTAACCAAAAATTTAAATAAAAACTGCATGTCTTTTTTACTTTATTGTTTACCCAAGGATTTATTTCTATTTGAATTCTTTGAAAGTTCGCTCTTATTTTTTGGGAATTAAGAAAATATGTCCTGGCAACCCAAAACCGTACTGTCATGTCACTTGTCAGTAATAACCCGGCAGATTAGTAGATATTTTATTTTGGAAGCCCTTAAGTTTGTTTACAATACAAGTCGTACGAAAAGATCGCTAAAGGTTTTTGCAACTAAAGTAGTGTGAATATATCAGTTAATGGTTTGTTTTTGCACGAGTGTTTAAGTTTACTTTCAAAATTAGTGAGGTTAAGTGTTTTGTTTAAGTATGTGATCAAACGGTGGTAATAATGTCTGTGTTCGAAGATATAAGCAGTAAATATTCGAGATTTTCGTTTTTGTGATAAGATTGGAGCTAGAATAACCCGGAAATATGACAACTCATCTTATAAAAACATGCGGATCGTCTGAAATAGTCGTCGAATCTTTGTTGAATTAACAATAAAAATCGTGATAAGCTTAGATGATAAGTTTGGTGAGTTCTTGCATTTATATTTTTGTTTTCTTTGTCTTATACTATACTGTTACTTACTTTTTATCCTTATATATTAAACGAACAATACATAATTGTCTAAATATATTTTAATGTAAATTTTTGCTTTCTCGAAAACTGTTCAAGGAGTTCGTTTGAATTTGCTGTGTAGAGGTTTGCGGGGGAGAAAAAGCGATCTAGCTTGTTCCCATATCTGGGAAAACTCGTTTTATTATATTTTCAAAATGCATAAAGATTTACAACAATACAATCGTCAAATTTCGTCGCCGAAACTTCAACTTGCGTGGCCCGTTATTTCGCTGAGGGATCAATCCCAAACTTAATAATAAAATGTTTTTGTCGGTTGTTTTTAGGGGATTCCTATTTTTTTTCATTTTTTTATTAGCTTGTATCGAACGCGATACAACGGTGACGAAAGAAAACAACGGTTTTCTTTCATCAGTATGTCTGGCCTACGTTGTGTTGTAATCTACCGCACGCTCGTGGTCATGGTAGGTCACCTGATCGGCAAACTTCGTTCAGCATCGCTGAATCAATCCGATTCGACACAATTTGAACTAAACCAAACTGCTTTTTCTCGAACATAATTATATTTTTATCTATAGAACTTAAAACAGGAGATTTACCATCACGGATAACGTACTAATGATAGTTTTAACATATTTTTTGTGCATGTCGATTATGTCGCCGATAACCAGATGAACATGTGTGAAGCATCCCTAATCTTCGTGACAGTTGTAGCGCCTTTAACCATTTAATGGCACCTTTTATTTAGACTGCATTAAATAGTGCTGCACTCACAGAAAAGAAAGATCAGTGTATTTTTGAAAATTATACCTCAGTACAACTAAAGCTTCTATTTGTAGAGCAGCATTAGTGTCATATTGGCTTGTATGTTATCCGTTGAAGTCCCACATATGTACACCGCCCAACCGCGCGGATGAGCGTAGCTAATGTTGCCAACGTCCTTCCGCGCGGTTTGGCGGCGCACCAGCACGAAATCCATTTACCCGCCTCCATCCTCCACGGCAGAGATTATGATGTAACTACATGTTATTGTGAACTTTGAAAATGCTTTATCAACAGGTTACCATTATAACATACAACGGATTTTTATCTATATTTTTTACTTTTTTTAGACTTTCCGAATATCTATTTGGGCACTGTTTCAAGCGCAATGCTCACGGGTATCAATTAGTGACCATGGTTGCATGTCATGAAGACGAGGTGAATTAAATTTTTTGGACAATCGTATGTATGCCTAATTCATGCATATAATTGTACAAAAAATATCATCATCATCATCATCAGCCTATAAATGTTCCCACGGCTGGGACACAGGCCTCCTCTCTATGAGAGGGAGTGGGCCGTAATCTACCACGCGGGCCCAGTGCGGATTGGTAGATGTCACATGTCTTCGAATTTTTGGTTCTAGGACATGCCGGTTTCCTCACGATGTTTTCCTTCACCGTTTTGAGAGCAGTGGTGTTGAAATAAATTACACAAAGTAATGCGCCTGACGGGGTTCGAACCCACGACCTACTACTCGTAAGTCGAGGCCGATACCACTGGGCCACCACTGATGCTGAATAAAAAAAATATTCACTGAATAAATTATGTTGTAATCTCGTCACACTAACGTCTTTTCAGCGAGTGCAGTATTTTTCTAATCTAGTCTATATCAGCCTGTGTTTAGAGACTAATATAGAATAGACATCGTCATGTTATTCATATACTACGAGTACGAGTCCTGCCGAAACAAAATGTACAACGCGACAAAATTTCGTCAGATTATCTCGATTTGACACAAGAAATGACATTAGGATATAAAACTTCCTGAAAAAAATGAAACCGACTTCTAAAAAAACAAAAAAAAAAATGGAAAATAACTTTTCTTTCGGAAGTCGGTGTGTTTGTTTCTTTTCACTTTTTAGCGACTTCTTTTTTTCAAAGTCGGTTTAAAAGTTTTATAAGTCACTATCTCGTGTTAAAAGAGATATATGACGCGTCGTGCATTTAAATCGAGCCTTTTGTGATGATACGTCTGGAATGTATTCTAAACATCGATGTTTTATACAAACTCCTATTTTCTACGCGAACCAAATATTAGTACTTTGTCACTGTAATGTTTCAACCTAAATAATAATTATATCATATACTGAAACGCAACGATCACAAATCTATGTATATATACATTTAACTTACACATAATATTAGAAACAACCAAAAAAAAAAAAAAGTAAATTTTTCGTCAAATCATTTGCACTTTTCAAATGAGATGTCAATTTTTAAATTAATATATTTTTTTATTATTTATAGGACAGTCTATGCAACGTATTTAAAGAAATACATACGTTATAAAATAGTTCAAACGCGGACAGCGGTGATTGACGAATTTCGCTCTTATTTTTAACGACAAACAGTCGTTAATTGCCAGTGCCCGCAGTTGAACATTATTTTTTTATTATTTTGAGACCTCTTGTCTGTGGGATAAATAAATCTTTACTCATAAAGTTTGATATAATTTCTTGAAACACTGTGTTGAAGCTGCGAACAAATTATCGGACGCGTCCGTCAGCCGCGGCTGAAAGACGCGGCTTACTCATTATCTAGCCAGTACATTTAATACTACACTGTGCAAACTGTCGGTCGTAAGACGCGGACGTGACGTTGAGCGTTCGGACGTCCGAACAGAATCTGGCCGGCTGGATGTTTGTGCATCCGAAGAGGGTCGTCCGAACTACCGTGCACACTGCTAAGCCGCGTCCCTAAGCCGCGGCTGACGGACGCGTCCGATAATATGTTCTCAGCTTAAGACTTGAGATCTTATCTTATATCGCGAGCATAGAGTATAAGGGTGCAAACAGACTAGAGATGATCAATTTTGTCCGTCGCTTTAATTTCTCAACTTATGCGTCGTAAATGTCTCAAAATATGTCACATTGTCACAATATTGTTGATCAACTATAGTCTAATTGCACCATATTGTAATTGGACTTATTTTTTCACTGAAAAAGTAATTTTTATTTTTTTAGAAAGAATATACCTACAGGGTGTAAGGGCCAGCTTCCCGAACAACTTTAACCATGGTTTCTTCAAGCCTAGCATGGCATCGTAGAAACGGGTTTAGACGACAGAAAAAAAGACAAAATGACAGAACATAGACAGATTTTTCTCGTTTTAAGGATGGTAATGTTTCAAATGTAGAAAAGAAATGATTTTATTCTTCAATGGTGTACAAATCGTGCAAAAATAAAACAATTGAATTGTTTAGAAATAACAATGAAATAACTTCGTCTATTCTTGGTAGGTCATGCTATGCGAGTTGGATAGGCTGAAGCCATGGTTAAACTTCACGGGAAGCTGGTTTTTACACTCTGTATAGTCATGTTCTTTTGCGTTAAGCGCAGAGACCATTTACTTTTCATTTTTTTTATATGAACATAAAATTAGTGCTCTTTATTTTTGTTCCAATTTCTTTTAGAACTCTATGCCCATGATATTTAAAAGCTGTAACATAGTACGTTATAAATTTTCTAAATTAAACACAACACAATAATGAGTGTACAATTATGCCTAATCCTTCAGGGATTACACGCATGATGATAAGTAAAACTCTTTACACTTCGCGATACATTTGGCAGTTCATAAAACAAAAATTCAAATACTATTAGCCGAGAGTTGAGATCGCGAAGTCACCTGTGTGGTGCCGCCGGGCGGGGCGGCGGCAGAGGGCTAGGGCTCCGGCGGGGCGGGGGAGGCGGCGCCGGCCAGCGCGTCCAGTGCATCCAGTGCCAGGGACAGGTGGGTGAGCGGGCCCGGCCCGCGCGGGGCAGCCTCGTCGGGCTCCGAGTCAGGTTCGGCGGGCTCAGACGCGGCGTCGTCGCCAGAGCTTCCGGAACCAGACCCACCTCTGGTTGCTGTGTTGCTGGGGCCGCCTGCGCCGCCGCTTTCAGGCTCGGAGCTTTCTTCCTCTGTAATATTTAACGAAACAAGTAACATTTCGATTAGGAACGATCATGGGTATCATTATATCTAAAACCAGTTGGCTTCCCAATTCCCTGTACACTTTAGGACCATGGGACGCACGTAGAATAGAAACTCGAGGCTAATAAATCGCATTTAACACACTGCCTTGGAAACATTATGTTAACTTAATACAAAAAAGATGTAACTATGGCAGAAAATTTAGTGACGCATAGGAAGGTAAGATAGGATAATGAGCATAGCAAACTCAAATATTTTAGATCGCCTCTGGGTTAAGTTAAATAAGGCAAGTCAAAAGTAAATAGGTTACTTCTAGACAAGCGTATTACATCATTGCTTACCGTCAGACGATAATGGTGATATTGAAAATACAAAGCTTAATTGAATACAATGATTGTACCTGTAGCATGCTGCAACCTCGCCCGTAACGCGCGTGTAACACGTTGCAGCTCGCGCGCCCTCGCGGGCTCTAGCGGCGTGCGTGCGTGTAGCAACGTCAACGCGCGCACGGGCGCTAACAACGCGCGTAGAGGCGCGCGTGCGGCCGCAGACATGAGTTCCTCTAGGAGCGCTTCAGCCGCCCCGGAGCCTGCGCCCGGGCTACTGTCAGTGCCGTCTGCGTTGTCTGAGCCGGTTGAGCCTCCGCCACCCAACTATTACAAAAAACAACCAATTAGCTAAAGTACATGGTGTAAGGAGCAAACTTACTTTTGAAACATAATGATTGTATACTTCCAGCGTAAAAATCTATAGTCGATTTTAAATAAAAATCAAATTAATAAATATTGAATAATATTTACACCGTCAAACAACAGTCTTCAAAAGTTCAAACTGTGGCAAGATACTCTCTTAAGGTGAAACCGCACTAGGCGGAACTGCACTGCAGCGGAACTGCGCGACACGACGCGTCAAAATATTCTTTATATGAAATCATACGAGACATCACGCACTAAGCGGCAATGGAACTACACTGCAACCGAACTGCGTGGCAAAGAAAAGCGTCGTGTCGCGCAGTTCCGCTGCAGTGCAGTTCCGCCTAGTCCGGTTTCACCTTTATTGGTAAAATATTGTGAGAAGGACTATCACTAATCATTAATTTGAGAATGTACAGACGCCAGCAGGTCAACCTACCCGAAACTGTCAGATTTAACCAGTCGAACATTAACCTTCCACTATTGTGATAAGGTTGAAAATCTATTGAAGAAATTTGGCAGATTGTGGTAGGTTGATGTGCTGGCGTCTGTACTTTCCACAATAATATTTTATTTTTCTTAGTCATCTTTTATATTTTAAATACTAACAAAAGTAATAATAGATTGTTTAATAACACACTGGATCATTTTTGTTGGAAATAAAATCGACATCTTTTTAACCGACGAAAAATGTCAAACTATTTGAATTTTAAGTAACACGTCACAGTGACAGTTTACGAAAACATAAAAAACGTTGTAATAAATGTTGAGAAATCATTTGTAAATGCTAATCCCAAAGAAAGTATAATAGCGTAAGATTTCAATGATCTTCTACCTCATAAAGAACAACATACCTTAGGATAATAATGCTGCATGAACTGGTAGATGACGGGATCCTCTAGAGACTCGCGTTCGTCTAACAGCACAGCGTCCACATACTCCGTAGCGACGCTGCACTCTAGAAGCATCTCCTCTAACTTGGAATCAGCCTGGAAAGAAGATGAGTTTATATAAACGCAGGTCACAAAGAAATGCTAAAATAGTATACTTTACATCTGTGGTAGACGCCCGCGGCGATAGACGTCGGCAGACGATCTCCGGCCACCGCAGGCGTGGGCATGCGGGCGGCGAGTAATGGGCTACTCGCTGTCCGACCATGGATCATGCCCGGGTCGACGGCGCGTTGTGTTCCACGCGCGCCTCAAAGAGTGTCAGCATATTGACGGGGCCCCCCTCTAGAGGGCCAAAGCCTGCCGTGGTCGCGGGACTTATAAATTACCGTGACCCCGGAACGTAAAGGGCTATTGGAGGACACCGTGGATTTCAGTCAGTACGAGTCTGATAGACCCTCCCTCCCGGGGGAGGAGGATTTACCACGTAAAAAAAAGTATATCCACTTTACATCTAAGAATGGTAGAAGCGCAGAAGTGGGGAATCTCAGAGCGATTTTATCCAATGTTTTTTTTTATGTGTAATATCTTTACTATCTTAACTATTTTAAAACGCATTAACGCATGCGACGCGTATCGTAAATATGATTTTTGAGGAAAGAAAAATTAAGCTGCGAGTTGGATTCGAAGCCGCGTCTTCTGAATAAGTACTATTTTTTTTTGCGTGGTAAAATCATCAGATGGGTCCTCCCACCGAGGGCAGGGCGGGAGGGACTGTCTGAATAAATACTTAGTAGAAGTAGTTAGTTACTACTCAAGAGATAGCGCTACGTTACCATGAAACGTTCAAACGAGGGATTAGAAGATACAGCTTCTGAGTGTCAGTTGCAGTAGCATAATATTGGTAAGGTTTCTGGAGTTCTTATCCAGAAGACCGCAGGTTCAAATCCCACTTGCAGCTGAATTTTTCTTTTCTCAAAAATCAGCATGCTTGCCAAGAAATAACCTATGTAATCTTGGAAACATCGAAATCAAAAATAGAAACTGCCTGCCACAATGAAAAAAAAACAGTTTATATTATTTTATGTTTTTTAATTTTCTGACAACGAAAATGGGTTTACTCTGCGTTGTACAGTTAGCATCAAAAGTTGCTAACCACATTCAGATTTTCAAAATCGCTGTACACCGTAATAATACATAATAATACGGTGTACAACGATTTTGAAAATATAAATGTGGTCAGCAACTTTTGATGCTGACTGTACCAAGTCTACGCCATTATCAATATGTATGTTATAAAATAAAACTCACTGGTGTAGAGGCGACCTCTTTCCAGAAAGCGGCGAAGTAGTTGAACCGTAGAGGGACCGCCTCGAGCGCACACAGTGCTGACAACAACACCAGTTGCTCCGACATGCAGCGCTGACTACGAGCTACACGGCAGCATGTGTCTGAAATTAAAGAATATTGTCGGTGAAAGCGACAAACGGTTTTTTTTTTTTCATTTATTTGACGATAGGCTCGCGTTTGATATCTATCTCGTCTGATGGTGTGACCAAAAGTGAACGCTTGCCTAGAAACTAATGAAAACGTTGGTATTTATGTATTCCAAACTGTAACAATGACATTGTAAAAGCAAATAATTATTTTAAAAGAGTAACCATGGAGTTTCTTGCCGGTTCTTCTCCATGGAAACGACCAACCCGAACCGTGCCAATTTTTTTTTTCTCGAAGTTTTATAAGTGCCCATTGAGGCCCATGTAAAATAAAATATTTTGATTTTGAGCCTAGTTAAAAAAGATATTGAGGGTGCTGTTATATTTTCTTTTTTATTTAGGTTGGTGCTGAAATTTCAGAAGAACGCTCAATGTTTCTTTCGGCATCTTCAGTTGTAGTTGTATTTGTGAAACCAGCTGCAGGGTCCAAATGTTTATTTATTAACCTACTTTCATCAAACCATTTTGAAGTTTTTGGCGGTCATCCGCGGTATAATAAGGGTGAAATTTCTTAGCCCAAAGTTACAAATGTACGTTTTGTATGAGTAATGAAATTTCTTTGTGTAATTACTAAATTCAGTTATGATTTAACTTTGCAATAATGGATTAATCGACTGCAATGCACATCATTAGTAACATTAGGCCACACATACTGACCTATAAACTTATGGTAAGGCCTATAAGACGTAGCCAACCGATGCGCATTATGCTTGTCATGTGACGTATGCGGTGCTATAGGTGCGATGGGTGCTATGGGCGGGTGTGGCGCGCGTGTGGCGCACACGTGCGGGTGTCGTGGCCGCGCCGCACACTGCGCGCCTGCCGCCAGCGGGACCAGCGCTCCCAGGGCTGCGCCACCGCCTATCATTACTACTTCCCGGAGAACGCCTGGAATATTTTAAAAACATACAAATATAATATTAGTTTCGTAAAACAAGCGTTCCTAAAAGAGACGACATGTTTAAGTAGTTGCAGTAGTTAAACTGAAATTATAAACAATCCTTCAGAAACAGAAAATTAAAAAAAATGTATCCATTAGACTGACTGATTGAGCAAGCCTCACAAGCTTGCTCAATCAATCTTGGTTGCCGCGGGCACCAAGACCGAGCCACGAAGACGGTGAACCAACTTAAACATTCAGTTTAACATCAAATCTCAACAAAGATTGCGCATGTCTCACGCCTCGAGTCTCACGACCATTGCCATTTAATATTAACTCCTGTTTTTGGAAGCACACAGAACAAAAACCAAGGTAATTAAATGTAGTAGGTAAATCCTGCTGCAAATTAGCCGACGGTAGCTCCGCAATTAAGACCTTGAAAACATAACTGTAATTCGGAAACAGTATGTCCCAAAAGCCAAAGCCTGCACTGCCACTGACGAACGACATCGTGGTATATTAAACAAAGTTTCTGTGGTGCAGAAAAACATACCTAACGCAGCGTCCCTCAGATGATTATGCCTATGATGTAAGTTGAGCATGGTCAGCAGTCTCCTAGCACATTCAGGTCACTAGGCCAGTCCTTACAGGCCAGTAACAATAGCCAAACCTCCTTGTTATCAAGTCTTATTACTATAATACATACCTAACGCAGCGTCCCTCAGATGATTATGCCTATGATGTAAGTTGAGCATGGTCAGCAGTCTCCTAGCACATTCAGGTCACTGGGCCAGTCCTTACAGGCCAGTAACAATAGCCAAACCTCCTTGTTATCAAGTCTTATTACTATAATACATACCTAACGCAGCGTCCCTCAGATGATTATGCCTATGATGTAAGTTGAGCATGGTCAGCAGTCTCCTAGCACATTCAGGCCAGTCTTTACAGGCCAGTAGCAATGCTCTAGCCTCCTTATTATCTCGTCTGGTCCGTAGAGTACGACATAAGGCTCGTGCCCATCGTAAGGCGGCCGTTAGTTCCGCTCGCACGGCACCCGCGGATCCGCCCGCGCCGCCACCTTCCACGTATACTGCATGGAGACTGTGGAGAGCCTAGAGAGATAGATAATGGATATTTTATTTCACTGTTTCTTTTTTCATTGATAATAAGTGTCAGAATATTCGAGTCCCAGAAAACAGATACTGTATCTATGGATTTTCTCTAGCCCGCGTATTTTTTTTCATTTTGATTATTGCATTTTGGTAGTTAACACCACCCTCAAAACACTTTATTTTAGGCCCAAATAGGCGTAAATATACTTTCAAGTTGCTTTAAAATGAATGACTTCTTGAATTATTACGTCATCGATTGCTATTGCCATACAATATAGGAAGGATCGCGTTTTAATAGATCATTAAATGTATGTCAATTGATTGGTATCACCTAATGGTGAGAGAGTATAGGTCTCTTCCATAGTCATGGCTATTCAGTGTTAAATTCAAAATTAACCAAAATAGTATTTGCGAACATAAAGGTATGACCGTCTCGCGTCGCAGCAAGACCGAAGCCTCCTCTGTAAGTATATTACATCCCGCAGTTTCCCTCGACCTTCACACTCAGCTAGGAATAGAGCAACTTACTTCAAAGGTCATCTGAAGTCCGCCATTATAAACAACGTAAAGTCTGTCATCCTCATTTTCAACCAGAGTGCAGAAAGCAGAAATTAACGTCGACCAACACGTCCTGCCATTTAAACCTGAAAATTTAACATATTTAGAGCAACAGTATCTAGCTTATAAATCCACCATGGTAACAAAACCAGTGTCAGCTGACCTTTCATCGTATTGAAGCTCCGTACAACGCTAGGCCAGCTCAAGTTGTTACTGACTGATGTGCGACCTACTGTACCATGAGTAATTGGGTTAGTAAAGGTTTGTCAATGAATATTGGTTACAATGGGGATGACGGCTGTGAAACAGATGGCGCTAGTGTAGCTTGTTCCAAGAGCTGTTGAGGTTGGGAATTTTTTAGTGTATTTTTCTACAACATGCATCAAAATGGTGTGGTGTTTTTAAAAGATGCGTAGGACATCAGACTGAATAACTTTATTCATGGGAGTATCATTGTAATTGCGATGATAAGACAGCACCCATAAATTGCAAATATAATAAGGCCGTCAATTAGACTCATTAGACCATTGCAAAATATATTTTTTTCAAGTCATACGTAAATCGTATCAAATCTCAGGACCTCAATCCCACTACAAATTTTATCTTGAATTACTTATTGTGATTTAAAAAGGAACGTATCTTCGTCGATTTTAGGTTAAGTAACAAAAGAAAAAAAACTGTCGGACTAATTAGATTTTTTATCGTGATTTACCTCATCTTTAATATGACCACACTTAAAACATGTTTAATAAATTCTCAGTCACTAACAAACCTCTTTAGTCAGATTGGGACATAGCTATCGTCGCGCCATCTACAATTAGCTTAGACAGGCCTTCCCCATTGTTTCTATTACTACTTTTACTAACAAAAAAACGCACATTTATTACTATAAAGTAGGTCATTTAAATAAATGTTACGTGCAAATACGGAGCTAAGGTGCGAAGCAGGGGAATTAAATGATTTTAATTTTAGGGAGCTGTTTAATATACATATAAGAAGTAGATTCCTTGCGTGACACTTTAAACATGGCACTAGCGGTACTAAGACATTGAAAGCTGTGATAAAAAAAAATACTTTCAGCAAATTTTCCGGAAATAATCTATTTCTAAGCCAGCTCAGTAACATAAAATATGCTTCTTAAAACGGCGTTTAGCACGGTAGCTTCTCTACGAACATTATGTTGCATTTTACAAACGAGTTTTTATTTTAAATAATTTTCGTATATTTTATTACAAGTACATAAGAGTCAGATGTTGCGTGCTCGTTATTTTCATCATATAGGTAGCAAGTTTCTACAAGCATGATTTTTGTTTACCCTAAAAAACTCTTCTCAGAGATCATAGTGCTCATTAAACATAACCACCCACTGTAACACTAACATTGATATAGATTTTTGTTTCGTGATATCAGAATGACGTGCAGATAAAAAAACAGTTTTTTCCCATTTTAATTTCATCATCATCATTCATCATCATCATTCATCATCATCATCATCATCTCAGCCATAGGACGTCCACTGCTGAACATAGGCCTCCCCTTTAGATCTCTACATATACCGGTTGGAAGCGACCTGCATCCAGCGTCTTCCGGTGACCTTTACAAGCCTTATTTTTTAACCGACTTCAAAAAAAGGAGGAGGTTCTCAATTCGTCGGAATCTTTTTTTTTTTTTTATGTATGTTCCCGATTTCTCGAAGACGCCTGGGGGGGTATTACAACTTTTTTTAATTCCGGGCAGTTTTCGAGCAGTTGAATTTACGGCCATAAGCAGGCTTGTTCTATTTCGTATTATGGCGCACGTAATTCTGCAAGGAATCATCCAGGATTATTTGTCTCTGGATGATTAAGACGGGCTAGCGAATTCGTTCAAAAATCGAATCGACAAGTTACCGATGATTACCGGTTTTATAATTGTGGGTGGAAAAACTTCTTTTTCATTGTAAATTTAGGAGATATTTGAGTTAAACTGTATTTTAATAACAATTTAAATATTTATAATTACTTGAGCAATATTTACTGTTATTTTTTGCAAAAACTTAATACTAAATATTCAACTCTCGCAAACGGGTTTGTTTCTGAACGATCGTGTTGCAATATTTTTTTAGTCTGTGACGGTTTTGATTGCCAAAACAAACAAGAATAATAATATCGTATTCTATTTATTTATCATGCCATTATGTAGTGCTTTTTAGTGCAATAATAAAGGAGTACAGTCTTTTCCTGCCGCAGAGAAAGTAAGAAAACAATGGACTAAGTCACGAGCGGAAAAATTTGAAAAACGGAGCTGTACCAACGTTGTTATTAGTTTTAAAGCAAGAGGCTCCAAAATCAAAGAGGCGCCTAAGATATGAAGCTAGAAAATGTTTCAGCAAGAGAAGGAATGATAAAACCTAGGACGTTTATTCAAACCGAAAGACAGTGTACCTAGTTCTTACCATGTTAGTGCTCCTGAAATTGGCTGTGAAATTGTGGTACCAGAAGCAATCGAGGAAGTGAACTTAAGATGTCTGTTGATACATCAAAGACTGCCCAATGTACCCAAATAAAAATTGAACACAAGTTTTGGCTCCATTGGACTGTACCGTTTCAGGAATGATGCTGAGGCTATTAATTTTAACACAGGGTTTGAGTCCTATCATACATTTTGTTTGGTTTATTCAACCCTAAGTCCATTGGTACGAAAGACTACTTATTTCAGTCACCATGTCTCAAATCTAAGCTCTAGATATTCTTTTGTTACACTGATGGAACTACGACAGAATAAAACATTTTTTTCTGGAGAAACATGTTTTTTATTTAGAACAGTATATTATTATATGAGTAAATGTTTACGAATATAATTGACTTATTCTGCACCAGCGCACATAATATTAGAAAAATGTTGAGTAATGAATATTTTGATAGTCGCAAATAGCTTTTCAACCCTATTTTTGATGTTGCACGACTTGATATGGATAGTTTATTTATTTCGATAAAGCTAATTTTGGTTAATTAAGTTAGTTAATTAAAGTCACCAACGGTCAACGCAATTGACCTGTTAGTAAATAGATATTCATATGTGGAAGCTTGTAATTAGCAATTGTCCTTATTTATACAAGGTATTTATAATTGTTATTAGTCTGTAAGCTTTCCTTAAAAATAAATAAATAAATAAATAAATAAATATGAATCTATTTATTGCTTATCGTTCAGCAAATGAGTGTAGGAATATGTGTCGTAAATTTAATAACTTTGTCGTCTATATAAAGCTCGTCAGCTGACATTATATCGTGTATTCACTCTCCAGATATAAGGTAGTGCCTCCATTATTAATTTTAAAGCTTAATTTAGGTAGTTTAAACTGTTTAAAGACAAATTAAAAGAAACAAGTCAGTAAAAGTTACTAAAAGGTGGCGTAAACTGAATGATTTTGGAGATACCAATTTTGACAGTTAATCCGGCCTTGAAATGTCATTATGTAGCTTGTAATACGAAATTTCCAGGCACAAGCACAGGCAGAAGTCGGTAAGAGGTCACGTGACTGTTTACTGACCGTCAATGTGTGTTCGTAATACGACTAAGCAAGGCAGTTCACTTTAAGGCGTAAACTGACAGGAATTAAGAGGTTGTAATACGCCCCCTGGGCCGATTTGGAAAATTTTTCTTTTGTTTGAAAGGGTATACTTCCCAAGTGGTCCCATAATCATCAGGTCAGGATCTGATGATGGGATCCCGGGGAAATCGAGGGCAACCCTCAAATTTTATAGGCCCGCACATCGTTTTTCGCAAATTTTATGAAGTAATTTAAGTACTTGCGTATGATAATCATCATCTCATGTAGCTGAGCTGATGATGGAAGGTACAACTCCTTAACAGTAAGGAGTAAGCATCGACTGATTTAGTTTGTGTTCGCATATCTTCGGAACTACAAGTCCGATTTAAGTAATTCTTTTTTTGTTGTACTAGGTATTGTTTAACTTGCGGAATACTACAAGTTTCATCAAAATCGGTTCAGGAGTTTTTGAGATAGGGAATTTTATTAGCTTACTGTGCACTTGAGCGATGTTGTTACCGGTGCTACGAATGATTTATTTGACAAGAATTTGGGTTGAATATTTAAACTAAAAAGTGTAAAATAAAAAACTTTTTCAAAAAAAATGTAACCGCCTTCAAAAACAACCACAAAAAAGGGTAAAATAACCTACAAAATAACTTTTCTTTCAGAAGTCGGTGGCAAAAAAGACAATGAAATGATAAAAAATAAAGGCACCGACTTCTGAAAGAAAAGTTATTTTGTAGGTTATTTTTATCATTATCAGCCTATAATGTTCCCACTGCTGGGACACAGGCCTCCTCTCTGTGAGAGGGAGTGGGCCATAATCCACCACGCGGGCCCAGTGCGAGTTGGTAGATGTCACATGTCTTCGAATTTTTGGTTCTAGGACATGCCGGTTTCCTCACGATGTTTTCCTTCACCGTTTTAAGAGCAGTGGTGATGAAATAAATTACACAAAGTAATGCGCCTGCCGGGGTTCGAACCCGGGACCGATACCACTGGGCCAGCATTGCTCTCAGTCCAAGTCTCAGCCAATTTTAATTTACAGGAAAAGAAATACCAATATTTCAAGTTTTTTTTTACTTGGTCTATGTCCAGCAGTGGACTGCAGTGGGCTGAAATGATGATGATGATCTTTATTTTTTCTGTTTTTATTTTGTTTTACACGACTACCCGAAAAAAAAGAGTGTTATGTTTTATCAGAATGTTGTCAATCTTTAATGTTTAAAGGTTTAGGGTAAGCAAAAAACTTAAGTTTTCAGGGAATAACATAAAAAAACATATCAACAACTCTACAAGCTTTATTTTTATTAGTGTTAGAAGTGTATAATACCTATGTGCTCACCCTGTAAGTAGGCGGAGAGCGTGCTTCGCCTGAAGGCAGCCGCTTCTCTGCCGTCAGCTGACTCGCTGCCGCTGCTGGCACCGTTCCCGCTGCCGTTGCCGCTGCTCGTGCTGCCATTGTTGCCGTTGTTGCCGCCGCGAGCTGCTAAGATGCGGGCAAGCCTGTATGGAGAATAAATGTGTGAAATTGCGTTGAAGGGATGATCCGTTTGTGCGTCAAGTGTGAACGGTCAAGTGTTTTGTTTGTTCTGGCGTTCCGCGACGGATGTTCCGTCAGATATGAACCCACCCTTAGTCAGTACAAGTCTGACAGTCTCCTCCGCTCCACCCAGGGCGGGAGGACTTATTTGATGCATGATTTTATAAAAAATTAATAAAAACGGATGGTGTTAATACAAAGTACTGACAAATTTTCCAGTCAAAATGAACTTGCAAGAAGCAGGCAAAAATTAGATATTTTTAAATAATCATACTTATTTAGCAGCAGTTTTAATTGTAAATGGAGTCGACTGTTCCTTTTCAAACTGATACTTTTAGACAAGCTGAAGTAAACAAGTTTTCTGCATTCATTCTTCAATAAAAATGGGAAACATAATAACTGTAACGTAGTTTTACAAAACCAGCTTTGGTTATCAATTTCACCACAGAGTTTTTTTTATAGCCTGCTCTTTAGCACTCCTAGGTAGAAGCCTGCATTTATTCCTTCCTCCTCTCAAAAATGCCACAAATATTTATCTACATTAATATTATAAATAGGAAAGATTTGTATTTCAGTGTATTAAAAAACTATTGTGCCGGTTTCAAATTTTTTTCTCCATTAGAAAGCTACATTCACCGAGTAATATAATCATGTCCACCCGTGCGAAGCCGGGATGGGCCGCTAGTTTAAATGTAAAACACTGACCTCAACAACTCATCAGCGGCGCCAGGATACAGATGCGCATGCGGCGCTATATTCCTGAAAGCCCAGTGTATGTTCTGGTGTTGGGCCAGCGAGCGCGCGAACGCACTGGAGCGGCGACAACACAGGCGGAGGAGCGCGTAGTATGGAGGTAACATGGCGCGGTTGTACGCTACCACCTCGCCGTCTTCGTGGTCCGCACTGTGAGGGAAGATAGTAAAAAAATATATAAAATATTGTACATCTATAATCTAAAAATGAATCGCTGAATGTGTTGCTAAGCGCAAATCTCGAGAGCAACTGAACCGATTTCATTAATTCTTTTTTTTTATATTCCTTGAAGTACGAAGATGGTTCTTACGGAGATAAAACAATTAAAAATTACCTGAAAAAGTCTAAAAACGACACTTTTCTATATTCCCATACAAAAGATTCGTAATAATACTTAAAACTTTAATACTATACCATAAAGTTTAAGTGTTAGGGTAGGGTGTAAATAAATAAATATACATAAAGACACAGTCGATAAGATCGCCGTTGTAACCATAGAATTATAAATATTGTAAAACCGTTTTCATAAAAATTTTGGTGGACAATAAAGTGTATATCTATCTATCATGGAATAAAAATGTTCTGCATACAATTAAAAGCTACACCTATTCAATAACGAAATATTTCTTGTATAATCTGTCTACCTATTCAATACAATTGTAAAAAAGGTTATAGTGTAGTACATAAAAACTACCAGACAAGTGGCAAACACAAGCCTTCCTTAACTTTGAAAAAAAAAATTGAACCGCCATTTTAAAACATAATGTAAACGCTATCTTATTAAATAAACTTCCAAAAAACTCTACAATAATACAAAAGTGAAATTTAAAGAAAAAACAAAAAGAGATTTCTCAGGGGACACCCGGGTTTGAACCGGGGACCTCTCGATCTGCAGTCGAATGCTCTACCACTGAGCTATATCCCCGATGAGTGAGTCGGCGAAATAGAGCAACACTTCAACTATGTGTTATGTTGATACTACAAAGAATGTGTTTATCAGCTGTTTTGCTGTTAGGTAATCTCTTTTCCGATAAGTTGGTATTTAAAAAAAAAAAACATGTTGACGTGACTCACGCTGACGTTCCGATTTTTTTCCTACACCAACGCAATTATTGCTGTTTTAGAATAATATGTTTGATGATTCAACATTTACGGCAACATGCTTGTTATTATGCAATATTTTTATTTTGATAAATGTGACTTCCTTTTTAGGCACATGTTTCGTTCATAGAGTCGATTTTGCTACCAGTAAGCTAAAAAAGCAACTGAATAATATGGTGTTTCGTGCTTTCGTAAAAATATGTTTACATATTAGATTTTAAATAATATGATTTGAGTAACTTTATCAAAACTTGAATTTGTACACTTACTAGAGAAATGGGTGATTAATAACCGTGCATTAAGCTAAAAATAAGATATCTTAAGTTATTGAGAAGGGCTGAAAAATATGGAATCTTCTGTATTTACCCTGCAAAACTGATAAATATTGCCCACGTTTAACACACTAATGTAATGTATTCTCTCCTTCATGCCAATCGCAAAAGAACCTGGCTCTATAGCCAAACGGCAATCGATAAACGTAAAGCCTCGGAGCCTTTAACATATTTTCGACTTCATTTCCAAGCACATATAATTGAAAATCTATTAAAGACTGCTGAACGATAGCAAACAAAACAAACGAAATCGCTCTGTAATCTTTTATAGATTTTCAACTTTATGCGCTAAGGTTTAGTTGAAAATGTATTAGCGACTGCTGAGCGTTAACGACTATAGCTTGCCGTTTGGCTATAGGGCAAGTAATGAGGGCTATCGCGTGTGAATTCGCCGCTAGAGGCGCTAGTGTAGCGTGAGGTTCCGAAATGTTTGTTTATTAGCGGGCTGCACGGTTTTATTTCTTTTTAGTTTACTTTCTGAGGTATTACGAAATATTTAATGGAATATTATTCTTATTACGGCAAATACAAGTTCCCGTAACTTGTATTTGCCGTAATAAGAATAATATTCAATGAATATCAGTGCTTTAAAAGCGGAACTAAGAAAAAGAGGTGCAAAGTTAAGAAGACTGAAAGACCAGCTAATTCAAAGGTTAGCTAATTCAGAGTTAGTTGTTTACTGTTTACAAGCATATTTTATTATTTAATGTTTTGACGCCACAGTCCAGAATAATAACAAATACAGGACCTCACTCGCCAGTGGCGCCATCTGGTGAGCACAAAAACGGTAGCCCTCATATATGTGGGGTGCTAAGACAGGAAACCTCCACGTGCGCCCGTGGACTGGAGTTCCCTCTCGGATATGTCCGGGGGGAAGACCAGTTTTTCGGGCCGGTGCGCCCTGGGATGCGGGCAAAAACTCTCAAAGCAAAGAAACCCCTTAGGCACACAGTGCCTAAGGGGTTTCTTTGTCCGTATGCAGATAGCCTGTCGGGTGGACGCTCCAACGCGTGTCCCTCTGAACAGCAGAGGGCACAGCGGCGGAGCGGGCTTGCGGACGGTGGGTAATGGGTATGCTCGCCGTCCGACCAAGGATCAAGCCCGGGTCGGTGGCGCGTCGTGTTTCACGCGTCACCGACGGGGCCCCCTTATGGGGCCAAATGCCTGCCGGGGTCGCGGATTTTTCTTAATCCAGGATACCGTGGCCCCGGAACGTAAAGGGCATCCGACGGAACACGGGTGGATTTTAGTCAGTAAGAGTCTGACAGTCCCTTCCGCCCCACCCAGGGCGGGAGGACTCATTTGATGATTTTGCCACCCTAAAAAAAAAAAAAAAAAAAAAAAGCCCTCATATATGTAACTTAAAAGATAAAATATACTCACAGTATATAATTAAAAGCGATATGTTTGGTGAGCCGCTGGTTGGCTACAGCCAGCTGCACGTTCTCGGGACAGTCCACGGACACGGCGTGCCAGAACGTCAGCAGTGCTTGTTTGTTCGGGTGTACCGCCACTGAAGGCTCCGATATCGCCGGGTGGTAAAGCTCCCAGAGATCGTTGAAGTATTGTCCGAACTGTGGAATTTGAGGTTTCAAGTTAGAATCGCTAAGCCATGTTTAGTCTTTGTTTTGAAATGCTTGCATTATTATTTTATACCATCTAAAGAATACAGCCTCTGTTCCTTTCGGAATTTGAAAGAACGAAACTGTTGTTCAGTTGATGAAAAGTACTTGTAAAGGTCTAATTGAAATAAATTGTTTGAGTTGAGATTAAATTCAATTTTACTAAAAGATCATTTCAACTTTAGGAGTATTGCATCTAGAGGTTTGAAAATGAATCGTTTTCAATTAATTGAAATATTTTTTAAGGAATTTTGGCACGCTTCACGAGTACGTGACGTAAAGTAAATTGTTAGATTTTTAAATTGAAAAGAGTCATTGCACATGTAATATTTACTCAATATTTTAAGGAATTTATTTACTTCTAATACTTTTTGCAATAAGTTGAAAAAAAAATAATCACGAGTAATTGTATTCTCAATTCAAAAGTCGACGTTTTTAATTTACGTTTACGTGACGCATTCTTGCTAGCCTTAGATTATTTTTTATTTTATTTTACTTCAAAGGGAAAAATACCTATGTGTTATTTTTTTTGGCAGAATTAATATTTTAGTGTTGAATATAAGTTTTCCTTTAGTTTTGAATATAAAGCAAATGTCCTGTAACTCACCATAAGTTTCTCCACCCTACTAACGACGCAGTACGACATGACTCCGAAGTAAGCCGTCAGCTTCATGGTGCCGTGCACCGCTATGTCCGTGTACTTGCGAGCTGCCTTCAACTTGCCCAGCAGCATCGTGTACACCTGGGAAAATATAATAAATTCTATTAGCTTTGATACAATAATGACGTCACAGTTTGTGCAATGGCTGAACGATCAACAGCTGCTCTCCGCACGGACCAACGGTAAGATCAAATGTATAGAAATGTTTGAATCACGCAACGATACGCTGCTCATAGCGAAAACTTGCGCTGTTTTCTCCGAGCGAATCACTAAAGCGGCGCGAGGTACAAAGTGCGGCGGGAGTAAAGTATGACGCGGTGTGTTGCGTGAGCGACGAATACGACGCGACGCGACGCAATTTGAACTATTTCAACTACTATTATAATATTATTTTAAAATTTACTTCGTATTTGTAGCTCACACAGGACACCGCCTAAGCGAATGAGCGCGACGCCACGAAACAGACTTATCCGTTGATTTGACGATGCTTGCAGAACCCTTTTGTCTCTTACTTCTTTCAGCTGAATAAAATGATGCTCCTACCTGATGCAGCGTATGATGCGCGGTGTCGGGCAGCTTGGCGTGGTTGGCGTGCGCGGCGTGCGGCGCGTGCGGGTGGTGCGGGGGGGCGGGCGCGGCCGGCCGGGCACGCGCGTAGCCCGCGCGGAAGTGCTGCGATGGCACCAGGGCTACCAGCAGTAGGGCTGCGGCCGCGCGGACTCGGGCTGCGCCGGCGCCGAGGAGTTGGGCCTCTACCCAGCGTTCTGCTGTTCGGAGCGCCCACGCGTGGGCGGCTTTGTTGCGGGGAACCTGGAAAGGAAAAATAGATTCTAGAATTATCTTAAATAATTTGCAATTTTTTTGGTCTTGTCTCTAAAATTTTATTAGTATTTTTTGTACGCGTCGACCACCCTATAACACGTTTTTCTTAAGAAGAAATGGCTACCACGGAGGTTTTGGGTTCCAACCCGTTTTTAGCGACACACCCCCTTTATATGTTACAGACTGTAACAGATACACTGAATTTTTATGGGAAAATAAACATCAATAATTCAGACCAACAAATAAAATTGTTTCAGACCGATTACCTTCATTTCTACTGACATGTTCATAAATTACCCTAGGCTGATAAAATTTTCGTTTTTCTGAAATCACATTAATACAATGGAAAATGTGGAACTGGTACTCCCGAAGGGGTGGGAGCCCCGCACTCCGCTCGATCTCCATGATGCGCGAGCCATTGACTTCCGCAAATCTCTGCTATTGGAAGAATGAGGACAGAACTCACAACAAGGACATCCCATGAAAGCCTTAAAACTACTATAAATTAGCTATCCCTACACACTATCAAATATTCTTATAAACATACCTGTAGCGCCAGCCACTCGAGCGCGGCATGTGGACACACATCGGCCACGTCCCACAGCCGCGCCAGCACCAGCTGTGTGAAGCACGGCAGGCCACCGGTAGCGCCCGCGCCGCCTCCGCTACCCTCCACCAGCAACGTTAGTAGCTTAAAAAATGGACCGCAGCTCTGGAATAGAAACAAAATAACGTATTTGATAAGGGGACGGTGAGACGACTTGGATGGTTTCTAATGGATTTGTAACAGTACACAATCGAGAGAAGTGGAAGGAATGGGGACGACCTTTGCTCAGTAGTGGGACAAAATCGAATTATAAAATAAAAAGCTTTTTATTAAAAAAAAGGGAACTTCTGGAAGGAATGTCGGTCGCAAAAGTTAATTAAATAAAACCAAACCATCGACTTCCGAAAGAAAAGTTATTGTACACTTTTTCTACTTGTGTGGTTGGTTCCTTATTATTATTATTTTCTTATTTAACCCTTTTCAGTTCAGATATTCTACAAAAATCTTAGTCTTTGTATGATCAGCGCCTATAAGTAATACACTCAAGAGCAATGAATCCGGGTCACTTAAAGAATCCTAAAAATCTCGGAAACTGAAAATGCTAGGTTAATGCAATAAATTGTATTTAATAGACAATGTAACACTCCTTAAATGAAGGTATTAAAACTTCTTAGTTATTGTAAAGTTATATCATAAAAAAATCAAATTTGAAAAAGGGCCACTTTCGAAGATGGAACTACGAAATTACAGCATTTGGTTTTGCTTTTGTTTGTAATCTGTCATTTATGTGGGTACATAAACCATGTTGATAGTGCTCTATATTCATTATTGAAGCTGAAATTATGTCGCTTACGCCTGAAGAATGCACCAGAATACTTACAATGCTGGAAACCGGCCGGAGTCAGCGCGATACAGCCAGGACTGTCGGTGTGTCGCTGGCAACAGTACAAAGAGTTCTCCGACGTTACGAAGAAACTGGTTCTAACCTACGCAGACCAGGAACGGGCAGAACCAGGTGTACCACAGCACGAGAAGACCGATACTTGGTGAACACCATGCTTCGAAATCGCTTTCTCACAGGAACTGAACTCACCAATCAGTTTCGACGCCTCGGAGGAAGTAACCCAAGTGCATGGACAGTAAGACGTCGGCTTGCTGAATCTAACTTAAAACCCCTTAGACCTGCAAACGGCCCTAAACTGGAGCGTGGGCATCGTATTTCAAGACTAAGATATGCCCAGAGCCACGTAAATTGGAGTATTGAAGATTGGTCAAAAGTTATGTTCTCCGACGAATCAAAATTTATGCTCTACAAGCACGATGGAAGACACAGAGTGTATCGAAGACCAGGGGAAAGATTCAAGCAAGCATGCATCGAAGAAAAAGTAGCCTACGGTGGTGGGTCTGTACTTGTGTGGGCCGGAATTTCTTCTGAAAGTCGCACAGAGCTGGTGATCATAGAAAACGGCTCTTTAACTAGCGTAAGATATGTGGAAGAAATCCTCAACGATCACGTTGGTCCATTTATGGTCAATTTAGGTGAGGTAAACGCAGTAATGGAAGCACGAGGAGGCAATACGAGGTATTAAAATTCAAGAAAATCGTAATAAAGTTCAAAAATTTCATGTTTCCTATTTTTGTTTTAAGGAGCGATCAGTAGTGTTTTTCTTTATGTAATTTTGTGTTAATAAAATGTATGGTGACTCATATTTTTTTTACTTTCATTTAAGGAGTATTACATTGTCTATTAAATACAACTTATTGCATTAACCTATCATTTTTAGTTTCCGAGATTTTTAACATTCTTTAAGTGACCCGGTTTCATTGCTCTCGAGTGTAGTAAGTAAAAACGGATCGATGCGGATTTTATTGTATTCGGAATATCACTAATTGTTGTATACCAAAACATTGTACAGTATCCCACACTTTGCTGGAACCACAGCTAAAAGCGAAATAATCATGGAGAAACATTCAGGTCCAATGAGAACCTCCTTTTTAACCCCCGACGGAAAAAGAAGTTTGACGTGTCTGTCTGTCTGTCTGTGTGTCTGTGGCACCATAGAGCCCGAACGGATGAAGCGATTTCAATTTAGTTTTTTTTTGTATTAAAGGTAATTTACGGGCGAGTGTTCTTAGACATGTTTGATGAAATCGGTTGAGCCGTTTAAAAGTTATGGGGGTGAAAGTGGGGAAGGGTAACCGAAGGTTTGCAAATAAACGTAGTTTTCCCCCTGTGGCAACACTACGGCTAACAGCTGATTTTAAATTGTCCTGTATTTTTTTATTTTAAAAATTGTATTTATTAGTTTTCTAAAGGATTTTTCCAATTTCTCATCAAGAATATTGCTTATTAATGCATTTTCTGTGTTAGATTTACATATTGAACGTAAATTTTGTGTGTAATTTCAATGTGAATAAGTGACAGTTACCGGCCTAAGGGAAACTTGCATTGTCATCCTTTCCAGGTACATTACTACTTAAATTATTTGTTGTTACATTGTTTACGTATCGTAATTACGTCTGCTATTACTAGATGTACATTTTCATTTGGTTATTTAGCGATACTCATGAGCTTCTTTAACGTAAACATAACCTTACTTAACTAGGTGGCAGAACTCGCTTTTGATCTTAAAATCGTGTTTTTCCTATATACTATACTGTTTTACCCTCCTACTATAGCTACCTACTCTCGCTCAATTTCTTTCTTTTCGATTTCCTTACTGTAATCATGACTATGACACGTAGTGCCCGCGCTCGCCAAGAAGAACTCACTCTGGCTTTGAGCGAATTGAAGGCATCAAAGCAGTCCTGTGACCAGTTAAGTAGGGAAATAGATGAGAATGAAAGGGTTCTCTTGGAGGTCCATGAAAAGAATAGAACATTAAAAAGAGAAATGGCTCAGTTATACACTCAATACACTGATGTCATTGAAGACCGGGATAGGCTCCAACTTATTGTGGACGGATTCAGCCAATGTAGCACAGAGTATGAACAAGCTCTTAATGACAAACACTTTTTACAACAGCAGCTACATGAGGCTAGAAGTCAAATAACAGACCTGGAGACTACAAACATTAACATCACTGCCTCGCTGAATCAAAGTCTTTTCAGTGAATTGGTCCCTATTGCCCCGTCAATGGTTTCTGCCCTCCATCCCATTTGCACCATAGATTTGACAAATGAGGATGATTCAAAGTCATGTAATTCAGTGAGGGTAGTCACCAGTAAAAATAAATTAAAAAAATATATAAAAATCAATAAATACATTGTAAAAACGCAAAGACTAGTCAAAAGGCAAAAGTTTTTCATTAAAAATGTGAAATTAAATAGAGAAAGACTAAACTTACTCAAACAATTAGATTTATATTCATTTAATTTGGAGCAAAGCACCGAGAAGTACAAAATTGACACAGAAGATCTGCAATCTAAACTAGACTACCTACAAGACAAGCTAAGTTCAATGACTAGTAAATACAATACCTCTGAACATCTTATGAGGGAATATGTGTTGGCAATGAATGATCTGGTGAATTCTCAAAATAACAACTGTGAGTACTGTCAAGCAACTTCCAATGTACATACACCGGACCATTCGTTGACAACATGTAATACCACCTTACCGCAGCCATGTGTTGATTTACATGCAGCGGTGAACAGTTCCAAAGAAAAATGCAAACAAAATTATAAGGATATAGTTATTTTTTGTGATGAGATTGGAAAAGATCTAGGTCCTTTAATAACAGATGAATATCCAGGAAATAAAATAATAAACCACTGTATGCCTGGATGTTCTTTAAATGATATTATGAAAAAAATTATTAAATTTAATTTTAATCAGGACACTATTTTACTAATTTTAATAGGGAATAGAGGAAACTTAAATAAAGGGGAATTGCTCCATTACTATAGAACATTGAATAACTTAAAATTAAGAAAGATTGTGTTGTTTACTTTCCCCTACAGTAGCAGTTTGCCACAGGAGGAAAATAACTTTAGATTTAATATTAATATGACATTGCACAACTTGACATGCAATAATGATGTATTTCAGTTAATTGACATTAATAATTATGTGGGTAAAAACTTTTATTTGACAGAAGATAGATATTTTGTAGAAAAGTACTATCTTACAAATTATTGTAAAAGACAGATAGCTGTGTCTTTAGCCTATTTTTTTTCTATCACAGCTCAGAACATATATAAACAAGATGCTTCTATTGAGCAATGCAATATTGAATTAAATAAATTTGATTACATTGACCGATACTGATCATCATTTAAATTACACCTTGAGACAATAGAGGCAATCTCTTGCAATTATGTAAATATGTCAGATGTTTCAAATGAGAGTGTTGGAAATTTTAATTTTAATAGTATCAACCTGGTGCATCAAAACATTCAAGGATTTTTAAACAAGGAATTAGAAGTCGAACTTTTTTTGAATTGTAATAAAATAGATATTCTTTGTATAACGGAGCACTGGCTCAAAAGTCACCAGTTCATGTTTAATTTTAGCAATCACCAGGTTGGTAGTTCATTCAGCAGAGTGAATGCTATACACGGCGGCGCATTAATCCTAGTAAATAATCAGCTCAAATTTAAAGACCGTAAGGATATTGTTAGCCTCTCCGTTGAACGGACAGTTGAAATAGCCTGTATAGAATTGGAGCAGTTTATTATATTAAGCGTGTACAGACCTCCCTCAGGGTTGTATGACTGTTTTGAGAGGGTCATGGATGAAGTGTTGCACAGAATTAGTAATTCAAAAAAGGCTATTATAACTTGTGGTGATTTTAATATTAATTTGTTAGAAAATTCTGCGCTAAGTACTAAAATCTTAAGCCTGTTCCAGTCATACAATCTTGAAAATAAATTCTTGGAGCCCACTAGAATAACCCCTACTAGTTCAACTTGCCTAGATAATATATATACTGATGTCAAAGAAATTCATAAAGCAATTATTAACCTAATAGATTCTGATCATTGCGGGCAACTTATTACTATTGAAAATGTTAACAAAAAAGTAATTAAACAAGATATCATAGTTAACCCAAAAACCAAAACTAGATTGGAAAATTTTAAAAATAAACTTTTGCATAAATTATCTCTTTTGTCAACTAATGATGACCCGAATCAACATTTTAACGATTTTTTCAGTATGTATTGCAAACAATTTGATACCACATTTGTTCCCAAAACAATCTCTGTTAATAGTAAAGCTTCATTTAATGACTGGGCCACCATTGGTATTCATAGAAGTAGAAAACGACTTTATGAGCTGTATGAAGAGAGGTCCCATATTAATACTGTGGAATTTAATTCATATGTTAAAAATTATTCTAAATTGTTTAAAAAAGTTTGTTGTGTAGCAAAGGCTCAATACCTGAGTTCTAAAATTAAAAACAGTAGTAATGTAATTAGAACGACATGGAAAATTATAAATAGCGAAACGGGAAAGTCGTGCAGGACAGATAGAGAGTTCAGCCTTGCCATTGGTGATAGTATTTTAAATTCAGACACTCAAGTTGCCACAGCCTTTGAGAGATTTTTCGCCGACATTCCTGTATCGACTACTAAATCATTAAACTCGTCACCTGCTGCTGCAGAGTCTTTACTAAAGGATAATGTTCCTGCTTGCGATTCCGATTTTCATTTCCATTATGTTACTTGTAAAGATGTAATCAAAATTTTTCACACCTTAAATATTAAGAAGACCGCTGATCTATGGGGTCACTCAGTAGACGTTGCTAAGTCAATTATAAATATTGTAGCTCCTACCCTCGCTTCTATTTTTAATGATTGTATTGACAGTGGAGAGTTTCCTGATCTAATGAAAAATAGTAAAATAATACCACTATTCAAATCTGGTAGTACATCAGACCCTACTAACTACAGACCTATTTCAGTACTACCTACTTTTAGTAAAATTTTTGAAAAGCTTATTTTAGTTCAACTGCAGAGTTTTTTTGACAAACATAAATTATTGCATAATAAACAGTTCGGTTTTAGAAGGGGTCGTTCAACAACTGATGCCGGTGTTGAACTTTTAGGACACATTTATGATGCATGGGAAGACAAGTGCGATGCTTTGGGCATTTTTTGCGATTTGTCCAAGGCTTTCGATTGCGTTCTTCACGAAACATTGATCAGGAAACTGCACCACTACGGTATCCGGAACGCCTCTTTGGATCTTCTTACCTCTTATTTGAGTGATAGGATTCAAAGAGTGGACGTCAACGGAAAGAGATCCCCCGGATCTGTTGTAAAAATGGGGGTACCCCAGGGATCAATTCTTGGCCCATTTTTGTTTCTCATTTATATAAATGATTTGCCTTACTTAATAAAAGACAATCATAGCATAGTATTGTTTGCAGACGATACTTCACTTTTATTTAAACTCAAACGTCAGCAGATCTTTACTGATGATGTTAATAGAGCTCTTGCAAAAATAGTGAATTGGTTCGAATGTAATAATCTTCTTCTAAATGAGAAAAAAACGAAATGTATTAAATTTACGATACCTCATGTTAAACAAGTAGAAACTGTAATACGGATAAAGGATCAAGAATTAAAACCGGAAGATACCTCAGTCTTTTTAGGCATAACTTTAGATAATAAACTTCAATGGGGCCCCCATATAGAAAAATTGGCAAAAAAACTTAGTTCTGCAGCATTCGCCGTTAGAAAAATCCGCGACTTAACTGATTTAGAGACAGCGCGTTTAGTTTATTTTAGTTACTTCCACAGTGTGATGTCGTATGGTATTCTTTTATGGGGAAATGCCGCCGATATTCAAACAGTTTTTGTATTGCAAAAAAGGGCAATTCGTTCTATTTATAAATTGAGTCCCAGAAGCTCCCTCAGAGAAAAGTTTAAGGAGATTAATATATTGACTGTGCCGTCTCAATTTATTTATGAAAATCTTTTGTACGCACATAAAAATATTAATCTTTTTAAAAAATATAGTGATATTCATAGTGTTAACACGAGGAATAAAGATAAATTTATTGTTCCAGCAACTCGGCTCAAAAAAATAGGGATTTCGTTTAGATGTCAATGTATACGTTTCTATAATAAGCTTCCCGGCCCTATTCAAATGCTAAGTATTAATAAATTCAAATCGTATATAAAACGTAATTTGTCCATGAAAGCTTACTATCATATTAATCATTATTTAGAGGATAAAAAGGCATGGGAATAAGCTGCTCCAATTAAATTCACTCAATATTTTCTTTTATACTATTTTTTTTATTATTATTATTACTTACTTTGACATTTTTTTTTTGTTTTTTATACACCCTGACTTTTTATTTATACTCATTTTATTTTATTTTGACATGTTTTGTTTTTATATACACAGTGACATTTTACTTTTACTTCTCTTTTTTTGTGTTTGACATGATTACTTTGTAATTTATTTATATTTTTACACATTTTGACATTTTCTATGTCATTTGTTTTTTTATGTTTTTATTTCATTTATTTTGTTGACATGAATTACTTCGTAATTTTAATTTTGTCTTTTTTTATTATTTGTGTTTTTACTAGCGTGTAAATATGAGAACATATGTGGGTTACATTTTATTCTACTTTTTTATTATTTTCTTGCAGTTAATTTTATTGTCTGACAGTTTGAGTTATTTATGCGGCCTACCCAAATGTCCTTTCTTTGGTATTGTTCGTCGTTTCGTTGAGCTCCTTGTGTTATGAGTTGAGCTACACGGTAACTGACACATGCTTGCACTGACTGGGCAGGTCCACTCAAATCTGTGTGGTTCTTTCTTCAAAAGACCACCTCAGACACCTGCATGGTTCTCATATAATTTGATCAATACAAAATTGTCTGGACTTTAAAAGAGACTGTGACCTCTGAGTTTGTTTCGGATGTTTCTTCTCAGAGTAGTCAGGTACGAAACACCGGCCTCATCTAGTGTAAAATAGTGTCTTTTTGACGTGTAAAAGAGTTTGCCAAAACCAATTTACTGAATAGATATCATTTATCATTTATCATTTAAACTCGAGTGGGGTTTTAAATGAAAGCGCACTGAATGGGAATATTGATGATTTAATCGAGAGTGTTCTTAGCGTGGTTTGATGAGAAAATTGGTGCTGGGGAAATTGGAAAATCCGATGGTCAAGTGAGAGTGTCAATTACTACAATCTCAGTCTTTGTAATTTTGTTAAAGATGATTTGTCAATGTGCTGTAACCGCCCAACATAAAATGATATAAAATAAGTATGTACCTACCTATAAAAAGTATAAAATTAAAAATTAAATTAAAAATTTAAAAAACCCCCGACTAAAAACCAAGTTCCCTTTAAAAAGTAATAAATAATAAAAACAAAATAAAAAAAATACGTCGCGGTGGGGGACCGAAAAAATCGTAGATAATAAATAATTTGAAGCGGTCCCCAAATGCGACGTATTTTTTTATTTGTTTTCATTATTTATTACTTTTTGAAGGGAACTTGGTTTTTAGTGGGGGGTTTTTTTAAATTTTTAATTTAATTTTTTATTTAAGTATGTTTACAAGGCCCCAACTTATCTACTTAACTTACTTAACAGTCGAAATTATATTTGACGCTTAAAATCATTCGGTCAATGATTGGTCACAAAGTTCAGGATCAAAATTACGACCGGGATAATTAATTTCCAGGTTAAATCTACATCTTATGCTAAGACTACAAACCTCCCGGGGTCGCGGGGCTAACGAATACCGTGACCCCGGAACGTAAAGAGCTTGAAGGACATGGTAGATTTTAGTCAGTACAAATCTGACAGTCCCACTCGTCCAGCCCTGGGTGGGAGAACTCAATTGATGTTATGTAAAAAAAAAGTACATACCTCAGAATGTTTAGCAATGGCCTGGAAAATCATGCTAACTATCTTCTGTGCGAGCGGTTCGTTCCAGCGACACAGCGCGAAGATGAGCGAGCGCGTCTGCTGCAAGTTGAGGCAGTCGCGTGTCTGCTGGTAGATGAAAGGAAACCCCTGTCGACAACACAGGTTTACAGTTAAAAAGGAGAATGAGCGTTCATGGTTTCGCTTTTTGAAGTGTATGGTTACTTAAGCAAATCTATAATTAATGTTAATATTTTAAATTTGTTTTAGCATAAATTCACTTGATATTACTTACTCAGGATGGGATATCCTGAGTAAGTAATGTTTTTTTGGAAAAACCCCACATATCAATCTGTATTTAACTTTGCTTTCATGTATACTCGTCAAAACAAAATAAGGGCCACTTTTTAAATTGCACTTTAAACAATTATTGCTCTTATTCTGGGTACATAATAAATACTAAATATCTTGTTATGGTTTCTTTCAAGTATTAATATTGTTTCTACTGCATAATTGGAAATTCATAACTTTTTTTTAATTCGATATTTGAGAATTACTCAGAATTTACGGTATGGTGTTTTTTAATTTTCAAACTTCTAACGGAGTTTTCTTCGACTAATACAGCAAGCTGGCTATAATGATCTTTCAATCTCATAATGTCATGTATTCGGAGACATATGGACGCAAAAATAGCCACTTCGGGTGTCACCTTAATCCAGGGGGCCCGTAGCCAGAAGAGGTAGGTTTAATGGTGGAATATTCCCAACGAGTGGTTCAAAATGCTTGAAACTGGTCTTAAAAGACGGGTAATATCACCAGACGCCATGATCAAGGAAGAAAGTAAGTAAGTAAAGCCCAAGAAGACCATTAAGTTTGTTTAACCGCGCAAATAGAGCGAAAATCTACTGCGCGGACCGTACAAGCTCCATTGCGTCGAGCTACAGGCACCCCTATTATTGACTACACTATTCCGAATCGACTCCATAAAGACTAACAATACTCAAGAAGATGCTTGGTTCGCCTCCAGTTAACTGCAGCGTATGGTGCAAATCGTGAAACATTTGCGAAAGAGAAAATTTATTGAACTGTTTTGACTGGGCTTCATTGCTTTTTATTGATGACTGGTGGGTTATTTTTTTTCAATAAAAACTGATTCATAAGAGTGTAGAGAAGATCTAAACAACAGGTTTCAGATCCTTGCACTCTTAAAACAGACTGTTCTGGCGAGTTCTGAGTTTTGCTCTGTGGCGGTTATCTCTATCACGCAAAACTGAGCTCGCACTTCTTAACGAGGGTGATGTAACTCCTCAAAATTACGTAGAGAATGTGGTGCAACTCCACATTATCCCATTCGCACAGCAAGGAATACCTGAGTTCTTCTTGAAGCAGGATAATGCTCGAGCGAACACGACGCGACTAACAGTGCACACATTCCCTTACGCTCGAATTACGATGTTACAGTGGACACTCAGGATTTTTACCTGAGTTCTATTGAGCATTTAAGAGATGAGTTAAAGAAGAGTGAAAAAGAAAGTAAAATTCCCATCTACACGCAGCTGGATCTCATAAATTGTCGGAAAACTTGCTGGTAGAGTATCCCAAAAGAAAATGTTCGGTATTTAATCCAGACCATTCCATCTCCCATAAAATGAGCAGAACAGAGAGAACAGAGTTAAAAGAGAAGCTTAAAAGAACACTTTGGAACATTAAAGACGTAATTTTTTCGATTTTTTTAACTTGATACATTCCTAAAATTCCTCACTTTTCATTCAATTTGGTTTATTTTAACGATTTATTGGAATACATATTTAATTGTTGTGTATTTCCATCTAAAACCATTAATATTAATCAGATTCAGTCATTGTAACTAGTAATATTTAAACATTATTTAATAAATCGATAAAAACCAGGTGGCCCTTATTTTGTTTTGAGTAGTATATGTCAATAACCCGTACTTGTCTCCAGTTTTCACTACTATACTGTGTCAAAAAGGAGCGCAACCGAGTGCCATAGTAGTTTGCTCAATCTCCTTTCACATTAGTCCGAAAAAGTTCCGATCTACCGGTCGATCGACGGGTTGAAATACTCTGCAATAAGGCGCTCCTTGACTGACGAGCATTCGCGTACATTTAGTATTCGCTGGGTGCGAAGTACTAGGTAGGGTTTTTTTTTTTTTTTTTTATCGAGGTAATATCATCAAATGAGTCCTCCCACCCCGGGCAGGGCGGGAGGGACTGTCAGACTTGTACTGACTAAAATCCACGGTGTCCTTCAATAGCCCTTTATGTTCCGGGGTCACGGTAATGGTATAAGTCCCGCGACCCCGGCAGGCTTTGGCCCTCTACAGAGGGGGCCCCGTCATTATGCTGACGCTCTTTGAGGCGCGCGTGGAACACAACGCGCCGTCGACCCGGGCATGGTCCATGGTCGGGCTGCGAGTTGCCCTTTACTCGCCGCCCGCATGCCCGCGCCTACGGTGGCCGGAGATCGTCTTGCGACGTCCGTCGCCGTGGGCGTCCACCACCGCGGGTGGGTCGGAGGGAGGACATTGTCCTCTCTCTCACGCGGCCCGCCTCCTCCTTCGCGAGCATGACTGCTTCGCAGAAGGAGGCGACCGCTTCCCACTCCGTCTCGCCCCGCAGCATGGCCGCAACCAATGCCGGGCGCGAGAGGTCTCCGCCTATCGCCGCCGTGAGGACACGTCGGTGCTCTGCCCAAGCGGGGCAGTCTTGCACCGTATGCTCTACTGTGTCCTCCGGGCGATCTTCGCAGTGGTGACACCCAGGCGTTTCCTCCTTTCTCCTTAGACACAGGTACCTCCCGAAACTTCCGTGTCCGGTGAGGACCTGCGTCATGCGGTAGGTCAGGACGCCGTGACTCCTATCCAGCCACTCCTCAAAGAGGGGTCTTACCGCCGCGATTGCGGCGTGCCCACTAGGTAGGGGTAGTACTGTTCGATTGCAGCGCTCATGGTGGCGAATAATAGAAGTGCCGACGGCTTTGTCTCATAGTACATTCAGCTTTGCTAATTGACAAAAACGCGCTAATCTCAGGAACTACTGGTTCGAATTGAAAAAATATTTTAGTGTTGAATAGTCCATTTATCGAGGAAGGCTAAAGGCTATATAACATCACGCTATGATTAATATGAGCAGAGCAGCAATGAAAAATGTTGCATAATCGGGAAAATTTTATTGAGAGCTTCCATTGCGTGCGCTGCGTAAACGGTTTACATTACGCAAAAAATAAGTACAACGGAATTGTTCCTCATGAAACGTTCTAAAATAAAGTCCGCGACAGCATTTATGTCTATCTTTCAAGGTTAACTCACCATAACCTTTTTTATGGAAATCAAATTGGTTTTAAAATAATACAATTCTTGCGACGACATTTTTATATACATAATATTAATCCTTACCCAAATAAATATGTTCATCATAACAAGCATTTAATTTTGAACAAAATTGCCTTTGACACCATTTGATTTCAATGAATATCTGACAAGATATCGTAGTTTCTTCAATGACAGGTGATGGCGAGCAGTCGGAATACGACGGCTCTGTCTCAAAGTACATTTAGCTCCGTCATCTGTACGTAATTGTTTTTAAATCGCATTATTCTGCCAGAAAAACATAGGTCACAACAGTTGTTGTGTTGCAAACTGAAAGAATATTAGCAGAAATAGTAAATTTAAATATTATTGATAGCCAAGCGGTTCTTGGAAAGATGAGCAATGCAGGAGATGGTTAGCTGCCGTGAAGAGAAAAAAGTAAATAATATCATAATCCTCATTTTAATCCTGTATTTGACATTTTTCTCATAGAATACATTATGCCTATGTTTATTTAATTTTATTTAGAGCTGATGGATCGCCATGGAATCCAAAACCATGTGTTTTGTAAAGAAATCTGATTTCAACTAGAACGGTCAGAGCCGTCAACAGTGCAAACGCTAGGTGGCGCTAGAGTCGTGCACGGTGCCAATAGATTTGATACAAGGTACGCGTTGTGATGCTCGATTGTTCTCCCTTACCAATGAAATGCTCGAATCTGTAACGGTGAGAGAGCGCCTATAGATGGCGCGAAACGCCACCGTAGGACGTTAGAAATGGATTGAAGAATTCGAGGCAGTTGGCATGAACCTCGGTGGCTCGGTTGGAAAGAGCGTCGGATGTACTGAATACGAAGTTCGCCGGTTCAAATCCTGCTCGCGGTTCGAATTTTTCTTTCCATAGAAAAGCTTTTAAATTCGCGACGCATGCGGTAAAGCGTATATAGTTTTAATAAAATATATTGCTATTAGTTCCAAAACACTAAGCTAATACACATTTTTTGTCACATCAGCTACTTAAAAAACGACGTTTAGGGTGAGCGTAATTTTGTACGTCGTGAGTCGCAGAATTTCGGTCGCTTTCATAGAAAAGTCTTTCGCGACGCAAAATGAGCTGTCTGCACTGTACCAAAACACGAAATTATGCGACTCACAACTCAAAAATTTACGCTCGGCTGGCTTCAGCCTTAAAATCGAAAAATAAATAATCTCAAGTTCTAAATACCTTCGCATGCAGCAAAGCTCTAGCATCAGGTTCCAACAGCGCCAGATGTCCGGCGGCGTCTCTCGACCTCTCCACCAGTCCTGCTACAAGCGCCACCATTTTGTCCAGTGCTCCAGGTCGCAGCTTGTCGCCTCCGCTCTCAGCGTTAGTGCTCCCGCTACCGCTGCCGCCCGCTTCCTCCGTGGGTGATTCCGCCTGGGAAAAATGAACGCTATTATAAAATCTACATCTCAAAATCAAACAAGTAGCGAGTATCTGATGGCTGACTGGCTTTTCTTTAACCTTATACCGCATGAGCGTATGCTAACTTGTTAACGATTTCACAGATGAAAATGCATTTTTATTTGTATTATTAAATCTAAGCATCGCCATCTAGAAGGACCGGGGCGCATGTGGTATGACAATCTGATTCACGGAGCAAACACGGTTAGAAAATACACAAAGCAAAAAGGTTTGTTGGGAAAAACGGTATGCCTTTGCCCAGAAGTGGGACACATTACAGATACATAGACGGCACTGTTAGCGCAGTGGCTGAGCGATTGGATTACTGCGCTGAGTGTCGCGGGTCCCGCACGGAGCAAATATTTGTATGATCTACGTTCCGGGTCTGGGCGTTTGTGTATGAGAGTTTATGTTTGTAAACGCACCCACTGTTTACTAAGATGCCTCAAAGTAATTGAATAGCACTGACAATAATGGTTTTATAAACATTACGATCACTCACCACATTAGCATTCTGTCCGAGATAAAAGTTGACCATGCCGGATATGGCGTTGATGCGCAACATGAACTTGCCCTCTTCCTCGCCCATCTTACTGAACTCGTACAGCAAGCTGAAGTACTCCGTCAGGTGGCGCAGGTGAGACCGAGCGCCGTTCTCCATCTAGAAGACCATAGGGTAGTTTAAGCTTTTCCACTAGGCAACATTTGGCGCGCGACTGATGACGCTCAACATGTACGACAATGTTGCACAACAACGCGAGACGTTGCCACCTGGCGCGCAACATGACGCGCGGCTTGCTGTTTGTTTAAAGAGCATCGTTAGTTGAGCGTCAATTGTTGTCGAGCGGAGACGTGACGCGCAACACAAGTTCTTTTGGCGACATGTTGTCGACGACTGACGGAAAGTAGTAGATGCGTAGACAGACAACGTTGTTTAACAAAAGTTCCGCGCTGACTTTCAACGTGTTGGGCCACTGTATTCCCGGCTTTACTGCGTGAATAAATTGAAAATCTGTTTAGTCCGTCAATCGACGTCAACCAAACTCAAACTCTTCAGCTTTATAATATTAGTATAGATGGGTACTTACCAATGATAACAACATTCTTATAAACCTAGTAACACAACTCGCTTCGCCCAACTTGCTATTATCCTCGCCTTCCTCCATACCTTGCAGGTATAAGGCACAATGACTAGATCTGAAACAACACAACACCTATAAGTATTTCTTTTCTGGTTGGAAGATTCTCGAATACTTGAGTTGTACTAAAGTTAGTTTATTAAGGACTCTCTTCAGGGGATCTTGAGGCAATTTACGGCCACAATAGAGGCAGTCTGCGGGCGGCAAGTAATGGGTAGTTGGCCGTCCGATCAAGACCTAGGCCCGAATCGACAACGTATTATGTTCTACGCGAGCCTGAAGGAGCTGCGAGCAAAACTGACGCGGCTAAAATATTCCCGTGGCACGAGAATGTCTTAAAGAGCACCGCGGCCCTGTAACGCAAAGGGCAACTGAAGGAAAGGGTTGGTTTTTAGTCAACTCTTAAGTGTAAATTATTTTGATTGATGTAGGAGGTGCTTACATGGAGAACTTTATTTTGATTGACTTAATATTAAATGTTATTTACCTGAGCCTTTGTATAACGTGCATACAAAGCCTTTGAAACATTTGCCGGACCATCTGATTCGGACATTTTATTAAAACCTGCAACAAAAAACATTTTCTTGTAATACACCAAAGAAAAATCAACACAACTATGTGCATATATTTTTATACCAATTTAAGCCTTAAGTCATATACTACTGACTTGAAAGTGATTGATACTACAGGATATGCCAATATAAACTTTGTCCAGTTGACATAAGAGTGTACTCACTTGCATCGGCCACCACGTGTCGTCGGCCATATGCCCTAGGAACCACTCTGAAGCTGCAGCAGACGCGTTGAACTGCTTCGTCACCAACTCTACCCACGACACCATGGTTGGCTGTGAACAACACAACAAAATATCAAGTGAAGTTTAATATAATCATACCTTATAAAGCGATTGAGATTGAAGGGCAAATTCGGGCGAGATCGTCGCAAAATAATAACAGTCGCACAGAAGTCTTCAAGATTTTAAGTTGTGTTTGCCGAGGTTGTTTTGTGGATGGGTGACCAACTACCAAAGCGAGTTTCCTCCGTAAGCACGTAAAGCCGTTGATCCCGGCTGTCATTTGTAGGTCTTTGAGTTTCATGAGGGGATCGAAAACGCGATACGCTGCGCAGCAGTCTACTGATCAGCCACTGCGCCAACCGTGCCGTCGAAGCCCGTTTCAGCCAGAAACTCGAAGGTCTAACAATAAGTCTTACCAAAGGGTTTCCCATTTACTGGATTGTGGAGGTCAGATAGGCAGTCTGTCCATGTAAAATACAGATATTCTGCATCCGGTTCGACTAACGATTCGTTTGTAATTATTACAAAAATTCAAGCAACTACTTTTTGTCTTCAAGAAGTAAACCTAAACACCAATATTCGCTGGGTGCGAAGTACTAGGTGGGGGTAGTACTATTCGATCGCAGTGCTCATGGTGGCGAAAAGTAGGACTAATGTTGGATATCTGTAAAAAATCTGTGTAAACACAATTATTGAATATATTTTACTCACCACATACTATTTGAATGGCCAAAAATGATTTGACAGTACTTTGTCCACCCAAAATAACAGTAATTACAGAAATTTACACTAAAATACAAAAGAAAAAAAAAAAAAATCAAAATCACAATGCCGACTTTACATCAAAACGTCAGAACGGTCATTTCCAACAAAAGTTCTGAAAGGTAGGTGGCGCTAAAGTCGTGCACGGTGCCAATACCATAAATAACACAGACTTACCTTTTCCTTAGCGTGTATGAAAGTTTCAATGAAGAATGAGGTGGAGAGTCGCGCGGCGATCTCTGTGACCTCCGGCTTCAGAGTCATCAGAGACTGCGGCACTGAGCTGCACATCTGTCCCATGAACCTGTGTCACAAAATATGTATTACTTCTTTACTCCTGTCGTATCTGTTAATCTTTGTCCGTTGTTGGCAGGCGCAGCTAATAAGGTCTCTGCCTCGAATCTTGCGAGCAGTGGCGCGGCAGCGGGGTGGGGGCGGGCAGCGAGCGGTGTACTTTAGTCAGGCGGTGACCGCCCGCGCGTTCTTTTGCCCACAATAAATCGAGCGTTAGGAATAAATTTGAATCAAAAAGATGTTGCCGCCATTGTTCAGACATTTCGGTCGCGAATAAAAACCAATATCTCGACACCACAATCACGAACACACGCGACTGTAGTGACGTGCGATCTGCCCGCTAGTTTTGAGAACGGGTCCGATGCCCGACCTCGAACTCGACTATACCTCGATAATTTGAATGATCCATAACTTTGTCTAACCTATTTTTGTGATAAGTTACCGTTAACTAACTTCTGACTTTGAATATTGCATATTTTTTCTGCAGATGTAGAATCGGTGTCGAATTAGATATTTTATTTTGTAATGATCTATCTAAAGGACGGGCGAGAGAATCGCGGTGAAATTATAATCCTGCCATGTGTTTGCATAGGACAATGTTATCGTAGCAATGCGATGAGTGACTGTGTGCGAGCGAAACGTAAAGTTATCGCCGCGTGCGCAATGCGGAACGTGAACGAGCGCTGTCAAACGCACTCGTCGGGCACCTACGAGTAATTGAAATCTTTACAAAAAACACTTGCACAACGCCTCGTTACGAGATACGCTGACGGAATAATTGTAGTTAATTTAAATTCTGTATATGATATTTTTCTGATAGAATACATTTTGCTTACATTTATTTAATATTGTTCAGTTTCGATGGACCGCCATAGTATCCAAAACCAAGGGATATGTAAAAAAATCTCATATTAATTAGAACGGTCATAGCCAACAAAGTTATGAACGCTAGGTGGCGCTAAAGTCGTGCACGGTGCCAATACAGCCTTCTAGCAGGCTCAAATACTTACGTGAAATACGCATGTTGGAATATATTCTTGTCGTGTAAGAACTGCATGTTGTCGTCCCATATCCACTTGAGTAGGTCGGGAGGTAGCTTGATGGACGGGGAGGTGTCGCTGTTGCGCCGGTCTACTGAGGAGCTTGGACTGGCACCTTCTGCTGTTGATGACTGTAATACAAGAGTTTAGTTACGGCTCGAGCGAATTCTATTTATTTTTGTTCCAAAAAAAATTTTTTTTGACGTCCAGCGAAGTAGACACGGGTGAGCTGGTCACTAATATAACTGAACAAGTATAATTATATAATATGCGAGTGTTTCGGATTTCGCACAAATTAAATAGTCACCACTAAAGAGTAAAAAATACTTGAATATTTGTTCAGTGATGTATTCTAACATTTTAAAACATCACCTAGGAAGGACATTGCCGGCGATTTCAATGAAATTCTAAGTTTATCTAAAAGCTGTCTCTACCTGTGGCTCCTCCTGCGGTCCACACTCGGAGCCTCGCTGACTGCGCGGTGGACTCCACTCGTAGAACAACATGTACGCGCTATTCGTCTTCTCGAACGAAAAGTCCATGAACTTGTCCGTCACTGAGTCGTACGTTTTACTCTGAAAGAAGAATGAAAATGCATAATTTACTTAAGAATGCAAAATTACAAAAGAAACTCCCAAAACTTTAGGTGTTATTTACAACAAATATGTTTTTTTTTTTAACAAATACTTAATAATTGAGATAGTGGCACACATTATTTCAGTAGGTATAGCAAGTTAGGACACATACTTTGCATTATGCCATCCCGCTTTGCAGCCTTTTCCAGTTACAGTTGACAACTGCATACTAACCGTCATCTCGCCGCCGAAGCACTCGGCCGCAAGGAGCGCCGGATCAAAAGTCTTCACTTCAGCATCATTGAACAGTAGCCACCGGTCGTGATGTTCATGTTCTCGGTCGCGAATGAACAAGTGAACTATAACTGCATACTAACCGTCACCTCTCCGCCGAAGCACTTGGCCGCAAGGAGCGCCGGATCAAAAGTCTTCACTTCAGCATCGTTGAACAGTAGCCACCGGTCGTGATGTTCATGTTCTCGGTTGCGAATGAACGAGTGAAGTATAACTGCATACTAACCATCATCTCTCCGCCGAAGCACTCGGCCGCAAGGAGCGCCGGATCAAAAGTCTTCACTTCAGCATCATTGAACAGTAGCCACTGGTCGAGATGTTCATGTTTTCGGTCGCGAATGAACGAGTGCACTATAACTACGTACCGTCATCTCTCCGCCGAAGCACTCGGCCGCAAGGAGCGCCGGATCAAAAGTCTTCACTTCAGCATCATTGAACAGTAGCCACTGGTCGAGATGTTCATGTTTTCGGTCGCGAATGAACGAGTGCACTATAACTACGTACCGTCATCTCTCCGCCGAAGCACTCGGCCGCAAGGAGCGCAGGATCAAAAGTCTTCACTTCAGCATCATTGAACAGTAGCCACCGGTCGTGATGTTCATGTTCTCGGTCACGAATGAACGAGTAGTAATGACCGCCGTCTGCGGTTCCCGTGTGGACTGTTACTCCTATTAGCTCGTACCTGTGAGAAGGATAAAAATTATATGGGATTTAGAATATGTGGATTTTATAACCAAAAATAGTTTGTATCAAAGGCGACGCTAATTTTCGGAAAAATTAGAGCTACTTCACACTAGCGTTTGTCCAACATAAACGTTCGATGACATAGACGTAGCGCGTCTGTTGGTGCGTATGTGCGTGTGCATGTGCGAACACTGAGCGCAGCTGTCGCGCTGTGCATGCGCCGCGTTATTGTGGTATCAATTTACTGTACGGTGCACCCGCACATTTCGTAACATATGCACACCACGTTTTTTAAACGCGCCGGTGCAGCGCGTTCGACGCAATGCGGACGCGATACGCACGCAAGTCAGACGTAGCCTAGAACAAACGACAACAAACAGATCTGATGAAAACGCGCCGCCGACGCGCCGGAGCAGCGCGTTTCTAAAACGCGCTGCACCGGCGCGTTTAAAAAACGTGGTGTGCATAGGCTCTACGTAGGTTAAGCTTACTCAGCGTTTGCATACGCGCGATAATTTAGTGAATCGGCTAAGTAAAATATATCAGTGATTTTACCACACTCAACACGGGCGGTTTTCGGTATCACAAGTGTATAGAACAATCATCATACGCTTGAACAAGGTGTATAGACTATCGTCGTACATTTACTCTTCGATACAATGCTATACTGAAACGACAACGAAATCCTGTGACGTTGGGTCTCATTCAATTTATTGTTTTTTTTATTAGTCTAAGCAGAAGTTTCCGCAGTTTTTTTGGCCTACGCAGATCATTGAAGTTTGTGCACACTGTTGAATTTTAAATACTTTATCATCATAGCATTTTATTGATTAAGGTCAAAACGTTTTTTACTTACTCATAATGTTCCTCAAATTCTGAATTATCTTCAACTTCTGCTGCAGTAGGACTAGCTTCTCCATCTTTCTTTTCTGCTAATAATTTATTTTTTTCTTCTGAAAGACAAAAACGAATTGCATTATTTCTATACACTATCAAATACGTCGTTAACTTAAATGTTACCGCCCAGCACTTAAAATCAAACACAGTTCCAAAAAAAGCGCCGCGCTTTAAAAGCGCTGACGTGTGAACAGATACATGGGAATGCATTTGTTATATTTCGGCGCTTATATTTAACGCCCGGAAAAAAAGCGCTCGTGTGAATGGCGTCTAAGAATCGATTTATACATAATTATACTTTTTTTAATATACCTACGATTAAAATGTAGTACTTCGAATTTTCCGCAGATGAGTGGTGGCATGGACTCTATGTCGAAGAATAAAACAATTTCAAAACTTATAAAATAAATTATTGATGGGTGCAAGTAGATACAAAAGTTTTAAATAAATGTTTAAAAACGAAAAATGAATTTTGATAAATTTGTTTCTTTTCGAGCATCGTGTCCACGCGGAGCCCAGAATGGACAAATCCCTTTCTTTAATATATTATTTTCAACTTTCACAAAACAATATTAAGGTTCATGTTCGATTGGGAAAGTTTGATGTGTTGGTGCCTATACATTAGTCAATATACCTTGATACTGCGCCGGCATGAGATGTTTCTCCACATATCCAGACATGTCGAGCCTCATGGGGAACGAGAAGTGCGTGTTGACCTTCTCCTTGAGCATGGTCAGCATGTTGAACGTGTACCGCATCGTGTTGAAGCACAGGATACGAGGGAGCTTCTTGAAACATGCCCTGGAAATATAAAAAATGTATCTTTTTTGAAAAACGATTTTTTAAAAGTTTCTAAAAGCCTATACAAAACTAATGGCACGTTTTGAAACATTTATACAAGCCAAGTTAGTCGATTTGCCGTGTGGCGGAAATCAATCGTCTGAATGACAATTCGACTAGGTTTTTTTACTACTATTTTTTTGCAAACGATGCGACTGGTCCAACGACCATTTATATCTAGACTCCTAATCACAGGCGACCGATGTCTGTCAACACATTAAGTAAAAAAATCTTATAACCGTCGTGACTCGACCACTCCTGTGAGTCCCCTCGTCGCACTGACCTTGAGTTAGCCAATCAGAACGCAGTACCCCATCCCCCTCGCTTACGTCGTACCTCAGCGACTTGATAGAATATTTTCGTTAGTCAGATCGTGCATGAGGCGTCTAGATATAAATGGTCGTTGGACTGGTCCTACGGAGTCACCAGGCAAATTTTATTTAGATGTGTAACTGTAAATGCATTATTACCGTTTACGGTTCATAAGCATATTATTATGGATTTTTCAAATGGTCGTGGATAGCTAATTCGTGATGGAAAAACACTCAAAGCTCTCTCGGTTCAATATGAAAACTGTTTTTTTTTTGTTAGCCTACTTTGTCTCGCTCCAGGGCCACCCCCTGCATAAAAATTTAACAAAAAACAAATCGTTGAAAAATAAGAATCGAGACTTTCCGGTCCGTAAAAAGAAAATAAACATCATTTCTAGTTGTTTCTTGTTTTCAAGGAACTATTTCTTTTCCAAAAGTCCAAAGATGCAGTCCTAGTTTGCACTTAAATAGGACCCGAGACGCCTTTAAAGATTGTTTGGTATTCTTCATGGTTACGGATATGGCCAAAATCTAACTAAAAAAACCGGCCAAGTGCGAGTTGGACTCGCCCATGAAGGGTTCCGTAGCAGCAAGCATAGATTAGAGATATAATTATATTGAGATTAGTAAGTAATATACACAAACAATAAAAATAACTTTGTTTTTCATAGTATTTGTATGAATGGCAAAGTTATATTTGCGGTTTTTGAAAATGTACTATATCTCAAAAACTGCTAACTGTATCTCATCCAAACCAATTTTCGTTGGTAGTTTTGGTTGAGGAAGTTACGGGGGGGGGGGACACACTTTTTACCACTTTGGAAGTGTCTCTCGCGCAAACTGTTCAGTTTAGAAAAAAATGATGTTAGTAACCTCAATATCATTTTTAAAGACCTATTCATAGATACCCCACACAGTGGCGGTTCCTTCATACAAGCCCAAAAGCCCGGCATGCCTTATTAAAAATGCTCGACAGAGAATCATAATCAAACCCGAACTATTTAAAAGTTCGCGCGCTTAATTGTTATCAAAATAACACAAACTATCCACGCCACACACTTTACATCGCAATTGTTCGCGCGCAGTTTCGTATTTGCAACATCTATAATATAGCTATCTCGCTTACACGTACCGGCTTTTACCGGGCTTTCAAATACTATCTCTGTCCCTTTCGCGCCTAAGGCGTTGTGCCGTATAACGGGTTAGAACCTTGTGCGTCTACAAATCGATCAGTATGGAAGATTTAAGCCGTGCATGCGTATGAAGTTGCACGCGTATGCGTGACCTTGTCACCTTGTTTTTTTTTTTTTTGAAATGTTTTTGGCATGGCTTCGAGGCCTTTATGCCAATTGTCACCTTGCCAAATCTGCAGTGTTGCCGTTTTAGCGACGTTGTGAGATCTTGGAGATTTTTAACGAGTTTGGAGACTTTTTTAAGATTTAGCAACAACAAGAACTAGCGATTTTTTAAAATAACGAAATTAAATATTCAAGCAATATCTCAAAAATAAAAAAAAATGCGACATCTCGCTAGATTGTTCATATACCTGGCGATTTTTTTTGCCTAAATGACAACACTGTTACTCTGCGTAAGTAGCTCACTTCAGTTTCATTTGCTTGAGTGGGGAAAGCTTTGTTGTTAAAGTTTTTGTGTGTTTTGTTAGATTTTCTCAGTGATACAAATGTTTTGGTGACTTACCTGCAACAATGGAGGTAATTGTACCTTGTGAGGATTTAAAATGCGTTCAAGTTTTGATTGCCGAAGATAAGGTAAAATCTTTAAACTTTGCTCAGGAAAAAAAAACAGTTTATTTCTTCCCGACGCCGACGCCTAATCTGTGTATTTCTCAGACTAGTAAATCGCATAAAAGAATATTTCATATGTGTATAAATCATGCAATAGAATTCAAGAGGTTAGTTTATTTTTTTCAGCCCTTCAGGCTTTGTGTAATTTTTTTAGTAATAGTACAAAACGAGCTGCTTTTTACGATACTCATTGCAGCAAAAAATTCGTTGGACATACATGTCGCGAGTCGTAAACACGGTTTTTAAACAAAAAAGTAAACTTATTGAGTTGTTTTCTGATCTGTGCGACAACCCACAGAACTGGGACGGGGATACGATTTTAGCTATTGAAAAACAGTTGTTGGTAGAATTAAAACGATCACCAACATTTTACTCTGATGTCATTAAATCATTTCTTAAGAAAGATAGACGATTCCAATTAGAATATAAATAATTTATTTAAATTCCTTATTACATTCTATCTAGCTATTTTTTAACTTTCGTTTTGTAACTTTCTGTTTTGTTTTTTTTTTGTCTGTAACCTGTTAGTCCTGTTACAAAACAAGCAACTACTTACCATAACTTTGAATTCACTTTTAATTTATTGTACCTAACCAGTAGTTTATGAGAAAATTGCGATGATACATACGTAGGTACCTACATACTCAGTCGAAAACTGAACTTTCTTTTTTTGAAATCGGTTTAAATTTTATTGGGCTTGCCTTATTTTGAAACCCTAGGCCCGCCACTGACCCCACACGTATGGGTTTGGTGAAAAAATTTTTTTTGAGTTTCAATTCTAAGTATGGGGGGCACCCCCAAAATTTGTTTTGTTTTGATTTTTGTGTGAAAATCCTAATGCGGTTCACATAATACATCTTTCTACCAAGTTTCAACAGGATAGCTCTTATACTTTCGACAAAAAGTGGCTGTGACATACACGGACAGACAGACAGACATGACGAATCTATAAGGGTTCCGTTTTTGCCATTTGGCTACGGAACCCTAAAAAGGTCTATGTTACTTACCGTTTCTCAGCGCGCACTTTGTTGGCGCACTGCGAGCAGGTGTAGCAGTTGTCTCCCTCCAGCGTGTCCTTGACGGTGACCTCGTCCAGGCTCTGGTGCAGGTTGCGCATGTCGGCCACCTGGCAGCGGACTGTGTAGAACTCCTCCAGCGTGCGGGACACGTGCGGACAGTCCTACAGCAGGCGATAGACATGAAGCGGTCTGTTTTTTTTTTAAACATTGCCCACACTCGGAATTGTTCCTGTGTTGTGGGTGTGTTTTCAAACATAGAAACACACATGCACAAACACCCAGACTCGAAGCATCTATTTGTAGGTCATACAAATATTTCTTCCGTGCGGGAACACAGAATACTTAATAGTACAACAGAAGTCCCACTCCAAAAAAAAATTAAACAAATGTAAAATCTATGTACGAGAGAATAAAGTACATTTTAACTGGCAGCCGTACCGCCCACCTACTTTTATAATAGCCTAAACTTCCCGTGCGCAAGCAAAAATGTACTGAATGATTACGCGCGAGAGTTTATTTTGGTTTATCTGACGCCAACGACATTAAAAGGTTACTATGGGTCAAGCCCAATAGGGTTGCGACTTGCGAGTTTAGGCAGAAATAGGTAGGAACCTATGCGTATTTTATGCATTTGTTAAATTACTTTTTGTCATCGATTACTACATACCTACATTATTGATTGTTAGCACAGAATGTTAATAGTAGGTACCTGCGGCACCTTACGTGAGGAATGATATTTTTAATAATATTATCTTTTCTACCTATTATTGTTATATTTTTGAACATTACGTCTTACCAAAAAAAAAGAATAATATTTAAAAGATTTTTATCGTTAATGGCAAAATAGCCAGTCCTTATTATTTTGCACTCAACCTAGTAACCGACCAATTACTATCGCATACTGTCACAGGCCCCGCGTTGCGTGTCTTTGTAGGTAGGTAAAAAAGGCGCGCAGCGAATTACGATAGCTGACCTTGAATGCGTAGTGTGGCCATTTTCTGAGTTAGAACTTTTAAACAACAACGCAAACATCTTTCTACTTCTACCGATCTTAATTCTTAGTACTCAGCTTAAGGTGAGTGAGAGTGTCGTCTTTTTATCTTGGTCGTCTAGTAGGCTCACCCCCCCCCTCCACTTAGTATCTCGCCTCATTTCCAAACTTGTAACCTACCTAATCATGATCAATTAAACCCATACTTCACAAGCAGGGAGATAATTTTGTTCATCATTACTAAATATGTAAGTACTTTATTTTTTTTCTTCATAATAATATTGTTTTATTAATTTCCCAGAAGCACCTATAGCAAGAAACTTGTGCGTAACTACACGTAACGTAACAAAAATATTAAGGAGACGGAGCGCGTGCACAACGGGTGGCGCGTGGCAGCCGTAGTGAATGGGCCACGACATAATGGCCCCGCAACTACTTGCAGTTTTATGCCTACACCGCGGAGTGAGACAGGCCTGGCGGGAATCGAACCCGCGACTCGCTGCGCTGCAGTTGATCGCTTAACCACTGCGTCAAACCTGCCTTCAATTTTTAAAAATTCTAAGTTCTAAGCTCATCAGACACAGTACCCGTCTGGTTGAAGCTAAGTTCCTTTACATCGGACAAACTACAATGGCAATTCAAGATAGACGCCGTATATTATATAAGTCTCAGTAAACTACAATAATTTACAATAATAAATCATTAGGATTGTTGGGAGCACCATAGCCACCATAGATATTAATTATTAGGCTTTGGAAATGTAGAACTTTGAGATGTCTTGCAAGTGACATCATAATATTTACAGTTTTCAAAGGAATTCTATTTAATTTACTTATTTAAACATCATGTATAATATTACGTAGGCGGACTTAATGCCACAAAGCATTCTCTACCAGTCAACCTAGGGAAACAGTGTATAAGACGGGGACGCGGGGTATGATGGAATAAATTATACCCCGCGTCCCCGTCTTATACACTGTTCCGTGTTAAATAGGACAACATTGTGATAGGGTATGATTTAACCGTCCACATAAAATATAACTTACCAGAGAAACGACATTATTACTCAGCACTCCACAGAATAACGTCTTCACCAGTTTCTTGAGCTCAGGAGTCATCTCCTCAAGCTTGGAGACCAGGTCTATAAAGAACTCCGCCATGTCCTTCTGTTCGCCGGTGTTTAGAGGCTGGTGGTCCATCTGGTAGACCTTGCAGAAGCTGCGAGGGTTGTAGGCTTTGCGCTCGCTTTCCTGATGGTGGAAATGATGTGAGTTATTAAGACAGAAGTTGGAAAGCTAGAGTTAACTATACTAACGTAGATAATATGAAAAAAAAGACAATAGTATAAATAGAACAGCCATAAATCATATGTTTTAAAGACTTTTACCGTCTTACCACAAAAACAAATTAAGCATCTGTTGAACATTACTTGTTCAAAAAGACTATCAACGTCAAAACGACATTTGATGTTGAGATAGAGGTCATTTTGCAATTACACTTTTTTTAGTTTAGCTTTCAGGCCCGAACAGTGGCGGATTTACCAATAGGCTAAGTAGGCTGGAGCCTAGGGCGGCAGATTTAGAGGGGCGGCAAATTTAGCCCAAATAATAATAAAAAAAACGATATAATTAATGATTTTGCGAATTTAAAATTTCGCAAAAAGATAATGTAAAACTTATTGATCTCATTGTCACCATTAACCGGATTGTTAACATGTTGTTTAATAGAAACTGTTCGTATTGTTTTAAACTGTAAGGGCAATAAAAATATTTAACAAAAACAACTTACGTTTACCGAACATTATTTTGTGTAAGCTGTGTTCATATGGTGTAGGTATTTTTAAGGCATGCCTTTCCCACCTTATGATTAGTACATGCTGCTGTTTTTAGGTCAACAGTATACTCGTCACTACATAGCGGATTGCATAAAAGCTTTTTAACAAAAAAATAAAATAAACCGACCAAACATCGAACTGAAAAGCATAAAATAAATTTTGAGGCGGCGCCAAACAACACAAACGTGTTAACTGTTGAGTACCTCTTGGAACTGACTTCACAACATAACCAGGATCTGGAGTTGATCTGATGATAGGGACGACATCATTTTATCTTCTCCAGATCTCTGCTATATAGTATTGTCCTCAGAACTACACTCGGTTCCAAAAATAACGGGTCAGTCACATAAACCCGAATATCACCCGAACTACGTATGCCATCCTAATGAAACGAAGACTGTTCAATTGAGAATTTAATTATACAGATAAAAAATAAAATAAAACTTAGTTGCACCCACAATATCAATCTCTAAATTAAAAAAAAAACTAAAGTAGTCATATTTTTCTTAAGATTACATTTTTTTTATGATTGTTTTTTTGCTGTTTTTCATCACTTTCTTCATTTAATACTTCGTATTGCCTCCACGAGCTCTTCTGACAGCTTCCAGGCGATTAGGCATGTTGTACACCAAATTTCGGAGCCGGTGCTGAGGAATACCTTCCCATTCCTCCACCAGTGCTTGTTTGAGCTCGGGACGCGTGATTGGTGGGGGGTTTCGACCTTTCACGCATCTCTGAAGCTCGTCCCAGGCGTGCTCGATGGGGTTTAAGTCCGGGCTTCGCGCTGGCCACTGCATGAGTTCGATACCGACCTCTTCAAGGTAGTCATGTACAATTCTGGCGGTATGGGGACGCGCATTATCATGCATTAATATGCCATGCCGGTCCATCCTGGCCATGAAAGGACCTACATGTTCATTGAGGATCTCTTCCACGTACCTCTCTGCATTTAGAGTTCCATTTTGAATGAGTACCTGCTCGGTGCGGCCCTCAGCAGAAATCCCAGCCCAAACTTGTACGGAGCCTCCACCGTACGCCACTTTTTCCTCCACACACGCTTGATGGAAGCGCTCCCCTGGTCTTCTGTACACCAACTGCCTACCATCATGCTTATAAAGCATGACTTTAGACTCGTCCGTGAACATTACCCTAGACCAATCGTCTAGTGGCCATTTTAGGTGCTCGCGCACGTATCTCTGTCTTGCAATTCGATGTCCCCGTTCCAGTTTGGGGCCATTTGCGGGCCTCAATGGTTTCAAATTTGCTTCAGCAAGACGTCTTCTTCCTGTTTGAGCGCTTAAATTGCCACCTCCAAAGCGAATAAAGTGAGTTTTTAGACCAACAGCAGTTTGAAAACGATTTCGGAGCATTGTAGCCACCAGTTGTCTGTCTTCCCTGGCCGTTGTGCATCTTGGTCTGCCATTTCCTGGTCTTCTAAGGTGTGATCCGGTCTCTTGGTACCGCTGGACTACCCGCTGTACAGTCGACAAAGATACACCAATGTTTCTGGCTGTTTCACGCTGGCTCCGCCCAAGTTCCAAAAAAGTTAGGATTCTGGTACATTCCTCTAGCGTGACTGCCATGCTTCACTTCACAGAATAATAATTATGCACGTGGAAGACGTTCACGATATTTTTTTTTGTGACAGAATAGAAATGGAAAGCATCCATAATGGAAAGCATCAACATGAAACAAAAATATTGTTTTTAAAAAGAGTCATTTTTTTTAATTTTGTTTTTCTAATGAAGTTTTTTTCATCAACCCGTTTAAATAATATGCTATTAGAAGCGCAACTAAAAAGTCTTTATTCTGTTTTTTATTTCATTGATCTAACTTTTACAGTTGTGGAGGTATTTCAATTTTTGTGACTGACCCGTAAAGGGGTTTGCAACTTTTTGGCATCAAATTTTTTTTTCTTTCGCCAGTAATGAAATTTTGGTCATAAATAGACCACAACCTAAGAAGTCCGTAAAAAATAATAAAAAAATTCTAAACCGTAACCAACTAGAGATATGACGGTTTGTATTTGGTTCTAATCTGGAGTTATTTTTTGTAGGAATCCATAGATTTTTTGACGTACTAGCTTTTGCCCGCGGCTTTGCCCACCCCAACCGCCTTTATGTATAGCCCATAACCGTGTCTAGAGACCCATCTATCTCTGTATCAAAATTCATCAACATCGGTTCAGCCGTTTTGACGTAAAAACGGAACAGACTTATAGACTTATTTTCGTATTTGTAATACTAGTAGGTTAACGAGGAATAATGATTGGTTTGTTTATTATAATGTTAAGAAGATCTTTTAACCGACTTTAAAAAAGTAGGAGGTTCACAATTCGTCGGAACTTTTTTTATGTATGTTCCCTTGTTTCTCAATGACGCCTGGGCCGATTTGGGTAATTCTTCTTTTGTTTGAAAGGGTATCGTAACAGATGGTCCTATGGTTACTAAGGTCATGACGGAATCTAGGAGAAACTCTTCAATAAATGACAGCAAGTCATCTGCGATTGCTGCTATCGCATATCTATGCATTGTTTACGTAAACACACAACATAATATTACACCTGTACCCACTAAAAAGCGTAAAACAAAATCGTCTTGTTTCTAACGTTGAAAAATACACAAAAAGTGAGTTCTCCCTCCCTGGGTGGAGCAGAAGAGACTGTTAGACTCGTACGGACTAAAATCCACCGTGACTTCCATTTCCGATCCAAGTGGAATATGACCCGTCGCGTCGACTCACCCATTACTCGGCGTCCGCATGCCCGCGCCTATAGTGGCCGGAAATCGCTTCACATCGTTCAACACCCCAGGCGTCTCCCGCTACGGCTGGGGTGGAGTCTGTCCTCTCCCTCACGCATTTCGCCTCTTCCTTCACTAGCATAACTGCTTCGCAGAAGAAGGTGCCTGCTTCTCATTTCATCTCACCCCACAGCATGGCCTCAACCAATGCCAGGCGGGAAAGGTCGCCACCACCTACCGCCGCCGTAAGTAACTAAGGACAGCGTAGCTCTGTGCAAGCGGGGCAGATCTCCAACGTGCTACGGTCAGAGTCTCAAATAACAGTGGGAGGGGTTGATATCGGCGTCGGGTTGATGAAGTACCTGGGACTCGTCCTCGGCAGCCGGTGGAAATTCAGGGAGCATTTCCTGCGTTTGGCCCCCAAGCTGAACCGAGCAGCGGCCGCCTTCAAGCAGCTCCTGCCCAATCTCGGCGGGCCAAACACCTCCTGCCGGAGGATGTAGGTACGCCATTGTCATGCGGTCCATGGCCCTCTATGGGGCTCCCGTGTGGGCCCTGTGCATGCGGACGCGACCGGAAAAACTGGCTGCGTGCCAGAGGGTCATAGCCATTTGGATGATCCGGGTATACCACAGGATCGCCGGCGAATCGGCCAACCTGATTGCCACCTTGGGATCTGGAGGCGAAGGCTCTCTGGCGCGTCTACGAGTGGCGCGCGGAGGCGCAACGCCGGGGCGGATCTCCGCTGCCTCGACAAGTCGAGGCACTGCGAGAAGAAGCTCCGGCGCGATCTTAGGGCTGTTTAGAGGGACCGACTATCGCAACCGAGGTTCAGGAGTTTCAGGAGGTTACTGTGTCTCTGTGTCTGATATCTCTTTTTTTTTTTTAAAGCTGTGGTGGCCCAGTGGTATCGGCCTCGACTTACGAGTTGTAGGTCGTGGGTTCGAACCCCGTCAGGCGCATTACTTTGTGTAATTTATTTCAAAACCACTGCTCTCAAAACGGTCAAGGAAAACATTGTGAGGAAACCGGCATGTCCTAGAAACAAAAATTCGAAGACATGTGACATCTACCAATCCGCACTGGGCCCGCGTGGTAGATTACGGCCCACTCCCTCTCACAGAGAGAAGGCCTGTGTCCCAGCAGTGGGAACATTTATAGGCTGATGATGATGATGATGTGTCTGATAGGGAAAGCAGAAACGTCTGGGTGCCACTACTGCGAGAATCGCTCGGTAGACACGATGGGGGATACGCTGCAGGACTGCCCCGCTTGGGCGGAGTACCGCCCTGTCCTCAAGGAAGCGATAGGTGGCGACATCTCGCGCCCGGCATTATTGCGAGGCGAGACCGAATGGGAAGCGGTCGTCTTCTTCTTTGAAGCAGTTATGCTAGCGAAGGAGGAGGCGGGCGCTGTGAGGTGCGCAGCCTCAATCTCACAACCCAGCCGGACGGCATCGGAAGTGGCGAAGAAACTTTCGGCCACCGTACGACAGCGGACAGCGAGTGATTCGCGACTCGCCGTGCGATCATGGACCATGCCCGGGTCGACGGCGAGTCTTGTTCCACGCGCACCTCAAAGCGCTGTCAGCAATCTGACGGGGCCCCTCCTCAGAGGGCCAAAGCCTTTTGGGGTCGTAGGACCGTCTTATCAGGTAACTGTGGCCCCGGAACGTAAAGGGCTATTGAAGGACACCATGGATTTTAGTCGCCGTGGGTGTCTACCACTGCGGCTGGGGTGGAGTGAGGACGCTGTCCTCTCCCTCACTCGGCGCGCCTCCTCCTTCGCGAGCATTTCTGCTTCGCAGAAGGAGGCGACCGCTTCCCACTCCGTCTCGCCCCGCAGCATGGCCTCGACCAATGCCAGGCGCGAGAGGTCTCCGCCTGTCGCCGCCCTGAGGACACGGCGGTGCTCTGCCCAAGCGGAGCAGTCCTGCACCGTATGCTCCACCGTGTCCTCCGGGTGATCCTCGCAGTGGTGACACCCAGACGTTTCCTCCTTTCTCCTCAGACACAGGTACCTCCCGAAACAGCCGTGTCCGGTGAGGACCTGCGTCAGGCGGAAGGTTAGGACGCCGTGACGCCTATCCAGCCACTCCTCAAAGAGGGGTCTTACAGCCGCGATTGCGGCGTGCCCGGACCTCGGTTGCGACAGTCGTCCCTTCCATACTGCCTTGAGATCGCGCCGGAGCTCTTCCCGCCGAGTGAGTACATAGTATATTTTTTTCAGATTGCGTAAATAATGCTTAGATATCCGTTGATTTGCTGTAATTTTTATAGAGAGTTCCCTAGATTTCTTCAACATCCCGTCATCATATCCTGACCTGATTACCATGGGATTATCTGTGATCTAAATGTTTTTAAACAAAAGAAGAATTTCCCAAATCTGTCCAGGCGTCATCGAAAAATCGGGGCACATAAATAACAAAAGGTTATGACGAATTGGGAACCTCCTTCTTTTTTTCGAAGTCGGTTGAGAAACAAAAACCAAGTGTAAAATATCATTTCTGTAGGAATTCGGTGACTTTGTTTCTTATTTCCTTGATTGTTTTGCCGCCGACTTCCGAAAGAAGAGTTATTTTACATTTATTTTGTATTGTCTTTAGAAGCCGGTTATATTTTGCTCTTTTTAGTAGGTACAGGTGCTGTCATTTATTGAAGATTCCCACGATTTCGTCCAAGATCGGATCATGAGATCCTGACCAAGTAAACATGGGACGTTATTGAAGAGATTCCTCGTTTTCTCCAAGATTCCGTCATGACCTAGTAACCATGGGACCATTAAGATACCCTTTTTTTTGCGAGGTAAAATTATCAAATGAGTCCTCCCGCCCAGGGTGGGGCGGGAGGGACTGTCAGACTTGTAGTGACTAAAATCCACCGTGATCCTTCAATAGCCCTTTACGTACCAGGGTCACGGTTACCAGGTGAGACAGTCCCGCGACCCCGGCAGGCTTTGGCCCTCTTAGTGGGCCCCGTCAGATTGCTGACTCTTAGTGGGCCCCGTCAGATTGCTGACTCTTAGGGGGCCCCGTCAGATTGCTGACTCTTAGGGGGCCCCGTCAGATTACTGACTCTCAGGGGGCCCCGTCAGATTGCTGACTGTTAAGATACCCATTCAAACAAAAGAAGAATTACCCAAATCGCTCCAGGCGTCATTGAGAAATCTGGGAACATACATAAAAAAAAATGTTCCGACGAATTGTGAACCTCCTCCTTTTTTGAAGTCGGTTCTTCTTAACATTATTATAAATAAACCGCTCATTATTCCTCGTTATCCTACTAGTATTACAAGTACGAAATTAAGTCTATAAGTCTAATCCGTTTTTACGTCTAAACGGCTGAACCGATGTTGATGAATTTTGATACAGAGATAGATGGGTCTCTAGACACGGTTATGGGCTATACATAAAGGCGGTTGGGGTGGGCAAAGCCGCGGGCAAAAGCTGGTACTTCAAAAAATCTATGGATTCCTACAAAAAATAACTCCAGATTGGAACAAAATTCAAACCGCCATATCTCTGGTTGGTTACGGTTTAGAAACTTTTTTTCTTCTTCTATGAACTTCTTGTGTAGTAGTCTAATTATGCCCAAAGTTTCATCACTGGCGAAAGAAAAAAAAAATTGATGCCAAGGTCCGTACTAAAAGTTGCAAACCCCTTTGGGACCGAGTGTACATAATGTTAACTTTATTTCAACAGAATCGACTCACAACTGAAAATCCTTTAGGAAAATTGAAAATGATTTCCTTTTTTTTACCCGTAGAGAACGACTTTACTTTTGAAATTTAAATGGGACCAACTTTGAGTTATACTGTTTCTAATAAAAAAAGAATTTTTGAAATCGGACCACGCTAGGAAAAGTTAGGTATGCGTTATTATATACATAAAAAATATACATGTTGAATTGAGAACCTCCTCCTTTATTTTTCGTCGGTTAAAAAGTAGTAACTGACAGAAATATCACCTAGTTCCCAATCATACTATCATACTCATCTCATAATGACGGGAAAAGCCGATGTAATGAGGACGATAGAACACAAATCATAAAGTTGCAATTTCTGAATAAATGTAATTAATATGATTGTGAACTGAACTAACGTATTGAATTTCAAAAGTCAGTAGGGGCGGCAAAAATTGAATAGCCTACTAGCGGCAAATTTGTAAATCCGCCACTGGGCCCGAAGGCCCCTAACATGCCGATTCCTATCGGCTTCACTTTCGAAATATAGCAAATACTAATATCAATGATTTTCATTTATCATTTAGACAAATTAATTATTTACTAAGTTACATTGCTTGTGAAAATAACAATCAAAGAAAAACACTCAAACTAAAACTAACAATCAAAGAAATAATAAACATTTACTTAAGAAAATAAAAATCAAAGAAATAAATAAACACCATTTTTTTCCGTGCAATTTCAACTCGCGCAAAACAGGCAAGCCGTAAGGCAAAACAGGAATCCTTCCTCTTGTAGCGATCGTGAGCTCGACGCTACGTAACACCGCTAAATTAAGGACGTTGGGAAGCCGAATGTCTCCGGCTTATTATAAGGACAGAGATATGAAATGCGGGGTTTGACGCATTTGGTGCACTTCTCAACTTGTACACCATGCTCAAATGGTTATTTTAGCAACTGGTGCACTTCTCATATGGCACACTTCGCAACTGGTGCACTTCTCAATTAGTGCACTTCGCAAAAGGAGCACTTTTTAAGATGAGTGGAGATTTGGAAAAATTGTCTAAAAATTAAAGAATCTTTGGTTTTGTTGGGTAATTTTCTTAAAAATACAATCAACAAAATTATTTTAAACTCTACATAATCCTAATAACATTTTTATTAAAAAAACAAAAATAACGTCACTCGGAAATAATAACAATATAATTACGTAAGAAAAAAATTAGATTTACAGCAAAAAGTTATCATAATAAAGAGTCATGTGTTGTGGACATCCATTTTCCATTGTCCATTTAATTGTTGAGGGGACCATTTGGTCCCCTCAACAATTAAAGGGTATTATAATTTAAACTGTACTTCTTTTAGTTATAGTTATTATTATTAATAAGATAAAAGCTTTAAAATAAACTATAACCTGTTTCTCGAAAACAGGTTATATTAATATAGATAAACCTTTGTTTGTCTGACAGTCCCTCCCGCCTTGCCCTGAGTGGGAGGACTCATTTGGTGATTTTAATATATTTATATTTTTTACCACGATAAAAAAACTACCCTCATTTAGTTTTATATCGCATGAAAATTGTATGTTTGTTTTATATAGGTAGCATAATCAGTTTGTTGTTATTATAATTTTTTTGCTGCAGGCAAAAAAGAAAAGATCACGTTTCTCCAATTACTATATTAGTGATTATGTAATTTAATTTAAAGCTTTATTAAATTAATAATAATAACTATAAAAGAAGTACAATTTAAATTATAATATTATAAAGGTTATTGATATAATATGATATTATATCATGTCTTTATTATCATAACTTTTTGCTGTAAATCTATCTTTTTCTTACATTATTATATTGTTATTATTTCCGAGTGACGTTATTTTTATTTTTGAAAAAATAAAAATGTTATTAGGATTATGTAAAGTTAGTTTAAAATTATTTTGTTGATAGTATTTTTAAGAAAATTACCCAGCAAAACCAAAGATTCTTTAATTTTTAGACAATTTTTCCCAATCTCCACTCATCTTAAAAAGTGCTCCTTTTGCGAAGTGCACCAAATGAGAAGTGCACCAGTTGCGAAGTGTACCATATGAGAAGTGCACCAGTTGCTAAGTTCACCATTTGAGCATGGTGTACAAGTTGAGAAGTGCACCAAATGCGTCAAACCCGAAATGCGTACGTCAGAACGAGATGGAATGATACTGGACTTCGTAATTCATTTAGATAGTATTATTTGGATGACAGATTCACATTAGTTTTGATTCGCGTTTATTTATAGTTTTGTATTTATTGTTTTCACCTGTCCATTTGCATTTGATTTGGTGTTATTGTTAAAATTGATAAGTTTGGCGTAGTTAGTGCAGTAACAACAAGGTTATTTCAGTTCAATGGTATTGTTTGATAAGCGGTCACAGTAAAACAGTGTCATGTTAGTTTCGAAGTTTTCAACTAGATGGCGTTGTGCAATTACGTCACGATCCTGAATCGCGGTGTTAAGATCTGTAGGCGATTAGTATAAGCTTTTGAGAAAATATTTTTTAATTTACTTGTAGGGACACGATATCGCAACCATAAGTAGCGATATCGATATAGTATCGGTATCGAAACAAAAGTATCAAATTAGTAATAGTATCGAAACGAAAGTATCGATATGAGTAAGTATCGAATGAATTTGGAGTTTCCCTACAACTTTTTTTTTTAGCTTTGTAATGGTAGCCATCAAATGAATCCTCCCACCCAGGGCAGGACAGGAGGGACTGTCAGACTTGTATACTGACTAAAATCCACGGTATCCTTCAATAGCCCTTTACGTTCCAGGGTCATGGTAATTTGATAAGTCCCGCGACCCCGGCAGGCTTTGGCCCTCTAAAGGGGGGCCCCGTCATCATGCTGACGCTCTTTGAGGCGCGCGTGGAACACAACGCGCCGTCGACCCGGGTATGGTCCATGGTCGGACAGCGAGTCGCCCATTACTCGCCGCACGCATGCCCGCGCCATAGTTTCTCTACTACTTTAAATTAATTCACAGCCACATGATCCACAACAGAGATGCGCAGATCATGAATGTGACTTGTTGTAATTTATTAATGGACCATAATTAAAATAAAATAACAAACAATTTAGATAGGTACAATAAAAGGTTTGATAGGTACAAAATTCAAAAGCTATGTGCAGCTATCTTACTCATATCTGACAGTACACTGAACACGAGAGTGAGTGAAACAAAAACACCGCACAGTTCTTATTATTTTCGAATGAGTCACGAGTTAAAATGTCAAGTGGTTCTACTTGGTTGTAATAATGCTACTAAATTAAAAGTATGTACTGCGCGATGATCTTTTTCGTAAAGTCAGGCAACGTTACCATTACCGTGACCCCGGAACATAAAGGGCTATTGAAGGACACCGTGGATTTTAGTCAGTACAAGTCTGACAGTCCCTCCCGCCCTGCCCGGGGTGGGAGGACTCATTTGATGATTTTACCACGATAAAAAAAAAAAAAAAAAAAAAAAAAAAAAAGTCAGGCAACGTTATGAATCAATACGAATACGAATGTTGAGATGTATAATTATGCATCCCTTTCTTACGCCTTCACAATGCGCAGAGACAAAAACAGTCTGTTGCTATTTTAGTTAAGGTTTCTATTGTTTTAGTTATTATTCTGAGGTTCAGAATATTTAAGTACGTTAAGCTGATGCGTTAAATTGGTATTTATGAGTTAGTTGTTATTTTAATTTTTTTATGGTATCGATACTCGATGCTAAGTACTGATATTAGTACTAGTATCGGAAAAAAGTATCGAATATCTGAATTCTAGTATCGAAACAAAAAGTAGCGATATGAGTAAAGTATCGGATTCGATATCGTGTCCCTATTTACTTGTAACTGTGCACTAAGTATATTACTCTGAATGACAAAGGTTACTCGATTAGTCCGTGTAATAATCATTATTTATTTATTGTTTTTTTCTATGTTTGTTCGCGGGATAAAGAACTTCGTCATTAATGAACCGATTTTGATGTTTTTTTTTTGTTGATAAGAAGATAGTTCAAAAGTAAGGTTCATGATAAGGAAATCAGGGTTTGATAACGGAAACCAGAGAAATCGAGTAAAACTTTCATAAATCGTAGGGGCGAGTAGTATGTTTGTAAGTTTTTTCATTAAGTATTTCAAAGCACTACAATTTAATAAAGGTCTGGAGAATAATATCTGATGATAGAGCCGAGTGACAGTTGAGGAAACTCCTCAACGATTCACAGCAGCTACCTTGTGTTTGAGCTTGATTGATGTAAGAAAAATATGTATTTGACAAGAATTTGAGTTGAATATTTAAACTAAAATTAGGCCAAAGCTATAGTTACTGGAATTCACGTTTTGGTCCGGCTTCACTTTCAAGAATATTTACCCTACGCCACTGCTAGCTTTCAACAGATATTTATCTTTTTGTGGTAAAGCGGAAAGTGTCAGATTCACCCATTACGTCTAAAAATGTATTGTATTAGTTTCGTTGAAACCAACAATGAATTTTCCTTCTCACTCTTTCGACTATATACGACCTATCTCTTTCGTATTACATCTTTTTTATTTATTTTCAGCGTTTGTCAACGTGACACACGCTGACAATATTTTGCGCTGTCTTCATTACCCAACGCTGACGCTGTAGATGCAATTATTACTAAGGCACCTGCGGTGGGGTGCTAAGACAGGAAACCTCCACGTGCGCCCGTGGACTGGAGTTCCCTCTCGGATACGTCCGGCGGGAAGACCAGTTTTTCGGGACGGTGCACCCTGGGATGCGGGCAAAAACTCTTCCTTAGGCACTGTGTGCCTAAGGGGTCTCTTCGCCCGTATGCGAATAGCCTGTCGGGTGGACGCTCCAACGCGTATCCCTCTGATTAGCAGAGGGCACAGTGGCGGAGCGGGCTTGCGGACGGTGAGTAATGGGTAAGCTCGCCGTCCGACCAAGGACCAAGCCCGGGTCGGTGGCGCGTCGTGTTTCACGCGTCACCGACGGAGCCCCTTATGGGGCGAAATGCCTGCTGGGGTCGCGGATTTTTCTTAATCCATGATACCGTGGCCCCGAAACGTAAAGGGCATCCGAAGGCAGCCCACCAGGGCAGGAGGACTCATTTGATGGTTTTGCCACCAAAAAAGAAAAAAAAGGCACCTGCGGTAGATTTCAGTGGAATCGTTTTAAACAAAAACGATTCCACTTGACAGTGGAACAAATGACCATCATCATAATGCTATTCTCACCCGAAATTAATAATTTATCTCAATCCAAATCCTGATCAGTTTTCTTTGATGAAAGCTTCTGATTGGACATCTATACTCTATTTGGAAATTTTGACTTGCATAGACAAACTCGGTAGTTGATTTGGAGACAAAGATCAAGATTATTAATTTTCAGCGTTATTCCACTAAACTCACCATAAGATAAGCAAACATCCTCTGCATCTCATGCAGCGTCGCAGAATGCCTGCTGGCAGCTGGATCCGCCTGCAACAACGCTGCCCTGGCTTGCGGCATCATATAAAGGTGCTGCATGCACGACGCCATGTAGCAGGTGGCTCCTAGGTTCGTCAGGCCCACGTAGCCGCACTCCGAACGAGACTCTTCAGCTGGCCAGTAGTCCCAAGGGTACGAGGTTTGAGGACCTGGCTCGAAGCGGTAGCCTGGAAAGAAGATATTAGTTGTAGTTTTTTTTTTTTTTTTTGTTAGGCTGTTTCCCCATTACGCGATGCGACGCAATTCGACCGATTCCAACTACAGGTGAAAATCATCCTTACCACTACGACATATGTATGACATAAAACGTGCGGTTGTCTACGGATAGATGAAAAACAAAACACGCTCGCCACGACGACGTCAAGTCAATCGAATTGCATCATTATGTCGTAGTAGCAAGGACGATTTTCATTTTTAGTTAGTAGAAATTGCAATTCTCACGAATCACGTCATGCGTGAGCTCCTTTATTTGTCTGTAGCGACGACCTGCGAAAGGCAGCCGGCAGAGACTGGATGAAGAAAACTCAAGAATGTAGTAATAAAAACTTTTGTTTACCATATTTAAATTTAAATAAACATATACCATTTTCGGTTAATGTCTAATTATCCAATATAGCTTTCTTTACAGTTACTTTTATTTCAAGCCGGCCTTCGAATCCCAGCTCTGCGGGGCTCCTTTTACTGGGTGGTTTTAAAAGGAACATCGAAGACGGGACTTCAGGCACCTGACACGGACAAGTTAGGTTTGACCTTCGAGGATCTGGTTTTATAAAATCACACAGTAAGGAGCACCACAGATTTTTAAATAGCCAGTTGACGGAACCCCGCCCGTCAACTGGCTATTTAAAAATCTTTCGTTTTGATAGTATATTGGCATATTGAGAAAAGACAATTTACGAATGTGACAATTTGCAAATGTGGCATTTTACGAACGTAGCCTAATGAAAAAAGACAATTTACGATTGTGACAATTTGCAAATGTGGCATTTTACGAACGTAGCCTAATGAGAAAAGACAATTTACCATTGTGACAATTTGCAAATGTGGCATTTTACGAACGTAGCCTAATGAGAAAAGACAATTTACGATTGTGAAAATTTGCAAATGTGGCATTTTACGAACGTAGCCTAATGAGAAAAGACAATTTACGAATGTGACAATTTGCAAATGTGGCATTTTACGAACGTAGCCTAATGAGAAAAGACAATTTACGATTGTGACAATTTGCAAATGTGGCATTTTACGAACGTAGCCTAATGAGAAAAGACAATTTACGATTGTGACAATTTGCAAATGTGGCATTTTACGAACGTAGCCTAATGAGAAAAGACAATTTACGATTGTGACAATTTGCAAATGTGGCATTTTACGAACGTAGCCTAATGAGAAAAGACAATTTACGATTGTGACAATTTGCAAATGTGGCATTTTACGAACGTAGCTTAATGAGAAAAGACAATTTACGATTGTGACAATTTGCAAATGTGGCATTTTACGAACGTAGCCTAATGAGAAAAGACAATTTACGATTGTGACAATTTGCAAATGTGGCATTTTACGAACGTAGCCTAATGAGAAAAGACAATTTACGATTGTGACAATTTGCAAATGTGGCATTTTACGAACGTAGCCTTTTTTTTTTTTTTTTTTTTTTTAGCGTGGTAAAATCATCAAATGAGTCCTCCCACCCCGGGCAGGGCGGGAGGGACTGTCAGACTTGTACTGACTAAAATCCACGGTGTCCTTCAATAGCCTTTTATGTTCCGGGGTCACGGTAATGAGATAAGTCCCGCGACCCCGGCAGGCTTTGGCCCTCTTGGGCGGGGCCCCGTCATCGTGCTGACGCTCTTTGAGGCGCGCGTGGAACACAACGCGCCGTCGACCCGGGCATGGTCCATGTCCGGGCGGCGAGTTGCCCTTTACTCGCCGCCCGCATGCCCGCGCACGAACGTAGCCTAATGAGAAAAGACAATTTACGATTGTGACAATTTGCAAATGTGGCATTTTACGAACGTAGCCTAATGAGAAAAGGCATTTTACGAATGTATTACGCAGCATTTTGCCTCAATATGTCATTTTACTAATATAGCATTATGGGCCTAAACCATCTAAACCAACCATTCAAATAGCTAATAAATGAAAAAGTGAACTCACCAGGCTTATGATGTTCCATGAGCTTGTTGTGCAGTACCATGTAGTTGTCGGGCGCGCCCCGCACCAGCTCCACCAGCAGGTCGTACGCGGCCGCGCGGGATTTCTGGGACTTGCACTTCGGCAGGTTACGGTTTTCTGGGTTCGGCACGTCGAATAGGAACCCGAATACCTGAGGGAGAGGGGTGGAATAGAATGATTGTTTTAATATTTTTTCATTACTCATACTCTGACAGTAGGTCATTACAAGTCCGATTAGCCGTTTGAAAGCTATCCATTGCAGGCCTAGGGAGAATCGCTTTCAACTGAAAACTGCCAAATTTAAGAAAAATAAAATTAGTTCTATTTTGACATTTCTATTGAACCATGTTGTAACTTTTTTATTTTTTTATACAGCCACTAAATTACAGCGCGATTTAAAATTAAATAATATAAAGTTTAGTAACAACTATTTCTCTAAAATAACATAGCTTTCGGCAAAATCTTTGCCATTTTTTAAATTTTTAATGACTAACATGAAAATACTGACTGTATAGCTGGACGACCACAGACAAAAAAAAAATAAGCGGGATGGTGACAATCCGATCAACACTATTTTTTTCTTGAGCTAATGTTTATGTTTTTATTTTTACTTTCCTCGTATTTGTAATGAAAAGCACAGTGTTTACCTCGGGTAAATTACTTATTTAGTCCCTCGAACTATTAGCGCCCTTACTACGTTACGGGCGCCAAACCCCGTCTCGGGACTGAAATAAGTAACTTTCACCTCTCGGATAACAATGTACTAATATTATTACGCGATAACCTCATGTTTGACTACTATCTCCCCTGATCGTAAGCAATGATGTCGTCGACAGTGAAGTACAGTACGATTCAAACTTAATGGCGGCTCGGAAAATCGTGCGTTCCGATGCGCAAAACGCAATTTTGGGTATCAGCGGGGTGTAGACGGGCGGAGTACATTCCGCGCACCCTCTGTCTCACTCGCACTCGCGCACCCTCTGTCTCACTCGCACTCGCGCACCCTCTGTCTCACTCGCGCACCCTCTGTCTCACTCGCACTCGCGCGACGCGGTGTATGTTAATGTCAACTTGACCATACCTGCGCGCAACTGCACTTGCAGCTAACTTCCGAACCGCCATTAAGTTTGAATCGAACTGTACGCCAGCTAAGTTTTTCTATAGGATGGAAGACTTTATAGCGCAGTGGCTGAGCGATTGACTGCTGCGCAGCACATAACAAATATGTGTATGACCTACAAGTAAATGTTCCGGGTTTGGGTGTTAGTGTATGTGAGTTTCTATGTTTGTAAACGCACCCACAATACAGGAGACATTCCTAGTGTGGGGGTTCCAATGTTAAAAAAAAAGTACAGAACAAGCATCACAACCATAGTTTAAAATGACTTGCTATTACTTATCTCCTCAATTTTCCGACGAAAAATGGAGATGTTCTCAATTCGTCGGAATCGTTTCTGTTTTTTTTTGCCGATTTCTTTTTGTGTTTGATACTACTTTATACTTCCTACGTGGACCCGGTGGATAACCATTTTTTTTCCTTAAGATTTTTTAAATAATACTTATTTGACCAGGAACATTGTTTTAACTCACCATTTCCAAAGTCCTAGTCCCTTGTTCCGACATCTTGAACCGCAGTGGATGTTTGAGCAGATGTGTGAGCAAGCTCAGTTGACCATAGAGTCCGTCGTCCGGAGAACAAGGCTCTGTTCTTCTCTCTATGATCTCACGCTTTTCTAAAGAGGTGTGAATTTGTTCGCAGAGTTCGTTCAGGTCGGGGGCGCCACTGTCTTCTGATGTTGCTCCTTCTGAGGAAAAAGCAATAGAGGTTTAGCTAAATAAGCTGGTAAATGGTTTAGGTGATAAAAGAATTTAAGTTGGTTCTTTGAAAACACTTTTTTATCATCATCAACCACCTTCGGCAGGAGGACTCATTTAATGATTTTACCACGATAAAGAAGGCTACATACAAGGTAATGTGTGTTATTCAATTGTTACATGGTTACCTTTGAAAAAGTCTTCAGGCAGTCCGTCTATGAGTCTACAAACAAGCCAGAAGTAATCTCTACACGCTGGCCCGTACGGCTCCTTGCCTTCCTCTGCGTGATGGTGGACAACCTGCGGGGAGAATACGTCAATTAAGGCGGATGTGTCAACCCGTCCGTCCATACATTTTTGAATAAAGTTGTACTCTAAACACATACACTCTTTCTTTAAAACCAATCATTTTATCACTTTTCTACAATGAAATGTTTGCGCGTTCGACCTTTTTAGGCAATAACTTACATTAATTACTCAGAAAAACAATAGTGAAATCCCGGCAAAATTTGACACTTCTTTAGTTGTGTGCGTGAGTTTTGACAAGCAAACGAAAGTTTACGAAAGGCGAAGTTTAAACATTGGATCGTTAGATGGCGTGCAAAACGATCTTATAATTCTGATAAATCAATATCTTATGTTCGATAATTGGTTAATTTCCTTTACAACTGTTCAAAAAAAAAAACAGTATAAAATAATTAAAAACGAATGACCTTAGAAATATATGTTTTCTTTTTTCGAATTATAATACTTATTATTGTTGTGTGGCAACATATCAAAAGTAATAGGTAGGTTTTATGCAACGATGCCGTACTTCCTAACCTTGACCTTCATGCAATACGTTGACGAAAAAAAAGCGTTGCCAAACTTCGTTCTCTTGTTTGGCTGGCAAATAAAATACATTTCGATTTCGGTTGTCATGCGCTATGATTTGCGCGCGGAATTTCTTGTTGTGAATTTAATATTTTGTATGCTAAGCATTTTAATTGATTCGAATTGCAATATTTCTCTAGTATGTATCCGAGACTGTATTGTAATTTATTGTAGGTATAGTAATTAATTTAATAATTATTGTAAAAACGCAATTATATTTTCAGTGGGATTAGATTTAGAAACAACAAATAAATTGTCCCGTAATTGCGGAAATATCGCCTATGTACCTACGTCATACATTGTCAGTGATGAGTCAGTAATGTCAGTATTTCATATTTGAATGAATGTTTGAAGATGTTTTTGGTCAACAATGAATAAAATTATTATGAATTGGTAAACTACCGAAGTAGTCACAAAATTAAACTTGTCGGGTTATTTTACGCATTTGCATCAACGACCATTTATAAATGGTCGTTGATTTGCAAACAGTTTCAGACAGACACACATTATTATTAGTTTGTTTTATTTTGTTTGTAGTACCTAAGTGAGTTATTAGGTCCCTTTGGCGAATGAAGTGAGGCGCGGGGACAGGGAAAGTGCAGTGATTGGCCCGCGTAGCGTGCTGTAGCGCATCGCGTCATAGCCGCCACTCGGGATTCGTTCTTTTACACTGGGACTGTGGACTTGGGCATTTCAATGACGTATTGATTGGGCATTTCAGGAAAGACATCGATTTCGAAATGTGTGAATCTTCACAAATTGAATTTGTTGTTAGTGAAAGACTTGATGGATTTCAAAGTGAATTCATTTTCAAGTGCAGTACCTATGTGTGATAAGTGATAAAGTGTGGAGGCATTTTACAGAGGAAATTAAAATTGCTGGCGAACAAGAAAGATCAATAATTGCAATTCAAAAAGGTCCACTTGTGTCTTCAGACGGTGTTCCATTTATTACTGTATTTATGTAGATGGAGGATGGTTGAAAAGGTGTTTTGCTTTTCATTTCAAGGCCTGCATTATTGGTTTATGAAACTAAAAAATGTCTATTTCTTGGTGTTAGAAACAAATATTGTTATACATGTCAATATTATGAGAGGAGAAACATTGATATGAAAGCACATAATTGCTGCAAAAATTTTACTGGACCATCTACTGCAATGGAATCAGATATTATTGTGGAAGGCTTTCAAAAGAGTGAAGAAATACATCAACTTCGCTATTTGAGTTTTATTGGTGACAGTATCATATGGGAACATAATAAAAAAAATTGAATGCAAGAATCATGTAATCAAAAATTATACCAGTGCACTCTACAAGGTAAATTAATAAATCTTCTGTAAAGTCGTCTCAAGATAAGTGAAGCAATAATAAATATTTTGTACTTTTTAGATCTTGGCCAACACAAAGCTTCCTCTTCCTGGGCGAAATATTTTGAAGCCAAAGGTGATGAAGCTTACATTAGTAACACGGAAAATTATCATGTGTAGCAGTGATCATACTGCTATGGCAGCAGATTTGAGAAATGGCCCGCTTCATATATTCGGAGTACATGAAAACTGCAAGAATTATTACTGCAATGTCAATAAAAGATTGAGAGATGGAAGTGGAAAGAAGGAAGAAAATCATGTTGAAAGTCTGAAAAACAATGCTCTAGAGGTGTGGGCTCTGATTTATGCAGCCAATGAAAAAATTGCTTTGAAGGCAGCTTGTTTGTCTAATGAGACAACAAATGTGGCAGAAAACTTTATGAGCGTTATAAACAAATTCAGCTGTGGAAAACGAATTAGTTTATGAAAAGGGGGTTCTTACCAGCGACGTGTTCATGTGGCAGGTAAATATATAGTAATAACAGTCAGAAATTAATAGAACCAGTACGAAATTGTTTGATTATGGCTATGGAATATCATCATTCTCCAGCCCTAATTTAATCCAATTTATATGCAATATGCAACATGACACACATTCTTGCAATATAACATAATATAAAAACATGTTTTCAGGCCTATCGCTTGCTAAGGGACACAAATGGCATGAAGCTGCATGGAAAAGGCAGACCACACAGAGCCCTGGGACATTTAAAAAAATACATAAAACAGAATGAACAAAGCAGAATACAACAGCAATCATCGACATGCAAGCAATTATTTGCTCCAAGAGAGAAAACCCAACCGGATAAGCACTACGGACCTGAAGCTTGTGATCCTATTGATATTGACGAAGCACAGTTGAAAATACAATGTGAAGCACGGCTAGCAGAATTCCAAAAGTCACCAGAAAGCATTGCTTTGATTGAAATGTCCACCGTAGGATAGCATGAAAGTGATTTATATAATACTCATAGGAGGGACCGTTTGACTGCTAGTCAATTTGGAATGGTGAGTTGTGTGATGTTATCAGATAATTGTGTATAAACATACATTTCTGGTAAAATTGTCGTATTTTATTTAGTACAGAATATCTTTATAGAAAATTTAAATTTTAAAAGTAAATCATAACATGCATTTAGTTTCTGGACTTTTCTCTTTTCAGGTTTGCAAACGCCGTAACACCACCCCATGTCACAATCATGTGAAGGATATTCTGTATAAAAATAATATTTGCACAAAAGACATGTTATATGGGCAGCAACATAAGAATGTAGCAAAAAGCATGTTCATATAATAAAATTGACAGACCTTCAGGCCTTTTTATTGATGAAGAATTTGGATTTTTAGCGGGCAGTCTAGATGGTAAGTTTTTCTTTATCAAACTTCAATTTTATCTTTGGGTTTGGCATATGTGACCAAACATAATTACCAGCTATAATGTGACAAAAAAAATCACAGCACTGGAGACCATTGAATTTCTAATATCAAATGTCATGAAGAGCTCTATTATTTTATGGCAATTTTTTACAGGTATAATTGAAAATGAGAGAGCTGTTGAGATCAAGTGCTTTCCATCATTGGCCAGGACAAATCAAAGTCTAGAGGCAGCTGCACTAGAAAAGAAGAACTTTCCTCTAAAACTGGATAATAATGTTTTAGTCATGAATAAAAATCACGATTATTACCATCAGGTAAATTGAAAATTCTATTGCATGTACACATTTTACTATATTACAGTATCCTGTTTTCTCTTACTATAATCAAATTTCATTTTCAGGTCCAAGGACAAATGCGTGTCAGCAAAATGGATAAGTGCTACTTCATATGTTTTATATCAGTCACTAAACCTTTGACTGTAATAGAAGTTTGTCAAGATAATGAATTTATCAGTAATATGATACCAGATTTGAATGGTATGTACACAACACATTTACTGTTTTATTCACTTCATAAAGGGCATCGATGTTGCCACTGCTGGGACAAAGGCCTCCTCTATGTGAAAGGAACTGAATAAAATATATTATATTTAGATATTGTTTAGAAGTCGATTTTTATTTTAGATCAACTTTGGAGATTGCCAGTAGTAACATTTTGAAGTGATGGCAAACAATATTTGTCAAAAAGTAATAAATATACTAAGTATGTTTTCTTTGCAGCAGCAGTGTAGCAGTGGTTTCAAGTCAGGAAGTTTCAAGACAGAGGCTGAAATCAACAACTCAAATGATTGTTTCTAATTGTATTTTGGTAGTAGTTTGTTTAGAATATACATTATCATTGTATATTTCTTTTATTTTGTATTTACTTTAAAATTAGAAGGTAAAATGATATTGAAATAATACTTCATTAGGCATATACAGAGCAGTTTATTGAATTGAGCAGGTGGTTACACCTAACCACTTTGATTTTCGTTTTACTAACTACGTCTCTTGTTTATGAATTATAGTTTCTTACGTATTGGTTATGAAATGTCTAATTATTGTATTAATTGGTACTGTTACAAATCATCAGTGTTATTAGTTTTAAGAGAAAAGGCATGTGTCAGCTATGTTACTTCAAATACTTCTGTTTTGATAAAAAAAGTAATAAAATAAAACTTTGTTTTATTGTAATCAATGTTGACATAATTTATTTCCCAAAATTATTAATTAAATAGTTTACGCCAGCAAACATAGCTTTTGTTTTTATAACAATCGTGCATAATTTATATACCCCAGGTGGCGTTTTGTAATTCTGCCTACCCAATTGACCATACAGAAAAATGAAAAACTTGTTTTTTTTACATTCACGCCATCTAGTGTTCAATTTTCGTAAACGTATACAGCAGCGTCTGTGTGTGTAAACGACACTATATATTCAATGGCAGATGATAGAAAGTTTTGTGTCGAATTGGGTGGATTTTGAGGCAATGATATGACCCATTTAAATAAAATGTAATATCCGATAAGCGCGGCGACTACTCCCACGACTTAATAATTTTCCAATTACGCAAAAACCCAAATAAACTAAAAATGTTGACTTCAGCGCCATCTCTTGGGAGATTGGCTGGGAACAGATCGAATGTATCACCTTAAAAAAATATGTCATCAAAAACCAGACTGCGCAGAATATAAGCGAACTGAAAATATGGGAACAAGATTTTCATATTTTTAATATGAAGTTTTAAAAAATCAGTGCAGTCTGAGAATACCTACTTACGGTTTTGGATAGTCAGATCACAATGTATGTATCTTTCGACTAGTACCAATGATATTATAAATGCATAGATACGTTACCTACACGACATTCTATCTTCAAAAACGGCACACTAACGCTCACATGAATAACTAAATATTGCAATAGCACACTACATCACGATTAGTCGCTAAAGTAGGATGGCATGAGTCAAGTATCGCAAGTGAAAAAGAGACAAATTTTATTTTACGCGATAATCGGTAATGACATCTATCTCTGTTGCACTCTTTCTTTTTTGACGCCATATTTTAGAAACGTAATGTCAGATTTGCGAAAATATTAAGATAAATAGTATATTTACGAATGATATGTGATTCCTTGACTTTTAGAAGTTTTGCTTGTTTATTTTGTACAATATCTCATAACACACGACGGCATTTTCGGTGGTTTTGGGTCACTTTTACTTTGTACTTCGTGACGTGCGTCTGTTGATGCCGGCAACGATGCACTGAGGTCAATTTCTGAGCGCGTATAACGTATATCTACACCTTTTGTACTTATAATATCATTGACTAGTACCATTAAATAAAACATACATCTGGTCGCATCCCTTTTTGCTAGCTCTGTCTTACATGGTGTATTAGCATTATACGAAACACTCACATTTAGCGTCAAAATGGCGTATCTTATTCCTCAACCCACAGTAAATTTAAAAGTGTTTTCATGTAAAAGTAATCTTAATCACTAACATGGTCTGTATTTTGCAACGACCATTTATATCTAGACGCCTCATGCACGATCTGACTAACGAAAATTTTCTGCCAAGTCGCTGAGATACGACGTAAGCGAGGGGGACGGGGTACTGCGTTCTGATTGGCTAACTCAAGGTCATTGCGACGAGGGGACTCACAAGAGTGGTCGAAACTAATACGAACTTAAGACTTTTTTGCCTTATGTGTTGACAGACATCGGTCGCCTGTGATTAGGAGTCTAGATATAAATGGTCGTTGGTACTTTGTAACTGCACCTATCACTAATACTAACGTCATGATGGTGATGGTGATGATGTTGGTGATGTGGTCGCATGTCTGCAGCTCTGGGCAGATGTTCTAATAGCAGCTGTAATAGCGGCGCCAGTACTGCAACCTCGCCGCCCGCGCATAGTCGGTAGAGGGCGCTGCCTGCTTCGCGACGGACCTGAACAAGGAGGTAGGTTATTAAGAGGATGATTTGTCATTTTTTTTTTGCATTGAGAAAGAATTCAGAGCATGGGCGGATGGTATCCCACGAGATTAGGGTAAAATCTTTGTCTAGCAGTGGGTCACCACTCACCGCAGGGTCAGCATCATCCAGCAGCAGCCTGGGCGCCGCTCTCCTCAGCGACCAGGCCAGCGCCACCGCGTCCACCACACACACATGCTACAACACAACACAACTCACCGCAGGGTCAGCATCATCCAGCAGCAGCCTGGGCGCCGCTCTCCTCAGCGACCAGGCCAGCGCCACCGCGTCCACCACACACACATGCTACAACACAACACAACTCACCGCAGGGTCAGCATCATCCAGCAGCAGCCTGGGCGCCGCTCTCCTCAGCGACCAGGCCAGCGCCACCGCGTCCACCACACACACATGCTACAACACAACACAACTCACCGCAGGGTCAGCATCATCCAGCAGCAGCCTGGGCGCCGCTCTCCTCAGCGACCAGGCCAGCGCCACCGCGTCCACCACACACACATGCTACAACACAACACAACTCACCGCAGGGTCAGCATCATCCAGCAGCAGCCTGGGCGCCGCTCTCCTCAGCGACCAGGCCAGCGCCACCGCGTCCACCACACACACATGCTACAACACAACACAACTCACCGCAGGGTCAGCATCATCCAGCAGCAGCCTGGGCGCCGCTCTCCTCAGCGACCAGGCCAGCGCCACCGCGTCCACCACACACACATGCTACAACACAACACAACTCACCGCAGGGTCAGCATCATCCAGCAGCAGCCTGGGCGCCGCTCTCCTCAGCGACCAGGCCAGCGCCACCGCGTCCACCACACACACATGCTACAACACAACACAACTCACCGCAGGGTCAGCATCATCCAGCAGCAGCCTGGGCGCCGCTCTCCTCAGCGACCAGGCCAGCGCCACCGCGTCCACCACACACACATGCTACAACACAACACAACTCACCGCAGGGTCAGCATCATCCAGCAGCAGCCTGGGCGCCGCTCTCCTCAGCGACCAGGCCAGCGCCACCGCGTCCACCACACACACATGCTACAACACAACACAACTCACCGCAGGGTCAGCATCATCCAGCAGCAGCCTGGGCGCCGCTCTCCTCAGCGACCAGGCCAGCGCCACCGCGTCCACCACACACACATGCTACAACACAACACAACTCACCGCAGGGTCAGCATCATCCAGCAGCAGCCTGGGCGCCGCTCTCCTCAGCGACCAGGCCAGCGCCACCGCGTCCACCACACACACATGCTACAACACAACACAACTCACCGCAGGGTCAGCATCATCCAGCAGCAGCCTGGGCGCCGCTCTCCTCAGCGACCAGGCCAGCGCCACCGCGTCCACCACACACACATGCTACAACACAACACAACTCACCGCAGGGTCAGCATCATCCAGCAGCAGCCTGGGCGCCGCTCTCCTCAGCGACCAGGCCAGCGCCACCGCGTCCACCACACACACATGCTACAACACAACACAACTCACCGCAGGGTCAGCATCATCCAGCAGCAGCCTGGGCGCCGCTCTCCTCAGCGACCAGGCCAGCGCCACCGCGTCCACCACACACACATGCTACAACACAACACAACTCACCGCAGGGTCAGCATCATCCAGCAGCAGCCTGGGCGCCGCTCTCCTCAGCGACCAGGCCAGCGCCACCGCGTCCACCACACACACATGCTACAACACAACACAACTCACCGCAGGGTCAGCATCATCCAGCAGCAGCCTGGGCGCCGCTCTCCTCAGCGACCAGGCCAGCGCCACCGCGTCCACCACACACACATGCTACAACACAACACAACTCACCGCAGGGTCAGCATCATCCAGCAGCAGCCTGGGCGCCGCTCTCCTCAGCGACCAGGCCAGCGCCACCGCGTCCACCACACACACATGCTACAACACAACACAACTCACCGCAGGGTCAGCATCATCCAGCAGCAGCCTGGGCGCCGCTCTCCTCAGCGACCAGGCCAGCGCCACCGCGTCCACCACACACACATGCTACAACACAACACAACTCACCGCAGGGTCAGCATCATCCAGCAGCAGCCTGGGCGCCGCTCTCCTCAGCGACCAGGCCAGCGCCACCGCGTCCACCACACACACATGCTACAACACAACACAACTCACCGCAGGGTCAGCATCATCCAGCAGCAGCCTGGGCGCCGCTCTCCTCAGCGACCAGGCCAGCGCCACCGCGTCCACCACACACACATGCTACAACACAACACAACTCACCGCAGGGTCAGCATCATCCAGCAGCAGCCTGGGCGCCGCTCTCCTCAGCGACCAGGCCAGCGCCACCGCGTCCCCGCCGCCCCGCGCCCACCACACACACATGCGCATCGCGTGCTGCACCACCTAGAAGACAACACAAATTGTAGAGGACTTAAAGCATTGACATATTATGGTTTAAATTGGAATGGCAATAGAATAACTGTGAAACGTATAAGGATTTGCCAATCAGAGAACTCAGCTGGCGTATCGTTGGCGTGCGTCGTCCATCTAAAAATGCCGAGCTAAAGTCTCACCGTACCGTACTGGCAGCTTGGCAAAGCCTTTGTTATTATGGCACGTTTTAGAACCTAAAATTCTGAGTTATGACATCTACAAACTTGCTCATTAACGTGTTAGGGTGCTCCCACATTTGGGAGCCTGACCCTTAGGTAGTTCTTATATCTTTGACATAAGGTTCATTTAGCTATCACGGACACGCGAAATGCAATACACAAGTAGAACACAGTATCAGATTTTCTTGATCATGTTCAAAATCCTGAAAAGTTTCACTCAGGAGGCGAGCTATTATAATCTTTATTGCGGTTACATTAAGTTACATACCTGCGCCCTCCCCCAAAATCCAGTCTTATAAGTGGTGGGTTCTTTCAGTGTCGCCGCCTCACACAGTATCGATATTAATCTCTCTGTGGTCTCCTCTACGCTCATCAATGACAGCAATGACTGTCAACAATAACAAGCACATGACAAGTTTGGTCAGAATTAAGAATCTGAAAGAGAATCTACAACGATAAGCTCGCGTGGGATTACCCAGACCCCGTAGCGCCCGAGTCGTGATAGAAAAAATGCATGCATTTGGCATGCCTGTTTGCATGTTGCATGCCTGTTTGCATGTTGCATGCCTGCTTGCATGTCGCATGCTTGCTTGCATGCCTGCGTGCTTGCTTGACTGACTTACTATTATTTGTCAACAAAATATGAAGAGAGAGCTGAAACATCACATAATAACCACTCTATTCTATTTGTAGTTCTCAAAATTAAAATTAAAAAAAAGGTAAAGCTTAAGCTTAAAATTTAATGATGACAAAAGGCTCAAAAACTATAGGACCGTTCTCAATCTCATCTGGTTTGAACTTCAAGTGTTGTAGAAATGGCGACTGGGCGTTACGAGGCGTAATGAAACGTGTTACACAGCAAGCGTTACTGCGTTAGTTCAATACGGGGAAACCAAGCGCTCGCAACGATCAACAATCGGCTAATTGCTTGTTGCGAGTAGTTCATAACAGCTAGTAAAATTGGTTCGTACACGCTTTAACTAATAAAAAAATAACTTACCGGGTGTAATTTCGGCGTCTGCGCAGGGTCAGACGAAGGCAGCGTTCCGATCCTACACAATAGCTGCAATAGTAACGCGAGGCAGTCTTGTCGCCATTCACTGTCGTCATTCCTTTGTAATACACCTACAAAACAATATTACAATTTTAACAAATGGTAGTAAGACGCTGCTTAAACGCCATATACAGGATGTTTGGCAGAACGTTGAACATACGAAAATGGTGGATAGGTGGGGTCATCTGCTACTTACTCTGCCCTAGTTGAGGAGATAAGGGTGAATTTGCTATGTTTAGTTTCAAATTGACGCTTCGATGAGCTTGGACTCTGTACTAGTTAGAAATGACCCCTAAGAGAATTGAAATGTCATAAACACAGACTAGATTTTTTTTTTTTTAATTAATGTATATTGACAAAGATGAAACTCTTCAAAACTCGACGACCCCAATCCCGAGTTTTGAAGAGTTTGAGAAGAGCTTGTAATGCCAGAACTCATTTAAAATTACACTAAGGAGTGATGTATTGTAAATATTACGTGCCAGCGGCACAAAAATGGCGAAGAATAATATAGTATTTAAAAACAGAGGTACAAATACCTCATTTGGAAATTACATAAACTCACCTGACATAATAATATCATAAAGCAGTCTTAGACCTCCCTTCTTAATAAACAATTCATTCCAATTTTCCACGGCAGCTTTTTCTTCCTCACTTTTTTCATTTGTAACCAACGGACTGAGTGTGCTGACCGTATGCTCCTTAACATTAGGCGTACCAGCATGACTTGAGCTCAGCTTATCAATGATATGTAGGGAATACATGAGTTTCTGTGGACTCGTGGGGTCAAGCAATTCTGGTAGTTTGCTTTCTGTTGGGTTTTGGAACGCTTCCTGTAGAGTTGGGTTCATTGGCACGGCTTGTAGTATGTCCCATACGCGACGGGATAACAGTTGAGCTTTTGTGTGGGTTACGGGCTCCTGTGAAATGAAAAAAATAGTCCTAATTTAAATCACGATAAGAGCGTTACGTTTTCAGTAAGATTTGTACTGGGGCTGACTGTGCATGTATATGGTTGTAAGTATAACCACTTTATTTTTGGTCCGTCGATTAATTTGATGTCTAATAACACGCGAATCATCATCATCATCATCTCAGCCATAGGACGTCCACTGCTGAACATAGGCCTCCCCTTTAGATCTCCACATATACCGGTTGGAAGCGACCTGCATCCAGCGTCTTCCGGCGACCTTTACAAGGTCGTCTGTCCACCTCGTTGGTGGACGTCCTACGCTGCGCTTGCTCGTCCGCGGTCTCCACTCTAGCACTTTTCGACCCCATCGGCCATCTGCTCTGCGAGCAATATGGCCTGCCCATTGCCACTTCAGCTTGCTAATCCGGTGGGCTATATCGGTGACTTTAGTTCGTCTACGGATCTCCTCATTTCGGATTCGATCACGTAGAGAAACACCGAGCATAGCCCTCTCCATAGCTCGCTGAGCGACTTTGAGCTTTGAGATGAGGCCGATAGTGAAAGACCACGTTTCGGTGCCGCCGTGGGGCGCCGGCTTAGAATTGCGTTCCCCCAATTCATCCCGTGGGTGTCGTAAGAGGCGACTAAGGGACAAACCGGAGGTCGGGCAGCAGCGTCCTCCGTGTACCTACTGCACATCCTCACTGCGATCGCCAACCCGCCTGCCAAGCGTGGCGATTTAAGGCAAATTACCCCCAAAATGATCGAAAGCACAAAAACCAGGCCCCCAGTCCCCGGCAGCTCCGCTATCCCTGGCGCGGGTAGCGGTCAAGGTAACGGCGGAGCAGGGGGTGCTAAGAATCTCCGGAAGAGATCCGGCTACCCACCCCCACGACGACTGGCCCTGGTAACACACAACATACGCACAATGAGGACTGACGAAAAGATCTGCGAGCTGGAAGAGGAGCTGAGCAAGTTACACTGGGACATTATAGGGTTATGCGAAGTCCGTAGAGAGGGGGAGGACACCGTAACCCTGAAGTCTGGTAACTTGCTCTACTACCGGGAGGGCGACCAACAGTCCCAAGGTGGTGTCGGGTTTCTCGTTCACAAGTCCCTCGTAAACAACATAATAACCATCGACAGTGTGTCGAGCAGGGTGGTATACCTAATACTCAGAATATCCAAAAGATATTCGCTGAAGGTCATTCAGGTATACGCACCGACCTCGTCACACTCCGATGATGAAGTGGAGACTATGTATGAGGACGTAAGTAGGGCCATACATAGTACCAAAACCCACTTCACTGTTGTTATGGGGGACTTTAACGCAAAGTTGGGCAAGAAAAGCGGTGATGAGTTGAGAGTGGGGCAATTTGGGTATGGGCAACGGAACCCTAGGGGACAGAGGCTGGCCGACTTTCTGGAGAAAGAGGAACTCTTCATGATGAACTCTTTCTTCCAGAAGCCACCTCACAGGAAATGGACCTGGTTGAGTCCCGATGGTTTCACGAGAAACGAGATAGACTTCTTCATGACCGACAAGAAACGGATATTCAGTGATGTCTCTGTGATCAACAGGGTAAAAACCGGTAGTGATCACCGAATCGTAAGAGGCTCGCTGAATATCAATGTTAAACTTGAAAGGTCCAGCCTGATGAAGTCTACGCTCCGACCTACTCGGTCCCATATTCAAAACCCCGAAAGCTTTCAACTCGAGCTCTCTAATCGCTTTGCTTGCCTTGAGAACTTAGTTTCAGTGGACGAGATCAACGACGGGCTAGTGGAAACTGTCCGCACGGTAGGCTCTAAGTTTTTTAGACCCTGCCGTAAAGATAGACCTCAGAAATTGACCGAGCAAACCTTAAACCTCATGGCTGAACGACGCTTGCTACAGCTGCAGTCTTCCGATGACGCGAAGTCATATAGGCAGCTCAATAGACGTATATCTAAGTCCTTGCGACACGATCTGCGTCTCTTTAATAAGAATCGTGTTAAAGAGACCATACAGCGAAACCAAGGCTCCAAAGTGTTCGCAAAGGACAAGTCTATTGGGCAAAGCCGGATGACAAAGCTGAAACGGGAGGATGGCAGCATAGCGTCGACCAAAGCAGAGGTTTTAGGCGAGATCGAGAGGTTCTATGGACAGTTATACACTTCGGTCGCAAAGCCCGTTGACAGCTTGGTAAGAGATCCAAGAGCCAAGCTGTCCCGACATTATACCGAAGATATCCCGGACATCAGTCTGTACGAGATTAGGATGGCCCTGAAGCAGCTTAAGAACAACAAGGCGCCGGGCGAGGACGGAATCACTTCAGAGCTTCTGAGAGCGGGTGGAACACCGATACTTAAAGTCCTCCAGAAGCTCTTTAATTCCGTCCTGTCCGAGGGCAAAACGCCTCAAACGTGGAGCAGGGGTGAGGTGGTGTTGTTCTTCAAAAAAGGTGATAACAGCCTATTGAAGAACTACAGACCCATCACGCTTCTGAGTCATGTTTATAAGCTGTTTTCAAGGGTTATCACGAACCGTCTCGAACACAGACTTGATGACTTCCAGCCTCCCGAACAAGCCGGTTTCCGAAGAGGCTATAGTACCATAGACCACATCCATACGCTGCGGCAAGTTATACAGAAGACCGAAGAGTATAACTTGCCATTATGCTTAGCGTTTGTGGACTATGAGAAAGCCTTCGATTCGGTGGAAACATGGGCGGTACTTGAGTCACTCCAGCGATGCCGTATTGACTATCGGTACATCGAGGTGTTGAAGTGTTTGTATAATAACGCCACCATGTCGGTCCGAGTACAGGAGCAGAGCACGAAGGCGATTCCATTGAGAAGAGGCGTAAGACAGGGGGACGTTATCTCCCCTAAACTGTTTACTGCCGCAATGGAAGACGCCTTCAAACTCCTGGAATGGCAAGGACTTGGCATCAACATCAACGGCGAATACATCACTCACCTTCGGTTTGCCGACGACATCGTAGTCATGGCAAAGTCGATGGAGGAACTCAGCATGATGCTCGATGGCCTCGACCGAGTTTCACAACGGGTGGGCTTGAAAATGAACATGGACAAGACGAAAATTATGTCAAATTCCAATGTTGTGCCCACCCCAGTCTCTGTTGGAAACTCGGTACTCGAAGTTGTTGACTCATATATCTATTTAGGACAAGTAGTCCAATTAGGTAGGTCCAACTTCGAGAAAGAGGTCAACCGCCGAATCCAACTCGGTTGGGCAGCGTTCGGGAAGCTACGCAATGTCTTTTCGTCCGACATACCTCAGTGCCTCAAGACGAAAGTCTTCAATCAATGTGTGTTACCAGTGATGACACGCGAATATCATTATTAAATTGTTTCGAAACTTGTAAAAAAAGAAAGAAATGTGAGTTTCAAGTTCTTCTTACTAATTAAAAATAATGACGGAATAAACTCAGTTTCTGATGTCACTTAATTCCCTGGCTAAAACACTATAGTCCCCGCCAGATAAGTCTGGAATAAAGGTCATTGATCCTAATAATGCATCGTTCGAATTTCATAATATGTACCATCGTTCGAATTTCAAAATAAATTAAGGGCGCTCCCTCACCGCCAGCATTCACCTGTAATGTAACGTTACAGATTCGAACATTCGGAACAATAGAGCATCAAATTGCGCACTTTTATGTTACATTACAGGTGAATGCTCGCGGTGAGGGAGTGCCTTAGGCTAAGTTCAGATGAACGCGCGACGACGCGCGGTTGGCTCGGCGCGCGGTTTAAGATTGTAATAAATCAATGTTGTTGTGTACATGACCGCGCGTCAACGCGCGTGCCCGCGCGCACCGCTATACACCGCGCGCTAGATGTTGACCCGCACGCCACCGCGCGGTGACGCGCGGTTTAAGATCTACAATCCTGTATCGACCTGTTCAGTTGACCGGCGCGGTTTGAGGCGGACGGACGCAAGGAGCGACGAAAAAAATGGAGGACCGGCATATCAATGGATTTACTGATAGACGAAATTGAAAAAAGAGATGCGATTAGGAATCTTAGTGTGGCATTTAAAGTCACAAACAGGCTTAAAGAAAGTCTTTGACTTAAAATAGGGAGCACCCAGTATCGTCTTTGCTTTCGACGGCGACGTCGCAGTTTGCGGGATAAAAGCCACAAGCAAATTGCCTCCTCCACGTCCATTTTCACTGAATGTTCACGCTAGACTGTCGCGTGCAAGCTGCCGCCATCTGAACAGGTGAATCGCGCGGCAGCGCGCGTCGTCGCGCGTCCATCTGAACTTAGCCTTAAGGTCAAGGTCGCCTTTTACCACGATACGTTTATTTTGATCGTGCTAGGACACTTTCTTTATATTTTTTAACCGACTTCAAAAAAGGAGGAGGTTATCAATTCGACTGTATTTTTTTTTTTTTTTTTTTTTTTATGTTTGTTACCTCATAACTTGCGACTGGGTGAACCGATTTTCATGATTCTTTTTTTGTTTGAAAGCTGGTGCTTCCCGTGTGGTCCCATTGTCACCATTTCAATATCTGATGATTGGATCCTGGAGAAATCGAGGGAAACCCTCAAATTTTATAGGCCGACGCACCGTTTTTCGCAAATATTATGAAGTAATTTAAGGACTTGCGTATGGTAACCATCATCTCATGTAGCTGAGCTGATGATGGAAGGTACAACTCCTTAACAGTAAGGAGTAGGCATCGACTGACTTAGTAAATTATTTTTATCATTAAGTATTTCAAAGCACTACAATTTAATAAAGGTCTGGAGTATATCTGATGATGGAGCCGAGAGACAGTCGAGGGAACTCCTCAACGATTCACAGCAGCTACCTTGTGTTTGAGCTTGATTAATTTGTATTGATAAGAACTTTACACCTAGATGAGTTGTAACTGTTATTAGGGGTCTGATGACGAAGACGAAGGACAGTTCAGGGAATTCCTCAACGGTTTACAGTAGCTACCTTGTGTTTGGACTTAATTCATTTATATTGATGAGAACTTTACACCTAGATGGTTTGTAACTGTCATTAGGGTTCTGATGATGAAGACGAAGAACAGTTCAGGGAACTCCTCAACGGTTTATAGCAGGTATCTTGTATTTGGACTTAATTCATTTATACTGATGAGAACTTTGCACCCATATGGGTTATTGTTCGATGCAGTATACCTGCCATTTGGTCCCATAAAAAAAAATATATATTTAGGTGTTCTTGCTTATTGGGGACATGAGCGATGTTATAACCGGTGCTACGGATAGTAAAATTCTAGTGCATATGTAAGAAAATTATGTATTTGACAAGAATTTGGGTTAAATGTTTAAACTGAAAAGGGTAAAATAAAAAAAGTTTTTAAAAAAAATCTAACCGACTTCTAAAAAAACAACCACGAAAAAGGGTAAAATAACCTACCAAAAAACTTTTCTTTCGGAAGTCGGTGGCAGAAAAGTCAATGAAATATAAAAGCAAAGCCACCGACTTCCGAAAGAAAAGTTTTTTGGTAGGTTATTTTTTTCGTATCGTTTTGAAATATTGGAATACATTGGTACACGGGGTCAACGAATTTTTTTCCAGACTTATCTGGAGGAGATTATAGGAAGTGGTGAACAACTATCTTATATTTTTTTTTATTCTCACTTTTCTTGTTTGTTTGTTTGTCGTTCCGGTTGGACTTTTGCAACTCAATTTTGAGGCACTTCCCGATAAGCTAGCAGGCTGAAATTTGTACACGCTTTGTGTTCTGATGACAATACATGACTAGCTAAGAAACGTCATAACAAATCCAATATGGCGGCCTCCCCAAGATGGCGGACTGGCTGTTTGAAACCCACCCCCATGATATGGGTATCAAATGAAAGGGTTTGCTGTCAGGAATACGAAAAAAATAGTCACGGGACATAAATCCAATATGGCGGACGTCCAAGATGGCAGACAGACTATTTGAAATGCACCCCTGTGATATGGATATCAAATGAAAGGGTTTGCTATCAGGAGTACGAAAAAAATAGTCACGTGACTTAAATCCAATATGGCGGACGTCCAAGATGGTAGACTGGCTGTTTGAAATCCACCCCCGTGATATGGGTATCAAATGAAAGGGTTTGCTGTCAGGAATACGAAAAAAATAGTCATGTGGCTTATGCTAGGCTAGGCTATTAATCCAATATGGCGGACGTCCAAGATGGCGGACAGGCTTTGAGGCACTTCCCGATAAGCTAGCAGGCTGAAATTTTCAGGGTAGCTTCAAACCCGATGAACAATGATAAAAATAATAAAATAATTAATAGATTTAAAAAATCTAAAAACCCACGTTTTTAAATGTCCTAAAAAGAAGAAAATAACCCTACGGGGCTGAGAGAGGGGCCTCTCAAAACGTGGGGGCGTATATTATTTAAGGGATTATTTATGGGATATATTTACATGACGTGAGATCGTAGGTGTAACTTGCAAAGATACGCCCCCACGTTTTGAGTGGCCCCTCTCTCAGCCCCGTAGGGTTATTTTCTTCTTTTTAGGACATTTAAAAACGTGGGTTTTTAGATTTTTTAAATCTATTAATTATTAGACGTTCAACTACTGCTGATTCTCAGTCAAATTCTACAAGGCTAAAGTTCTACAACTGTATACTTACCCCATTAGCACCGGGTTCCTTCATCTGCCCCAGCGCCTGCATGAGCGTGAAGAGCTGGTGGAAGTACGTGGGGTCCAGTAGCAGCAGGGTCGGGAGACGAGCGCGGGCAGGCGCGGGCTGGGCGGACGGCCACTCCGCCCAGGCACCCCGCCCGCCCACACCTACTGATACGAACACCAACTGGGAACAAAAATAAGGTTTTTAAATTATGTGTGGAATGGAATCGTGTTTTGAGGCTCCAGTCTTAAATTAATGATGACGATCAAAGAAGATTTAGAATAATTATTAAAATATCTGCGACTTTTTTTTTAGCGTGGTACAATCATCAAATGAGTCTTCCCACCCAGGGCAGGGCGGGAGGGACTGTCAGACTCGTACTGACTAAAATCCACGGTGTCCTTCAATAAACCTTTACGTTCCAGGGTAACGGTAATTCGATAAGTCCCGCGACATTAACAAACTAACAAATTGTATTGAAAAAATATAGACGGAAGCACAACGCTACAATCAGCGTGATGCACGGTTGAGCCGAACTGTGGCGCCACTGAGATATACTACTACGACATTAGTTTACACTTAGTATTTAAGACCTATCTGTTCTTTGAAAATAACTGTCGGTGTCACAGTTGTTTTCATGCTGGGGCTACATTAGCGGGCGAAGATTCGTATCGCGTTGGCGCGCAATACATCCGTTGTCGAACATACACGATGTGCTTGTCTACATTGGCGAGCGAAGATTCAGAAAGAGGCATACGGCGAATATTCTGTTTAGTTGTGCGGCCGAGATGCATCGTCTCATCATGTACCAAATGTTTCTTTTTGTAGTCGGGGTTACTAGGATTCCATAATATTCCATAATAACTAAGAATATTATATTATAATATTCTTAGTTTCATAAAACTGAATGAACTCAACACTTTTTCGTTACTCCACTCCATAGTGTACAAAAACACAAGAACGTCAGTCCCGCTTCAAAGTCTGGACGACACTGAAGTGACGTAGGTGTGGCCACTCAAGCGAATATTGTCGCGACAAGTCCTTTGAAGCGCGCCAGTTTACTGATAGTGCCCCGATGCTACATCGTCTGCACGCGAATACATCGCATTGCAACGATGTACCCGGCCACATACATCGCCGTAGACCGCATATTCGCCGTAACCCGCTAATGTAGTCCCACCATCAATGAATACGACTGTGAATGACCCACAAAACACATAGCATTATATAAAAACATTTACAATTCTTTACCTGGTTATCCTTGAAACCCATATCATACAGTGTTCTCTCATCGTAGTCTATGGTCAGTTCTTGTCCCTGTGTGATCATGCGCAGAGGACCATCTGTTGACAGTGCGGTCACTCCCTCTTCACCTTGAATCTGTGGAAAACGATATCGAGATTTATGTACTATATTTTTCAATAAATGTGGTCGTTGATTATTAGGTATTTATATAAAGAACGAACCGACTTCAGACGTCACTCAGTGGCTTTATTTTCATTTCATTGACTTTTGTTAGTTTTCCTTAATATAGTTATCTTACACTTTTTGTGTTAGTTTTTGAAAACTGATCCTTTTTTTTTTAAAGATTTATTGTTTCACCAGCTTAGTACGCGCACTGCTGAAGTGCACGTACAAATATGCCGCACACTATTTTACTGGAATTGAGACATTATACACCCACACATCTATTCTTCTGTATTCACGCTGCACAGCAGTCGATCGCTCAGTGAGCAACCGTGCCCATTACCCGCACTATTTTATTTATTTACACTTTTACGTACAATAATTATGGTACATATGGCGGACTTAATGGTGCAAGGCATTATTATCGAAAGTCCGGTCGCGGAGCAGGAGGAATTTCGTACATTGACCTATTATTACCTGTCTCTGTTACTCCCGCGTAAATATAATGAGTCTTGCTTGCACAGATACAAGGGCCGCCGTCCTCAGGGATTGTAAACCTTTTACCGATAGTATGCATAACCGCATACTGTCATACCGGTTACCTTTTACTTAATAGAAAAATGTTTGTGATCACTGTCAGTAGGTAAAGAAGTCAATGTACGAAACTCGTCCTGCTCTACGACCATACTTTACCATTCTACGAATGCCAGTCTCTTCATACCTGTGTCTCCCACCACACATGTACGTGCGCGCGCAGATGGGCCACGAGGTCAGCCTGGTGCAGCGCTAGCGACGCACGAGGACCCGCGCCGGCCGGCTGCAGGGTCACGCGCACTGTACCACCGCCACCACAAGTACCCTCCCAGGCACCTGACTCCGCTAGTGCCCAGCGACGGAGGTGGTATGCGTATCTAAAAGGATATGGAACTATAGAAATGCGGGCTATTGCGCGTGAAAAGCCGCTAGAGGCTAGTGTAGCGTGAGGTCCTCAAAATCTCAAATGGACTAAGCAGTTTTCTTTTTCAAATAACATTAATGTTGTAAATAACTCAGATTAATAATGGGAATTATGACTTACGAGTCAATGAAATTCGGTGGTTTAAAAACAGAGTTAACATAAAAGAGGCGTAAAATTAAGCTATTCCTCGTAACGCATACAAGTTACCTAGTCTTGATTTAACACTAAGGTTGTAGCACGAGTTACTTATACGATTAGGGTTTCATTTTTACAGAAATGTGACCCAACGCGTACACTACGCTACGCTAGAACGAAGTGTATGAAGTACACTACGAGATACTGCGGCTCTATAAATGCACTTCAACAGTATTTTATAAGTATCAATTTTGTACATTTCACAAAACGGAGGTAAACTTCACGGCATTGCCCCACAACTCGGTATGTTCTAATCCTAATACAAAGACATGGAATAGAACGTAGTCATAAAATCTTACGAATCAAAACATATCAACCCATAAAAACAACAACAAAAAACACATACCTCCTCTTAAAAGTATCAAGATGCGTCTTCAACAACAACAGCGCCCTCTGTATGCACTGCAACGCAGCCTCTTCAGTCATATGCTCATAAATATTAAGCTTATCCACAACTTTCTCCTCCTTCACCTCGTCGCACATTTGTGACGTCGACGCTCCTTCAGAGTCGGCCGTTGGTTTCTTAGGAATCAGTCTTTCGGCGGCCGAAGAGAGATGGAACATACATTTGGCTACAAAGTCGTCTTCTTGCTGTAGTTGTTGGCCCATGTAGTAGCTGTTTAGGTATTGAATTGCGCCCATTGATACGTCTGAAATAAATGGGTGGGGCTTAAATAGGTATAGTTGAAATGGTAATGACTATGGGACCATATAGGTTTTGTAAATGATTGAGGTAGTGGGATGAGCGATCTAGAATACTAGCGACCATTGGTTCACAGAAGCCCTGGATTGGTAAGGTTGGAAGTAATTGGGAGAGGATTTTGGCCTTTAGTTTTTAGTCTCAGGAGTGGGATACAAGCTAGTAACAGTAAATGACGAATAATGTCGAGAAATGTCTTTAGTAGGGCCACTAGTTCAATAAATAACAAAAAAAAAAAAACAGTTGGTTTAGTCATGAAGAATTCCATTTGTCGTTCTTTTTGTTGAACCACTTTGGTTAAACATGAAACATACCGATTTTCCAATGAATCTGATACTTTTTTTTTCACTCAACTTTAAAATCAAATACAATTGGAGAGGTCATGTCCAGCATTGGACAGTTTGCAAGCTGCTGATGATCTCAGAAAATCGTGATAGCAATAATCACGAAAACAAAACCTTTGCTGTTGATAAGGTTGAAAATCCTGTAAATAAATATCGTAACTTACCAGTACTGTTGGCTCTTAGCGCAATCTTCCACAGATGGTCCATAGCGAGCGTGTGCGGATGTGCGGCGTCTCGTGAGTCTCCCGTACCCAGCGCCATGCGCGCTAAATTGCACAGTTGTTGGTACAGACTTAGGCCCATTATGCTGATTGTCTGTCGAAAAGGGCGAAGTTTAAAATAGACATCCAGGAATTTGATGCGATGCGACACGATTCGACCGATTCCAACTACAAGTGAAAATCAACCTTACCACTACGGCATATGACATAAAATGCGCGGTTGCGGGTAGATGAAAAACAAAACACGATCGCCACGTCGACGTCAAGTCGAATTGCATCATTGTATCGTAGTAGCAAGGTTGATTTTCACTTGTAGTTGGAATCGGTCGAATTGCAATCACACCGCGTCATACGAGTAGGGACCTCACATAAAACATACGGGATGAACTAGACAAAACTAACGACCAGTGGCTCACATTAGCCCTAGATCGAAATAGTTGGAAGTCGTGGGGAGATGCCTTTGCCCAGCAGTGGGATGACACAGCAGTCGGCACATGTGAGCGGGAAGAAGGTTTTAGACATCTTTTTCGGATTATTTCAAATTGTATCCGACCAAAACGTAGTCACATGTACAGCATGGAAGGTGCAGAGGGTATCCAACTGATAAATCCTGCCGAGGGCTTCACACGGGCATTAAGTTATAGAGATTTTCGACCTTATGAAACAGCTAAAAGGTCCGGTTTCCACAAATGCAAAAACGAGGAGAGCGCAGAGAAGATATGAAATTTTTTAGAACAATCACATCATCATCAGCCTATAAATGTTCCCACTGCTGGGACCAACGACCATTTATATCTAGACGCCTCATGCACGATCTGACTAACGAAAATTATTCTGTCAAGTCGCTGAGGTACGACGTAAGCGAGGGGGACGGGGTACTGCGTTCTGATTGGCTAACGGGACGGGGTACTGCGTTCTGATTGGCTAACTCAAGGTCAGTGCGACGAGGGGACTCACAGGAGTGGTCGAGTCACGACGGTTATAAGACTTTTTTACCTAATGTGTTGACAGACATCGGTCGCCTGTGATTAGGAGTCTAGATATAAATGGTCGTTGGCTGGGACACAGGCCTCCTCTCTGTGAGAGGGAGTGGGCCGTAATCTACTACGCGGGCCCAGTGCGGATTGGTAGATGTCACATTTCGAACAATCAAATGTCAGACGAGAATCGTGGTCATATCGAATGATCACGTAAAAAAAAAGACGAGAATCGTGATATCGATTTAATCAATACGATTGGTCAATTCCCGCACGCCTCCACTCCGTTACGCTCGTGCCTTTTGTGTAACGCTAAAATAGTGTTAGAAGTAATGACGATCAAAATAAAACGTTAGAAAATTTCCCCAGGATAGCACAATCTTGAAACATGTAAATCTGTCACGAGAAATCCACTTACTTCAGGGTCCAACGTAGGCATCTTCTCGACATAAAGAAACCGTAGAGCATCAAGCCCCAAGGCGTGTTGGTCCGGTGACTTTGTGTGCGAGAGAAGCCATGAGTACAGACAGTCCGCACATTCACTGCTGCCGCGAACCACTAGGCATTGCCAGAGTTCTTCTACTTGTTCCACTGTTAACCTGGTAGAGATCAATGAAAAGAACGATTACTTTCACTAGTGTAACAATATGATAGGGATAAAAATATCTGGGGAATCTGTCAAGCCGAACACGGTAGTTGATCGAGGTCACAGAAAAGTGTCATTGATGAGCACCCCAAAAGCAAGCCATGAGTCTTCTGCTCCATCTTTTTTTCAAGTTTTTAAACTCCTCAACTTTTGACGAAACTAGAATATTTTTCAAAGCTTATTTATTGTCTGACCCTACTCATACCATCCTTCAACTAGGTACTCGTATTTGCTGCCCAATGCTGAGTATACATCTCTTTAGAATGTTTCCACTTTCGGCAGTTTTGTACCACCAGTTTGGCTACCCGTTTCTTTTGGCAACTTGAAGATAAGGTGGTCGCACATAATATAAAATTAGCACCTTACACGCCCCATTATACGAAGTTATTTTTAGTGTAACCAGCATCCTGCCCTCAATATTCAGATCGGATCCTTACAGCATTTTTAATTTTCTAATTATGTTAATTTTGATTTTAATTCTTTTGATTTTAATTAATTTAAAGTTTGATTTTTAACAGTTCATTCTGATGTAAATTTTGATTTTTGTGATTTATACTAAAATAGTTTAAGAAAATGTGCGAATGCGAAGAAAATGTATTACTAACACCCTATGGGCCGTGGCCCATAGGGTGTTAGTAATACATTTTCTTCGCATCGTGATGCCTGACAATAAAATATTTTTATTTTATTTCCGATTTTATTTTCATACAGTGAATTCTAAAATGCGCCGCGTTCAACGCCTGCAGAGCTAACAAATGTGCTCTAGCTTTAGTCAGTTGTCTTATCATTTTACGCTCACTGCTCATTCCTACGTAGCTCGTGGCTAAGTAATTACAGCCGCACAGGCCGATCTTCCGTGTTAAGCCGCGCTGTTGGTCTGTGGATGGGTGACCATCTGACATAGCGAGTTTCCTCCGTAGCGTGCCTCAAAAAGCACGTAAAGCCGTTGGTCCCGGCTGACATTTGTAGATCTTTGACAGTCGTTACTATTAGTCAGAAACTGTAAAAGTCTGACAACCCGTACCCGGGGTATCGTATTACCCAGTTACTGGGTTGTAGAGTTCCGATAGGCAGTCGCTCTATGTAAAATACTGATATTCAGCTGCATCTGGTTCGACTAGAGTCCCACCCTATTGTAGTTGGGAAAAGACTTGGCAGATGATGAGTAGTTCCTACATACCTGAAGTGCTGCGGCGAGCCCACGGGCGAGAAGATGGCGGTGAGGAAGTGCAGGCGCACGGTGAGCTCCGTGATGTGCGCGTAGTGCGGCGCGTCGCTGGCCGGCCGCGCCTGCGACATGTAATGGCGCAGGTCCTCCAAGAACAGGCGCATCATGCCGCGCTCGCGCTCCGCCCACATCACCACCTGGGGGATTGTTTTTAAGTAAGATGGGTTTGCTCTTGACCTTAGTCTAGGTCAGGGGTGACAGAGACAAAGTCGACTATGGAGCAAGCTTACCCAGAATAAGGCCGCTATCCCACTGGCGTTTTACGAGCGTTGACGTCAACGCTCGTAAAACGCCAGTGGGATAGCGACCTAAACCTGTTCACTCTAACTTTGAAGAGATTAGGGTTGTATGCGTTCGTTAACACAGACGTAGGCAGAGATTTCCACTCCTTCGCTGTTCACATTATAAAAGACGTTTAGAAACGCTTAGTGCGCTTAGAGGGTTAAAATAACGGCCAATAACATCACTCAATCTTGACTGATGCGCATTGGTCCTATAGCTACAGCAGTCGGATTGTATAAATCGCCTTATTACATTACGGCTTGCCGTTTCAAAAACAGGGCCGTTTTGTGTTATGATGGGTCAACGATTAGCCGGATTGCGAGACGTTCTACAATTTGGCAGCTCACATTTAGCCTCATGTCCTGTTCGCTAAAAAAATGTTTCAGGTAGACGGAGCCCCGCTGCGCAAGGCTCCTCCTGCAAGGTTTAAAGAAAACTAACCTGTCTACGTTGTGGCCATTAAAAACGCTAGATAGCTAAGTCCAGAGAACTTGGAGCTTCTAAGTGTGTTTGAGAAAGCGACGAATCTCGTAAAAATTTCGTCGACACAAGCATCTACCTAACTTGACTGCCTCGCTAAGTGGCTCGGTTGAATAATAGACCTAATAGTATTCTTAACTTCAGCATGACGAGTAATTGTACCATCGATTACATAAGCAGCTATATGTCATAAAATTAGTTACAGTAGGTACAAAACACCAATGAAAACTAGAAGAAAGCCTAACTTACCTGATGCATATCCATGCCTCGTAATTGTTGAAATGAGGAGAATAATTTCGGTAACAGTCGAAGTGAGACGGCAACAGATCTGAAACAAAAAACATTACATTTATAAACTAACCAATTGCACATGAAATTAAAATTGTATCTCAATCTAAATCCTGATCCGTTTTCTTTGACAGCTCCTACTGATTGGACATATTTAAGACTGGGATAGGGAAATTTGGTATTTGATTAGTTACAAAATCAAAAGTCATTTATTAAAAATATTTCAAACAAAATATATTTATTTAAGTTTAATTTTAACATTAGAGAGGCTCCAAAGCGTCACCTTTCGACACTTCCTAGTGTTTTGGCTGGGAAGAAGAATTGGCGGAACAAACTCCCCAGCAACACATCTGTCTGTACTGTTAGTTGAACCAAGACATCGGGATCAAGATTGCAACCGAGATACATTATTAATTTCCACCGTAGAAAGCACAAAACTTCAGTATTATGTTACCTGTGGTTGGCAAGATTGTCGAGACATCCCTCAATGAACTTTATCCTTATGAACTTGTCTGTACTGAAGCATAGTAACGCGCAGAGTGCCTTCTCTGCTTCTAGCGCTAAACCCTCGCCTAGTTGTTCCTAGATGAGAAAAATAAAGTTTTAATAACATTTTCTTTGTAAAGTATTGGCGATGTATCGATAATCAAGTAAGAATGTTATAATTCACTGTGACAAATGTAAATGCAATTAAATCGTCTAATCTCTGCGAGCGATTTCTTGCGAGTTAAAGGAAGAGAACATGAACAATTCAAATAGCAGCGACTATTCGCCATATAAAGCCTGTCACATGCAGCGAATACTCGCGGCGAGTAGGTATTCGCAGCAATTAAAAAAGTTTGCTTATTTAAAAATTGTAATTTCGATTTATAAGAAAACAAAAGATAGTTAAATTAGCCAACAGTGGGAAATCAGAATTCGTAAGAGTTACTGAAAAACTTTCTAAGGAGACTGGCTCTTTTTTGATGTTGACAATTTTGGCATATTTATTTTTTTGGTCAAGTTGCACCTTAAATCATAAAATTCCATTTACTGTAGCGGAAATCCGAGATCAAAACCCTTAGGGCGAAACGCCAAACGAGCGTAACTTTTTTGAGTTCTGAGTCTCAGAATGTCGGTCGCTTTCATAGAAAAAGTGTTTCGCAACGCAAAATGAGTGGTGTACACTGTACCAGAACACGTAATACGCAATTCAAAACGCAGAAATGTACGTTCGTCTGGCTTCAGCCTTAAGAATTTGATTAGAAACAAAAGCTGATTAAATTAATAAAAAAAAATAATTAAGTCCTGTAGATGTGCAGGTCAGCAGGTCATACAACTCACAATGGTGCCGTCCTGCAGCAGGTCCCACAGCAGCGTGTTCCCGGGCCGACACACGTCGTCCACGTCCACCGGGGCCGCGCCCGGGGACCCGCGCACGCGCTTGTTGCTGGCCGCAGCCGCGCCTTGGTACTCCGTCAGGCATTGTGCCTGGACAAACATATCAAATATTTCTTATTTTTTTCTTTTTAAAAAACGTTACCCCACACTAGAAAAGATATTGCCTAGTTTCCCTTGAAGCCTCGGCCCATAAACCCAACAAAGATGAACTATATATAATTAAAAAGGAAAACAATTATCGTGACTCTAGTCGAGTCACGTAAGGTTGTGGTGCACAGCTATTTAGACATATCATCACGGATCTCGCATTCAAAGCCCACTTCACATTATGGTCTTATAGACATCATCACATCCTCATGCCATCGCTCTCCTAGTAAGTGTGCACTTATCTGGATAACAGGCCCTGTAGCCATGTTACAAACGATAAACGCAAACGCTGAGTAGGCAACTTTATGTGCTTGGGTATAACGTTGAATATCTAGTGAAGATTCTTATCTTTTTCGATCTTTCCTGTCGCTAACGCTCAGAAATCTTAAATAGATTTTCAACTTTAGACTCTAGACTATAAAGTTGAAAATCTATTGGGGAGTACTGAGCGTTTACGATTATCGTTTGCGACTTGTTGTGACTTGGCTAGGGGGGCTGAAACCTTTAGAAATAATTAATTTCACAGCTAAGCTGTACCTCTTACAGAGCTTCTTTCTCATTCGGGACATCAAAAATCAGCCAACAATGTTGGCAATGTCATATTCTTGAGAAAAACTTTACAGGCATCACAAAAAGTTATAAATAATCAGTTAAGTCTACTCTATACACCATAATCGTTCTTTTATACTTTTGTTACCTGAGCAGCAAGCCTGGCCAGTTCCTCCTCGCAAGCTGAATCATCCTCATCTAAATCAGCGAGGTGTGGGTGTGAATGAGGAGACAGTGCTGATGATGCACTGCCTTCTTCTTCTTCGCCAGCCGCGCCGCGACGCTTGTAGGTCTCCATTAGACGGAGCTCCATAAGACGCCTACGGTAATAAAACACGTATTATAACACCTATTTGTTAAAAGGTTTTATTTTACATTTGACAAATTATATTGAACATTTCCTCTCTTGCATCCTTGGTCGATTTGTTGACTACCATCTACTATGGGGGATCGACGGAGCCCCGCTTCGCGGGGCTCCTATTTCTGTGAGCCAGGTTTAATTCGTAAGTGTACCTATGGATAAATAACTCACCGTGCATCAACGTTGTCACAAATCAACTGACAGTGCGCGGTGTCACTGCCTGAAGATTCTTCCTCCACTTCAGACACAGATTCAGCTAGATCAGCGGTTTTCAGTTGCGTGGCTGCTGAATAAATTAATAATTAGATTTGTGACACAGATAAGACATAAGTACATAAAAAACAGTAAGAAGCAAAATCATAATTGTTGATGGTAAACTCAAATATTACACAGCATGCCAACCTTAATATAAAAATGGTTCAAAATTAAAGAGTGCATTGCATGCATGCATGTTCGGTAAAACATGATTCGGCAAAGTCGATCAATTCAGTTAAAGACCGTTCGACTCAGTCGAATTGCGCCGAAATCAAATCGAATGTGTTTCTGCAATGGTAGATGCCAAACGGATTTAGTGGATCGGTACAATCTGAGAAGCCACGTCTACACGGGACGCAAGGGCTCGCGCGGCAGTTAAATGCTCGGTCGGTGTAGTCGTTCGGGCACGCTTTGCTACGGCTGAACGTGTCTCCGACACGTCAGCCGACACGTTGGCTGTCGGTAAACGGGACGCTCTCAAAGATGCGCTATGTCATCTGTGTGGACGGGGTGATTTCGGCTCGTGAGGCTTTTCCACAGTTGTGTTGTCCATTTTAGACGGTCGAGGTCTTCTGATGGCTCGGCTTGTCTCGCGAGGACTGCCTTTGAGTTTCCGACCTATCAAGCTGCCGCGCGAGTTTGCACGCCCAGTGTAGACGCGGCTAAAGTTTCTTCTTACTGCTGAATCGAATGATCGACCTGAACAAGTACTTTTTTTTTTTATCGTGGTAAAATCATCAAATGAGTCCTCCCACCCCGGGCAGGGCGGGAGGGACTGTCAGACTTGTACTGACTAAAATCCACGGTGTCCTTCGATAGCCCTTTATGTTCCGGGGTCACGGTAATGAGATAAGTCCCGCGACCCCGGCAGGCTTTGGCCCTCTAGAGAGGGGGCCCCGTCATTATGCTGACGCTCTTTGAGGCGCGCGTGGAACACAACGCGCCGTCGACCCGGGCATGGTCCATGGTCGGGCTGCGAGTTGCCCTTTACTCGCCACCCGCATGCCCGCGCCTACGGTGGCCGGAGATCGTTTTGCGACGTCCGTCGCCGTGGGCGTCCACCACTGCGGTTGGGGCGGAGGGAGGACACTGTCCTCTCTCTCACGCGGCCCGCCTCCTCCTTCGCGAGCATTACTGCTTCGCAGAAGGAGCCGACCGCTTCCCACTCCGTCTCGCCCCGCAGCATGGCCGCAACCAATGCCGGGCGCGAGAGGTCTCCGCCTATCGCCGCCGTGAGGACACGTCGGTGCTCTGCCCAAGCGGGGCAGTCTTGCACCGTATGCTCTACTGTGTCCTCCGGGCGATCTTCGCAGTGGTGACACCCAGGCGTTTCCTCCTTTCTCCTTAGACACAGGTACCTCCCGAAACTTCCATGTCCGGTGAGGACCTGCGTCACGCGGTAGGTCAGGACGCCGTGACTACTATCCAGCCACTCCTCAAAGAGGGCTCTTACCGCCGCGATTGCGGCGTGCCCACCTGAACAAGTACTTAGAGGCTACTGGTAACGGTAATATACCCTGAATTTCTAAATTATTTATTCCAATACAGTCTTTAGTTATGATATCACACACAGAAACATAAGCTAAATAAAACCTACATTATTTAAACCAGTAATAATAACAAGACGTATCAAAAATTGAGTTTAATGTGGTGTATGGACCATCCACTCACGGAAATGCTTGGGTTTGCCTGGCTTGTGGCGCTTCTTGTAGAACTTCTTCTTGCGCGGCCGCAGTAGCTCCTCAGCACCACTGCTGGCGCTGCCGCTGCTACCGGCGCGCTTGTTACGTCTTCACGAAAAGTAAGTTATGTTCAGTTCAGAACTTTAATTAATTGGGCAGTATGGTCTGACAGACCTAATTCCAAAATTTCATATTTACAACCCATTTTAGTAGCCATTATAGCACAAATCAGATAGCATCTGGCAATTAAAGTTAAAGGTCTGAACACAAAATGAATAACACAATAGTCAAAGTCAATCCATTCATTTCAATTAGGGTCAAGTAACACCGAGACGCGACGCTGCGCGCACATTTCAATAGAGCTACTCAAAATCGAACTCTATCAACTACACGAAAAGATACACATTTGCAGTATCGTTGCGTCAAGTCGCGCCGCGTCGCGTCTCGGTGTATGCTGACCCTTAAGCTATCAAAAAAGCACTTTTGAACGTCGAATATAAAAATTAAAGGATTGATTCAAGAATATAGTCACAATATAGTTTTCCAACAACAAATAAGCACAATCGAGTTGTCAAAATAGCCAAATGCATTTTTAGGTGTTATACATTGTTCAAGATATTTTGTAATTCACTGATGGTTAGCCAAACACATTACTAATGTGAACAGTTTTGAAGTAATAAGTGCTTTTCGTCCATAAGGCGTATTCTTGTAAACATAAATAATAATCTTCCGTTACCGCCCCGTCTTATAAGCACAGGTCGGAATTAGGTAGAGTTATTCATGTACTTACGGTCAGTTCACACCGAGACGCGACGCGGCGCGACGTGACGCAACGATACGGTACTGCAAATGTGTATCTTATCATGTAGTAAATAAAGTTAGATTTTGAGTCGCCAATAAACTGCAGCGCGGCGCCGCGCTGGGTTGTGTTAGGTGTATCTTTTCATGTAGGAAATAGAGTTAGATTTTGAATAACTCTATTGATATGTGCGCGCAGCGTCACTTCTCGGTCTGAGCTGACCCTTACTCCCTTACGCTGCGAAATAATAAAGTGGATATGCCCGATATCCCGGAATTAATTTAAAAAAGCAGAAAAATCCCGTGATTTAAAATATATGTAAAAAGTTATTTACTTTCCAACAATTTTTTTGTCCAACCTATCTCTGATGTTTTTATTATTATTATTTATTTGTAATACTGTTTTCCACACGAGATTGTTACAAATCCCGGGAAGATCCATATTAATATCAACATTTCGATGCAAGTAGCAAAATAACCAAAATAACCTAATTTCGACCTATGCTTATAAGTCTACCTCTTAAACAGTACAATACTCACTTCTGGCAAGACTTGAGGGTCGGACACTCCTTCTTGGTCAACTCCTCTCCCTCCCTCAGCCACTCCTGCTCGGCTGTAAGACAAGAGTGAGAGTGTATACAGCATCTAGTTGGGCCATGGCATTATATTGTGGGTATATGTTTACCAGTTAGGTCACGCTGATGTTTACTTTGTTTGCGCGGCGTCGGTCCCGCCTCCTCGCCTGATGTGCTCAGCTCCTCGCACTGAGGGCAAAGAAATACGAAAATTAAAGAAAAAGTGATGGTAATGTGTCAGTGGCATGGTTGGCACAGTAGCTCAACTGCTATGATCCATGTCGCGGATTGGATTCCCTGATGGAACAAATATTTTAACTCGTCCAACATCAGGATTATTTTCTGCTTTGTGGGTGGATTTGACACATACACAACCAGCCAGATCTGTAACAACTTCTCGTATTATTGTCAGTGGAGTTCGGGGCTATCGGTAATGCCTGTGGCGTTTCATATATAGCCGAGTCGCTAACATTGAGAATATCATAAAGTTGACATAATCGCACTCGCTGGGCGGCATTGAAAATTGTGTCCGTTCCTAGATTATTATAACAATAATATTTGTGTATATTTCTGAGTTAATAAAAGCCCAATGATGTACAAACATACAGTCACAAACAATAGTACGTATACACTAAGCAGTATTCAAAATCAAAAGCGATGTTCTGCTACCATATTGATGAAACTTTTGCCTTTTCATTAGACTTCTATTTTGGAAGCCATACTATTACGAAATAGGTCTTATTTCAAAGTGGAAACCAGTATTTCACGAGTAAATTACGTTTTGATTTTGTTAACTGTATACATGTTATTGCTCGTGACTGTACACATCAACCTCCCCCAATCTATCACCTATATCAACTTTAATAGATTTTCAACTTTATGACAAAAGAACAAAGTTCATGTTTGAGTGGGAAAATTGCCGGATTCGACTTACCCCGGTTGATGTGGCAATAAACTAATAAGGCAGAGTTAAGTGTGTCCTAACAACTAAAAAGTACTCACAGGATCATCATCGGAGTTGGTCTGATCCATGCTGACGCTGGCCTCGGACGAGGAGTTGTGGTGGGGCTTGCAGGAGGGCTGCGGGGGCCGCAGGGGGGGGTCGTCGGCCAGTGCCGACGGTGACCCGCCCAGCGCGCCGCCCGCGCCGCGGGACCACATCGCACGCATTAGTGCGGACGCTAGGTACAGGCTCTGGGGACAAATAATGTTTAATTTATTTACAAGACTGCTTCGACAGTCTAGCAGTCGCAAGCCCTACTGTTAAACTGTCCTGTAGTCCGAGAGGTCATGGGTTCCCGATTCAGTCAGTGATATTTTTGTTACATCCTTTTGCTACACACCTTTTTTTTTATATGGGGGGGAAACTTTCAAAAGGCGCCCGGTCTTTTGAGATTAGACTGGGGAGTGTGTGATTTGTACCTCACTAAAACCACCCGGTGATCACCATCAGCACATGGAGGAGGGAACTGGGACCTCTTAAAAGACTAACTCCAGAAAGGTACATCACTACCTAACTCTTCGGGAATTACAAGTGTGATGTTATGACATCCTCTTCAGCCTATATTCGTCTCTGCCAGCTGCCTCTCCCAGGTCATCGCTCCACGCTCTACCTGACCGTCTGACTCCCTGAACCACGTTTGCCTAGTCGCGGTCTCCACTCAAGGACACGTCTCCGGAACAGATATATGTCCTGTATGGCCATCCTACTACCAGATATCATATAATCACAAAATATAACAAAATTACCTGCTCTGTATGCTCCTTCGGCGGCAACGCGCACAGCAGACTATACAGGTGGGCACAAGGCTTTGGTGCTAACGCCCTGATGAATCCAGGTAGTAGGTCATACACCTGCCGACCGCAGTGCTTCAGTTGAGCAGCTGCCCATACCAGTTCTACATGCTCTGGAGTTACACGACCTTCGACTGCCAGGAACTTCAGGATCATATGAGATTGCTTTATCACCTGTTGAGGAACATAATGTTATTAGCTGTTCCCCGTTATTTCACCTGCTGTTTAGCTCCTATTGGTCATAGCGCGATGATATATAGCCTTCCTCGATAATTATACTATGCAATACAAAAAAAAATTTCATTTTAAACCAGTAGTTCCTGAGATTAATACGTTCAAACAAATTAGTATAAAAGTATGCATTGCATTTCTGTTGTGCATGCAGTCACCTGTTGCCTCTCAATAGAGTTGATTTTTTCAAAATTGGTGACTCATCAAATCATTTTACAAGTCAAACTGATTTCAGGTTGATTCACCCACATCATAATAAAATCATTAAAAAACATGTAAGTATTCTAAGCTTCTGAGCCCATGAGAGTTTTAAATTCAGACAGAAGTAAATAATAAAATCTAAATATAATATGGGAAAAAGGTATCCAGAAGGAATATTTCTACTCAGTATATCATCATTAGCTTATAATGTTTCCACTGCTGGGACACAGGCCTCCTCTCTGTGAGAGAGAGTGGTTCATAATCCACCACGCAGGTCCAGTGCAGGTTGGTAGATGTCACATGTCTTCGAATTTTTGGTTCTAGGACAAGCTGGTTTCTTCATGATGTTTTCCTTCACTGTTTTCAGAGCAGTGGTGACGAAATAAATTACACAATGTAATGCACCTGGCTGGGTTCGAACACACGACCTACAACTCTAACAATTAATGAAAAACAACATAATTATGAAGCTATCATACTAACCTCCACATGCAAGTTAGGTCCAAACAGATGTTCAATAATATTATTAACAGTGAGCCAAGTTGCGAGCCGTTGTCCAGCAACTTCCACATCAGTTGCAGACTCTCCGGTACAAAGCTCGTTGTGCGACGCAATGTGCGCGTTTATCTGCGCCACTCCTGCCAGGCGCATCGTCAGTGTACTGCTATTAAAGTACTTGAAAGCCAGTTCTAGTCCATCCCCGTCAAATGTTAGAGGTACGTCCAAAGGCTCCTTTGCTGCTCCCCACATGAAATCTGATGGAAGAACGGGTATTGGTTTAATAATTGATCCCAATAGGTGGATAGGTTAAACCACCTTCCCTTATTCTACTGAATAAAATGGGTTATGTATTTAAGGGTATTCCTTCCTATTAGCCCTTAATTAACTAGTCTGCTGTCAGACTCGTACTGACTAAAATCCACAGTGTTCCTTCAATAGTCCTTTACATTCCAAGGTCACAGTTACCTGATAAAACAGTCCCATGATCCCGGCTAACATCAATAAACATAACATAAATGTAATTTAACTTTTTTTTTATATTCCCCGAAGAGTAAGGTATTTTACCTCATTAACCACATGTCACCAGTTATATTTTTAAAACCCGTGTAATAGTTTGTAAGCGTATTGCCAGCAACAACATACAAATCCAGACCATGTGGTTGATACTAAGAAATTCCTAGTAGAAACCTCAATAAGAATATGTCCAACCTGGGAATCCAACCCAGGACCTTATCAGCAGTCACTCTTGCAACAACTAGACTAATGAGACAGTTGAGACATTAATATTTAATATTAATACATATCACATGGGGTGCTAAGACAGGAAACCTCCACGTGCGCCCGTGGACTGGAGTTCCCTCTCGGATACGTCCGGGGCGAAGACCAGTTTTTCGGGCCGGTGCACCCTGGGATGCGGGTAAAACGGGTCTCTTTGCCCGTATGCGAATAGCCTGTCGGGTGGACGCTCCAACGCGTGTCCCTCTGAATAGCAGAGGGCACAGCGGCGGAGCGGGCTTGCGGACGGTGAGTAATGGGTGAGCTCGCCGTCCGACCAAGGACCAAGCCCGGGTTGGCGTCGCGTCGTGTTTCACGCGTCACCGATGGGGCCCCTTATGGGGCCAAATGCCTGCTGGGGTCGCGGAGTTCTCTTAATCCAGGATACCGTGGCCGCGGAACGTAAAGGGCATCCGAAGGAACACGGGTGGATTTTAGTCAGTAAGAGTCTGACAGTCCCTTCCGCCCCACCCAGGGCGGGAGGACTCATTCGATGATTTTGCCACCCAAAAAAAAAAATACATATCACATTATTTTGGTTATGGCTGTGTTCTATGAGAACCTACACCTGCACATAGATGGACTTGGAGAATGCTACAGACACCAGTTTGGGCCAGTAATTGGTGTGACCAATTACTGGCCCAAATAATTTAGTAAGTTGTACTATCAATATGAAAGAAAAATATAATATTGTGTGTAGACATCATAGTAGGCAGCATTCTGTAGTTTCTGCCTGCCGACATGGAAAAAGGCATGAGTTTATGTGACTTTGTATATTATATTGTTTTTATAAGCTCACAAGCTTCATCTTAGAAAAGAGCTGTAATACAAACACTAATAGGAATTTTATTTAATTACATTTTTTAAGAAGTGCCCAAATAACAGGAACTTTCTAGGAGCTTTCTTTACTATCAGAATAAAACATAATAAATAAGTATTGATTGATAACTCACCAGCCATAGACTTCACAGCGGGCACCCTAAGATCCTTGTCTTCTAAAGTGCACATGTACTTTAGTATCTTGGCCCTCAACGGCATAAACAGTTGGGAGACAGCTCTAAAGTTCAGCCACAACTTAAGGTTCCCGACTGCTGCCACAATGGCATGTGCCATAGACAGTGGCAAAGTGCTCTGTGTGGCATGTTCAAACACAGATGTCATAGCACAGACACCACCCAGCTTGCAGAACAAGCTTACATTCCTCAGCAAGTAAGCAGGAATCTCAGTATCATGTAGGTCACAATATAAACTAAGATTAGATATTTCTTGAGCAGATAGGTCATCTAAGCGGCTGAGGGCCGAGTGCTTGCAAGCCAGGTACAGAGGGAAGTTGAGGAGGAACACTTTGGACACAATGTGCATGAGCTTTTCTTTTTGCTGCATAGACCATAGTTCAGTGTCCTCAGTTGAAGAAGGAGGTGTCTCAGCATTTTTGGGTTCTTCTGCAGTGTCAGTGGCAGCAGGGGCTGGTTCATCTGGTTCGTCTGGAGATTCCTTCTCTTCCTTAGCCTTCTCCTCAGCAGGAGATGTAGTCTCCTCCTCAGGTTTTTGTTTCTCTTGTGCATTGTCAGGTGGGTGTGGTGGTGCGGGTGCGGGGGCGGTTTTAGCTGCTTCTACCAGTTCATCTTTAAGCTGCTTCAGTTGGCATACAGACAAGCACAGTATACTCTGCACTACAAGATAGAATCTTTCAAAATTCTTCACATCCCGGTAGCAACACATACATTGCCTAAAAAGAAGTACAGAAACCATTATACTTTTATATTTACCAACACAATGACTTTGTCTATTGAGATTGAAAGGTTACTTTTTTTGTTTCCACTTTGTCACAATAGAATGACTGTTTACCATAATAAACTACATTTTGTAACAGTAACTGCATGTAATATCCAATTGTATTAACTAGTAACTGCTAAACATGAGTATCAAAGGAGTCTAACAAAGCACAGCAGTAACCTACATTGGCTGTTATATTGTAACAGCTGTAAGAGTCAAAATCTAGTTGTGTTTAGAAGTAGAGTAAATATCTTACCTTTGTGGCCATGAGAGAATATAGTTTAAGACTATCTCCAGCTCAGATTGGCTTATTGTTGGATACTGGGACACATCGTCGGTAAGTCTGGATTCACCTAAAACCACAGTCGGACAATAACATAGCAACTCACAATAACTAAGATTTTATTTAACTACACCAGACGCAAGCGTATTTTCAAACAATTTCGACTAAAGTAGCTATATAGAACGGACAAATGGACTGCTAATTTCGAAACAATGTAACTTACAATTTAATAAAAGCTGTGAAAACTCCGAACAAACATCACACATTCTTAATGTTTTATGTCAAGAATAAGCGAAATATTATTGCAATATAATCGCAAAGGTTATTTCAAGTGAATTATTGATCATTATTGATATTTTTCGTATCAGAAAACGAATACTGCCATAAAATGTCACGGTATCCGTTCCACCATTGTTGACGATTGTTGTCAAAACTACGTTTTGTTGTCAAATCGTTAATAAAAATTAATTTATTTATTTATTCCTTTGCAGAATTTCCTGCTTTATGAAATAATACAAGATGAATTGATTTTTGGGTATACACATGATTAACTAAGACCAGCACGTTCAGTAAGATGAAGTTATTATTAAAAACTAAGGTTTAAAATCGACTAAATGCGGTTTTTTTTGGGGAGCAGGGGTGCGTTTAAGTACGCCGGCGAAATTTTCACCGGATAAAAATTAAACTAGCGAGGGTTCGCTGAACGGAGTCATAGGTTTCTGTCAATGTTAGCTGTCAAATTCAATTGACAGCTCAGTTTATCAAACAAATAACAATTCAATTCAACTTAACAGTCCGAATATTATGGGTACACTACGATAATACGAAAAACTTTATTCCGAAATTCATAAATACGAATTTCAAAATACCGATTTTCATAATTCCGAATGGTTCAAAATTCCTAATATAACAACTCCGATTGATCATTATTCCTATTTTCATAATTCCGAAATTTCAATATTCCTAACATTTATAATTACTATTTTCAAAATACCGAGTTTCAATAGACCGAATATCAAAAATTCCGAATTAATAATTTTCCGAAACATCAAAAACACGAATTCCGATGGTTAAAATTCCGATTATTGAAATTCCGAATAATTAGAATTCCGAAAATTTAAACGCTTATCAGAGAAAAGTATGCTTTTAAAACGCCTTGTCAAAATGCCTCTTAACTTTTCAATAAAATAATTTCTTTTGAATAAGAATACTTTCTTTTCAATGATAATAATTTCTTTTATAATTTTTTTTTGAGTAATTAATATAATTTATTTTTGAGTTACGTATTTTCATTCATAATATTACAAAAAATCCCTGTGAGAAGAACGAAAGCTGTCAGAGTCGGGGTGCCCCAAGACACAATTTGCTCGCTATCGCATCCTGAATTCCTGAGTTATATTACCATTAAGGTGGTTCAACGGAGCCCCGCTTTGCGGGGCTCCTATTTCTGTTAGCTTAACCTAACTCGAACCAAACCTGTTCGAGTCGGGGTGTCCCCAAACCCGAGCTCGCTTCGCTCGCTCTTACATCCTTGATCAATTTGTTGATTACCACCAAGGTAGATCGACGGAGCCCCGCTTAGCGGGGCTCTTTCAGACCCCGCCATCCCCCGAACCTAACCTCTCCGAGTCGGGGTGCCCCCAGTCCCGAGCTCGCTTCGCTCGCTCTTGCATCCTTGGTCAATTTGTTGACTACCACCTACCAAGGTAGATCGACGGAGCCCCGCTTCGCAGGGCTCCTATTTCTGTGAGCAAGGTTCAAAGTAACCTAACACGAAGGGGATGGCGGGGTCTTTCAGACCCCGCCATCCCCTTCGAACCTAACCTGTCCGAGTCGGGGTGACCACAGTCCCGAGCTCGCTTCGCTCGCTCTTGCATCCTTGGTCAATTTGTTGATTACCACCTACCAAGGTAGATCGACGGAGCCCCGCTTCGCGGGGCTCCTATTTCTGTGAGCATAGGATGGCGGGGTCTTTCAGACCCCGCCATCCCCTTCGAACCTAACCTGTCCGTGTCGGGGTGCTCCAAGTCCCGAGCTCGCTTCGCTCGCTCATGGATCCTAAGTTCTCCTAATAACAATAACAATCCTGAAGGCAAACAGTCAAAGTCCAGAGGATACGCCTCACCACGGGTACGGTATACAAAACTACTACCAAGAGTACGGTAGACAAAACTACGTGGAGCCGGTTTTGCAGCAATTCGTTTCTGGCACTGACTTTGTAGAATGAGAAACGAAATTCCGATTTTCAATATTCCGAAAAAATCAGTTTATTCGGAATATTGAAAATCGGAATTTCGTTTTTCGGAATGAGAAGTCATCGAGCATTACATTTTTCGAATATGTGAAAATCGGAAAACTAAGAAATCGGATATACGACTTTCGGTTAAATACATTTCGTGATTCTTAATAATAGATATTGTAATTTTTAGGTATTATGATATTCGGAGTTTTGAAAATCGGAACACCGAAATTCGGAATAAAATATTTCGGAGTATTTGGGTGTTCCCGAATATTATAATGTAATCTCCGTAAAATTAGGATTTAACTTGTGATCTCGATATTATTACACAGTAATAATGAACCGGAACATGAAAAATCAATTTGCCGGTGTAATATGAATTATATCCATGATCCACAAATAATATTCACCGAGACGATGAATTGGGTACTCTCTAAAATAAAAATATTCGTTTTTACGGCGCGAATCGAACACTAACAAGAAAACTCAATGTCAATCTGACAGCAGGATAAAATTTAGCGAGGTAAAAAGGTCGCTAAAATTTATCCTAGTCAGGCGAAAACTTATCCACACTTTTTCACCTCGCGGTGTGCTTGAACGGGGTGTTTGACGTTTAGTCAGTATAAATTTTAACCTGGATAATCGACTTAAACGCACCCCAGCGCGATCAGTGTGACAGTTCTGACACTGACACCTGACACTCGATCGATTTGACATTTTTCAGTAGTTGTTAAACGAGCTATGGGTTGACTGGTTGTTGTTGTTGATTTGATCAATAATAAAATGGTCCAATTACTTTATATTGTCGCCAGCTTACATGTGTTGCTATGTCCATTTACAAAAGTAGAGGAAAGTTTCAACATTCAAGCCACACACGACATTCTATATCATCGGCATAACCTCTCGCAGGTGTCTAGTAAATCTAATTTTGGATTCATAAGTCGCTTCGTATAGACATACATTGATTACTATTTTCTTCCAGTACGATCATAATGAGTTCCCGGGAGTTGTGCCGCGCACATTCGTTGGGCCGCTGGCAATATCAGCTGTTTCGGCGCCAGTGGTGTCTTTTCTACATCTGATTGGAATCAACAAATTTTGGATGCAATATGTAGGTTAGTGGGAAATATTAAATATAGATCAGTAGTAACATTGTGTTTGTTTTTGTTTTATCTTAGAACAGCTTTTACGTCATTTGAGATCTTTATTGCCAATTTCTGTTGTGTAGTACATTATTTATCTTGAGTCTATAATTGTATTTCGATCGTAAAATCTATTTGCAGTGCGTCTGGCGTTGGCGATATCAGTGATAGCAGCATGGAGTCGGTTGAGGAGTGCTCTGACGAAGCAGTTTGGCAGTACATTTGCATGGTGGTACACTCTCATCACTGTTACTCAGTACCACTTCATGTTCTATATGAGCCGGCCATTACCTAATATCATGGTGTTACCCCTTGGTAAGCTTAAATTTTATATTCAGGTTATAATAGTCCCAGACTTTTGAGAAAAGTCTAATTTCCTTGAAACATTCTCAATTTTGACTGAAAAGACATTATGATTGAATAAATAGCTATTTATGTGTTAATATTTAGTGTTCAAACAATAAGATGAGCTTAATTTTAAGAATTCTTATTTGATAACTTACAAGACATGTTTTTAAATATTATTTCTTCTCATATTTCCTTTATCTTACTAAGCAATACTAAATCCTGTTCATTATCTATGAGTTATCATGAATTTATCGTAGCTTTTTAATTACAAAAATACATCCTGGTTAAACTGCTGGAGAATGTCTTTGGAAATTACTCTTGTGTTAGTTTTTTAATGAAACTAAAATATTTCAGCAAATAGAATTTGTGGCGGTCAAAAAAAAAAGTCACTCAAGTTGAATCTCAGCATGAATAGTGAATATTTTGTAAAATGGAATATTATATTCTATTTCTCAAATAACTAAATAAATGTAGAATATCTTTTTGCAATTTATATTTAGGTAATACACCTTTTCATAAAAAAATTTGAAGAAATGATGGTAACAATAACACGGTTAGCACAATGGCTGAGCGATTGGACTGCTGTGTAGTGTGTCGCGGGTTATATTCCCGCACAGAACAAATATTTGTCTAAATGAGGTTTCCATTTCGAGATTATAGCCATGATGAATAAATTAAATAAGCGTCATAATATTGTTTCAGTACTCCTCGCATTTGAAGGCTGGGTGTCTGGCAAACATAAACAGTTCCTCGTGAGTGCTGGTGCTTCCATCATCATATTCAGATCAGAGCTGGCCATGTTATTTGGGCTGTTCCTCATCATAGACTTGTATTTCAAGAAGATTGACTTTACTAAGTATGTTTTTCATGAATATAGACATCTTTTCTGCTATAGCTATACAAATAGAGAAAGACTAGTTGTATCACTGAGACACTCACTGATAATGCGCACGATTGCAGAGCACAGTGCGCAGGAGTAGATATGCTGAGGTGAATGCACCCTCCCCTAGACAGCCCCGCGCTTACGCACCAAAACCGGCACGATACGTCGATGTTCAGTTTCTTGTACCTCTCGGAAGAGCGGCTTCGCGCTTAATAGCAGAATCTGTGAGGCACGTCGAGATTTCAGTGTGTTGAACAAGGCGTGTTTTCTACATTAATTGATGTACTGCGTACTAAGCAACGTAGCGCGGAGAAATGGGTTTAATCGCCTTTGCAGCTAAACAAATATTGTCTAATTAATATTTCTTTTGGACAAGAACACTTGGAAAAACTTGGGGGATGTCTGTGCCCAGATGTGGAACAAAAAAAATATACATATCTGATAAGGGAACAGTGTATAAGACGGGGACGCGGGGTATGATGGGAAATCACACACTTAAGGCAAACTTAACACAATACTAACGTAGCGCAAACGCCATCAGGACGTCATTTGCAAATGACGTCCTGATGGTGCTTGCGCTAAGTTAGTGTCGTGTTAAGTATGCCTAAAGAGTGTATGTCCCCATTATACCTCGCGTCCCCGTCTTATACACTGTTCCCCTACTGTACTGTAACACCATACAAGATGATAAACAAGACACTTTACGGCCATTCTCACAAACACTTAAGCCCTAATAAAAGATATGCTTAAATAAAAGTTTTCCTATAATACTCGTATTTGGGCACCCATTTCAATTTTCGTTTAGTGTCCCAAAACATTCTGTGGCGAGATTAATATAAAATTAATTATTCCAATTGCTTTTCAGTTTATTCAAGATAGTGGTACCAGCAGGAGCAGGGCTTGTGGCTCTGACTGTGACCATAGACTCAATATTCTGGGGCAGACTGCTCTGGCCTGAGGCTGAAGTCTTCTGGTACAATACCGTTCTGAACAAGAGTTCCGATTGGGGTGTATCCTTTTTCATTAAAGATTGTGTTTTATAATGCTGCGCAGTGGCTGAGCGATCGACTGCTAAGCAGTGTGTCGCGGGTTCGATACCCGCACGTATCAAATATTTGTATGATCTACAAGTATTTTATAAGTATTGTACACATGCGTCGCGAAATTAAAAGATTTGTATTCGTCACTGTGAGACGTTAGAAATGGATTGAAGAATCGAAGTAGTAGGCATGTATCTCGGTGGCTCGGTTGGAAAGAACGTCGTAGGTTCAAATCGTGCTCGCGTTTCGAATTTTTCTTTCCATAGAAAATCTTTGATCTACAAGTAGTTGTGTCAAGGCTGAGTGTTTGTGTATGTGAGTTTCTATGTTTGTAAATGCACGATACAGGAAGAAATTCCTAGTATGGGGCAACATTATATAAAAAAACTTAATGCTTTGGCACACTCTGGCGAAATCCGCTTGAAAAGTGTTTGGTTTAATGATTACGCAAGACACGGTAATGGCGCCTTTTTGCTAGTTATTTTGAGACAGTCAATACTTACAATTCAACTTCAGATTCATTTTATTTCGGTTAGAGCTTGACGTTACGCACACGAGTTGACGCGAAAGAGAGAGAGAGCAAAAAAAAATGTACAACAATTGATACATCATAAATTTTTATTGATCAACAGTCTCTATAGCTGCTAGTGAATACACTAAAGTGCCTGAGTATCTACACTTGTGGGATGTGAACTCGGCGATTATTGTGCGGATAGTCGTGTCGTCCAATGGCTTAATTGCTAAGGGCCTCGACCAACATCGATGGAGGCTCTCGTTAGGCAGTGGGATCAAGGGCCTGATTCAGAAAGCAGTTCTTGACACGGCGAGAATTTAAAAGGTTTTCGAGTTAGGTTTCTTTTTTTGGGATCTCTAACTGCCGGTAGCTTGGGTCGTGTTACCGATATAGTAAGCTATTTCTTATATTTTAAATCCCTAAAATATTTAAATAATATTCATTCAGTTAATAAAAAACAACATGGAAACTTGATACAATCAATCACTATTTATTTAAGATCCTTAACAGCACCACAGACATCACCATTCCTCTGGTACTTCTACTCGGCCCTTCCTCGAGGGCTCGGTCCCAGCATGGTCCTCATACCAGTAGGGGTGTACCTCGACCGGCGATTGTTGCAGTACGCTGCGCCGGCCATTACTTATATACTGCTCTACTCTTTCTTGCCACACAAGGAGCTGCGGTTCATTATCTATGTCTTCCCTTTGCTCAATATGGCGTCTGCGGCCGCTTGTTCCTATATGTAAGTATTGTTGCGAGATGCGAATGGGTGAATACATTTAAACCAGTTGATTAACCAGATAATTTTAATTAACTCAAAACACTCTCTCAAAAGACGCTGGATGCAGGTCGCTTCCAACCGGTATATGTGGAGACCTAAAGGGGAGGTCTATGTTCAGCAGTGGACGTCCTATGACTGAGATGATGATGATGACTCTGATATATGGAGATACTCTGTAGCTAAACTTTCAACTTTTTTTTCAGATACGTAAGACGCTTTAAGGCACCTATTTTTGAGTTACTCTTCTGGGGAACAGTTTTTGTTATTCTGGGTAATGTTATCATAACGCTGGCATTTGTCTTGGTGGCCATGAGCAACTACCCAGGCGGAGTCGCGATCACTAGGTATGTATTGTCTGAATATTTAGTAAACTCAAAGTCAAATCATTTATTTCAATTAGGCCATCAAAGAGGCACTTTTGAATGTCGATTATTAAAATTAAAGAAAATGGGATGGGATTGATTCTACACCCATTCGCAAGGGTAGATTTGTATGGAGTACTCGTAGAATGGGCAAGAAACTCCATACTTACTCTTTTTCAAAAATGTTTCTTTTTCACAATATTTTGATCACGAATTTAAAAATAAATGTGAAGGCAATGTACCTAGAAAGTAACCAATAGTATTAAAAAGGAACAATTAAATAAAAAAAAAATATAATAATTAAATGGGTAAAAAGGTACATGGTGTTCACATTTTCACTATTAACTCTAAGGTATGTTTATAATTCGTCTCATGAATACATGTTTACTTATATTGCAAATAGCATAATAATATGTTTTGTTTTATGCGGTTTGTGTACCTCATCTCAGTTTAGACACTTTTTGGCGCAACGGAAGTCAAAAATCTATAATTTGCATAAGCCTCACAAAACCTAAAAATAAATAATTAAAATTATACTGGAAGTACATTTTTGCTTAATCAGATGATTTCTGTTCCAGATTCCACAAATTGTTGAGAAACGAACCATTCGTACACGTACATATCTGTAACTTAGCGGCCCAAACTGGCGTCACAAGATACACGCAAATCAACGACCGCTGGATGTACAGCAAAAACGAATCCTTGCCTTTCGAACTGTTACAAGAATACACCCATCTGCTCGTCGAAGCTAAAAGCAAGTATTCGTCCAATATTAAGGCTTTTGCTCAAACGCACAGCATATTAGATAGCATAGAATCTTTTTCTCAAGTCTCCATGCATTATAAACTAATACCACCTGTGAAAATCAAGACTAAACCAGCACTTTTCATTCTGGAGCGGAATGACTTTCGAGAGTTTCCTCTCGGGCATAATGTTAGGTCATTTGATAGTTCACCTATTTCAGCATATAGAGCACAAAAAAGTGAAGAAACTGTTATTGATATCGTAAATTATGAGGCCATTGATGAAACTGATTCGAAAGAATCTGAGGCCGAAATAGTGGAAGAACTGGCTACTAAAGATGACACAATAACGGAAAATGAAAACGTAATAGATCGTGCTGAACCAACTATAGAGGATAGTTTAGATACTGATATCGAAACACCAATCAATGAAGTTGTTGAAGAAATTAAAGAGCCCGTAGTTGAAGAACCTGTTCCAATAGAAGAAGAAAAGAGTTCGAAACTACAAAAAGCGAAGAAAGCTTTCGATGACTTAAAGATATTGAGACAAGAAAGAAAGAAGAAAGCAATTGAGAAAATTAAATCAGAAACTAGAAAGGAGGTTGTGGCATCAGCTAAAGAGAAACTTAAAGAAATTATGAAACGTCATAAACATATCGCTGATGAGCTTTCTGAAAGTATCATATCAGATATAACTGTGGAATTAGACGAGAAAGATGGCAGAGGAGATATACCGGAAGCGGAAATGTTCCCTGAAGAGCCAGAACAAGCAGATGTTGTAGATGAAACTAAAACTGAAGACAAACAACGAGGCGATGCAGAAGAAATTCAAGAGATTGAAGAGAGAATAGATAAACCTGTTGAAATAAATAATACAAACGAGAATATAGATACTATTGTAGAAGAGGTTATAGTTAGATTAATAGATAGAAAAATTTACGATGATAAGACGAAGCCCGAAGACTTGAAACCTGAAGATAGGCTCATGATACAGAAAATTGTTGAAGAGGTTTTAGCTGAGAAATTGAATTATTCAAATACTGAAACTAAGAAGTGAGTGTATTGAATTGTATTTAAATAAGTATTGGCCCTGTTTTGTTCGAATTTGATCTCGATATAGTTTTGAATAGACACCACAAAGGTAAACTCCATACAATTGGTTACGAGGATACAATTTTTGGCAAGGTTGCAGATAGCACAGTCGACAATTTTCGAAACCCAAAGTTGCATTAGAAGAGATCCTATGTAACATGGAAAGACCCAAGAATATTGTGACCCATTGTATGGAGTACCTAAATAATTTTATGATGGTACCGGGACGTGAACATGACACATAAGAGTTTTAGAGATATCTACAGGCCCGTAATAATAGTCTATCCACACATATCAGGGCAGTGTCCGGGACTTGACGGGTCCGTGACTCGAAACTTCGCCAGCTCTGAATCTCCGTCACCGGCCCGGACACGGATGTGTGTGAACGAGTTCATATAAAATGAACGCGCGAATGTTTTTTTGACCCCCGTCACGGGCACTCGAATGTGGTATATTGACGGCTAGGTATATCGTAGTATAACAAGGAGTGCCAATTACAAGTTATATTTTCGGTGCTACATTAAATTGTGCCTTGAAATCTTCGATCACTAATAAACAACTAGATGCACAGTCCCAGTCCAATAAAATGCTGCGTTTTCGGGTTGCGGGACATATTACCAGAAGTCGCTTGCGACATCTACGGGTTAGGGTGCTCCCACATTTATCGACGCGGAATCGGCTTAACCCGGCTAACGCCATTCGCATCGGCTCGGCTCGGGCGACGCGATCCGATGCGAGTGGCATTAGTAACACCCTTATTACGTTGACTTATAGGTTTTCTTGACCGGCTTAAGCCGATTCCGCGTCGATAAATGTGGGAGCAACCTTACGGGACATTTCGTCAGACTCATTACGTCATTTCGTCGTATAGCGGTTTTTTTTTATACGTTGCCCCACACTAGAACTCCTGTATCGTGGGTGCGTTTACAAACATAAAACTCACATACACAAACGCCCAGACCCGGAACAACGACTTGTAGATCATACAAATATTTGCTCCGTGCGGGAATCGAACCCGCGACACGCAGCGCAGTAATCCAATCGCTCAGCCACTGCGCTAACCGTGCTAGTTATTTCACCATAAATACCTAGCAACATCTACGGGTTGCGGGACTTGTCGCCCAATAAACTTTGAAGAGTAAAGATGAGGCATTTCGTGTTCTTCGTGTTTAAAGTGCTAGATTGGAGACCGCGGACTAGCAAGCGCAGCGTAGGACGTCCACCAACGAGGTGGACAGACGACCTTGTAAAGGTCGCCGGAAGATGCTGGATGCAGGTCGCTTCCAACCGGTATATGTGGAGATCTAAAGGGGAGGCCTATGTTCAGCAGTGGACGTCCTATGGCTGAGATGATGATAACTTCGTGTTCCGCAAAATACGACATCATATTCACCATTAAGTGAGGACGTTTTTAATGCAAATTGTGTATCTAGTTCGTTATTAATGATCAAAGCTTGAAATACTTTTATTGTTAAAGTGGGTGATGAATTGCATTTTGTTTTGGCTTATGTAAGATTGTTTCGCATTTCTTTTTTTTTTCTCACTGTATTTGCCCCAAGTTTTCTAGTCATATAAGTTTTTATTCATATGAAATACATATCGAATCATTTTGTATAGGAACAGTACGAGTACTGAATTATGTGGTCGCCATACGATCGTTTTATTTTATTCAAATGTGCTCTTAGAAAGACAATTTTAAGGAAGATATAATATCATAATAATTATTTATTTTGTAAATATTTACGTCTAGATACATGCGTACTTTCATATTGTGTGAGACCATGAACGAAATGTGTTAAATAAAATACCCATATGATTTTATAAAGAGTTTTTATTTACTCAATTTGACGTAGGTACATAATCAACATTAATACATACCAAGTGTAATGAACATATATCTAATCAGTCTAATAAGACATACAAAGTAAAAAGTTCACTAAAATACACAGGTACCGATGAAGTACACAAGTACATAGAATAGGTTAGGGTTGTAACGGATTTCCGGAACTGCGGAACATAAAGGCTTTGCCAAACAGCAAGTTCGGCGTGGCGCGACGTTAGCGTGGCGTGTCGTGTCGTCCCTCTAAACTCCGGCTCTAGTCTGGCGACTCACATATTTTCATAGTAAGGACGTCAAGGACACGCCACGTTAGCATTTTGCCACGCCAAGCTCGCTGTTTGGCAAAGCCTTAAATTGTGTCCATACTAAATCTAACTTTTAACAAGATCTACACTCCTGACAAAATCCATTTTCTTATTAGCACTCACGCCCTCGCAAAATGATGTTCGACATTCAAAATTTGTCCGTATATCTTTGTCCCTCATGAGGAAATCCGTTACAACTCTACACGTCCGCAAAAACTCACGCGAGTGTACAGCGGGTGCCCGCTGTCAAAAATGTACTTACGGCCCGATCACGACTGGTCTAAGCGGTGCGGCGGGCGGCGCGAAGACATTAATTATGTACTTTGTAAGTACTCGAATTTGCTACTGACAGCGCCTCGTGGCGTGTTTCAAACATTTCTATACATTTTATCTTACCGCTCGCCGCCCCGCAGTAAGTCACTGTTCACAGTGGCAAGGTTGTGAACGGGTCGATAGAAAACTTATCACATGCGCCCGCGCCTGCTTGCTACTTTTAGGGAGCTTCCCCATGCCGCGATTCGACCGATTCCAACTACAAGTGAAAACCATCCTTACCACTACGACATACGACATAAAACAAGCGGTTGTCTACGGGTATATGAAAAACAAAACAAGATCGCCACGACGACGTCAAGCGTCCTAGGGAAGCTCCCTTAGCGGACGCCCTCAAACGTATGTACAATAGATAGCGTAGGCTACAGTATAAACTGCAACCCGTATTCTTACAATACACTAGATATGCCTTTTGCTCACAATTCGTTTAGATACCGGAAGCGTGTACTGCCACAGGCATTTGCACTGTGAAAGACTAGCCTGAGATCTATAAAGGGAACTTAGACTTGGCTCAAGGTAACTACAGTCGCGTTTCATCCGAAAATCAACTTTATTCCTATAAAGTTTATGTGCATATCCTTCAAACGTCTGCAATCAAACGATGAAATGCGACTACAGGTAGGTCGAGCTAAACTTCGTTTTATAGACCTCTGTTTAGCAAAATAAGCGAAAAAAAAACTGTGTTATTTTTCATGTTTCTTTGATGACATCAATTCCACTAATAGCTGTACAAGGATCTTTTGGCGCCTGGTCTAATTAATAACTATATGTCATATTGATTTTTTTTAAATGCTCTAAAAGCAGAAAAAACAACTTTAAATATTTCTTTTAACATATTTTTTTATAATTATATAAAAGCTTGTCGCGTAATTTTTCTACATAGATGAACAAGAATGCAATATGTAAATTGGTCTTGAAATAATTAATTCAGTGAAATAATAAATAATAATTAGTCTCGCGACAAAAATTAATATGATAAAGATTGTAATGTGATAAATTGATGGATTTAATTTAAAGTTTATTAAGCTTCATACAGCATTTAAATAAAACCTTGACTTAATTTTAAAAGGCATTTCAAAAAGTCAAAATTAACAAGCGTTAGGTCTACTTCTCACAAATAACAGCGTCTTTCAGCCAATGCCATTTTAGTACAAAGAGATGTTTGTACAACTCAAAAATTACTTCATATTCAATTATATACTTCCGCGCTCACGTAGTTGTAAACTGCTATTACCCCTGAAACCAAAATGTTAAGAATACTGCACTATCACAATACTCGAAATAAAATATAGATTTAGCGTTCTACGGATTACTTAAAAAAATAAATTTCACAAAAAAAATTATTGTGTAGCAGTATTATACGATTTTCAATACAGTTACAACGTGTAAAAGACACAAAATAAAAACACATACTATCGATACAAGTATGAACTTCAATAATAATACAAATGGTCTAAGGAACATGACCCACATGAATTCAGAAAATTAATCAAGACAACTCAGTGTTAAAAAAAATCATTTAGAACATGCGGGTGTCCGCTAAAACATGTACGAGTGCACAGGTTGCACCCCCTTTATGTTATAGCGGACATCCTTAAACTTAGCTCAAGCTAAGTACAGTCACGTTTCATCCGAAAGTCAAACTTTACATGATCATATAAAGTTTCTGTGCACATCCTTCAAACGTCTGCCATAAAACGATGAAAAGTGCTCCTGCACTTAGTTCAAGCTATCTCAATGTATAAATATCAGACTTTTCCTCCTTCATGTTTTTTTTTAATCTATTTGTCTAAACACACTATGCCGAAGTTACGCGACCGAAGTTCGGCACAATTACGCCTGCAATGCTATTTGAATTACTGACGACACCTTATGCCGAAATTACGTCGCATCATAGCGTACAGCGTAACTTCGGTCGGGCGTAAGTTCAGCGGAAACTTATTCTGTGACCACACATTATACGCGACCGAAGTTCGGTATGATTACCGACGAAGATCCGGGGGCGGGGAGCAGCAGGGAGCCGCCCGCGCCGAATTTCTGCCGCGTAAGTTCGGCACTTATGGTGTGTCATATCAGCCAAATACGTCGGAACGTGAAATCATCCGCCGAACTTCGGTCGCGTAACTTCGGCATAGTGTGTTTAGACACTAAGTTGTCAAGATATAATTGCTGAATTTATAGTAGGGTACAACATCATGTTAAAGACACAAAAAATAAACACATGCTATTGATTCAAGTCACTAGTTATTATTATAATAAGAGGAATCACGTTCACTTACGATTACGATTAAAAATTACTTCTAACATAATATATGTGATACATGTATATTAGTCGTTGGGAATGATAAAAGTAAAAACAGCATAAAAAATATTGTTCTTGAAATATGATCAGAAACTAATATATGAATTTTTGCTTATTTCTAATTATGTACGGTTTTAAAATATACCTAAAGCACAGATCGCAGTAACGCCGATTTGTCGATTTCATGCTCAATAAACTATGAAAAACGCAATACAAGCCATTCAAGTATGTATCAATTTTACATACATTCAATAATTAAAACCCAAAATTATAGAGCGAGCTTAGAGGTCTTAGCTAGACCTTAACTCAGTCGCGCTTATCCGAAAATAAACCTTTCTAGCATACAATTAATATTCGTATTCGCATGATAAGCTTCACAGTCGTCTTTAGGTACATGTAGGTTAAGTTTACTAATATTTTTTTTTTCAGATGAAGCGTTACTCGGCTAAAAATGAGCTAAGACTAGGTTTTGTCTAAAGGTATGGGCCTAAGTTCTATAAAAAAATCGTTATTTTTCTTACTACGCTGCTTTTAACCGCAGAGCGTATTTAATGTAGTTGATTTACTCAAAGAACTAAATGATAAGCTGTTCCCATTAGTTTTACATGTCAGAACGAACGTGATAAAAGATCGAAAATGCAATTCCTAAACAACGATTACATTGATTGTATATCACAAATATTTAACCAGCATCAATTTCTTAAACATCTAGAAGCATCTTCCAGTCGAATCTCCCTGAGCTGGAGTTGATGGAGGGGGGACAAGGGGGGCAGACGACCTCCCAGGGGTTGTCCCGGAGTGCTCCGAGGGCGCAGTATGGCACGCGGAGGAGATTGTTGTGTAACTGGTACGGAGGGTAGTCTGTCTTGTTCTCACCGAGGCGCTTGAGAGCGACCGTCATCATGTCTAAAGTGGCTGCGTGCCCCACGAATATGATGTTGCCTCCTGCAGACGAAATAACGATCAATTGACGATTGAGGTTGGTTGGTGCAACGGTTATGGCTGAGGGAGTTTTCTTTTTATTAAAAAAAAAAAAGTTGCTCCACACTAGGAATTCTTCCTGTATCGTTTACAAACTTTGATACTGTATATTCGCAAATACCCAGACCCAGAACAACTACCTGCAGGTTATTAAAATATTTGTGCCATGCGGGAATCGAACTCGCGACACGCTGCGCAGGAGTCGATCACTCAAACCGTGCCGTCAAAATGTTAAAAATGAGCGTGCTGTGGTAAAGTGAGAGTGACATGGTATCAACTCTGTCTTTAGATGGGTGAGTAAGTATACAGGATGAACTTTTCAACTGAGCGTGGATGGCTATATACGAAACTATGAGGAATATCGAAAAACGTTGAAAGGAATCTCGAGGCCGATTTTGACGAAAACTAAAACTGTATCATTGGACTTTTCAAAAATAATAATCTTGGCCAGAAATCACACATTTTGGAAAAAAAATCACACCCAAATTAATTTAATAATTTGGACGGCACGGTTCGCGGAGTGGCTGAGAGATCGACTGGTTTGCCCGGCGTCGTGGTTTCGATTCCCGTACGGAACAAAAATTGGTTTGTTCAGGGTCTAGCTGTTTATGATTTTAAATGTAAACGCACCCACGGCCACGATACACGAGATATTCTTAATGCAAAATGAAATTTTTATAAGCAAAAATTTAAGATGTACTACTTACCGTCCTGTTCAGTCTCCTTGACAGTCGAGTGGAAGACTTTCTCCCCTCGGTCGTAATAGTCCTGTAAGGTCTCAGGCGAGTGGATGTCAAGGTCAATGTACGGCTTGTAGCTGTTAACAAAACATCAGCAGTGTTAAAACATTCACTCTTTTAATATTAAAGATATCTGAAATATTATGAGAGAATTTCGGTTCTAATAACAGCCTATCAGGTCAATCCTCAAGGTCGAGGTCAAACACCGCTTGCTTAGGTCAATTCATAGATAGGTGATCTTCCGAATTTCCTCCGTGTCGCGGAGAGTACGTACAGCTGTTGACCCTGGCTGTATTTATAAACCTTAAAGTTTTTATAAGTCATTAATGGCCTAAAAGTCTGGCAACCAACCTTGCCCAGAACAAGCTGGGTTCCTAGCATACTATTTCCAAACCACTGCAACTTCTGAAAGACATAATCAATAGAAACAACCACCAGAAAAGCGCCAGGGTAATAAAGCACAACGATATCCTGGTGAAAACAAACTGGATTGTCCACAACTAGAAGTCATGGAGCCTTTGCCCAGCAGCGGGACCCACCTCTGTAGGAAAAGTCCAGAGTCCCATCACTGATATTATACGAGTTCGCGGTACTGTACAAACGAGTAACCGTGACCTTGGAACGTAAATTGCAATTGAAGGAACACAATTGATTTTAGCATCGGATCGCGTCGTTCGAGCCGAGCCGATGCGAATGGCATTAGTAACACCCTTATTACGTTGACATAAAGGTTTTCTTGACCGGCTTAAGCCGATTCCGCGTCGATAAATGTGGGAGCACCCTAAGTCGGACAGCCCTTTTTTGCTCCACCCAGGTAGGGTGGACACATTTAATGGTTTTATACGGATTATGCATGTAGACAAGAAACTTACTCCAGATCGACGTTTAATCCATGTTTGTAGAGTTCCAGAGGTGTCATGAAAGGAGCCATCCCCTTCGACACATGCCACATCTTGTACTCAAACAGACCAGGTTCTACTCTAATCTTCACTGAAGGATCTGCCTGCAGACCTGTAATTGATAAAACAGTATTTAGTTTAGGGCACAGAGTATATGTACAGGCGGTTTTATTTTAAAACTAGCTTCTGCCCGCGACTTCGTACGCGGATCCTGTTGCTTATGCCAGCGACAACGGAGTCGTCAAAGTCGAAGATCTGAAACGTCTGATGTCGAATTCTAAGAGCCCCGGGACGGGAAAACAACGGGAGGCGCGAGACGATTCGAAACGTTCCAGATCTTATTTTTGTAAGACTAAAGAACTTTTGCTAAGACGTCATTCCTGTATTTGTTATGGTGTCGCAGGGCCTTGGAGTACCACAACAGGTGTTCCAGACCTTCAATTTCCAAAAGTCAAAAGAGAATGCTCATCAGGCTGAACAACTCTTACTAAGACGTCATTCCTGTATATGTTATAGTGTAGCTGGGCTCTTGGAGTTCCACATCTGGTGTTCCAGATCTTCAATTTGTATACGTCAACAGAAAGTGCTCATCAGGTTGACCAACTCTTGCTAAGACGTCATTCCTGTATATGTTATAGTGTAGCTGGGCTCTTGGAGTTCCACATCAGGTGTTCCAGATCTTCAATTTGTATACGTCAACAGAAAGTGCTCATCAGGTTGACCAACTCTTGCTAAGACGTCATTCCTGTATATGTTATAGTGTAGCTGGGCTCTTGGAGTTCCACATCAGGTGTTCCAGATCTTCAATTGGTATACGTCAACAGAAAGTGCTCATCAGCTTGACCAACTCTTGCTAAGACGTCATTCCTGTATATGTTATAGTGTAGCTGGGCTCTTGGAGTTCCACATCAGGTGTTCCAGATCTTCAATTTGTATACTTCAACAAAAAGTGATCATCAGGTTGACCAACTCTTGCTAAGACGTCATTCCTGTATATGTTATAGTGTAGCTGGGCTCTTGGAGTTCCACATCAGGTGTTCCATATCTTCAATTTGTATACGTCAACAGAAAGTGCTCATCAGCTTGACCAACTCTTGCTAAGACGTCATTCCTGTATATGTTATAGTGTAGCTGGGCTCTTGGAGTTCCACATCAGGTGTTCCAGATCTTCAATATTTATACATCAACAGAGAGTTGTCATCAGACTGAACAACTGTTGCTAAGAAGTCATTCCTTTATATTATATCTTATAGTGTAGCTGGGCTCTTGGAGTTCCACATCAGGTGTTCCAGATCTTCAATTTGTATACGTCAACAGAAAGTGCTCATCAGCTTGACCAACTCTTGCTAAGACGTCATTTCTGTATATGTTATAGTGTAGCTGGGCTCTTGGAGTTCCACACCAGGTGTTCCAGATCTTCAATTTGTATACGTCAACAGAAAGTGCTCATCAGCTTGACCAACTCTTGCTAAGACGTCATTCCTGTCCAGATCTTCAATTTGTATACGTCAACAGAAAGTGCTCATCAGGTTGACCAACTCTTGCTAAGACGTCATTCCTGTAAATGTTATAGTGTAGCTGGGCTCTTGGAGTTCCACATCAGGTGTTCTAGATCTTCAATTTGTATACGTCAACAGAAAGTGCTATTCAGGTTGACCAACTCTTTCTAAGACGTCATTCCTGTATATGTTATAGTGTAGCTGGGCTCTTGGATTTCCACATCAGGTGTTCCAGATCTTCAATTTTTATACGTCAACAGAAAGTGCTCATCAGGTTGACCAACTCTTGCTAAGACGTAATTCCTGTATATGTTATAGTGCAGCTGGGCTCTTGGAGTTCCACATCAGTTGTTCCAGATCTTCAATTTGTATACGTCAACAGAAAGTGCTCATCAGGTTGATCAACTCTTGCTAAGACGTCATTCCTGTATATGTTATAGTGTAGCTGGGGTCTTGGAGTTCCACATCAGGTGTTCCAGATCTTCAATTTGTATACGTCAACAGAAAGTGCTCATCAAGTTGACCAACTCTTGCTAAGTCGTCATTGCTGTATATGTTATAGTGAGCTTCTGCACGCGGCTCCGCCCGCGTGAATGTCGAAAATTATCCCAAGGGAACATATTCCCGGGATAAAAAGTATCCTATGTGTTATTCCAGACTATAATCTACCTCTGTGCCAAATTTCATCAAAATCCGTTCAGTAGTTTTTGCGTGAAAGAGTAACAAACATACATCCATCCTCACAAACTTTCGCATTTATAATATTAGTAGGATCTTATAGTGGAGCTGGGCTCTTGGAGTTCCACATCAGGTGTTCCAGATCTTCAATTTGTATACGTCAACAGAAAGTGCTCATCAGCTTGACCAACTCTTGCTAAGACGTCATTTCTGTATATGTTATAGTGTAGCTGGGCTCTTGGAGTTCCACATCAGGTGTTCCAGATCTTCAATTTGTATACGTCAACAGAAAGTGCTCATCAGCTTGACCAACTCTTGCTAAGACGTCATTCCTGTCCAGATCTTCAATTTGTATACGTCAACAGAAAGTGCTCATCAGGTTGACCAACTCTTGCTAAGACGTCATTCCTGTATATGTTATAGTGTAGCTGGGCTCTTGGAGTTCCACATCAGGTGTTCTAGATCTTCAATTTGTATACGTCAACAGAAAGTGCTATTCAGGTTGACCAACTCTTTCTAAGACGTCATTCCTGTATATGTTATAGTGTAGCTGGGCTCTTGGACTTCCACATCAGGTGTTCCAGATCTTCAATTTTTATACGTCAACAGAAAGTGCTCATCAGGTTGACCAACTCTTGCTAAGACGTAATTCCTGTATATGTTATAGTGCAGCTGGGCTCTTGGAGTTCCACATCAGTTGTTCCAGATCTTCAATTTGTATACGTCAACAGAAAGTGCTCATCAGGTTGACCAACTCTTGCTAAGACGTCATTCCTGTATATGTTATAGTGTAGCTGGGGTCTTGGAGTTCCACATCAGGTGTTCCAGATCTTCAATTTGTATACGTCAACAGAAAGTGCTCATCAAGTTGACCAACTCTTGCTAAGTCGTCATTGCTGTATATGTTATAGTGAGCTTCTGCCCGCGGCTCCGCCCGCGTGAATGTCGAAAATTATCCCAAGGGAACATATTCCCGGGATAAAAAGTATCCTATGTGTTATTCCAGACTATAATCTACCTCTGTGCCAAATTTCATCAAAATCCGTTCAGTAGTTTTTGCGTGAAAGAGTAACAAACATACATCCATCCTCACAAACTTTCGCATTTTTAATATTAGTAGGATTTATTTATGCATTCTGTTTTAAAGAGCAGTGGTATCGACCTCGACTTACGAGTTGTAGGTCGTGGTTTCGAACCCAGCCAGGCGCATTAGTTTGTGTAATTTAATTCATCACCACTGCTCTTAAAACGGTGAAGGAAAACATCGTGAGGTAACCGGCATGTCTTAGAACTAAAAAATCGGAGACATGTGATTTCCACCAATAATGATACTGTTTTGATACTGGTCTAAGTTTGTTTTGTACCATTAAAACCAGAAATAGTTTTAAGGTCGCGTTTCCATTACTTAAGTTACTTATATACAAGTTGCAATTAGTGTTCAACTTAAGGGGAACCAGCCCGCGAAATTCAAAATTTCTTGCGTTTTTTGCAATTTGCAAGCCAGTGCTAGGTTATATGTTGATTAAAATATTATTCGCGGATGTAAGACGTATGTAGTTACAGAATTATTATCATCAAAATCACCAATACAACCCTCCAAGTTCATAAAGGCGTAGGAACAAAAAAATAACATAAAAAGTCATTCCTAGAGCTTTATATAAAACAGCGTTCAATAAAACAAATCGGAAACTCCTGCTAAAGCAATTAATTATATCATAACAATAATATTATATTGATAAAAATATGAGTATTGATTGATAAAAGTTGTGACAATATTTGGACTAAATTTTACTGATAATAATTTGAAGTTGTTTATAAACAAGAGGTGCACTTTGGAACTAATGAAATAGATACATTTGATTTGATAGACTAATGGCGGCTTGATAAAGTATAGGCGAGAGGCTCCTGTCTGAATAAACTTTAATTTACTTTTAAAATAGTTCGACTATAGATATTTAAATTTCGTACATAAGAGACATAAACAGTGCAGTTGAATTTTCAACTTTAGGCACTGAGCCCAGGGGCGGACCGAGAGTTTGTGCTTTGTAGGGCCCTGTGCTAATACTTCTTGGGGGCCCTGCCTATACTTTTACTTAATTAAATAATGCTATTTTAGAACTTGATTTTATTAGTTAAACCAGCGTTTCGGACCTCGGGTTCCGCACCAAGTTCGGATCACAGAATTTTTAAAAGATGTCGTCAGCAGCATAGTCGCTGTCTTCTTAATTCAAGCTGGAACTTTAATTGAAGCTGGAGAACCGCCACATCATTCTCACTCGTCGACGTCATTCTGTTGGTATTTATTTTTTATTAAATACCATTCCTTCTTTTCCATTTTGTCATGTACACAATTTCAGCCATCATCATACGCGTATAGCCGTTGAATATAGGCCTCCCCTACAGATATCCAATGGGGCGGGTTGGATCTTGCGGCTTGCATCCAGCTGCAATTTAGCCATAGTCTTATTTATTTCCTCATAAAGAAATTACCTAAAATGCCTCACTGTGCTTTTGTGCTCAGTAAATAATAGATCTTCTTTTTTATGATATAACGAGCTGGCCCGCCCCTACTTTACGACTATTATCGAACCCAAAAATAAAGTTACGAAAAACAAACTTCGATTTTTTTTCTTTTAATTTTAACCATATTTTTTTTATTAAAAATATCACTTATTGTTTTAGTGGGAGCTGGGGGCCCCTTGTATCCACAGAGCCCTGGGCTACAGCCCACATAGCCCATAGGTAGATCCGCCTCTGGCTGAGCCAAGTGCCGTATATTCAACAGCACACTTATTTTCTCGGCACTGGTTTTCCTTAGTCGATATGGATCACTAACAAATAACTTTAAAAAGCCAATTCGAACCTTAACTCACTGAAATAAAAGCCAAATTCCTTACCTTCAAGGAAAGCATGCGCAGTTTCCACGCACCGTAGAGCCGCTGACGCGTACACATGCTTTACGTTAACTCCGGCCAATCGTAGGCCTTCGCCGACCAGCTGGGCTTGTAGACGACCCACTCGAGTCAGAGGAGTGTCTTTTACATACGAGTCTTTGCCTCCGGTCCTGGAATTAACGGAACAATTTTATGTAATCTTGAATAAGCTGACACGTTTCGATTGCCGGCACGGGACAAATATTTGCAGGTTTGTTTAGCTACTTGTGTACGTAACGCACCCACGAAACAGGAAATAACCCTAGTTTGGGGCAAAGTATAAAAAAGAGGCTTTACAGTTCTTATAGCTCTCGCTTATCCAATCACACAGGCAGGTGGACGGCCAGTAATGGGTGATGCTTTCCGATCATGGACCATGACCGGGTCGACGGCGCGCCATCTTTCATGCGCGCCGCTAAAGGGCCAACGTCTGCCGGGGTCGCGGGACTGTCTTACCAGGTAACCGTGACACTGGAACGTAAAGGGCTTCTGAAGGACACCGTGGATTTTAATCAGTACCAGTCTGACAGTGCCCCCCGTCCCGCCCTGGGCGGGAACCCAGGGCGGGACGGGGGGCACTGCCAGCCTCGTCGTACTCGAACGAGTTTTTTAAAATCGCTTATCGAATAAAAATAGAATTATCTGCTTAAGCTAACCACGCATGACCACAACCTCAATTATTTACTTGAATGATTTTCTTTATGCTTTTATTACAAGGAGATAAAGTTTTTTCGGGCAGGTTCAAGCCGATTCGTAATCAATGAGTGTTCTCAAACCTCAAAAAAAAAAACGGAAAAACAGTTCAATAGTTAATCAGTGTTTGATATCATAAACTCATAAAAGAGTTATCGCATTCATAATTCCTGACATGCATTTTGTAAAATCGTGGCTTAAGATTTAATTATTACGACTTGGATTACGATAACACGACTCGTGACTCACGAGACATGAGGCAGAAACCTGAGTCTACTTGCATGCGGACGGCCAGAAATGGGTGACTCGCCGTCCGATCATGGGTGGGTCGAAGATGTGTAAATTAGTGATTGATGAATTTGTGATTATTTATACTGAACCGATGTTGATAAAACTGCTTTTAAATAAAAAAGGCGTTCAAATCGATTCACCCGTTTAAAAACTACTGAGCCACAGAAAGACATACACCACACTGTCGTACGTCGTTCGGGAGTTAAGAACTGGTAAGGGGCAACGATATAAAAAAAAAACTTTCTACGTGTGATAAACATCATAATCAAGAAAAAATCTGCTGTCTCATACAAATTCAACACCTACTCGACCCTTATATATGATCACATCTAATACACGCGGCTGATAGCGAAGATGGCAACTCATGATGACAACTCATGATGACAATAACTGCATTATTTTATCAAAATCACGACTATGAATCAATCATTTACAATCTCCCACGATACAACCAGCTGAAATATTGAAGTAAACATACTAATCACACGTGTGTCAAGCAGTCAAGTTTATTTTTTTTATTTTTTACTAGCTGTTGCACGCGACGTCGTCTGCGTTAATGCGTTGAAGAAATAAAGGTTCACTTCTCGTTCCCCGTAGCGTGATAATTATGTAGCCTTTATGTTGACTTCTTAATAATATTCGTGCCTTTGAAGTAAATCCATGCATGCAGTACTTTTTGAGTTTATCCCGGACATACATACAGACAAACAGCCAAAAATTCTAAAAACTAAAACAAAGAATTCTTCGCATAACATGAAATAACTTAGAAACAGAGAGAAAAAATCTTAGAATTGTAAGAATTACGTAGAAAAAATAAATTTTGATCATTTGCCATTTTGCGAATTAGGCTTTTAGAGAATTGGCCATTTTGAGAACTTGTCCTTTTGCGACTAGGTTGCCATTTTGCGAATTAGGCTTTTTGCGCCTAAACCGAACTTACCACGATCAAAAAAGTCTCTCCTCGCCGTAGGACTGTCTAAGCAGGATACTGAAGCCCTGGAACGCAAAGGGCAGCCGAACGAACAGGGTGGATTTGAGTCAGTAATAGTCCAGTAAAGACAAAGTGTCTCAACGTTGAGGACCGAAATAGTTTCTCTTCAAAAAATTTTAAACTTTACGAGTATGCAGAGGGTAGCACTAAGCCGTCAATACAGGTTACAGGTACTCTACGGTGCCGTTGCCGGGATTAGACCGCTAGTAATTGTTATCTAAGAATAATATTTTTTCTTTTTAAATACGTACCTCTCTCCCAACTTCAAAGGCAGATTCAGGTCCTTCCTGGTGTACGTGCCGTTTTCGTCGAAGCAGTACGGGGCCCACTGTCCATACGTCAGATCTACCCTCTCGCCGTGACGCAACGCGAAAATCCAGCGACGATGCTTGTCGTCTGCCGATTTGGGCTACAAACAAAAAAATACACATTTAAAGTAAAATTATAAAGAGCAATTTCTTTATTCTTTCATAGACAGATAAATTATCAGCGTGTAAAATCGTTTCCGTATGTGAGTTTAAATGTTTGTAACGATTCAAGAGAAATACCTAGTGTGAGATAACGTTTCAAAACAAAATGTCAACTATATATTTTTATCACGGTTCATGAGATATATCCTGTTAACAGACGGACAGACAGACGGACGGACTGCGCAGTCTTAGTAATAGGGTCCCGTTTTATCCTTTGGTTACAATGGGAATCTGTAGCTGTATTTTTTTCCAAACAACTTTCGCTCAATCTTTTTCTTAAGAGCGCGTATTCTGAAAGTTGGCAACGTCGCAAATACTTAGTTGTCAAATATTAACAAATCCAAGTCCACTTGTGATTTAAGGAGCGTAGGAGTGGTAGGAACGAACGAAGGGGGGGCCGGAAGATAAGAACTGGCACAGGCAAACAAAATTATACTTCCGCATTTATAATATTAGATCAGATTAAGTTTGTATTTTAGCCAAACTTTCAAGTAGGCAATTCGCCAAATAGTATTTTTACGTTATACGAAGTTAGTACAAAATACAGAGTTCTGGGAGTTTCGACGATACAAGAGCAACTTTCTCGAAGCAAACGAATTTGTGTGGTATACCGTATACATCATCATCAGTCTATAAATGTTCCCACTATTGGAACACAGGCCTCCTCTCTGTGATAGGGAGTGGGCCATAATCCACCACGCTGGCCCAGTGCGGGTTGGTATACATCGTATACATCATGCGTACATTGATAGGCAAATCATGTATACGATGCACTTGAAACGCAATGCACTTCACCTATATCAAAAACGCCCTCGATTGTAAATATGACCAAATAAAACACTATCAACAATCACTACATACTCACGCCGTGCTATCAGGTCATCACCAACACACTTATCGATCACCTGCGCTCATGACAGGTGTCACTGACATTTTGTGATGATTTTACATGATGCATTAAAAAATTGTCAAAAACGCCTTCTTTGGCGTTCACGATGCACTTTAAGGAGTCTGCCCACTACACCGTATCATACCATGACTGTGCTATGAACGTATCAAGCACGGAAGGCAATACGATACGGCTTGCTTTGCCCACTGAAACGAATCGACGGCGTTTAATGCCCGTATGGTGTCCGTATGCAACCCTTATGTTCCCCACCCGTAGTTTGTATGACTTATAAGCCGTTTCATTATCACATGTGTATCGGTAATGCCTGGACGTTTGGGGAGTGCTATCAAGTTTTAAAATAATAAAATAGGTATGGCTATTAAAAGATTAACTGTTAGACACCTGGCAATGATTGCCATAATATTGGATGAGGAAGAAGAACAGAACCAAAAAACCACTCGACGCTACTGGATTCACGATACTTTAAAAGAACGAAAAACTGAAGGAGAATATTGGACGTTGTACAGGCACTTAGTTGAGGATGAGGAAAAGTTTTCACCATCACCGTTTTGCTGCCTGCGCGCATCGGTTTGGCAACGTCACGTGCCATGCGCGGAGCGTATCGGCACCGGCAAAATATTCTCGCCGACAAATTATTAACGCTCCGTGCATGGCACGTGACGGTACGGGTCGGTGACGGAACGGCCCAGTGGACGTAGTGTCATGCTTTTCTAAACAAAGAATATTTTTTTGCCCGACACGTTTCTATTACGGTCATGGTATGATACGGTACACCGTATCATACCATGACCATAATAGGAACCTGACCGAAATAGGAGGAGTCTGCCCACTACAGTGGGCAGACTCCTTGAAGCGTGAATTTTACGTACTAAAAACGACCTTCATTTTAAAAATAACGAAATAAAACACTATCACCAATCACTACATACTCACGCTGTGCTATCAGGTCATCACCAACACACTAATCGATCACCTGCGCTCTTGACTGGTGACACAGACATGTCTAAACATTTTGTGATGATTTTGCATGATGCATCAAAACATTATCATTAACGCATTCTTTGGTGTTCCGTGTTAATATTGATAAAACGGGTACTTGAAAAGGTGGTGTGGTGTAAGGCTCTATTCACACGTATCGACACGCGTCATTGTCTTTCCGACGGTATGTCACAGCCACTTTATTCCGAAATTATTAGGTCAACAGTTGAAACTTGTCAGGAAGATGTATTTTGTGAACCACTTTCATAAACAAAAAAAATGGGAACATGATAAAAAAAAAACAATTCAACCCTGTATGGTACGTGCGGAGTGTTTTTAGAATTAGGTCTTTTAAAATTACATTGAGGTTCCTAAAACCATTTGTTGTGCACACTTCCAAAGGAGTAAAATGTATGAACGAAAATTGGTTTGAACTACGAGCAATTACTTACAGTCAGCAGATTTTGAGATAGGTATAGCACATTTAAAAAAATCCCAAATGTTACTTTGTCATTTACATCTTTTTACTACAATGTTGGCCAAGGTTCGGCCAAAGAAACCAGGACCGCCCGAAAGCCCGTTAGGTAGACGATATTGTCAAGATCGCGGGGAAAATCTTGACCCAATTTTTCTTTCAATTCTTTTTTAACTTATATTCATCTCAAGATAATTTTATTGATTGGGAATGAAAATATCAGGACAACAGAATAAGTGGTTCTACACTACAAAGACATGTTCCAAATAATAATACCATCTCCTAACCGTGTATAAAAAAAAAACTTTATTTTAAAAAGGTCATGTCTATTACGTTTATCAGAACATCGAGAAGAACTCTTACAACACACGGTACAATGAACTGGACCGAACCGTTGAACTTTCAATATCATAATAATTACTGACAGCGCGCCGGTTACTTCATACAAAAAATGTTGTATCAATCGTATTTGAATCAATTAATATAGCCTATCACATCACAGCTAGATATAGTGATCTCTGAATTTATTTGAAAATTGGATTGAAATTTCAGATTTTTAGGGTTCCGTAGCCAAGTGGCAAAAACGGAACCCTTATAGATTCGTCATGTCTGTCTGTCTGTATGTCTGTCTGTCTGTCCGTCCGTATGTCACAGCCACTTTTTGTCGAAAGTATAAGAGCTATCCTGTTGAAATTTGGTAGGTAGATGTATTATGTGAACCGCATTAGGATTTTCAAACAAAAATAAAAACAAAAACAAAATTTGGGGGTGCCCCCCATACTTAGAAATGAAACTCAATTTTTTTTTTCACCATCTATGGATAGGTCTTTAAAAATCATATTGAGGTTACTAATATATTTTTTTTCTAAACTGAACAGTTTGCACGAGAGACACTTCCAAAGTGGTAAAATGTGTGTCCCCACCCCTGTAACTTCGAAAATAAGAGAATGATAAAACTAAAAAAAATATATAATGTAGAGACCTCAACAAAAACTTCCAACGAAAATTGGTTTGGATAAGATACAGTTAACAGTTTTTGAGATATAGTACATTTTCAAAAACCGCAAATATAACTTTGCCATTCATACAAACACTATGAAAAACAAAGTTATTTTTATTGTTTATGTAAATTACTTACTAATCTCAATATAATGATATCCCTATTCCCTAATCTATACTTGCTACTACGGAATCCTTCATGGGCGAGTCCAACTCGCACTTGGCCGGTTTTTTTTTTATGATTCTTCTGTACGTTTCTTTTGTCACTGTACTCCTAAACACCTTGGACCGATTATGTTAAAAAAAAATGTTGTGCGTTGGAATAGATTGAATAATAGATTTAAAATTAACACCGAACTGCAGTTCTAGATAAAAAAAACAGTCCAGAAAAAAAAATGTAGTTAGGTAGGTAAAATTTATTTTTTTATTCTGATTGAGAGATTTAAATGGGGGTGCATTTGAATCCCTCAATCAGAATAAAAAAATAAATTATAAAAAAATAATAACAACCTGCAGTCGGGGCGCCCACGTGTGGCTGTTAGTGTAATGTTTGTGTTTACCCATGAAATAGAAGAAATTTCTAATGAGGGGTGGGGTAACTTTTTTCGTGTTAACTTATAACAAAGCGGTCCTTACAATTACAAAGAGGTTCTCCCTAAATACTAAGCTTTGCTATTTTATATCCTTGTGATAATTAACACCGATTTAATGAGAGACGAGATAATATTACCGCCAGAGACAGATTTTCTTTTAGACAAATATCACCAGGAATTAAGGTAGCAACTCTATCAACCGGTATGATACCCAGTTACATAGATAGATATACGAGTACATATAGTAAGTAGTGCAAAAGCAAGTAGAGTCTAAACAAAGAACTGACTGATAATTTACTTTTTTGCTAACAACTCGCCGAAACGTGTCTTGATTCGCGCCGGTGTCAAGGCCATTTTTTTCCACATTTTCGCTGTGGTGAACTCACTCAAGCAAACACGAAGGAAATGTGCGCTAACATTTGAAAAATGTTGTTACTCGTTATTTGTGCGAGCACACTGTTAGACTTAGTTCAATGAAAATGTTGCGCCACAGCTTTGTCGGTGGACAAAGAGGCTAGTACGCGCACTGCTGAAGTGCGCGAACAAATATTCCGGACACTATTTCGGTGGTATCATAATATAAGAATACGTAATAACATTTGATTGGAACCATGTTTGTATCTACCGTATCGTAGACTAACTTTAGCCGGATTTTTGCCATAATGACCGGAATTTATTACATGAAAACGTTCGAAATACATCTAGTATCCTATCAAACGTCGGTCTGAGCATATAGTTAAGGTGGCTTATTGCCAGTTGGGCTCCAATCTACGCGGGCCCCCACTAGCGGTGGGTGGGATTGAAGGCCCCGCAAGCTAGGTCCAAACTCTTGCGATCGAAATTTAAACTTCGGTCGCGGTTTTGTAGACGGAAGTAGAGACATAATGCCAGAATGTAGAAAGATTACTATCGTCCTTTACATGGCAATGTTTAGAAGAAAATGTTTCTATTCTTCGGTAGTGTATGCGTCGTGTCGTACTTGGGCAAAAAAATATCGAATTGCTTAGAAATAACTTTGTCTTTTCTTGATAGGATAGATATAGAATACGCATGCTGATGGTTTGATCATACAATTAGAGAACGTTGAAATAAAAACGTCGAATAACGCTTGAAACTGACTAGGCCATCCCTTAAACTAGTTTTAAAAATTGAAAAGCAGCGACAAGACAGTATTGTTAGGAGCCCCCCGGGCCCTTCCACCCTAGTCCGACCCTGTAGAATAACGTAGCTTTACATTAGTGAAAGAATTTGATGAATTGTATGGGTAATTTAAGAGTATAATCTACATGCCGTGTAGATAAGCTATTAAGAAAACAAATAGAATGATATAATTAGAAAAAAAAAAGAAAAACTCACCTCAGCCTCTGGTTTATATCCATTTTGTTTCCAGTCAATGTTAACACCTGAAAAATAAGATTGTTCAATAAACTTCGCCAATTATATCTAGTTTAATTATATATTTCTGGTTAAATCATCAAATGAGTCCTCCCGCCCAGGGCGGGACGGAAGGGGCTGTCATTTCTTTCTTTTCACATTTAACGAACAAGATTTTTATTTTTTTATTACATTGCCACACCTCTAGATACAAGTGAATTAAACTTGTAAAGAGTTATCAAAATAACAGTTTTTAACAAAATATTATTAAAATTGTCTATATCTTTGTTCCGGCTAATCTCCAAAACGACTTGACCGATATTTACGGGACATTCACCGGCAAGATGTAATAACAAGTAACTTACTCTTTTTATTTTAGACAAAGAATCAAGTATTTGCGCAAAAAAGAGACAAAATCTTCAGAGTATTTTGAGCGGGTACGTTCATAAATAATTTAATGAAAAGACTCACCTTCTGTTACCTTCAGGATGCCTTCACTCCCGTTCAGCTGCACCACATTCCAGTACTTCCCCCATTCATTATACACCTCCTCAGATTTCTCGTGAGCAAGCTGCGCGGCATCCTCATGGGGGAAATTCGAAGCCATTTCTCCGTCAGTATTCGAATCAGATTCTGACTTAGTATCTATACCTGTAATATAGAATACCAGTAAGAAAACCGACAGCAACAAACGTTCGTATCTTCCTCTCATTGTGCCGCGTCCGCAACTGATTTTATAACGGAGAGAAAACTTGTAATTAACGCCATGTTATCAAATCATTTCTTTATTATCTGAAATTGGAGACATTGAACTAATATTTAATCTTGGGCGTAGTTACCTAAAGTCAATACTAGTGATAAGTTGGGTTTGAGAGGGTAGCGATGTGTCAACGTTCGCTTTGTGAGTAAGTACCGTTTTCTTTGTTTTAAACTGTTGGAGACATCTTGACTTCAGCAGAAACCTAAAATGCGATGTTCATACAACTTGTTAGGAGTACGGTATATTGAGTCATCAGTAATAGCGAAAAAAAAGAAACAACTTCGCAACTTCCCCATAGATCACCTCACGGTTGGTGCAGTGGCTGAATGATCGTCTCTTGTGGCACGGGTTTAAATCCTGCACGGAACAAATATTTCTATGACCTGCAAGTTTCCGGGTCTGGCTTTTTGTAACGCACGCCCACGATACAGGAGAAATTCCTAGACTAAAGGATTTGTTTTAAAAAAAAAAAAAGAAAATAGCAAATCAAATACATTTCGATCCGTATTACAGAACTAGATTCAAGCCATTTGATTGGTTGAAACTAGTTTTAAGTAACGCTTGATTCTTGATAGACGTTCCGTAATACAGGCCTAAGATCGGGTTGGTATTGAGATTGAAGCAGAAGATATTTTTATGCTAGTTGTATGGTTGTATGGTGAGCAGTGGTGGCCCAGTGGTATCGGCCTCGACTTACGAGTAGTAGGTCGTGGGTTCGAAGTTCAAACCCCGTCAGGCGCATTACTTTGTGTAATATATTTCAACACCACTGCTCTCAAAACGGTGAAGGAAAATATCGTGAGGAAACGGGCATGTCCTAGAACCAAAAATTCGAAGACATGTGTAACTTGAGGGGCCCTGGGCTAAAATTACAAGGAGTCTCCGTAATAAACCAACTAATAGCCATTGTGTCAACAAAAACTTTTCGACAATGATACACAGTGTACGAAAAACACAAATTGTTTTTTTTTTACACCAGTGTGGGCCCTTTATGAGCAAGGGGCCCTAGGCTGTTGCCCAACCAACCCTAGATATCCATCTCTGAATATACCGTTCCTATTACAACTTGTATGACATTCTCTACTAATATTATAAGCTTGGAATCGATAAACTCATAAACTTCTGAACCAATTTAAAAAAATCTTTCACCAAATAATCACAAAAACTAATTTAAAAAAATGTAAATTTTATTTATTTATTTCTTTCAGACATGAATGTTTTTTTTTCCTTTTATTTATATCCTAAATCCACAGCTTAGAGTTTATACCTTTCAAAGTTTTCAGTATTTAAACGACTTCAAAAATATTTGTTTATTACTTTTTTATAAATATCGGTATCTATGAAGTGTGGATCGATGCATCCCTAATTACAACAGACATAAAACGTAACAGGTAAAGGGTGAGAGCGAGAGATAGGACGAGAGACAGAGATAGATAATGTTATTTGAAAATGTTTGTTAGTGGTTTTTATTGCTTAAAAAAAAACAAGTTGTCCGTGTTCTCGGTGTTGGTTAGTGGTGTATTTTTAAACTAGTTTATAATTTTTAAATTCCATATGTATAATACTAGGCCAATTATTGTTGATTTGTTTGACATAACAATCAAGGCAGGAAATGTATTTTGTTATTAAAAAAAACTATTAAGGCTCTGCATTCTGAAAGTTGGCAACGTCGTAAATTGCTGTCAAATATTTCATTTTTAAATTGAATATCGCTCTGGGTTGCATTAAAATATTCATAATGACCAGACTTTTATAATGAAACTGGATTTAGTTTTGTAACAAATTTCAGTGTAGAAAAAGAAAAAACATTGGTAAGGATGGTGTTTCTTCACTTAAAACTCCAGAGCCAAGGTATTGAACATTGTACAACTCAAGTCGACATTTCACAAAATCATTTATTTTTATTTTTTTTAATGTTCAAGTTTGTAGGCCCATTAATATTGATCTTGCATTGCTTGTCATACTGATTCATTATATGAAACATCAAAGCGGCGTTGCCAGCTTTCCGTATGCAACCTCTTTGTATACCTACATACACACGCTGCATCAATTACATTACATTGAATTGCATTAAATATTCATAATAATTATTATCTTAGTAAGCATGAATCAACTTCCTTTGTTTAGTCCATTAGCTGACGACGAATAATCCGCAAATGCATAGTTTACTAGCTCTTCCCAACGGCTTCGCCCGCTATAACTCGAAAAATTAACCCACGGGAACATAAATTCGGGATAAAAACTATCCTACGTGTTAATCCAGGTTATGAACTACCTGTGTAGCAAATTTCTTCCAAATCTGTTCAGTAATTTTTGCGTAATGGCGTAAAAACCGTCCATCCATCCTCACAGACTTTCGAATTAATTTATAACATTGAAGATTCGATTTTCACGCAATTAGAAACGAGCTTTGCCTTATAGCTTAATCCGATCTTTGTCCTTCCTTTACTATGCAATGTTATATCCATAAATCAAACGGGTTAGAAGAACTTTTTTTGAGTGAAACCTTGGCCGGTACAACCCCCGCCATTTTGATGTTTTTCAAAATAGGAACCGTATGATTTTGAAGTTTTTTTTTTTCTATTAGGTACAATCTTTGTTTATACCTATTGATATCAGCTGTTGGTAAATACAGGGTTTTTACGGCTGCTATTAGATATTTAAAAAATATAATTAAATGGCGGAAACAAAGCCAACCGTTAATTGTGTTTCGTGCAAATACGTTCAGCCATAGAGGGCATAGAGACGTTACATCAAAATATAAGTTTTGATGGGTGAAGATCGAATGATTTTTTCCACCCTAACGCAAAATACGCGCATATGACATGGAGTTGCGGATACCAGCTCGTTATAGAATACAATAAGTATTGTTGATAAACATTGTTTGATTTATGAAATAATTTGACACTCTCGCAGTCTTTAAATATTATTTACTTTTAGCACTTTAGTGTAAATGATATTGACTTATTAGGTATGATGTTTTTAATGATTAAAAATATACCCAGTTTCAGAATATCTAAGCAAGCATAGTGACGCTACGAGTTTACAACTTGAACAAAGAACCATCGCACAACCCTCACAAAAAAATCCTAGACAAAAAAAGGCGTAAACAGACCCTTAAATTCGATGTTTCCACCAAAATAAACTCTATTTAGCACATCACAGAGTCCAAAATGTATCACACGCCTCAAACTGAGAAGAAGCGTCGGAATAGATTAATAACATAAATATTATTATTTTATCACATTATGTAAACACTGTCACTTTCACGATATAAATAAAGTCACGTGGTCACTTCATAGATATTAGATATTATTTTATAAATGACGAAACACTGAACAAAATTCTGTAGCAATAATTATATAAACACGTGTGCATGGACTTCGATTGTATAAAACCAGCTTTATAATAATAGTTAAAATAATCGTTTCTTTTTCGGGGAATTCTTTTAATAATAGAGAAAAAAACCTCATCAAAAATTCATTAAGCAGTTTAGGAGTAAGATAACACAAACGAACACGGATCAACATCGGATATAAGACTTTGTTTAACTTTTGGAGATTAAAAATAGATAAATACTTTATAACTAATTATGTTATTATACAATATGTTTTGTATAAATATAAGTTAGATAAAATGTGTATGTTTAGAAGAAATAATTTATTATTTATGTACTTACTGTTATTGTTGCCAAGAGAAATAGCGCGGTGGAGCGTCCAAGCGTCAGACTCGGCAGTACGTCGGGTGAAGACGGCCGGCAAATACCCACTGACTCCTACAACAAAGTAGTGCAAAACAACGCGGGTTAGAGAGTGACGTCGCTCATGCCATAGACATAGACGACATTTTTTTTTACATTTTTATAGCTCAAAACAAGAAGGTTCGTAGCGTTAGAACCTTGTTTTTAAATTGTATGTATTTTCTTTTATTTAATAATCTATTTTATTTGTAAGTATTTATTGTTACCTGCCTGCTGACTATTATTAGTAGCGATGCATCCGATACCGATACCGATACCGATATATCGGCGATACTTCGCGTTAGCCGATATATCGGTATCGACGATATTTTATGACCGATTCAACGATACTTTTCAATTAAAAAATGTACTGTAAACGAGCGTGTTATCTCGTCTATTTCGTTGGAAACAAGGCACGAACTATGCCCGGGAAAACCTTTGCCAAACAGACTTGCGAAATTGCCTTTCTCTGAAAAATTTAAAATAACATACTTTTTTTTTAAACAAAAATGTTATTAATTTTAAGTACTTACTAAAATTTATAATTATCTAATATCAATCTTTGTCACTATCTTTTATATTAATAAAAAAACCGGCCAAGTGCGAGTTGGACTCGCGTGAAGAGGGTTCCGTACGATGTTACCTATCATGTTTTTTTTTTAAATCTGAGCCAAATTGGTACGCACAATATTGAGTGATTTACCATGTTATTTTAATATCATGGACTTCTTATAGGTTTTCCTATAATCTATAAGCAGAAAACTAAATTCTGTATTTTTTTTTAAATTAGGTTCAGTAGTTTCGGAGATAAGGGGGGGGGGGTATGGTCAAATTTCGTCTATTTTCTTGAATAACTTGGAAACTATTTATTTTAAAATTACAAAAATAATATATTTAAGATTGTCTCAACAAGACCTTTCATTTGATATGTCACACGATGCACTTTTCAAATATATTTTTTTAAATTTTCCCCTTCCCCCCCCAAAAATTACCTCCCATATACAGATATGGACTTCTTATAGGTTTTCCTATAATCTATAAGTAGAAAACTAATTCCTGTATTTTTTTCAAAATTTTAGGTTCAGTAGTTTCGGAGATAAGGCGGGGGGAATGGTCAAGCTTCGTCTATTTTTTTTGAATAACTTGGAAACCATTTATTTTAAAATTACAAAAAAAATACTTTTAAGTTTGTCTCAACAATACCTTTCATTGGATATGTCACACGATGCAGTTTTCAAATATTTTTTTTTAAATTTTCCCCTTCCCCCCCCCCAAAAATTACCTCCCACATACAGATTTCATCTATTCACGTCATACCTCTGTGCTTGGGTCACAGGAATTGATATGTGTACCAAATTTCAACCCAATCGGTCTAGTAAATTCGGAGATAATTGACTGTAAGCGACAGACAGACGGACACACGAGTGATCCTATAAGGGTTCCGTTTTTGTATTCGGACGTACGGAACCCTAAAAAAAAAAATCTTGTGATTAATTTATTTTATCTTAATGCGCAGTAAGCGTATCGGTATCGGTATCGGTATCGCCGATATTTTTACAAAAATATCGGTATCGGTATCGTATCGGCGAAAAGACGTATCGATGCATCCCTACATAATGTATAATAAGTATGTAAAATTAAATTAGGAAACTTTTTCAAGTGTACACTAATGGTGCACAAACAAATAATAAAGCAACGATTCAAACCGAAATTTAATAACAATAATAAATAAGAAAAAATCGTGGTTTATTTATGTTAGTTTATATAAAATAAGGTTGTATATGTAGCGCCATTAACTATTGTAGTTTTCAGTGTTGTGTGACACGTTCTATGAATTTGAATATATCTTCCGTTTCAAGTCAAATACAAGCATGTCGTTTTATTAGGTTTTGGGCCCAGAATTATGTTTTTTTTAGGATTTCTAGCTAATTATCGCGAAGTTTTAAGTTATCAAGTGAAAAGTGTGATAGTAAATCGCAGTAAGATAATTAGATCAGCTAGCATAGGCGCTCAGTTATATTTTAGTTTTTTGCAAGAGTGCAAATTCAAAAATGGCGGCGAATTACATTATAAATGTGCCGAAATTACGGGGCAGAGAAAATTACAGCGAATGGGTATTTGCAGCGGAAAACTTTTTAATCCTAGAAGGAATGATGAAATGCATCAAACCTGAGGAAGATATTACAAAGTTTGCCGAGGATGATGCAAAAACAAAAGCGAAGCTGATTCTCACGATCGACTCCTCACTGTATGTGCACATTAAAAATGTTTCCACTACCAGGGAATTATGGCAGAAGCTAAAGGCATTATTTGACGATTCTGGATTTCAAAGAAGAATAAGCTTACTACGAAATTTAATTTCCATAAGATTCGAAAATTGTGTTTCGATGATTTCTTATGTGACACAGATTATAGAAACAGGGCAAAAGTTGAGTAATACTGGATTCCAGCTAAATGACGAGTGGATTGGTTCTTTGTTACTGGCGGGTCTACCTGAAAAATATGCCCCCATGATAATGGCCATTGAACATTCGGGAATTCATATTACAACAGACGCCATTAAAAGTAAGCTTCTTGACATGGAATCAGGAAACGGAACGAACGGAAAGAACGACGAATCGAATGGCGCTTTGGCCAGTGGTTTTAAAGGTTGGCAACACTCATCGACAGCCAGAAAGTCTATGGTTAGCAAAAATAACAATCATGGCGGCCAACATGGGATGACATTGTCAACAAAGGCGAAGAAAGAAATTAAATGTTATCGATGCAAGCAAATAGGTCATTATAAGTCACAATGTACGGCTGAAGTATCAAATAACAAAGAAAATGAACGTAAACAAACCAATGTGTTCAGTGCGGTCTTTCTAAGCGGAAACTTTAATAACCAAGAATGGTATGTTGATTCTGGCGCCAGCGTTCACTTGACGCCAAATAAACAATGGCTCGAGAATATTTCTTACGAAAAAGAAGGTCAGATTATTATAGTAGCCGACAAAACAAAAGTGCCGATTGCGTGTTCTGGCGATATAAAAATTACTACCAAAGTAAATGATTGCAGTTTTGATGTGGACATAAAAGATGTGTTTTGTGTACCGGAATTGACAACTAACCTATTATCTGTTAGTCAATTAATTCACAAAGGGAATAATGTTGTATTTACTGCAAACGCCTGTGAAATATATAATCAGAAAGGTACACAGGTAGCTTATGCATTATTGAAAAATGGAGTTTACAAGCTACAACTTCAAGAAAATATTATGTCTGCAGCAGCGATTATATCTGGTGAGCTCTGGCATCGCAGGATGGGACATGTAAACAGTGAATGTCTTAATAAAATGCAGAATGCAGTTGAGGGATTAACCTTGAAGGAGAAAGTTGACATTACAAAGGTTACGTGCACCGTGTGCTGCAAAGGTAAGCAGACAAGATTACCATTTACACATGTTGGTAAGAGAAGTACAGAGGTGTTGAATATTATTCACACAGATATCTGTGGTCCTATGGAGTGCGATTCTATTGGAGGTTCTAAATATTTCATTTTATTTATTGATGATTTCAGCAGAATGACAGCTATTTATTTTCTGAAAAACAAAAGTGATGCTTTGAAAAGTTTCAAAGAATATAAAGTGTTAGTTGAAAATCAGACAAATAAAACGATAAGAATTATTAGAAGTGACAATGGAAGAGAATTTTGCAATGCTGAGTTTAATGACTACTTAAAGAAAATGGGAATAGTAAATCAAACAACATGTCCATATACCCCGGAGCAAAACGGACTATGTGAGCGTATGAACAGAACCTTAGTCGAGAAAGCAAGGTGCATGCTTTTTGATGCACAGTTAAGCAAGGAGTTCTGGGCTGAAGCTACGAACACAGCGGTATATTTGCACAATCGCACAGGTTTGTCCATATTGCAAGGAAAAACACCTTATGAACTGTGGCATTGTGTCAAGCCAGACATAAGTCATTTAAGAGTTTTTGGCAGCATGGTAATGGTACACATAGCTAAAGAAAAGAGAAGAAAGTGGGATAAAAAAGCTCATAAATGTATCCTAGTGGGCTATGCTGATGGGAGCAAAGGCTACAGAGTGTATGATCCAGCTAAGAAAGTGATAACAATTAGTCGAGATGTGATAGTTGTTGAGAAAGAAAACACTACCTTAACAGTAACAGAAAAGGAAACAATTAAAGATACAGACCAGCCATCTTCAGTGGGGGATAAGGAAGAGAAGATGTCTGATAGTCTCACATCACATGAAAAGTCTACAGATGACTCTGACTCCGAGTACATACCCAGCGAGTATGAAGATGGAGAAGAAACTTTAGAGGAAACTGTGACAACCACGAGGGAAGTAAGAAACAGAAGACCACCCGATAGATATGGTTTCAGTAGCCAAAGTAATGCTGCCTGTCCTCAAGAAGCTGGAGTTTTAACATTGCAGGAGGCATTGGTTGGACATGAAAAACAGTATTGGCTAGAAGCAATAAAAGAAGAACTTCAATGTTTTGAAGATAATCAAGCATGGGAGTTGGTTGATGCTCCAAAAAGTGGTTGTGTGGTTCAGTGTAAATGGGTTTTAAAGAAAAAATGTGATGTGTTGACGATTTCTTCATATTTTCTAATGATTGTAACGAAGTAATATACTTGAAAGAGTCTTTAGGAAACAATTTCAAAATGAAAGACTTAGGTACTATAAAACAATGTTTGGGTATGCGAGTTGTGTGCAATCAGAATTCTGTAACATTAGACCAAGAGGGTTATATAGACCAGTTGTTAGGTAAATTTAAAATGTTGGATTGTCACACATCAAATACACCAATGGAATGTAAACTGAATCTCAGTATAGGTAACAAATGTGATATTAGTTTACCATATCAATGCCTGATAGGTAGTTTAATGTATTTGTCAGTTTTAACTCGTCCGGATATATCATATTCAGTGAGTTATATGAGCCAATTTAATAATTGTTTTACTAAAGAACATTGGCAGCATGCAAAAAGAATTTTGAGATATTTAAAGAAGACAAAACATTATGTTTTAAAATATGACTCAAAACTTAACTCTGAAATAATTGGTTATGTTGATGCCGATTGGGGTAGTGATGTTATTAGTAGGAGGTCATATACAGGTTATGTTTTTGAACTATCAGGTGCTGCAATATCTTGGGAAAGCAGAAAACAAAAGGTTGTTGCACTCTCTAGTACAGAGGCAGAGTATATAGGGATCTCAGAATGTTGTAAAGAAGCTATTTACTTACGAAACTTGCAATGTGAAATTACTGACAGTTTATATACTATTATTCTGTACAATGACAACCAAAGCGCACAACAAATTTTGTTGAATCCTGTTTTCCATAATAAATCTAAGCATATAGATATTAGATATCATTTTTGTAAACATATTGTTGCTCAGAAGTTGGTAAATGTTCAGTACCTATGTACAGCTGATATGCCAGCTGATTTGCTTACAAAAAGTTTAAGTTCAATTAAGCATAAAGCTTTTATGAATGCTGTTGGCTTAGTTGAAAAATAAGTTATTGTGTTATTTTATATAGTGGGGGTGTTAGTTTATATAAAATAAGGTTGTATATGTAGCGCCATTAACTATTGTAGTTTTCAGTGTTGTGTGACACGTTCTATGAATTTGAATATATCTTCCGTTTCAAGTCAAATACAAGCATGTCGTTTTATTAATTTACATATTTCGATTATTTAATTTTGCATAGAATGGTTACTAAATAAATGAGTTGTAAGTACATATTGTAATATTTAGCGAAGGAGGAGGCGGGACGCGTGAGGGAGAGGACAGCGTCCATCTCACAACCCAGCCGCAGTAGTAGACGCTCACGGCGACAGACGTCTCGCAAGACGATCTCCGGCCACCGTAGGCGCGAGCATGCGGGCGGCGAGTAATGGGCGACTCGCTGCCCGACCATGGACCATGCCTGGGAGAAGCGAGACGGCGCGTTATGTTCCACGCGCGTTTCAAAGAGTGTCAGCACAATGACGGGGCCCTTTAGAGGGCCAAAGCCTGCCGGGGTCGCGGGACTAACGAATTTTTTTTTTTTTTTTATATTCCACAACTATCACACAACGCCATCTAGTCCCAAGCTAAGCAGAGCTTGTGTTATGGGTACTAGACAACTGATAAACATACTTAAATATATCTAAATACATACATATTATAGATAAATTACACCCAGACACAGAACAAATGATCGTGCTCATCACACAAACATTTGTCCAGGGTGGGAATCGAACCCACGACCTCCGGCATAGCAGTCAGGGTCACTAACCACTAGACCAACAGGCCAGTCAATTACCGTAACCCCGAAACGTAACGGGCTATTGAAGGACACCGTGGATTTTAGTCAATACAAGTCTGACAGTCCCTCCTGCCCTGCCCTGGGTGAGAGGATTCATTTGATGATTTTACCGCGATAAAAAAAGTATTGTAATATTGAAAATAAATTAACTGATATTTTCTATAAATGTTTCATAATAAACGCAATTTAATTTAACACTACATTTGAGTTTATTTACATAGGTGTAGGTTATGTCGCATATTAAAAAAATGGGTGCGAAATAAATTACTTAAAGTTTTATCTTGTACTATTTACAGTAAATAATCTTATAAAATCAAACTTAGTTATTATTGTTTTATTTATATTTTCTTTTATGATGTGAACAAAATAATTTAAAATGTTGAATAGTTTATTTACATACTAGCTCTTCCCGTGGTTTCAACGCTGCTCGGTTCCTATACGTCGTAGCGTGATGTTATATAGCCTTCCTCGATAAATGGATTATCAAACACAAAATGGTTTTTTTTTCAATTCGAACCACTAGTTCCTGAGATTAGCCCATACCACACAAACAAACTTCAGCTTTAAATATAAGAGTAGATTCTAATAAAAGGGAGCTCAACAAAAGGATTATAAATCTTGTAATATTTAAGATAAAAAATTAAGTTTTACCTATAAATACAAATAGGTACTTACAGTAGGTATTTTTAATATAATATTAAACACGACGCTTCAGGTTAATGTCTGTTCACTGAATGATTTTTACCAGACATTTGATCCTTTTATTAATAAAAACATATGCAGATTCATAACGATATTTTTCATAAAAGATAAGATATTTTAGCTATTACTTTGATAATAATATATCGTGTATGACGCGAATGCATTATTCATACCACACGGGTGTTAAAAAAGACTTATCTGAGATAAAGATTATTTGAGGTATTAACTTGATAACAATACCCTCAAACATTCTCCATAAATGACAATCAACCAACTAATCCGAATAAAATTCATTAACAATACAAAATAAACTCTCACTGCCAATACACAAGGTTTATTTTTATCAGTTACACAACACAACACTAACCTCCAATTTTCAAGTTCAACAATCCAATAGTCTTGATTATCTTCGTCATCGTTAAAGTCACGTGATCAATTAATAGCAAGTCACTGTGATACTTAGATTATGTCAAGCGAAGATCGATAGCCAAGTGAGTGACATCAAGCAATCATGAATTAAAGTCCGGACTCTCACAGTAATAGCACTAAATTATCACAACCATGTATGAAAACAGCTGACAGCAGATTTCCAACTAAGCCCCTATTGGCTACTGTTATCAAGGCAATTACTCTATTTCAGCACATTATAAGGGGAGTGCACAAAGAAGCTATTGTAAGGCTTATTCGCGATAAAAAGACGGTTAATAATAACTTTACAGTTTAATACAACGTTGCCTACAATTCCGAGCGACTCCAATTAGATTGTGTGATGTAATACGCGCTATTGATAAACGAATGCGAACCTTGCTGCTATAATAATGTAATACCTAGGCGACACAGTTACGAATATGCAAATATATGCATTCGAAAAGATAGCATCGTAGCTAAAGTTCAAATCTTCTCATAAACATACATAAAGGTCAATATCGTTTGCAGATGAATGCTAAAATTCAAATAGGGTTTATTTGTGGTGAATAATGGCCAACCCGTTCTTGGTCGTCGTGGTGTATTATGGGCCAATCTTTTTGACAGAAGGGGGGCCTGTTGCCCAGCAGTGGGAACATAATAAGCTGGATATAACGGAATAATTGGTTTTAAAAATAAAACAAAGTCATTTGCAGGGCTATAGGTCTCTTAGGTTCAAACACATTAGCATTTAATTGAACCTATTTTCCTACTATGAAAAAAAATTAAATGGTTACTCGATGGGTGTGGGTGACTTTTATAAATATACTAGCTGACTCCAGCGAACTTCGTTCCGCATTAGAGACAATAATGAGCAGATTTTCGATTTTTACACGCGCAAGTCACGCAGATGGTCATCCGACCCGTGAACATGCCACATATACATACCTAACTGACCATGTGAAAAATATGGATTTTCTATATTCAGACCGCAAACTTTCAAGCACTGGCCTTGTGATTTCTTAATGGTCATGGCGAATGCAAGACGGATCGGAAATTGGGGTCGTTTAAACTCAAACGGCATATCGTTTGGGATCCTCGGAATGAGAACTTGCTCACCTTCGAATTTTCCTTTGAGTATCGTCGCGTAAATCACATTGTTCATCAATTTACTTACCACCAAACGCGTTCTGTTGCACAGTTTTGTTTGTTTATGTTTCGAAACATGATACTCGTAACTACGAAGCCAATCTTTGTTCGTAAATTGTGCGGTGGTAAGCCAGACATATCCAAAAAGTTTTAATTCAATTGGAAAGTTGGTGGCTAAACGCAACTGACATTTTTTTTAGCGTGGTAAAATCATCATGTGAGTCCTCCCACCCAGGGCAGAGCGGGAGGGACTGTCAGACTCGTACTGACTAAAATCCACGGTGTCCTTCAATAGCCCTTTACGTTCCGGGGTCACGGTAAATTGTAAGTCCCGCGACCCCGCCAGGCTTTGGCCCTCTAAAGGGGTCCCCCCCCGTCATAATGCTGACACTCTTTGAGGCGCGCGTGGAACACAACGCGCCGTCGACCCGGGCATGGTCCAGGGTTGGACAGCGAGTCACCCAATACTTGCCGCCCGCATGCCCGAGCCTACGGTGGCTGGAGATTGTCTGGCGACGCCCGTCACTGTAGGCGTCTACCACTGCGGCTGAGGTGGAGGTAGGACGCCGTCCTCTCCCTCACGCGGCGCGCCTCCTCCTTTTTGGTGATGCGCGCTCCAGAAGGAGGCGACCGCTTCCCACTCCGTCTCGCATGGCCTCGACCAATGCCGGGCGCGAGAGGTCTCCGCCTGTCGCCGTCGTGAGGACACGGCGGTGCTCTGCCCAAGCGGAGCAGTCCTGCACCGAATGCTCCACCGTGTCCTCTAGGTAATCCTCGCAGTGGTGACACCCAGGCGTTTCTTCGTCGTACGATTGTATTGAATTTATGAACTCCTTGTACATTTTTTGGGTATTCAGTATTCACCGAAATACTTTTTTAGCATTGAAGACCGGTGGATGCCGGGCGGCATGAACATATTCTTCATGTTTCCCTAGTACTTTTTGTTCAGATCCCTTATTCAATTTCGGCACCAATACCTTCTTCGTGATCATATTACTACGTTTTATGTCACGCTTCACGGGAACAGGATAAAAATTGCATCGATAATTATGATAATATCGGCACAATAAGCTTAGAAACTCAATACAAACACATCAACCGGTCAATTGTTGTTCTGATTGATATTTTTTTCGTTTTGCTGTTATTCCATGTCAGTTGCGTTTTATTATACCACGTTTTATGTCACGTTACACGGAAACGGGATAAAACAAAATAAAATAAAAAAAGGTAAAGAGTACCCTATATGTTTCTCCTGGTTCTAAGCTACCTCCCCACCAATTTTCAGCCGAATCGGTTCAGCCGTTCTTGAGTTATAAATAGTGTAACTAACACGACTTTCTTTTATATATATAGATTAAGTATTGAATTTTATAAACTGGACAACTGGAGTTTATCAACAAGCTAATTATTTCTGTTTATATGACTGTCAAAATTTCTGCCAAAAATAAAGATTACTCTTTGCATTATTTTATTTAAATCGTCATATATTATTATGATCCAATTTAAAATATTTTAATAAGAAAAATTTTACTAACTTTATATTTGTTACAAATCTTTCCTATTTATCTTACTTTTTGTTTTAACTGCCCCGTTGGTCGCAATCGCAAGCGCGACCGCTGACCTGAGTTCGATTCCCGGGTCGGGCAAAAAGTAATATTAGGATTTTCTAAAAAAAAAACTCAGTAGCTGACCGGAGTTTGGTAATTGGCGGTATAATACCCCCGTGCCTCTGAAAGCACGTTAAGGCGTTGGTCCTGCGCCTCATCTCACTCCGGTCGTGTCGGATTGCTGTCCTATCGGAACTATAACTACCTATGAGAGTAATGCGGGCCATACACCATACCACCTATCGTCCAATCGGCATGACGATTCAAGCTTGATCAAATTTGCAGTTCGTCCATACACAATCAGTTTAAACTTTCCAATCGGCAGCGACGTTCAGTTGAAGCCATGGCATCACCAGTGACAGACGACGATGTTTTAGCCGTTTTGGGCATTTTACTCGTGATAAAGAAACAAAAAAAAAAGTTTGAGAAGAGTGGTGCAAACAGTGGTTAATGAAAAGGAAACAGTTTACTCATACAAAGGGGATAGAAGATTTTAGTATTGAACCCGTGGCCCTATCGGTCACTCACCTCGCGGTGCACCACCAAAGTTATATATTTAGATAGAGGACACATAGATGAACAAAAAATATTGGACATAATATCGTAAAGCGTCAGGTTTTCAAGTTATTCGCCGAAAACTGAAATTGAACCCGCATATCAGCGAATAACTCTGAAACCTGACACTTTAGGATATTATGTCCTTAATATTTATTTTTCGTCTATGTATCCTCTATCTAAATATTTAACTTTCGTTATGCACCGCGGTTCTGAAAAAAAATAATAATATAGATAGGGCCAAAACCTTCAAAGCCCTTTATTAAACGAGTTGAGCTTGAGGATTACGCCAAATGATTATCGTAATTATTTACGTATGAATGAAGAAACTTATGCGACATGTTGATGTGCGCGGCGTCTACCACCGACCATACACGTCCCAATCGGAATGATCCAATCAGCATGATCAAGCCAAAAGAATTGAAATTTGATTATGTCATCAAGTTTAACTCATGCCAATCCACGCCCACATGCGATCACTTCTAACTGACCCAATCGGCAGTATGGTGTATGGCCAGCATTAAGGAACAGAGAGTGCACCTGTGCCTGCGCACACACTTGTACCTACACTATAACATGACCCGCGCAGTTGGCTGATCTCCGTTGAGATTGGTCGTGGCGAAATCGGGCAGGAGGACTATTATTACTTCTTATTTATTTCATAAACTAATTTTATTGTATTTAAGTAATTATATTTTTGTAAAAGATATTTAAATCTATACTAATTAACAATATTACAATAAAGAGGTTTTGTTTGTATGTAGGGGGTAATCTCCGGAAGTAATGAATCAATTTTAATAGTAGATTGTATGACAAGGGAGCAAAATAATATTTTTACGGCGAGGGCGCTATTTTGAATCCAGAGCGAAGTGAGGGATTCTTTAGTAGAATCCTGAACGTAGCGAGGGATTCAAAGTACGTCGTCCGAGCCAAAAATATATTTTGCGCCCGAGTGATACACTCTACTTTTCATCACCCACTATGAGAAAATAAAAAGCGCCTCATATTTTATTGTAATATTATTGTTTAATAAAACATAGAGTAACAACTAAATTGAAATTAAAAAGTATCTAATAATAAAACAACTAAAAACTTATATTTCACTTGCCACTTGAAGAACTCATTTTTCAAAACAAAACCATGAATTTCTAAGCTGGGCCGGGCTATAGTTCGCGCGTTTTTAATAGTACATTGTTATCCAAGGCGTGAAAGTTACTTATTTACGTCCCGAGACGGGGTTTGGCGCCTGAACGTAGTGAGGGCGCTAATAGTTCGAGGGACTAAATAAGTAATTTACCCGAGGTAAACACTGTGCTTTTCATTACGAATACGAGGAAAGAAAGTAAAATCAACAACATAAATTTTAGCTAAAGAAAAATGAGTGTAAATCGGATTGTCACTTAGCCGCTATTTTTTTTTTAATTTTGTGCTGTGGTCGTCCAGCTATACAGCCAGGATTTTCCATGTTCATTATTTAAAAAATGGCAAAGATTTTGTCGAAATCTGTGATATTTTAGAGAAACAGTTGAAACTAAATTATTTTAAAGTCATTATTTATATTCTTAATACTTAACTTTATGTTATTTTAATTTTAAATTGCTCTTTAATTTCGTGGCTGTATAAAAATTTTGAACATGGTTCAATAGAAATGTCAAAATAGAACTAGTTTTTTTTTTTTTAAATTTGGCAGCTGTCAGTTGAAAGTGATTTTCCCTAGGGCGGCAATGGATAACTTTCAAACGGCTAATCAGACATGTAATGACCTACTTTCAGAGTATGAGTAATGAAAAATTTTTTTTTTATTCAGCCAGCGACGCGGACGGCGTGACTATGGGCCGTCGTACCAGCCAGTCTTTATTCAAACAATATTTGCGTTCGATTTCTTTGGCGCTGAACACTAAGATGTTCCAAATTCAAAAAGTGCGCGGCAAAGTTATTTGCGGCGCACTTATGTGCTTATAAAGAGGATTAAAAACTCTTTACTGCCCGCTAAAAGTTTCCTATAGAAAACACCACTTTTGAGTGCACTTAAAGGCGAACCAAGTCGTCCTTTTCGAATAGATGGGATGAAAAAATTGTTTCACTGGTCGAAAGCTACATTATTCGTGAGTGCTATAGGCTATAAATTATAAAGATATCATGTATATTTTACCGCCCAACGAAGTGGGCACGGATCAGCTAGTTATTTTATAAAAATGCATTTGTCTATAGAAATCGATCTACAATATACATTTAGACAGAATGATTTTTTCAATGGGCGTGGATGGCTATAAAACTATGAAGAATATCGAAAAACGTTGAAAGGAGTCTCGAGGCCGATTTTGACGAAAAATAAAACTGCATTATTGGATTTTATAAAAATCAATAATCCTGGCCAGGAATCGAACCCGCTGATTTTGGAAAAAAAATCACACGCTGTATTATTTTTTTTTAAGTAAAAGTAAAGTAAAGTAACTTTACTTCTACTGAGCCATAATTTATTCGAAATTATAAAATTTCATTGTTTTCAATGTTTCACTGGATTTGACGTCTTAACTATCGCTCTGTATTCAGAAATACGAAATTATTGAGTTGAACAAAAAATAGCATTATTTCAAAGAAGAAACGGTGAACTTACTCGTATGTTTCGAATACAGTCATTGCCTTGAAGATTGATCAGTTTATTTTTGTAATTATACGTTTTGCTTAAGTTTGCCGTTTATGATTACTTCCCAGAATTTGATCTTTATTAGAAACACTATCGAATAGTGTAATAATAAAGGGTGTGATTTTTTTCCGAAATCAGCGGGTTCGATTCCTGGCACAGAATACTTAATAGTACTATAGGTACAGAAGTCATACTCCCAAAAAAACCGGCCAAGTGCGAGTTGGACTCGCGTGAAGAGGGTTCCGTACGATGTTACCTATCACGTTTTTTTTTACATCTGACCCAAATTGGTACGCACAATATTGAGTGATTTACCATGTTATTTTAATGTCATGGACTTCTTATAGGTTTTCCTATAATCTATAAGTAGAAAACTAATTTCTGTATTTTTTTTAAATTTTAGGTTCAGTAATTTCGGACATAAGGGGGGAGGGGGAATGGTCAAATTTCGTCTATTTTCTTGAATAACTTGGAAACTATTTATTGTAAAATTACAAAAAATATATATTTAAGATTGTCTCAACAAGACCTTTCATTTGATATGTCACACGATGCAGTTTTCAATATGTTTTTTAATATTCCCTTTCCCCCCCAAAAATTACCTCCCATATACAGATATGGACTTCTTATAGGTTATCCTATAATCTATAAGTAGAAAACTAATTCCTGTATTTTTTTCAAAATTTTAGGTTCAGTAGTTTCGGAGATAAGGGGGGGGGGAATGGTCAAGCTTCGTCTATTTTTTTTGAATAACTTGGAAACCATTTATTTTAAAATTACAAAAAATAAAATTAAGTTTATCTCAACAACACCTTTCATTTGATATGTCACACGATGCAGTTTTTAAACATTTTTTTTCAATTTTCCCCTTCCCCCCCCCCCCAAAAATTACCTCCCATATACAGATATGGACTTCTTATAGGTTATCCTATAATCTATAAGTAGAAAACTAATTCCTGTATTTTTTTTCAAAATTTTAGGTTCAGTAGTTTCGGAGATAAGGGGGGGGGGGGGAATGGTCAAGCTTCGTCTATTTTTTTTGAATAACTTGGAAACCATTTATTTTAAAATTACAAAAAAAATACAATTAAGTTTGTCTCAACAATACCTTTCATTTGATATGTCACACGATGCAGTTTTCAATTGTTTTTTTTTAATTTTCCCCTTCCCCCCCCCCAAAATTACCTCCCATATACAGATATGGACTTCTTATAGGTTATCCTATAATCTATAAGTAGAAAACTAATTTCTGTATTTTTTTCAAAATTTTAGGTTCAGTAGTTTCGGAGATAAGGGGGGGGGGAATGGTCAAATTTCGTCTATTTTCTTGAATAACTTGGAAACTATTTATTTTAAAATTACAACAAAAATATATTTAAGATTGTCTCAACAAGACCTTTCATTTGGTATGTCACACGATGCAGTTTTCAAATATTTGTTTTTAATTTTCCCCTTCCCCCACAAAAATTACCTCCTATATACAGATATGGACTTCTTATAGGTTTTCCTATAAACTATAAGTAAAAATCTAATTACTGTATTTTTTTCAAAATTTTAGGTTCAGTAGTTTCGGAGATAAGGGGGGAGGGGGAATGGTCAAATTTCGTCTATTTTCTTGAATAACTTGGAAACTATTTATTTTAAAATTATAAAAAAAAATACATTTAAGATTGTCTCAACAAGACATTTCATTTGATATGTCACACGATGCAGTTTTCAAAACTTTTTTTTTCATTTTCCCCTTCCCCCCCAAAAATTACCTTCCACATACAGATTTCATCCATTCACGTCACACCTCTGTGCTTGGGTCACAGGAATTGATATGTTTACCAAATTTCAACCCAATCGGTTTAGTAGATTCGGAGATAATTGACTGTAAGCGACAGACAGACGGACACACGAGTGATCCTATAAGGGTTCCGTTTTTGTATTCGGACGTACGGAACCCTAAAAATTAAACAAATGTAAAATCTATGTACGAGAGAATAAAGTATATTTTAACTGGCAGCCGTACCGCCCACCTACTTTTATAATAGCCTAAACTTCCCGTGCGCAAGCAAAAATGTACTGAATGGTTACGCCCGAGAGTTTATTTTGGTTTATCTGACGCCAACGACATTAAAAGGTTACTATGGGTCAAGCTCAATAGGGTTGCGACTTGCGTGTTTAGGCACAAATAGGTAGGTACCTATGCGTATTTTATGCATTTGTTAAATTACATTATTACTATAAATACCTATGTTCCTCAAGGAATTTTGTATTTATCATCAGCCTATATTTTTTGGTTTCGACATCGATTACATTATCGATTGTTAGCACAGAATGTTAATAGTAGGTACCTACGGCACCTTACGTGAGGAATAATATTTATAATAATATTATATTTTCTACCTATTATTGTTATATTTTTGAAAATTACATCTTACAAAAAAGAAGAAGAATATTTAAAAGATTGTTATCGTCTATGGCAAAATAGCCAGTCCTTATCATTTTGCACTCAACCTAGTAACCGACCAATTACTATCGCATACTGTCACAGGCCCCGCGTTGCGGTTGCGTGTCTTTGTATGTAGGTAGGTAAAAAAGTCGTGCAGCGAATCACGATCGCTGACCTTGAATGCGTAGTGTGGCCATTTTCTGAGTTTGAACGTGCTTAAACAACAACGCAAACATCTTTCCATTTTCTACCGATCTTAATTCTTAGTACTCAGCTTAAGGTGAGTGAGAGTGATGTCAGGTTTGATATTCGTCTCGCTCGCCCCCTAGTATCTCGCCTCATTTCCAAACTTGTAACCTACCTAATCACGATCAGTTAAGCCCATACTTCACAAGCAGGTAGATAATTTTGTTGATCATTATTAAATATGTACTATTTTTTTTTTTTTTGTTATTATGTTATTAATTTCCCAAAAGCAAGAAACTTGTGCGTAACTACACGTAACGTAACAAAAATATAAAGGAGACGGAGCGCGTGCGGAACGGGTGGCGCGTGGCAGCCGTAGTGAATGGGCCACGACAAAATGGCCCCGCAACTACTTGCAGTTTTATGCCTACACCGCGGAGTGAGACAGGCCTGTTCCTGGTCAGGATTATTGATTTTTCCCACGTTTTTATACACTCACTTTTCTTGTTTGTTTGTTTGTTTGTTTGTCGTTCCGGTTGGACTTTGGCAACTCAATTTTGAGGCACTTCCCGATAAGCTAGCAGGCTGAAATTTTGTACACGCTTTGAGTTCTGATGACAATACATGACTAGATATGAAACGTCATAACAAATCCAATATGGCGGCCTCCCCAAGATGGCGGACTAGCTGTTTGAAACCCACCCCCATGATATGGGTATCAAATGAAAGGGTTTCCTGTCAGGAATACGAAAAAAATAGTCACGTGAGTTAAATCCAATATGGCGGACGTCCAAGATGGCAGACAGGCTATTTGAAATGCGACCCTATGATATGGATATCAAATGAAAGGGTTTTATATCAGGAGTACGAAAAAATAGACACGTGACTTAAATCCAATATGGCGGACGTCCAAGATGGTAGACTGGCTGTTTGAAATCCACCCCCATGATATGGGTATCAAATGAAATGGTTTGCTGTGAGGAATACGAAAAAAATAGTCATGTGACTTAAATCCAATATGGCGGACGTCCAAGATGGCGGACAGGCTTTGAGGCACTTCCCAATAAGCTAGCAGGCTGAAATCAGTGTAGCTTCAGACCCGATAAACAATGATAAAAATAATAAAATAATTAATAGATTTAAAAAATCTAAAAACCCACGTTTTTAAATGTCCTAAAAATAGGAAAATAACCCTACGGGGCTGAGAGAGGGGCCACTCAAAACGTGGGGGCGTATCTTTGCAAGTTACACCCACGATCTATACACGTCATGTAAATATAACCCATAAATAATCCCTGAAAAAATATACGCCCCCACGCTTTGAGTGGCCCCTCTCTCAGCCCCGTAGGGTTATTTTCCTATTTTTAGGACATTTAAAAACGTGGGTTTTTAGATTTTTTAAATCTATTTTCTAAAATCCAATGATGCAGTTTCAGTTTTCGTCAAAATCGGCTTCGAGACTCCTTTCAACGTTATTTGATATTCCTCAGAGTTTCGGATATAGCCATCCACGCCCAGTGGAAAAATTCACCCTGTATACCCTTGAAATATCTGCAAACATCAACCAAACATGCTGTTTATAAAATTTAAAAACTGACCTGTGAGCCAGGAAGTCCCGTGAACCCAACCGTCTGGCGAACTGGCGAATTCTTTTTCCTCGATATAAATATAGTCGCCGAGCACTAGTTCAAGTTCATCACTCGCTTTCGGCGTGTAACCTTGAGTCACTTTGTGTACCTGGTAATAAAAACAACACATCCCATTACATCATGTCTGTAATACTACCAGCACGCGTAGCATGACCAAATCTATCACTATTCTACCAAGATAAGACAAAGTAATTTTATCGTTATTTGTAAACAAATCGACTGTTTTTTTGTACATGTATGACACGATTGGTACACCATTGAAGAAAAGTGAAAATCTTTTCTATATTTTATATATGTCGTAGGTTTTTGATAAAATTTGGTTTTTTATCAAACACCGGATGGTGTTAAAATAACAACACGATTTTATCATTTTCCTAAACAAATCAAGTGTTTTGATCAAATCCCTGAACTGGTGAACAACAGAAATGAAACTAACAAAATCAAACAGTGAAATGACAAAAAATTCAGAAAATGTCAGAAAATGTCGACGGAGCACCACTTAGCGGTGCTCCTACTTCTGGGTGGTTTAAAAAAAAAGAAGACCCCACCATCCCATTTTTTATCAAAAACCTTCGACATATACATTTCCATCTTTAAAACATCTTGTTATTTTGTCTTTTTTTCCGTTGACAACGTCGTTTCTACGGCGCCATGTTACGCGTGCTGAAGGGCGAGGCAGAGGTGTACCTAATAGAAGACTTATTCACCAGTTAGGTCTAAGCCCCATGGAATAGTGGCCGGTGAAAAATATAATTGATCCGTAAGTTAGACCAGGGGTTGCCAACCGATCGATCGTGATCGACCGGTCGATCGGAGCTATTAGTCCAGTCGATCGTGGAAAGGCAAAAAATATAAATAAGTAGACCAGACTGCGCAACGTAATTACCAACTACTGCAGCATCATCATGTATCATTTTTCGGTTGGTAAATCGCACAGGGTTTCGTTAGAAAACAGTAGATCTTATGTCTGATCAAGTTGGCCACCCCTAAGTTAGACTATCAAAAAATATTTGACCCCTACTTTTTCATTTTTTACGTAAACCAAAATTGATGATTAGGTAGGTACGACAATTTTAAAATTCGGAAATACGTCTCGTCTTAGTATAATTATTTTAACGCGTTCTAACGTCACGAGCGAATTATTTTTATCTGTTTCAATATTCATTAATAAAAAAAGAGTACAAAAATACCATAACCAACGGACTATACACCGTGTTCCGGACGATATACCTACATAAACTTCGACCAGATGTTCAAACCACGGAAGTAAGCATTTTTCATTATGGACACATTAATAAATTCTTATTTTTTATTTTTTGTTAATTTTCATACAAACTAAATACCTAGACGTAAATAACTCGATATGCATGCCTCTTTATCCGAATTGGCAACGTCATTCATAACATTTGGCGGGCTGAAACAAATGAAATGCAAATAGTATTTGATAGATTTCAAATTAAGATACTTTCTCACTGCATAGCTCAATTAAATTTCATTAAATGAAATTACAAATATCTTTGTAACGAAGCCTTTTTAAGTACTACTTCCTTTGTTGGATTTGATTTGTAAAAGCCATAGAAGTATTTGCTAAAGTTTATGGATAACGTGAAGAACACGGTGTATAGATATGCAATTTATGTTCTCAACTAGCCTATCGCAAATATGTATGTTATAATTATGTATGTATTTATGTAATAGCCTCTTACAAGTGCATTATCTCATCGTATTATCAATCTTAAGTAAGAGGTTAATCAGTGATGATAAAATGTAACTAGGCTCCTTACGTTGAAGTAGGAGCAATTATATACTAGCTAGTACCTACACATTGTGGGAGACAGTTCCCACAATGTGTAGGTACTAGCTACAGTTGACAATAACACTCATTTTAAAATCTTAATAAATACGATTAAATTATGATTTCGGCCATGCTCCAATTTTTCGTCCTTCGCCTAATTACCGTACCCTTTATAATATACGATACACAAAACAGACGGGGAAGCCGAATTGACGTAAGCCACAATAACTATTGAATTCGTATCTTTGATGTGTTTCATATTCTAATGTGTTTAATGTCAAATCAGTGACATTAAAAAAAGAGTCCGGTAATTAGGCGAAGGACGCCCAACCTTTGAATCATAATAACTGAGATCCTCCTCTTCTTTTTTTTTTAATACGGCAAACAACTTTAATGTTAAAACTTTTCTATTTATTTAAACGTTACCCCGCAATAGGAATTTCTCTTGTATCGTACGTTTACAAACGCAGCCATACAAATATTCGTCCCGAGCGGGGATCGAACACGCGACACTATGCGGATCAGTCGACCCTGCATAGATAAAGACAAAATAAAAATAAACTTAATCATCATCATCAAAAATTATTCACCTGGTGATTAGCAAATCTAGGATCTCTGGAGTAAAGCCTCAGTTCCCAGCTGGAGTGATCTGAGGGTTGCATATCATCCACCAATCTTTTCAGCTCGTCGTAAGCGGCGACATCGAAGTGGTACGCCAGGGTTATATGAAGAGATTTCACGTGAGCTTCCAAATTTATCGCTGTATAGAAAAAGTTACATGTTAAAGGCGCCCTTAGGCAGACTGAAGCGGTCAGTATTGACTGCTTTAAGCTGCGACTGCATAGATACCTACAGAGTTCTACGTATACACATACACGGAACTAATTGAGCAGTCGTATTGCTTCTGGCGTTCGATGTAGTCAAAGAGTTGCCAAGCTATGTACACACGGCTCCACATCAAGCTACACAAAACCAGTTTATCGTGATATGGCATTAAATATGATTTTTCCGCATATTTAGCGGTTAGCTTATTCTGGTTTTGCGTAGCTCGATTTGTAGCAGTTCGTACTTTAAGTGGCTACTTGCTACTGGTAGATAATTCACACAAAAACATGTCTGATGATATTAAAAGACTTTACTGAAAAAGCCCTACATCTCCAAATCGAATTAAGGTCAAAAGATTCGACAAAATAGTGTACTAATCCAAACACGAAACCGACCGAAGTAAGCCAGAAAGTTAGATCATTTCGAATTCGAAATTCGATTCCCTATGTTATGTAAAAAAAATACCATTGCGAAGATCACAAAGTATTTATTTATACCACGCAAACACGTTTAAATCTACTCAACGAGAACCAACTGGAACCCGTAGAAAGTACAGATTAGTCTCTATTTCTCTACCTAGATTACCTTGTATAAACCCACATAAGTTTTATGTAAATGCGTTCAGTACTTTAGTCGTCGTCAACATCCGTGATTCTAGAGAAGATTAAGTCTTTATCAGGGGGCCTAAAACAATATGAATTGCAATAAAGTTCGTAAAATTGAATAGACCATTTTACGAATTTTATCTCAATTAATATTATGATCCTGTTAAAGCAGCCTTTTTAGAGCCCCAACATTGGCATTCTACTACTTTTACTTCTACTTTTTGGAGTAACATTTTAAGCCAATCAATCTGACACAATTTAACATTCATCACGAAAATAGTGAGATCTAATTATTTTTTAAGCTGGTTACAAATCCAATACATTCTACCTGTAAACACCTTAGTAAATTAACAAAGAAACATGCATTTATTATAACTTTAAATATGATTGTTATAAAAATAATGAATGAACAGAAATTAGATTTTTTTAGAAAATCAATGGGCAGTAGATGGCAAAACATACAAAAATAATATTTACCTTAAAGCGCGTTGGACATGCTCAAGGAGTCATCTACTTCTTTAGCCTATGAAATAGCTGATAAATAAAATAATAAATTAAAATATGGTTAAACGTGGAAAAATAACAAAATATCAAAGAAGCATAGGTAAGCTTTATTAGAAGAATGAATAAATGAAAGCTCAAAGAACTTAATTATTCTAGTTTTATCATTTAACAACAATGATATTAAAAGTCATAGATATGTTATACACGTACAAAACAACAGAAAAAAGCGTGCCGCGCAGAGAGGCAGCACACATATGCACTTTTTATTCACACACATTACATTTCACTACAAGTAAAAAGGATAGCTTGATAAAACCAATATGAAAAAAAGTGACAGCTAGATGGTGACGCTCTCTCTTTTATCTCACTCGCACTCTTTCTTTTACGACGCCATATTATAGAAACGTAATGTTTTATTTGTGAAAATATTAAGATAAATAATATATTTACGAATGATAAGTGATTCTTTGACTTTTAGAAGTCTTGCTTGTATAATTTGTACAATATCTCATCACACACGACGGCATTTTCGGTGGTTTTGAGTCACTTTTACTTTTGACTCACTTTGTAGTACGTGAAGTGCATCCGTTGTCGCTGGCAACGTCGGACTGAGGTCAAGGTTTGTGAATCAACCACATTTGAGCGCATCTGTTTTTGAGCGCGTATAACGTATCTACACCTTTTTTACTTATAATATCATTGTTTAACAAAAAAAAAAAAGATTCATGTAGAAAAAAAAATTGTCATTGTAATTTATTTTATACAAGAAAAGTATATTTTAATAAAATACAGGCAACTAAACAAGTCGCCATATTTACTACTAGCTTCTGCCTGCGGATTCACCCGCGTCATATTAGGCGTTTGGCCCTATGGTTCCGTCCCCATCAGTTCCCTTGTGGAGCACGTGGAACACGACACACTGTGACTCGGGGCTTATCCTTGTTCGGACGGCGAGCTACCCATTATTCCCCGTCCGCAAGCGGCTGGAATATGCCTCACGATTTGTTGCCCCGTGGCTGGGGCGATAGGTAGAGGATGTCCTTTCCCTCACGCGTTCCGACTGCTCCCCATTACCCTCGCCTGCCGCCAAATCCCTGAGGTACCTCCCGCAACAACCGTGCCCGGGAGGACTTGCGTCAGGTTGAAGGTGAGGACGCCGCCGTAGCGCATCTCCAACCACTTCTCAAAGAGGGATCTTACCGCCGCCGCGCCGGCCGCAGTTATGATATGCCCAGGCAGTCATATTTTGTTGTAGTATTATTTTGAAACTATGATATCTCTTAAGGTATTCATTGAAATCAAACGATGTCAAGGGCAATTTTGTTGAAAATTAAATGCTTGTGATGATCAACGTATTTATTTGGATAAGGATTAATATCATGTTAATGAAAATACCTTCGCAAATAATGCATTGCTTTAAAATCAAATTTGATTGCAATAAAAAAAAGTTATAGTGACTTAACCTTAAAAGATAGATATATGCTCTCGCACTTAATTTAGAACTTTTCAAGAGGTATAATTCCTTGATACATCATTTTTGCGTATCTTTAACCGTTTACGCAGCGCACGCAACGGAAGCTCTCGAAAAGGAATACACTTTCCCGATTTTGAAATATTTCTCATTGCTGCTCCGCTCCTATTAGTAACAGCGTGATGTTATATAGCCTATAGCCTTCCTCGATAAATGGACTATCCAACACAAAAAGAATTTCTTATTTCCAACAAGCAGTTCCTGTGATTAGCGCGTTCAACCAAACAAACAAACTTTTCTGCTTTATAATATTAGTATAGAAGTATAGATAACATTGTAATTAAATATAAAATTTTCTTTCACAAGTAAAGCACAGCAAGAAATAGTAATCCCCAAAAACAATAGAATATAAAAAGCATAAAAACACTAATACGCTACATTTTGTTGCAGAAGCAAGTCACTAAGGACACTCTTACATTTGATAGGTTTCTCTTGAGGCACAGTACACCACGGGAAACATGTTCCCAATGCATCCAGATGTTCATAAGTATCCACCATAACACCCACTATAAAATAATGTTAGGGGATATGTTATACTACGTAATAAATACAGATTCTAGTCGCTACAGGACGTATGTACAGGAGATGGTGTAGGATTTATTATACAGGGTGTTTTGGACACAATATCAATAGTCAATTATGTCCATAGAGAAATCCTGTTTTGGGATTTTGAGAGTTAATGTTTTTACGATATTTATATCTCAGTTTAACCATCCAAAAACAATCACGCAAATCGTATCAGTAACCAGAGTAATAGTAACATTAAAAAAAAAACAAAATGAGAAGGTCCTCTTTTTTGAGGCCGGTTAAAAAGCTCTTGGGGCTTTGATATATGTATACAGTAGGAAAGTCAAATAATAGAAGAGAATTGAAACTGTCCCAATAAAAAATAGAACAAATTAAATTATAATAAATGTCTTGACTATTCCTGATTCTATTGATGATTCTTAAAAACACCCTGTACAATTGTAAATACAACTTCTTTTTTTTTTCAAATTATTTTACAATAAACCATTTTAATACTCACAAACTGAAGACACTTGTTTCACATACTGCACAGCTATTCTTTTCAGATAGTCTGCATGTGCCTCAGAGATGAATAATGCCATGAAGTTGTGCGAAACATAGGGCTCCAGCTTCAAGGGGCAGTTTGGAGGGTCTCCGACTTTTTCAACCACATGCTTTACTGCTTTACCTAGTTGTAGTGAAGTTTCATCTGGAGCCTAAATCAAAATTTTAAGTTTTGTTTTATGTTTAAACTAGCACTCCGCCCGCGACTTCGTCTGCGCGTGTTTCTAACTTCGAACTCAGTGAACTTGATGCCCGGTCACCCTCCATAAAGGATACTTTTGAAAAATCTAAAAATGGTCTGGTAGTTTCGGAGCCCATTCAATACAAACAAACAATCAAATCTTTCCTCTTTAAAATATTAATGTAGACATACCGATTTTCTCCTTTATTCGATTTAAAGATAATTTATGCCCAGTTTTGAGTTTAACGAAGCAAGCAGTAAAATGCTTCCGTTAAAACTTAATCACCCCTTTTCACCAATTTAGAGGGTGATTTTCGAAAAACCCAAAAACACCTGTTTGATTATTTTTGATCTTATTTCTATAAACTGAGTTTCAAATTTATCGGTTAGTGCGTTATGATTTTCCCATACAAACACCCCTTTTCACCCCCTTATAGGTGGATTTTCGCAAAATCCCTTCTTAGTGCTCACCTATATAATAAATTGCAACTACTGACCAATATTCAAGTTATACGTTTAGCGGTTAAAGATCCTCCCCTTTAAACTTGAATACCCCTTTTCACTAATTTGAGGGGTGATTTTCGAAAAATCCAAAAACACGTGTTTAATTATTTCTGATCTAGTATATAAATACCGAATTTCACATTAATCAACTCACGCGTTATGATTTTCCCATACAAACTTTAACAACGCCTAGATTACCAATGGAGGGTAGTTTTAAAAAAATAATAGACCCAATCTTTTTTATTTACTTGTGTTCTCATTCGTGGCAAGTTTCAAATTTATAAACCCAAGGAATAAGATTTTTCATACAAACGTTTTCACCCCTTTTCACCCCCTTAGAGGAGGATTTTCGCAAAATCCCGTCTTATTGCTTCTCTACATGGTAGACTGCAACTGCTGTCCAAAATTCAAGTTACTGTGTTTAGCGGTTTCGGCTGTAGTCGAGTCTTAATAAAAAACCCTGTTCTTTTATATATATAGATTAAACCCTTAGCTGATGAGTTTTTGGTATTCACATCATATTCTTTGCATAGATCATTTGTTTTTTTTTTTAATTATTGTCAAAAGAAGAGCTACTCTCCTATTGCATAATATCAAGGCAATGACTATTTCACATTGTGAATGACTATTTCACATTGTGTTGGCAAATCCAGGACAAAATCGAGAAATGCAAAATTTTAGTAAGGTATATACATTGGATTATGGCCCACTCTCTCTCTCAGAGAGGCCTGTGTCCCAGCAGTGGGAACATTTGTAGGCTGATGATGATGGTGATGATGATATACATTTATTTTTAGAAGTCTTTCTTGTATGCCCAGCTGGTCAAAGACCTAGACCTCCCCATTTTCTTTAAAAATATTATCTATTTGTACAATCTCTGGCCAAGACCTTCCCTTCTGTCAATCAGTGGTAGGTCTACATTATAAAAAACTAGTGGCCCGTCCCAGCTTCGCACGGGTATATTAAGAACTGCTCGTCCGATTTTGTGCAAACTTCACATAAAGCATCTACTAAATAGTTCGAACAAAGCCTAAACATTTGGTTTGGATAGGTGAGCCCGTTCTTGAGTTATAATATTACAACGAAAAGTGGCATTGATTTTTATATATTAAGATGGTTACCTTAAAAAATGAAACAAGAGTAATATGAGGAGGAAAATTATGTGCTCCGTTCCAACCAGAGATTTCTTTAGATTTGTCCCAAAACTCCAGTAGCTGATTTAGCAGGGGTCCAGTGGGGCTGGCATAAAAAATGTATTCTCTCGGCTCGTCTGAGTCAATGTAGGCATCGTTCACATGAGTCAGAAGCCAATCAGATGCCAATTGGACACTACGGTTACCAGTTGCTGACAGTGCTTTGAGTCTGAAAATAATGGGTTTTTTTAGAATGCAAAATTCAAAAGAATTTTCAGGATATATTCTGTAAGATCAGGACGAAAATGGTGAATAAGACTATGTAAATTAAATTTATAAGCCGCAAGATTTCAACCTTTAATTTAATTGTAAGACAATACAGGGACTTAAGAAGTGGGTCATGTAGTATCAGGTGTAGGACCCCATTTATAATTAACGGACTAATTGAATAAAAACATGTAGGTAACATAAAATATGTAAATGAGAAAAATGTATCTTACGCCCGGTGCCTAGGGAATCCCATCTGTAAGAGTATTTGAAGCGGAGAGGCATCTTGTTTTGCTTTACTCGAAGAGGATACTTTCCGAGGGGGAAGATTAGCCATTTTTACAAAATGACTTCGTAAATTACACCAAACTCGCTGCATAAAAACAATCCATGAAAATTGAAATTCCCATCAAATCAATCAAACATCACTAATATAACTGTCAAACTCATTTGACAATTTTATTTGTCAAAAATGCTGTCATGAATCACAGACAATGTAGAGACGGTAGAAACATAGACATTATAATCCTATGGACTGGAAATACCTACACCAAAAACGTGGATACCTACAAGTTCGCATGGCACATAAAATGGCGGCCAATGCTAGGGTTGTGCCAATCAAGAAACATAGTGTTACTGTAACGAGTATGGATACTAGTATCCCTAGTACTTTTAGGATTACATAATAGTATTACGACTAGATACCATGATTAAATTATAATCCATGTAGTTACGTAAAAAAAATGAAAATTTTCACATTTGCGCTATTGCTTGTAATTAAATATTATACATATATTTATGTGTTAGCGTTAATTTAAAAAATTGACGATTAATTCGGATTGTACAGGTAAACCTTTGGACTTGTTAATTTGTCTTTTTAAAAAGTCTTTTGGTCCCGTCAAGTCTTCTATCACAACAGCCTTCAAATCAGCAATTTTTTTTTCCTTCGTATTATTTCATTGAGGCGTTTAATTGTTTTCTGTTGATTGACGTATTTTTCTTTAAAGGCTTTAATTTTTCCAGTTTGTAAAACCTGTAATAGAAAAGATAAATAGTTAAATCAAATTAAATTTATTTCAACTAGGCCAATAATTACAGGCACTTTTGAATGGTCAAAAGACATAAAAATAAATCAGTACAAAATTGTTATGGTGCTACAGTTCTAGTCACAAGACATAATATGACTGTTTTGCATTCCAACAAAACAGGTATTATGTGTTGAATAAGACACACAGCGTTGCATTGAAGAATGCTGTTGTAAATTCGCCTTACCTTGGTTGTATATGGTTAAAAACTCACCAAATTGTCCCTGGTTTTATACCTGTCTCTTTCTTTCACCAGCGTGCGTCCTTTTCTAATTGTGAAGGATGCTTGACAGGCAAGCTGTCAACTTCATAGAGTCTTCAAGGTACCAGCAAGAGACTTGCTGCAACGCTGTGTGTCTTATTCAACACATAATACCTGTTTTGTTGGAATGCAAAACAGTCATATTATGTGCTTTCTTAAGACACACAGCGTTGCATTGAAGACCTGTTTGGTATCTGCTGGTGATAAATACAAACGCTATGATGAATGAATTATAATACTATTATAAAGCATAAATAGGTTTAAAGATAGATTTTAAGTCCTTTCATAAAACGTTACTGTAACAAAAATTGTGTTCCTTTCTAATTAGTAACTTCTTCAGAAATCAAAATAGTAGTTTAATTGATAGAGATACCTGGTATAAGGAGATAGTTCCAATTAAATCTTTATCTAGGAATAGGATAAAGTTATGTCTTCTAAAGGTATAACCATTGAAAACAATTACTTATCTAATGGATATTGCATAAATCTAACTGCAATAAATAAGCATTAGAGTTGGTGTCATAAATCTTCTTTACTGGTTGACAGTAAAACTTCTGATACATTTTATAACTCGTATCAGTTTTCCCTGTCAAGTATTGCTTGAACAAGTATTTTCTTCAAATAGCTTCTTGAGGCTATAATAGCTAACTTGTTATAACTGCCCAGTGGGGCACCAATATTAGCAACTTTAAAAGTAATGCTATGTTCCCAACTTGTATAGAAGCTGGCTTTAATTTTCCTGATAGAGGAATAAATTTGTGACTGTGTTGTCTGTGCTTTTTCTATTTTCAGACAGTTCTAACAGGGTAGACATGGTCTCGATATTTCCGCAACACCGAACCTTACTGTCTGTGTGATTTTGATTCACTTTTTAAACCAAAATTTTGAACAAAGACTGATTTCATATTTCATAGAAATAAGATTTCAGGGCTATTTTCTTATAATCTCGATCTGATGTGAGATAATGAATTCTATGACCTGAGGTTAGCAATAATATTAGAGCTATAGAGCTATTCACCTAGCTATCTCAAAAGAAGAACCTGGATATTCAGAGTTCTTTAGTCAATTAAAAAACAAAGTAATATTGTAGTGTTGAACCCTATTGGAAGTTTTTGTACTGCGAGCTTTAGCAAGTGAAATAGCTTCTAGAACTTTCTGAATTAAAAAAATGTCTTGAGATATCTACCTCAGATGTTGCTCAGTAAGTTGAGATAGTAGATTTATGCAGGAGAATAGTTCTATAACCTAGTTTGTTTTCTTAAAACAATTTAGCCTGAAATCTTCATCAGCTTGTACACCTACAGGTGTTTCAGGGTTAATTTGATTGGTATCACACCAGGATCACCATTTTTTAATTGGGACTTTATATTGTTATAAAAGTAGATGTCCGCCAGCTACTTTTTCAATAAGTCTTGTTCCACTAGAGTATAGGGAGAGACTTGGTCAGCCCACCCTTAATTTTCCAGGCTAGGGGGATAACTTGTCCACCTGTGCCAAGCACTTGCCTGTAGTCCGATCTAAGACCTTCCGCAGGTTCTTTTTCGGAAGTGGCTCCGCTTTGACTCTCACTCTCGCTTGCAGATCGAGTAGTGAGAAGCATTTGGCGCACTACGGCGTTAGTAGAATGTACTATCCACCAATTTGAATTATGACCCTTTTTGACAATTCGTCGTTTGAATCTGTCAAACAAACAAAGATCAAGGTCGTTATTAAGGATATTTATGTTTATGACTCTGGACCTAATTGTATTTGAATGTCTGTAAGAAGAAAATGCTTCTGGTGGGTCATAATTCTTTGTCGATTGTACGATTGTGCCTTGTTCAAATGAGTAGTACATACTTCTGGTATTACGCTGGGTGGGGGAATGCCCAGCCCAGCTGATAGTCCCATTGTCGGCTGTAAAAGTCGCATATAACTGCGTAGGGTTTGGAACCTAATGTTACGTACTTTGGTACGAAAACCGTTTCTCTTGACGTGAATAAATCTACGTCTGGGACGCCCCACATCTTTAACATGGCCTCCGCGGCTTGGGGTAAAAGATGCCACTCTGGTACTTTGCGGCCCCCTGAGAGGCGATCCGCAATTTCTTTTTTCACAACTCCCCGGGAGTGAGTAGCTGAGAGAGTTAGATGCAACTGCTCTGCAAGTTTTTGGAGCCTGTATGTCAGCCTTAGTATTGCAAGGGTATGTATCCTCCCCCCCCCCTTTGTTTCTGAGGTATGCAATAAGAGTCCTGTTGTCAGACTTAATATTTATGTGTGCACTGTGTGCATAATTATGGCTGCAAATTTGGCATATGTTCCAAAAACAAAATTTGACCGCCAGGGTATCTGGCATGGAGCCCACCTTACAGATAGGTAACTGATGTTTAATTGGGCTCCCTACCCCTAGTTGGGTGTATCCGTGGTCAAGAAGTGAGTTGAACTTTTCTTAACTCTCGGTATTGAGTTGTACTCTATGGCTTTAACCACCCTTGTTGAACAGGCAGAGGAAACTTACTTTTCTCTAGTAACCTGTTTTGATAGAACAATTTTAGAAACAGTTACATTTTGCAACAATATAGGTCTTTTGATACTGCGTAATTATCATATTTCAGTAAAACTAATAAAGTCCTAGCTTCTTGCGGACAACTGTTTAAATTGCTCTATCTTGTTAAAGATTAGTTTAATCTTTATTATTTTATTGGAGGAATGTTATACTCGGTTTTGCTGGGTGGCCCATACTAGGCCAATATATTCTGCTTAAAGAGAGGATTCAAACAGACTTGTGATAATTTATGTGATACCCCCAGATTTCCAATATTCTCAGTGTTTCCGCAACCTGAGAAACGAAAACGAGTACTGTACAATCCTGATTTTACCAGGAATAACAGTCCAGGTACACAATTATACAGAAACATTGTTCTCACAGGATTTCCGCAATCCAGTTGTACTTTGGAAAACATAATTGGAACCATAGATAGGCCAAATACAAAGGCTGTTAACAGCAGCACTTCGTTGTTATTTAGATCACAAGGAGGAGCCTCCTGTGTGTCTCCGCAATTGGTAATTGAAAATAAGCATAGTAATTTATGAATCAATGTCTATCTTCACTAACCAATTGTTTGTGTACCTATAACCAACCGGTTATAGGTACACAAAACATTTTCAAGAAATGCAACCACATTTCTTGAAAATGTTTCACTGGCATTATGAGTTGAGACCTCCGCGGTCTAATACGGGACACAATCCACTGTTTTTTTTTTTTTTTTTTTAAACATTTGACATAGTAAACTCGAATTAGGTACCCATATGGTCATAGTAAACTCTAATTAGGTACCCATATGGCCTTTTGTTTAACTAAAAGATTATGAGTGCTATGTCTTTTGTTGTTGGGGTTGCAAACTTTTCTAAAAACATGTTTGACTTTGGCAAGGAGAGGTTCTTTTATAAATGGAACATGGCAAGTTGTTATTAATTTCAAAATATGATTGCTTGCTCATGTGGTTGCCCTGAATGAGCATGGTCCTTTAGACAACCCCCTCTGAATGTTCTGAGTGGTCAGATATTCAGATAGTTTTTGTGTATAGGTACTTGTTTAATTAGCTGGACCTAAAGTCCATCTAAAGAAGCTTTGATAGGGTGCAAAGCCTAAAACTAAGTAGTTAATTATGAGTCCGAGGTTGGTGGACCAACAATAATAGAAATCTTTTCAAACTATGATTGTGTTAAAATTAAAATAATTAAGGTAACCGTCACCCACTTAAGCAAGTCCTGTAATGTTAATCATAATAGTTCTCTCAATTCCAAAATATTGTTGGGTAATAACTACTCAGATCTTTGGTCTTAATAAAATGATACAATTCATCATTAACTTTAAGACTTATAAAGCAAGGAGTACCAATACAAGATTGTACGGGGGTTTTTGTAAAAAGGTCAGACAAAGATAAAATTTTGGATTTGCTTGTAATCTTTCTTTGTAAGTGTGTGGAATAATTGTCTTTCATCCAGCTCCATACTAAAACTTCACCGAAATAGACAATGAAGTTTTTTCTCAAAAACTTTGATGTGGGTGGAGTCACATAGCCTTCTCGTTGTTAGAGGAGGTAAGTTAGGTAGTTAAATAACTAGAAATAAACATCTCATCTTGAATTTGTGTCTCTACACACAGGTCCGAACAAGTGTGGACTTGTTTGTACTTACGTGACTGCGTCTTCTGTTGGGTGGATGTGAAGCTCTGCTCTCGTGGTTCGAGGATAAATATGATGATGATGATGACCAGTCATCATGTTTCACCGTATTTAAATGCTGATCTACCCCCGGAGCGTCAACATTCAAACCTCGTAACCTCACACCACACTTACCCACTCAATTTAGTCCGTAATCTTTCTAAAACACTAATTCACAAAGGAAAAACGTGTCACATACTCTAAATAAACGCTGTGTGCTAATTTAATACAATTAATTATTGTATTTTAACACTTTTTTACTTTGGAAAATTTTCCGATGTTTTACCGGCAAAATTTACAAACGCTATGAAGTTGACAGCTTGCCTGTCAAGCATCCTTCACAATTAGAAAAGGACGCACGCTGGTGAAAGAAAGAGACAGGTATAAAACCAGGGACAATTTGGTGAGTTTTTAACCATATACAACCAAGGTAAGGCGAATTTACAACAGCATTCTTCAATGCAACGCTGTGTGTCTTAAGAAAGCACATAATAACTGTGAAAGTACCGTAGGTGCCCATTCCAGAGCGAAGATCTCTATGGAAAAGAACGGATGTTCACGCGCGAACGCACCCATACCAAGCGCGGGGAGGCGAGGCGCGGGACGCGGGACGGCAACGCTGCGCCACTCACAGAGCATGTAATTTTAAGAGTCGGAACTTAGAACATTTAGGTCATAACGAGTTTATAACGGAAGTGGTACCAATCACAACAAAAAAACATGGCTACCAACATAAAAGTTTCACATACACAGAAATAGGGATGCCCAACGCATCATAGAGTTGTCATACCTTATCGATATTTAGTTTATCGATATCGATAAAATGCATACTACGCAGGTAGTAGGTAGGTTCCAAAATTTATTGATTTTAAAATAAAACTTGGTGAAATAAAACACTGATTTATATAACTTCAACATTTATTAATTTATATAAATTATTAGCGACCCGCCTTTGCTTCACAAGGGTAAACCGATCGTTACCAAACCGCTCCTAAGCCTTCAGAGTGAAGGCACAACTTTGCAAACACCTTAATAGCTGGCTTGTAGAAAGTATCTGAAATGAAACATAAGAATTTGTTAATAATATTTCGGGAAAACGAAAAGTATCATAAAAGACTTACAACAAAATAAAAACAAACCGTCTTAAAAAAAGATAAATATCTCTTGAAAACTAAAGCCTAAAATAATTGTCAACATCAAAACAACATTTCATGTCGATATCTACGGGTTGTTTTGGAACTCAACTCTTTTTTTAGAAAACCCTTCAACAGTTGTTTATTTTTATGTGGTGATGCGGTAAGGCTTCACAAGTGTTATGAATGTGCTACAGAAACTCAGCTTTTTAAACATATTTATTATTAAAATATCTTTGAAAGTCTGTTTGTTATTTTTTACATATTAATAAAACTCACGTTTTTCTTTTTTATAATTATTTACTTTTTGACTCTGAATAATAATAATAATAATAATATTCCACAACTATCACACAACGCCATCTAGTCCCAAGCTAAGCAGAGCTTGTGTTATGGGTACTAGGCAACTGATATACATACTTATATATATCTAAATACATACATATTATAGATAAATTACACCCAGACACAGAACAAATGATCGTGCTCATCACACAAACATTTGTCCTGGGTGGGAATCGAACCCACAACCTCCGGCATAGCAGTCAGGGTCACTAACCACTAGACCAACAGGCCAGTCAATATATAGGTGTAATGATGTGGAAATTTTGATAATTGTCTGTCAGTGAGAGGTAAAGCGATCAAATTCAAAGTTGGGATTGCATACCTTCCAACGGTTTCCATATTTATTGAAATCCTTTTTTCCGAAGAGTTAAGCACATACATTTCGCTGCACATGTTGTTTTACTATTGGTAGATTCACCGATTCTTCAATACCAACAGCATTTAGCCTCTCCTAATAGCTGGAATAAAAAACATAAAACATTACTTCTCACTGGCTGTTTCACTGCAAATTTATAGTGTGATTTAAAGAAAGCACTCTTTACACTATCAGAATAACTAAATGAATATATAAATTATTATGCTTGGAACATGAAATTCTAAGATTAATTATAGATTCGCAGTATAATGGTGTCACAGGTAGATAATGTCTTTAGACTCGACCAATATGAACCAAAATTATAATTTTATATGTAGAAAAATATTTAAAACTTTTCTTCACTAGTTTCAGCTAATTTCGATTGGTGAGGGTTGTATTACAGATGTTGATGATGCTTTTAATTTCAAATTAGTGCTGTGAGAGTATGAGAACAAAATCACATCAGCAGATGTACTCACCGGTTTGGATACAGGGAAACCTTGGAAAAAAGTTATTTCCAGTATGCCAGGACTCCTTTATGACCCTAATCCCACAAACTTCGAGTCGATGTCTAGTTTTATGTTCAACAGTTCTAAATTATTCATTTTCTCGTTAAAAATATGTGAGGATGAAATTGAAAAGCAAACCACTTCTAAGACGACGCACTGACTAGACACTCCACTCAACGTAACGTTAACACAATCACAGAAATTATTCTTGTAAGTTATATTCCCAAATCATACAGAAAAAGGAAAAACAAACTGAAAAACACAACACGAAGGCAGACATATTTGTTTCGGTCTCCATAATTTAGTCACGTGGTATCATAATTTAGTACTGTGATGTTGGTCAATATGATTTTCTGACGTGTTTTTGAATGTTGGCAATGGATTGGGAATAAATTCCATACATTGACCTGAATGTTCTAAGTTACACAGGGCCATAGATTAATAGGGTTTGACGCATTTGGTGCACTTCTCAACTTGTACACCATGCTCAAATGGTGAACTTAGCAACTGGTGCACTTCTCATATGGTACACTTCGCAACTGGTGCACTTCTCAATTGGTGCACTTCGCAAAAGGAGCACTTTTTAAGATGAGTGGAGATTGGGAAAAATTGTCTAAAAATTAAAGAATCTTAGGTTTTGCTGGGTAATTTTCTTAAAAATACAATCAACAAAATAATTTTAAACTATACATAATCCTAATAACATTTTTTTTTTTTCAAAAATAAAAATAACGTCACTCGAAAATAATAACAATATAATTATGTAAGAAAAAAATAGATTTACAGCAAAAAGTTATCATAATAAAGACATGATATAATTATGTCAATAACCTTTATAATATTATAATTTAAATGGTACTTCTTTTATAGTTATTATTATTAATTTAATAAAGCTTTAAATTAAATTACATAATCACTTATATAATAATTGAAGAAACGTGATCTTTTCTTTTTTGCCTGCAGCAAAAAAAAATATAATAACAACAAACTGATTATGCTACCTATATAAAACAAACATACAATTTTCATGCGATATAAAACTAAATGAGGGTAGTTTTTTTTTATCGTGGCAAAATCACCAAATGAGTCCTCCCACTCAGGGCAGGGCGGGAGGGACTGTCAGACAAACAAAGGTTTATCTATATTAATATAACCTGTTTTTGAGAAACAGGTTATAGTCTATTTTAAAGCTTTTATCTTATTAATAATAATAACTATAGCTAAAAGATGTACAGTTTAAATTATAATACCCTTTAATTAAATGGAAAATGGATGTCCACAGTACATGAAGGTTATTGATATATATGATATTAATTCATGACTCTTTATTATGATAACTTTTTGCTGTAAATCTAATTTTTTATATTGTTATTATTTCCGGGTGACGTTATTTTTGTTTTTTTTTTTAATAAAAATGTTATTAGGATTATGTGCAGTTTAAAATTATTTTGTTGATTGTATTTTTAAGAAAATTACTCAACAAAACCAAAGATTCTTTAATTTTTAGTCAATTTTTCCAAATCTCCACTCATCTTAAAAAGTGCTCCTTTTGCGAAGTGCACCAATTGAGAAGTGCACCAGTTGCGAAGTGTACCATATGAGAAGTGCACCATTTGCTAAGTTCACCATTTAAGCATGGTGTACAAGTTGAGAAGTACACCAAATGCGTCAAACCCGATTAATATACTGTTATAGATGGGCAACTTCGGCTTCGCTCGAGGTCGCGAAAGTGCTGCCGTGTAGTGGTTGCTTCATGAACGAAAGCCACTGCACTACATAGATACATACATATACAGGTATAGTGCAGCCGTACTAGGGTACCCAGCTTTTAGAGATATTATTGTTATTGCATTGTTTTCATAAATTTGTGTTTTCAGGGTAACACAAATCTTGAAAACAATGCATGACATTTTTCTTAAAGGGAAAAAGAAACAATATGATAGGTTATTAGTTTTTATTTCTGGTTTTATGTGTTACATAATAATTATGTGCTGCCACTTTCATCTCATCACTTTCATCAAAAAACGTGGTTTTTCCAGATATTATCTGGTTCATATCCTTGCACCAATTATTCAGAAAGAACAAAATTAGTTTTTTTATCATACATTTTATAGATGAATTTCTATGATTGTTACATGTAATAAAATTGTAGTTGATATTTATTGTTAACAGTAGTTCTAAATAAGCTTTTATATTTTTGCTTTGACATTTTGTCTTTAGAACATCTGTAACAATATTTTCTTTTTAAATTGTTAACAACATCAGAAACATATCTTTATTACAACTAAATATTTAAAACTTAATAATTTCTGAATAAAAAAAAAAATGAAAATGCTTCACGACTTGGGTAAGAAAGCCAAGTTTTTGTGCTATCATATTCTTTAATCTTAATATATTTATGATAGTCTTGGATGTTATGGAGTTTTTACCCAACTCGTTAAAGACGGCACAGTTGCTCTGTGACCAGTTTTTGTGATGAACGTCATGGATTTCAATATTGGTAAACTTCTATACCACAATCTGTGATGTGGAGATTGCCGAGTTACAGCACATCTATAAATTTTTCCTATGTCAGGTCTATGGAAATTGCCATTGACAGAATCGAACAATTTATCGAAAATAGCAAGAGATCGGCTGTGTCCACACTTTTTTTCGGGAGTCTCCCTTCATCTGAAAAGAAAAAAGTTTTTAATTAACTTTAATTTTTTGCATCGATAATGAAAGATTCACTAACGACTTGGCCAGACTAAGGTTTAACATACATACATAAACTCACGCCTTTTTCCCATAGGCAGAAACCACAGAGCGCCACCTAAACCACTATGGTTTAATTAACGTATCACTAACGCAGAGCCTACTACTGAAGCTACAAATTATTATATTTTTTTTACAGTAAGTTCCTTTACTATCGAAGCAGACACTAAAAATATTTTTTGGAAATTCCACCTCCCAAAACCTATGATAAAATGATCACAGAATTTAAGTCAAATGTACTGTTAGTATAAATGTTCAATGAAACAAACCTGCCATGTACCCCATAGTCAGGCCAACTGTGTTGCTAAACACTTGTGTGGCGTGTTTGACTCTCATTTTTGGTATTAGCTGTGGATATACATGCTCAGCTGTTAACTTTTTCATAAGCTTGACTCCTCTATATCTTGGTCCTCGTTTATATAAAGCTTCTATGTGTGACCAGGAAGCTAACTTTATTTTACCATCTTCTTTGAACTGTAAATCTTTGGTAATCAGGTTATTTCTAACGCCCTTCATGAGATGAGGTGGGTCATAAATTGGGTACATGTTTTTTTAATCTATCTCAAAAAAGCCTCCAGGATAATTTTTGCCACACCTTAAATAGTCTCCTTCAGTTACCTTCATCAAAAGATTAAGTGCAGCCATATTGGTTGCTCCTTGGTCGCATACTGTAGCAACCACATTTAACCCAATTTCATTTAAAGAATGAATAATATGTTTTAATTGCTTGCATAAATCTGCTGTTTTAGTGCTTCCTTTACAGAATGAAAATGATATAGGTTGTTTGTATTTTTTACAAATACCCCTTATCATGAAAACACTCACATGGTCACAGAATGTCTTTGATCTCTCTTCACCATTATCAATAAAACCGTGGATAATATCATTGGTCTTGTCATAGGATAAATTAGGTGCTATGGCCATTTCGTCAAAAATCAGGCAGCAATACTTGTGACGGGCGGGCATTTTTTCTACTTTTTTTTTAAATGTTGAAATATTACTTCACTGAATCCTGGCTCTAGATTTATTTTGCAAAGCAATTTCTCCAAAGTTTTTCGCTTGGGAAGTATGCACATTTGACTAAGTATTCGGTATGCTCTAGGGGAAGGCTTGTATAAAGATAAACAGAGAACTTTCTCATCTAGAGTAAAACGCCTCCCTGCAGGTTTCTTTGCAAACTGCTTAATCTGCATTGCGAAAAATGTCTGAGCTGCTGGTGTCATTTTTTCTTTCACCATTTGATAGGCAGATGATTTCATAATTTTTTCTGCCATCATTATTTCCATTTTTAGCTTTTTGTTTGTATTGCGAGCTTTGCGCAATTTTGCTTTGACTTCAGATATATGTCTTTCAGCTTCTTTTCTGTTGCAGTCAAAGGCATGGAAATCTTATAACGACCTGAAAAATAAAAACAAAGTTATGCATTGGGTATTATCTATATACTAATATTATATAGGTAAAATTTGCTTGTTTGTTTGTATGTAGGGGTAATCTCTGGAACAAATTATTCAATTCTAAATGTTTTTTTCTGGTAGGAAGCTACAATATTCCTGACTGCTATAGGCTATAAATTATGCGGGTAGAAGCTAGTTTAAAATATTATTATACAGTATGTGTAGAATATTTATTTTGAACATCATTATTTGTTTACAAGTCTTACACCAATATTCATTACTCATAGTACATACATCACGCCTGTAATCCCCGGAGGGTTAAGCAAAGGTGTAAGTACCTAATAGTACACACACATTTCGCGAGTTATGTTTAAGTCCCATGTATTAGGAGGCGAACCTATTGCCATCAACCGGGCACAAATCCAGACTCCGTGACTGCTACTGAGAAATTCCTTAAGAAAAACCCAATAACACTTTGCCCGACCTGGGAATCGAACCCGGGGCCTAATGCTCAGCAGTCGCGATTGCGCTACTAGATAAATGAGGCATTCTACTTATAGTATTTTAATAATTATTTTGTTTTTTATTTACCTGGATTCGAAGATCTAGATATGTCTGTGTCCATTGGTCCGGAACTGGTCTGGTAGAGGCAGCCATCTCCATTTGAAGTAAAGCAGATGGCATTTCAATACTCATTACTGTAATCACAATAGCAAAACAAAATTAAAAAAATGTATTTTTTATCAATTACCAACCGCAAAATATCTATCAGCAAAATTGGTCAACACTATCTTTGGACTACTGTATAATATTTACCTGGCCTCGAAGATATATCTGTGTCAGTTTGAACTGGTCTGGCTGAGGCTGTCTTTATTTGAACTGAAGTAGATGGTAGTTCAATATTCATGACTGTAAGAACATAATAAATATAAATTAACATTGGGTTAATTATTAAAGAAAACCGGCCAAGTGCGAGTCGGAGTCGGACACGAAGGGTTCTGTACCACTGTAAAATATTTAACTAATTATTTATATATTTAACTAGCTGTTCCCCGCGGTGTCACCCGCTGCTCAGCCCCTAAAGGTCGTACCGTGATGTTATATAGCCTATAGCCTCCCTCGATAAATGGACTATCCAACACAAAAATATTTTTTCAATTCGAACCAGTAGTTCCTGAGATTACCGCGTTCAACCAAACAAACAAACTCTTCAGCTTTATAATATTAGTATAATTAAAAAAAAAACCGGCCAAGTGTTCTCCTATACATTCCAACTGCAAATGTAAGTTTATATGCACAATATTGGAGATTTACCATGTCATTTCAAGACCATAGATTTCCTTTAAAATTACCTGTAATCTATAGGTATATAACTATTTTTACCCGACTACGGCGAAGCAAAAAGGAGGGTTATGATTTTGACTGGTATGTATGTATGTTTGTATGTATGTTCATCAGCTGTTCCCTCATAACTTCTGAACTACTTATCACTACTTGACAAATGAGGTGTCGTTAGAAGCGTCTCAGTTGTCCGCTGGTTATAGGGTAGGTGACGTGTCACTAAATCCAATATGGCGCCCTCTAGGGGATGAAAAGTCGTAACCGAAAAAAAATAATTTCGCACAGTATCGACATGGGTATCAAATTAAAGGGCTTGATGAGCACATTTGAAATATATATACATTATATAGCTTTTACTAGCTACTTTGCCTGTTTCTAACAGTGTCAACATGGGTATCAAATGAAAAGGCTTAATGAGTACATTTTAAATTCACTCGCTGCTTTGCTTATTATATCAAATAACCCCAAAATAGTGTAAATAAAAAATAAGTTAAAAATAACTAAAACCCGACTACGAAAAAATCGCGCACTAAAAAGTATAAAACAAGAACAATCCGTGTTACAGAAATTTTTAATTAATAGCCGTGGTCGTACGCCACCTAGCCAATAAAGATTGTGTGAAACAACCGCAGGTGGCATACGACAACGGCTATTAATTAAAAGATTTCTGTAACACGGATTGTTCTTGTTTTATACTTTTTAGTGCGCGATTTTTTCGTAGTCGGGTTTTAGTTATTTTAACTTATTTTTTTCTGTATTGTTTTCTTTTTCAATGCTCTAGTCAAGCGCAACAGGTCATACTCACAGATACAGTTAACATTAGCATGTCGGTGGTGGTGAAGCGAATATATATAATAGGTAAGATTTACCCCTTTTTTTTTTTTTAGCGTGGTAAAATCATCAAATGAGTCCTCCCACCCCGGGCAGGGCGGGAGGGACTGTCAGACTTGTACTGACTAAAATCCACGGTGTCCTTCAATAGCCTTTTATGTTCCGGGGTCACGGTAATGAGATAAGCCCCGCGACCCCGGCAGGCTTTGGCCCTCTTGGGCCCCCGCCATCGTGCTGACGCTCTTTGTGGCGCGCGTGGAACACAACGCGCCGTCGACCCGGGCATGGTCCATGGTCGGGCGGCGAGTTGCCCTTTACTCGCCGCCCGCATGCCCGCGCCTACGGTGGCCGGAGATCGTCTTGCGACGTCCGACGCCGTGGGCGTCTACCATTGCGGGTGGGGCGGAGGAAGGACGCTGTCCTCTCTCTCTCACGGCCCGCCTCCTCCTTAACGAGCATTACTGCTTCGCAGAAGGAGGCGACCGCTTCCCACTCCGTCTCGCCCCGCAGCATGGCCTCGACCAATGCCGGGCGCGAGAGGTCTCCGCCTATCGCTGCCGTGAGGACACGGCGGTGCTCTGCCCAAGCGGGGCAGTCTTGCACCGTATGCTCTACTGTGTCCTCCGGGCGATCTTCGCAATGGTGACACCCCGGCGTTTCTTCCTTCCCCATCCGACACAGGTACCTCCCGAAACATCCGTGTCCGGTGAGGACCTGCGTCATCCGATAGGTCAGGACGCCGTGACGCCTTTCCAGCCACTCCTCAAAGAGGGGTCTTACCGCCGCGATTGCGGCGTGCCCGAAGATTTACCCCTGCCAAAAATCGCTAAACTCGCCTAAACATTTATATTTCACAAATAATAATAAGTATTCTATTAAAATTATAAAAACCTCCACAATAATTTCACTTAGGAGGCCTTGATGCTTTCTATTATTATTTTCCATTAGAAGTTTATGTAGTGAATCATTTACCTGGCCTCGAAGATAAATCTGTGTTGATGGGAATGGGTCTGGAAGAGGAGGCTGTCGTCATTTGAATTGCCGTAGATGGCAGTTCAATATGCCTGCGCTCACCAACATGCACACCTGAAATTTATATGAGTGATTATTAATAGGGATGAACACAACCTTTTGGGATAAAAGGATTTATTCATAGGAAGCCGTTATCATCATCAATCAAAATTTAAAGAACATACTTTTACTTTTATGAAAATTTAATATTTTCAGACACAATTTCTAATAATAAGACTAGAGTAATATTAATCTGCTTAAAAAAACTTCTTCATGAAGTAAGTTTCTATTTTTAAATTGCTTAGTATTTCACAAAACAAAACATTGTTAGATTATTTACCTTTACTTTCTTCCATCAATAAAAAGAGTATAGTATTTTTAAAATTAACAATTTTTACCTGGAATTTCAAGTGTTGGAATTGCCAGTGCAGTTAGTTTCATATTTGGAAATGTGTAAACATCTTCAAAATGTTTATGACACACTTTTCTGTTCTTATATAAGTATGAATTCGTTATTTTCTCCAATAATATCTCCTCCAATTTTCATAACCCAAGTGCGAAAACGTTCTATTTGAGCAGGATTGTTTGGATTTGGAAACCGGTGCAACGGCAATCCTAAAACATGATAATTAAGAACTTGTTGCAAGATGTTCATCAAACATAAAAAAGAAAAGAAAACGTAACATAACACTCAAATTATAATTTTAAACTTGAACATTTAACTGTTTTTTTTTTTGTCCCATAATAAAATAAACTTGTACCTTCGGTTAGTAAAAAATAATGAGTGGTCTGGAGTCATACACATAATACTACTGACTTTTCTAGCTAACATAATTATATTATGTTTAGATATTTGTTACTCAACCACACTTCAACAGCTGAATAGGTTTGGGCGAACACAGGTAGACCATGACCTGGATTAACTTAAAGGACATTTTAAATCCAGAAAACAGGTTTCCATGGAATAATCTCCCATCACTAAGCAGACGAAGCATAATAGGAATGTGAGAATTGGCTAAGTAGTAATTATCCCACGGGAACGTCATACCGGGATAAAAAGTATCCTGTTTTAATCACGGTTATAAACTATCTGTGTACCCAATTTCATCCAATTCCGTTCAGCCGTTTTTGCGTGATTGAGTAAAAACATCCAAAAATCCAAACACCCACACTTTCACATTTATAATACTATTAGTAGGATTATATCAGTAAGAATTACAAGTACCTACATAGGTGGGTAATTTCAGAATTTTATGTAGTAACTTTGAACTAAAACAACTTTGAAGTAGGTACTACCAGTTACTTAGTACGTAAGGAATAATGTTATTCTAAGCCGGAAAACGGGAATTCTATAACATGTCGAAATTCTACACATACAGTGATACGAAATTACGAATAAAAAATATACTCAGACTGAGACAACTTACCGCCTCCAAGTTTCATGGAACAGCCGGGAACACAACAGGACCTTTGAGCCATCTTAAACTCATCGAGTAAAGTAAAGCCGGAGGAACAAAGTTCAACTATACGTACTCTAGTAAAACAAAAGCGAGAAAACACGAAAATACAAGAAAATTAACAGGTTAAGCGCATACACTTCAACCGAAAAAAAATCTTGTGAAAAATTCAAAAGATTCAAAACAATGTCAAATCAAATCAAGTCTAATGTCAACGTCATTTGTCATCGTTATTTCATAGTGCCATCTAGTAATAATCCTTTGATAAAATTACAAACAGCCTTTTTTTTCTTGAAGCGGCTAATAGATGGCAGTGCTTACAGCGTACCGTGCCGTTTGTTCTAAGATACCACAGCATGACAGTGACAATTCAATCTCGCAAGCGAGAGGGCATTCCGCCATTTTATAAGCCAATCTTTTGTAATATCATCTTTCATTCATGTAACTTCACTTCATTATACCATCATCATCAAAATACAGTCCACTTTTATTGAAGAGACCTACCCCAAACAGTGGTCCTTTCACCGGTAAAGAAGAACATTAAGAAGAAACTTCAAGAAATTGGCAGCGGAGCCCTAACCACGTGCGCGTCTATTGTGTCGTGGCATCATTTTCGTCGAGCGAAGATTGAAAAAATCTCCAGTCATCATTAGTGAAATACACGTGCACCGCTCTATTGTGCCGTGGCATCACTTGTCTTCAACGACTGACTGAAAGTTGTACAATCGAGTCACCATTACAAACACGCGTGCGCCGATCTATTGCGCCGTGGCATCATCGTTGTTTGAGTGAAGACCTGGAAAAGAGGAAACACAAGTCGTCAGTTAACACACGTGCGCCTATCTATTGCGCCGTGGCATCATCGTGGGCTGCGACGAGTGAAGACCTGGAAAAACGAGTCACCAGCGAAGACACGTGCGCGGACCTCGCGGCGTGGCATCATCGCTGCCTACAACCCGTGACGAGCTGAAGACAGTGGACACCACGTGCGCACATCTATTGTGCTGCGGCATCGCTGGTCAGATTGTTGGTTAAGGACACGGGCGTGTTGTGAGTTCGTTCCAATTTTTCCTTATTTTCACATCGCATTTATTGCATTATTCATTCAAATCTAATTCATCCCTCTATTTGAGTTAGCACAAGGTAATCATTTCGCACGTGCATTTTATTTAACTTCGCTTTGCCAAGCGGGGGGCGATCGCATTGACGCCATTTTGTGCATACAATTTTTTCACGAAATTGTTCCGTGCTTACTATAACGCAAATATCGCATGCGGGACAGATAACGGCTAACGAACGCATGTAATTAGCTGTTAGACCGCATTAGCTGGGTGTGTGAGCGTGTGCGCCTATATTTTTTACCGATTTGCATATTTGTGTGCTTGAACTTTAATTGTTCGCCTTTCCTATTGCACGATGGCTGAAAAACTCATTAAAAAACGCAGTTCGATGAAGGCGAAGCTCACTAATTTCACCAATTATCTCAATATTTTGGAAAATAGTGATCAATTAACCGACTTACAAGTACTCGATCTGGAAAGTCGACTTAGCAAATTTGAACAATTGTATGACGAATTTAATACATTGCAGACCGAGATTGAGCTGTTGTCGGACAATCCAGACGGTGCCTACGCTGATCGCTTCAAGTTCGAGGAAAGTTACCACAACTTGGTTGCCACGGCGCGGAAAGTCATCTCTGCTGAGCAGGAGCAAAGACAGCAGGACAAGACTTGTGCAGGTTCCGTATCAGGCTCCGAGGTGACAGGTGGGACAAAAAACTTAATACGTTTGCCTAAAATTGACCTACCCCGCTTTGATGGCAGCTATCAGTGTTGGTTGGAATATAGAGACACTTTCCTTTCATTGATTCATAATAATAACAGCATCGATAATATAAGTAAATTTCACTACCTGCGAGCTTCACTAAAGGGACAGGCCGGTGAAGTCATAAAAAATATTGATTTCAGAAATGAAAATTATATTGTCGCTTGGAACTTATTGTGTGAGCGGTATGATAACAGTCGTTTATTAATAAATAATCATGTCAAAGCATTATTTAATGCCGAACCTATTGTCAGTGAATCCAGTGCTGCCTTACGCCGCCTGTTTGATGTCACAAATAAGAACATTCGGGCATTGACATTATTAAATGAGCCGACTAGGGATACTCTGACTATTTATCTTATGTCTACAAAATTAGATGCTACTACCAGTAGGGACTGGGAGGAATACCGCAACACTTTAGGCAACTCACCAACGTTGCTTCAATTTTCTACATTTATGAATAATAAGGCCGATCTACTAGAGACATTAGAAGAAAATAAAAAATTAGATAATGTGCAACCAAGTAGCAATAATAAATCTAAAAGTTTTATAGTTACCTCGCAGAAGCAAGAAACTAAGAATAATGAGAAAGATAAAAATAAAATTATTTGTCCGTTATGTTCTCAAACTCATTATCTTTATTCATGTGTGGCTTTTAAGAAATTAACAGTAGAAGAAAGAGTACAGAAAGCAAAAGAGTTCAAAGTATGTATGAATTGCTTACGGGGTGGCCATATAGAAAAGCGTTGTAGGTTCACACGCTGCAAATACTGTAAAGACCGTCACAATACCTTGTTACATTTAGATCAGCCTGAGACTCAAGTACAGAACCCAATGCCTAGTGTCCCCACTAATAATGTGTCACTTTCAGCAGATATACAGCCTACTTCTCAGACACATGTTTTACTATCCACAGCGGTGGTGAGGGTGGTGAGCGATAAAGGCGAAAGACACAACGCCAGAATTCTTCTCGACAGCGGAAGTACAGCCAACTTCATCACTGACAAGCTGTGCAGTAGCCTGGGATTGTCTCGAGTTGGTACTACCTCCAGGGTAACAGGTATAAATAGTTTGACCAGTAACAGTACACATTCTTGCAACCTCACCATAGAGTCTACATATGAACATTATTCCTTTAATATAACTTGTCTCATTCTGCCTGAGATTACTAGGAGATTACCAGCTTCCTATATAAATACTGATAACATACCAATTCCTTCAGGGTTATTTTTAGCGGATCCATCGTTTAATATCCCATCAGACATTGATATTCTGTTAGGAGCTGAGCTATTCTGGGATGTCATTCAGGCCAATCACATCAATCTGGGAAAGAATTTACCAAAGTTGTGTGAGAGTAAATTAGGGTGGTTAATCTCAGGTACTGTACCTGCTAGCCTGCATAAACAGACACATGTTTGTAATTTTTCTAATATAACTACTAGTCCTGACCTGAATAAGTTTTGGGAACTTGATACAATATCACCCAAGCATTGTCTCTCTGCAGAGGAACGTGCTTGTGAGGAAAGTTTTAAATTAAATACTGTCCGTGGCTCAAATGGCCAGTTTATTGTTACAATGCCACTTAAGGAAGATCCTAGCGTTCTAGGCGACTCATACACTGCGGCTAAACGTAGATTTTTGTCTTTAGAAAAACGTTTTCAACGTGATCCAATTTATAAAAGCATGTATATTGACTTTATGAATGAATATGAAACATTAGGTCATATGACTGAGTATAGCGACTTGTCAGTTAGTAATAAAAATAATATTAGTTATTTCATGCCACATCATGGGGTTTTACGGGAATCCAGTAAAACTACAAAGTTGCGAACAGTCTTCGATGCATCAGCAAAGTCAACTTCAGGATTGTCACTAAATGACATCCAATATGTAGGTCCCACTGTACAGAATGATCTACTCTCAATCTTACTGAGATTTAGACAACATAAATATGTAATCTCAGGTGATATCGAAAAAATGTATAGAGCTGTGGAGTTGAATCCAAGTCAACGATCATTGCAGCGCATTTTATTTAGGAAAGACCCATCTGAGCCACTCAAAACATACACATTAAACCAGGGCTTGAAATACCGTTAAAAATATGGTATCGTTACAGCCTTTTCAAGCAGATATCGTTATCTAATAAATAACGTTACCATATTTAACGTTATATCTGGCACATTTTAACGTTAAACATATGTAACGTTAAAATCTACGCTATCGTTAATTTTATCGTTAAGAGTTAGTTTTGTTACCGTTGCTCTCGTGCACAAACGCCACATTGCGTTTCGTCGAAACAACACACGTCAAGCACTTGACGGCTCTGCGCGTGGTGTCCGCGTCCGTGGACGTCGCGCGTTGTTCGTTTAAATATCAACGATACCTATATTATTATGTATATACACGTGTGTGTACGAGACATTTGTCGAACGACGCGTGCGCGCTCGGCCGGTATACGTAGAGTGTACCGCACAGAGTATACATTATACTGGTGTACCGGGTCGTGCGTGTCCGCGTGCGGACGTACAAAAGGAACGCGACGGACGTGTGAAAGCACGCGCGCTCGCGACTCGTCGGTCGGGGTGCGACACACAAGTGTCGCCGCGCCGCCGTTACCAGGCCTGGCTCACTCCGCGGTGTAGGCATAAAACTGAAAGTAGATGCGGGGCCATTTTGTCGTGGCCCATTCACTACGGCTGCCCGTTCCGCACGCGCTCCGTCTCCTTAATATTTTTGTTACTGTACTTGTAGTTACGCACAAGTTTTGCTTTTGGTGCTTTTGGGAAATTAATAACACATAAATAGTACATATTTAATAATAATCAATAAAATTATCTACCTGCTTGTGAAGTATGGGCTTAACTGATCATGAGTAGGTAGGTTACAAGTTTGGAAATGAGGCGAGATACTAGGGGGGGGGGGGGGGGTGAGCCTACTAGACGACCAAGATAAAAAGACGAATATCAAACCTGACATCACTCTCACCCACCTTAAGCTGAGTAGGTACTAAGAATAGATCGGTAGAAAGTAGAAAGATGTTTGCGTTGTTGTTTAAGCACGTTCAAACTCAGAAAATGGCCATACTACGCATTCAAGGTCAGCGATTGTAATTCGCTGCGCGACTTTTTTATCTACCTACAAAGACACGCAACGCGGGGCCTGTGACAGTATGCGATAGTAATTGGTCGGTTACTGGGTTGAGTGCAAAATGATAAGGACTGGCTATTTTGCCATAGACGATAACAATCTTTTAAATATATATAATATTTATAAAGCACAAAATACTCACTTTGCCATCTATCTATACATGATATAATGGAAATATGCAAATTTGTCAGGAAATAAATGAACTTTTTTACAACTCGCGGTGATAAACATAATGATCGATCTGTTAGGTATAAAAATATGCTAATGTTACCGTCATCGCGCATGAAATTACACTCTAATAGTCCCTACGTAATGTCCATAAAGATATTCAATAAACTACCTGATGCGTTAAAGGATGAAACTTGCAATAAGACATTTACTAACAAACTAAAGGAAATATTAATTAAAAAGGCTTATTACACCATTGACGAGTACATACATGACAAAGCAATTATTTAACTCAGACAAAACTGACACTAGAATACCCGTACATACCCAAAGTTGGTCAAAATTTAAATTTGATTGTTGTATTTATAAAAGGATACCTATGTTTTTGAAACCCTTCATTAAATTAATTTGTTCTTAAATATGTTTAATTCAAGAAATAATTATTATGAACAAGATTTTCAACATTATTAATTCACACTTATGTTAAATTTAATTTAATTTTTTATACTTTTTGCTGTGCCCTACAGGGTCCATAATTGTACCTAGCTTTAAGCCTAATATAAGATCTGTAAAATTAACATTATGGAATGCAAATAAAGATATGAATATGAAATATTTTTTTTCTAATAAGTATGTAATGTTCAAAAATATAACAATAATAAATAAAAAGATAATATTATTATAAATATTATTCCTCACGTAAGGTGCCGTAGGTACCTACTATTAACATTCCGTGCTAACAATCGATAATGTATGTTTTATTGTGCGTTTCATTTGTCGATAAGTGTACGATGCGTAAAGCGATCCCCACTCTTACGTCGAGCGCTCAAGAACCGTGCCGGTATCTATAGTAATCGATGACGAAACCAAAAAGATATAGGCTGATGATAAAAACAAAATTCCTTGAGGAACATAGGTATTTATGTTAATAATGTAGTCAGGGGAAACCCTGATGGAGGGCCGTAGCGATTCTGACGTGCAAATCGATCGTCGGAACTGGGTATAGAGGCGAAAGACTAATCGAACCATCTAGTAGCTGGTTCCGTCCGAAGTTTCCCTCAGGATAGCTGGGGTCGATTTGAACAGTCTCATTCGGTAAAGCAAATGATTAGAGGCATTGGGGCCGAAACGACCTCAACCTATTCTCAAACTTTAAATGGGTGAGTACTCCGGCTTACTCGAACGATGAAGCCGGAGATCTGATGACGGTGCCAAGTGGGCCAATTTTGGTAAGCACAACTGGCGCTGTGGGATGAACCAAACGAAGTGTTAAGGCGCCTTAAAAATGCTCATGGGATACCATGAAAGGCGTTGGTCGCTCATGACAGCAGGACGGTGGCCATGGAAGTCGGAATCCGCTAAGGAGTGTGCAACGACTCACCTGCCGAAGCAACCAGCCCTGAAAATGGATGGCGCTGAAGCGTTTTGCCTATACACTACCGTTACGGGCATGTGCGACGTTTTCTGTGACGTCATTAAGCCGTAACGAGTAGGACGTGCGCGGCGGAGAGCGCAGAAGGGTCTGGGCGTGAGCCCGCTTGGAGCCTCCTTCGGTGCAGATCTTGGTGGTAGTAGCAAATACTCCAACGAGGCCCTAGAGGACTGACGTGGAGAAGGGTTTCGCGTGAACAGTAGTTGCTCGCGAGTCAGTCGATCCTAAGCTCAAGGAGAAGAGAATCTTATGTCGATGTGGCGTGTTTTTTCAAAACGGAACGAATTCATTTTGTTTCATTATGATAAATAACGCCCTTTGAGCGAAAGGGAATCCGGTTCCTATTCCGGAACCCGGCAGCGGAACCCGGCAGCGGAACCGTTTCAACAATCGTTCCCTCGTTTTTACAGCGAGTATTCGACGGGGTAACCCAAAGTGGCCTGAAGACGCCGCCGAGAGGTCCGGGAAGAGTTTTCTTTTCTGCCTGAGCGTTCGAGTTCCATGGAATCCTATAGAAGGGAGATATGGTTCGGAACGCGAAAAGCACAGCATTTGCGGCGGTGTCCGGATACTCTCTACGGACCTTGAAAATTCAGGTGAGGGATGGACGTGGAGATTTCGCGCCGGTTCGTACCCATATCCGCAGCAGGTCTCTAAGGTAAAGAGCCTCTAGTCGATAGAATAATGTAGGTAAGGGAAATTGGATCCGTGACTTCGGAATAAGGATTGGCTTTGAGGACCGGTGCGTGTCGGGTTTTGACGGGAAGCGGATGTGGCCAGTGCCGGGCCTGGTCGATGCTCTAACGTCTCTCGGGGCGCGAGGGCGGACTCCGGACCCGTGTTCCGGCCTTCCGCGGATCTTCCTAGCCGTAAGGCCGTGTCAGTTTCGTCTCGTGCGCGATCGGCGCGGTTCTGTACGACCGCCGTTCAACGGTCAGCTCAGAACTGGCACGGACAAGGGGAATCCGACTGTCTAATTAAAACAAAGCATTGCGATGGCCCTCGCGGGTGTTGACGCAATGTAATTTCTGCCCAGTGCTCTGAATGTCAACGTGAAGAAATTCAAGCAAGCGCGGGTAAACGGCGGGAGTAACTATGACTCTCTTAAGGTAGCCAAATGCCTCGTCATCTAATTAGTGACGCGCATGAATGGATTAACGAGATTCCCAGCCATCCACTCCCAGTTGAAAAATTCACCCTGCATAATACGAGGGCGGCACTGAAAATTTCGGGAATCAAGGAAGTGACACAACATTACTATTTAATAATGTATTTATTACTTTTCGAAGTATTCTCCGCGAAATTTGACACATTTTTCCATACGATAGAACCAATCATTGAAGCAACCATTCCATTTGGAAGTTGGAGTCTCCAAAATGGCCGTTTTGTAGGCGTTCACAGCAGTTCAGGTGATTAAAATCTCTGTCCACGCAATTTATTATTTATTTTAGGGAAAGTATAGAAATCATTAGGACTTAGGTCGGGGCTGTACGGCGGATGGTCTAATCTATACAGGGTGTAACGGAAAGGGTATATACATCGAGAAGGGAGGGCTTCTTTGGAGGATACCAAACGATATGGCAAGGTTTTTTTAATCCTATCTTTACGTGTATTGAAGTTATGAGATTTTTAAAAATATCGATACCAGAAACCGAACTTTTAAAATTCGAATAAACACATCACTAGCACTAAGTCAGCTGATCGGTGTCAGCGAACTATTTGTAAGTAAAAATAAACCTCTTACTCCTGGTATTTCTAGAGAAATGGTTCCGCATGTTTATTTTTTGTTTGAAAAATAATATTACTGACTTTTCTTTTAGCTACTCGTATGTCATTTGGAATAAGCACTTTTATCAATCCGACAAATGAATATCCGCTTAGTGTAAACATAAATAAACAATGCCGACAGTAGTGTCTGTATTTTGCAATTATGTGAATAAATCTACCTATTCGCTGTTTGGTTTTTAATGTGTTTTTTATTAGCAACATAATACTTTGAGTCCACGGTTGCCTTACATACTGGCTGAGCCATGAACTGGTGCGCAGCGTGTCGCGGGTTCTAACCTCGCACGGAACAAAATACTTTTATGACTTACACATACGAGTAGTTGATCCAAGTATGGGTGTTTGTGTATGTGAGTTTCTTTGTTTGTGAACTCAATCAAAATAGTGACCATCATTTTTTTTTTCCGAGTTTTGAAATTTGAATCACCTTACTATTGGATCGATTTGCTTGAAGATTGCATTAAAACGAAGCGATTCGTATAATCATCAAATCGTTTTTCATTGAATTGATCATAATATTTGTTCAATGTAATCATTGTTTGCAATTTGAACTTCCAAGAATGAAAAATCGATTTAGTAAAATAAATTCGTCCAACTGAACCCCAAAACATCATCTCTTTCACAAATTACTATCTCTTTCGTATATCTTGGACTCCTGGTACAAATAAAATGATAGTGGGTTCCGTTCATGATTTTTAAAATAAAGATGATATACTTTTTTTTTTTCTTATAATAATTATCATGGAAACTATGAACAACAACTTAAAATATTTTATAATTAAACGCATTAACGCATGCGTAGCGAATTTTCAAAGATTTTCTTTAGAACGAAAAATTCGAGGCTCGGTTGGAAATGAGCGTCGGATGTACTGAATCCGAAGGTCGCAGGTTCGAATGCTGCCCGGGCGGCGCGGCGGTTCGAATTTTTCGTTGCAAAGAAAATCTTTGAACAACTTAAAAGTTTGTTTTTAATTACAAAGGCATAGCAAGCGTAATTAATTTCTGTCTGGGGTTAGTCTTAACTGGAGAACCATATCGGAATTTTATGCTCTGTCGGTGCGGTGCTGTTTGATACATTGATTAACCAAGTAGTTTTTCGACATCGTGGACCTGGAACTTTATGGAACGCAAAGGGCAATAGAGAGAACAGAATGAACTTTTGGTCAGACCGACAGTCTCTTTCGCTCCACCTAGGGCGAGAGGATTCCATTTTTATTTAAATGAGATTACCACACAAAGGATATTCGTTCGATCACGTCTCTTTCTTTATGTTTATTTTAATCCAAAATTCCAAATTATGTCAATAATAAATTAAAAGATTGTAAATATGTCGCAAAACGGTTCTTAATGTGAAAAGAAATTAAATAAAGTACTAAGACTGCATGAGTAATGAGAATTGGTATTGCAAAAATGAAAATCCTTTGCTTAAAGAACCCTGATTTCGTCGTACTTAGGTTTAGGGGGCGTGGTCAGTTGCCGTCCTTGTCGTGTCTGTCCTTGTCGTGTGAGTCCTGGTACAATTAAAATGACAATGGGTTCCGTTCATGTTTTTTTTTAAATAAAGTTGAAAACAATTTTTTTTCTAATATTTACGACGAAAACTATTAATAATTAAATAGTTTATTATTGATTACAAAATGACACACACACACATAATTAATTGTTACCGTTTGCATGCTCTGCCGGTGATGTTTGCTTTACATGTTTGATTTACATGTAGTGTCGGGACGTCGTTGTCCTGGAAGGAATAGGATGAACTTTTTAGTACTGACTAAAAAGTTCATCCTATTCCTTGGGACTGTCAGCACTGACTGAGAGTTCCTTTCGCTCTACCTAGGGCGCGCCGCGCGAGGACTCATTTAATGAGATAACCATACAACAAAATCGATTTCATTACCTGTTTTTATTTTAGTCCAATTTATGTCAATCCTACTTCCTACTAATGTTGTAATTATGTGAAAGTTTGTTTTGATGGTTGGATAGATGGATGGATGTTTGTTCCTCTTTCACGCAAAAATCTTTGAATGGATTTGGTTGAAGTTCGGTTCCCAGATAGTTGATAACCCGGATCAAACATAGGATATTTTTTTATCCCGATTTGATGTACCCACGGGATGATTTTCAAGTTGTAGCGGGTGAAACCGCTGGCAACAGCTAGTAATAAATAAAATGCTTGCAAAAACGTCGCAAAACTGTTAAAAGAAAATAATTAAAGTACTAGCACTGCATAAAAAATAGGAATTGTTATCGCCGAATTGAAAATGGTTTGCATAGAGAACCCTGATTTCATCGTTCGTTAGGGTTTAGGGTACCTAAAGTGAACAATTGATGTCCGTGTATTTTAAATTACTCCTGGTACAGACAACTTTGAATTATTTAAAAATAATTTAAATAATGTTAACCCAGTGGTATAGGCCTCAACTTATGATTATGAGGTACCTAGGTATTTCATGGATTCGAACCCCTGAGCCAGGCCGGTAGTATGTATTTTGTATTTCATCATCACTCTCAAAACGGTGAAGGAAAACATTCACGATGTTGTCCTAAAACCAATTTGTGTGACATCTACCAACCCGCACTGGGCCCGCGTTGTGGATTATGGCTCACTCCTTCTCACAGAGAGAAGGCCTGTGTCCCAGCATCGGGAAAATAGGCTGATGATGATGAATCTTGATCAAACAGTATTTATTTTATTGCGTAATGAAAGCTCGGAGTTCATCAGACTCTGACGCATTACAAACGTACAACCTTAGATTAAAAATGTCGTAAAACATTTTTATGCTCCAATGTAGGTAGGTAGATACTTCAATCATAATAACATGACATGATCTTTAGTGAATTTAAATGAATTATTGTTCAATATTGATTTTAAATGACGTAATCAACTCTTATTTTATTTGTGCACTGGTGTATTTGATTTATGACCGACTTCAAAAACAACCACAAAAAAGATTAAAATAAAATAACCTACAAAATAACTTGTCTTTCGAAAGTCGGTTTCAAAAAGCGCCAGTGCGATTTCGATTAAATCGGTTGATAAGCATAAAAAAACATCCGCATTGAGAACCTCCTCCTTTTGGAAGTCGGTTAAAAACTGTATCGCAGTTGAGACGAAATTTTAAATTGTAGAATAATCTTTAACAACATTTTTAAAGGTAGTGGTCATGGACACCCTATACCAGGGTAGCAGAAATTAGACCTTTATTTGGTATTATTTTTACTGTTCGTCACTCTCGTCAGTCGTCGACTATTCCGCGTGCAGTTTAGACTTGTTTCTAATACCTACCTACTCGTGTGATTCTCGCATTAGTTCAGTACGGCTACACTATTGACTTTATCTTTTTGTGCTTTCAAAATGTCGTTGAGTAATAGTGAATATTTTGAAATGATGTTGTGTGTCGGAGCAGAAGATGGCAATTTGCGAGCTGCCCGAGAACTGTACCGTCACCGGTTTATCGAGGGTAGACCAGAAGACCAGCGACGACAACTGCCTTCGTTGGCGTGTTTTAGTCGGATGGTACATCGTCTGCATGGAACTGGATCATTCCACGCTCCTGCTTCAGAGGGCCGCCCGAGTACTATCGATCCAGAATTTGAAGAAGCAGTACTGGAGCATTTTGAGCAAAATCCACGCACTAGCACACGTCGAGCTGCATTAGAGCTGGGTGCCTCTAATCACATGCAAGTATGGCGAGTGCTGAATAATGACGGCCAGCACCCATATCACTTCTGTCGCACCCAGGAGTTGACACCGGCAGATTTTTTGCCTCGTGTGGCCTTTTGCGAGTGGTACCGAAGCCAATTGGAAGTGATGCCAGATTTTGGATCAAGAGTGCTGTGGACCGATGAGGCATCATTCACGAGAGCGGGAATCAGTAACATCCACAACGAACATGTTTGGTCTCACACAAACCCGCATGCTTCGACAGAGTCATCGTTCCAACACCAATGGCGACTAAACGTGTGGGCAGGCATAGTCGGGGATGTCGTCGTAGGACCAGTTTTCTTGCCGCATAGTTTAAACGGCCAAAATTATTTAAGTTTCCTAAGGAATCAATTAGACGATGTCCTAACAGTGCTACCGGTGCAACGTTACGTGAACCTTGTGATGGAGAATAATTTAGTATTTCAACACGACGGAGCGCCGGCACACTTTGCTCGAGATGTGCGGCATTATTTAGATGAGCGCTTTCCTCAGTGGATCGGCCGTGGTAGTAGGACCGTAGCTTGGCCTCCGCGAAGTCCTGACCTCACGCCATTAGACTTTTTTTTGTGGGGGTACATTAAAAATACAGTGTACTCAGTGCGGTGCGATACAGTGGACGAAATGAAAGTACGTATTGAGGCTGCTTTCAGGACCATAACACCAGACATGCTACGCAATGTCCAGGAGTCCCTGAACAAAAGAGCGGCCTTGTGCATACGATTCCAAGGTCATCACATAGAACCTCATCTTTAACAAATGTAAGTTAATTTTCTAAATTAAATAACTTTTTTCTGTTTATTCGGTGATAAGCATTAAGCAATAATAGGGTACGAAACTTGTTAACCTACCCGAACTCTGGAGCAGGCGATGAACAGTCAGACTCAAAATGTGGACAACGCCATTTAAACTATCTTTCGATTTTTTTACGTAAAATTTTTTTTCACTATTTTTATGTGCCTGGCTTGATATTAACTAAACTGTAAATAAGTAGGTAAATTAATAATTACGCATTATTATTTTTTTACGTCACGGTAAAGTATGTAGGTACTTGTATTGCGCGAGCTCGCTTTAGCGGCATCTTTAATTTTCGTCAGTATGCACCGCCAAAGACGCCGCCTGCGCGCTCGCTTTAGCGGCATCTTCTTTCATTTTTGTCAGTATTCGCCGATAAAGACGCCGCCGCCTGCGTTAGGTTAATAGGGTACTAGGCGCGCAGAATTTCCGAAGAGATTTATTGTGGTTTATGCAAGTACCGTGGAAAGTTATTGACCCAAGTAGTGCGGAGACACGTTTGTTATGATTTCAATTCAAGAAATCGATGATACCGAAAATTTGGTATCAATTTTTAGAGTATTTTATTTTGAGCTGAAACTTTGCATAGTGGTTCTATATCAGCTGGACACTTTGGTATTTAAGGATAGATATGGGGTAAATGTTACACCCTGTATATATAAAAGCGAAAGGTCACTCACTCATAGGACACGAAATCTCAGAAACTACCAAGGCTAGGGGTTTAAAATTTTGCATAGAGGTTCTTTTTAGGACGTAGGCGCTCGCTAAGACGGGATTTTGCGAAATTCCACCCCTAAGGGGTTGTTTTTGGGGTTGATAGTTTGTATGAAACTTTGTTACTACAAGTACTAGGAATTTCAAATTTTGCATGCGGGTTCTTTTTAGGAAGTAGGTACTACTTACGAAAGGGGTTTCTTGAAATTCGACCCCTAAGGGGTTGTTTTTGGTGTTGATAGTTTGTTTGAAACTTCGTTATTATAAGTGCTAGGAGTCTCAAATTTTGTATGGGGAATATTTTTAGGAGGTAGATGCTCACTTTGACGGGATTTTGCGATATTCCACCCCTAAGGGGTTGTTTTTGAGGTTGATAGTTTGTATGAAACTTTGTTACTACAAGTACTAGGAATTTCAAATTTTGCATGCGGGTTCTTTTTAGGAAGTAGGTACTACTTACGAAAGGGGTTTCTTGAAATTCGACCCCTAAGGGGTTGTTTTTGGTGTTGATAGTTTCTTTGAAACTTTGTTACTACAAGTACTAAGAGTTTCAAATGTTACATGAGAGTTCTTTTTAGGACGTAGGTGATACTTAAGACGGAATGTAAGGAAATTCGACCCCTAAGGGGTTGTTTTTGGTGTTGGTAGATAGAGGTCTCAAATTTTGCATAGGGATTCTTTTAAGGACAAAGATGTTCACTGAGACGGGATGTTGTGAAATTCGACCCCTAAGGGGTTGTTTTTCGGCATGGATAGTTTGTATGAAACTTTGTTACTACAAGTACTAAGAGTATCAAATGTTACATGAGAGTTCTTTTTAGGACGTAGGTGATACTTAAGACGGGATGTTGGGAAATTCGACCCCTAAGGGGTTGTTTTTGATGTTGGTAGATAGAGGTCTCAAATTTTGCATGGGGATTCTTTTAAGGACCAAGATGTTCATTGAGACGGGATGTTGTGAAATTCGACCCCTAAGGGGTTGGTTTTGGTGTTGATAGTTTGCATGAAACTTTGTTACTCCAGGTACGAAGAGTTTAAAATGTTACATGAGAGTTCTTTTTAGGTCGTAGGTGATGCTTAAGACGGGATGTTGGGAAATTCGACCCCTAAGGGGTTGTTTTTCGGCATGGATAGTTTGTATGAAACTTTGTTACTACAAGTACTAAGAGTTTCAAATGTTACATGAGAGTTCTTTTTAGGTCGTAGGTGATACTAAAGACGGGATGTTGGGAAATTCGACCTCTAAGGGGTTGTTTTTGTTGTTGGTAGATAGAGGTCTCAAATTTTGCATGGGGATTCTTTTAAGGACAAAGATGTTCACTGAGACGGGAAGTTGTGAAATTCGACCCCTAAGGGGTTGTTTTTCTACATGGATAGTTTGTATGAAACTTTGTTACTACAAGTAGGTACTAAGAGTTTCAAATGTTACATGAGGGTTCTTTTTAGGACGTAGGTGGTACTCAAGACGGGTAGTGGGAAATTCGACCCCTGAGGGATTGTTTTTAGGGTTGATAGTAAGGAGTCTTTTGCAAGGGGGTACTATTTAAGAAGTAGGTGCTACCTAAGACGGGATATTGCGAAATTCAATCTCTAACTAAGGGGTTGTTTTCGGTGTTGATAATTTGAGTCTCAAATGTTGCAACTTTGCATGGTCGTTATTTTTGGGACGTAGATGTTCACTAAGACGGGATTTTGCGAAATTCGACCACTTAGGGGTTGTCTTGGGATTGATAGTTAAAGATCTCAAATTTTGCAAGGGGGTTCTTTTTAGAACACAGGTTTTTAGAACTAAGAGAGGGTGTTGCGAAATACGACCCTGAGTTGTTGTTTTTGAGGTTGATAGTTGAATCTTCGGTACTACAAGTGCTAGGGAGTCTCAATTTTGTATGGGGGGTATTTTTAGGATGAAAATGCTCACTAAGACGGGATGTTGCGAAATAACCCCTCTTTGAAGAGTGGTTATAGAGGCGTCACGACGTCCTCACCTTCAGCTTGACACAGGTCTTCACCGGACACGTAAGTTTAGCGAAGTTCCTGAGTCTGATTGAGAGGGATGAAATACCTGGGTGTCACCACTGCGAGGATCGCCCGGATCGCCTGGAGCATACGGTGCAGGACTGACACGCTTGGACAGAGCACCGTCGTGTTCTCACGGAAGCGAAAGGCGGCGACTTCAGCAGTTGTCGAGGCCTTGCTGCTGAGCGGTCGCTTCCTTCTGCGAAGCAGTCATGCTAGCGAAGGAGGAGGCGGGTCGCGTGAGGGAGAGGACAGCGTCCATCTCACGACAATGCCGTGGGAGACGCTCACGGCAACAGACGTCGCGAGGCGATTTCTGGCCACGGTAGGCGCGGGCATGCGGATGGCGTGTAATGGTGACTCGCCGTCCGATCATGGCCCTTGCCCGTGTCGACGGCGCTTCGTGTTCCAGGCGCGCCTCAAAGAGCTGTCAGTAAAATGACGGGGCCCCCTCTTAGAGGGCCAAAGCTTGCCGAGGACGCGGGACTGTCTCATAAGGTAACCGTAACCCTGGAACGTAAAGGGCTATTGAAGTGGATTTTAGTCAGCACACGTCTGACAGTCCCTCCGTCCCGTCATTTGGTGATTTTAGCACGATAAAAAGGGGTTGTTTTGGGATAGTTAGGAGTCACAAATTTTGCATAGGTTTGTTCTTTTTAGGATTTCATGTTTAAAAATTTGATCTTTTTAGAATTTCATGTGTAAAAATTTTATCAACCCCAAGTTGATAAAATTTTTGTTGGATATTGATTTTGATTTTCTAAATAGTTTTCAAGAAAGAGGTTGGCCGGGAGTATAAACCCCAGAGACAAAATTCGAAATACGCGCGGACGAAGTCGCGGGCGAAGTGCTAGTAATTCTATGTTTTCATGCTCTAAAAACTCTTTTGTTCTGTGCGCGGTGTGAGAACTCGCATTGTCGCGATGGAGGATGATGCGGCGGTTGCAGTTCTCTTTAGGTTGAGTTCAGAAACGACCTGTGGCAAACAAATGCTGGCATACCATTCTGCATTAACCGTTCTATGCCCCCAAGAGGAATAGTCGTAACATGGCCGGTTTTGGCCAAACGTGGCCACCATTTTTTTTTGCAACACTCCGTGAACGAACAATTTTTGTTGCCTTTAACTCATTTTCGAACACCCAAACTCGTAACTGGTTTTTTGTTTCGGGTTCGTACGCGTATATCCAGGATTCGTCACCTGATACGACGTCCCTATCTTCTTGGGTGGCTGAAGCCGAACTGACACACATGCTCGGCATGTGCGTTGCCGAGGGTACCTTCCCCGATGTATGGAAGGACGGGAGCCTCATCGTCATCCCCAAGGGTAACGATAGGCCTCTGACCGACCTGAAGGCATATCGGCCCATCACTCTCCTCCCTGTTCTAGGGAAAATTTTGGAAAGGGTACTGCTTCTCAGCGCACACTGCATTACGGGTAGCGTGTCGTCGAACCAACACGGGTTTTCTTGGGGTTGATGGTCTACTTTGTCGGCCCTGACGGACATCCAGCGCACAGTTGCTGATAGCCGGTGCAAATATGTGCAGGCCGTCTTTCTGGACATCTCAGGGGTTTTTGACAACGCGTGGTGGCCCATGATCCTGCTCAAGGCGAAGGGTGTGGGGTGTCTGCCAAACATCTATAGGATGCTGGCGGCATACTTCACAAACCGGCGCGTCGGTCTCTTCGCCGGAAGCAGGGTCGTGCGGAAAACCTCGACCATGGGTTGCCCGCAGGGCTCTGAAGTGGGACCGCCACTATGGAACCTCCTTATGGACGACCTGCTTCGGTTGCCGTACCCAGCAAAATCAAAATCAAATCATTTATTTCAAGTAGGCCTGTTACAGGCGCTTTTGAATTGTCAAAAGACAAAAAAAATAAAATAGTTAAAACAAAAATAGTTATGGTGCTACAGTCCCAGTCACAAGACATAAAAACTGTGAAAGTACCGTAGGTGCTCATTCCAAAGCGAAGATCTCTATGGAGAAGAATGAGCAAGAAACTCCATGGACACTCTTTTTCAATCGCCAAAATTATTACAGAATCTTTGTTACATTACATCATTCATCTTAAGATGAAGATTTCATTATGTGAGAACGATGTAGCAAATAAAAAAGTGCCCATAGGAAAATATAAAATAGACGATTCAAGAGAATTACAAATCATTAAAGCGGGAGTGAAGGTGGTCGCGTACGCTGATGATGTTACGATACTCATCGAGTCTGACTCCCAAGCCGGCATCGAGGCCTCGGCCTCGTGTGCCATGGCGTTAATCTCTGCGTGGGAACAGGCTGGCCTTCTCCCCTTCGAAGTCACTAGCGATGGGTTTTTATCCGGATAAATACTCAAAATGGATAAATACTCAATAAATTTCCATTTTTACTCGAGTTTTTATCCAAAACAGTGGATAAATACTACATACAGTGTAAGTTACATTGTTCATCGTAAATTTTGTTATTTTACAAGAAAAATGATTGGAATACATGAAAATCTGTAAATATAGATTTGTTACGTACTTTTTTAATCACTTTTTACTATTACTATACGCGTTGAAAAAAGCAGTAAATATTCCCGTTTTTTTCCAAATTCGTTGTTTTTTTTTTTTCAATTTTCCAATAAAAAGTTTAAATAAAACATAATTTTCCGTTTCTAATTAATTATAAAGTAGAACTTACGCGGACGCGCGACCGTAATTTGTCTGATCAAATCTAACCGAGTCTAACTGAGTGTAACCGTCAGACTGACTCCGATTCTGATTGAGTCTGAATCCGAGTCTGAGTCTGACCGAGTCTAATTCCGAGTATGACTGAGTCTTACCGAGTCTTACGGAGACTTAACGAGCATGACTCCGAGTCCGACCAAGTCTGACCGAGTCTTACGGAGTTGCAGCAAGTATGATTCCTAGTCAGACCGAGTGTGACTGAGTCCGACCGATTCTTACTGAGTCTTAGCGAGTATGATTTCGAGTCTGACTGAGTCTGACTGATTCTAACCGATTCTTACTGAGTCTGACCGAGTGTTACAGAGTCTTAACGAGTATGATTCCGAGTCTGACCGATTCCTACTTAGTCTTACCGAGTCTGACCGAGGCTTACCAAGTCCGACCGTGTCTTACCAAGTCTGACTCTGAGTCTGCCTAAGTCTGACCGATTCTTACTGAGTCCGACCGTGTCTTATCGAGTCTTACGGAGTCTTAATGAGTATGATTCCGAGTCTGACCGAGTCTTACCGAGTCTGACCGATTCTTACTGTGTCTGACCGAGTGTTACGGAGTCTTAACGAGTATGATTCCGAGTCTGACCGATTCTTACTGTGTCTGACCGAGTGTTACGGAGTCTTAACGAGTATGATTCCGAGTCTGACCGAGTTTTACCAAGTCTGACTCCGAGTCTGCCTAAGTCTGACCGATTCTTAATGAGTTTTACCGAGTCTGACCGAGTCTTACCGAGTCCGACCGTGTCTTATCGAATCTTACGGATTCTTAATGAGTGTGATTCCGAATCTGACCGAGTCTTAGCGATTCCAACCGTGTCTTATCGAGTCTTACGGAGTCTTAATGATTGTGATTCCGAGTCTGACCGATTCTTACTGAGTCTTACCTAGTCTGACCGTGTCTAACCGAGTCTTGCGGAGTCTTAACGAGTATGATTCCAAGTCTGACCGAGTCGTACCAAGACTGACCGAATCTGATTCCGAGTCTGATTGAGTCTGACCGATTCTTACTGAGTCTTAAAGAGTCTGACCGAGTCCTACTGAGTCTGACCATGTTTAACTGAATCTGACTGAGTCTAACCGAGTCTTACCGAATCTTAGAATCTTACCGAGTCTGACCGAGTATGACTGAGTCTAACCAAGTCTTACTGAGTCTAACCGTATTCGACACCGAGTCTTACTCCGAGATTTGATCTATTGTTTCATATTAAACGGTTTACCTATTAAAAAACATGACAACAAAACTTGTTTCCAACCCTACCTAACATAAGGCTTTGGCCTTGTTGACGTCATCTCAAGGCCTAATTGCCGGATCTGTGGCAGGACCTGTTCAACCCCTGCCGTGTAGTTACCAGTAGTGACTAGTCACGGTAAGTACGTCCTCCCCACGTCGTTAAGAAGAAAGAAAAAATATTTATTTTACAGTCAAACATGTCATTGGCGTAGCAGACAATGCCGATACCATGGAGGATTGTACCACGTAGCGCTCGGTCAAGCCGAACAGTGTGCCAGGTTCCGATGGCGACGGTGCACCATCTAGGTTTGAATTCGAAACTTCGTAATAGCGGAGCGCCTCCTTAATTTAACTCTAGGGCAAAGCCTGAAAGACGTTCGTCATGACGAGAGACACTGCCAAGATGTCCTCACCCCGAGCGATTGCTTCCTCCGCCAAAGCCCTTTTTTTTTAACGAGGATAAACTGTTAAATTACTCGTCCAGACTTGTACTGACTAAAATTCACGGTGTTTCTTCAATAGCCATTTACGTTTCAAGGTCACTGTTACCTGTTTAAACAGTCTCGCGACCCCGACAGGCGTTTGGCCAACCATGGGGGCCTCGCCAGTCAGTCAAATCACTCACATGCACGTTTGGCAGAAGCCAAACAGGATATCTACAGATTCAAGATACGCAAACAAGAGAAACTGCATATAAAATGAGGTTGAGTTAGGCTGCAGTGGGAAACACATTGCTTCTCCTTGACTGGAGAGACTTCTGAGACCTAATAACACAATAATGTCATTTTTGGAAAGCCCATTTAACAAAACTTGTCATTGAATTTGTAAAAATAACCATTCTATTCGCAAAAAATATAAATATCCATCATTTTGAGTAAATATCCGATAAAAACGGGAAAAAACGAGTATTTATCCGTTTTGGATAAATACTCGAGTATTTATCTTCTAAGTATGTATCCTCCGCCCATCACTAGAAGTCACATTCGTTGACCTTGAAGGGGAACATGTCCAGGCGCCCGCCCACGGTCGGACTCGATGGGACCTCAGTCGGAAGCGTGCGCTCGACCAAGGTGCTGGATGTGGTGATTGACTCAAGTCTCTCATTCAGGGAACACGCTCAGTCCATAGGCGAGCGTGCTGCAGCAGGGCTGGGTAAGATGTCGCGCGTCTCTGCAACATCCTTAGGGGGTTCGGTACAGGGCCCTTAAGGTCCTGTACAAAGGTATCTTTGTTGCGATCATCACCTACCTACCTACCTACCTACCGGCCTACCGGTCTGTCAGCACAGCCGGCCGTGAGAGTTGAGAAGACGACAAACGAAATGGCAACCGTGCGCCGCCGCACAGTGTGGGAATTTCGCAATCTAGCGGGCTTTAATTCCAAATTAAAATATATAAAAGAAACAAGTGTAAAAAGGTATTGATTGGTATTCAAATAAACAAAATTCATCATTTACGATGTCTACCGATTGTTGCCAATTTTTCGTTAATTTTGATAAATAAACTTTTTAAAAAGCGCTTAATTTCATTTTTAGTATCTTCCAAAAATTTAACTTGCTGGTAATGTACCTCTTATAAAAGCAAAGATAGCTTCAATTCGCTTCTTTTTCACATTTGAGATAAAAAAATCTAATAAAATAATATTGGAGGTCATTACGAAAATCGAACAAGTATGTTGGCGCAAAAAAACGCAAGTTTTATCAACTGTTCTCAAAAGTTTAGACTCTAAACTATAATTTGAAACAATCAAAACACCGGGACCTACTGGCCATTTTTTTAATACACCTTTTATGTTGCAAATCATCTCTAAAAAATGCTTTTTTCAACCTTTGCTTTCACATGTTGTTATAAGAGTAATGTATTACCTACTATTACTTTAATAAAATGCACTCTAAGTGACCTTGACAAATAAACACAATGGAATAATAAACCAATAAACAAGGCCTTAAGTTAATTTTATCAGTAATCTCAAATGAAGATAACACTTAAATGTCGTATGCACATTGTCAGTATACAACGACTATTATCAACCCACTTCAAGATTTTTTTTTTTCAAACTTTAACAATTTGTAATATGTAGCTTTGACCAATAGGGTCTTAGGTATAAATACGTTATAAATATGTTATAAAATATTAACATTTATATTTTGATTTAAATCCAATTTTAGATTTCGAAATTCCCACACTGTGCGCCGGCCGCCATGCCGCGCCCGCGCGGCCTTGGAGAAAACGGCAACGTCGCATAAAATAACCAAAATATACCGTTTACTTGTTACCGCTATTTTCACAATAACATTAAAAATACCGTTAATTTTTAACGCAATTTTTAACGTTCTTATAATGTTACGCTACTAATTAACGCTACCAAATCATACCGATATGCAGTGTGCGTCAGAATGGCCGGTTGCCTGTGGCGTTGGTCTATGAGAGTTGATTCAAAAATTGCTACATAATTGCTTATATTTGCTACATATAATAAATAATTGCTACATAGGATATATATTTAGAAATGAAATATTTTTTTTGTACAGCCATCCTGACGTCAGGATGGCTGGTCACCTCCTAGTTTAAAGTCAAGCGTGCAGAGTTTCCCGAAATGTATTGCGTCAATAATTGCTACATATTTACTTCATTTATCTCATTTAGTTGTAACTTCAAACATTTGTTAAATAAAGGATGTAGCAATTATTTAAATTATCCCAAGGAAAAGTGCCTGATAAAATAATAAAGGTAAATAGTTGCAGTGCGTCTTCACTCAACGGTATTGCTACTTTAGGAGGCAGGCGTTCTAAATTGTTAAATGGCATGTTATGTATGAGTAGGTTAGTGGATAACAAGCATATTAAAAGGATATCGTAAATAAAAACAAAATGTGTCTCGTTCATAAGATTCAGTTTAATTATACCTATTACAATCAACTTTAAAAATATTCATTAACTTGCCTTATTTTCATATTATTTTTTCGCATATACAGGGTGATTTGTAATTCGATGCGGTCCTTGAAATGGGTGATACTAGACCTTATTTGCAACAATTTTAACCCCGACAACATGGGGTCTAAACTGACTGGTTTTAGAGATATCGAACTTTAAAAGTTTTTCGAAAATTTTCTACCTCTCCATCATTAAGTGCTTATTGTTAGAAAGTAACGATGGTCACCACTTAGAATTTATACTTTTCTGATAGAATATGAACGACTGAATCTAATGAATACAAGTTTGTTTAAAACTAATCATATCTTGGGAAATAAAGTGTCATAAAGTTTCTGTTTTGAAGTTTTCTGAAAACTTCCCTTGTCTTTCAAATCTATTTAAAAAAATAAATGTATGACACTTGGTTTACAAATTACAGGGAAAACTTTCTTGTCTCATTACCTTTCTAAAATGGTGCCACAGTACCCACTTTTAGTTAGTGTCTGACCAGAAAATTAGGGTTGTTACTGACAAGGTAGTAAATAAACGAAAATTGGTTGTAAAGTTTTTTCACCCAAATTTTTTTTTTCTGTGATTTTTGTCCAAACTGTTATCTGATATGGTGTGCTAAGACAGGAAACCTCCACGTGCGCCCGTGGACTGGAATTCCCTCTCGGATACATCCGTGGGGAAGACCAGTTTTTCGGGCCGGTGTACCCATGGATGCGGGCAAAAACTCTTCCTTAGGCACTGTGTGCCTAAGGGGTCTCTTTGCCCGTATGCGAATAGCCTGTCGTGTGGACGCTCCAACGCGTGTCCCTCTGATTAGCAGAGGGCACAGCGGCGGAGCGGGCTTGCAGACGGTGAGTAATGGGTAGCTCGCCGTCCGACCAAGGACCAAGCCCGGGTCGGTGGCGCGTCATGTCGTGTTTCGCGCGTGCCTTCGGAGAGTTGTCAGCAAACTGACGGGGCCCCACATTGGGGCCAAATGCCTGCTGGGGTCGCGGGTTTTTCTTAACACAGGATAACAGGGTTCCGTGGCTCCGGAACGTAAAGGGCATCCGAACGAACACGGGTGGATTTTAGTCAGTAAGAGTCTAACAGTCCCTTCCGCCCCACCCAGGGCGGGAGGACTCATTTGATAATTTTACCACCAAAAAAAAATACTGTTATCTGATATTAGCTTTTTGAGTCAATGCGCTAAGTCCTGGTCGATGACATCAGGCAAAATTCGCGCTTTATCTGGAGTATTTTACCTATGGACCAGATAGTCATTGTATTATGCCAGATAGATATGCCACAAGGCGCATTGACTCAAAAAGCTAATATCAGATAGCAGTTTGGACAAAAACCACAGAAAAAAATGTTGGGTCGAAAAAACATTGCAACCAATTTTCGTTTATTTACTACCTTGTCAGTAACAACCCTAATTTTCTGGTCAGACACTTACTAAAAGTGGGTACTGTGGCACCATTTCAGAAAGGTAATGAGACAAGAAAGTTTTTCCTGTAATTTGTAAACCAAGTGTCATACATTTATTTTTTTAAATATGCTTTGAAAGACAAGGGAAGTTTTCAGAAAACTTAAAAACAGAAACTTTATGACACTTAATTTCCCAAGATATGATTAGTTTTATAACAAACTTGTATTCACTAGATTCAGTCGTTCATATTCTATCAGAAAAGTATAAATTCTAAGTGGTGACCATCGTTACTTTCTAACAATAAGCACTTCATGATGGAGAGGTAGAAATTTTTCGAAAAACCCTTAAAGTTCGATATCTCCAAAACCAGTCAGTTTAGACCCCATGTTGTCGGGGTTAAAATTGTTGCAAATAAGGTCTAGTATCACACATTTCAAGGACCGCTTCGAATTACAAATCACCCTGTATTATACAATGTGGAATTAGCTTCTTTTTACTCTTCGTAATTTTTTTCGATTCGTCATCATCATATTTCTTATTTTGCTGATATGATATATGTTAGTATGGTTTAAAGTAAATGCGACCTAGTTATTATATATGCGAAAAAATAATATGAAAATAAGGCAAGTTAATGAATATTTTTAAAGTTGATTGTAATAGGTATAATTAAACTGAATCTTATGAACGAGACACATTTTGTTTTTATTTACGATATCCTTTTAATATGCTTGTTATCCACTAACCTACTCATACATAACATGCCATTTAACAATTTAGAACGCCTGCCTCCTAAAGTAGCAATACCGTTGAGTGAAGACGCACTGCAACTATTTACCTTTATTATTTTATCAGGCACTTTTCCTTGGGATAATTTAAATAATTGCTACATCCTTTATTTAACAAATGTTTGAAGTTACAACTAAATGAGATAAATGAAGTAAATATGTAGCAATTATTGACGCAATACATTTCGGGAAACTCTGCACGCTTGACTTTAAACTAGGAGGTGACCAGCCATCCTGACGTCAGGATGGCTGTACAAAAAAAATATTTCATTTCTAAATATATATCCTATGTAGCAATTATTTATTATATGTAGCAAATATAAGCAATTATGTAGCAATTTTTGAATCAACTCTCATAGACCAACGCCACAGGCAACCGGCCATTCTGACGCACACGATATGCAAGTATCTCTATGGAAATAACGTTATTTAACGTTATTTTAAATGTGAATTGGTAACGTTTTCAAGCCCTGCATTAAACACAGTCACATATGGAACGGCGTCTGCGCCTTATCTAGCGACCAAGTGCCTAGTGAGCCTGGCAGAGGCCACAGACAATCAGTATGTCAAGAGTAGTATTCAACGGGACTTTTACGTGGACGATCTCTTATGCGGAAGCAATACTATAGAGGGCGCAATCGAGCTTTGTCAAAATATAAAAACCATATTAAGCTCAGCAAATTTTAACTTAAGAAAATTTCAGTCAAACAGTGCTCATATTCTTAAAAAGATAGTAGATGTAAAAGATGACACTTGCCTTGATTTAGATTTGTCTAATAATTACACATCAAAGACCTTGGGGTTACTATGGAATTGCAAATTAGATATTTTATCATTTTCCATTAATATTGAGACTCACAAAACAACAAAAAGACACATTTTATCTATAATTAGCCAAATTTTTGACCCATTGGGGTTAATAGGTCCATGTGTTGTTGAAGCAAAAATTATAATGCAAAAATTGTGGGTCCATAAATGTGACTGGGATGACGAGGTTCCTCAGGACATAGCAGATCAGTGGTCAAAATTTGTAGATGCATTGAAACATTTAAATTCTTTGAACATACCTAGATGGATAATATGTGACAACAGTAATATTAACGAAATTCACATATTTACAGATAGCAGTGAAAAGGCATACGGTGCTTGTGTCTATATACGCAGCATTGACAGCAGTAATGCAGTGATGGTACGCTTACTAGCTTCTAAAAATCGTGTAGCCCCCATTAAACCAACAACGATGCCCAGGTTAGAGCTATGTGGAGCGCTGGTAGGTGCAAGATTGTGTACAAAGGTCAAAGAATCCCTTACTATACCAGTTAGCCGATGCGTCTTTTGGTGTGATTCAACAATTGTGTTGAGCTGGTTATCCGCACCATCGACACAACTCAAGACCACCCTTGGATCCGTATGGAACTATGTGCCAACACGAGACAATCCCGCGGATCTAGTTTCTCGAGGGGTGAAGGCTGATCATATCAGCGACTCTAGTCTATGGTGGGCAGGCCCTTCTTTTTTATTACAAGATGAATGTCTATGGCCAAAACCGCCCAACAATATTTCAAAACAAGACTTGCCTGAACTAACTTGTTATGTAACTCAGTCCAACAATAGCCACATTCAGAGTCCAACATTAATACAACAATTAATTCATAAATATTCAGATTTCAGCCGTTTGCAAAGAATTGTGGCTTATATTAAAAGGTACATTTATAATTTAAAAAATAAAGATAACAAGTTAGTAGGGTGGCTGTCTAATCAGGAAATTCAATCTTCATTAAAATGTATTTTACGTAATGCACAATTTGAAATATTTCCAGATGAATATTCTATTTTGAAATCAGAAAAATCTTTGCCTCATAAAAATCGTCTCATATCTTTATCACCTTTTTTAGACTCAGACGGTATTATTCGAGTCGGAGGCAGGTTAAATAATTCCCCTTACGATTACAACGTGAAACATCCTATACTCCTGTGCAGTAAGCATCATTTAACTAAAATCTTGTTTCAAACTGTTCACAGAAAGCTGTTACACGCCGGGCCTCAGTTGCTCTTGGCAAACATTAGGCAAAACTATTGGCCTTTGGGGGGAAGAAATTTATCTAGAGTTACTGTTCAAAAATGTGTTGTGTGCTTTAGACATAAGGCTCAAAATGTACAACCAATAATGGGACAACTTCCAAGTTCACGAAGTAAGCTTGAATTTCCATTCTTAAATTCAAGTGTTGACTATGCAGGGCCAATACTGATAGCTGACCGGAAGGGAAGAGGCTGCAGGCTTATAAAGTCCTACGTATGTATTTTTGTCTGCCTCGCTATCAAGGCTGTTCACCTCGAGCTTGTCACGGATCTCACAAAGGAAGCATACTTGGCTGCTTTAAATAGATTCATTGCGCGCCGTGGCAAGCCTCGCAGCATATTGTCCGACAACGGAACAACCTTTGTCGGTTCTTGTAATCAACTTCGTACTTTCTTGCAGAACTCAAACATTGCATATGATGTCGCACAAGAGGGAATTGAATTCAAATTTGTGCCAGCCTACTCCCCTCATTTCAATGGCGTAGCTGAGGCCGCCGTGCGATCCACTAAGCATCATTTAAAGAGACTGCTTACTCTTACTCACTTAACGTACGAGGAGATGGCTACTTGTCTAACCCAAATAGAGGCTATTCTCAATTCCCGACCACTTACTCCTTGCTCTCCTGATCCACTTGATTTCTGTGCCCTAACACCTTCCCACTTTTTAATTGGAAGATCACTCACGTCCGTTCCGCATCCACAGATGACTGACAGCGGTAACATCAGCCGGCTCGAGCGATTCCAAAGGGTGGAATACATCAAGCAGCACTTTTGGAAAAGGTTTCACACTGAGTATATTTATCTGCTACAGCAAAAAACAAAGTGGTCGACGACATCGAGAGACATCAAGGTGGGGAGTCTCGTCCTGGTGAAGGATAAGGCGCTCCCCCCTCTCTGCTGGTTGCTGGGTCGCGTCGTACAGACGTACCCGGGATCCGACGGCGTAGCGAGAGTCGCCGAGTTGAAAACTGTTAGAAGACAACAAATATTATCTGTGGTCTAGGATGTTTTATATCTGTATTGTCTACAACACTGTTCCATCCTGTGACGTCACCTCCCTATAATTAAGATGTCGAGTAAAGACGTGCTGCTGTTGAATTTCGTTATTTTATTTTCCACAATAGCCTTCCATCCAAAATAATTCAACAGGTTATCGGCCCAGTCATGCTTATAATCTTTGAAAGTGTTTGTTGGAGGTTATTGTGAAAATACGGTGTGGTAAAGCATCGAGTAAAGTCGTGGTAAAGCGACGTGTAACAGGAGCGGCCATTATTGGAGCAAGCGCGTGGTTCGGTGGTCAGAGTACTCTCATCGCGTGGTTAAGCTTGCGTGCAGAGTCGTGCACATTATGGAGGTCAACAACGAGGTTAAACTTCGTAGCCCGGAGCAATGGGCGGCGTGGAAATACCGCGTAAAGGTACTTTTAAGGGCGGCGGGAGTCCTAAGTATCGTGGACGGTTCCAGTCCAAAACCAGATGAGGCTAAAGAAGAGTTCGCGGCGTGGGCAGATAACGACGCCAAGGCGCAGAACATCATTGTAGCCAGGTTAGCTGAGAAAACCATTAACCAAGTTTTAAGCTGTACCACAGGGAAACAAGTCTGGGATAAGTTACACACAATTTTTGAACAAACAGGGAACCTATCAGTTCACATCGCACAAGAAAAGTTTTATAATCTCAAGTTCATAGAGAAGGAGACCGTGGCAGACTTCTTAGGTAGATTTGAGGAGACCCTAGCAACTTTAAAGTCATTGGGTGTTGAAATTAGCATGAGTATGGCGGTCACCAAAATCACGTCATCACTACCTTCTTCGTTTAATCATTTTGTATCGGCTTGGGAATCTGTTCCCACTGAGAGGCGCACACTAGAGGAACTATCTTCGAGATTGCTGGTTGAAGAAATGCGGATGAAGACTGATACTAATTCTTCAGAAGCGTTCCAAGCAATAAAGAAAGGGCGAAAATGTTTCAGGTGTGGCAAAGAAGGCCATTTCAAGTCTCAATGTAAAGGTAATTTTCAAAGTAATAGTAATAATAAACATTGTACTATATGTAAGAAGCCAGGTCATTTAGTAAGCGAGTGTTGGTTTAAAAATAATAAATCAAAAGGTTCAAAAGGTATGTCAAGTCATAAAAATAAAACTAGTAATGTGTTTCATGTGTGTATGTCCCCAGCCTTGAATGCACAAATGTATCAAAACAATGATGTGTGGATTATGGACAGCGGTGCTTCAGAGCATATGTGCCATAATATTAAATATTTTAATAATTATGTAAGTTTTCCTTCACCGAAGGAGATAATTATAGGAGACGGTAATGTCATTGAAGCAGAAGGTATAGGGAATATATACCTAGAGGCATACAATGGTTATAAATGGATAGAAACAACTTTAAAAGAGGTATTGTATGTTCCAAACTTAAAGCTAAACCTTTTTTCTGTCAGTTCAGTAACAGATAGGGGTTATTTTATTCATATGAATAAAGATAAATGCATTTTTAAGAAAATTTATAACAAAGAGCCAAGTGCAGTAGCTAACAGGAAAGATAAGTTATATATAATGGAATTTAGGTACAAAAAGAGTGATATGGCTTATGTAGGTAAAGTTAATGACAATTTGTCAGAGTGGCATAGTAAAATGGGTCATCAGGACATTGAACAGGTTAAAAATATTTTGAAGAGAAGTGATATCAATGTGTCACCTGATAGTAGTGAGTCTACATGTGAGGATTGTTTAAAGGGTAAGTTACATAAACAACCATTCCCTATAAGTGAGGTCAGAGGTCAACGACCCGGTGAAATTTTACATATGGACTTATGTGGACCCATGGAAGTTGGTTCATTAGGTGGTGCATATTATTATCTATATACATATATAAAAGAACAGGGTTTTTTATTAAGACTCGACTACAGCCGAAACCGCTAAACGCAGTAACTTGAATTTTGGACAGCAGTTGCAGTCTACCATGTAGGGAAGCAATAAGACGGGATTTTGCGAAAATCTTCCTTTAAGGGGGTGAAAAGGGTTGAAAACGTTTGTATGAAAAATCTTATTCCTTGGGTTTATAAATTTGAAACTTGCCACGAATAAGAACACAAGTAAATAGAAAAGATTGGCTGTATTATTTTTTAAAAACTACCCTCCATTAGTAATCTAGGCGTTGTTAAAGTTTGTATGAGAAAATCATACCGCATGGGTTTATTAATGTGAAAATCAGTATTTATATACTAGATCAGAAATAATTAAATACGTGTTTTTGGATTTTTCGAAAATCACCCCCCAAATAAGTGGAAAGGGGTATTCAAGTTTAAAGGGGTGAATCTTTAACCGCTAAACGTATAACCTGAATTTTGGTCAGTAGTTGCAATTTATTATGTAGGTGAGCACTAAGAAGGGATTTTGCGAAAATCCACCTATAAGGGGGTGAAAAGGGGTGAAAAACTTTGGATGTAAAATCTTATCCCTTAGGTTTATAAACTTGAAATTTGGTACGAATATGAGTACAAGTAAATAAAAAAGATGGGCATCATTTCTTTTTTAAAACTACCCTCCATTGGTAATCTAGACGATGTTAAAGTTTGTATGGGAAAATCATAACGCACTAACGGATCTGCTTGCTTTGATAAACTCAAAACTGGGCATAAATTATCTCTCAATCGACTATAGGATGCGTATTTATTTACATTTCATGAAGATCAGAAAATACTAGACCATTTTTAGATTTTCCAAAAGTATCCTTCATATAAGGAGGGTGACCGGGCATTAAATTCACTGAGTTCGAAGTTAGAAACACGCGCAGACGAAGTCGCGGGCAGAGTGCTAGTTTGTTGATAAAGGATGATTACTCTCGTTTTAGAACAGTCTTCTTTTTATCTCATAAATCAGAAACAGTAAAGTGTGTTCAGAAGTTTTTAAAATATGTCATAAATAACTTAGGTTATAAAGTAAAAATAATTAGATCTGACAACGGTAAAGAGTTTATTAATCAACAGATGAAATCATTATTGGATAATTTAGGTATCATACATCAAACTAGTGTAGCATACACTCCTGAACAAAATGGATGCGCTGAAAGGGAAATGCGTACTATCACCGAGTGTGCTAGAACAATGCTTTTGAGTAGTGGTTTACATAAAAGTTTGTGGGCGGAAGCAGTTAACACTGCAGTCTATATCTTAAATAGGACAGGTAAAAGTAGGGTCATAAACAAAACACCATATGAGTTATGGCATAACAAGGATTTATTTGATATTAAAAAATTGCAAACCTTTGGTTCCAAAGTAGCTGTATTAGTACCAAATCAAAGAAGATTAAAGTGGGATGCTAAATCTAAAACAGGTTTCTTTGTGGGATTTGGAGAGACAACTAAGGGATACCGTGTGTTTCTACCAGAAGAAAATGATGTCCAGATCAAAAGAGAAGTAGTTTTCTTGAAAGAAACTAAGGTTAGTACCGAGACAACTGAAAAGAAAGACATAGAATATGTTTCAGAAGAATCTGAATGGCCTGTGGAACATTTGGAAGATGAATATCATAGTTTCTATGAAGAAGAGATGCATGATCAAATAATAGAAGAACAGTTAGAAGAATGGGAAGAAGAACAAGAAAAGCAAGAAGAAACAATACAAAAAGAACCAGAATATCTACAAAGTAGTCAAGAGAAGAGTAAATCAGATAGTCATGACCAAGAAGAAAACAATCAGAAAGTACAAGAAAACAAACCATCAAGAAAAAAGACAAAACCACAGTGGTTTGATCAATATGAAACAGGTTTCATGGCAACAAATAATGAACCGTTGACTTATGAAGAGGCTATGACAAGAGTTGATCGAGAGAAGTGGCAAGAAGCAATCAAGAAGGAAATGGATACACTAAATGTGAATAATACTTTTACAAGGGTGAGTGAAATACCAAATGGGACAAACATAATATCTACAAAATGGGTGTTCAAGGTAAAAGACACTGAGGAAGGAAAACTGTATAAAGCTAGGTTCGTAGCTCGAGGGTTCGAACAAAAGGATGAGAACTTAGATGTGTATTCACCCGTTGCTAAACTAGGGACATTTAGAATTTTCATGGCTGTAGCAAATAAATTAAAACAATCTGTTTATCAGATGGATGTAGTTGGTGCTTTTCTACATGGAGATATACAAGAAACAGTGTACATTAAATTACATACAGGAGAGATATGCAAACTTAATAAATCTCTTTATGGTTTAAAGAAATCCCCTAAATACTGGAATGAGAAATTTGACAGTTTTATGATAAAACAAGGTTTTAACCCTTATTAAATTAAAGGTATAATGCTTACCACTTGGGTTTTTAGCTTAAAAAAGTATTTTTCTTGCACCGGCAACACTTGAATTTGATATTAAGTAAAACGTTGTCTTTTTTTAAATCCAATTACTAGCAACATTTCATTCATAAACGTCATCCATCCATATACGCCAATGTCAAAGTGAGCCAGTCGGCAGTTTGGTGAAAAATTTTTGAAATTTTTGTGACGTTACTCAAAAATTTTTAGTTTTGTTCAACCAAAAATCTGGTAAGTGTTTTTTGCGTTCAGATTCATAAACTATGTTATATTCTTGTAGTTTTGCATCCATTAGGTTGAAGAATCCGGTACTATATGCATGTTTTTTGATCGTGTGAAGTTATGGGTAATAGTGGTAAATTATATGCCATTGTGCATTCGTGCCTAACTGTAAATTGAAAAATATGTTGTTCTATGTGTAAAGTGACTCTGTGTGCCAAGTCATGTTTCAGGCTTTTTCACACTGCGGAGGAAACTCAAGGAGAATAATAACACACCAACTTTTTATAATTAATAAACCTCTCTTTTTATTACGAACACAAGTATATTTTATTTACCTACCTACTAAAAATACACATTACATTCATATTTACATTCGAAAAAATGTTAATGCCTATATATTTTTTTTTTCAAACAAATTACACAAGCAAATCCAGGGAAAACAACTAGTATAGGAATTAGTTCAAATCGTATTGGATAATGGTAACTATAATACCACCATCGTAATATTTTACAAGTCGGTAATGGATAATGGTAAGATATTTACCACCCAAAAAACCCCCCTTTCCCTCCCCTTTTTCGTTTTTTTTCCATCAAAAATGAAATCTGTGGCCCCTAATTACCTAGAAACAAACCTCGTTTTTTTCTAAATGTCCACAGGGGCTCGCGTTTGTTTAAGGGTTAAAAGATCTAACAATGATTCTTGCTTATATTTCAGAAATATAAAGGGTAAATATATGTATGTGTTACTCTATGTCGATGATATTATCTATTTTGGATCAGAACAACAGGAATTACAATGCTTTAAAGATCAGTTATCTCAAAATTTTAAAATGAAAGACTTAGGGTTGGCAAGAAATTACTTAGGTATTAATATTAGTCAAGAAAATGGTGTAACTACCATGAATCAAGAAAAATATTTAATTTCAATATTAAAGAGGTACAAAATGTTGGATTGTAACCCTGTTTCTACCCCCATAGATCAAAACTTTAATTTTCAAATTTTACAAAGAGAAAGGTCAGAAAGTAGTGAAATAGAAACAAAGTGCAGGCAATTAATAGGTTGTTTATTATATGCAGCATGCGGTACAAGACCAGATATTTGTGTAGCAGTCAGTTTCTTGAGTAGGTTTCAGCATTGCGCCAGTCAGTCGCTATATAAATCTCTGAAAAGGATATTAAGGTATATAAAGGGCACATCACAACTTTCCTTAGTTTACAACTCTAGTAATGTGTTAGTAGAAGGATATGTTGATGCAGACTGGGCTGGTGACATACATGACAGGAGATCTACATCAGGATATGTATTTAAACTATTTGGAAGTGTAATTTTATGGTCTAGTAAGAAACAGATGTGTGTAACTCTATCTTCAGCTGAATCTGAATATGTCGCTTTGAGTTTATGTATTGTTGAAGCAAATTGGTTAAGAAGTATTTTGTCTGATTTTAATATTAACTGTAATAACATAACCATTTTTGAGGATAATCAATCTGTAATTAAATTGGCAAATAATTCAGAAAACAACAAAAGATTGAAACATATTGATATTAAATACAGGTACATTGTTGAACAAGTAAATAAAGGATTAATTTCATTAAAGTATATAAATACTTCAGAAAACATTGCAGATATACTAACTAAACCTTTGGGTAAAACATTGTTTGATAAATTTAAGATTAATATGTTAAAATAACACTGTGTTCTGTTAATTATAAGTGAGTAAAAAGTGTTAGTATAGTTATACAATGTTCTTTGCTAAATAAAGAAAGGAGTATTTAAAGTTTGTTTCAAAGATAATAGATAAGTTTATTTTGTTTTGTGTAAGTATACCTAAGAGTTAGCAAGCTCTATTGTAAGGAAGTCACAGTAGCAACTTAAAATTTTATAGAAATTCCATAGCTTAATTAAAGTAAAGAGATTACACTGAAAGTTGTAAAAGTGTAGTGCTTATTATAAGTATTTTTTTGATTTTGTCTTGGAAACGGAATTGTAAGAGTGTAAACATGGTATTTATATAATATGTGATCATGATATAAGGGTAATGTTTAAGTTGTAAGTGATAAACTATTTTGAAAAATTCCAACTTGTAAATTAGTTGAGAAATATTTGTTGAGGGGGGGTGTTAGAAGACAACAAATATTATCTGTGGTCTAGGATGTTTTATATCTGTATTGTCTACAACACTGTTCCATCCTGTGACGTCACCTCCCTATAATTAAGATGTCGAGTAAAGACGTGCTGCTGTTGAATTTCGTTATTTTATTTTCCACAATAGCCTTCCATCCAAAATAATTCAACAAAAACTAAGAAGGGGACAATTCGACGGGCCTTCAACAACATCTGCCCGCTGCCACTTTCTTGAAGAATCCTTCAACCCGGGGAGCATGTTCACGCGCGAACGCACCCATACCAAGCGCGGGGAGGCGAGGCGCGGGACGCGGGACGGCAACGCTGCGCCACTCGCCGCCGGCGCGCGGCGCGCGCGGCCGGCGGCCGACAGTGACAATTCAATCTCGCAAGCGAGAGGGCATTCCGCCATTTTATAAGCCAATCTTTTGTAATATCATCTTTCATTCATGTAACTTCACTTCATTATACCATCATCATCAAAATACAGTCCACTTTTATTGAAGAGACCTACCCCAAACAACGGACAAGAAACTCCATGGACACTCTTTTAACACTCAACGTAGCAAGTTAAGTGTACAGCTAATATTAAAAAAATAATAATAATGAAAAATTAAAATAGACCGTGGCAGCTAAGAGATGATCAGTCCCATCTGACAGCGCCTTTTCACGAACATGCCAAATGTATCAGCACTATTAACCAATAACTTAACAATGCACCGTTAAAAAATAATTTGCATATTGCATTTTATTGCTAAAAGTTCTTTTCAAGTGACAGTTGACAAGTCTTTGACAGATTGCGGCGCTTGATGTGCTGCCGTCTGTTTGTCAGAAAACGGTTAAAAATTCAACATCTACATACCTCTTTGTGCACTGTTCCCACAAATTGATGGGTCAACTGCAATGGTGCCTCCATTACACTAGATGGTTCATCTATTACGGTAGATGGTTGCTTTATTACAGTAGATGTACAAGAAACATCAGATTCTTGAGTGTTGCTTGTTTCACAGAATACAAATGACTCTGGAAGTTGTTTTTTGTTGGATGTCTGAAAAAAAAATGAAATATGCATTACTATCCATATAACTTAGGCTAAAAAACCAGGCTGTTATTTAACAATCATTTTAATACACACTTACCGAAAATATTGTAGGTACAGAGTTCTCATGTAACCTAATAACATCAAGTGTTCTGTTAAAACATTTTTCTACAAAGTGAAGTGAACACATAAGCCAGTCTTTACTTCGAGAACAAATTTTTTCGTCACTGATAGAGTCCAACCATTTTTTCTTCAATCTTTCATTTTTGGGAAACCTATAAATGATTAGTATTTTTTTATCAATATATCATTTGGTAACAGTTTCAGTGTAACGAAGGACTAGTATCGGGAACTATTACAGCAACGGTACAACACTATTATTATTGTAAACAAACAAACGAAAATAAGAAATGAAAAATATTATCTGTAGGACGGAAATAAACCCAAATATTAATACTCTAACCATGAAAACAAGGTCACATAGCGATTTCTTTACCGAAATTGTTCTATTTCATGTAGTTTTGCATGAAAACGTGTTACTAACCTGTACAAAGTCAATTCAGGCTGATTTTTCTTTTTCCTGGCATGACAAGACACAATGGAACATCCAGGCATGTTGAATTACTGTTTCTTAATGGTAACACGCACTTTTAAAAGAAAACACTCCGTAATTTACTCAAAAATCTAAATTCAACAAAAAGTAAACAACTGTTTGACAGCAGAACTACCACGAAACTTGGCACATAAAATGGCGAAATGGGCACGTTTCTGTAACTGTGGGAAATATCCCAACAAAATATTCCATTTTGAGCAACAACCGAAATATTGTTGTCTCTTTTGTCAAATATGATTACTGCATTAGAAGGAAAGAGACAAACCAATATTTCACTCTCTGTCTCATGTTTGACTCATATTTGTATAAGCAAAATGTATGTATAGAACATCGGGGCATCTCCATATAACTTCATCTCAATGGGTAGAAATCAGCCAGTCCGGGAATCAGAACCATGTTCCGGGGTCTCCGGGATTTGGATCACGTCTATCTCTGACTATACTTGGACAAACTAGAAACCAATCGTCCATTCAATGGTGTTATAGTGATAGAATTCCTTTCAGATGGTCCCAGAAGAACATTCTCATTCCAGTATGGGGAAGGCAAGCACAGAGCATGTAATTTTAAGGCAAGTGTCAAAGTGACAAGTGACAATATTGTCCCAAAAGAACAGACTGTCAAATCAAGGGAATTTTCTGAAAAAAAAACGCTTTTACTGATGTAAAATGACTAGATGTTGTGTAATAGGCTGAAAAATGATGGAACATACTTTTCGACAATTGACACTATCAAGAAATAATGGGTATAGTACGCGTCACGTAAAAAGAACGCTGGAAGAAAGTGGTGGGGGTGTGTTTGCGCCTGGGTATAGTATCGCATGTACCTATTGGATGTGGATTCTGCGCGGGAGGCAAAGCTCAACTGACGAACCAATAGCGCACCGGCAAACATGCAGCGCGTGGCTCACCCGCCCCGCGCCCTAGCTCATACCACCAAATAGACCGATAAATCGCCTATGCGCAGCTCGACCGCCAGCGTTCTTTTTACGTGACGCGACCTGTAGCTGCTGTGACTGCTGTGAGAACAAAAATTGTTCAATATTCAAAATCAATAAGGAAAAGGTAGATATTTGTTTATTATATAGCTTGCGAAGCCGGGACAGGCCGTTAGTTGAATTTATTAATGAAATTCTATGATTATACCATAACTAAACAATCGAATACACCTTTCAAAATAATAACTACTTTTCTATTGGAGGTTTAGTATTGCATCGCTCTTTATATCATGAAATGGTTCGTCTGGTGGAAGAATTATCACCGGGGCCAAGATTTGTGATAGTTGTGGTGTTAGGAAGTTAAAATTCTCATCATATTGCTCCAATCTACAAAATAGATGTAAAATTAGATGAAGAAGACAAACACAAAACTTGATGACATTTTTCTCAATATAGAATGGAAAAAAGTGATTTAGTTGAGAGGCTAGAAATTTGATTCTACTATCTTTCTAGCCTCTTAACTAATTCACTATTTTTCCCTCTTGTAGATGCACCGCGGCGTCTTAGTTCTGGTTTTAGTATATGCACTTGCATTGACGAATAATTTTCCATATTTGTTTTTTAGAATAAACTCAATTTTTATAACTAATTACGTGTTTGTTTTTTGTACAAGCTATACAGTAATCTGATATATGGGACCAACGATCGCAGCGTCATCTACGAATAGCTTTGAGTTGCCATCCCCATTGCAGGCACCAGGCACTCACAGCTCAGAGAACAACGTCCTATATGTATGTACGTGGTTGTATGTATCCCATCACTATTTAGTAAATTCGTCTGGAACAGTAGCAAACGGAACCAGTAAACAATGTGGTCACAGACGTCTCGTTTCTGACTACAAGGCGAAAAGAACCAAAAAAAAAACGTCTCTGACCACTTTGTTGTTTGTGGTTCCGTTTGCTACTGTCATTGTCCTTCTTGTGTGGTAATTGTCAATGTCAATTTGTTATTTGTTTTGTGGGAATTTGGTTCGTTCGGCTGTTGGTTTGTGTGTTGAAATTTCGACGCAGAAGCGGCATTAAGTTAATTGTCTTAAGACAGCTGTATCAATATGTATCTCCGATATTATTTGAACGAAAAGGGTGAAAGGCAATACACCTTATCGGTAAATTTTCATTGTAACCTTTTATAACCTAAAAATCACGTGTTTGTTTACAAATATTATTTTGTATTTAGCTTTCCGTTTAAACTAAGATCTTTCTGAAAGTGAATCTAGATGCAAGAGAGAGAACTAGAGTTTCAAAATAAGTCTTTTTTAGTAAGACGACCCCTGAACCAGTACCTCGTTTGTAAACAGTATTGATTTATTATTAGCGTCACACCGTCCAATTTAGGGGAGCTCGTGGCTAAATAATTACAGCTGCACAGGCCGATCTTCCGGGTTAAGCCGCGCTTGCCGAGGTTGGTCTGTGGATGGGTGACCATCTGTCATAGCGAGTTTGCTCTGTGCCTCGGAAAGTACCTTTGTAAAGCCATTGGTCCCGGCTGTCATTTGTAGATCTTTGACAGTCGTTACTATTAGTCAGAAGCTCAAGTCTGACAACCAGTCTGACCATGGGGTATTGTATTACCCAGTTACTGGGTTGTGGGGGTCCGACAGGCAGTCGCTCCTTGTAAAATACTGATATCCAGCTGCATCCGGTTTGACTGGAAGCTGACCCCAATATAGTTGGAAAATGGCTAGGCAGATGACTGTCCAATTTCTAGAATCAGCAAGTATATTGAACAAGGGAAGTAATGAGCGACATTTTATTGTTCACAGACGATTGATCCATATGGCAAGCCTACTATATCAGCTCATCCAGGTAAATATAATTCAGCAATCTCAAATGTTGCTCTTTGAATCCGTTTTTGCCTGCTACCAAGTTTCTAGATTTCTGCTATAAAATTTATGAGGATAAGAAATTAAGAATACCTACTGAACACATGCACTGGCCAGTGGCCACTAGTATGAAACTCGCTCATTGCAAAAAAAGCAGTATGAATTTTAATGACATTTAACGCGCAAAAAGTTAATAATTTCGATAGAAAATATTATTAATTGGGGCCGTTCAAGTATTACGTAAGCACTATGGGGTTGGGGGGAGTCTTTGCTTTGCTTATTTTGGATGACATGGGGGGTAGTGGAGTCTAGAATTCTAGATTATGATTACGTCATCGGGTAGATATTTACTTTTTTACTGAATGGCAACCCTCAAATTGTCTTTGCTTCAAAACGAAACGCATTTTCGGGTATTCCTGCGAAAAATGTTTACTTGAGCATGGGGGGAGGGGGTAAGAGTTTTGCTTACTTTTGCTGACTTTTGCTGACAAGGGGTATGGGGGGGTAAATAATTGTAATAAATCTGCTTACCTAATACTTGAATGGCCCCATTAATATAATCATCAGGATACATTTAGTTCCCCTTAATCCACCTAGAAAGCTAGTATCATTCATATCTAGTTTAGAGCTGTAAAAAATAGTACAATGTTTCAGAACTAAAAAGCCTTTCGCATGCCCCTGTTCAATTAGATCCATACTATAGATACTGTTTCTGAAATCATCATCACCCATTCTGACTGGATAGGTGAAAAGAATACTAGAATTGTCCCTAATATTTGCTTTTACATTTCAGCTCGCTTCTCCCCTGAAGACAAATACTCCAGACAGAGAATAACAATCAAGAAGAGGTTTGGACTCCTTCTCACACAACAACCTGAACCTATACTATAGATGTTATTAAAATAAGTTTTAAAGTTATACTTGTATTTTTGTTGTTTTATTCTATTACCTAGGTAAGACCTATCCCTAAACATTTTCCTGTCCTTATCTCATATTCTATTTGGGGTCGCCGCAACACAGTAACTCCAAATTCATGTACCTAAATAAAATACTGTGTAAAGGTCTATTTACACTTTGCAAGAACTTGCATTGTAAGTTTGACCACATTGCGGTATCAAACTTGCAAGAGTTGCAAGCAATGCAATACTTGAACAAGCAAAATAGGTACTACATATTACATAATTTTCACAAATCATAGACAATAATTATAAAAAAAATACGCGCGTCGTGTTCAGTGTTCCGTACCCAAACGGTAAAACGGGACCCTTTTACTAGACTTCACTGTCCGTCTGTCTGTCACCAGGCTCAAGGCTGTATCTCTTGAACCCTGATAGAGAAACAAACACTAATCTCTCACGCGGGAACACCCAAATACTCCGAAATATTTTATTCCGAATTTCGGTATTCCGATTTTCAAAACTCCGAATATCATAATACCTAAAAATTACAATATCTATTATTAAGAATCACGAAATTTATTTAACCGAAAGTCGTATATCCGATTTCTTAGTTTTCCGATTTTCACATATTTGAAAAATGTAATGCTCGATGAGTTCTCATTCCGAAAAACGAAATTCCGATTTTCAATATTCCGAATAAACAGATTTTTTCGGAATATTGAAAATCGGATTTTGTTTCTCATTCTACAAAGTCAGTGCCAGAAACGAATTGCTGCAAAACCGGCTCCACGTAGTTTTGTCTACCGTACTCTTAGAGAGTTATTTAAGCCTGTGTAGGCGCGGAGTGGTGAGGCGTATCCTCTGGACTTTGGCTGTTTGCCTTCAGGATTGTTATTGTTATTAGGAGAACTTAGGATCCATGAGCGAGCGAAGCGAGCTCGGGACTTGGGGCACCCCGACTCGGACAGGTTAGGTTCGAAGAACTTTAAACCTTGCTCACAGAAATAGGAGCCCCGCGAATAGGGCTCCGTCGATCTACCTTGGTAGGTGGTAGTCAACAAATTGACCAAGGATGCAAGAGCGAGCGAAGCGAGCTCGGGACTGGGGGCACCCCGACTCGGACAGGTTAGGTACACGAAGGGGATGGCGGGGTCTTTCAGACCCCGCCATCCCCTTCGTGTTAGGTTACTTTAAACCTTGCTCACAGAAATAGGAGCCCCGCGAAGCGGGGCTCCGTCGATCTACCTTGGTAGGTGGTAGTCAACAAATTGACCAAGGATGCAAGAGCGAGCGAAGCGAGCTCGGGTCTGGGGGCACCCCGACTCGGACAGGTTAGGTTACTTTAAACCTTGCTCACAGAAATAGGAGCCGCGCAAAGCGGGGCTCCGTCTATCTACCTTGGTGGTAATCAACAAATTGATCAAGGATGTAAGAGCGAGCGAAGACTTGACGGGATTGGGGACACCCCGACTCGGACAGGTTAGGTTCGAGTTAGGTTAAGCTAACAGAAATAGGAGCCCCGCAAGGCGGGGCTCCGTTGAACCACCTTAGTGGTAATATAACTTAGGAACTCAGGATGCGATAGCAAGCAAATTGTGTCTTGGGCCACCCCGACTCTGACAGCTTTCGTTCTTCTCACAGGGATTTTTTGTAATATTTTGAATGAAAATACGTAACTCAAAAATAAATTATTTTAATTACTCAAAAAAAAATTATAAAAGAAAATATGATTATCATTGAAAAGAAAATACATATTCTTATTCAAAAGAAATTCTTTTATTGAAAAGTTAAGAGGCATTTTGACAAGGCGTTTTAAAAGCATACTTTTCACTGATAAGCGATTAAAATTTCGGAATTCTAATTATTCGGAATTTCAATAATCGGAATTTTAACCATCGGAATTCGTGTTTTTGATGTTTCGGAAAATTATTAAGTCGGAATTTTTGATATTCGGTCTATTGAAACTCGGTATTTTGAAAATAGTAATTATAAATGTTAGGAATATTGAAATTTCGGAATTATGAAAATAGGAATAATGATCAATCGGAGTTGTTATATTAGGAATTTTGAACCATTCGGAATTATGAAAATCGGTATTTTGAAATTCGTATTTATGAATTTCGGAATAAAGTTTTTCGTATTAACGTAGTGTACCCCTCTCACGCGTGATGTGACTACAGCAAAAGTATAACATGATCAAAAGATATATGATCATGATCAGAAATTCAATAGTAATGAACGGAGTTCGCGTCAGAACTGTGTGGCGTCTAATAAGTGATTCAAAAGTAGGTTATTGGTAAATCCAAACATTTACTGCTAGTTCACCTACACAATTCTGACGCGAACTCCGTTCATTAGTATTTTTCGAATTTCTGATTTTGATCATCTACTTTTGCTGTTGACTGTACGTTACGTTCAGAAGCAGCACAAACAGATACCCATGGTCGTAGGAATATCTAAACAGGTATCCGTGACCCTGGTACGTAAAGGGTTATTGAAGGAACACCGAAGATTTCAGGCTAGGGGCTACCGTTTTTAGGGTTCCGTAGCCATATGGCAAAAACGGAACCCTTATAGATTCGTCATCATCGTCATGTTTATCTGTCTATCTGTCCGTCCGTATGTCACAGCCACTTTTGTCGAAAGTATAAGAGCTATCCTGTTGAAACTTGGTAGGTAGATGTAGTAAATGAACCGCATTAGGATTTTCACACAAAATAAAAACAAAACAAATTTTGGGGGGGCACCCCCATACTTAGAATTGAAACTCAAAATTTTTTTTTCACCAAACCCATACGTGTGGGGTATCTATGGATAGGTCTTTAAAAATTATATTGAGGTTGTTAACATCATTTTTCTAAACTGAACAGTTTGCACGAGAGACACTTCCAAAGTGGTAAAATGTGTCCCCCCCACTTCTAAAATAAGAGAATGATAAAACTAAAAAAAGTACATAATGTAGACCTCAACAAAAACTTCCAACGAAAATTAGTTTGGATGAGTTACCATTAGCAGTTTTTAAGATATAGTACATTTTCAAAAACCGCAAATATAACTTTGCCATTCATACAAAAACTATGAAAAACAAAGTTATTTTTATTGTTTGTGTATATTACTTACTAATCTCAATATAATTATATCTCTAATCTATGCTTGCTTCTACGGAACCCTTCATGGGCGATTCCAACTCGCACTTGGCCGGTTTTTTTGCTGTTCATGAGTGCGTCTGTTGGTCACCATCACCACCAGCCGTTTTTTTAACCTTTTTTTATCGAGAATGGCACAAAACACTTCGTGTGCAATTCCGACTCGCACTTGGACGGTTTATATTTCATATTCCGCCTATGTTCAAAATTATATTTATTGTGATATGGCCAGATATGGCCCAGTCGGCCCGGTCCCGGTGGTAATCCAGCTGCAACGGCTAGGGTGCGGTGTCGTTGGTGGTTGGGATGTGGCTCTGCGATATGGTTACGCGAGGTTGATTATGACAGTAAAATATGGTCTGAAATTATGCACCTTGAGCATTCATAAGTATTAATTATTTCCATGCAATGAATCTCAGTCCGTACCTTAGACTATGGTCCGTACAAATGTCATTGCTGTCAGTGTCAATGTCAATTGCAAACATCCAATGAAATTGTCAGAAGGAGTTCTTGATTTGTTGTTTTGGATTAAATTCAAATTAATGTTCAAGTAATAAAAAGAGAAACTGAATAATGTCCTATAAAAAGGAGGACCTGAAGCTCTACTGGAGCAAGATAAACTACGCCTTTCCAATCCTCAACGACACTATGTATACCGAATGCAGTAATGTGGAGTACGATGAGATTCAACAAATAATCGTCGGTCTCGGCATTCAGATCAAAATACGAGATATTGTTCTCCTCCACATCGAGAAATATTTGAGGCAGCATGTAGCTCCTTGTTTCTGGTCAAAGTTTATCCAAACGCTAGAGGATGTGAAAGGCTTTCAACTATTCAAGTCTGCTGTGAACGATCTATACGACGTTGTGTCTAATTTTTCAGGAATATTACAAAGATTGACCATACTAAATAATAGCTGTAACGACAACAAGCCTATTTATGGTGAGAAAGACATTACTTCAGGATTCAAACAACTTCTTAGAGCAACACTGCTGTCTCAGTTACCTTTGGGCTTTGATGTGATCATAAACTGTTTCTACAAAGTATCTTTCAATGTCTTTGACAATGAGTATGAAAAGAATGACATGGGTGAAGATGTCATGTGCAATGGATGCTTGAACGAATGCTCAGACTGTAACTGCATGTATATAGTGAAGGTTTTTCATGATACCAACAGAAAACTGATGGAGTTACAACTACTGGAAAGATTGACTGGTCAAATGCTCACAACCTTCATACAGATGAGAGTAGATTCTCACATTCAAAAGCTTTGCACTGGCTCATTTAATATGTCACATATAGGATTGTTGGAAACCTGGCTTGATACTACCGTCATGTCATGGCTAACCAGGATCTACTGTGGCGGAAACTCAAAACCCTCCCCTGATGATAAACATACTTTAAATGCCATGTCTAAGTTCAAGCAAAAATTAAGTTACTTTTTATACCACAGCTATACTAAATTAAGAATAGACCAACTTTTTAACATAATAATAGAATACCCAGACTCACAGCCTGCCATTGATGATATTAAAATATGTCTGGAAAAGACTGACCTGAGGTCTATGTTGTGTACAAACTTACAAACTGCCCTTGAAACTAGACTGCTGCACCCCGGTGTGAACACTCCTGACATATTAACTGCCTATGTTACTACTATCAGGGCTTTGAGACATCTTGACCCATCAGGAGTGATACTTGAAACAGTTACTAAGCCAGTTAGAGATTATCTGAGGAACAGAGATGACACTGTGCGCAGTGTGGTCAGCAGTCTCACTGAGGAAGGGGCAGGCAGTGAGCTTGCTGAGGAGTTAGTCAAGTTTGCTGCAGAAGCTGATGGTGACAGTGACAAAGATGAAGCTTGGGATGAGTGGAACCCTGACCCAGTTGAAGCTGAACCTACTGTTGACTCTAGTGATAGGAGAGCTAATGATATTATATCTATGCTTGTCAATGTATATGGCAGTAAAGAATTATTTGTAAATGAATACAGGACACTCTTAGCAGATAGATTGTTGGCACAGAGTGCTATAAACACAGAGAAGGAAATCAGATATCTGGAATTACTAAAATTAAGATTTGGAGAATCACAACTTCACTTTTGTGAAGTAATGCTCAAAGATATATCAGATTCAAAAAGAATAAATGCACTCATACAACAAGACAAGGAAATAGAAATTTTGAACAAAAAGTTTACTTCAAATGCAATGATTTTGTCTGCTCAGTTTTGGCCTCCTTTTAAAGATGAGAGTTTGGAGTTACCAGAGCAAATAAAGAAGCATTTTGAGGCATACACCAAATCATTTGAAGCTTTAAAAGGAAACAGGACCTTAAATTGGAAACCACATCTTGGGAATGTTAATATTGAGATAGAAATAGGAGATAAGAAATTAGACTTGACAGTGTCGCCATTCAATGCTACATTGATAATGCACTTTCAGGATAAGCCAGAATGGTCAATAGATGAACTGCATCAGGTTATGAAAGTGCCAGTCACCATTTTGAGGAGGAAAATCACATATTGGCAATCAATGGGCCTAATTACTGAGAAGAGTGCTGACCACTTTGTTTTGGTTGATGGTTCTGATGGGAACAAGGCTAACGTAGCAACCAATCAAGTTCAGGAGATGATATGTGAGGATGATGAGACAGAAAGTGTCATGGCATCTGCTCATGACCAGAGAGAAGGGGAACTGCAAGTATTCTGGTCATACATTGTAGGAATGTTGACAAATTTAGATTCTCTTCCACTAGATCGCATTCACCAGATGTTGAAGATGTTTGCATCGCAAGCTCCAGGGACAGAGTGCAGTCTTCAAGAGCTCAGGCAGTTCTTGGACACTAAAGTGCGAACCCATCAACTTGTTTATCAAGGAGGCATGTATAAATTGCCTAAGACGTAGAAAATAACAATTATTATGAAATAAATAAAAATGTTGTAATTCAATCTTTTTTTGCTTTACACCAAACATACATTTGCTGTTACTATGAATTATTTCAATGTCATGGTGGCACCGAAGTTTACACCACACCTCTCATGCATGAGGTTGTCAGTTCAAACTTGGGCAAGTACAAGTAGTAATGTGTCATTTTCAATGCTTTAGTAATGTATGTATAGACGCCAGCAGGTCAACCTACCCGAAACTGTCAGATTTTACCAATCGAACATTAACCTTCCACTATTGTGATAAGGTTGAAAATCTATTGAAGAAATTTGGTAGATTGTGGTAGCTTCATGTGCTGGCGTCTGTACTTTGATACATTCTATGTTTTTCTTTGTAATCACTGACATTGGTGATGGAAAACATTGTGCAGAAGGACTTGTTATGTCAGAGGCTTGTGGGGTTTCCAGAGGTATCTCAATATACTTTGATACTAGACATGGCCACATGCTCACACGAAAACAATACAGATTGAAACAACTTAAAAAAGTTTAACAAAACTTTATTTTTACATCATTTTAAATATAAAAATTTGGTTACATTAGATAATGTCTGTGGGTTAATATCTGGATTACTTATTATAAGTGACAATTCTCGAAGCTATTTCAATCAACAAATACTAGCAATAATAAATTAGCTGTAATAAGTTATAAGTAATACCACCACATTGTTTTAATAAAATATAACATTTTAATACTTAGTGTTTGCAATACATAATCTTGTGTCAGTCTTAACAACTATAAAAATACTGTTTAAAATTAAAATGTGGAAATAATCATTTGATTAATAAATAATAATTACTATTATAATGAATAATAAAAACTAAGAGATACTGAGAAACAATACAGATTCTTCAAAAAATATTTTGAATGGAATGCATCAGATAAGTTGTTGTGAGTACCACAGGTAAACCATAAATGCAAGTCGATTGTTACACAATATTATCACCAAGTTATCTCAATTCATTTTTAGAAAAATAATAATAGATTCGAAATTACTTTTAAAATAATATAAGAATGGAATGTTTTATGAATAGAAATCTCAGTAGGCGTAAAAATCAAAATAATACCAATATACAAACGGACGGGAGATCAAAGCTCATGTTAAATATCTCCTGAATCACCATACTAGAGCATCTTGTAGGATATATTGTGGAATAATGACCAGAGACTACGTATTTTCTTTTTATTATAAAAAATTTACCTGGTTACTACCATGTACATTTTAGCCTGATATACATACATCCTCTCTAAACAAAAATAAATAATAACAACGAATGGGACTTGATTTAAACCTCAATTATGCAAATAAATAGTATTGTATAAACAAACCTACAACAGTTAAAGCTCTACATCTAGTTTACATATGTACAGAAAACACCAATGTAATGTCGAATGATTGCTGGTTACAGTTTGTATATTTCAAGACATTTACATAAAAAATATTGTGTTAAAACGTTTTGAACATTTTAACTCTACCGTTGCACACTTCAAGCTGCAGCAAGCATGTACATTACATTTTAAATGCAAGACTCTACAGATATTAAAAGCTTATAAAATATTAAGTACATGAAAATTCCTTTAAGTCCGTTAAGTAGTGCTATAATCTCTCGATGGACGAATTAACTTAAGATACAGAGCGGAGACATTCACAGAACATTTCGACTGAGGTCGGTCTTCAGGTATATTAGCCAAGATAGAAGGAGACCGATACTTTGATCTGGATATTTAACATTGTGTTAAGTTTTAATGAATTTTAAATTTTCTTATTTTTTGTCCGTATATTTCTGTCGGAATAAAATCATAATTTAATATATTCGATCTACAGCGGTCAGGTAAAAAAACAGATCAATTCTATCATCACTGACTACTACATTTTACGCACCATAATAGCTTTTAGCGACCGGGTAGTATTTTTGCCGCCACCCGCAACGCTTAAGCACCGACGCTTTGCAGCGTACCTACTAACGCCGTGCGAGTGAACGACTTTTGTGAAAGATTGGCGAGACTTACATCACAATATTTCATTTTCGAAATGCATGAGTATGTTGGCCACACGAAGCTTTGCCGGAAACTGAGGTCCTAGGAAGCCGTCGACATGAAGAGGCCTAGTTCAGCTCACCGATTACGCCGCACTGTGGAGCCGGGTGCGGTGAGGGGAGGCGGGGCGGTGAGGGGCGGGGCCGTGTGCGGGGCGGGGTGCGCGGAGTGCGGGGGACGCTTGAAGGGCCCCAGACGCTTGGAGGGGCGCGGGGACACGCCGTGGGTGTCGCCCCCGCCGCCCCAGCCACTCGCGCCGTGGTCCAGTAAGGCTGCAGCTAGTCGGCCCGAACCTTGATCTGACAGACACAACAAAATATCCATAAGTAACGAGAATATTTTCCATAGACCATAGACAAAGAAAAATTACTACGCAAATGGCGCTATTCATTTGGTCGTACGTTAACGTCTCATTATTCTCTGATACGAAGTAATGTTTCTTCACCTACGTCAGTATATTTTATATTATAGAAGCAGGTTAGGTGGCAGTTGCTCATGTAAAATGTTACGTGAGATGGCGTATAATTACAATGGATGGCGTATGATGGTTACGATAACAATTTAAGCGTTATTAATAGCCCAGCCCGAATTATGTTATTGGGTTGGTGTGAAGCTATAGGTCCAAGATGATTTGTAGCAAAAAAAAGAAAACAGAATTTCCCCCACAAAAAAAGAAAAAAAAATGAACCACCTAAGTTAACGCGTCCATGTCATGTTTAGTGCGCAGGCGGCGCGTGGGGCGGACAGGGGCGGGGTTACCGTGCGGGGCGGGCGGCGCGGGGGCGGGGTCCCGCATGCGCTCCACGAAGCTCTCGAAGGTGCTGGGCAGTGTGTGCGCGGCCACCAGCGCGTCCAGGCTGCGCGCGCGCTCGCTGTAGGCGTGCTGGTACAGCGGCATGGTGGCGCGGACCGCGCGCCCGCCGGAGAACGCCGCGCCGCGCACCAGGGCCGCGCAGCAGTTCAGGCGGATGATGCACTCCTCCCATAATGGACCGAAGACGCATACCTGTGGTGTACGGTAGGATATAAGACTGTTCCATCCGCCATATACATTACAGATATAATATTATGTATTGTGCGATCATAGCAGTTACAGGTACATTTTTTGATTTTTCATAATTTTGCTCATATGAATGTGAATTGAATTTTTCTACTGCAGCCAATTTTAACAATAAGTGCAAGGTCAACAATTCGTACAGAGTTAAACTGTCAACATTTTTGACATGTCTCGTTTGTATGACTGCCAGTGTACGCTTCACACTTTATGTACGCAAGTACACTTCATTGCAAATAAATATTGATACTCATGTACGGCTTCGTAAACGCTAGGGTTCAGTATATCGCAGGACTGTGTGGGCAGTGTGTCTCGTTTGTATGGCCGCCAGTGTTCACTCGAATACACTGTATTGCAATTAAAGTAACACTCACGTCCGGCAGTCCTCCAGGCAGCGGGTACAGTATTATGAGTACGTCACAGAACTGTGTGGGCAGCGTGTCTCGTTTGTATGGCCACCAGTGTTCACTTTACTAAAGTGCACTGTATTGCAATAAAAGTAACACTCACGTCCGGCTTCCTCGACACTGTACACCTCAGCAGTCCTCCAGGCAGCGGGTACAGTACTATGAGTACGTCACAGAACTGTGTGGGCAGTGTGTCTCGTTTGTATGGCCGCCAGTGTTCGCTCCACACTACATGAACTTCGTCGTTACCGAGGTGACGAGTCTGAAAAAATTGAAGAGGTTGGATAAAATGAATGATTGAAGGAACTTCAATCAATTTGGTTACATACAGACATAATAAATTGTTTTTTTTTATTTAGAATCTTTCACTAAAATTGAAAATTATGATCACAGAAAGAGTTAACGGGAAAAAATCACTAGGCAATCGAATTTTACAAAAATGAAATGAATTAAATGTTCAAAATGAAAAGTAGAACAATAATTCTGATGTAATTTTGTCAATGTTGGGTGATTGCATGGTAAATGTAGATCGAAACAAAGCTAACATTCGAGTTAAGTGTAAGGTCGGAATTTTTCAAGCTTGTAATTTCAGGCAGTAGTAGATTAAAGAAAACGATTAGTTGTAGCTTCTAAGGCTGCTTGTCAACAGGAGTGGAGCAGAAAAACGGAGAAATATTAACCAATAGGATTCTAGAGGAGCGGAGATGTCTCCATTTTTCCGCTCCACAGACTCACTCCGTTCCCTTGGGAAAAACAGCCTTAGAGAGGGTTCATATCCGACGGAACATTCGTCGAGCGTATCTCTAATGTTCTTTGACGCACTAACGGATCATCGGTTCAGTGTGAACGGTCAATTGTTTTTCTATACATTTGTCTGCTTTGGCGTTCCGCGACCGATAATACGCGACGGATGTTTCGTCAGATATGAACCCTTCCTTAATCGATAATAATGAATTATAAGTTCATCTACCACATACTTTGTTCAATATAGCATCAGGTGAGTCAGCCGGCATCCGTGTGGCCACATGGAACAGTGCCTCCAGTGTGAGGCTGGCCAGGTAGGGAGCACTCACTCCGCCGCCGCCACCGCCACGCAGGCCGCCTGTGAAGCCCACGTGACTCTCCAGCTCCACCTGCAAGAACGATAGACATTGCAGTGTTTCAAGGACTTTATCCATGACGTGAAGCGACGCGATTCGACCGATTCCAACTACAAGTGAAAATCAACCTTACTACTACTATGAAATAATGATGCAATTCGATTGATTTGACGTCGTCGTGGCGATCGTGTTTTGTTTTTCAGCTACCCGTATATATCAACGTGTTTTATGTCATATGTCGTAGTGGTAAGGTTGATTTTCACTTGTAGTTGGGGAAACTCCCTTGATTGATATATTTTTGGAAGTTTGCTCAGCAACTTCTCTCTCACACACTTCCTTCACTTTTTTCAACTTTACAATAATCCTAAAATATGTCATTTAATTTTTTTCATACCAAACAGAAAATAACCAAAAAAACTCTAACCATGTTAGAAATTACCAGGAACTCATTGAGATCAAACAACACTTAATACAATTTACTTTGAGACCCTTGTACAGTCGCCAGCAGGTCATCATCATCGTCACCCACAGCCCGTCTTCACCCACAGCTGGGTATAGGCCTCTCTTTGTTTGTGCCAAGCTCCACGGTCTTGCGCCAGCCTCATCCAGGACACTCCCGCAATGGCAACAATGTCGTCTGCCCATCTCGCCGCCGGACGACCAACACTTCTTTTTCCATTCCTTGGACGCCACTCTGTCACAGCTTTACTCCACCTGCCGTCACCGCGCCTTGCCAGGTGTCCTGCCCAACTCCATTTGAGTTCCATAACTCGATTACCAATATCGAAAACCTTCGTTCGTCTCCGAATTTCGACGTTTGGAACTCGGTTTATTAATTTTATGCCGAGCATGGAACGCTCTATGGCTCTCTGTGCTACTCTGAGTCTGTACACAGCCTCCTGTGAGAGCGTCCACGTCTCAGCACCGTACGTCATCAGCAGGTCAACCTACCCGAATCTGACAAATTTTACCAATCGAACATTAACCTTCCACTATTGTGATAAGGTTGAAAATCTATTAAAGAAATCTGACAGTTGGAGGTTGGTTGATGTGCTGGCGTCTGTACAAAGGAAAATAAACTTTAATCAAATTTCGAAATGTTTTAGGTTTTACCTCCCACGCCAAAGCAGCAAGGAACGCTTCATAAGCTGGACTACCACATCTATTGGACAGGATTTCATTGCGGGTCTCCTGTCCTTTGCCCACGTATATCACTGCCACTTTGTGCGTTTCACGACACCTGAAAGAAAATTATCAATAAAGATAACGAAATAAGGATGACAATAGCGAAATATCAAAGGGTAAATGACTTCGATATCTCAGTTGGTAAAACGCCTGATGTACTGAATCACAGTCACAAGTTTAGGTCGTTCTCGCAATCGAAATTTTGTTAAAAAAAAAAAAAAAACTGTGCAATTCGCATTCCAATTAAGAGGGCATATTCTGAAAGTTGGCAACGTCGCAAAAAGCTGTCAAATATTAACAAGTTCTAATTAATTTAGCAATGTTACTGTATGGAAACAACAAATATGGCTCTGTAGTGCACTAAAAAATTGATAAGGGAATGCAATAAGTAATATCGTAACACCGAATATATAGTTTAAGATGTAAAAAAAGTATTTGGAAACCTTCCAAATGCCTTTTTTACACCTGAAACGGTGACAACATCAAATGCAGTGCTTTAATTGCATTCCTATATCAACTTTGTAGTGCACTACAGAGCCATATTTCTTATTTTCATACAGTAAATTTACCGAATTAATAAAACATGTAAATATTGACAGCTATTTGCGACGTTGCCAGATTTCTGGTTATGCGCCTTTAACTTGCCTTTAGGCCATGTCAGAGACTTGTGATGTTCCCAGAGACGGCCTAATTTACTCTGTCACCAAAGGGTGGCTACATCTACTCACGAAAATTTACGGAACCTCTCTTTATGTGTGTAAAGAGTTCCGTAGTAAAAATAACCTAACTCGGTGTACCTTATTCATTTTTGTTAATGTTGCCCCACACTAGGAATTTCTCCTGTATCGTAGGTGCGTTTACATAGAAACTCACATACACCCAGACTCGGAACAACTATTTGTAGGTCAAACAAACATGTGGGGATCGCATAAAATAACATATTCTTACCTCTGAGCATCAAGATTCCTCAGCTCTCTCAACAACCGGTCGGTTCTCCTCAGTAGATGCGCGTGGTTCCGTCTAGCCGGTGCGAGTGTCCCGAGCTGTGCCGCTAACGCGCGACACACACCGAACGGACGTGCCGTCGGCTTCGACACTAAAGTTTGGTCTTCCTCCTCTTCGAAGCTGCATGACATGCTGTGAGAAACAAAGGGTTTATTTTGTGTAGAGTAGACTAAATTCAAATAACAAAAAAAAAATAATTAAAGATTCAGCTTCAATATGAGTGGTTGCGATAGCCTAATTGGTAAGGCGTCTGGAGTATCTATCCAGAAGACGCAGGTTCGAGCCCAGCTCGCAGCTGAATTTTTCTTTCCTTAAATATGTTTTTTTACAAAAACCAACGACCATTTATATCTAGACGCCTCATGCACGATCTGACTAACGAAAATTATTCTGCCAAGTCGCTGAGGTAAGACGTAAGCGAGGGGGACGGGGTACTGCGTTCTGATTGGCTAGCTCAAGGTCAGTGCGACGAGGGGACTCACAGGAGTGGTCGAGTCACGACGGTTATAAGACTTTTTACCTAATGTGTTGACAGACATCGGTCGCCTGTGATTAGGAGTCTAGATATAAATGGTCGTTGACAAAAACACTTTTAAAATTGCCATTCATAGCAGTTCAAAATACTTCTCATAGTCAGAACAGTGTACTACTATTTTAAAGCTATGTCTTTCAATGTATCCACAAAAAGTTATACATTAACACAGAACTTATGCGAGTTGCCAAATTAAAATTTTCTATTCCAATTTGCCAAGAACCAAGTAACCAGACAATCGAATTGAACTGATTGCGATAAGCGATAGCGAATTTGATTTTCGGTTCGTTAGTGATTGGAGGGGCCTAAGAGGCCACTTTAGCAAATAATGCAGTTAATAAGTATGATGAATTGACAATTTCTGATAATGTCACGAATTTTAATGTTTCTCATAATTATAATTCAAGCGTTTTAGAAGCCCTAAGCCCATAGACAAACGGCACGCGATAATCGTTGACTCTCAGCAGTCTCTAATACATTTTCAACTTTCTACCCTAGAGCATAGAGTTGAGGATCTATTGGGGATTTCAGAGCATATTCTTTTGTTCCGTTCGCAATCTTTGATGGATTTTGAACTTTGTATACTTGGATATTAAGTTGAAGATAAATTAAAGGCTCCTGGGCGTTTGCGTTTGTGGATTACAATTTGGCTCTAGGGCTAGGTTATTGTTGTCTGTGCTGTTGGCTCTGTGATGCAAATTGCTCTGAGATGAGATAACAAACCACTCAGGGCGTTATAAACCTTATACCTAATACAATTAGGGTTAAAAACGATGCCCAACACATAAAACACATTACTCACCTATCTCTATTCGCCAGATAATGTCTCTCATTGTTCCGGTGTGCTACTAGCGTGGCTACTAGTTCGTCCTCGGCCCCGGGCGGTAAGGGCGAAGGGCCGGCCTCGTCCAGTCGCCGTCCACACACCACTTCCGGGGATGTGTGGCCGATGTATGCTAGTACCTGTTGAACAGGTGTTTGTGTTTTGAAACTGACACAATTTTTAAAAGCAAATAAAATATTTAAGAGAGAAAGAGAGAGGGAGCAGGAGAGAGAGAGTTTGTTAGTACAGTTTGTTTTTTGGTGTCTCTCCCTAAACTCTTTAAATGAGTCTTACCGCTCTGGGTGGAGCGGGGCTGTCAGACTTGTACCAACTAAAAACCATCATGTTCCTTCAGTTGCACTTTGCGTTTCAGGGTCGTGGTAACCTGTTTAGACAGTCTTGTGACCCTGGTAATTTAAAGCTTCCGTTAAGAAGATTTTTGATACTAAACAACTAAAGCAAGTCTAGATTTTTCTTTATATCATAATATGATATGGAGCATAAAATTAAATACATAGTTTGGCGTTCGTATAAGTATTTACAAACATTATTCCCTACCGTAACGAAGGCAATCTTCATCGGCCCAAAATTTGAAGTAACAGGCTGTATTTTTTTTACTACTAACAGCATCCACTTGAGCTTATCATGTAGGTATACGTGGTAAGCTCAAGTTTTAATCTATACATATAATAAATCTGTAGAAGGGTCAATTCTGTACATTGAAAATATTGAAAAAATAAATAGCGGGGGGTGTTGCTGCAAAATTTTGTCTGTCTGTCTGTATATGCAGGCATCACGTGAAAACTAACGGTTCGATTTCGATGAAACTTGGTATAATTATACCTTATTATCCTGGGCATAAAATAGGATACTTTTTATCCTGGAAAAATACGTAGAAAAAAAAAATCTGTAACAAATCTTATTATGGAACCACTGGCGACACCTATTATCAAGTAGAACATTACGCCACGCCTGCCTCCATTGATTTCTAAAAAGGTTCCACCACTCACCACTAGATGGCGTTGTGCCTATGACGCGCATTTCTGAATCGCGGTGTTAAGATTCTCCGAGAGTTAATGACTACCGCGACTTTATTATTTTTCTGTGTGATTTAACTATCAGTGCACTTGCGGGCTACGTCCTAATTGGAATAGCTACACAAGACTCGGCTACTAAGTTTTATTATAAAGTTAAACAGTAATTCAATTCTGTTATTTTTGGATTAGAGTTAGAGGACCAAAAACCCCTGCCTTCGTCCTCCCTGGGAAAAGGTGGTCGGGACTTGTCCTATTTTATATAAATAATTTATACGTTGTGGACAATAAATCTTTGTCAAGAAACCGAACTTCTCTTCGTGCCGGCAACGGTGACTAACATCCCTTAAAAATCTTATTTTTCAGTTTTATTCATAGACGTTGTTCTGTAGAACCGCGAACACACGTTGCATTACCTGCAGTGGATTCAGCGCCGTATCCTGTAGCGCCGAAAGTCGGATTTGGCTTGAACCGTTTGCGGCACACGCGGGCCACGCCTCCCCGACTCCTATTAAGGAGCCGCGTTCCGCGCCGCGCGATCCATGTAAATTCTGAATTTTGATGCGAGCGGACGTGTCCAGTGTGGCGAGCGGTCGTCCGTGGAATTAATATTGTATGCGTGTAATTTCAAACCGTGCTTTTCAGCGCGACCTTTTTGATTACTGTTCCGATCAGTTATTTGTAAATACAAGGTCGGAATTACTATGAAAAAAATACTTACTACAGAACGCGAGCTCAACAGCAGTAGCTCAATAGATCTCCTTAATTATTATAGGCTTAGCTGTATTTGGGTCCAATAGATATTTATAAGATGTCATTGTCAGAGTTACTCAAAATGGAGAAATAAACCATCCACGCGAAGAGCGACATCCACGCGGACGGAGTCGCGGGCGGAAGCTAGTTTTTAATAAAAAGGAATACATACGTGATCCAATTGATGTTTATCCGGCGGGCAATTCTTATGATCTGGCAAAAGATCCGGAGGCAGCGGCGGCGGGAGAGATGATAGTGTGTTGTCTCGCGGACATTCCGTACTGGAAGCAAAATTACTGCAAGTATACTGCATCGAACAAAAAAAGAATCACACTAATCGGACTAGAAACCTCGGAGTAATCGGTGTACATACATAAATAAAAAACCGACCGAATTGAGAACCTCCTCCTTTTTTTGAAGTCGGTTAAAAATGAAAACCGTCCTTGCTACTACGATATAAAGATACAATTCGATTGACTTGACGTCGTCGTGGCGATCGTGTTTTGTTTTTCATGTACCCGTAGAGAACCGCACGTTTTATGTCATATGTCGTAGTGACAAGGATGATTTTCACTTGTAGTTGGAATCGTTCGAATCGCGTCGTATCGCGTGATAGCTCCCATAGTAAACAAAACGCCCCATCATTCTAGCACTCAAACCTACTTCTCGGAACCAGACGCGAGGACGGCCGCTGTTGGCGTACAATATGGCCGAGGCCGAGGGCCATGTTCTGAACAAGGGCTTATTACCAAGTTTGACCCTCTGAAAAAGGATGCACTAGAAAACGTTCTGACTTACGTTTCAGGCAATGCGAGTGGCTCCACAGTTTCAGAGGACGCTATGGAGGGGTCGTAGTACAGCGCAGACGCATCCCAACACGCCTTGCCTGCGATGTCGCGAAGTAACACTCGCACTTGCTTGTCTGACGTCATCAGACCTGCGGAATTAATAATATTTTTCATTACTCATACTCTGAAAGTAGGTCATTACATGTCTGATAAGCCGTTTGAAAGTTATCCATTGCCGCCCTAGGAAAAATCACTTTCAACTGACAGCTGCCAAATTTTCTCACCTGGTGTGGTCGCAGCCGGCATATCCAACGCCGGCAGTTCAATGAGCGAGGCCAGCGTGGAGTCACTGAACCTCAACATCTGCACATGCGGCGCCGTCAGTACCGCGGGTCCCAACTCCCCGCCCAGCGCTGGACTGTCGTGCTGCTCGCACACTGATGACGACACCTGCCAGCCGTTCCATAGAGGCCAGTGGCCGAGGAAGAGGACTAGTTGGGTGCATATCTGTGGAAGTAATATGGGATAGAATAACGCCCAAAATTTGTTATCATCATCATCAGCCTGCATTCATCCACTGCTGGACATAGATCTCTCCCAATGTACGCCACTGAGCCCGGTCTTGAACTTTCCTCATCCAGTCTCTGCCTACCTTGCTACCTTTCGCAGGTCGACACTCTACCTGACCGGCGGGCGACCTACAATAGGACTCTATTTTATGCCCAAAATTGCGACCTACAATAGGACTCTATTTTATGCCCAAAATTAGTACTCTATCTCAATCCAAATCACGGTCCTTTATTTTGACGGCTGCTTTTGATTGGACATCTGTAAGACGAATAGGCAAATTCGGTCGTAGATTAGTTACAAATACCAACCGAGATACCTTATTACTTTATAGTATAAATATATAACTGTTATCTACAGTATGTATCTCCAAGCCACTGACCATAAAATCTTTTACATATAAAAATCGATATCTACTCTAGTTAAATGTTACGGACAGCTTTTTTTATATTATGCAGTTGGTCCCATAGAGCAAATATGGTACGTACTGATATAATGACACCGACATGCTACAGAAAATCATTCTTTAGGGGAAACATACTCGAACAGCTCATAACAGATCAAGTGTTCGAATGTTGAAAACAGATATAACATGCCATCATGAAAACCGCATGTTTTGACGACGTTTATAATTCTCTGTTAGGGCGCATTTAATCATGACAACATCTTGTTATTCTTTGATGAGAATAATAATAATGTTTTTATTGACATAAAAAAGATTATTCATTTTAGTTTTAAGCCCTGACTCCTGAGCTAGGTTAGACCTGTGTTACAGGAGTCAGTGCCAGAATAAAAATAGTCATATGAATATGGGTTCTTTTGGAATAATCTTACTGTAAAAATGCCTAATACCAAAACGTATCTTCATAATTAACACTTACAAAGTTGATAACAAGCACGTTAATCCGCTAAATAAACAACTTACCGTTTGAGCCCATAGCTTGACGTCTATCGTAGAAGCGGGTGAGGTCTTTGGTCCCAAGTTATCCAGTTGTATGTTAGGGTCAAAATCTTCGTCCACGGGCAGTGATAAGCCTTCGATGTCAGCTCCGTTAGTGCCTTTCATCACGGCGTAGAGTACCTGAAAAAGGTGGAGGTTTTAAATAGGTCAAAGTTAATGTGAAATGAGAGAATCTGTGCTTAAAAAACTTTTTAAGTATAGCCTCTCCAATCTTATTTTGCTTATTCATTGAAGGAGATTACCCCACACCAGGACATTTCCTGTATCGTGAGTGCGTTTATTAGCATAAAATTTGCATACACAATCAGACCCGGAACAACTACCTGTAGGCCATTAAAATATTAGTTCCGTGCGGAAATCGATCGCATGCAACGCACAGTCAACCACTCGGGATACTGCGCCAATCATCATCACCCTATAAATGTTCCCACTGCTGGGACACAGGCCTCCTCTCTTGTGAGAGGGAGTGGGCCGTAATCTACCACGCGGGCCCAGTGCGGATTGGTAGATGTCACATGTCTTCGAATTTTTGGTTCTAGGACATGCCGGTTTCCTGACGATGTTTTCCTTCACCGTTTTGAGAGCAGTGGTGTTGAAATAAATTACACAAAGTAATGCGCCTGACGGGGTTCGAATCCACGACCTACTATTCGTAAGTCGAGGCCAATACTACTGGGCCACCACTGCTCACTGGGCCACCACTGCTCACTGCGCCAATAGTGCCGTTAAAATTCGTAGTATCATTATCACATCTGAAAAATAATTAAAGCTACAAATAGGTTTGAGCTTTGGAGGGCCTATGATGACCTATAGGTCATTTTATATGATGACTACAGGTCATCTTATATGGTTATAGGTCTATGCTAAGATTGTTATAAAAATCGGTTTTGCGCTATCGATATTCCAGGGGATTTCTGCGACCGTGATTTGGTAAAATGTCTAATTCGGGTATTCAGTTAAACGGGATTTTGTTACACAGAAATGAGTTTTTCATCTAAGGAAATGTCGAAATAATGAATATTTTATTAATAGTCTTTAGATGAAAATCTGAGCCCTCATCCGAAAATCTGACCTTCCCACAAAATATGTCAAAAATCAATTGTATCGTCATACAAAATCGCTAACAAGATTGACGGGGTACATTTTGCAAGAACAAATAAATTATGTAAGAACACCGTTAGCTTACAATTTCGTATGACTCCGCTTTATTTATTAGCACCCTATTACGCGTGCGGTCGCGTGCGAGAGATAGTGTTGTCATCACTTCTGAGTTTTGGTTTAAAACGGCTGGGCGCGGTGGAAGATGCACAGTCAACAACTGCTTCAGCCGTAGTCACCTACCCTCAAACAACCCACGCAATTTCAACATGCAGAAGATCGTGAGTACTTTGATAAATTGGATTTCAGTGCGAATTTGTTCGACTATCGTGTATTTTGTGATAAGTGAGATAATTTTGGGAAATAACCGTGAATTTAGAAATAAGGACTCGTTTCCTCAGAGCATCCGAATTTCCAAGATCGTTTTTAACGGATCCGTTGCTACTGGAGGTTGTGTTCACACTGCATTTACACTTTACAGTACAGTCAGATCCATAATACTGTCTTGTGTGTGAACTCACTCAAACAACGACATACGTAATCGCCAAATAAAAACGTTGAAGCGTTTCTGTAAAGTCTGTAGGACCTCTCCGTGTAAACGAGCACTAAAACAAGTGATCTATTTGCTGTGCGCAGTTCTTGTTTTTAAACTTACAAACTCCATAGTGTTTTATTTAGATAATTCAATCTCAGTATACCGAGATCTCGCCAAATACCGAGATCTTGCAAAATTTCACCCAATAAATCTTGCGATAGCATTCGTTTTATCATCACTACAACTGGATTATCCCTACTTTATTGGTTTCTTCTAATTAAAGAATCCTTTGCAATTTTATTCAGTTTAAACCAAATTAACGATCCTAATTTCATTGATTGATGTTACAATAATAGACTAGTGTAATAATAACACAAACAATTTTCTTAGGTACTCGTCGCCCTTGCCCTGTTCGCCGTGGCCGCGGCTGCCCCTCAAGGTCAGGCCCCCGAGGCTAACCCTGTGTACATCCTGAAGCAAGACTCTGACGTGAGCCCTGACGGATACTCTTTCGAGTAAGTATAGTTGTATAAGTTAGGTGAAGCGAGATTTCGAGGATTTATTGAAAATTTGATCAAAAATACTGGATCTGCGAAGGTTTTTTCTTTCATTATTGCTGACTTTGTATTAAAAACCTGCTAAAAATATATATTTCAGATGTTAACTTTCTCTATAAATCTCAAGTCACCATTCCAAATCTAAAAATCGGCGCAAATACGTCAACGACCACTTTTTTTAATACAACATTGAGCCCAGCTCAGCTACTTTATAATTAAGTTACCCATAACTACATTTAAATTAAACCCTTCTGCACTTAAAACTAAAGTCCACTTTTCTCTACCCCCAGCTTCGAGACAAGTGACGGAACCTCTCGCCAGGAGAAAGGTACCCTAAAGCAGATCGGCGAAAACCAACAGACTTTGGAAGTCAGCGGTAGCTACAAATACGTCGGAACCGATGGTCTGACGTATGCCGTCACCTTCGTTGCTGACGAGCACGGTTTCCAGCCCCAAGAGCATGTTGAGCACCAACAATAAGCACCAATGTTTGACCAAAAGCCACTATAAAATGTTCCAACATTTGTGTGGCTAATGTTTGATCAAACATGTGTGTTAAACCAGTTTGTGTAGGTTTTACTACACGCGCTGACTGTTAATTAATTTGTAACTTCATTGTTTGTACATTTTTTGTATCTCTTTAGTATGAATATATTGCAGTAATATATTTTTTTATTGATAAATGAATTTGTCAATTTTTATTTTCATCTTTCTTGGCTATTTCTTACGATAAGTTTAAGAAAATTCTTTCCAAAAGCAGCAAATATAAAAGCTCCAGTTTTTCAAAATAAAAACCCAATGTAAACTTTGAAATCAAATATTTTTAGACTTGCAGATCATATAATTTATAAATCACTTGAACTAAAAATAAACTTATCTGTTATCTGCAAAAAAAAAAAAATACAATTTGCATCATTAGATCGACGTTGGTCGATGTTAGCAAATTGTAATTTTTTTGTGAAGGGTTTCCTTTCTGTAGTCAAACTCGTCCCATTATTATTAACTTGGCCTACTCGTATCACGATTTAGTGTAGCATTTAAAAAAGGACATCTGTTATTTCTTTTAGAATATATTTCATATCTTATTCCGCCAATGTTAAGTGTCATAAGTTCCCTTCAAAATCTCACCTTTGGTGGTTTTGTATAATGGTTTTCCAGTTCTATCCGGCTTTTTTATCATAGAACTAACCTTAAATATCATAAGCAACAGCGTCTGGTCTCCATCCTTCTCCTGCATCAGGTAGTTGGGGCCGCAACGCACCGCGAACTCCGCCAGACACAGTAGAAGCGACCCTGCTAGTGGCTTCACCGTGTCTCGCGAACTACTGGGGGAGATTTGAGCTAGGCAGGCGCATATCCACTTGATTATTTTACCTGGGGAGATAAACATGTATAAAATTTTATGTCAATTTATTAACATTATTTAAAAGTTGAAGTAAGAGATACTATGGATCGCAAATTCTGTTTGTACTAATAAAAATAAATGAGAAGTTTTTTAGTTCACGAGTCTATAGCATAAGTTCTACTGAAGAATAACTACTGTCTCTGGTAAACTGTCTTGTTTTGTCTCAAACCTCAGACAGATAGACTGCATGGTAACTGCACTCCGACTGCAGTTTCAATGCAGTTAGTACGACTGCATTAAAACTGAAAACCAACCGCGCAATGCGGTTGCAGTCGGTGTGCCGACTGCATGTTTGACGTGCAGTTCAAATGCAGTTGAACTAACATGGACCTTCTGAACATCTAATCTAGAGTCTAAGCCGTTGCTCAAAAAGGTAGAAAAAAAAATTGACATTTAGGGTCTCAAAAGGCTTATTAGATTGAATATTAACAAAACAAAGACGATTGAAACCTTATTCTCTTTAATAAGAAGAGACAATGATCTAATGCTTGGGTTCCTTACCGGCTAGACCAGGGTACAGCTCAACGATTCGGTCCGTGTAGTCAGCGAGCACCAACACGCAGTCACTTACCACCTTCGCTATGTTCTTGTTCTTCATCTGCAAAGGTTACTTACAATGAGTCTCGTGTTTTGGTTTATTGAATGACTTTATAAATTGGCATTGTTTTTTTAGTGGTTTCGGGACAGTAGAAAAGTAATCTTGGCAGTATATCACACACATCATATGATGTAATACTTGTCTAAAATTAACGACCTCATGTACTAATTTGGAGGTATAAGAGTTCCGTAAAAATCGGTTTGTTGTATGGGAGCCCCTCTAAATATTAATTTTATTGTTTTTAGTATTTGTTGTCATAGCGGCAACAGAAAGGCATCATCTTTGAAAATTTTACATGACTTCCAATGATCATCCATGATGACAGTCTGTTTAAAGCCGAGCATTTGTATATACCGGGTTGAACATTCATATTTATTTTTCTAATGTGCCATTGTATCACATATTCGACGTCACATCGCCGACTCATATTAGGATCTAATGGCGTAGGTTTATTGCAAAACGACTTCAAGAGAAAAAATATTGCGTAGTTGAGGTGTTCATTGATATTGCAGATGCTAATTGACCAACAGAGGTATCTAAACGCCTTTCACAATTACTGTCGGATGTTCTAAAATGAGTCACATTTTCGTAATGGCCCGGACATGTAGCACCTCACTTCTCATGCATGAGGTTGTGAGTTCAAACCCAGGCAAGTCCACTGTTTATAAATTGACGGCACGGCTGGCGCAGTTATTGAGGGATCGTCTGCTGCGCAGGATGTGGTGGGTTTGATTCCCGCACGTAACAAATATTTGTATGACCAATAAGTATTTGTTCTGGGTCTAGGTGTTTCTGTATGTGAGTTTATATGTTTGTGAACGCATCCACGACACAGAAGAAAGGCACAGCGTAGGGCAAAGTTTGAAAAGTGTCTTTTTCAATTCATTCGTACTTTCTAAGGTTTTCTTGGACATCAATGACAACGGTGCCGGAAAAACATTGTGAGGAAACCTAAGGGTGAAATATCCCAAATGATACACCTTCGTAAATGAATAGCCAATGGCGTTGTGGGAAATGCACGAACTTTGTGCATTTTCAGTGATTTCCAGCAACGGCTATTCTTGTATTATTCATTCACGAAGGTGAATCATTTGGTATATTGCCAAGTGGCCGTTTTAGACCATCTAGACTTGTAAGTCCAAAGCCATGTCAGAGGCCTGTGGTGATGCCAGAAGCGGCTTTATAAATTCTGACACTAGAGGGTGGTCACATCATCACACAAAAAAATATTATCGATTATTAGTAAGTACAGTGCGTGCTGCGTACATTTGTCATTGAGTGTAAATTGATACGTTTAACCAGATGCTCTCGTGATTTGCACAGCAGATAAAACACAGTGGGGTTGTAAATTTTGTGTTTATTATTTATTAATTGTAAATGAACATTAATATTTTAATTATAGCCTGGCGACACTAATGGCATTTCACGTTGATTTTCGGGATTAAAAAAATGACTCCTGATAGAAGTCGTGACACTTTAATAATGGATGGCGTCAAACATCACTGAAGATGCTAACATTGAATTCAAATATTCGCGCTAGCAGGACATGATTCCGGAGGCTTAGTCGGAAAAGCGTCCGGTGTACTGAATCGGAAGGTCGGAGGTCAAGTCCTGTGCGGACTCGAATTATTGTTTCCACAAAAATGTTTGTAGTCTTTAAATGTTCGTATAAAGGTTCATTAACGCGATAATTAACAGTATTTTCTGTTAGTGTGAACCTAGTCTAAGAAAGAACTTTAGTACAGAACCCACAATCGTGATATTCTATAAAGAAGAAAGAAAGTAAGAAAACGTTTTTATTAGACTCACACAGGACAGAACAACAACATCATCATCAGCCTATAAATGTTCCCACTGCTGGGACACAGGCCTCCTCTCTGTGAGAAGGAGTGGGCCGTAATCTACCACGCGGGCCCAGTGCGGATAGGTAGATGTCATGTCATGTTCATGTCATGAAGAACAACATAAAACAAAACAAAACAAAATAATGAAAGAAAAAAGAAATCAATAAAACTAAGTAACATGTTTGGTCCTGTATGAGGCCAAAAGGCCCTTATCTCAGCATGTGCTGTGACATATATGAATAAAAAAACCGGCCAAGTGCGAGTTGGACTCGCCCATGAAGGGTTCCGTAGTAGCAAGCATAGATTAGGGATATAATTATACTGAGATTAGTAAGTAATATACACAAACAATAAAAATAACTTTTTTTTCAGTGTTTGTATGAATGGCAAAGTTATATTTGCGGTTTTTGAAAATGTACTATATTTCAAAAACTGCTAACTATCCCATTCAAACCAATTTTCGTTGGAAGTTTTTGTTGAGGTCTACATTATATTTTTTTTTAGTTTTATCATTCATTTTTTCATTCTCTTTAATTCTCTTATTTAAGAAGTTACAGGGGGGGGGGGACATTTTACCACTTTGGAAAAGCCTCTCGTGCAAACTGTTCAGTTTAGAAAAAAATGATTTTAGTAGCCTCAATATAATTTTTAAAGACCTATCCATAGATACCCCACATGTACGGGTTTGGTGAAAAAAAAAATTTGAGTTTCAATTCTAAGTATGGGGGGCACACCCAAAATTTGTTTTGTTTTTATTTTTGTGTGAAAATCCTAATGCGGTTCACATAATACATCTACTTACCAAGTTTCAACAGGATAGCTCTCATACTTTCGAAGAAAAGTGGCTGTGACATACGGACAGACAGACATGACGAATCTATAAGGGTTCCGTTTTTGCCATTTGGCTACGGAACCCTAAAAAGTCACTTTTACTAGCATATACATACCATGAGCATCTGCAGCAGGCACGTGACGTATGACGGCAGGCGTGCGCAGTGTGTGCGCGTGGCCAGCAGGTGACACACGTGCGCCGTCAGGGCACATGCGCCTGCGCACCTGGCCGCCCCGCCTCCCTCCCGCCGACATACTAGTATATACGTACCATGAGCATCTGCAGCAGGCACGTGACGTATGACGGCAGGCGTGCGCAGTGTGTGCGCGTGGCCAGCAGGTGACACACGTGCGCCGTCAGGGCACATGCGCCTGCGCACCTGGCCGCCCCGCCTCCCTCCCGCCGACATACTAGTATATACGTACCATGAGCATCTGCAGCAGGCACGTGACGTATGACGGCAGGCGTGCGCAGTGTGTGCGCGTGGCCAGCAGGTGACACACGTGCGCCGTCAGGGCACATGCGCCTGCGCACCTGGCCGCCCCGCCTCCCTCCCGCCGACATACTAGTATATACGTACCATGAGCATCTGCAGCAGGCACGTGACGTATGACGGCAGGCGTGCGCAGTGTGTGCGCGTGGCCAGCAGGTGACACACGTGCGCCGTCAGGGCACATGCGCCTGCGCACCTGGCCGCCCCGCCTCCCTCCCGCCGACATACTAGTATATACGTACCATGAGCATCTGCAGCAGGCACGTGACGTATGACGGCAGGCGTGCGCAGTGTGTGCGCGTGGCCAGCAGGTGACACACGTGCGCCGTCAGGGCACATGCGCCTGCGCACCTGGCCGCCCCGCCTCCCTCCCGCCGACATACTAGTATATACGTACCATGAGCATCTGCAGCAGGCACGTGACGTATGACGGCAGGCGTGCGCAGTGTGTGCGCGTGGCCAGCAGGTGACACACGTGCGCCGTCAGGGCACATGCGCCTGCGCACCTGGCCGCCCCGCCTCCCTCCCGCCGACATACTAGTATATACGTACCATGAGCATCTGCAGCAGGCACGTGACGTATGACGGCAGGCGTGCGCAGTGTGTGCGCGTGGCCAGCAGGTGACACACGTGCGCCGTCAGGGCACATGCGCCTGCGCACCTGGCCGCCCCGCCTCCCTCCCGCCGACATACTCTCACTACTATGTTGAGGACGTGCTCCTGTGTCAAAAACAAGTTATGTAAGATATGCGGGACTGTCTATAGTCCCCGCCAAATAAGTCTGGAATAAAGGTCATTGATTCTAATAATGCATCGTACAAATCAAAACAAACGTATCGTGGCAACATTTCTTTACATTTTTTAAATGGTTTTGAAATATTGGAATACATTGGTACACGAGATCAAGGTCTGGCGAAGACTATAAGTAGGCTACTGTGCGATGTGAAGGACAATTGAATGAACATAGTGGATTTTGAGTCAGTAAAAGTCTGGCAGTGTACTGTATCTGTTCCACCCAGTGCAGCAGCATTTGTTTGATAATTTTTTACTTCTGAGCAATTGGACTGCTGCGATGTGTATCGCGGGTTCGAACCCCGCACGGAACAAATATTTATGTGAGTAGTTTTGTGTGAGATTTTATGTAAACGCACCCACATTAAAGGAGAAATTCCTAGTGTAAAAAAAGACAGTTTAATCTTTGAGTTAAGAACATACCTTCAGGTCAGGACAAGAGACAGTATTGTACTGATGAGGATAGGGCTGCAACATGGGCGCGTTCATGAGCCCGTCGGGCAGCGACAACAGCGAGCCCAGGAACGTCACCGCTGCCGTACGTGGACACTGCAACAATCATCATTATCAACCTATATTATTCCACTGCTGGGGCCCATATTCCACCACGAGGGCCCAGTGCGGGTTGGTAGATGCCACATGTCTTCGAATTTGATGGTTCTAGGACATGCCGGTTTCTTCACGATGTTTTCCTTCACTGTTTTGAGAGCAGTGGTGATGAAATAAATTACAGAAAGTAATGTGCCAGGCTGGGTTCGGACCCACGACCGATACCACTGGGCCACCACTGCAACAGTACGAGGACTCATATTCTGGACTACCTATTTGCCGCGGTCTAGCCGTTGCCCGGCTCCTGTTGATCGTAGCGTGATGTTATACATAATATAGCCTTAAAGCCTTCCTCAATAAATGGACTATCATCATCTTCCTGCCCTTATCCCATTCTACTTGGGGTCGGCGCAACACGTTTTTTTCTTCCATTCTCCCCTATCAGACGTCATAGTATCATTTACTCCTTTTTCATTCATATAATTCCTTAGATAATCCATCCATCTTTTCTTTGGCCTTCCTCTTCCTCTCCATCCATCAACATTCATACTAATCACTCTCTTAGTCACGTGAGTCTCATCCCTCCTCATCACATGTCCATACCAAGACAAACGATTCCCTTTCATTTTTTCTGTAACAGGCGTCACTTTCAAACTTCCCCTTATAAACTCATTTCTTTACTTATCCATTCTTGTCACTCCACACATGCCATCTCAAAATCCTCATCTCCGCTACATGCAATCGTTTCTCATCCATCTTTTTCACAGCCCAGCATTCCGATCCGGATAATTACGGATTTGATATTTTCCCCATAAACTTGAGGGGCATCCGAGGGTCGCAAGTTGTTCCGGTGACCTGTCGCCATTTCATCCATTCCGTAATCAACGTAATGTGAACACTATAGGGTCGAAAATAAAACTATGCAACACAAAAAATATTTTTCAATTAAAACTACACTCGCGAGCAAAAATATGGAATCACTTGGGATTGATCCGGGATAGCTCCTTTAATAATGACGTGATTTGAATGAATTTGGTGTCAATTTAAAGTTAACAGTGAATCCTTTAAAATAATACTAAGTTTATTACTCTTAACTAGTTCTTAGGCAGTCAAGATCGAGCAGAATCGGAGTAAGTGTTACCGTACTTTTGCTCGCTCTCGCGCAAATAAACCTCTTCAGGTTTATAATATTAGTATTGATGTTGAAATACGGCTTCACTAAATGAGATTAACAACATTTGAGACTGGCGTATATTGTCAAGGTTTTAGATACCAAATAGTTAAGTATTATGACGGTTTGTCGCAGATCTTAATAAATGGTCAAATGTAGTATTTTCATTTTGGAAATTATTTTGGTCGCCATTTTACTTACTTATTATCATCAGACCCCTAGACAAACAGCAAGCGATAAAAATTTGTGTGTGGCGCTCACTCAAACATTTATAAAAACGTAGTCTCACTGAAAACGTTACGTTTTGTTCCAACACAGAATTTGGACATTTGATAATCTATGTCTGCAATTTCCAAATACCATGGTTAACTCACCGAAGGCCCCATATCTGAAGAGTTGAGCACCACAGTGGAGGCGTGTACGAAGTCGAGAAGCAGTAGCGAGTAGCCGTCGAGTGCCAGCGACAGGTACCGCGGGGCCGCGTGCTCGACTAGCACGTCTACTACCGAACGATCTTCTCCGGTTAGACCTGATAAGAAAGTGGGGTTTTAGAGAATGAAGCTGTGGAAGTTAGGGACTTTACCCATAGCGTGATGCGACGCGATTCAACAGATTCCAACTACAAGTGAAAATCAACCTTACCACTACAACATATGACATAAAACACGTTGATAACTACGGGTAGCTGAAAAACAAAACTCGATCGCCACGACGTAAGTCAATCGAATTGCATCATTATTTCTTAGGGCGAAAGTTGATTTTCACTTGTAGTTGGAATCGGTTGAATCGCGTCGCATCGCGCCATGGGTAGTCCCTTTACTGTACGAAATATTGGGAATACACAACAACAGACAGGTTTCTATTTTTGGTGGTAAAATCATCTAACGAGTCCTCCTACCCAGGGCGGGGCGGGAGGGACTGTCAGACTTGTACTGACTAAAATCCACGGTGTCCTTCAATAGCCCTTTACATTCCAGGGTCACGGTTACTTGATGTGACAGTCCCATGTCCCCGGAACAGACAGAGGTTAAAAGCACAAAATTATACAAAAAAAAATATTAGGGATCTTTATCTTTCAGCAGTTATCTCCCCGGGTCTTTGTTTTTGGATAGCTACAACCTTTGAGGCTTTAAGTTAAGAGAGAATAGGTTACTTCAAGGCAAGCGTGCTTCACCGATCATCGCTTCATCAGGCGTGATAGCGGTGATAGTTATCAAATCGCTAAAGAAGAGCCTATCGCTAAATAAATAAACCTTTTTGTGATATTAGCCTGAACTCTTTTATAACATCATCTGCCTAGCCTTTTCCCAACTATATTGGGGTCGGCTTCCAGTCGAGCCAGATGCAGCTGGATATCAGTATTTTACATGGAGCGACTGTCTCTCGGATCTCCACAACCCAGTACTGGGTAATACGATATCCCATGGTAAGACTGGTTTTCAGACTTTTAGAGCTTCTGACTTATAGTAACGACTGTCAAAGATCTACAAATGACAGCCGGGACCAACGGGTTTACGTGCTTTCCGAGGTGCGGAAGACACTCGCTATGATAGATGGTCACCCATCCACAGACAAGCCTCGGCAAGCGCGGCTTAACCCGGAAGATCGGCCTGTGCGGCTGTAATTATTTAGCCACGAGCTCCTCCCTCTTTTATCACAACGTTCCCTTAAATCTACAAATGCTACTCACCATGATGAAGAGCTCGTTGGTACAGATGCAGATGTGCCAGATGCAGGCGGTTGTTGCACGAAGATGGCGCGCCGGGGCCCTGCGCCTGCGTCGACTCGCACAGCAGGCGCAATGCAAGTAATTTGCCCGCCCTGGATTACAGTACAACATTATGTTATTTGACAATTGGAGTATGTAAAGTTTATAGCAGGTATTGATCTGATCTACAGTTTCTGCAAATAATTATAGTCACAAACATGGAGTAAAAGAATACTATTTGGGGATATGCACAGAAGGCATCGGCATGTACTGAACCCCTCAATATTACTTAAAAGGTGGAAGTAAATACAAACGGAGTCAAACGATCTCCTATTATTTCCCACCAGTTTATGGCACATTTTTCATAAGCACAGACCACACTCGCGTCAGCCACAATGTCGTTTAAAAAATCGTTAACTTATTTTCAATTTTAGCGCGAAATCGGAAGGTTATTATCGTTATTAATAAGCAGATGTTGCCAACAGTACAACGCTTGCATTCAGATTTCGTAATGTGATTTAGGCTAATCAGATGTTTATATTTGCGTTGATTCATCGAATAAGAACAATGGATGCAGACAATAATATTTGAGTAAACAAAATATTGACCTGGGGGGACATGGGGGGATGCAGAGTTGATACTCTGCTCAAGCTGCCTATGCGCACGTCATTTCAGGTTATTATAAACGAAAACGAAAACGAAAATCGTTTCTTTTCTGTAATAGTTACTAGTGCAGCACATTTTTTGAAAACAATGACAACCTATGTAGTTGAAAGTTATAGGTACACGATAAGTGTGTAACGCATAATTAATTGAATATAAGTGATCAGTCCCGACTTTTACATTCTATACCAAAAGCGCGTTGGTTTAACGATTTCGTCAAATCGCGGGAAACCGTCGGATGACGGATGTGTGGAACTAAGAAGTACGGTAAGAGAAAGAGGAGATTTGGAGAGACCCAGAAATGGATGATTCGGAGCTGAAATGATGATGATGAACTGACCTGTGTGAGGGCGGGAGTGCCTCCGCCTCGAGGCACCATCCAGCAACCAGATTGAACGGCACATGTATCTCTGTATTCCCATTGAGCGTCTGATTCGCACTTATCTGCAACAAATAGCACACGTCACCACCGAAACACGACTCTTTAGTTTTCAAATACATCACGACTTTATTTAAAAAAGGAATCTTTGCCTCTGTATCTTGTTCGAAAGACTTCTGCAACGGATCATTGTTATTATCTTCATTATTAAATTTCATTTCAAAATATTGTCTGTTTAACGAATAATTTGACACAAATCGACTTCGCATTACTTCAATCTCAAAACAAACGTTGATATGTGAAGATTTATTATCAAAATACCCTCACGACGATTTACAAGTGATTGCGCGATATATTTGTAAACAATAACTTCCTTGCGGGACATACTGTATGTCATCCTTGAGAATTGGAAGTAAGTGCCTGAACCTAGCGCATAATAGGCTATTTGACAGTATTAATGTATCACAAATCTAATTAGTCCGGCATTTAGAGTGTTAAGAAATAACGGACACGTGTTTTTTCTTTTGTAAATTCAATGAACATTATTTTATCAAGATATAACGCATCGAAACTCGAGAGTGGGGGCTGGTGACGTCAGAATTCAGTAGAAATTGTACTAAATTGTGACGTATTGCCAATTTTGAAAGCGTTGTATCGCCGTCAATTTTGGCAGTCGTACAAAAAGAAAAAATACGAGGCGAATATTTTTTGATAATCTTACTGACGGACTAAAGTTTTTTTTTGTCAAATAGCCTATTGCGGCGAATCGAAGGACTTCGCCCAGGGTTGGGACAAAACAGAAATTTTTTTGGGATAGAAAATTGTCAATTTGTCCTTCCGCCCTCAGTGGAACTGTCAGACGCGACTGATGAAAAAGCATACTGTTTCTACAGCCGCTTTTCGCGTTCCGAGGTCGTAGTAACCTTTGTAGGCATTCCCATGACCCCGGCAGTTGAGTTTCTTACGCGCGTCGACTCGGACGGTGAGCTACAAGGTACTCACCGTCCGTAAGTCCGCGCCAACGGAAGCTGGTAAGTAGGTAATCACCTCGATATCCCGGGACAATACAGTCTATCAATAATAATATAACAACCTCCTTTTTCCTGAGCCTCCTCAGAAGTCTTCTTTTTCCTGCTCTTCTTTCGCATTGGCAGTTCTTGAATACTTTCGAATTGGACAACAGGTCGCACAAACTCAGTAACACCATTCACAGAACACAGAACCTCGCGACCGATTAGGCATGCAGTCGGAACAATAAAAACCTATTTATGAAAACAATAACAAATGGTACTAGCGTCGAGATGACGGTGAATGGTTTTTCTACAGCACCATCTGCCAAACATTTACAGATATCGACTGATAAGTTACTCCAGCGTGCCATTATTTGTGATAAATATTAACAGATGGCTTCGTTTCGGAATGATTTCATTACATAAGTGTTTGTTCACGATACCGGTTCAATTTGTACGTTCTAAACTCGGACAATTCCAAGTAAATATTGTTTTGTTGTCGACGTGGGTGGTGGGCAAACGAAATTGATTTAGCATTTTTTTTTATTTCTCACACCTTGTTGATTTACATGACGATCGATACTCTTCACTATATAACAATAATAGAAAGAGGTAAAATCGAAACTAATATTTTGAAACACGGTTGTTTAGCGCCGTGGCTGAGCGATTGGACTGCAGTACAGTGTGTCGCGGCTTCGATTCCCGCACGGAACAAATATTTGTGTGACCTACAAGTAGTTGTTTCGGGTCTGGGTGTTTGTGTATGTGAGTTTATATGTTTGTAAACGCACCCACAATACAGGAGAAATTCTTAGTGTGGAACAACGTTTCCTTTTTTTTTAAAAAAAAAAGCAGGGTGAAACCACGGGAAACCGCTAGTTTGTTAATATGTAGAGGGTAAGCTACGGAACTAATGAACCAATTTAGAAACTTATTTTATCAGTAATAAAAAGTTGTATTATTCCCGAGTGACTGAGGCTTTCTGTTTTTTTAACTTTCTGCGCAGACGAAGTCGCGGGCGGAGTGCTAGTTATCTATGTGATGTCACATACATACATAATGACGACATTGAAATCTTCGAATGAAGGTGAAACGTGTGTTTAAAGACAGAGCTATGATGGAGTTAACTATTTAAGTAAATTATGAGTAATCTTTATCTAAGAAAACGCTTTAGCAAGAAGCAGTAGGTGGTTGAATAAACAAAAGGTATGAAAAGCAGCAAAAAAAAGTTATTATTTTACTCTAAGGAATAAGGAATAAATGAGGCTTTATTATTATTATTTTACTCCATTAGGACATTTTGTGTGGCGTTTCATACAATGAGAGGATAAACACATATAAAACATGGTAAAATAAACGTACTACATATTGTGATATCTTTGATAGAAAACAAATAAAGCCAGTCACAAGGGGTCGGGGAACTGTCTAAGTATAACTATGACACTGGAATGTAAAGGGCAATAACTGGCTATTGTAAGCGGTGACTTAGCGCGGCGCGGTGAGCAGTAAGACGAAATGTATAGAAATGTTTGAAACACGCCACGAGGCGCTGCTAGTTGCGAATTCATGTACTTCCAAAGTAACTAACGTCTTCTTCGCGCCGCACGTCGTACTGCTAACCGCTAATACCAAAGTCGATAATGGGCCGTAAGAGACCGGCCACACGCCCGCCGAACCGTTCACCGCTTTTTTTTTTTTAGCATGGTAAAATCATCAAATGAGTCCTCCCGCCCTGGGAGGGACTGTCAGACTTGTACTGACTAAAATCCACGGTGTCCTTCATCTGCCCTTTACGTTCCAGGGTCACGGTAATGGTATAAGTCCCGCGACCACGGCAGGCCTTGGCCCTCTAGAGGGGGGCCCCGTCATCTTGCTGACGCTCTTTGAGGCGCGCGTGGAACACAACGCGCCGTCGACCCGGGCATGGTCCATGGTCGGGCGCGCCTACGGTGGCCGGAGATCGTCTTGCGACGTCCGACGCCGTGGGCGTCTACCACGAACCATTCACCGCTTAGACAAAGTCGTGAACAAGCCGTAAGGGCAATTATAATGACGACACGATGTCACGTCGTTCATGAACACGATATTGCATCAATTCGTCGATATGTGGCCGAGCCCTAAGGGATGTAAAACGACAGTACAAAATCATTGATAACGGATTGAAACAGATGAAACAAGTAACAAAAAAAAATTACGAACCGAGTCACAATCCTCAATATCCTCACAGGCAATATCCGAATACATGACTGAATTCTGCATAGTTATAAATATTCTCAGTTTATCAGGACAAATGTCTACAACAGGATATAATGAACAAAACCAAAACAAACCGAACAATACCTAACCTATTATGGGACTGTAGTGTTCAGATAAAAGCGAGTGCTCATCGCATGCTTTTAAATGCTGATTAGGAAATTCCCTAAATATATTTTTAGGCAAGTTTCTGCACACAAACAAAACACATTTAAGCCTTATTTAAACAATGGGCGACTCGCTGTCCGACCCCGGCAGGCTTTGGCCCTCTAAGGGGGGACCCGTTAGATCGCTGACAGCTCTTTGAGGCGCGCGTTAACACGACACGCCGTCGACCCGGTCATGGTCCATGATCGGACGGCAAGTTACCGACTCGCTGTCAGCATGCCAACTCGTCCATGCCCTTACAAGTGGCCTGTGGTGCTGTTGGTCAGGATGGTCTGCGAGGATCTCACCCATGAGTGGATATATATCTTATAATGGATATCTCCGATACAATGAAGAGACAACTTATCAGGAATGTACATGATACATTTTGCGCGTAAAAATCGATAAGAAATAACGAAAATTAATCAGATATCGGAAAGAAAGATTGTGTGTGAATTTTTTAGCAATGAGTGATTTACTTTTTTTATCTAAGATATAATGTAACGTCGCACACAAATCCTGATAAATAAGTCATTGGAATCTGAGATGGAACACACTTTATAAATATGTCAATCATTTGCATACTTTGTAGGTCATAAACATCATACAGGTAGATCTAAGAGATTAGGAGAAGCGGAAGAATATGATTATAATGAAGTAGATTAATCAATAGAAATCTTATAAATGTAATGAACGCCTATACGTAAATGCACCTATACGCGATATAAAGTACTATTGATTGTTATCTTTTCGAGCCCACACCACTAAGCCGACCATCCTAAAATTTTAAATACATGATGTCAGGTGTAAAGAGACCGACATGGGGCACACATCATCCCGAAAAAAAAACTCTTTCTAAGAAAAACATGCTCATAATATGTTAATAGATAGCGTCATATTTTCTATCCCGATTTTCTAGTAGTAATTTTTACCCGTGATGCTAGGCAACTGGGTCATTTGTGCCTATTGGCCTTGTTTTGTTCTTTCTCCTGCTTGACTTCCAGGCCAAAAAATATGTTTCCACTTCCTGCCTTTCACTGGAGTGAATGTTTTTTTCTACTCCTCCACTATTCTTTTCTAATTCATTTCATTGCAGGATCCACAACAGCAGTAAATTCATTCTCCGTGACACGTCGTGTTTTATTTTCTCGGCGCTTTTCTGGTGGTTGTCACTGTTGATTCTGCCTTTCAGGAGTTGCAGTGGTTTGAGCATAGTGTATTGCATTTATCCCAAATAAAAAAAAAATGTCAATTTTCTTTTAAATTCTAAATTAAAGCGGAGAAAGCCGCGGGAAAAAAGCTAATCAAGTAATAAATAGTTTTTCTCACCTTAAGCAGCGTAGAGTTGAGGTGTATAAGATAGTTATACAAGTTGGCATGTGCATGCGGGTCCCGCAGTAGGTTAGGGTCCCCGAGCGCGGCCAGCATGCGGCGCCACAGCACGGCCGCCACGTCGGGCAGCCAGCCGCGCGCACGTCCGCCCATCACCACGCCCACACCCGCCCCGCCCGCCCCGCCCAGCCCCAGAGACTCGCCCGACTCGTTCTCCGTCCATTCTGCTATACCGATATCCAATGAACCTACTTTAACTTGATTAATGTATATCTAAACATTTAATGAAGTGCACGATATTATTTTTTTGTAGCTTTTTTGTTAGTGAAGCTGAAATCAGATGATTGCAAAGTTAGGGGTGAATTATGGTAGACCGTGCCGAGCCCTAGCTCAGTAACGAGCGGTGCTTGAGAGCGAGGCACGGACGAGACACGGATTTGTATTTCACGTAATTTATAGTCAATGCTTATTTGCTTAACAGTGCACACAAGAAATTGCATGCAAATTTCACTTGATCGCAGTATTTGTTTGATCAACTGAATGAATTATCCATTAATATCGTCTATCGTTAGTCAAACCTAAATCGTCCACACAGAGCGAGGCCTCACGAGGCATTTGCAGCGCGAAGCTGCTCGGTTAGTGTGGACGTGACTCGGCCGAGGCAAGCGCGCGCGCTACCTCGTGCGAACGACCGAGCACCCGAACCATCCAGTGTCGGCTTTTGTTTTGCTCGCGTATATTGTTTCGTGACTCGGTCGAGAAACAATAGGCGCGTCCACACAGAGCAAGCAGCCTCGCGAGGCAGTTTTCTCGCGCGGCAAGTGCCTCGCGAGGCAGTTTCCTCGCGAGTCTGCTCGCTCTGTGTGGAATCACCGAATGAGGTTTTAGGCATACTTAGAATATTCGTAAAGTTTAAAATCCATGCCTCCGTCCTGCTCGGGACTCAGCTCGGGCCCGGCACGGTCTAGCATAATTCATCCAACAATACAACAACAGCATTACTTAATCTTTTGTGTATTATTGCTATTTTTTCGTCACGTTAAGATATTTTTTTTTTCTCTTTAATTCGATTGTTATCGTTAGCAGTCATTGTGTTGTGTGCAATGTTGCGGAACCATCTGATTTTGAACACAATAATAAATTGTTGTTAGTTTTATTTATGTACAAATCGATTTATTGCTTATAATTGCAATATCTTTATTTTTATAATTTAGTATCAACTCAAAAGTAAATGATGCATTTTTTTTAACTTATTCTTACAGATCTTTCATTTAAAATGATAGAATGATAGACAAAACAAATGAAAAAGTAAAGTTTCGTATACATACCGACGTTTCCGCCATCGGAGGCCAAATCAATCTGTAAGGGCGAGTCTTTGATAGAACTACTTTCGACGCCGCTCGAAGGTGCGGGTGACGGCGAACGTGAACCTATAAATTAGGAAAATAATTTAAAATCTTCATCAATCTTGGACAATAGGGTAGTTTACTGCATTAATAAATTGAAAATCTGTTTAGCCCAACAGTTAGAGTACTGAAAAAAATGAACAAGTATTTTTTTTTGCAAGCAACGACCATTTATATCTAGACGCCTCATGCACGATCTGACTAACGAAAATTATTCTGCCAAGTCGCTGAGGTACGACGTAAGCGAGGGGGACGGGGTACTGCGTTCTGATTGGCTAGCTCAAGGTCAGTGCGACGAGGGGACTCACAGGAGTGGTCGAGTCACGACGGTTATAAGACTTTTTTACCTAATGTGTTGACAGACATCGGTCGCCTGTGATTAGGAGTCTAGATATAAATGGTCGTTGATTGACAGATATAAAACGCTTCGAAATTCGGGAGTGGGGTCTTGTGATATCATAACGCCTGTAAAATAATACCGACTGAGTGAGGTATTGTGATTTTTAGAAGCGTTGTAACTTTGTGAGCCCTTTTACCCGATTTTTTTCTACACCTTATATCCAATTTTGCCGCTTGGATCGTGAAACCCCGAACAAGTCTTGCAAACACTTCGAGTCGTCCACGGCATCAACAGATAGGTACCATCATCATTATCTCAGCCATAGGACGTCCACTGCTGAACATAGGCCTCCCCTTTAGATCTTCACATATAACGGTTGGAAGCAACCTGCATCCAGCGTCTTCCGGATACTCGCGTATAAAAATAAATTATGAAAACAGACTCACCGCTAGCAGAATCCCTCTCCTCATTCGTAGTCGAGTTTCGTAACGAGTCTAAAGAATACCACCTCCTTGGCTTATCGTTGGTTGACTCTTTGGTATCTAAACAAAAATAACAGAACAAATTAGCCACCATTTCAAAGCAACGCAAGGAAAATATTTGTAGTAATTGACGGAATCTGCGTCTGTCATTGAAATCTTAAAATATCTTACGCCAGCTTTCTAAAACCTTGACCAAACCAGTGATTAGTAAATCAATAAAATCCTCTGTCATTGGTTTACTGGTATCACGATGAAAGGTAATCAGATCTTTTGGCATAAGATTCGGTAACAGAATAATTACAATGAATCTCTTGGCGTGACCAGAGGGCTGGCCCATTTCATGGCGATGCCGACGTTAGATTGCATTGAATCAGCATTGCCTTTCAGTGTAATTACATTATGGTTTCGGTTTTTTTTTCCGGTTTTGCTGTTTTCTTTGAATACTCTTTTGTAAATTTTTTTTTGAAAAAAAAAGGGAACCGACTTCAAAACCAAACAAAAAAACTGTAAAATAACTTTTCTATCTGAAATCGGTGGCTTTGTTTTTTACTTCATTGACTATGGCCACCGACTTCCCTATTTTAATTTTTTTTTATTTTTTCCCTTTTTTAGTTTAGATGTTCAACAAAAATCTTCATATAATCGGCGTCTTTGAAATCTACAATCCTAGTAAGCAACAAAAACGGATCTATGCGGGCAACTTCACGAGATAACCATTATTGTTATATACTAAAACCTTCTTAAGAATTTAATAAACACTTTTCTGAAAACCACATCAAAATCGGTTCAGCCAAACGCGAGATAATCGCGGACAAACATGCAATCGTCTCTGAAAACCTGCAATCCAAGTAAGCAAAAACGCAAAAACGGGCAACGTCACGGGATATCTACTAGTGTTATATACTAAAACCTTCTCCAGAATGTAATGAACATTTCCTTAAAACCGCTTCAAAATCTGTTCAGCCAAACGCGAGATAATCGCGGACATACATACAAACATACATACAGGTCGAACTAAGAACGTACTTTTTTTTGATGTCGGTTAAAAATCAATGCTGATCCAATACAATCTAATGTGACAACGATACCACTATTCTGGGCACATTTCCCGTTGACAGCAACTTTGTACTCATTTAATATTTGTTTATATTTTTGTTAAACATATTATGATAATATTAATTTAATAACAATTAGCTTTTAGAAATCTGATTTAAAACGAGATTCATAAAAGCGTCAGATTTTACATGTTAGAAACACAAGTGAATTAATTCAATGATTTATACCGTAAAAAGAAAAGGGGTCATTTCTTGAATAACGCAAGGTTCACAAAGGGGTAATGACAATAATAGAATATTAAGGGGGAGGGGGTAATTTGCTAATCAGGAATGAAAGATGTGACAAGGAAAGATAATAAATAAAAACTTTAGTGGGTGAATGAAATAAGCCTTATTTTATTTATTGTTGCAAGAAATTATCCTGTTTCGTGGGTGCGTTTAAAAACAGAAACTATCGAATCCGCGACACGCTACGCAGCAGTCGAACGCTCAACCACCGCGCCAATCGTGAATTCCATTTACCCACGTTTTTATAGCATGCTATGTCGACACATTTATGACGGGGATTCCCTTTAGAGGCCAAAGCCTGCTGGGGTCGCGGGACTAACGAATTACCGTGACCCCGGAACGTAAAGGGCTATTGAAGGACATCGTGGATTTTAGTCAGTACGAGTCTGACAGACCCTCCCGCTCTGCCCTGGGTGGGAGGACTCATTTGATGACTTTACCACGATAAAAAAATGTCGACACATTTAACTTACCCGTAAGCGTTTGCGCATGTTTCCCCAGATGCGGATCGCTGCGACATCTTGTCAACTGTCGTCGTGTGCTACCAGTTTCCTTTCGAGGATGTGCTTCATGGCCGGTCTTCGGTGACTTGCCTGTAAAGAAAGCTTTGATTAGTCGAACTGCCATTTAAAAATCAACTTTTAACTCGCTCGGAAGCAAGTATGGCCACGGTAGTAGTACTGAAGTTTTGTGCGGAAATGGTTAATTGTAGCTAATTTTGTTCATAGTCCTGTTAATAAATTATTTTGACCATGAATTATATGATAATCTTTCAGGTGAATGAGGTCATGAGATTTACCAAACTCATTTTACAAACTTGCAATGATTTGAATAAAAACATTAGGTACTGATATGCTGATTGAAATAACAAAAGCCTATAAAATCATTTGATATAGTCAGTATTATTTAAATATATAAATATCTGACGTTTACTATGTTCGTTTAACCTAATCTTCGTAATAACCCAACCAATCTCAGTGAAATTCAGTGCGCGAACATATTCACTGAACTGAGTTTAGTAATGAGTCCATTGATCACGTGTGCGCACACAAAAGTAACCAGGTGTGCGTGAACATTCTCAAAATGTTCCTGTTTGTTTGAATGAATCGAACCAGAGCGAACATTTGTGCAGCACACTGTGCCGGTGGAATCGCATCTTACGATGTTGATAGTTCGGGGCGAGAGGGAATGGGGAGCGGTCGCCTCCTTCTGCGAAGCAGCCATGCTAGCAAAGGAAGCGGGACGCGTGAAGGAGAGGACAGCGCCCACCGGCAACGGACGTCGCGGGGCGATTTCCGGCCACCGTAGGCGCGGGCATGCATGCATGACGGTGAGTAATGGGTGACTCGCCGTTCGATCATGGACCATGCCCGGATCGACGGCGCGTCGTGTTTCACGCGCGCCTCAAAGATCTGTCAGCAATCTGACGTGGCCCTCTAAGCCCTCCCCTACCCCTTAGAAGGCTAAAGCCTGACGGGGTCGCGGGACTGTCTCATCAGGTAACCGTGGCCATGGAACGTAAAGGGCTTTTGAAGGATCACCGTGGATTTTAGCCAGTACGAGTCTGACAGTCCCCCGTCCCGTCCCACCCTGGGCGGGACATATTTCATGATTTTAACCCAAGACAGACTTACCAGGTGTCCTAGTGCTGTGCTGTGCGACGGCGTGGTGCGGCAGGGCGGGGCGGGGGAGAGGCGCGGGCGCGGGGGGGACTCGTCTCCCTCCCCGGCCCCTCTCCCCGCTCATACTCTCTGATAAGTCTAGCGAGTACACGTGTCGAGCTAGCACGCGGGTTAATGTTTCCATTGTTTTCTGGAACAAAATTACGAGTACATAGTGATGCGTTAAAATAGTATGAGATAATTATCCAATAGAAATCTTTTTTTTTTTAATTTGTTATGTCATTAGTGATATAGCAATCAGTAGATTTTTTGCTTGACTGCTGAGATTCATTCCTCCAGCGAAAAATCTGCGTAACAAAATTATTAATTGGCTTTATTCAATAAAGTCCCTTATGTGGCGGCGTTTCAGCCTATTCATAGATGTTGGTATTCTTGGTTTCTGACTTTACTAAATTAAAAAAAAAAATCATCATTTCTTACCGCCCACTCCTTAATAAGATCTTCCCAATGCGTCAACCTTGTCAGTAGTTCCATGAAGTTCTGCCACAGTTCTGGTTTCACAGCTACGTTTAAGTTCGCCTTAATCCACGTTACTATCAGCGTTTGAAATAAAGCTGGTGCCAAGAATCCTCCTAAAAAGTTAATATTATGGCATCAGACACTACAAAAAGAGAAAATTAAGGGAGATAACGCGGCATCGACTTAAGCAAATCAGGTCTGTATGTCAATGCAATAAAGCCGCTAAAGTATAATAATGCATAGTAACATATATATAACGCATAGTAATTTCGGTTCAATGAGACCCCAAAAAACAGAGCCCACCTAAAAGTGGTGATACAAGATCGAATGAAGCCGATTTCTCGTCGATAATTGTTGTCATCCCAAATTGTCAATAGTTATGCTTACCCAATGATTCCTGTTTCCGTTTCGGTGGTACTTTTGTTAGTACCAATGATGTTATTTGTAGTAGTACTAATAATAATTGCTCCCTGTGAAAGAAAATTGATCATCACATAACTAGGTTTAAGAAAGGTTGTGAAGACGTAGCTCGAAAAATAACGGTTGAGACAAGCTTATTTTGACTCTTTGTGCGTTATATCGGAGATACGAAAAGGTGGGCCATGTGCCAAAAATAAATAAATGTATTACTTTTTTGCCCAACAGTGCTGAATCGTACCTTGTCAAGTTTACTTGAACATACACCTAACTTTTACGATGATGGGAACTTTTTTGTTGTTCTATGTAATAACCAAATAAGGTGTTTGAATTTTTACGCGAGCACAACATACATTACTTGATAATTATTTATTTTATAAATGATTCCCGTAGATTTACCCGCTGCTTGTCTGCTGTTGGTCGTAATGCGATGTAACATAGCACATAGCGTTCCACAATAGACACTATACAACACTAAAATATTTTTCCAATTCGAACCAGTAGTTCTTGAGATTATTGCGTTCTATAGATTTCCCAATAAATATACCAACCAAGTATTAGCGTCCATAGCAACATGCATGACCATGTATCTGTAGATGTTGAGCACTCGCTTGCACGTATCAGTCTGTTCTTCCAACAACTGTTGTTGACTGAGCGCACCAGGCGGCGCCACCGGCGAGGCGGACGCTAGGAAAACGTTCGCTGCTTGCGTCATGAATATTTGTAGAACGTTCTGGAACAAAAAGTGGAGTTGTTGTAGGCAATGTAATATTTGGACAATGATTTGAAGTATTAAGTCAGGTTTCCGATTCTTGAGTTCCGCTCGTCGAGGAAACCGGGCTTAAAGAATGCAACAATGCAACAGGTTAGGTATTTTTAGTTAACACTAAGACACACTCAAAAAGAAAAATCATCATTCATTTGCCTAGGACTAATATTGTTATTGAAAAAAATGAATAATTAACCAACTCATACATTTGAGTCGCCTGTCAAGGACATCTGATTTTTTTAAACCCACTTCGAATAAAGTAGGAGATTCGTCGTCGTCGGTTGTTATTATTTTTTGGAGATAGATATTCAGTTAGTCGGTATTAAATGTTATGCAAAATATCTTCTTCTTATATATAAAAATCAATTGCTGTTCGTTAGTCTCGCTAAAACTCGAGAACGGCTGGATCGATTTGGCAAATTTTGGTCTTGAATTACTTCTGGAAGTCCAGGGAAGCTTTAAAAGGTGAGGCGGTATGAAGTTTGCCCGGTCAGCTAGTTTGTAATAATTTTATTTTCACGTAAAAAGATGGATGTAGGATGCAGATCCACTCCCCACACATAAACAAATTCACATGCAGCATTCGTGAAAACTTTGAATACATGCAACCAGACCTATACTTATACAAAACACGTGTTTCGCCCCTTCACGTGGACTTGTGGAAATTTTAAGTAAAACAGTTAATTGCGTAAGTGCCCGGTGAACAATATGGTCAGAGGCAAAAAAAATACCACCAGGACTCGACTACGGCTCAGGCGCGAAATTGGTATATTTCTTCAGCAGAATTGAAACTTAATATTATGCATAACATTTAATCTCACTGATGTCCGCAAAGTAACGCCTGATTCCATGAACATAAAGTTTGATTGTCTCTTATGTGCCTCGAATTTTGCGGTGAGCGGGGTGGGGGCAGCGGTGGCGGCGCGGGAGCGGCATGATTTAATGCATGTAATCAAATGGATTTGAACTTAAAAACAGCGGCGCGGCAGCAAGGCGGGTCTACATTACCCGCGCCGCCACCCCGTAAACCGCAAAATTAGAGGCAGAGGCCTAAATCTTTACCACGATGTAACCGAAAGAATGCTCTTTCCTATGCTCCGTTCTTAATAAGAATCACGCTGTGTGTTATTTCGCATTCCATATCCCCCTAACGGCTGCTTAGATGACCTCTAATCAACACAAAGATAGAGATACAACTAGTGTTTCTATCTCTAGTAAGGCAAAACTATAGATAAGTTGAATATTGAGAATGGCCGCTACTACCTAAGGGACACTTTTAGTGATACATATAAATCCTCATCTAACTTTGCATTCATTCTCATTAACATGCCACAGTAAAATGTTCAGAAAATGACATATTTTTCTACCTGATATGATATATTATAAAAGTTATCACATAAAACACACATTTCTCATGCTTGTAAATAAAAATATTAGAAAAAAAAACTTGAGAAGTGTCAAGGGACACTCGGATGGAACGAAGTAACTGTATACACTCAACAAAAATAATCGTTTCGTTCAATGCGAAATAGAAAGGCGAAACGAAAGTATCTGGCTTGCTTTCTATAAGAGAGAGAGAGAGAGAGAGAGAGAGACAGACAGAGAAACATGCGCACGCCGCATGGCTCACAATAGCTTATTATAGCAAAAAGTGTCGTTATAACTTTTCGTCTAATTTTTTTCCGTCTAGCCCCCTTTCGCAACGCGCGATAAGGAACTTCGTTCCAAAACCAGTGAAGTACAGAGATTGGAATATGTAGAGTTTATTGGCCTAAAATTCAAGGAAGTAAGTAACATGTGAATAATACTTTCGTATATTATCTTGAAATTACTTTTAAGTTTCGAAATTAAGCTGTCAAATTGAATAATTGACTTTATTGACCAATATTTTCATAGCAAAAATATATCTATTAACATTAAACACACTTAATTTTAGGCTCTAATTCCTGATGAGGTTACAAAAAAATGTTAAATTAGATTTGTTTGTCGTGAGGTCTGAAATCAATAAATAGTAACATCATTGAATTAACTAATGAGAGAAATCAATAAATAGTAACATCATTGAATTAACTACAAGACGTCATGGGAGATTCGCGTTTTGACAGCTCATAAAAAGTACGTAAATTGATTGGTGGTTTAAATGCTCTATTAGAGGGAGGTCTATTATCCACAAGTTACCTACTTCCTAGAATTTTAGGCAAATACACTACATATTCCACCCTCTGGTGAAGTCAGTAAGAAGTTAGGGCACAATATAGCATGCGTTACCTGCAAACCAGCGCGTACCATAACGTTATCTCGTCCGACGGCGCCGAGGTAAGAGTCGTTGCGCAGGCGCCGGGGCGGGGCGGCCGGCTCCCCGCCTCCTTGCTGCTCGAATGTGTTCTCTACTAGGAACGGGGGTATTTCTGCTACCTGTGGGACGAAATATTAAGTTTTATATTATATGAAGACTTTATTCTCATTAGCATAAGGGTCAATAAACACCGAGACGCGAAGCTGCGGGCACACATCAATAGAGGGAGTCAAAATCTAACATGAAATAGTATATTTCATTACAAGTGCGGAAAGGCTGTCATTGCAAAGAGTTCCGACAAATGTCTACCCGAGCCATAGCGAGGGTTGACAGTCGGAACAAGTTGCAATGACGGTTCCGCACGTGTACTGAACGACTATTTTTAATACAGTTGCGAAAAAATGAAGCAATTTAATAAATAATAAAAATATAATAAACTAAACTCGCAAAGAAAATTTCTGGAAAATGACGCTAACCGTAGAATATAAGCAGAGTATTTTTTTCCTTCACCCATTTTGGTAGGGAAAGGGAACGCCCATACAGCTTAGTCTGCAGTAGATTTTTTTTATTGATATTAAATGAAAATGAGATGAAATGAAAGGAAACCTCATTCAATTAAATCATTAAATCTAACATTGAAATAAATTAGTAAATTAGTAAAATTATTAATTCTAGCTTCTTTTTAGAAATATTGTATGAATCACGAAAACTCTTTAGTAAAAACTTCATGGTTGGTTTTTCTTTTTAATAGACATTATTTTGACAGTTGGGAAAGAGAACGGACTAGTGCGGGAAAAGTAAAAAAAAGCACTAGTGTGTAATAGCCCACTTCCCCAACGCTATACGTCCCTGCAATATGCCACTTTTTGAGCAACTGTATTAAAAAGATAATTATACATTTGCACTATCGTCACGTCGCGTCGCGTCTCAGTGTGCACTGATCCTAAGGTTGCGGAGTCTGACGAGTCGTTTGATTAATAATGATCATTATAATCATTGGTATAAGGTTGCTATTCTAAAAGGTTGAATAACTGTAAATGGTGGCAGCAATAGGGGTTTTAAATACAAGTTTATTCCGACTTAATTTCGGCAAGAGCCGAATTGAATTTAAATTTTGCTGCCCGGCTACGCTGTATCATGCTGATTAAGGTCAAACCTAACTTGTATGAGTATAAGGTATTTACTAAAAATCTGATAGAAAACTTACTAACGCAAACATTTTAAAACGAGAGCTGTTTTTTCTGTTCGACTCGCGGTGATAGTTGTTTGTAAAACAGGTTTTAAAGTCTTTAGTAGCACCTATTAGTCTAGCTCTAGACTTGAAAGTTACTGATCTCTTCATCACAACTTTCTTTTTAAAAAGAAAGTGTTTAAATTAATGAATTTAATTTCAGTGTAGTGGCGGAGCGATCAACTGCTGCGCTGCCTGTCGCGGATTCAATTTCCTCGCGGAACAAATATTTGTATGATCTACATGTAAGTAGTTGTTCCGGGTCTTGATGTGAACATTGTGGTGAACGCACCCACGACACAGGATACATTCAGGCCGTGCGCTGCGTTAAGCGGGCGTCTGTCGCGGGCGCCCGCGTGGCGTGCTGTTTCATGTAATCTCATAGAACAGCGCAGCGTGCTGCGGGTCGCCCGTCGCACGCGGCGCGGGCGGCGGACCCGCCCCGCGGGCGACGTGTGACCGTGTGACGGAGCACGCGATCGGAGATGTTTCTAGGAAATCAGTGAGCGCCGTTGCGTTAAATTCTCCTCACAACAATCTAGACGTGACATATACATGATATCGACTGTACACCCGCGCGATCATATTGGACTGGCGGCGCTGCAAGAGGCGGGAGTCCGTCGCGGGTCCCCGCGACGGACGCCCGCTTAACGCAGCGCACGGCCTCATAACGTGAGGCAACGTATTTTATCTATACTTCTATACTAATGTTATAAAAAGGAAAGATTTGTTTGTATTGAACAGGCTCCGAAACTACTGGACCGATTTGAAAAATTCTTTGTGTGTTGGATAGGCCATTTACAAAGGAAGGCTATAGGCTATATAACATCACGCTGCGATCATCAGGAGCCGAGCAGCGCAGGTGAAACCGCGGTGAAGTGCTAGTTTTTAAATAAAGATGAAGAATATCTTCAAGGGACCTTTTCAAAATAAGTTATCAAGCTTTAAAGGCACCTGATGCTTGAAAACGGTACTTCTACTTTATCAATGTCGTATTAGCATTGCTTATTCTTGCAGTACAACATATAATCATAATTATATGCATATCTAATACATTGAACGCTGTCGACTCGCTTCATGAGCAATCAGGGCGGAACCGGCCGAGCGTGCCAGAACTATGATATACCATCAGAATGAAGCTAATATTACAGGTGTGAAGAGAAACTTTTAGGGCAAGAAATATCATCAGGTTTTAAGTCACAAGATACCGCAGATATATTGAAAGACCTGTGTTTAGACTAGAAACTAAACACAGGTCTTTAAATATTAGTACGCATTAACGTCTGCATTGATAATAGACCATTTTACTCATAAAATTTAATTAGTTCGGAAGATATAGTACAGTATTTTTTCTTAAGTTACGTAAACTAGAATTGACGAAATAATAACGCTTCCAAAAATCACAAAGTCACTTGGTCGGTATATTTTCCAGGCGTTATGACGTCACGAGCCACTCTCGAATTTCGAAGCGTTCTATATTTGTCAATATTCACTGATTTAAATAAACAAAAAATACGTGTTCAATACTTTTCAATACTCTGACGTACAGCTTACGTCTCGCAGTGGACAGCAGTTGGCTAAGGTGAGACGATGTGATATTCATTATTTTTTTCATTACTCATACTCTGAAAGTAGGTCATTACATGTCTGATTAGCCGTTTGAAAGTTATCCATTGCCGCCCTAGGGAAAATCGCTTTCAACTGACAGCTGCCATATTTAAGAAAAAAAAACTAGTTCTATTTTGACATTTCTATTGAACCATGTTCAAAATTTTTATACAGCCACGAAATTACAAAGCAAAAAAAAAAAATAACATAAAGTTAAGTATTAAGAATATAAATAATAACTTTAAAATAATTTAGTTTCAACTATTTCTCTAAAATATCACAGATTTCGACAAAATCTTTGCCATTTTTTAAATAATGAACATGAAAAATCCTGGCTGTATAGCTGGACGACCACAGTGACCACAGCACAAAAATTAAAAAAAAAAAACAAGCAGCAAAGTGACAATTCGATCTGCACTCATTTTTTCTTTAGCTAAAATTTATGTTGTTAATTTTACTTTTTTCCTCGTATTCGTAATGAAAAGCACAGTGTTTACCTCGGGTAAATTACTTATTTAGTCCCTCGAACTATTAGCGCCCTCACTACGTTCGGGCGCCAAACCCCGTCTCGGGACGTAAATAAGTAATTTTCACGCCTTGGATAACAATGTACTATTAATGCTAAAGTCCGGTCGCAGAGCAGGAGGAATTTTGTACATTGACCTCTTTACCTACTGACACTGATCACAAACATTTTTCTATTAAGTAAAAGGTAACCGGAATAACAGTATGCGTTTATGCATACTATCGGTAAAAGGTTTACAATCCATGAGGATGACGGCCATTGCATCTGTGCAAGCGAGACTCATTACCACAGAAATATTAAAAACAGGAGAAGTGGCAAGGGGGCGTGTCGGTGAAGCCGTGGTGTTGAGCGTTTCGCTCAGTTATCACTTGTACTACTTTATTCTTGTTTTCCTATATTACTCCGACTGTATTGTTTTTGCATTAAATACATTGCTCTTTTACATTTACAACCACCTCAGTCTATCACTGAGTGACTTGACAAGCAATGTAAAACTGACATAACGATACCTCACCAAGCCGTAATGTCGCATGGTGCGTCCGTTGTATTTGAGCGGGAGAGTCGTATCCGCCCCCCGTGTCGCGACAACACACAATGATAATTGTTTGTGTGAGTAAATTATACTGAAAAAGTACGCTGTAGTGTAAAGAATTAGGTTTATATTTAAATGACTGAGCTATCGATGCCGCGTGTGTGCAATTGTTCGTAGTATTGTTTGACAGAATTGTGTGCGCAATATTAGCGTTATGGAGGGGCAATTGTGGCTTCATCGGATTTCTATACATTTTGAATTCCACGCCATATCTCCTTCTTTAATATATCTATGCTCATTACAATAATGCGGGAGTGACAGAGACAGGTAAAAATAGGTCAATGTACAAAATTCGTCCGCGACCGGACTTTAGTAACTTACATTCATCTGTATCCAGTCCTTATACAGCGCTATGACGCGTCTGACGGCCGCAGCGTGTGAGAAGGGCAGCAGGAACGCTTGCCTGAGCACCTCTATAGTGAAGTCCACGTGTTCGCGCGACGAACAGCACAAAACATCGCGGACTACTAGCTCCGAGCTTAGTTCCTCGAACACTCCTGAACCTAAGTTGAAATAGAGAAGAATTAGTTGAGGAAATATTACATAATTTGCCGACACGGTTGGCGCAGTGGTTGAGCGATCGACTGCTGTGTAGCGTGTCGCGGGTTCGATCCCCGCACGGTCCAAATATTTGTATGATCTGCAAATAGTTGTTCCGGGTCTAGGTTTTTGTGTACGTGAGTTTCTATGTTTGTAAACGTACCCACGATACAGGAGAAATTTCTAGTGAGGGCCCATGTTTTTTAACAAAAAGAAAGAAACCCATTGATAGGTGAAAACTCTTTAACCAAACCCTTCTCATTATGCATTTTGTCCGTCTACTACCTACATCAAAGGGCCTTCGTACACAATGCGACGGAAGTCTCCGATATCTTACGACTTTTTTTTTAGCGTGGTAAAATCATCAAATGAGTCCTCCCACCCCGGGCAGGGCGGGAGGGACTGTCAGATTTGTACTGACTAAAATCCACGGTGTCCTTCAATAGCCCTTTATGTTCCGGGGTCACGGTAATGAGATAAGTCCCGCGACCCCGGCAGGCTTGGGTCCTCTAGAGAGGGGGCCCCGCCATTATGCTGACGCTCTTTGAGGCGCGCGTGGAACACAACGCGCCGTCGACCCGGGCATGGTCCATGGTTGGGCAGCGAGTTGCCCTTTACTCGCCGCCCGCATGCCCGCGCCTACGGTGGCCGGAGATCGTCTTGCGACGTCCGTCGCCGTAGGCGACCAACACCGCGGGTGGGGCGGAGGGAGGACATTGTCCTCTCCCTCACGCGGCCCGCCTCCTCCTTCGCGAGCATGACTGCTTCGCAGAAGGAGGCGACCGCTTCCCACTCCGTCTCGCCCCGCAGCATGGCCTCGACCAATGCCGGGCGCGAGAGGTCTCCGCCTATCGCCACCGTGAGGACACGTCGGTGCTCTGCCCAAGCGGGGCAGTCTTGCACCGTAATATCTTACGACTTTGGTTTCTATTGACGTGTACCTGCGTATGAATGTCTTTGCATTTGTATTGCGATAGTCGCTTAAACACCAAAGTCTTGGTATCGGAGACTTACGTGCGTTGTGTATGAAAGGGGCTAAGTCTACATAATAGGAAATCCTACTCGCCGCTGCCGCTTAGTTTTTTCAAATTAGGCATTGGATTTCAATCAGGTTTTCATCAATAGACAAAGTGATTCAAGAGGAACTTTTATAGGTATAATAAATGCATATTAGCAAGCATGCAAGGCAAGTCCCTGGGGCTGGTCGCTAGTAAGAAGTAATTAAACTCAGGTTTATCTTTTGCGCAGTAATTTCATCAATAATAAGCATAACATAAACGATTTGCTAAGGCATTGTATTGTATATGGGGTGTGCTCCCATATATAATACAATGGCTTAACAATTCGCTATCGATTTAGCGATTAGTCAGCCGTTTAACAATATGTTTATCTTTGATAAAATATAATCGGTACTGCACGCAGAGAAATGTCTGGCTACCTATACGAGAACTTCTGGTTGCAACTGTGACAGCAAGACTCACTTGTTGACTTTACAGTTCTAGTAATAAATACTAAGTAGTAGAGATAACAAGAACTTAGTATTTATTACTAGAAATGTTGTAAAGTCAACTAGTGAGTCTTGCTGTCACGGTTGCAACCAGAACTTCTCGTATACATTTCTCTGCATGTGTATTTAAAAAATAATAATAAGTACCAGCTATCACTAAGCATAGGGCTTTTGTTATACAGACGAGCTATTTGACTTATGGGAGTGGGTGGTCGTACCCTAAAGGAGTACCTACCACCAAACGTGAAGGGATTTGTCGCTTTATGTGACACGCGATTCTTTCTGTCTTGCGGATAGGACATATTGTGTTCTAGGCCGTTCAGTCAAGGCACAAAAGGTACCTTACAAATAAAAAGACAAAAATTTGGAGTCAGTCCAACATTCACAGATCAACAGTACCTAAACAAAAAAAGGTCACAAAACTGACTTCAACAGTCACGACACAACAGTACTTTACTTATAAAAAGTGACTGAGCTGACTCCAACAGTCACGGCACAACAGTACTTTATGAATAAAGTCACAATCCTGACTACAAAAGTCACGGCAAAACAGTAAAACATCACGCAACGACCAATAGGAGCCGAGCAGCGGGAGAAACTGCGGGGAACAGCTTTTACTAATAAAAAGTAACAAACCTGACTCCAAACTGGGATGCGGAGTATTAGAAGCGGAATCATGCGAAGATGCTCTACTGGAATCCGACGGATGTCCAACAGTGAATGATGTCTCCTCCTCATGATGCAATGACTGGGCTGGAGTAGGTGTGTTGGAGTGAGGCAGGTGGGAACCGGTGCTGGTCATGGATGATGGCTGGCCACCGTCACTGCCCTGCTTCTTCATGAAGTGTGCGTAGCTGGCTACCCATTTGATGAGGGTTACTCTGCATAGTACAAAGTCGTCTTCCAGGATGTTGTGTTGGACTGGCAGTTCTGTGGAAAGGAGAAATTCAGATTTATAAAACTCCGAAAATAAAAACGGGAAAGCCTTTTAAAAGATTTTTTTATCGTTTTCCACACTACGAATTTCTCCTGTATCGTGGGTGCGTTTACAAATATTTAAACTTATATAGACAATCAGTGAGAACCGGAATACGTAAATGTAGATAATACAAATTTAATATTTGTGCCGTGCGGGAATTGAACCCGCGACACGGAGCACAGCAACCATTGCGCCAACCGTGACGACGAAGTTTAAAGATTTTCGTCAATATTATAAGGTTTATACAGTTATGAGTAGAAAGAGAGCTGAATTATGTCACAATCACACCTAACGAAACTGTAACATAGAGAAAAGTACAAGATTTCCCTCATTAGCATCTTATTTTAGAATAACAGAGCAATCAAGAATGAAATTTGGCCTTTGATATTTTTTACTAAAAATCCTCTTGAGCTTAGCTTTTGGAAAAGTAATATAGCGAAATTTTCAACAACTTACCTAAATTAGGTTTATACAATGAATTTTTGACATTAAACTGCGGACAGATCACAGGCAAATAATAAATCTTGAATTTCTCCAACAGAAATGCGAAACATCTCATTGCCTTCGTATGAGACCTATCTCTCCACTGTATCTTTGTAACAGACGTGGCCATCCCGTCGAGAAGTATTTCAAAGAAATATTTGGTCTCATTGTCAACGGCCTTTTCATTTGCACTTGGCGGTAGAAGCGGTTGGATCTCTACACTCTGGACTGGATTTAGAGCATTTGTATCATGAAATATTGAAGCTGAAACCGTTGCAAGTTTCCCCATAATACCGGTTGGGGTTTGTTCTACGACAACTTTCTTAGCATTGTCTACGGCTGAGTTGAAGTTCGGATGGTGCATTATATCCTCTATACTGAAGTCGCCGGAGCCATGTGTTTCGTTTGCTGTAATGTTGGGCTTGAGAGGAGAACCGATCGGCATCATGGTGGGTTCGGGCATGCCTGGGACCAGTGTGGCGAACATTTTGTGTACTTCATTTGGAGCATTGTCACCGAGTGCTTGATACCATAGCAGGAAATATCTAAAAGGAAATGGAATCTGTTGAATCATCTTTTTGTTTTACGACATAATATCACACGTGTAGCGCACAGAGGGTTTGGCAGAGGTGTACTTAATTGGGCACCCACATTTCGCCAGTTTTGTTTTAGTTTCATATAATAAGGGTGACATTATTGCTATCAACCAAGCACTAATCCAGATTCTGTGACCAGGAATGATCTACGCATCGAACCCAGTACCTTTTGCTCAGTTGTCTTACTTGCGACGCTTGTTACGACGTCAGTTTATCGCTTGCCACTTGTCTACAGGTCCTTGATAAATATCTTTTTATCTAGCTCAGACACAGCGGATACATTTTGTTGAATTGAATTAAAATAAATTAAAGTTGTCTCTTTTCATTTATGTTTTTTATTACCTTACAGCCTCTGCTCTCAATTTCTGTGAGTTCCCACTATGGAGGAGTTTGGAAAATATTCTCGTCAATGAATGTAACTGCCATCTCTTCCCGATCAGCTCTGGCAGGAGGCATAATACTTTGTCTAGAAGGGACAATGCCCCTTCTAGTTCTTCCCTGCCTGCCTTGTGTACTAGAACACATAAGACATAACTTAAATTTAAAGTAAATGAGACCGTGTGTGGTTACCATGAGTGTTACATGAATCTGGAAACAATGTTGTTTTAATATGGTCATTACAAAACTATTATGTCTATTTTCCAACACATTAGTGACATATCTGTTAGCGTGACTCATACTTTTATTATGAACATTCCAAGTTATCCTCGTTTAAATACAACCTGTAAATGTGAAAACCTCATGTTGTAAAATGTAAAATAATGGCTCAGCGTACTCAGTAATGTTATATAGATACTGGTCCAAGTTGTATGATGGAACATGCTTATCATCCCAAGGCACGTGATGACACATCCAGTGTGTATGATAAAGTTGATGGTTGATCTAATGAGATTAGATAATGACATACTACCAGGATCAATGTCAAGCACCAAATTCAATACACATGTGAAAAATGATATCTAACATGGAACGGCTAAATAATGTTTAAAGTTTTAAGATTTTTAAGTTTATTGATACTTTATTCTATTAGTATTTTTATTTTAATATGCCGTTTCATATCACAACAGGAAAAGTTAATGATGAAAATTACAGTTTCTGATTTGTAGTTAATTTATCATTTCCTCATAGGTATTTTATTTACAAAATTACTTAATGATAGCTTTAAACATTATTCAACTAGTTTACAGACTTTAGCAAAAAGGTTGATTTATGGAACATGAGTGACTGTCTGATGATCAAAACACCCAAAACTCACCGAGATGAAATGGAAGTTCTGTACCGCAAAAACAGAAAAATAATAAGTAAATATGTGTGTACATTGGAATTATGTATTATGTCAATAAATTAAAATAGGAATATATATATTTCTAATTAACTTGTATAAAACATATTGATCTGTGGTTCATCAATTTTTTTGGAAATGGTTTTATGTATGTTTGTACAAATTTTCACAAGTATGTGAGACAGACACATCACACCACATTCATTCACTCAAACTTCACCATAATATGAAAGTTAGGATTTTTAAGTTGTAGGAACTTATTTACAACACTTTACATTAAAATTTCCAAACATAATTACCTCGTTGTCGCAGGTTGTTTTCAGCTTGGATGAAGTTATCGTACAATATGAAGTACACATGGCTGAAGTTTCCTTCAAAATAGTTTTTGGCTTCATCGGTGTCAAAATGTTCTGAAATAATAAATTTATTGATAAAAAGAACAATAATATTATTAGATCATATTACTTGTTGTGCTCTACAGTTTTATGCCAGTCAGTTTCTGAGGGTCACTGTTAAAATCTAATACCTATTTAAAAATGTGTCATGGTGTTGTGGTTGTTGTTGGTCAGCTGGTCAAGTTGGTATAAAGGTCAGCAAGTAGCTTATAATCTTTCTTATCTTTACAATGTAACTAAAGGTACTGTAGAATGATGGATTGATTACGTTATATCAGATATAGACACATCTGAAGTACACCAAGGCATCAAAATAAAAATAGGTGATAGAAACATCGAGCTATCAGCATAATTATCATTGATTTTTTTTAAAGGCATTTCGGGTCATCTTGAAATCTCAGGTAACCTAGAGGAGGCTATGTGCTGCTTTATCAGACATCCTCTGTTGACACCAAGCAAGCCAGTGCTTTATCAGTTAACCTCTCAAGCGATTGGCTAAAATTGGCTAAATGCCCCTAGCACCCGGCTTAGAATCGGTGAAATAATAGCTCCTTTCTCTCCACTTTTCGCTATGTACAAATGGTGTTCAAAAAGCACTCGAGAGGTTAAAAAAAGAACCTATAAAATCCAATGGTAGTTCCAGAGATATGCTCAAAACACAAACTCTTTAGCTTTATTAGTAGGTATAGATTAGCAATATGAGTGGGTGTATAATGTTATAATTGTTACAGTTTTGTATCACATAGATAAGGGTGGTATTTGCATTGTTTAATGTTGTGATAATCAGTAATTGTTCTTTCATGGTGATTTTTGCGAATTCATTTTTGGATCATTTTATTTAGCTTTCAAAAATATTTTATTTATAACAAGAGACATTTTTATGATAGCTAGGGACAAAAAAGAGGAACATCATCATGGGGGACCCCATGAGACCCCATGATGAGTTGCAGCCCAAAATACAATACAATCATCAAGGGGTCACAGGGTTTTCTAAAGAGGATACTGCAGCCTTAGTAAGAAAAGGGCATGTGGAGTAAAAGGGTGGTGTTTAGACGGTAGTTACAGTCTGATCATCCCTTTTGCTCTACCTACCTAGCACAAGAGTACTAATTTGATGATTTAAAAACCCAAAGTAAAATGGTCATTATCTACATAGCTATTTCCTAATTATAGTTAGATTGGCTTCTAGTCAGCTTAATACTAGTATCACATACAGTAACAGGTAAAATGTTTTTGAGGGGAAATTGTTACAATAAATTGTTGGAAGTACACCCTATTATTCAATATTAAAATCCCTTACAATGTTTTAGTTTGGTTTAATAAACAATTTTACCAATACTGAAAAAAGGTTCAATGTACTACAAAGTGCAATTATTTGTGATGATCATGCCTGCCATTGTTAAATATAATTATAATCTGCTCTGCCAATAGGGGAACAGTGTATAAGACGGGGACACGAGGTATGATGGGAAATCACACACCTAAGGCAAACTTAACACAAAACTAACGTAGCACAAGCGCCAACAGGACGCCATTTGCGTCTGGCCGCTTGCAAATGACGTCCTGATGGCGCTTGCTCTACGTTAGTGTTGTGTCAAGTATGCCTAAAGAGTGTATGTCCCCATTATACCTCGCGATTATTAACGTCCCCGTCTTATACACTGTTCCCCTACAACCATTTATAAGAATGCAGTCAATGTGAAGTTCAATGGCTTGCATACTTAAATGAGATTTAGTTATTGATTATAGCTAAATAATAAAATTTAATTTGGGCTTCGTCTTGTATTTTATCCAGAAGTAGGAATTTATGTGGTACATAATTTATTTTGGAAAAAAAAATATATTTTTTTTTAAATTTAATTATAGACTGCATGGAGTGGCATTCTGTAGAAGAACAGTTTAATTTATTATGTTCTCAAATTCAAAATCCACAAACAAGAAAGACATTAACCTAGAAATGAAGAGTGATCTCATATGCAGAACATTGTACACATACACAACATATTTTAAACAATAGAAATTATATAGCAATTAGATGTCAATGCAGCATTATACGCCTATCTAAAAACATAATAAAGTTGAAGTGAAACTTTAAATACTACTTCCTTGATACAATAAACAGTTTGTAAGTTGAGGCGCATCAAATACAGTTATTCGCGACTAATTAGCATGTACGGAATGTGATAGCTGTCGATGCTACAAAAACCTTACAAATCATCTCATCATCTCCCTAGACTCTCTATCTACTCCAGAAATAACAAAAAACCCATTTATTTCTTACCTAAAACGATTTTTAAGTGTTTCAGTCGGGTTGCTGAATCCTTTTTCGAGTCTTGTATTTTAACTGTTGATTTCTTAACATCCTGGTGAGATTTCTTGGTAAACATTTCGGATGTGATTTTATTGTGTCATTACGTAGATTCTTTTCATTCTCAGAATAAAAAATACAGTAATTTCACATTGTTTTCTTTAAGTTTTCACTCCCATTTTGACATTTCACTTACATAAAAATCTCGGTTGACGTAAACAGTAAAGGTGTATTCGTTTTACGTTAGAAACGAAAAAGTACCGTTTTATCAAAGCTTGTTTGTAAAAGTTAACCGTTAAAATATATTTTTTATTAAATTGTAAATTAACCTGCAAATGAATATTTAAAATAGTTGTTTTAAAGAAATTCTGGATTTTTTTATATAGCGCTGCATGATCTTGATTGAATGATGCGTACTGGTAAACGGAACAATAAATGGAACGTGATCTTTTTTTTAATTCTTTGTCGAAGGAATTTTATTAAACTGCCTTGTCAATTAAAAATATCAGTTTTGGTTAGATGGATGCCGCTAATTACAAAATAACAATAATGAAATGCATCATGACGAGAACTTCATGAAAGCCGAGAAAGATAAATAAATAAATAATATATTGACTTGGCGCGCGAGGTTGTCGACATGTGGAATGTGAGCTCGGCTATCATTGTACTGATTTCTGTAACGGCCAATAGCCTGATGGCCAAAAGCCTCGACGAACATCTGTCGAGGCTCTAGTTGGGTAGTTGGATCAAGCGCCTGATTCAGAAGGCAGTAGGTACTTCTCGATACAGCTCGCATTGTGGTGTGGAGGTTCCTGTCTCTGGAGCCCTAACCACCGGTAGCTTAGCACCCCCACCGGCGGACAACTATTTTATATTATTAAATGCTTTTTTTATTGCTTTGTTTTCGAGATCGAGGTAGAAGTGTTTGTTGTGTCTTATTTTAGAATTTAAAGGGGGGGGACGACGACGACACATTTTACCACTTTGGAAGAGTCTCTCGCACAAACTGTTCAGTTTTATATTAGTAACCTCAATATCATTTTTAAAGACCTATCCATAGAATATACCCTACACGTATGGTAAGGTAAAAAAAAATTTAGTTACAATTATAAGTACCTACTCCCAAAATTTTTTTGTTTTTATTTTTGTGTGAAAATCCTAATGCGGTTCACATAATACATCTAATTACCAAGTTTCAACAGGATAGCTCTCATACTTTCGAAGAAAAGTGGCTGTGACATACGGACGGACGGACAGACAGACATGACGAATCTATAAGGGTTCCATTTTTGCCATTTGGCTACGGAACCCTAAAAAGCTTGCGTCATCTCATCAGTGACCTATCCATCACTTACTATCTTTATTGTAGTGTTCCCTTTCACTAACACTAACTGACACCTAATTAATAGTGCGCTATTGGTCATAGGGCATAAGGAACGTAAATCCTTCGGCATTTTGTTAGTAGGCACGCAGGAAGGTAAGGGGGTGAGCAGTCTACCCCTTCTATTCCCCCTCAATTCTCTTTGTCTCCTTTACGACACTGACCGACTTACGAAGGGTGGCCTGCTTTTCTTTGCTGAAACGTGTGTCTTTATATTATATTCTAATAGTTTATTGTTTACAAGAGAGGCCCTATGAATTCTACGTATTTGCCGTACAGTGCCGCGTACTTGGAGTGTTACAACGTAAATTGTAAGGAAAACGAAAAAGCGACTATTATACGAACGAGAAAGTTTGACGTTTAGTTAATTTGATGTAAAAAATTAGTACCTCGTTCGCACACTAGAGGAGCTTTTTTATTTTACAAACAACAAACGCCTTAATACTTCAAGTACTTCCGTATTTTACCTATAGCTTGTAGGTAAAATACGGAAGTCTACTAAGGCCCTTCGTACACAAGGCGACGCGATACAATAACTTACGACTTTGGTATCCAGGCGACCAGGTTCGTACACGGGCACGCGACGATGGATACCAAAGTTGTAAGTTATCGGGAGACTTGCGTTGTCTTGTGTACGACAGGGCTAAGGCCTCAGAAACTATGAGGTTTGTTTTAACACTGTGCGCAATAACAGCGCCTCTTAGCACTTACCTACAACACATTATTGGGCGCCATAAAATTTTGCTAATTCTTCAGAACTCGATATATTGATAAACATATTCGGTTTGTTTGTTTTACAATACAAATTAAATAAACCTAACTTGAAAAGGTTTTACTTCTCTTCGCGGGTTTGCCCCTTGATTTTGCCCCTTGACACTACACCACTAAGGTTGAGGACATCGTGGAGTACGTGCGTCAAAAAATCAAGTACACGCCGAGAGTTCAACTGCTGGAATCGCGCCGCAACGTCAATTTCAAGGCGTTCGTGGTGCGTGGTGCGTGTACCAACATGTTTGCTGCACCTCGTTATGCAGGAGAACTTTTGACCGCAGGACGTGGTGTTCCGTCGCTTCCGCGGACAAGTGCCACTGGAGTGCGCTATAAAATAGTGCTAAGTGAAGTGTTTACTATAATTATACTAACACAAACTGTACTATAATAATATATATGTTAGTCAATAAGGACGGTATATATCTATGGGCCAAGTAGCCTGAAATAAATTGGATATTATTATTAATCTCTGTCACATCGCGCGCTGTGATCGATTTGATAGACCTGGCCCACCAGCGACTTCGTACTTACGAGTACATAGCGTCAACATTGTGCGTTACGGTGCATTCACACCGCCGCCGCCGGTAACATTTGTGGAGCAACAAAAGGCAACACGGTAACATTCGGCAACATTCGGTAACTTTTGTGGCTCCTTGTTACTATTTGTTGATTGTTACTCATCCACACCGCAGTAACATCCGACAACAAATTAATGTTGCCGTGTTACTGTATATCGAGTAACGTTGCTCGACAATCGGCAACATTGTTAGATAATGGAGGTAACATTGTTACCGAATGTTGAGCAACGTTACTCGACTTACAGTAACACGTCAACACTTAGTAACATTAAATAACATTTTGTTGGCGGATGTTACCGAATGTTGAACAACGTTACTCGACTTACAGTAACACGTCAACACTTAGTAACATTTTGTTGGCGGATGTTACCGAATGTTGAGCAACGTTACTCGACTTACAGTAACACGTCATCACTTAGTAACATTATAACATTTTGTTGGCGGATGTTACCGAATGTTGAGCAACGTTACTCGACTTACAGCAACACGTCAACACTTAGTAACATTAAATAACATTTTGTTGGCGGATGTTACCGAGCAACATTTGGAAACGTTGAGCTACAAATGTTACCGGCGGTGTGGATGCACCGTTAGCAAACCGTGCGTTTAAAAGCACCTAATGTATGACGCGTTGTTAGTCATTATGTGGTTTCAATTTGGAAAAAAACCGGCCAAGTGCGAGTTGGACTCGCCCATGAAGGGTTCCGTAGAAGCAATCATAGATTAGGGATATAATTATATTGAGATTAGTAAGTAATATACACAAACAATAAGAATAACTTTGTTTTTCTTAGAGTTTGTATGAATGGCAAAGTTATATTTGTGGTTTTTGAAAATGTACTATAATGTATAGCTCTTATACTCTCGACAAAAAGTGGCTATGACATACGGACGGACAGACAGACAGACAGACAGACATGACGAATCTATAAGGGTTCCGTTTTTGCCATTTGGCTACGGAACCCTAAAAATCCAGTTTGAGGAGCATTACCAGGAAAAATAAACATAAATCTTAACGTGCCCCCATTCCAAGCAGACCTTCAGGCGAGCTGTTAGTTGAAGTGACAGCCACATGCAATTTATCTTGCCTGTCGGATTACACAGCCATTACGTACCTTTAGGTGTTATTTTAAAAATCATTGGGAAAATCCCAAACACTTTAAGATACTCGGAATTGTATAATTTTCTTTAATCTGTCAAACAACTGAGAACCAGTGCCGAATATAGGGGTGTGATAACGGTACACGGCCTGTGCTTGACCTTTTTCTTTTTACCGACTTCAAAAAAAAGGAGGTTATCAATTCGACCCGTATGTATGTAATATTATCAGAACTGCCCAGTTTTCATATATGTTAGTCTATATCAGCGTCTGAACAAATGTGCCAAATTTCATAAGTGTATGTATGTATGTATGTATGTTTGTGCACGCATATCTCCGGAACTATAAGTTCGATTTAAGTCTGTACTAGGTATTGTTCAACTTAGGGTACACAGCAAGTTTCATCAAAATCGGTTCAGTAGTTTTAGAGATATGGATTTTTTTATGTTGTGACGGATTACAAGATTAGTGCATATGTAAGAAAATTTTGTATTTTACAAGAATTTGAGTTGAATATGTAATAAATAAACTAAAAAGGGTGAAATAAAAACTTTTTAAAAAAAAAGTACCGACTTCAAAACAAATACAAAAAAGTTTAAAATAACTTTTCTTTCGGAAGTCGGTGGCTTTGTTTTGTTGTGTCATTGACTATTGCCACCGACTTCCGAAAGAAAAGTTATTTTAAACTTTTTTGTATTTGTTTTGAAGTCGGTACTTTTTAAAAAAAAAGTTTTTTTACGCGGTAACATCATTAAATTAGTGCTCTCACTCAGGGCAGGACGGGAGGGACTGTTAGACTTGTACTGACTATAAAATCTCCGGTGTCCCGGTTACTTGACAAGACCGTCCCGCGACCCCGGCAGGCTTTGGCCCTTTAACGGGGGCCCCGTCATATTGCTGACAGCTCTTTGAGGCGCGCGTGGATCACGACGCACCGTCGACCCGGGCTGCCTGCATGCTCGCGAGCTGATGGGTTTCCCCCAACACCGACCATTTACATCTAGACTCCTAATCACAGGCGACCGATGTCTGTCAACACATTAGGCAAAAATTCTTAAGTTCGTATTAGTTTCGACCACTCGTGTGAGTCCCCTCGTCGCACTGACCTTGAGTTAGCCAATCAGAACGCAGTACTCCGTCCCCCTCGCTTACGTCGTACCTCAGCAACTTGGCAGAAAATTTTCGTTAATCAGATCGTGCATGAGGCGTCTAGATAATTATAAATGGTCGTTGGTTTCCCCCCTGGCCCGGTTCGCCCTTCCTTAGATGACCTGCATTCCACAGACTCCTCCGAGGGATTCATATCAATACTGGGCTTAGTGTGAACGTCCAGTCAACATGGGCCTCTCAGCACCAGGACCCCCGACCTCAAAACATCCTCCGCTTTCGACCTCCGAGAAGCCGGAGTACAGGAGACTCCACGCTCTCAGTTGATGACTGACTTGACTAGAGGGACGCAGAAATGGCCAGACCAGGTCCACATTTTGACAGGCCTGTTGGTCTAGTGGTTAGTGACCCTGACTGCTATGCCGGAGGTCGTGGGTTCGATTCCCACCCAGGACAAGTGTTTGTGTGATGAGCACGATCATTTGTTCTGTGTCTGGGTGTAATTTATCTATAATATGTATGTATTTAGAAATATATAAGTATGTTTATCAGTTGTCTAGTACCCATAACACAAGCTCTGCTTAGCTTGGGACTAGATGGCGTTGTGTGATAGTTGTAGAATATTATTATTATTTGGCCAGGGCAGGGCGGAGTTAAACAAGCTCTCACTGGGCGCACATAAAAGGCTTGTTACGGCGGCATTGCTAAGAACCTTCTACAGTAGAAGGTTCAAACTAAAGTTGAAAAACAATTAAAGAAAGATAGATTGCGGTAGTTTTATGTATATGTTGACGTTTACACTTAAGTATAAAGATGTGGATCTACAACAAATACTAATCAAGTACATAAGGTATAGAGTAGGGGGTATGGTACCGCGATGAGTTACCTTTTTGGGACCTTAGAGAAGGTTATAGGCTGTAAATTATGTATAGGGGAGGATGACTTCTTCTTGTTAACGTGGCAAAAGGAAGGGGCTGTCAGACTCATACTGGCTAAAATAAAATGGGTTGTTGTAAGTTCACAACAAAAAATGTAATTCCCCACGAAAAAATGTTTCGTTCCTGTTCTCCTAGTACTTTCTGTACCGTAGATTGTAAGATCGCCACAAAATTAATAATTAATTTTGTAAAATTATTAATTTTGTGGCGATCTTACAATCTACGGTGTTCCTTTAATAGCCCTTTACGTTCCAGGGACACGGTTACCTGTTTTGAGAGTCCCGCGACCCAGACAGGGAGGGGTCCTTGACTTCGTAAAAACATCAGTTGTTCTTTATATTTCAACGATTTACCTAATTGAATGCTAGTTGCTGTTTGGTTGGAAAATCGTCTACATCAGGTGGCCTACCATAACTCTTATAACGCGATCCTGTTTAGGCTGTGGGAAAGAGATGGCGTTAGACGACTTGTATAGCTCTGTCTCTTTCCCACAGCCTAAACTGGATCGCATTAAGAGCTCATGGTAAGGCCTCAGGGGTTCCCAAACTTATTTTGTCTACTATCTATATAGTCCTCCTAGCTAGATGAAATTACAAATCACCCCTGAAGCCTCTACACAACGCCCCCTTTTTTTGTCTGGGTCTCTTATCACCCCCTTTAGGCCTGCAGCGCCCACAAAGGGCGCTATCGTCCACTTTGGGAAAGGCTGACCTACATAATCCCACCAGTAAACAGAAGAGACTGTTAAAGTTGACTGACTATACCCTAAAAACCACCCTGTCCCTTCAGTTGCGCTTTGCGTTCCAGGGCCGCAGTCTTAACAGACAGTCCGTGGTCTAGAGGACAATGACCCTTAAACACCTCGATACGAATTACACTTCTTAATATTTAATGACTATGTACAACAACTTCTTTAACCACGTTTAACTTTGAACCAATGACAGTGATTCAACAACCCCTGTTGAGTTCGTTCATCGTTACCATGGATTTATTTGGACAAACATTTTTACTCGACTGCGGAAGGTATTGTATTTTGCTAGAAGTGTTTCAACATTTTTACCAAAATAATTAGTTAAAAGCGATCTGCGGCGATTAGTGGTAAAATCATCAAAAATGAGTCCTCCTACAATACTGTCATGCCCTTCATGTCACGCAGCGTGCTATGGAAAGGTCTATGCTTGGGGTCTCACTAAGGGATAAAATCCGGGATGAGGTCTTACGGCATAATACCAAAGTTACAGATATTGTCCAAATCTGTAGCAAGCTGAAGTGGCAATGGGCTGGTCATGTCTGCCGCAGAACCGACGATAGGTGGAGTAGGAAGGTTCTCGAATGGAGACCGCGTGTAGGTAAGCGTAGGGTGGGACGCCCCCCGGCAAGATGGACCGATGACCTGAAGAAGGTGGCTGGCAGTGGCTGGATGAAAAAAGCTGGAGATCGTGCGCTGTGACGCTCCCTGGGAGAGGCCTATGTCCAGCAGTGGACTGCAATAGGCTGAAATGATGAATGATGACAATACTGTCAGACTTATACCACAGAATGCTTCTACTGACTAAAACTAAGTATGACGAAAATCCACGATGATCCTTCAATAGCCCTTTACGTTCCAGGGTCAGTGCTTACCTACTGATAAGATAGTCCCGCGACCTCCGCTTTAACCTTTGCGTGAAATATTAAATGTGTTTTTGATAAATCGCATTCCACATCATACGGGATTTATGAAGGGAACTCCCTGAAACCCGTAGTCATAACAGAATATTGAAATCAATAACTGATAACATAATGACGTCACACATGTACGTATTTAGGTAATCCCCGTCATGATCTTCTTTTCTTAGATGAGGGTCGGTTCTAATTCATAAGTGCCCACTTGAAGAAAGAAGAGGTTTGTCGAACTGTAGGTTTTAAGAGCGCGTATTCTGAGAGTTTGCAACTGCAATGTCGCAAATAGTTGTCAAATATTCACAAGTTTTAATTAATGTAGCAATGCTACTGTATGGAAATAAGAAATATGGCTCCGTAGTGCACTAAAAATTGAAAAGGAAATGCAATAATTAATATCGTAACACCGATTATATAGTTTTAGATGCAAAAAAAGTACTTGGAAACTTGTCAAATGCTTTTGTACATCTGAAACGGGTAAACATCAAATTCAGTGTAATTGCATTCCTATATCAATTTTTTAGTGCACTACAGAGCCATATTTCTTATTTTCATACAGTAAATTTCCCAAATTAATTAAAACTTGTAAATATTTGACAGCCATTTGCGACGTTGCCAACTTTCAGAATACTGGCTCTTAAGTTGGTACTTGTTAATGTTTTATTACGAAGTTGTGTCGCTATGGACTCATGATTTACTAGTATCAGCCACATAGATCTACCTTCAAGGTTAAACAATGATGGCCGAGGTTGGTCAGTAGAAGGATGACAATTTAGGTACTAGATTCCAGCCCTATGTTCATTTGCAGCGGTGGAGACCACATCAGCTTACCATCAGTCAATGATTTTTAAGTTACCCCAAGTAGGTAACTTAAAAATCATTCAAGTGTTTAATTTGTTTCTTCATTTCGTGGGTGTCCTTAGTTTGACTACTTTCGCACCCGGTCTTGCAATCCAATGTTCGTATCCTTCTAATATCTACGTTCGTATCTTTGCCTCTGACTATCCCTTGTTGTTACAACTGTCGAGGAATTATGTAGCAAGCAGTTAACTATAAAAACCATTCGGACATTTTAAAATACTTGAGGAAAGAAAAAAATCAGCTGCGATTGGGACTCGAATCCGCGTCTTCTAGATTACTTTTTTTCTTTCCTCAAAAATCTTTACGAAAACGCGACACAGGCGTTAAGCCTCCTGCAGACACACACGATTAATCGCGCGGGGCGACATGTCGCGGTCCATTCGCAGTATTTTTAGAGTGGAAATTAGCTTGGCTCGTTGTCGCAGCGCGATTAATCGCGTGTGTCTGCAGGAGGCTTTATTGCGTAAGTATAGTAAGGAAGGAAATAGTAAGTAGGTACTCTTTGGTGAATTATTTGTTGACCTGTTATTTTACGACGTACCTTTAGGCTGGCTTCCTGCCTGTTAATATTATTTTTTTACCTAGGTTTTTGCTTATGCTTGACCACGATTATGATGCTTGATTATAATTTGGGGTTTTGGGTTGTGTAAACTTGGCCGAGTTGTTGGCTGTTATTTATTATGTTAACTACTTCTTACTTATATTATAAATGCGAAAGCTCGTTAGGATGAATTAATGGTTGTTTGTTACTCGTTCATGCAAAAGCTACTGAACAGATTTGGATCGAATTTACACATAGATAGTTTGTAACCTAAATTAACACATAGCATGTTGAATTAATACAAAAGGTATTTATTTATTATTGCAAATATTTACATACGTTAAAAAACTAAATTAACAAACCTAATAATAATTACGGTAACTAACAAAGAGCATCAAAAAATTCATCCACATCGCTGTCAACGGGATAAGTGCCCAGAACGCTGGCAGCATTGCCACGTTGGATGGCAATGCTAATTCTTTGACCAAGAAATAGGCCAGCCCTCTGGTCATGCGAAGAGTCGACTATTCGTTTAGCAAGCTCTTTAAAAACTTGGTGAGCACTCGGACCCCATGGCCCTAGTGTTTCAACCCCAAACGGCTCAAATACATAGCTGCTAGTCAAGCCATTGTATTTACGCCGTTTGAGTTTTCAGCACTTGCAGCAGCCGCACCAGCACAGCACGCCGTACCGGGATGATGGGATGGCGCAAGGGTATCGACACATGTTGCATCCCACACCAAAGGTCTACCCAACTTCCATGGCATTATCGTCTTCCCATCTAGTCTCTTCCCATGGTCGCGTGCCAAGCCATTGGGTTCTAAAACAGCTGGCACCTCGGCGATGACAAGAGCTCGACGGATAATGTCATTTAAGCTGGCGTGCCGTGCTAACCGACCCCCACTTTTTCTGCAGGAAAGGCCATGGTGCCCGAGGCAGTCGACTGCTTTGCCATACTGACAGCGATGTGGAGCACCGCAAGGAGCGCCCACACATAGCATAGTTTTTATCCGAATTTTATCTTCCTGTGGGATAATGTTTGAGTTGTAGTGGGCGAAGCTACTGGCAACACCTCGTACTTACATATTTTGAAATTAATTAGTGCAGTTTTGATGCCATAAACATGGTTTCACGATGAACCTATCACAATTTTAAATTCTTCTTTCATCTCAAAGTTATCAAATTAAGTTATTCCCTGGTTGAGTTCATATTTCTTGAGTAACAAGAGATCCGTTTCGCGGAATTTACATTTAAGCCTAAACACATTTTTTATCTTCGGAAACCCGTTTTAATTTATACGCATGACGTTCGATTATTTGTATATAGCTCCGAACATTGTCTCGGAGGAAACTAGTCGCTCTCGAGCAGTGTATTTAAGTGCTCGTACACAAAATATTACAAGTAATTTAATTTTTTATAGTTACACCGTCTAGTCATTACTGTTAATCAGTTGGTACTTAGTATCACTGTTAATTTGCTAGTTAAATATCAATTTGTTCAAAATGTGTTATTTTAAAAGTTTTGTGGTAATATGTTTGTTATTTAGTGTTTCTTTAGCAATGAACAATTCTACTGGGGAATCTATTGGTTTTCCGGAGCCCGAGGAAGATCCTAATTCTGCAAATAAAGACGTGAGTACCAGTTTTTGAAGTGTAAACAAGTTTCTTACTACAGAAGTGCGGTTTTCCTTGTTTTAAACATGTTTTTATGATAGTTATCCTCTAACAATAGTTAAGACTTTTTGCTTTACGATGTTGATGGATTTTGGTAAAAAATGTGCCTGGTACAACTTGAATTTTAAGTTTTTAAAACCACAGACGCATGAATAAAGTGGAAGGATGTAATGAAATTGACTATTTTTTTCATACATGGTTATATAGATTTGATTATTTCTAAGTTTGTTTTTTGTGTAAGTAAATAATGGATGTCGACAGCTAGACTTCTCGCGTCATATTGTATTAAATTATTTAATATCACCAATGACCTTCCATTCGTGACCATTCATAGGTCATGGGTCTATGATCTCAACAATCTCGTTTATTATATTTGTTATCCACAATATGAGAGTGATTTTCGCAGCAAAATGAATGTTTTTTTTTAAAACAACTGGCGAGAAAGGTGCAAGGATCATGGGTTGTTTATTAACATTTCAGATTCGGCATCGTCTGTTATTATGTAATTTATTATCTGAATAAAATAATACTGGTACCCGCTGTTAGGAAATAATTAAAAGGTATCACTATCAACGTATTTAAAAAAAAAAAACAAAACTTAAAAAAATACTAACGATTCAACTTAAAATTATTTGAAGACACGGTTGGCGCAGTAGAGTAGCGGGTTCGACCCTCGTACGGAACAAATATTTTTGTAAGTATGTTATATTATGCAGGATAAATTCCAAGTGTGGGGCAATATATACATATGTCGTAGATTAGTTTAAAAACATTCAAAATCACATACAAAAACTACCTGAACAAATGTTTAATTTTGTTCAGTGTGGAATCGAACCTGCGACACTCCGTATAACCATCAACAGCTCAGCCAATGCGCAAACCATGCTCTTGAAACAAAAATAAGAAGCGCAAACGTAATTACCGTTTATGGTAAAAGTGTCCACATGTGTAATATAACCTAATGTTATATTACTATTTGTTTAGAATGAAGAGACTAAGAGTCACTCAACGAGCGATGGAAAGAGCTATGCTCGTAGTTTCTTTGCTGGATAAAATCCGGAACATGGATATTCGGCAAAGAACCAGAGTCACCGACATAGCTCATAAAATTTGCAAGTTGAAGTGGCAATGGGCAGGCCACATCGCTCGTAGAACTGACAACCGATGGGGAAGAAAAGTTCTCGAGTGGCGACCACGGACTGAGCAGTGCTGGCCCTGTGGTATCGGTCCCGACTTACGAGTAGGTCGTGGGTTCGAACCCAGCCAGGCGCATTACTTTGTGTAATTTATTTCATCACCACTGCTCTCAAAACGGTGAAGGAAAACATCGTGAGGAAACCGGCATGTTCTCTTTAAAAATTTTGAAGACATGTGACATCTACCAACCTGCACTGGGCCTGCCTGGTGGATTATGGCTCACTCCCTCTCACAGAGAGGAGGCCTGTGTCCCAACAGTGGGAACATTATAGGCTGATGATGATGAAAAATATCTAGGTATTGTGATCGCTAATACATAATACCTATTATAATGTCAATATGTCATTTTGTCTAGGCCTAGGCTATCTACTCGTATTTGTCATGATTCTGACATTTATGCGGGTGTAAATCCGAGTGAGCACCTATCTATTTTGCCATAAGAATGTTATCTGAAAATAAGGTACGTGACCTTGTCACGTCTAGAAATCAAACCCAAGGCTCTGTAATCGTTAGCCGCGTTTTTCACTGGTGACAGGTTTTTCGCAGCGGTTTGTATGACCATGTTCAATTTTACGGCAGCGAATGCACTCGTAGCTTTAGTCGCTGAGTGTGACCGAAGCTTTACATACTACTTGTAGCTGAGTGTAAAGCCCCATTTAGACAAGGCAAGAACTTGCATGCTAGTTTAACTACATTCCGGTATTTGTTTTAATTGAATTGAATGTCCATAAATAGTCCGCAATGTTACGCAAACGGCATGCAATTTCTTACATCGTCTAAATAAGGCTTAAATCATTGTTGTTAAGCTAAGTACCACGATGTACATACGTTACTGCGAAAGTTTACTATTATGACGTTCGGTGTTGCGAAAGTTTTTTACTGCGATGATTGCAGTATCGATAGCAGTAAGCTAAATATGAAAGAAAGAAGGAAAAAATATTATTTTGTCACAGACATGTGAGACATGCCACATAAATGACCAAATAAACTAAATCTAAACATAAAAACACAAAAAGGATTGCAAGGATTCTGAAAAAGAAAAAAACAAAGTCAGACCTTTAAGTTGCCGCCAGAATCCTCTAAAACTAAGAAATCCCTAATTTTGTAATTTATTTACTTAATTTATTTACCGTCTTTTTGTTTGTAGATCAGTGAATTTCTCAAACACAAAATTTTTGCGGCTTGGCTGAAAATCGTATCTAAAACCAAACTAACAATAAATGTATAATTTTTTATAGAAAGAAGACGTACACATCTTGATCAGGCCATACATATTTTTGTATATTACATTTAAATAATAAATAAAAAAAATGGTTTTCTTACTTTTCAAAATCTTCGAATATTAAAAAAACTAGAAAATAAAATGTTCACCAAAATTAGGTAAAAAATCGTAGTTGTTGAAATTCACTGAGGTAGATACTCGTACTTACTCGTACGTATTATTTTCCTTGTGTAGATTCCGGGGATAGCCGCTTTCTGTAGTTATCACTAAGTCATGAATCATTTATGTACAATGTCTGTAAGAAGATAAGCTAATGGTGGGCCATAATAAAATTCTTTTCAACACATTTGCTCGAAAGATGCGTTTACGAAGCCTGTATATATTGTTCGAAAGTTAAAAATTACGCACCATACAACGGAACGTGCGGTTAAATAGGTACTCTCACTTAAGTACCTATTTTACGGCACGCCCCGTTGTATAGCACCGTGCGTTTTCTTTACGGTTTTTTTTAATTTCCATTAAAAAAAATAAGAACTCCACCAAAGAGTTTCACATTATGAGAATAAACAACCTGACTGATCGAACCTCCTTGGATTTTGGAAGCGCTTTTGCTCAATACGTTGTCTCATTTTAATACTAAAGAGTAAATGAGACGAAAGATGTAGTTCTATTTTTCACCACGTGCATGTGGCGCCATTAACAAATTCGCGCCATTTTCATATTAGAAACTTCTAAATAAAGTTTGTTTAATTAAATTTTGTACTGTTTTCTCGCAAATGTGTTAAAAAACATTGTATGACACACGTGCGGAAATTGGTATTTACAAACTCGTGACTATGGTAAGCCCTCGACTTCATCTCGGGCTTACATTCGTCTACTCGTTTGTAAAAACCAATTTCCGCACTTACCGCACTAGTATCATAAATAACTATTGTCGATTGTACCTACCACCTAATGACGTCATACAAATACCTAATTATTAAAGGGGTTTGAAGATTTGTGGCATACCTACCGCCGCCATTTTGATTTTTTTTCAAAATCGCGGCCAGCTATGAAATCTTTATAAATCGATAGCTGACATCAATAACAACAAAAAATATTATCACACCAACCCTCGTAAAGTGTCCGGTTTCTGAGATAATAACCGCTAGTGTATGTGTTTGAATGTATCAAGATGTTAAAAATAATAACTTTTTGAACGTAATATGTATGTTGCATTATATCTGGATGTTATTTAAACATTATACGTCTGACATAATCTACTTTTTGAACTCAATAACTTATTTTTAGACCGTCTACACTTGTTTGAAGAAAGTAATATCTTCATATTATGATTTAACTATCAATACGATAGTTATACGGTAAATGTTAAACAATGTAAATGTAATACATGAGACAGGTTTAAACATTCAGTCTAAAATACAACTGACAGTACTCGTTACATTTATATTGTGTGATGGTTCTGTGGTTACTACAATTTCAAATTTTAAGCATTATTACGTAATAAACTGACGTCAACTCGCGAAAATTGTCTTCTATTGGTTGCATAAACCTGTCTCTCTTTCTAATATACTGGCACAAATAGGGATAGAAAAATTAAAAATCCGTTATAAGAACATTTATTGCCTATCAAACAATTTTAGGCGTCATGTTTTTATTTGATAAATATGTATAACCATGGCATGTCACCTTTACTTTTTGCAATTTTGGTAGGGATGGTTAGATTTTGCCACATTTTTAAATATCGAATTTTCTTGTTTGTACCTGAAGCCATAACTTAGCCGTTACATTGTATCCCTATCATCAACAATTATGACCACTACAGACTTGGATTGGCTTGTACCGGAAGTGTATTTACTTCGCGTGTAAAAGAAGGAGATATTTTGATTTCTTTTAATGAGTCCGCGCTCGAATATTCTCGCAGTCAGAGGTAATACAAAAAGTAAAAAATGCCTAATTGTGCCGTATTGAGTTGTAGAAACAATACACAAGAAGTGGGACGACTATGACGAAGTTTGTATACTAAATTACAGTTGTATCATCAAAATATCTATGCAAAATATGACACACTCGTCTCGATACAAATTGAAGAACATATTGCTTCTATCCAGATATAGTGGTGTGATGGCCACAGTAAGCAGAGACATCATGAGGCATATCATCATCATAACAGCCGTAGAAAGTCCACTACTGGATTAAGGCCTCACCCAAGGATTTTCCATTGGATGGTTATTGCCATACTCGCCACGCTTGGCAGGCGGGTTGGCGAGCGCATTTATATCAGCTTATTAGTCTTCCAACGCTGCGCTGCCCATTGAAAGAGTTTTAAGCTGAGGGGCTATGGATCTTACATTTTGCCCTATCCCTCGACCGACTTTTACGGTCTGCCCGGGAAGAGAAGCATCTGGCACATTCTACGTTTTTCTTTTTCTCCCAGACCAGGATTATCAATTACTAAAATATTTTATAAAAAAATATTTATGCCTTTGTTATTCCGAATTAATGTGGTCAACTTTAACACTTTATATCTCAGAAACCGGACACTTTACGAGGGAGAATTACACTTTACTAAAAATAAGTTATTGAGTTCAAAAAGTAGATTATGTCAGACGTATAATGTTTAAATAACATCCAGATATAATGCAACATACATATTACGTTCAAAAAGTTATTATTTTTAACATCTTGATACATTCGAACACATACACTAGCTTAGAATTGTGAATGTCACGTGATCAACTTTCACGGTTATTATCTCAGAAACCGGACACTTTACGAGGGCTGGTGTCATAATATTTTTTGTTGTTATTGATGTCAGCTATCGATTTATAAAGGTTTCATGGCTGGCCGCGATTTTGAAAAAAAATCAAAATGGCGGCAGTAGGTATGCCACGCTCCATAGTAAAATCTTCAAACCCCTTTAATTATTTTGTCAATTCAACGGTACGGTTGGCGGAGTGGCTGAGCCTATCGCTCAGCTGCTGCGCTATGTGTCGCAGGTTCGATTCCCGAACAAACATTTGTATGGCCGGCAGGTTGTTCCGGGTTTGGCTGTTTGTTTATATGAGTTAAAATGCACCCGAAAATACTCAAAGAACGTTGCCACCAATGATATGCCACACAATGAATTTACTCCCGTACCATACAACAGTAATTGGGTCATTCTCAGGAAACTCATTATTTGGTTGACTTCAGTCGTATTGTTTTTTTTTTCAATTAGGCATTACTAGCATAAGATATCAAATCTATAGTTAATTTAAAACTTATTGGTAGTAGTGGAAATTCTATAGACTGACAGAATATAAATTTTATAAATATTTTGTTTTTAATGGTTTGGTAATCATTTCATACTAGATTTCAACCCGGACATGTATTTTTGAGCCGTCTGACCAGTGCGGGTTAAAGCTTTTTTTTTAAAAAAAAGGACAAAGATAAAAAAATAATTAAATTAAATTGTAGACTCGCCGTCTACAATTTTAACTTTAGGTACCTATACTTAGGTTTTCCCGAGTGCAATGATCCATGATACTCAAGAGACACTCATGTGACATTAATTCGAAAACCTGTTATGTTCGATACCGCAAGCTTTCAATGTCGTCTGCTTAAGTATGATCTTACAGTCAGTCGTCGAACCGCAGTTCTTTCATCCGATTTGAGACTGTACGATGATTGATAAATAACATAGGTATAAATATATATGTATATTGTACTTAGTATTTTTTCTTTTTTTATAAACGTTGCCCCACACTAGGAGTTTCTCCTGCATCGTGGGTGCGTTTACAGAATAAGAAACTCACATACACAAACACCCAGACCCGGAACAACTACTTGCAGATCACACAAATATTTGTTCCATGCGGGGATCGAACCCGCGACACGCTGCGCAGTCGATCGCTCAGCCACAGCGCCAACCGTGAAAATACTTTTTTTTTGGAACGAAGTTCCTTATCGCACGTTGCGAAAGGGGTCTTAATTAAGACTAAAAGTTGTAACGACACTTTTTGCTATAGTAAGCTATTGTAAGCCGTGCGGCGTGCGCATGTTTCTCTGTCTGTCTGTCTCTCTCTCTTATAGAAAGCAAGCCAGATATTTTCGTTTCGCATTGAACAGTTTGCTGTCGCGACGATTATTTTTGTTGAGTGTATACAGTAACTTCGTTCCATTCGGGTGTCCCTTGACACCTCTCAAGTTTATTGTAATAATTTCTGATAAGTATATTTTGTACGTACCAATTTATATAAAGGGATTGGTGAGAGAAAGTGAAAGATAATGAAATTTTAACACCAGGTGTCATTTGCCCAGCAGTGGGATAGAACAGGATGACAGAAAAAGTGATTTCCCCCTTCGTATTTAAAAAAAAATATATTTCTTCCTTTCCAGAACCGTCAGCCTGTGTATATCCCTTCATTGTGTGCAGAGAGCGAGCTATACTACCCAGGAGACCAGAAGGACGACTGGATATGCGACTGCAGACCAGGTAACTACTGACACGAGAGACAAAAAAATAAAATTATATTGGAAGTACTAAAACGAGCAAAACACAAATCTTTACAAAAAGCTTTGGAAACTTATATTAAGTTCTAAGAAAATACATCATGGTTACTATTTTAAATGATTAAAATATACTAAACTTCCGGTAGAAAACACAACAAAACAAAAAAAGAATTACCCGAATCGGTCCAGCCGTTTTCAAGTTATGGGCTTAACAACACATTTTGCGATCCATTTTTATATTATAAGTAGAAGACTAGCTGTTGCCAGCGGTTTCACCCGCTACAACTCAAAAATCATCCCGTAGGAACATAAAATAGGGATAAAAACTATCCTATTTGTTAATCCAGGTTATAAACTATCTATGTACCGAATTTCAACCAAATCCATTCAGTAGTTTTTGCGTGAAAGAGGAACAAACATACATCCATCCAAACAAACTTTCACATTTATAATATTATATATGTATAAGTAGGATATAGAATAGATGGGTCGTTCCCAAAGGGCCACAATTCTTTTGTTCTCTGTTTCCCAACGGCTCCATGACAAATCATAATATTATTGTTTTGAATTTGCCTACATGAGTTCCCAACGGGTCCACGAGATTTATTCAACTTAGGGAATACTGCAAGTTTCATCAAAATATTTTTTTTCGCAGCCCATTCAGCAAACCCTTTCGTTTAATACCCATATCATGGGGGTGCATTTCAAATAGCTAATCCGCCATCTTGGATGTCCGCCATGTTGGATTTGAGTCACGTGACTATTTTTTCGTATTTCTGACAGCAAACCCTTTCATTTGATACCCATATCATGGGGGTGGATTTCAAACAGCCAGTCCACCATCTTGGACGTCCGCCATATTGGATTTAAGTTACGTGGCTATTTTTTTTGTATTCCTGACAGCAAACCCTTTCAATTGATACCCATATCACGGGGGTGCATTTCAAATAGCCTGTCCGCCATCTTGGACGTCCGCCATATTGGATTTAAGTCACGTGACTGTTTTTTCGTATTTCTGACAGCAAACCTTTTCATTTGATACCCATATCGTGGGGGTGGATTTCAAACAGCCAGTCCGCCATCTTGGGGAGGCCGCCACATTGGATTTGTAATGACGTTTCTTAGCTAATCATGTATTGTCATCAGAACTCAGAGCGTGCGCAAAATTTCATTCTAATCGAAACCCGGGAAGTGGGTCAAATTAAGATTCCAAGATTTTCTTACATACATAGTTACAAGTGAAGCTAATATTATAAGCGTGTTAAAAACCACCTTGAACTTATGCCAGCCTAGTACTTTTGCTGGTTAGTAACATTATTTTAGTTTTTAAGCTTATAACCAAGCTTTTGTTGTTGACTGTACCAAACATTCTCATGGACCTGTTGGGAACAAACATTTTAATATTTTTAACTGTCGTGGACCCGTTGGGAACAAATGTATAATCGTTAAATTTTTGAGAACAATACATTTAACATTATACAAACTTTTTTTGACGTGTGTACAAGCAAAGAGGTGATAAAAATATCAGCTCTTGGGTCAGAGGAAGCGTGAACGACGCGTTTGGCAAATAGTACCTTATTGAGAATTCATTTTTTTCGTTCCAGCATTCCTGTACCACCCGAAATCAGACGCATGCTGGCCAGCCTACAGAAAAGGTCCCTGTCAAGATGGAGAGTACCTAGTTCTAAAGTCAGACTCAGCGATCCCCGTGTGTGAAAAGAATCCCTGCAGTATCGACACTTATGTGTACTACAACGGGCGGTGTGAGCAGCTGGCCACAATTAATCCCTGCAGGCACATGTGGCCTATCCCTGCAGCCCTGGCCGTCAATGCCACAACTTTGACCGTCACCTGCGAGAGACTCAACCTCGAGTCTAGGTTTGGTGAAGACAAACCCCAAGTTACTCAAACAGCAGTCACATGCTCACCTGGTTCCAAAAGAAGTATTACCGGCAAATGTGTTGAAGTTACCGGATAAATTAAATATTTTTATAATTTAAATTCTTAAGTTTCATGACCATAAATACCTACCTTTAATTATTATAACGTGTATTTCTTTTATAAAAAACAATTAGCAGTCACAATTTTAAATTAACAATTTTTATAGCATGCGGTAATTCGCGCACTTGTCACGCTTTTCGTGTGGCTGCAAAAATACTCTATTAAACTTTTAGCATGCAGTGGTTGCTACTCTTGTAGAACATGCAAGTATATTTTAAGAGCTGTTTTAAAATACTGAAATCAATATTCACTTCGTTAATTAAGCTACAAATCCCCCAAAAGTTGTAGCGACATGGTAATATCCGTCTAACCTTGCACGGTATGGCACGAGCGCGCCGCGCCGTCGACTATGGCAACCGGCGGGCGTCCCTCCTGTAGCCATGGCGACTCCGCCGTCATTGTGCCACACCATGTCCCTGTCATCGGCGTTTATTTACCAATTACCACAATGGACATCGCCGTGGTCGTCAGCACGCACGATTATCGACAGCCCTCATGATACAATCGGTACCCAAATATCTCTCCACCTCCTAATGACATTGTGTTTCATTACTACGAGTTAGTCGTGGCAGTAAGCGCTCGGAAGGTTAAGGTTGATTGACGGCTCGGTGGAAAGTTTGAAACATTTCCCAAGTGAAAAGTGCACCTTCCTAGAAAGCGTACCTCTCATGAACATGCAGCTGAAATGTGGTAAGTGAACAATGACCTACTTAATAACATAAAAGTGCTTGCAAAAAGTAAAGCGCATGTATGAATTATGTCGTCTTTAAAAGCTTTTTAGAATTTTCCAGTTCATTTCTTTACGATTAATGTTGAGGCAATAAAACTGGTTGGTAAGTGTGGGTTCAGTGGGCAGTGCGACGGCTGATCGTTTAATTTCCATATAATCGCGAGTCGAGTCGAGCTTGGTCCTAATCGCGATTGATCGCTGACCCATATTCCCGGCTGGCACAGTGGCCACTGACCACCACAACACACCACTCACTCTGATTAACTGACTTACCTGACGGCCTGACGACCTGACGACCTAACGACCTGACGATACGACCTTCACCGATTTCTGTTATGGCAGCCGACCGGAATGTTATTTCCTATCTCAATCTACATTTTGGCAGGGCACCCAGTTTATAAAGTCGAGGGAAATGACGATAGGAAATATTGGTTAAATAAACCGTAGCATGATTTATTTGAGAAACGAACATTGTTTTGTGGAACTGTTTGGATTGACAGTTAGAATCATAAATTTTAAATGCGAAAATTGCTGCTACTTTTTCACGAAACTACTGAATCAATGTTGATGAATTTTGATAAAATATAATGCAAGATGGTGGTAAATTGTCAAGATTGGGTAAAAACGGAGTTTATTTATCGCAATATAAAATAAATCCACACGCATGAAGTCGCGGTATGAAGCTAGTATTTAAATGAAGTATCAGCACTTCGTGGAAGTATCTGCTCGAGTGCTAAAGTACCATATATCGTGTAGCAAATGCTTAGTACATCGACGTCATCGACCATGCTTAGTATAACACGATGTTTTATAGTGTGAACGAATGTGGGGGCTAGCTCCCACCTCGATAGCCACGAATGTGTGCTAAAAAGTTCTGTGTTTCTTAACATTAATTAATCGTTTTGAACTCTGCTTTTAAATGTTTAATTATGCATTTACGTGAAACACGTCTCTGATGGCCAGTTGTTGCTATATTGGTTAGAGCTTATAAAACTGTTTGTAAGAAAAATTCGGATGTGTGGACTCTTCGCTGATTTTGCCACGTAAAAAGCATGTTCAAACAAAATCAAAAACAATCTTGAAACTTAATGACTTATTAAAACTAAAATTCTACAAGTATTTCAATAAAGCAATTTGTAAATTATAAAATATACAAAAAGACCAAAATAAAACTAAAATTTAATTTTTACTTTTAACTAGCTTCTGCCCGCGACTTTGTACGCGGATCCGGTTACTTATGCCAGCGACAACGGAGTCGTCAAAATCGAAGATCTAAAACGTCTGATGTCCAATAGAGCCCGGGTAAATAATAAATGGGAGTTCTGGCCAGTAGAGTCAGATTTTTAATGATATACCATCGTCATCGAAAATCAGTCCTAAAGTCTTACCGCCTTCACCGCGTGGAGGTACTCCCAGTTTATGTTATTTTATAATTAATTATACAGGATGAATTTTTCAACTGGGCGTAGATGACTATTTCCGAAACTATGAGGAATATCAAAAAACGTTGAAAGGAGTCTCGAGGCCGATTTCTACGAAAATTAAAACTGCATCATTGGATTTTAGAAAAATTAATAATCTTGGCCAGGAATCGAACCCGCTGATTTTGGAAAAAAAATCACACCCTGTATTATTACACTATTCGATAGTGTTGCTAATAAGGAGCAAATTCTGGGAAGTAATCATATACGCCACAATTTCGGGTTCGGCATCGATAAAATAACAACCCCTGCTACTTTTTTTATATATTTTCATTGTACAGACACCACTTTTCTATAAATTTATTATATGTATAGATTTATAATAGGTATTTACTTTGACGCCTAGTGTGCCATTGATTTTAAATGTGTTTTCATTTAAAATCATTGGCACACAAGGCGTCAAACTTCTCCTCCACATCGCCATCCGGGAACGTGTCCAGAAGACTGGCAGTATTGCCACGTTGACTAGCAATGCTAATTCTTTGTACAGTCATCTTCAGAGAAAACTAACCACAAAATCACCACCAAAGGGGGATAGTTTTCTCTGAAGCTGACAGTACTCTTCAGCTGTATATAATTTACAAAAAATAATTAAGTTCAAGGACCTCGAGCTTTCATTGCATTTCAGTTCGGTCCGCCCGCGTCGGCGTCGCGCGTCGGTGCCGTCTGTCGCGTATAAAAATGCAACTTTCCAACAAGAATTGCATTCTTATTGGAAAGTTGCATTTTTGTGAGAGTATACTGTATGTATTGTGATTTAAGCACTTTTACTTTATTAACACGTGTCAATGTGCTCTGAGGCTAGGATCTGCTTCTACAAAAAATATAGTTTTACCTAGTCCGTTCTTGATAGTTTTCAAAATAAAGGCATAATTAAGGAACGTTTTTCAAAATTGACGTTCTAATTTTATCACTACACACTAGGCTGATAGCCTCGACTTTTATTTTTTTAACAAGAGCATAGTAAAAACAGGAATAAGTCACACGTTTATAGTTACGTTTATAAATGTCAGACTTATGTAAACGAATGTATTCAAGATTTTTATGAAATATAAAGGCACTAATTGCTCGATGGCATGTTGTTATAGATCGTACGCGAACATACCACGATGTATTAGCTAGCTAGACTACTTTGCCTCTTACCACAGAAATCTTTATTATATCTATGCCTCTTACCCTCTGGCACTGCAGTTGTAATACTGAGTGTCCAGGCCCGTCTTCTCCATTGGATACTCTGAGAAAGTGCCCCAGGGCCCTGTAATCTATGGGGGCCCCGAGTTCCTGTAAACATCAAATCGAAAATAAGGCCTTTCAAAAAGTTACCCAACTTCGAAATTATCTTTACATAATTCAATTTTAGTATTTTTCATTATTATGATTCTCTTGATTTTCTGCACAAGTCGGCCGCATGTTTATTCTAAGCAGGATACCGCCCTGGAACACAAATACCGAACGAAGGAACAAGGTAGATTTTATGTCAGTGAGAGTCTGACAGTTCCTTCCGCTTGACCAAAAGGGGAGGAATCATTTTTTGATGATTTTACCACCCCAAAAAAAAATAAACTGAGGAATACGAGGCGCGTGCTAGACAGCTCGTGAGTTCTATTCACTTAGCTTACTTTTGTATCCTACATTGGCCCCATAGTCCTAATGATCCCAGGGCCACCAATATTTTGAATCCGGCCCTGGAATACCCGCACTTTCTACTGACAAGCGTCTAGAGCTTGACACTTCGCACACGAAGGGAAAAGTAAATATCGTGCGGATAAACCAGGTCGACACACGGCCTAGTTTGCTGTATTAAAACCCTGTTTAATACATATTGGAAGAACTGATGTAATAAAGAAGAAAAAGAGTCAAAGGTAACAACGATGCCGATGTATCTAGTTTTGTTTACATTGTATTAATTGTGATGATCGCTGTCTGAACGAGAGATAACCCTTTCTTTCTTGGAAATTCGATAGCAACCAACAATAGTTTTACCTATATAATTTTACTAGTGACCCGCCCTGGATTCGCACAAGTGCAATTTAAAAATAAAAGAGCCTATGTCACTCAAGAATAATGTAGATTTTTGCTGGTGAAAGAATTTTCAAAAATGGTTCGGTATTTTCAGAGAAAACTTCCTGCAAACGAGTTCACAAATTTTACCTACCCATTTTATAATCATCATCAGCATATCACCAGTAGGACGACCGTCGTCCACTGCTGAATATCACCTCTTCTACTGATTTCCAATAGGACCGGATGGAAGCGGGCTTGCATCCAACGCGACCCTGCGGTTTTCATCAGATCAGATCGTCTGTCCACCTTGTGGACCTTGTATTTTATAATATTACAATTTAGAATAGATATACTTGCCTAGAATTAGGTTGATTACTTTTAATTTGATAGACTCACTGCGTCTGTATCGTATTTTTCCTGTTACCTAAATGATATTAACATTTCCTCTTCGCTTCCATATTTGTCTAAGTTTGATATAATGACTGCAAAAACCTTCACATGGCATGAGTTATCTCTTTGCAATGATATCATTCATTGCTGGCAAGCACGTCACTACACAAATAGGTTCATAGCGAAGTCTAGGCCGTGTTTAAAATAAAACTGTAGGCATTGCTTAATTATAAACAGCGAGCTCGAAATTTTTACAACATGCTTGGCCCTTTTCTGCTGTAATCGAGGGCAGTGGGTCAATTCTACTTCAGATCTAAGGAAAGTGCGGAAAATCACGAGAATAATTTTAAATACGTCCTTGAGGGTTGCGTGAGACGGTAGCTAACAGTTCGAGCAGGTAATTTTGCGTGTAATTTGGGCGTGAAGCAGCAGGCATGCGCCAGGTCAAATAAGTAGGTACATTCATGCTGCATGTAAACATTTTAAAGGTAAAATATATTATTAGGCATACAAATAAGTACGAAAACAATTAGTTGAACACTGATAACGGTCAGTGGGAAGTTTGCGGTTTAATTTTGTTTCCTGTTTTTCTCCGACTAATGACTTGAGGACCGATATAGTTCAGTTAAATTGTTATTAACGTCTAATTGGAGACTTAAAATTAAGTTGCATAGGTACTGTGACCACGAAGTACTTAAATTATTAGTGGTGTTTACTCATTGTGTTGATTGATAAAACATTGCTAGTTTTGAGGAAATAACGTCTGTTTAAGCAAGGTTGTACCTAATAGTACATCGACAGTGCACATTGTCCGTGACTCCTTGACTGCCACTAAGAAATTCTTCATGAAAAAATTCAGTAGCACTTTGCCGGCCTGGTTTTATTTCTTCGGAAGATTGAAAAATTGAAATGAAAAGAAGTATTGAAAAACGTCTTTCGATACACGTGGGGCATTTGTTATTGCTGTTCTCAAGCAGCAGCTCCATATCACCCTCGCTGCTATACGGCTGGGGTAAATATGCAATGAATGCAATAACAAACTTTCCCCACTTGTATTGAAATTCTGTAACCATAAAAATGCTGTCGATGTATTCAACTTCCACTTGTTTCAAAAATAAATAGTCAACAAAATCAAATCAATTATTTTAAGCAGGCCAGTTACAGGCACTTTCAATTTTCAAAAGAAAAAATTAACAATAGAACAAGCATTCAGCAAAATTAAATATTTAGATGCAATTGTCAGCCCGCTTGCAGATTTCACACAAATGTTAAAGTAAATAATGATATTGATACACGTTATGAGTAGTTTAGCATTGCCGTTGACACGACATGTCGGAACTGCCTGTTCACGTATTCAAGGTCTAAGTGCAGAACTTGAATAGTATCGGTGGGGGACGAGTGATGAGGTATAGCTAGCAGAAATCCATGTTTCCACAAATTTCACCAATGCCACACTCTTGAAAAGGCATAGGTAATACCAAGGGCGTCGCCAGCTTATGACTAAGGGGGGGGGGGGGGGGCAATGGGGCAAAATTATGGAGAATAAAAAATATGAACGCCGAGGGCGTGAAGCGTTACACATTTTTTTTTATCGTGGTAAAATCATCAAATGAGTCCTCCCACCCAGGGCAAAGCGGAAGGGACTGTCAGACTCGTACTGACTAAAATCAACGGTGTTCTTGACACGGTGGTGCTCTGCCCAAGCGGGGCAGTCCTGCACCGTATGCTCCATCGTGTTCTCCGGGCGATCCTCCCTCCGCCCCACCCGCAGTGGTGGACGCCCACGGCGACGGACGTCGCAAGACAATCTCCGGCCACCGTAGGCGCGGGCATGCGGGCGGCGAGTAAAGGGCAACTCGCTGCCCGACCATGGACCATGCCCGGGTCGACGGCGCGTTGTGTTCCACGCGCGCCTCAAAGAGCGTCAGCATAATGACGGGGCCCCCTCTGTAGAGGGCCAAAGCCTGCCGGGGTCGCGGGACTTATCTCATTACCGTGACCCCGGAACATAAAGGGCTATTGAAGGACACCGTGGATTTTAGTCAGTACAAGTCTGACAGTCCCTCCCGCCCTGCCCGGGGTGGGAGGACTCATTTGATGATTTTACCACACAAAAAAAAAAAAAAAAAAAAAGCCCTCGACAGCACAATAACTAAATCAAACTTTTAAACACAGTAATAATTATTTATTTTAACAAAAAATATATTTAATTAAAACATTAATTTGATCTCTAGGGGGGGGGGGGGGCAGCTGCCCCCCCTGCCCCCCTTGGCGACGCCCTTAGGTAATACACAGAGGTCTTTAATATGCAAAAATGAAAAAACGAGGAACTATTTTCTCTTTTCATATTAAAATCAAAGTTCAGTTTACTTAACGTCACAAAAACTGGAAAAGTCATGATTGGGGTTCCGACCTGTATTAAAAAAAAACAATGCCCCACATTAGGGATTTCTCTTGTGGAGACGCGAGACTGATTTAAATGTTAACGATACCTTGGAATGTAAAGTTCTATTGAAGGAACACTGTGGATTTTGACGACACGGTTGGCGCAGTGGTCGAGGAATCGACTGCTGCGCAGCGTGTCGCGGGTTCGATTTTCGCACGAAACAAAATACTTGAATGGCCTGCAGGTAGTTGTTCCGGGTCTGGGTGTTTGTGTATGTGAGTTTCTATGTTTGTAAACGCACTCACGACCCAGGAGAAATTCCTGTCCAGTTTAAACAAAAATGTCAGTACGAGTCTGACATTTCCACTTCACCCTGGGCGAGAGGAAACATTTCATTATTTTATTTATCACGATTAAAAAAAAGATAGGGATTTCTCCTGTGTCGTGAGAACGGTTAAAAAAATTTAAAGTTACATACAGCCAGACTCGGAACAACTATCTGTAGGCTATACAAATATTTTTTGCGTCTGGGAATCGAACACGCGACTCTGCGCAGTACTCAATCGCTCAAGCACTGCGTACACCATGCATGCCGTCTTCGTTTGGTAACTAAAAAACCAAGCAAACATAGCACACAGTTTAAATAAAATATCTGTTATTAGATCGTCAATACATAAAATCGTAAAGATACACAATAACTAATCCATTGTCATTAGATGGAATGACCAGTTAATTGCTGTAATAATACAATTAACAGTTATTACATAAATGGCTGTCAATTAAAATTACACGAAGTATTAATTGTTTTACACGAAGTGGCGTGATCGACAAAGTTAAAACTAGTATTTGGGACCAGTTCTTAAAGGATATTTTAATTTTAAAACTTTAATTTCGTATTTTTTAGAATCCGGGCGATTACCGAAACAACTGCAAATAAGTTTTATCATAAAAGAGCCACCTTGTTATTTTACGTGGTAAAATCATCGAATGAGTCCTCCCACCCAGGTAGGGTTGCCAGGTCTTAAAACTTTGGTTCTACTAAACGGGTCCTCTCGCCCTGCAAAGATGAAAGCGAGCGCTACTAGCGTGCTAGTCACGCGCTTGCGCTAGTTATATAAGGTGAGGTAGGCGGAGAGAAAACCAACTAATACACCGTGACTTTTTAGTCGTCTTACAAAAGTCGTCCACTTAATGTATCCGACCTAAAATACCTCTAGGCGAGTTTAATTTTTTTTAAATCGTTAATAATAATTTTTATTTTTAATAAATAGGTACATTAGAAATATGAAACACCCTGTTAAAATGTTTACGTATCAATCTGTAGAGTATACCTACCCAGCGCAATAGTCGGGTAGATCATTCCATTTCCATTTTCTATGAGACAAGGGCGTTTCTAACTACGCCTTGTGTCGTAATAACCAATTAAAGTTTTATTATTAAATTTTTCAAATCTCTTATATACATATTTTTTTATTATAAACGTGTTCTAGTCATTGGATACATGAACTGGGCTGCTTTTGTAAGACGACTAAAAAGTCACGGTGTATAAAAAAATATGAAACTAAAAAGCCTAACAAAAGCCGGACAGGCCGGACACGGTCTAATTTGGCCGAACACGCAACCAAAAAGCCTGACTGTGTCCGGCTTTATCCGGACGCCTGGCAACGCTACCCAAGGCAGAGCGGAAGAGACTGTCAGACTTGTACTGACTAAAATCCACTGTGTCCTTCAATAGCCCTTTACGTTCCGGGGCCACGGTTACTCGTTAGTCCCGTGACCCCGGCATGCTTTGGCCCTCTAAGGGGCCCCGTCATAGACAAAGAGTCACCTAAAGATATTTTTGAAGAAAGAAAAATTCAGCACCGGGCGCCAAACCAATCTAGGTTTTACTATCTGTGTAGTGTGTACCCAACTAAACCCGTTAAGTACCGTAATCTTTGTGTGAAAAAATAACAAACATCCATCCATCCATACAAACTTTCACATTGATAATATTAGTTCGATAATACAGTCAGCTTCAGAGAAAACTAACCCGCTTTGGAAGTGACATCACTACCAATAACTCTCTGTTTCTATTTTTATTTAATCACTAAAATCAACACACTGTACACAACACACGGAGTGACTTCACATCCAAAGGGGGTGAGTTTTCTCTGAAGCTTACCGTACGAAGTCGTTCTTATCGAGAATCACACCGAGAGCTCATTAAACATGAATCGCTTATCGTTAAAAATCTATACTAATATTATAAAACTGATGAAGAGTTTGTTATGTTGAAAGAAGTCCCTTGACGGGCGTTGCGAAAGGGGGCTAGACGGAAAAAATTAAGACGAAAAGTTGTAACGACACTTTTTGATATAGTAAGCTATTGTAAGCCGTGCGGCGTGCGCATGTTTCTCTGTCTGACTCTCTTTCTCTCTCTCTCTCTTATAGAAAGCAAGCTAGGTGTTTTCGTTACGTGTTTTAATTCGTATTGAAGAGTGTGGTGTCGCGGCGATTATTTTTGTTGAGTGTATACAGTAAGTTCGTTCCATCCCGGTGTCCCTTGACACCTCTCAAGTTTTTTTTTTTGTATTGGATAGTCCATTTAACGAGGAAGGCTATAATAACATCACGTAATTATCAAAAGGAACCGAGCAGCGGAGGTGAAACCACGAAGAACAGTTCTTCCAATAACTTTATTGATTATGCAAAGTTCCTTGAAAACTTTTATCAGAAATGAATCACGCGCAAAATCATCTGAAACTCGCAACGTAAATTATGTTAGCATGATTACAATCAGCGGAGGGCGGGCGGCGGCATGGCGTGCTGAGCTTACGTCACGCATCACTCGCCAACACCTCCGCTACTTACACCCTCTTCTGACAATTAATGCCGCTATAGTTTTGTACCAATATAAGTAAATATCAAAAGCAACTCGACTAGGTCCTATCTTCGTTATTCTATTTGATTAAATAAACGCGCAAGTGAAATGTTCACCGCCGCCGCCGCACAAAAGCTCATTCAAATCAGTACTGGCTGACTAGAGATGAGTTTATGCTCTGGAAATATTGGGCGCATTGAATAGACGCACGATAAATTGCCGAAAAATTGCCTTTTGCCTGGGCTTTTTGCCACTTAATTTTGTACTAAACAAAGTAGGTTAGGTAGTTTTAATGCTCAGTGACTGGGCATTTATTTGGGCGTAAACTTATTTATGCCCATTTTCCAATATGTTTGCTCTTTATCAATGTTTTTGCCCTCGACTCATCTCCAGTACTGATTGCCGAACGACAGCGTATACCGAACACTTTTAACATTTGCCTGTTTTGGTGTTATCTAGCCACGTCTACAATTTGTCCGTAACGGTTTATTCGAACCTTACTTCCCTTAGACCCTTCTAAGGGGACCTCATAGGTAGGCGGCGACCTCTCGCGCCCGGCACTGGTCGAGGCCATGCTGCGGGGCGAGACGGAATGGGAAGCGGTCGCCTCCTTCTGCGAAGCAGTCATGCTAGCAAAGGAGGAGGCGGGATGCGTGAGGGAGAAGACAGCGTCCACCTCACCAGGCGCCGCGGGAGATGCCCACGGCATTGGACGTCGCAAGACGATCTCCTGTCACCGTAGGCGCGGGCATGCGGGCGGTGAGTTATGGGTGACTTGCCGCCCGATCATAGACCATGCCCGGGTCGACGGCGCGTTGTGTTCCACGTGCGCCTCAAAGAGCTGTCAGCAATCTGACGGGGCCTCCTAAGAGGGCCAAAGCCTGCCGGGGTCGCGGTACTGTCTCACCTGGTTACCACGACCCTGGTACGTAAAGGGCTATTGAAGGATCACCGTGGATTTTAGTCAGTACAAGCCTGACAGTCCCTCCCGCCCCACCCTGGGCGGGAGGACTCATCTGATGATTTTACCACGCAAAAAAAAGGGGACCTCGTAGGTCATCATTTTCCGTTTAAAGATACAAAAATTTCCCATATCATTAAAAGTTTAAAGTTTCAAGTCGGCAAGTATTACTGAAGTACCATAAATTATAAAGGTGCTCTGGTAAAGGTGGAAGATAACTTTCTTTCATAAATGTCTTAACTTATACGAGTGGAGTTTCTACGTTACTGGTGTTAACAATATTGACTGCTGCCGTGATTGTCCTAACTTTTGACATTATACGTGAGCATAATGCTAGCCTACTAATGACTGTAGGGACACGCAATATACCTACCCTGTAGTTCAAGGGCACAGTGATTCACATCTTCGAAACATATTAGGCTATTCTGAAGGTCGATCTTGAGAAATATGGCTGGTCTTAATAAAATAATTAGGGGTATTTTAACTGTGTCGCAGTTTGTTAGGCGTAAGTCAGCAAATAAGTGAGATCGAAGATAAAGTACGAAATAAAAACACCCGCGTTATTGGGTTGAGTACCAATTTAGTTACACAGGGTATTGTACTGTGGTCCGTCATACTAAGTTGTAGGTACTAAGTCAGAACATTCAAAGGGACTGTTTGATGAGGTGAAGTCAACTAGTGAATTTCTATACTTACTACCTATATAAAATAACTGGAACCACGACATCCATGGTATACGAAGAATAGGGTTGACCTACTCCCGGAAACTTGAAATATTTATTGGTGTAAACGATGTCAATGTGTCAATAGCATTCAAACGTCTGGTGGTTATATACCTAGCTACACACCAATATACAAATCGTCTAAGACTTTATAACAGTCGGAAAACGGTGACCTGCTTCGAGCACGTTAATAGATTAGGTGTTGGGCGGGCGGCGGGCGTTGCGTGGCGCCCACCGCCCAGCGCCTCCTTGTCCGAGCGGGCAGCGCGCGCGAGGGCCAGTCTGAGGCCCGCGCCCTCCGCGCCCGCTCGCGAGCCGCGCCTCACACCGCGCCACACACACATGGCTCCTCGCTAACACCTCTGTTATGGACAAGCGGGCCACCAGCGGCCGGGGCGAGCCCATCCCGAGCATCCTCAAGAAACCTAAGGGCCGCCACAAAGGGGACCTGGTGGACAAGAGCACTAAGATCAAGCGCGAGAAGGTGGAGGGGTCGAAGAAAGGGGGAGATGTGAGCGAGCCGCTGCAGCAGGGGTGCTCGCCGCTCATGTACGCCTGCCAGCAGGCTGACTACAAGGCGGTCGTCGATATACTCAACAAGGACGTGAGTTAAGCGGCTACAGTCTCTTACAGACGAAAGCATTCAGCTTGGAATGGTTCACATCATGGACATTAAGATCTTAGCTGAATATAACGCATGGTTCATTTTAGAAGACTCGTTTCACAGTCATGTCATGAAGTGCATCAAAGTCAGTCATAAATTCTTGGTCAGTAGGAATTTATCGTACATTAAATGGAAAAGCGTAATTTCAATGTTTCTGAGCGGAGCACGCGATGTGCCTCGTCCTCGATCGCTTCACTCCTGTCTGTAAACAACCCTTGCCGCTTGCCCACTGCGCCGTTCAAGCTTCCCCCATGTTGTACAACAATTAGTTGTCAAGACACCGCGTCATTACAAACCCATTATGTAGAACATGACGCTATTTGTAGCTGCATGAAGTCAATAATAATTACCTAATAGACGATTTGTTTTTGACGAAAAAATCGACTGATAACACAAAAATAACGAATGCTTTTAATGTAACAAAAATAACATCAATTTTATCAATGTTGACAATTCTATAGAATCGGAAAGCTTTGAAGGAAATGCACTAGCACGCGGCGAGACGGTGAGACACGGGCGCGGGGGGGCAGTCAATCAATAGGTTTAGAATTGACTGGCACAATAGAAGGAGCTCTCACATGCACGGCAGGCGTGACGATTACAATCGGTTGTCTAGTAACACGACACGTGGTTACAACCCTCACCCCGCTAACGACTCACGTCGAAACACCGACGTTTTTCACTGAATAGACGCCAATTCTTAGAATAATTAATCAAAATTTCACTTTTAGTGAAATCATACACGCTTTCTTTCATGACGTCGTCGTCGTCAATAATATTTTAATATGTGATTTATTATTGAATAACAAGAAAAATAAAGTGATTTGTATGCGACGTATCAACACAAGCTGTTAATTTGTTTTTGATAAACATCTGATGTACAGACGGCTACACATCAAGCTATGAAATAGCAGTATAAGCTGACCGTTGAATATGCGGAAAGATCATTCAAAGTGTGACCACGATAAACTGGTTTTGTATAGCTTGATGTGTAGCTGTGTGTACGTCCTGTTGATGTTGATTGCACATGATGAGGATGTCGTTATTTTCGTATAACAATATAAAAAGAAACAGGTTTTAAACTTGTAATTCTGGTCGGACAAGAATTTGATGTTTAAATTACTTCTAATTAACTCATTAATTCTGATATTATATTTGAAAATCATTATTTCACGACTTCGTTCTTTGTCTAAATATGCCATGAGAACTTGAGAAACCATGATATTAATTACTCAAATTAGAACCAGATAAAGATGCCTGGTCTTAAGCCGGTAGATAAATAACTACTTACATGATAGCAATATTCGTTCTTTTTCTGTGACATTTACCGAAAGCATCACGGAGAATATACGGCAAATGTTTAAGAAAACGTACGATCAAAATGTTTTCGGAAATACTACGATACTACAAAATTATACCCAAAATATGTCTAGTGTGTGGAATTCATCCAAAACTCCTTATTAATCATAGTAGGTACTTATCTCATATTCATAGTATTCGGCTAATAGCCGTCATCCCAAATGTTGAATGTGCTTTGGATTTCGATCTCGTTTTTCACAAAACTTATTAGATCTAGGCTGCAAAGATTAGACCTTGATATTACAGCCAGCATCAGTCCGCGTCCGTGACCGCGGTTTGCGGTGCGCCCTGCACTACTGCGCGTCCAGCGGCGCAGGCGCATCCCAGGCGGCGCGTGCGGCCTGCGCAGACCGCGTGCTGATGGCCTCACCGGCCTTGGCTGACGCGAGAGACGCTGATGGCCTGACGCCACTCCATCTTGCCGTCGTCCACGGCAACGTACCGCTCGTGCAGACGCTGCTCGCAGCCGGCGCTGACGTCAACGCAAGAGATGATGAACATCATACTGTTGTCCATTGGGCTACTGGTGAGTACTTTTTAGAAGTGAATGATAGTTTTTGAGGAATCACTGCAAACGTGGTTTAAATCTGATCGTCTTATGATTACTAGCCAGAAAGAATGTAACTCACTGCAACAAAATAAAGTGGTAACTCAACAACTTAATGGATTTAGTAAGTTTCTAAAACAAAAAGAAACAACTTGTGCAAATCTTGATGCACCCGCAGACTAAAACAGGGCGCACAATTTCCATTCCTTTGTAGATGCAAAGATTAGCGAACTATCCAGCGAAGAATCATTTAGTTCAAGCTGTGTTGCCCCTGTCTGTGAAACAGATGGATGGGAGTAAGTCGTTATCTAAGGGGTGTCACTCGCGGCACAGCAGCGCTCCCTCCGCGGTTATCATCAGGCGAGCTGACGGCGGCACGCGAGCCAATTAGTTACCCACCGCACTCGTGCCAATCATATGCCTGCTATGAAGTTATTTGTCGCTGCTTTCTCACTGTTATGACAGTGTTCGGGTTTATTAAATCAAAACTTTTCAAATGCGGTGGTACGAGTATCTAAAAGGGATTAGGTGTATTTATTTGTTTCTAAAGTTGATGTTTCTTGATCTTTCTTTAGCTCGTGGCTACAATATAAAAGTCGCAAAGGTCAATCTTTAAGGTTAAGTCGTCGCGCTTACTGAGGTTGATCTGTGGATAGGTGACCATTTATCAAAGTGAGCTTCCTCCATGCCTCGGAAAGCGCGTAAAGTCGTTGGTACAGGCTGTCATTTATAGATCATCATCAGCCTATAATGTTCCTACTGCTGGGACACAGGCCTCCTCTCTGTGAGAGGGAGTGGGCCATAATCCATCACGAGGGCCCAGTACGGGTTGGAAGATGTCACATATCTTCGAATTTTTAGTTCTAGTACATGCCGGTTTCCTCACGACGTTTTCCTTCACCGTTTTGAGAACAGTGGTGATGAAATAAATTACACAAAGTAATGCGCCTGGCGGGGTTCGAACCCACGACTTACAACTCTTAAGTCGGAACCGATTCCACTGGGCCACCACTGCTCTCCTCTATAGATGACTGTTGTTAATTACAGTCAAGAGCTCGAAAGTCTGACATCCAGTCTTATCAAAGGGTATCGTATCACCCAGTTACTGGGTTGTGGAGGTCAGATAAGCAGTCACTCCATGGAAAATACTGCTGTTCAGCTGCATTCGGTTTGACTGGAAGCCGACCTCAACAGAATTGGGAAAGTCTAGAGTGTAGTCTAAGGTGACGGTGATGAGTCGATGTTTCTTGATAAGAGGCAACTGTAACAAAAAGAGGTAGCCGCCCAAAGTCGTTACTCATAATACCAAGGAAATTGCAAAATTGCAGTAGCCGATTAACACAGCAGTATATTTGTAATGCACGACCTTCAAGCTCGTGATAAATGGCTCGGAGTGGTCACCATGAACTTAATCTACATATTATTGAGCTGGCAGGCTGGCTCCCACCCCATATGTCCTTGTAACTATAGGTACACTACTTATAAGCGTGTCAAGATCTTTATCAAAGTTAGTTATGGCATTTACAGTTTATAATTTAAACTGTTTAATGATTTTTTTGCTTGCATGTCTATTTTTTCTGCGGATAAAAGAGAAATTATGACTAAATAGCTGAATAGATGTATTTGTTTCCAGAAAAACAAACAGTCAAAAACTTAATCAGATACACACATCAAAAGTGTCTAGGGATCAACATATATTTTTGCAATAACTTTTCTCCTGATTGATATTAATTAAAATTTTCTTTAAGGATTCATCAAATAAAGTGTTTTCGTTTGTCACAGTAACGATAAACCAAGTCACCTTTGCATTAATAAAGAAATTTGCCATTTTCCTAATAAAGGGATTTTTGACATTTGAACCACTAACACAACAGTTCGAAAAAAAGACTGAAATAACAGTTTTCTTTAAAATTTTATTGGGTAACTTAAACAATTAATAATCCGTGTTTCTACCGCGAACACTAACAACACAAGAACATCGGTTTGGCATACTCAAAATGAGTTCATCCAAATCACGCTGTGGAATGGCCGCCCATGTTCGTTGCAACAACAAAAAAAGGTCTTCTTGCGACTGGATACCCTCCATATTCGGCAGAGCTCTTCTCTGTAGCATATCCCATGCATGCTCAATCGGATTCAAGTCTGGCGACTGAGCAGGCCAGGGCAGGACATTGATGTTAGCTGCGGCGAGAGTCTGTCTTACAACTCTTGCGGTGTGCGGTCGTGCATTATCATGCATTAACTGAAATAAGGGACCGATTTGCACTTGTAGAGGAACGATGACGTCTGATACAATCGTCTCAGCATAAATTTGAGCGTTGAGGTTGCCTCTGATCCAAATCAACTCAGTTCTTCCGCCGATCCAAATACCCGCCCATACCATGATGGTTCCACCACTATAAGGATGGACTTCCTGGCAGGAGTTTAATCGCTGTTGGCGTCCAGGGGTTCTCCAGTGTCGTATACGTCTTGTATCCGGTCTCATACCGAAACGAGACTCATCAGAAAAGCACACGAAACGCCATTGTTCTTCTGCCCAATTTCTGTGTACAAGAGCCCATTGATATCGAATCCTACGATTGTGCATTGCTATAGGTGGTACCCGTAGCGGTCTTCGGGAATGAAGGTTCACTTCATGCAAGCGGTTTCTGACTGTTTGGTCGCTAATTAAGTTCCCTGAAGAGTGATGAAGCCTCACGGCTAACATCATGGCGGTTATTGTTGGAGCTCTTCGAGTTAAGATTTGAATGTATCGGTCTTGTCTCCGTGTGGTGCAGCGATACCGTCCTCCATGGCGCTCAGCCACGGTACCAGTGCTTCGGTAACGTGTCCAAAGTCGACTGATAACACTCTGACTTGTATTCAGAGCTAAAGCCACAGTACGTTGCCGGGAACCAGCTTCTATCATTCCCACGGCTCTGAGCATTTCTTCCCTGCTTAAATGACGTCGCCGCTCCATAATAACGTTGGTTTTAATCAGTAGTAGGGAAACAGTAGCACTAATAATGTCTTCAATGCGTTGTATGTTTTTATAGGGAAAATATTGACAGCTGATTTTCATCTTTTACTCGAATTTGATTCACAGTTCCTGATTCAAATTATGAAATGCACCAAAAAGGATCCATATAAATTTATAAAATCATAAATTTATTACAAAGCCACATCTCAATCTCAAGAAATCCGCATAAAAATGCTTGATCCCTAGACACTTTTGATGTGTGTACTTTGTATGCTGATGTCACAGAAAATCTGCAAGGTGAAAGTATGAGTGATGTACACGGACATGTTATATATAGTGTTGCAGCGCAAGGTTGCAATGTTGCATAACATCAGATGGCAAGTGTATACTGCAAGAGATGACGACGACATGCGAGGCCAGTCTGTCTTCCGTTCTTTGTGAATTGTGTGACTTGTAGGTATAGACGGACTTCCGACAGTTTTAGTTGCTTCTCTAAACATTCATGGACAAATAGAGAAAAACTTTCTCAGCCTTACTACAAAAACTTAAACATCTGTTGAACACTTGTCTAAAAAAATGTGTCTGCAAAACGGACCTTATTTCTACGTCATAATCTGACATTTTTTTAGACAAGTGTTCAACAGACGTAAGTTTTTGTGGTACGACCTTCGATCATTAAAATAAACTAGATACACAATGAGCGACAAAAAACGTCCTCACCAAAAGAATGACCAAATCAGAGATCGGTCATCCTTTTCTTTTAGTACTGTTCTAACGCTCGGAACGTAAACTTATCTCCGTGCTCGTTTAAAAAGTGCAAAAAACACTCTTCCAGGACCGGAAAAATGGATGGAATTTCACTTTTTCAGTAAGTACTAATATTACCAATATACACCGTGTTCTTCACGTTATCCATAAACTTTAGCAAATACTTCTATGGCTTTTACAAATCAAATCCAACAAAGGAAGTAGTACTTAAAAAGGCTTCGTTACAAAGATATTTGTAATTTCATTTAATGAAATTTAATTGAGCTATGCAGTGAGAAAGTATCTTAATTTGAAATCTATCAAATACTATTTGCATTTCATTTGTTTCAGCCCGCCAAATGTTATGAATGACGTTGCCAATTCGGATAAAGAGGCATGCATATCGGGTTATTTACGTCTAGGTATTTAGTTTGTATGAAAATTAACAAAAAATAAAAAATAAGAATTTATTAATGTGTCCATAATGAAAAATGCTTACTTCCGTGGTTTGAACATCTGGTCGAAGTTTATGTATATCGTCCGGAACACGGTGTATAATAACTATCACTGTACCATAAATACTGATATTTCGTCCAGAAATCGCCGTAAAACATTTATTTTAAAATTGACGAAATTATCAGCGGGGTTTATAAAGCACCTAAATTGAAAAGACTTTTATTAAACGTACAATTCATATTGTCGCACGGCTACTTGATTTATTCGGGTAACATGTGTTGATCCTGTTCTATTTGGTGGAGACGCTATTGTTTTTTTTTAAATTTAAAATTTAATTATTTGTTTTGTTTTATTAATCACAAATACAACATCACGCCTGTATTTCCGAAGGTTTAGGCAGAGGATTGGCACCACTATAGTAACTTTTATTACATTAAACTTTTTATTATAAACATAATTTTATATGTTACGTAATTGAAAATTTGAGTGCTTTTTTGTTTTTTTTTAGCTTTCCTCGAGATCCCGTGCGGTGTGGAAAATGGATAGCTGTTGTAGCACGTGAAAGAACCGAAGAATTCTTTAAGCCGACCCAATAGAGCGTTATATGTTCAAAGTATTAATTAGAAAGTGATGTATATCTGACCAATAAAGGCCTCAAAAGACTACATAAAACAGCTTTGTTAACCTATTTTTTATAAATTTTAGTTAAGATCCTTTGTCAAACTGTATTTGTATTTTATGTGTCTTCTAGTTGCTAATAAACACAACATTAATCTGTCTATCTCAAAAACCAAGAAAAATAAATGACTACATAAATATTATAATATAGGTATTAGTTTCATTGAAAAAAAAATATTATATGAGTACTTAAATTCAGGTAAATTATAATTATGTTCATTATGCATAACCACATGAACCCATTAAAAGCATACACGCAAAAAAAATTAAGCGATCATTAATAATAACCGCATAAAAATATCTACAGTTCGACTCCACTATTTCATGTTCCGCGGCGAGCGGCGAGGCGGGCAGGCGCCGAGGCGGCAGCGAGTCGCGATCGTAAAATTTTTCATGTCCGTTCTAAATCCGACTTTCATTCATTCGGATAAGGTTTAGTTTCTTTTAGTAAATGTTGACCAGTTATGTTTCTTTCTCTTTTACGAACCTACTTGAGGACAGTTTTAAGTTCGTTTTTGTACGGGACTGTGTATCTAGTATATTTTAATGATCGAAGGGTACGACTGTCTATGTTCAGATGTATGAACGTGTAAAAAGCAAAAGGAGTAAGGACCGCAACATTATGCATTCGCAGGTTTTACCAACCCAGGGGTTGTTGTCTATCGTAAAGACGTTCATAAGTGTGTAGAAAAGAGATTGTACGGTTCATCATACGATCAATATCCTGGTCTTATAAACATGGTGGCAGTTAAAATATTCAAGAGTCGTAAAGCTAATATTAAGGATACGCAGACCTCATTCTTAGACTGTATATCGTCGTGTCGCCGTCAAAGTAAAGCGCTATTCGAATGCCGCATTGTTGCGAGTTATCATAGTGAATGTGTTACAAGGCGGTGGAGGTAAGGCTAGTCTCCCTATTATTTTAGGGGGTAGTGGGTTGTCCGGTCCGATGGTATTGAGCGGCCAACAAGGTCGAGCCCTTGAACCCCCGCGGACCGCAGTCCGGTATCTAGGACTGGGCTTTTCAGAAATTTTTGCCCTGAAAGGTCGCGTCTGGCTGAGTGACGAGTAATGTTTTATGCAGGTCAAGTTGACGTGTAAGGCCGAGGTTAGGCGCCCGATAACGCTCTTTCTGATAATTATCGTAATTTATTTATTATGTAGTTGCTGTTGTTATTTATAATTAAATGTATGAATGCGTGTTAGATCATGTGAGCGGTTTGTTATAACTAGGTATTAAATCGGGCACTAGCTTTTCTGAACGACCGTTCCACGAAGCCATTGGAATGGTTTCAATATTTTCCCAAAGGAATCTGATGATAACTTCTGCATTTACATAAGATATTATTTGGCAGTGTGTGGTGAGGTGGGGGCACTGCGGGCAGTGCTAGCGTCGGGCGCAGACGCAGCCACTCCGGACCAGCACGGCGGGTATCCCCTGCACTACGCCGCTCAAATGTGCGGGGCACCAGCTGCTACCGACCATCAAGTACGTTGGTTCAGTAGAACCAAATACACTGTAAACCAAATACACTGTCCAAACCAAAATACACTGTATTTTTGCGATTTATATTAGTAAATATAAATCGCAAAAATACAGTGTATAAATAAGCATTACTTACTATTCCTTTTGCCTGTTACTTCGCTCCCGCTCGGAAATTGAGACACGGGATTTTTTGTGAAAGAGTTTTCGAAAACGGATCAATCGTTTCGAAGAGTACTCTTTATCCAAACTTAGATACTTTATTTCTCTCCTAAATGAGTTTAAAACATTTGATTATTTTACCACCTAAACAAAACACATAAAAGAAAAAAAAATCGGTGTGTAAGTTCAATTCCAATTCAACAAAGATATTTGTACTAGTCCATAAAAACAACTAGAAGTTGGCTCTGTGATTGTTCTGATTAATAACCTGAATTCTCTTTCATAACATTCTCAGAGCAGAGGTGCAGCGCTGGAAGTGTTGCGAGCATTAGTAAAGGAAGGTGGAGCTAGTGTAGACGTGAGGGACGCTGATGGAAGGACTCCTCTGCTCTGGGCAGCTTCAGCGGGTTCCGCAGCAGCAGTTCTGGCGCTACACCAGGCCGGCTCCAAGGTTGATGAAGCTGACAGGTGAGAATGAATATGCAAAATGGTGATATGCAAATCACCACAACTGGTGATACTGGTGACCAGTAATCCGCTAGAAACGGGATATCTAAAATTGATTACTGCAGCGATGCTTAAGGGTATACCTTTGCAGACATCATTACTCTAAATAATGGTGATACCTAGTCATTTTAATATAATATTTTACAGAGACGGGTTAACAGCTCTACACTGTGCTGCCGCTAGAGGACATACTGAAGCTTTAGAAACGCTAGTAGGCTTATGTGGTGCCCGGGTAGATGTAGCCGATTCACACGGATGCACTCCATTGCACTACGCAGCTGCACTAGGACATGCCGACGCAACATCAGCATTATTACAGCATGGAGCGGACTCTCAACGACAAGATAGAAGAGGTCGTAGTCCAGCTCATACTGCGGCAGCTAAAGGACAAATAGAAACTGTACGGATACTCGGTGAGTACCCTATATTGGTACATTTTGGTTTAGTGTAGGTATGCTCAGCCTTTAATTTTGTTATTTCGAAATTTTTAGGTGCAAGAGGAGCTAACCTATGGCTGCGAAATTCCAAAGGTGATCTACCTTTACACGAAGCTGTTGCGTCTGGAAGACGAGAATTGGTAAAGTGGCTTTTAGACGGTCGACCATCCCAAGTTAATGCTACAAATCACGAAGGACGTACGCCACTACACATAGCAGCAGCTACGGATAATGCTGATTTATGTCGCTTGTTATTAGACCGAGGCGCTGAAGCTAATCTAGTCGCCAGATCATCAAAAAATGAACCTCTGACGCCTTTGGATTGCGCAACTAGTCGAGGGCATCGATCTACTGCAAAATATTTGCAAATGCACGGTGGTATGCCAGCTTCTAAATTAGCTAATACAGAAATCGTAATTGATGGTGCCCCAATCACAGCGTTACCCACAAGGAGGGTTACTAGTACAAAAATAGACGTTCATGATAGGATAAGAATAGAAAAAAGGGAAGTGGTTGAACTGTCTAGTCCTGCTCCAGAAAGGCGGAGGATCAAAGATAAAAATAGCAGTGATACCTCTAACGAATCCTCTGCCGAAAATAGAAAAAGAATGACAAAGAAAAAAACAGAACATCAAAGACATAAAAATAATAACCATAAAGAGCGCCGAAAAAGACTTATGCACCCACAAAAGAGCTTTAGTGATGGATACGATACCGAATTTGAAGGCTACGAAAGAGAAGATTCTCGTGATCGTAAACACAAGAGTTCGAAAAAAAATAGATCAAAAAGTGAACCTTCCAGGCGACATAAGCGTAGTGCACGACACCATCATCGCTATAGATCTCGTTCTTCAGATAGTTCGACAGAATCAGAGAGTTATTCCGAAAAACGAAAGAGCAGACGCCACAGACGTAGTAAAAAAAAATCCAGTTCACTCTCAGAAAGTAGTAGTTCAGAATCAAGTGAAAGACGTAGCACTAAACGTAAAGGTAAAAAAACTTCGATTCATATAGAACATGATGATGAAAAACAGAGTGTGAATATAGTTAAGTACAAAACCACTGATAGTTTACAGGGTAAAGTCAAAAGTGATAATTTAGCTTCTGACACTGAAACTAAAGCTGAAGGTAATAGAGTAGAACCTGAAAAAGATGAGAATAAGTTACAAAAGGCGCATAGTGAGACTGAAACAGACACCTTATCAGTTAAAACCAATATGATTATAACCGAAGCTCAAATTCATATGGAACGCCAATCAAGTCAACTAGGCAACTCTGAATTAAATGTAACGGTTGATTCTTCAAATAATGTATCTATTGAGTCTACCAATTTGTCGTTAACACACAAAGACTTAACAGAGGAAGCGAAACCAGAAAGTGAAAAAATAGGGATGGAGGCCGATGATAAAGAAGCGTCTAAGGCTGAAGTTGCAGATATTCCTAGTAATGAATCTCAAATAGAACCATCAAAAGCTGATGAGTCAACCGCCGAAAAACAAGATACCTTGAATGAGGGCGGTCAAACGCAATCTAAAACGTCAACTGAAGAAAACACAGATCAAAAGAAAGTAATAGATGTACAAACTAAAATAAACAGTAAATCTCAGAGTGAAGAACAAATTGCTAAGTCTCAAAGTGAGGAACAAATTGCTAAGTCTCAAAGTGAAGAACCAATAGTTAAATCACAAAGTGATGTTACAAAATCTGAAGCAAAGCCAACAGACAGTTCAGAAAATTTAAAGCCTCCACAACAAACAAGTAAAGATCTAAGTCAAGGGGGGTCTGACGATGAACCTAGAAATACTCCAAATTCTTTAGATTTATCTCGAAGAAAGTCATTTCAAATATTATCAGGACCGGATGAAATAACATCATCTCCAACTAAAGACGCATCAGTAGATTTAAAAACAAGTTGTGATGTGCCTAGTATTGAACAAACAGAAACTCAAGAAAAGACTGGTTCCCCAGCGGTATCCTTTTCAAATAAAGATTTAATTATTGATCCCAACGAATCTAAGAGTAAAACTGATCATTTAATGGGAGAGTCAGTAGACCACAGCTTTGATCCTGAAACTGACAAACAAGTTCAAGATAGTATTCTACAAAAAGATAGCAGCGAAAGCAACCCAATGAGCTCAGAAGAGAGAAGGAAGGACTTTGCTTCTACTACTGGCAGCAGTACTGAAAATGCTCAAAGTAATGATAAGGGTCTCGTTTCCGTCCTCGATGATAGTATTCCTACAAGCGACCGTGCAGTTCAACAAGTTATCTTGGAAAATTTATCGGAAGATTTTAATGTAGATTTATCGTTGCCCCAATCATCGCCCAAAGATAGGCTAAGAAAACCTTCAAAAGAGAGTCAAGGCAGCAGCCGAAAGAGTAGTATTTACGAAACGGAGAGTTACAAGGTATTGTCGGATATTGCCAGTGCGCCCGATGTTACAACAGGGATTCTAAAAAAATCCTCTGTTAAACTTGACGATGCTTCGTTGGAAGATGGAGAAGTATTTGAGGGAGATAGACTTTCTAAAGATGGTTACTTAGGTAGAGTGCCCAGTGTCAGTGATAATGAACTGTATAGCCATAGCGAAGCAAATGGCAGAAGGAAACGTTTTCGCAAAAAAGGCAGGTCAAAAAGTCGTATAACTATTAGATCTAAAAGCGAAAATTCAGAGAGAGGCTATGAATCAAGTGGTTTAATGGACTCAGGTTTTGAACCAAGTCCCAGAGCTATTCAGCGCCGAATCGTAAGTCCTCGGCTCGCTGCTTATTACCAGCAAAGAAATGCTAGCGGTAGATACTCAGGAAAATCTGATAGTCGGATCCCAGTTCGAAAACCAGGTGATAAAAATGCTGTTGATATGAAGTCCGTTACTCAGAGAATCCAGACAAATATGAGGAGGTATGATATTGATTCCTATACATATACTTAGTACTTCTACTAACTCAAATTCTTTGTGACTTATGCACGATTCTTTTCCAGATATTATTGCGAAAGGAAGATTTTTCATCATTTATTAGAATTGAAACGGCTTCAAATAAGAACAAGCAAAGCGAATGAAGCAGTCCTAGTAAAACGAGCCATTGATGAATATAATAAATCAAGTTTAGCTAACGTTGGACTAGGACCTTATAATACTCCAGATTTCTCCTTCAGTAGTTTTGAAAAATTTCTTTACGAAAGCTTGAGAAAGTTACAAAAGAGTGGAAAGAAACATTTGGATAAGTTGCCAGAGAAGCCTTTTGAATTTGATTACGGAGAAAGTGAGTTGTACAAAATGAGTGCGATTCCAGACAACCCTTGCCTTTGCACTAGTAAGACTCACAGATGTTTCCATGCAGTGCATGCATATACTGGAATACCATGCTCGGCATACAGTAAGTATCCTTTGTAGACCATTGTCGAAGCGTGTAATACTCGTACACACGTGAATGATAGAATCTTTTCTTCTTTATAAGAAGTGTCAAATAAGTACAGCCTAGGCAAAGACATTAAAATATATACGAGCAATTAATAATTCTTTTAAATCTCTTTGAGCCTAGGATACTAATGGTGCATTAAATCATGAATAATTTTATAATTTCAGTACCATACAGATGGAACCATCACACAATGCCAAAGCCCGCAACAGCAGGTCCGAGCTCCAAATCCAAAGGGTTTCTCCCGAAGATCAATTCGAAACCACCAGCAGGCACTGCTAAAGCACACGTCACACTAGAAGTCTCCCACGGAACAGAGAAGCAGCTGATCGCACTACCAGCGGAGAAATTGGATAAGAATAAACGATATTACGTCACATTCACCGTTAAGGGTTCGGAACCGACGTCAGATAATGACAATTCTTCTCCAAATGCTACTTTAAACAATAAGGGTGTGAGAACAGGATGATTGTGATAATAGTCTACGTTATAAACTCGTCCTAATCACTGCCAGTTTTCAAGATAATTTAAATAACATTCTAAATAATGATTCAAGTGATTAGACTGAATGAAGCCGTCCATTACGACAAATAAAAGGCATATTTATTTTTATAAATTAAAAGAGAAGTATATTATAAAAGATAATGTATATCCAGCAGAGTCTATTGTAATAATATCTTTAGATTTAAGTAAATAAATGTTGTGTAGTCTTCCTGTTAAAGCGTTGTGTTGCACAGATAAAGATGAAAATTGTAATTCTAACGCCGATTGTTGCCTGCACAAAATATTTTGTCATGATACTCAGTACAGTATTAAACTAGTGAGAAATATAAAAGACATTTTGAATACCTTGGTATCTATTGCAGCTCAGTGAACGATGTTTTCTTCGTTCACTGATTGCAGCTGGTTTAATCGACGTTGTTTGGCAAAGCAAACCAGACCTCAAGAAGATATGAGTCATCTAAAACTTGACTTATTATTTTTGTAATTTTAGCGTCGAGTTTTCGAAATCAACATAAGTAGGTAATTATAATAGCGATAATATGTAGTAATTAAATGGTGGTTGATAATATGAAATTAGAAGGCCATTTCAATACAAATAAATATTTATTTAACCTAACAAAATAATATCATAATAGAACACACAAACATAATTATAAAGTGCACATAACTGAAAAGACTAGACATCTAAATCACATAAGCAGAAGGTATAGGTACCTAGACTCCCAGCAACAAAGCCACGCCGGCGAGGGTCCAGCGAGTGGGCTTGAATTTGGTCTTCAAATTAAAGGTCCAGACGAATGTCGGCCCACGCATACTGTAGGATAAGAAACAATTAGTTTTTATGATAAACATACAATTAAATTGAGAACCAATTTTGGACTATCGTGATAAAACGTGTGAAAAGTTACAAAGAAAGGGGGTTTGAACTTTGAACTCTGAAAGCGTCACGTTTCGGAGTTTTTTGCCGAAATATAGTCGAAAACTGAACTTTGGAGAAACAACTTTTGTTTTTTTTCTCCCTCGCAAATTATAACGACATAATTTATACCATTACATTTCGGCGAATAACTTTAAAACCTAACGCTGTAGGACATTATGTCTTTGTTATTTTTTGTTTGTATAGGTGTCCTCTATCTAAATATAACTTTGGTTGTGCACCGCGATTCTGAAAAAAAAAACGAATGGCGGGTGACCGATAGGGCCACCCATCCATAACCATACAAAAATCTTCTATCCCCTTTAATAGCATGAGGAACAGGGAGTGAAGTTCCTCGATACTTCGCAGAAAGGGATGCTTACTGTTTTATAGCCATCCACATCCTACGGCCTAGTTTGTGCAACGTCGCAACAGGAAATAAAAGATCCAGCCTCGACAAGCAGGGCTGCGATGGCCTACTTGGTAAGTCCTTTTGAAGTAGGTACTTATCCGGAAGAACGCAATCTTCTTTTCCAAAATAGACAACTCACCGAATCTTATAGACAGGGCACTCGTATACGTTCCTGGTTTCCTGCTTATCCTGTGTGACGGCGCGGATGTAGATGACGGGCATCATGGGGAACAGTTCCATCATGTATGACTCCACGATGCCTCCCGTCATGGTATCCCAACGCGCGCCCTCCATGTACAGCCCGTGGATGTTGGCACCCTCGCGTGGTGGGGCACTGGGACAAAGTGGACATGTTAATATACACTAATGAGCAATCTTTTAAAGCAGAAGAAGGAAAAGTTGGGCATTACTTGATGCATGATTGACCGGACCACCCACCCCCACCTCCCACCTGCCTATGCCCATAACAATTGCCTGTATAACAACAAATACTAAAAAAACAGAATAAAATAAATATTTAGGGGTTTGTTATATCTGTGAGTGCCTCCCAGATACATCATCACCATACATTCGGTTACTGTGAACGGATTGCGCAACCCAACTTGAGACATTCAATAAAACCAACCAGCAGATTCGGCGCGGGGCCTTTCGACATACATCGGTCGTTAGGACACCCACTTAGTATTAAGAATTAGTTGTAATTACTTTTATTACATTAGTTTAGTGGAAATTTTGGTGTTTTTTTGGACTCCTCCGCTGCCCATCACGTAATTGGCGCAGTCGGTAGGATTGTCGAGTCAGTGCGTGCAAATCAAAATCTATAATTTTACGATCGAGCTGAACATTTGGACATTTGTGCGTGCTGTTCACGTTTCAACGTGCGTCGTCGACAATCCGGAAGAACCAAAGGCAGCCGTTGGAGATCCTGCAGACCGTATCCAGACTTCGATACTACGGGAGCCGCCGATATGTTCTATATGTGAGTTACAAAACTCCTTACAATCGGTCGCTATTGCCCACCTCCAAAATTTCCACCCACGATCATCGCGATCTACTAGGGGTATCGAACCCCAGGGCAATCAGTTTTCCTCTAGCATCGCGCTGAGGGACTCTACCCGAAATTTAGAGTAAGTTAGCTTAGAAATAATAATGGAAAATCAAGACGATAATTATGATCGATAAAATTGTTAAAGCATTAGGTTTAGTACCAGAATTTGATGGAGTATAATACTCTAATTAGATTTTTATCATTAAGTGACCAGCTTGTTGGGAGCTATATTAATCTAGCACCTGGTCTTGAACTTATTTTAACTTAGCATTATTAAATGGCATATTAAATAAGATCACCGGGAACGCCACTAGAACATAAGTAACAAATGATGTTCCCCGGGATTGGAACGGTATTAGGAATACATTAATTTAATTTTTAAGACCATGGAGATGAGTTTGCGTTATAAAATGATCTATCATTACTATTTCAAGGATCAGATAACAAGCCTCAAGTATTTTATGAGCGCGTGTTAAACCTTTTAAGCACCATCATGACCTACGTAGAAATACATGACGCTATCGCTACCACGGTCAAAGCAAAAAGAACCTTGTATAAAAAAAACTAGCTTTGCAGACGTATCTACGTGACTTAGCGGAACCTCTAGGATCTAAGATTCGATGTATGAGGTCTCCTTCCCTGGAGAAAGCTTTAGCATATGCCCAAGAGGAGATGAACGTTGTTTAACTCCAACAAAAAATTATACCTTCAAGTAAAAGGTTAGGTACTACCTGTATTTCCAAATGTGCTAGCTCAATAACCTCAGATATATAAGATAGAATAGAAATTTGATGCCTCAAAATTTTCAGGCAAGTCGCTATATTCCACTGAGCCTAGTCCATTTTATGTGGGACCCTCTAGAACCCAACAAATGTTCAAAGCTTTACCGCGGTCCAATATCGTCCACCGGTTTTAGAGTAAACCATAGACCCTCAACGTCTCAGCAGGGACCGAACAACCAGCCTCGACCAATGAGCGGTGTTAGTAGAGTAAATGATTTTTTTGTACAAGAAACCGACTTTGAGTATTACGTCCCAGAGGACCTTTACTACTGTGACTATGACTTTGTCCCAGACTGTGTCCCAGCTTGTGACCCGACCACTCACTTGACATTGACACCATTCACACAGGACATCTTCGTAGGTGAAACTACCCCGACAGTTTCACCTGAAAATCCAAACTCGTCAAATTTCCCAAGGAAGTCCCGAAAAATGCCCCCGAATAGAAATTATTGTACAAGGGAAAAGACAATTACCTTTTTAAAATTAAATGTTAGGCCTGGTTTCCCACCTTTAAAATTTTTGATTAATACGGGAGCTAATCAGTCGTTCATAAGTCCTGAAACTGTGGCAGAGTACTATTCCGACTATGAACTTGACTATGAACCATTTATAGTCGCTAACGTGCATGCATCCACCATAAATTATTACTCAATCACTATGCTCTGTTTCAAAGAATTTAAAGACAATTAACCAATTAAATTGAATGTATGCAGATTCCATGATTACTTTGACGGACTAATAGGGTGCGATCTTCTTGAACGATTCTTAACGAAAATTAACTTAAGTTCTCGCGTACTTAAAACTGAATTTTCTAGCAACCCTATACATATGTATACCTCCCAAAGTGTAAATTTGTACGAGAAAAATATTCCGGCATAGTCTTCAAAAATAGTAAATTTGCCTATTAATATTGGCTAAGGAGATATACAAATAGATCAGCAAAGTATACCTACCTACAGAGTTGTAACATAAGTGAATGTATAACTACAGCAAAAAATAATCGAGCTTTTTAAAAATATCTAAAACTACTAATAATGATGTAACTTTATCTTTGTCAGAACCAATTATCGCACATGTATTTAGCGAACAAACTGTACCTGCAGTGAAATCGTATACTTTCAATAACAATACTCGTCGAACCGAGCAGGTGTTAGCGCGATTGCGCATGGATCATTTAAATCCAGAGGAGACAATTAATTTAACTAACCCCTGCAGAAAATACTCGGACGTATTCTAAATTGAAGATGGACCTTTAACTTTCACAAACCAAATTAAACTATAGCATTAACACCACAGACGAATTACCTGTCTTGTGGGTATCCATATATTCATAAGGATGAGGTACAAACTCAAATCAGTAAAATGTTAGATGAAGGTATAATTAGGCCTTCTACTTCCGCATGGAGCGCACCTTATGGGTGGTACCAAACTTCCAAAGAAGAGTGACGCGTCTGGCAAAACTAAGTGGCGCATAGTCATTGACTTCCGTAAGTTGAACGAGAAGACAATTAACGATAAATTACCCTATGCCAAAACTCCGAATCAAATTAAATCTTTTCTGGGCCTTATCGGTTATGACCGTATAATTCCCGATTTCGCTCATGTTACAAAATTTCTTACTACATGTCTGAAAAAGATATATTTTTACAGGACATTAACTTAATTTAGACAGAATGACAGATATATGACTTGCAACGACAATTACTTGACACTACGGACAAAATAAGTAATAGTTTGCTCATATTCGGTGCACAAGTTAAGTACTTACATATTAAATTAAATAAAATCCTTTTACAATTAGAAACGCTGCAACTTAGTAGACTCAAACGTTGCTTGATAAACCCATTGGGCACTTTGATAAAATCAATTTCGGGAAATTTGGCTCATGATGATGCTATAAGGTTTGAAAATGCTTTGAAAATTTTAAAACGGAACGTTAAATTCATTTCCAACAGAATTAATCAACATATTTCATTATTTAAAGAATTTTCTTTACAGCAAACTCATAGATCTACTGAATAATTTGACAATGAATCAGCTTAAATTAGATGAAGCCCTTTCGTACGTCATCAATATGACTACGTCAGAGAGCGATCGTACTTTAAGATATGCTCACCTTGCGCAACTCTTCGTTATACTTAACGATAACGTACGAGTTATCCGGTGAGATAATATAGGCTAGGAAATATATTAGCTTTTAGTCGCACGGTATCCTTGCACAATTCTCTTCTATCTGTTAGAGAATTAAGAACTATGATAAGCAAATTACAGCATTTATATGGCACCAATCAGATCATAGACTTAGACATTAGATATTACTATGACATAACTAGCTTAAGTTCGTATTATGTCGATAAGAAAATCGTGGTTATCCTACAATTCCCTATCACTCTTCCCAGTACTTTTGAACTATTTTAACTTTGTCCAGTTCCTAATAAAAACTTTGATATAATCCTACCTTCCTATCCATATAAAGCGATCAATTCAAAGGAATATGTACATGGAGGCTGAATGCCCGAAGGTAAATAACTGGCATATCTGCGATCAAAAAACAAGTCACCAAATTCGCTCCGGTCAGGATTGCATAGAAAAACTCATACATTCCCAGGAGATAGATGGAACGTGTCAAATCACGCCTATCTCTCTGGCCAAGGAAGCTCTGCTGGAGCTGGATAATAGCAAGCACTACATAGTTTCGTTCACGAAGCCCACGAAAGTTCAACTTTACTGCGGTCCTGAAAAACATCAAATTCTGGAAGGAAGTTTTTTGGTTACAATTCCGAAGTCTTGCACAATGAAAACCCCGAAATTCACATTGACTAACATCGATGACAAAGTCAACGGGATTTCAATTGAAATCACAGCGGTCCCACGGATGACTAATGATTCTCAGAAGATTCAACCAAATTACCACCTGACTTCAGTGGATCTCAGTACATTGCACAAGATACAGAAACAAATTACAATGGAAATCTGTTGAAATCGACACTGCGGATTCTTCGAGTCTCTACCACACAACAATACCATTGTACGCGATTGTACTTGCATTGTTAAGTGCAGGTGCACTTCTTACCATCTACTTTATTCGTCGTCATCGAGCAAAAGTCATCAAAATTGAATCGAATAAAGAAACCATCGAGTTGTCGCAGCGGAACAAGAAAGCCGCAACTTTTGCCGTAGAAATTGGCAAATAGTTGCTCATCTAAGGGGGGAAGTGTTATATCTGTGAGTGCCTCCCAGATACATCATCACCATACATTCGGTTACTGTGAACGGATTGCGCAACCCAACTTGAGACATTCAATAAAACCAACCAGCAGATTCGGCGCGGGGCCTTTCGACATACATCGGTCGTTAGGACACCCACTTAGTATTAAGAATTAGTTGTAATTACTTTTATTAAATTAGTTTAGTGGACATTTTGGTGTTTTTTTGGACTCCTCCGCTGCCCATCACGTAATTGGTTAAATGTTATGAAAAATATCTAGTTTTAATTTCACGACAATAATCCAGGCGTGGATGCAGGATGCAGTCCCACCCTCCCGCCCTCATGTATATGCACATGCAGGAAATGACCCATCTTCCCGCCCTCATGCATATGCATACATGCAAGAAAAGCGGAAAAACATGCCATGCAATCAAACCTATTGTCGACACGTGTTTCGCCCCTTCATGGGGCATCCTCAGGAGATATTCACTCGATAGACGCTCGGGTGGACTTTTTTAAAAGTACGGATCCCTGCGTGCATGAGTCCGACCCTCACTTGACCGGTTTTCTACAAATAAATAAGTAATAAATGCTTGAAAACACCGTTCCTGAAGATGATGCAAATATTTGTACCGTGCGGTAATCGAAACTGGAACACGTTGTGCAGGAGCCAATCGCCGAGCCACAACGCTAACTGTGCCGCTACTCTACTATCTTCTTACTAATCGCCGGCAGTAGGACAAATGCTTTAACTTTCATCGCGGAACTAAGAAAGGCCTTCTACAAAATTATCATTTGGAAACAACTTTCGGGTCACAGAACCATCTGTAAAGGTAACCGATTAACCTTGACCTTAGAACGGAAAGGGCGACTGAAGGAACAAGATGGATAAGAATCTTACTAAGAAGTCAGTAAGGGAGCTTACCCATGACGCGATGCGACGCAATTCGACCGATTCGAACTACAAGTGAAAATCAACCTTACTACTACGACATATGAAATAATACACGTTGTTATCTACGGGTAGATAAAAAACAAAACACGATCGCGACGACGACGTCAAGTCAATGGAATTGTATCATTATTTCTAAATGGCAAGGACGATTATCATTTTTAGTTAGTAGAAATTGCACGAATCGCGTCATGGGTAAAGTCCGTAAGAGTCTGACAGTCCCTTCCACTCCACCCTGGGCGGGAGGACTCATTTGATAATTTTACAACAAGAAGAAATAAGTTGCAGTACATACTTGAAGTCCTGCCTGGACCTCTTGGTGACGTCACAGTTGAGACACATCTTGTCGAGGGGCCACTCGTTCTTGCGGGCCGTCTGCTGCATGATGGCAGTCAGGAAAGATTGAGGGTTGAAGAACCCTGCCAACCACACAGCTGGTGGCAACTATAATACAAGTGTGAATAATCAGCAATAACATACAAATAGTTTAATTATGAAGTTAATTTTGAGTACACAATTAATTAATAAAAACGTTTGATTTAATGAATAAACAGTTAATAATTCATTTGATTGTAAATTTGAGTACAAAATGAAGATATATTTTCTTTTAATTAGTGGTCTCTCGCCATAATCATAAGATACAACAGTTTAGATGGCTAAATAAAATTCTTTCTCATGAAAATTTATAACGTCCCCAATTTACTTTTGGAACAGATACTGTCCGCGAGTCACCCAAAAAAAATTCCAAGCCCTTTAGAGGCCTAGAAGGCAGCATCGGCTCCCGTTGGTACCCTATTATGTAAATGGTGTTGCACTGCCTAAATAGCTGCTGTTCTGCAGACATGTATGCTTCCTTATGATGATTTCAAAAATGTAGCCGAACACTATTACCATACCTCAAAAGCGTTCAAGACCTGTCAGTGTCAATATTCCGTAGCAATTTTAACACTGAAAGCGGTTTAGATGATGGCGTGGCGCGACACACAAAAGTCCCCTTTAATTATTATTAACAAGCTACAACTTACATTAAAGTCTCCGGTCCAGTTCTCAAGTTCAGTGAGACGCATGCAAAGGTCAGAGAACCAAGCTGCCAGGCCCAGTAGACTAGGGTACGCCAACTTGCTCCACGACTCTGGTACGTGGTCCATAAATAGAGATTCCATTAAGTTCTCCATGTCACTGCTGATGGTCAGCTCACCCTGGCAAGGAGATTGAGTAAGTGGTCCAATACCTAAGCAAATATTTGGGAACAGTGGTGTTACGGTAAGCTTCAGAGAAAATTAGCCTCCGTTGGTAGTTTCAAAATCAAATCGGAATCACTTTTGAATTGTAAGAAATACAAAAATAGTACAAAATTATGATGCTACAGTCCCGGTCATAAGACATAATAACTGTGAAAGTACTGTAGATGCCCATTCCAAAGCGTGATAAGAACGGGCAAGAAACTCCATGGACTACCAAAGGGGTTAGTTTGGGACGCGGATCTGTCTACGCTGGAAGATAAAGGACTATTGAAGGAGCACCGTGGCCTTTAGACAGTACAAGTCTGACAGTCCCTTCCACTCCACTCAGGGTGGGAAGACACATTATACAATTTTTCTACATTAAAAAAAGGATTCGTTTTCTCTGAAGCTTACTGAAAGCTCTCTCCTCTTCTTCTGAAGCCACGCAAGAACGAGCCTCAAATCTTGATCATGACCTTATAACTTTCCCCTTTTCATAATTTACGGTTTCTGAAAAGTCTGTTTGCCTTAGGCTGCCTGTTCAAAAGTTAGGGCAAGCTAGAGTGAGTCCGCCCGTATACCTAAGGCCCGGACTCCACCAAAGCGGAGACGAGAGGAGATGTGTTTGAATAACTGATTAGTTATTCAAACACATCTCTCGTCTCCGCTTAGATTCGGTGGAAATCTGATTAGATTTCCACCTAATCTAAGCGGCGAGGAGTTGTAGATTTCTGTCCACAAGAGCGGAGCGAGGCTGTGGAGTGGAGAAACAGAGAAATTTTAAGCAATAAGAAATTAATATTCCATTTCTCCGCTCCGCAGCTTCGCTCGCTATTCGCGGGCGGACTCGCTTTATATAGCTTGCCGTAAGGCCCGTTTAATTATAACAAGTAACTCGTAAGTATGCGTTTAAGGTAGACTTCCGTGCCTCGCGATCGATCGCGGCCGCGCACGGCTTAAGACTGTCGTCGGTCGCTCGCGATAACAGTCACATTATGAAAATGTATGGTACCGCTGCTGAGGCCCGCGACAGACGCGCGCGGCCGACGAGTGTCGTGAGCCGCGCGCGGCCGTGTCTTGAAATTTAGTAGATGTTAATATTTAAAACTTCCGAAATTTTTGTTCATTACAATACAAAATGCTTTTGAATAAATATTTGGAAGTATCCTTCTTCATTTCTGCTTTTAAAGATAGGGTCGATTGGTGCTCTAATTTCATAATATAGCAACAGCAGCTCGTCATCCTCCTCTTCTTCAAGGATGTCAATTAGCACTTCAACCATGATTTTGACTTCGGTAGACACACGTCTAGAGGGAACTGAGGAATAACATCTATTAAATTTCAAGACACGGCCGCGCGCGGCTCACGACACTCGTCGGCCGCGCGCGTCTGTCGCGGGCCTCGGCACCGGTACCATACATTTTCATAATGTGACTATTGTCACGAGCGACCGACGACAGTCGTAAGCCGTGCGCGGCCGCGATCGATCGCGAGACACGGAAGTCTACCTTTAGAGACATATGTACAAGGCTTTTAGAAGTAGCTGTGGTTCAGGAAAAGTGTGTCGGTCTTTTACCATAAAAAAATTACAGTCTTACCTTGAGCCCCAACTCAGTTTCCTTCAGAGACCTTCGAATCTCTCCCATGAGGCGGTTCATTCGCTCACACTCCTGAATCGCTACGATGGTGAAGGGAGTCAACTCCTCAACTTTTCCCATCAGTTCGGTCAGATTGAAAGGCTCCGGCACTCGATCTAGGATGTCGTCCAGCAACACTCGGACCTAAGTTTTTTTTTTTTGTGAGTGGTGTCACTTGATATGCAGAGTGTCTTACTTAGCAAAATGCTGAGTTGGTAACCCTTGTGGTGTGACATGCTTAGCTCATTATCATAAAGTTAAATTGATTGTCTTCTTATGACGTTGTGATTCTTTTCTTTTGTGTGTCTGACTTGAATAAATCAGTACTTAAAAAAAAAGTAATGACTACTTTAAATTGGGAATTTTCCGAGAGTTTGAAAGGCCAATTTATAAAAAAAGAAAAAAAAAATAACTGTATTTTACGTCATTCCATTTTATCGCTAGAAAATATCAAATTCTTGAGGCTAATGATATACGATATAGTAAGATTCTGTAAGAAGTAGGTATTACAGCTGGTCGCGGGATTTATACCATAACCGTGACCCTGGAACGTAAAGGGCTAATGAAGGACACCGTGGATTTTTGTAAGTCAAATCTGACAGTCTCTCCCGCCCTGCCCTGGGTGGGAGGACTCATTTGACGATTTTATCACGCTAAAAAAAAAAAGTAGGTATTACGGCTAGTAACTTACCATTTCGTCTTTACTAGCGCCGCCTCCCGCCTGTGCGCCTGTATCTCTCGGTTGCATTTCAAACACCACCTTTTAAAAATAACGGATAATATAAGGTAAACAAATTCATATCCTTAATTCCTGATAGAGCAATCATATTTATAGATATATTATCTAAAGGTTACCTGACCTGAGTTCACTTAATTTTAAAACTATCACTCTTCTATTCTTCCACCTCTCTTTTCATTCTCTACTACTACTCTTCATTCTTCTTTTACTACTCATCCGCGTAATTTTCATAAAAAGGGTTACAACAGTTTTTACTTAACGACTTTGTCACTGTGATCAGTGGCTTTTTTTTTTTTTTTTTGCGTGGTAAAATCATCAAATGAGTCCTCCCACCCCGGGCAGGGCGGGAGGGACTGTCAGACTTGTACTGACTAAAATCCACGGTGTCCTTCAATAGCCCTTTATGTTCCGGGGTCACGGTAATGGTATAAGTCCCGCGACCCCGGCAGGCTTTGGCCCTCTAGAGAGGGGGCCCCGTCATTATGCTGACGCTCTTTGAGGCGCGCGTGGAACACAACGCGCCGTCGACCCGGGCATGGTCCATGGTCGGGCAGCGAGTTGCCCTTTACTCGCCGCCCGCATGCCCGCGCCTACGGTGGCCGGAGATCGTCTTGCGACGTCCGTCGCCGTGGGTGTCCACCACTGCGGGTGGGGCGGAGGGAGGACGTTGTCCTCTCCCTCACGCGGCCCGCCTCCTCCTTCACGAGCATTACTGCTTCGCAGAAGGAGGCGACCGCTTCCCACTCCGTCTCGCCCCGCAGCATGGCCGCAACCAATGCCGGGCGCGAGAGGTCTCCGCCTATCGCCGCCGTGAGGACACGTCGGTGCTCTGCCCAAGCTGGGCAGTCTTGCACCGTATGCTCTACTGTGTCCTCCGGGCGATCTTCGCAGTGGTGACACCCAGGCGTTTCCTCCTTTCTCCTTAGACACAGGTACCTCCCGAAACTTCCGTGTCCGGTGAGGACCTGCGTCATGCGGTAGGTCAGGACGCCGTGACTCCTATCCAGCCACTCCTCAAAGAGGGGTCTTACCGCCGCGATTGCGGCGTGCCCGGTGATCAGTGGCTTAGACCGGGGCGGAAAGCAGTAAGATCAAATGTATTTCAATGTATAAAGCACGCCACGAGACGACGCTCATAGCTAAAACGCGCGGTGCTACGAGCTACGGGAACAAAAGGCACAAACGAATGAGTGCGATGCCATGAAACAAATCGAGAGAGAGGATAGTGGTGCGAGAGTGGGGAGTTCAGCAGCTGCCACCAACCGCTACTATGAGTACATGGCGTGCACAACGCTGCCCCACCCGCCGCTTAGGCACCGCTTAGACCAAAACCATGAACGAGCCATTAGACATACCTTGAAGAGTCTCTCGGAGACGGTGGTCAGATATCCAATTTCAGCATTAGGATGCAATCCATATAGGTAAGGTGTTTCGTCAGGCAAAAAGTCGTCGATGTAGGCGTGGTAGCCCGAATAATCTGAGTTCGGTGGTGATATGAAGCCCGGAGCTAATTGCAATTCGCCATCCACCTGACGAAAATGAACATCTTATTCTAGCGAACATAATTAAGTTGAAACAACTAGCGATACATTCAGGGAAATCAAAATTCTGCATCACGAAAATTAAAGTTCTCTGAAAGTTTAGAACTACGAAATCTCGACATGCAAACTGACGGCCAGAAAACCCGAAAGTTGTCTATCATTGTGCCGATTGTCGTTACATCACAGAACATCTATCGAGGTTTTCTTTAGTTCTCCTCGATCGCACTGTGAGGAGATTCCTGTCTGTGGAGCCCTAACTACCAATACCAGTAAATGATCAAGAGAATGATGATGACTCCAGTATTCTTCAATTCTGTGATGAGACTCACCAATTCAGGCTGCATGTATTCGAGAAGGAAGGTGCGACAGAGCCGTCTGTCCCAATCGTCGGTGATGTGTCCTCCGTACATGATCTCCCCGAAGAGATAGCGCAAGTCTTCCCACGGCACGCGAGGATTCGCCTCCAAGTAGTTGTACAGTACGTACACGCAGATCGTCAGGTCGCCGAAGTTGAATGGATACACTCTGTGGAAGAATTTTAGTTGTGATGGCTTAGAGGTTCCTCGCCTTCTCATGCACTAGGCTGCGAGTTCAAACTCTGTGTTTTCGACGCATATTTCTCTCTATCTTGGACATAACGGACATCGGTGAAGAAAACATTCTGAGGAAACCTAGACTTGTATTTAATAACCAATACCAGTCTAAAGCCACGGAGAGGCCTGCGAAGTTCCAAAAGTCGGCTTAACTAATGCTGACGCCAAAAGGGTTTCCACATCCTCAGACGAAAATAAGATTCAGTTTTACTAAAAGAAGATTGGTACTTATAACATGAAATCTCATCATGACGATCTGGCCACTTATGCGATCGATCGAAATCAAATGTACCTACAGACAGCACATCAACCTACCCCAATCTGTCAAAATTTCCCAATCAAACATGAACCTTTTTCTTTCCTAAAGTTAGAAATATTATGACAGATTGGGGTAGGTTGATGTGCTGGATTCTGAAGTCTACCTGTTCCACCCTTGCGGGCCGAATTTCCTTCGTTCAGCAACGACGGCATGGAAGTAGCAGAGAGAAAAGAGAACAGATTTGAACTCCGCCTCCTTGCTGCACATTTCCATGGTCTCCTGGCTGAAGTTGTCCAGAGCCTGTACACAGCGTTTAGGAATAGATTAAAGTACCTACACCGCAATAATTATAGCACATCGAGTTATAGGTAAATATGCTTCCGAGAAAACTAACTCCCTTTAACGTGGACCTTTTGGTAGTGATGTCACTACCGAAAGCCGGGTTGGTTTCCTCTGTAGCTTACCTACCTACTTCACCTATCCAAAACCCTTGCTCCAATATGCATCTGAAAAACAGCTCGCCTTAATTGCATCACAGCAATTAAGGCGAGGTTGCAGTATAGTGTGAAAATGTATGGACGCACGACCTCATCCCCACCAAAATGCGAGCGAAATAACCCGCATTTTGAAAGTTTTTCGCTTCTTGTAGAAAAACAAACAAGAAATTAAAAAAAACGGCCAAGTGCGAGTTGGACTCGCGTGAAGAGGGTTCCGTACGATGTTACCTATCACGTTTTTTTAAATCTGACCCAAATTGGTACGCAAAATATTGAGTGATTTACCATGTTATTTTAATATCATGGACTTTTATAGGTTTTCCTATAATCTATAAGTAGAAAACTAATTTCTGTATTTTTTTCAAAATTTTAGGTTCAGTAGTTTCGGAGATAAGGGGGCGGGGGGAATGGTCAAATTTCGTCTATTTTCTTGAATAACTTGGAAACTATTTACTTTAAAATTACAAAAAAATATATATTTAGATCTTCTCAACAAGGCCTTTTATTTGATATGTCACACGATGCAGTTTTCAATTTTTTTTTTTTAATTTTCCCCTTCCCCCCAAAAATTACCTCCCACATACAGATTTCATCTATTCACGTCACACCTCTGTGCTTGGGTCACAGGAATTGATATGTATACCAAATTTCAACTCAATCGGTCTAGTAGATTCGGAGATAATTGACTGTAAGCGACAGACAGACGGACACACGAGTGATCCTATATGGGTTCAGTTTTTGTATTCCGACGTACGGAACCCTAAAAATGTGTTTTTACCATTTACTTTAAAATATAAAGCTCTCTATCTATTGATATATCTCTTGCATATACATCCATGACGTAATCTTTAAACATTACGCGTTTAAAATTGTGAATTAGTGCCATGTTCGGCATTTTTTTCTATCGAGCCGATTATTCCAAATCGTGTTTCTATCTTTATTTACCATCTCCTTAAGAATACGTTCAATTTTTGTATAAAAAAATTTATTAAAAAAATCTCACATTATATTAGATTTTCAGACATCCAAAAATCTTAAAAAATACTGCAACCTCCCCTTAATTAGGTCGTAACCGATTTTATAAAATCACTCAGACATTTTGGGGAGGTCTTGGTTAAATATTAGTCAACCCGTGATCATGGTGCTCGTAGAGACAAGATTTCCAGTAAGAATAGAATAGAATAATACTTTATTGTATACCAATATTGTACAGTAAGATAATAATGGCCGCACAGGTCGATCTTCAAGGCTGAGCTATGCTTGCCGAGGTTGGTCTGCGGATGGATGAATATCTATCATAGCGAGTTAAGACGCGGACTGACTACGATTTTAATCGCTTATGACCGCGTAAACTATTGTCACCACTATGGAGCGTCAATAATATTGAAAATTGAAAAAATGACATTTGTGTTGAAATGTGACGTAAGCTGCGAATGGGCATTTATTTTACTGCTTTTCTTTAGATTATTTAAAATATAGACATAAAATTAAATAATGGTTCGGTTAAAGTTTTAAAAAAATGGAAAACCTACTAAATTCTTAAAAAAAAAACTGTTGTTATCGCTGGAAATACAGAGATCTTCGACGTCAAAGTTTATTTTTGTGCTACAACTTCCCAATTTTTATTGGGAATATCAAACTCTTATTTATTATTCTGTTCGGTTTAAATTCTTCTTTATACCCTTCTCTGTTCACTGTATTTTTCGCGTTGCTTATTTTTATTACATTACGTCATACTCGACGTTCTAAGAAACCAATTTTTGGGAATATGAGATAAGACCGCGCCTTAAGCACGTAAAGCTGTTGGTTCTGGCTGTCTTTGTGGATCTTTGACAGTTGGCTGTCGTGTTCAGATAGGCAATCGCTTTATCCAAAATACTTAGATTATAAAATGTTTAGATCCCGTGTTCAAAACAAAACGTTAGATTTTTCGTGAAGCCACTTTTTTTTGGGTCAAAATAACCACTTTATGGAGCCCTGACACAGCCGTGGTCCACTTTGGCCCTGGATCGTGAAAACTGGAAATTATGGGGAGAGGCCTTTGCCCAGCAGTGGGATGATGTAGGCTAGCAGTATCAGTATCACTTTTTTTAAGTGTGAGTGAGTGCAACGGCGTAGCGTTTCTTGGCGTGTGACGTAGGGTTCGAACGAAAGGGATACATTTTCATTCCTTTTTTGGCTTCTATTCTCAGTGGCCTACTAGGTCTTCATGAGGTCTACATAAAACGGAGACGGCATTCGCGCCCGATTTTGTGTCGTTGTCTAGTTACCTTATGTAAATTGGCCCACATGCCGATAGGTGGTTCATTGGTTATTTTGATGGAAGACTCCAAGATTCCTTGTGGAATGATGTGGTACGCGGCATCAGCGGCTGGCTCAGCGCTTAAGAATAACCTTTAAAAAATAAAGATATTTAAATCAACACTGGTTTAAATAGGCTATTAATCCTGTTAAGAATGTTTTTTTTTACAATCAATCAATTCGAATCGTACATATGGCGCTATTTATCATCATAATATGAAACATTGTTTTTCTCGGAAACTGTACTTTTTTTTCGGAATAAAAGGTATCTTATGTTCATCTCTGTATACCTGAAAACGTGTATATGCAAAATTTCAGGATTATCGGTAACAAACAAAGAAACCATTTGAAAATACTTGCGCATTTATAATTTTAAGTTAGCTGGATTATTCATTGTTTTTGCAGCGTCAATGAAAGGTGGGAGCTAGCAGTGAACTGGTTTATTAAACTGAGTACTAAAATCAGTCTACCCACCACCATACAAATAATATCATAATTATCACATAACAGACGGTACAGTTTTAATGAGTAAATAAATATGTATTCTACATTAAGTCGTACCTGTAATCATCCGCAGGATTTTCAAAGCACTCTTCCATTTTCTTTTCAAGTGCTGCAAGCCACTTGGCGACCAAGTGAATGTTCTGCAAGATGACCCAGTGGCCCTGAACTGAAGCGATACTCATGGCCTCTTCAGCGACCACCTCCTGACCTTGTCCCAAAGACACGATGTGGAAATTCTTCTTATCAGTCGCAAAGCCTATTTTACGACCCAGTTGTTCTAAATCCTGTGATAACGTTGAGGGTCAATTCAAAATATAACTTTATTCTACTTCACAAAAGATACATGTACATTTCCAGCTCTACGTCGCGTCGCTTCACGAATTGGTGCTGCCCCTTATTGGAATAAAGCTAAACAACTTCGAAAACAATTAAAACTTTAGCAACTGTTAACAAGCGAACTTTAGTTCGCGCAAAGCACTGTGCGCACTGTATGCGAACAAAAGTTCACATATAGATTTTCACTGAACTAAGTCATCCACATATAAGGAGTCGCGCATAGAAACATCCAAGTAATGTAATACACGAACATTTTTAGGATGTTCGTTCACAGGGGAAACGCGGAGAGTGGCAAAGTCTAAAAAATGCCTTTTGGGAATGTTATCTTACCTTCAATGGATCGACCCCGGCCGAAAGAATGAAGAACATAGCCGTGGTGGAATTGCTCTCCTCGTAAGACTTATCTAAAGGTGGCGTACGGGCTTCAACGTATTTCGTGCCCAGATTCTCTTCGCAAAATGCACTAAAATAATGGTAAAAAGATTTTATAATATGTTTGTTTTTCAAAGATATTTTTTTATAAGAAACGAAAAATTCAGTTGCGAACAGGGTTCGATCCTGCGTCTTCTGGATACCTACTCCAGACGCCTTAACCAGTAGGCCATCGCAACCACTACTCACAAAGCTGAATCTTTCGTTCCCTTGTTTTTCTAACGCTGTTAAAAATATAACTTAATGTTTTTTTTTTTGTTCATATTTACTGATTATTTATCTAATGATCAGTGGCGTAACAAATGGGGTATTTATAAAGGTTGATGTTTCGGTCGATTTTGACCGAGTGAATGACGCTTCGACTAGGCAAGTGACTAAAATTTTCAAGCGATGGAGAAAGAAAAAGGAGAAAGCTACAAATAGGAAGGAATGGAAGGTCTCCCCTATTACCTTTGCCCATCAGTGGGACAATAGGAGTTTAAAAACCGGCCAAGTGCGAGTTGGACTCGCCCATGAAGGGTTCCGTAGCAGCAAGCATAGATTAGAGAAATAATTATATTGAGATTAGTAAGTAATATACACAAACAATAAAAATAACTTTGTTTTTCATAGTATTTGTATGAATGGCAAAGTTATATTTGCGGTTTTTGAAAATGTACTATATCTCAAAAACTGCTAACTGTATCTCATCCAAACCAATTTTCGTTGGTAGTTTTGGTTGAGGTCTACATTATATATTTTTTTTAGTTTTATCATTCTCTTATTTTAGAAGTTACGGGGGGGGGGACACACTTTTTACCACTTTGGAAGTGTCTCTCGCGCAAACTGTTCAGTTTAGAAAAAAATGATGTTAGTAACCTCAATATCATTTTTAAAGACCTATTCATAGATACCCCACACGTATGGGTTTGGTGGAAAATTTTTTTTTGAGTTTCAATTCTAAGTATGGGGGCCACCCCCAAAATTTGTTTTGTTTTGATTTTTGTATGAAAATCCTAATGCGGTTCACATAATACATCTTTCTACCAAGTTTCAACAGGATAGCTCTTATACTTTCGACAAAAAGTGGCTGTGACATACACGGACAGACAGACAGACAGACAGACAGACAGACAGACAGACATGACGAATCTATAAGGGTTCCGTTTTTGCCATTTGGCTACGGAACCCTAAAAAGGGTTTTACCGTACCTGGAAGCATAGGACATTCGGTCGGGACGCAGCGCCCTCATGATACACAGGCGCTGTAACGACGTTTTATTCTTCCACTCTCCTGGTAACTTGTCTCTCTCGGGAGCTTCGCCCTCCGTGTACTTCTGCCATCTAATTAACATTTTAAATCATGATACAATAAATTTTTCATTACTCATACTCTGAAAGTAGGTCATTACATGCCTGATAAGCCGTTTGAAAGTTACCCATTGCAGCCCTAGGGAGAATTGCTTTCAACTGACAGCAGCTGCCAAATTCAAGAAAAAAAACTAGTTCTATTTTGACATTTCTATTGAACCATGTTCAAACTTTTATACAGCCACTAAATTACAGAGCGATTTAAAATTAAAATAACATAAAGTTAAGTATTAAGAATATAAATAATGACTTTAAAATAATTTAGTTTTAACTATTTCTCTAAAATATCACAGATTTCGACAAAATCTTTGCCCACTCCCACTGCAACTGAATTTTTCTTCTCACAAAAATCATCTATGCCGTTTTTTAAAATAATGAACAAGAAAAATCCTGGCTGTATATCTGGACGACCACAGCACAAAAAAAAAAAACAAAATAAGCGGCAAAGTGACAATCCGATCTACACTCATTTTTTCTTTAGCTAATAATTTATGTTGTTAATTTTACTTTCCTCGTATTCGTAATGAAAAGCACAGTGTTTACCTCGGTTAAATTACTTATTTAGTCCCTCGAACTATTAGCGCCCTCACTACGTTACGGGCGCCAAACCCCGTCTCGGGACGTAAATAAGTAACTTTCACGCCTTGGATAACAATGTACTATTTCACTTCAGTAGCTTCAACATGTAGGTTTTGCTGCCTGAAATCGGTGAGCAAAATGCGATTTTGCTCACTGAGTGAGACAAAGTAACTTTTTAATTTTTGTTTTCAGAAAGCCGCGAATATCTTATTCAGCCTTGGGTTAATCATACAATTCGAAACATTTACACTTCATCTCTTTCCCGCTATTAGAAAGAGAGAGGGATAAAGACCAGCCTTTTCGAAATTCCGATTTTGAATTCGACCTCAAAGACAAACACGCTCGGTTTGTACTAACTAAAGAAATTTTGCAAAAAGATAATTATGTCTTAGTGTAATTTATTGAATTTTTAACTTGTATGTATACGTAGTATTTAAACGAAAATAAGTATTTACTGCAAATAAAACTGATATTTAACCTGTAAATATTTATTTCTAGTTTCAACAATGTTACGTAAATATTTTGAATAATAAAATATCATGGGTGCTATAATTTCCGAACACGCCTTAGTTTAAATAAAAGAGCGGGAATAAAATTTCATGGCTGGCGTAAAGAGTTGAATAAGTTAATAGTTATTTAAATCTATTATTATTTTATCTCCTAAAGTGTTCTAGCTGCTGAAGTGAAAAGTTATGTGTGTTACACGAGAGCAAAGTTTTTTGCATCTCGTGCCTTTGAATCCCTCGCCACACTCAGGATTCAACTTTGGAATCACTCTATAAGTTAATAGTTATTTAAATCTATTATTATTTTATCTCCTAAAGTGTTCTAGCTGCTGAAGTGAAAAGTTATGTGTGTTACACGAGAGCAAAGTTTTTTGCATCTCGTGCCTTTGAATCCCTCGCTACACTCAGGATTCAACTTTGGAATCACTCGCTACGCTCGTGATTCAATCGTTGAATCCTTCGCTTGCTCAGGATTCAAAATCAGCACTCACAGCAAAAAACGACTTTGCTCTCTTGTTGCACAAATAACTATTATACCATTCCTACTCTAAAAAGTTACTTTTACTCACTGAAAACAGTGAATAAAAAGCTCTTTTACTCACTGTTTTGGTGTTTGAATTTAGAACACATTGATGCGGTCCACCCCCGTGTTATTAGGAAAATATTACTCTTAATTTAAGTCATTGTTCCGATTTTAATGTTAATTTGTTGACTGAGCAATTGGACTACTTCGTTACGTGAAGCGGGTTCGATTCCCGCACGGAGCAAATATTCGTACTATGATCTACAATTATTTGTTTCGGGTGTGGGTGTTTGTGTATTGTGAATTTAGATGTTTGGAAACGCACCCACGTGTGTGTGGAGCAATATTAATTAAAAAAAAACTTTTTTTTTCGTTACATATATATTATCGCTCAAATTTTTCTTTTTCTCGTAGTCATGGTATAAAGTATCGTTTGCAACTCTTGAATAAAACGGATTTAAATCGAGGGCCTGAATCACTCGCGTCGCTCAGGATTTAAATATTTGAATCACTCGCTCCGCTCGTGATTCAGTCATTAAAATCCTTCGCTTGCTCGTGATTCATATAATGGCCCTCGCTTTAAATCCGCTCTTTATTCACTAGTTGCAAAATATACTATTCTATTTTTTGGCGAAAGAACATTTTTCATAAATTGTAGTTTGGTATATTTTTCCCACGTTTTTTTTTAGACACAAACATAAGCATATTTTTTACGACTACACTCATACACTGCCAAAGAAGGGTTATTTTCCAGATTATAAAAAAATAATGTATAGTTCTGGCAAAAGTCTGTAATTTACGTAGCCCACTTCTGTTTTTATATTTAAAATGGGCTGCGAGTGGGATTCAAACCCTTGTCTTCTGGATAAATACTCCAGAGAGATTGAAGGTTTCTTGATATTTTTTTCTTTCCTCAAAGAAGCTTTGATACGCGACGCGGGCGTATTAATATTCAAAAAACATTTAATATTCAAGAAATCTCAAAATTACCTTTTGACAGCACCCTCAATATCTTTGTCGATATTCTCGAAGGCGTCCATCTTGGCGAGCGTTACGATGCCGCCCCAGCTCAGGTTGGTTAGCCAGACGTACGGCGAATTCTCTGGTGCCACCGCAAACTTCAGCAGAAAGTCTAACTCTCGCGGGTCCACTTTACCTTCTTGTTGCAGAACCTGATAAAATGCGATGTAACAACTAAATACTGATTCATCACTCTCTGGTTGCTGAAGTCGTTATTATGATGCAACATGATAAAATTCTAGCGTTTTAGGGTGCCTTTCCTCCAGAGATGTGCTATGTAGCTGTGCTGCGAGGATGTAAAAGCTGACCTACGAAACTGTGTGACAGTTTCCACTGATGCTACGCTATGTAGCTGTGCGAGTAAGATGTGCTATGAAAATGGGTAGCCGCGCTACGAAGATGCGCTGTTACAAGGTAACTGCGCTACGAAGATGTGCCGCCCCAAGGTAGCTGCGCTATGAAGATGCGTAGCTGCGCTACGAACATGCGTAGATGCGCTACGAAGATGCGCTGTCACAAGGTAGCTGCGCTACGAAGATGCGCCGCCACAAGGTAGCTGCGCTATGAAAATGCACTGTCACAAGGTAGCTGCGCTATGAAAATGCGCTGTCACAAGGTAGCTGCGCTACGAAGATGCGCAGCTCGAGCTATGCGATGTATCGATACTAGGGAAAACGACCCATAGCACGCAGCCATAGCACGCATCCTTCCATATAAAAAACACATCTTAGTTGAATCCGTTTCCACCAGTGCTGTGCTATGTAAACCAGTGAATATGATTGGTGGATATCAAACGCATCCGCAGCAACGTAGCATAGCGCATCTCTGGTGGAAAAGCAGCCTTATGGTCTTAAAACCGTTATCTTTTTAACATGCTTCAGGTACTTGATTTAATGAATGTCAGGATGTGGAATCAAAATAAATAAATATGGTGAATGATATTACATTTTGTGGATCGAAATATCTTCAAGTTTGAATTTAAACGTCCAAAATTACTATAAGACTGCAATGGGACAGTTCCACGGGTAGATTTTTCGGGGGATTGGACTAGCGATGTAGCCTGATCGAAATTCTAAATGAAAAATTCGACTAGTTTTTTACTATTAATTCTTGCAAGCGATGCGACTGGTATCCAGTCGCACGACTAAAGTCCGGACGTGATGTAGGAAGAATTTCTTACTCTAATTTATTATTAGGTACCTATCTCTGTCACTCTCGCGTAAATATAATGAGTTTCGCTGGCACAGAAAAACGTTTGTGACCACTGTCAGTATGTAAAGAGGTCATTGTACGAAATTCTTCCTGCTCCGCAACTACACTTTATTCATTAGGCAAATCGACCGAAAAGTCGAACCGTGTAAGCACTCCATAAGGCTGCAAAATTAGCCACCTGCAACGTAATAAGGAAGAGGTAAACGAGCTTGTCCCTCTCAAAGAGTCCTCGGCTGGTGTACACGAAAACTGCGAAGGTGATGCTGTCGAGCAGGTTCGCGACTCTCTTGTCCAGTTCATCTGCGGGCTCGGCCTTCGACAGGGCGTCCTTGAACACCACGCTGTACGCCTTTAGCGAGAACTGGTACATCGGATTGATCTTGTACAAGTCGTTTAAAATGAAATATAGGAGAGAAGCTCGGCCGGCTGCACGCCTGCGTGATGAAAATATTCATGAATTATTTAAAATACTCTTTATTTATTGTTAAAAACTTATTTTATTTTTAAATAAAACATTTAAAAATAATTACAATAGTAGGCTAGTAGCCCACTGAAATCGGTAACAGGGTCTAAGCTACCGTCAGGGCTCCAAAGAAAGGAACTGCTTTCTGAATCAGACTCCTGATACAACTACCTAACGAGAGCCTTCTTAGATGTTGGTCGAGGCTAGGCTAGGCTTGTCTCTTACCGTCTTACTAAAAAAAAGTTAAACATCGGTTAAACACTTGTTTAAAAAAAAATTGTCAATTGCAAAACTGCATTTTATTTAGGTACAGTTACACTATTTTTAGACCAGTGTTAACAAATGTTTATAATTTTGTGGTACGACAATTATAGTTTATTATGTTCGTCTGTGTATTGATTGACGCATCTATTAAAATGTTACTTACCGATATTTTTCCCTAGCGTCGTCAATTTTAACTGCCGTTACTTTCCCCTCTTCCACTTTTATCTCAATATCTGCGGCAGTCTTCTTCGTGGTCTCCAAATTGATGACAAGTGCCGAGTCACTCAGTATGTCTGGACCGGCAGACGACAGTCGTTTCAGTAAGTCATCTTCTAAACTCTTGAGCGTGATCTTAAAGTCATTCTGTTGCTTCGTGAGGGAAGAACGCAATTTTTCTAAATCTGGACGTTCGGCTTTCACTACTTCACCCAACAGCTGTTCTTCTAAACTGTTTATAGCGTGAAATAATTCATTAGGTAAAAAGTTAAGTTTAAAGAAGTAATTTAATAGTGCTTACAGTTAGTTTCACAGAAATCTGACTCCCTTTTGTAGTGACATCACTATCAAAGGGGTTCGTTTTCTCTGAAGCTTACCGTATTATGCGTTCCAACTAAGAAGGTCCTCCACAACCCAATAACTGGGCAATACGATACCCCATGGTAAGACTGGTTGTCAGAATTATGAGCTTCTGACTAACAGTAACGACTGCTGAAGATCTACAAATGACAGCCGGCTCGTGCTTTCCGAGACACGGAGGAAACTCGCTATGATAGATGGTCACCCATCCTCAGATCAACATCGAAAAGCGCGGCTTAACCTGGAAGAACGGCCTGTACGGCTGTAATTATTCGGCCACGAGCTCCTCTATCATCGCAATAATTAACAGCATTTACCGTTAGTGCAGCCCCCACATAAGTGAAAATGGAATGTATAGTATACGTAATACGCTTACCCATCCTTGGTGACAGTGAAATTGATGAGGGTACATTGCGCTTGCATCTCAGGCTGGTAGTGAGGGTTAGCAAGCTTCGTTTGAAGTAGGAAACGGAAGTTCGGGCTGTAATCTATCTCTCTGTCTCCTATCTGAAAACATTTAAATGGTATGTTTGCGGATTGGCTTTCAGTTTTTGGAGTAAAATAAATACTAATTACACGCATCTAATAAGATGAGAGTTCCGAAGTGAAAGCGAAATGAGACTTCACTAAACATTTCAAGAGCACTAAACTCCGTGAATGAATGGTTTCTGCATAATGAGAGAAATATACAAAATGTTATATAAAAAGTAGGTATGTCTAACGGCAGGTTATTTATCTACTCCACCAATATGACATATACACCGTGTTCCGGACGATATACATAAACTTCGACCAGATGTTCAAACCACGGAAGTAAGCATTTTTCATTATGGACACATTAATAAATTCTTATTTTTTATTTTTTTGTTAATTTTCATACAAACTAAATACCTAGACGTAAATAACCCGATATGCATGCCTCTTTATCCGAATTGGCAACGTCGTATTTTCATTCATAACATTTGGCGGGCTGAAACTTGTCAAAAGAAAAGTTTCTTTGATTTTTTATCTCGTTCCTCATAGCACTGTCAATGTATTATACTTATCTAAAGAGAACGTATAAGGCTACCAAGCAGGTAGATACGTATTTCGAATTGTCTTTTTAATTGAGGAATAAAAAAAAAAACAAAATTCCATAACCAAATCATGATAACCTCTTCCCACGACATGCAGCCTTCGCAAAACGTTTCTGCAGTCCTTATTTTTAGTCTAGGCTTAAAGCAACGCCGGACCTCCAACGACGGGAAGGGGAGTAGGCTACCATAATTATCTTCCCATTCTGCCGTTTCGGCTTAAGTAACGAACATTCAATCTCAAAATTATTGACTAAAAGAGGGGCAGCTCAACACGCAATCTGGGGACCACGCTTAGAGCTCACGTACATTCGTAAAAATACTCTCAAAAGATAAGTCTCGGTCAAATTAAGATAAATGGTAATCACAGCATATTTTTTTTATGCATTTGAGTAAAATAATTATAATTTATAAGCACACTTGTTGCGTGGGCAACATCAGAACTAACGCCACCATCTTATTTTTCAATACATTTCACAAATGAGCGCTCTCCTGTCAACCTCAATGGAGTGTCCAAAGATCCAAACACTGTAGGTTAGACAACTACGTCAGCCGTAATGTCATTCAAAAATATTTTTATTAATAAAAAATAAACTCTAAAAAGAAAAAAATAAATTTAATGTAAAAAGTTTTCGAAATGACCACCTTCTTTTTCGACACAAATATTCAAACGAGTCCTAATTTGGCCATTTAAATTTACAGACATTTGTCTTATTTGTTCAGCAGCCTGAGATATTCTATCTAAGAGCTGTTCACGGTTCTGAATTTGTACGGAGTACACCTTCTCCTTTAAGGTTCCCCAGACATAAAAATCTAAAGGAGTCAGATCTGGGGACCTAGCTGGCCATGCGATATTTGTGCTACCTCGTCCAATCCAACGGCCAGGAAACGTTGCATTTAAATATTCACGCACTTGTGTGCCATAATGTGCAGGGGCCCCATCATGTTGGAGCCACATGGTTCGCAGAGTTTGAAGATCCACTTGTTCGAAAAATTCGAAGCTAGTGACGTTTCTTAGGAACTCTAAGTAATTGTCAGCATTTAGGCGGTGGGGAATCTCAATAGGGCCGATCAGCTGATTGTTAAAAACACCAGTCCACATGTTTACAGAGAATTCAGTTTGATGTGACGCCTGCCAATGTAAATTCGGGTTGCTCTCATGCCACTGCACTTGATTTTTGGAATTGAATACTCCCGCTCTTGTAAACTGGGCTTCATCCATCCAAAGAATTTTTTGAAGCAGTATTGGATTATTTATCAGTTCTTGATTCATTCTCTGGCAAAAAACAATTCTTGAGAAGTGATCAGGTGGTATTATGCCTTGGGATTTTCTGTAGTGGTAGGCATGCAAACCATATCTTTTCCACAGTTTCCACACTAGCTTATGAGATACACCCACGATTCTCCCAACGCGTCTCGTTGAGAGTGTAGGATCATGAATAATAAGGTTCATTATTCTGTTTTCTTGAGCGACGCTCAAATTGATTACTCGTTCAGGGCGGCGTGGTCTAATTCCGATCTCACAAAATCTCCTGTGTATGTTAATAAATGTTCGTAGCATTTCCGTCACAGAAACCGTAGACGAAGTGAATATCAGCTTGGTGTTGAGCAGAATATTCGTGCGGCATAGTGAAAGTTGTAATCAAAATGATTGATTAAATTAGTCGGAAACCCAAAAGCAAATTACAATAAACAATAATCCTGACAGTTAAAATCATGCATGACAAACAATGTCAAATAACAACTTAGGTATCCATAGCGACCAGTCAGACAGGCCTGTTGGTCTAGTGGTTAGTGACCCTGACTGCTATGCCGGAGGTCGTGGGTTCGATTCCCACCCAGGACAAATGTTTGTGTGATGAGCACGATCATTTGTTCTGTGTCTGGGTGTAATTTATCTATAATATGTATGTATTTAGAAATATATAAGTATGTTTATCAGTTGTCTAGTACCCATAACACAAGCTCTGCTTAGCTTGGGACTAGATGGCATTGTGTGATAGTTGTGGAATATTATTATTAATCTCTTTGAAAGATTCGTTATCGCAAATGATCGTATTTCTTCGCTAACTCTCGGGTTCCTCTCGTACGTGCAAATGAAATGCAAATAGTATTTGATAGATTTATCATTTTAATTGCACTAAGCGGCAACATAGGCCAAATTAAGATACTTTCTCACTGCATAGCTCAATTAAATTTCATTAAATGAAATTACAAATATCTTTGTAACGAAGCCTTTTTAAGTACTACTTCCTTTGTTGGATTTGATTTGTAAAAGCCATAGAAGTATTTGCTAAAGTTTATGGATAACGTGAAGAACACGGTGTACCTATATACATACAGAACCGACCAAGTGAGATTCGGACTTGACCGGTTCGGTCGAAAAAGGATAAAAAAACACATTTGTTATATGGGCTCCCTTTTATATATTTTTTATTCAAATATTTAGTGTTTGTTGTTATAGCAGCCACAGAAATACAAGATCTGTGAAAATTTCAACGGTGTAACTATCGCGGTTCATGAGATACAACCTGTTGTCAAGACGGTCAGCGGAGCCTTTGTAATAGGTTCCCGTTTTACCGGATTCCGTTTAACCCTTTGGGTTTGGACTATGAAACCTTTAATCAGCCTTTATAAAAGGATTGCAATTTTCGCCTCTAGAATAATAAATTAATGTGCTTACCTTGAGCACTTTCCCCTTGCGTATGAGCACTCTGCCGAGCAGCGGTTCGAGCACAGCGTCCACAGTCTCTCCGATGTTCTCAACCATCACCACCTCACCGTTGCTGACCCCGCGCTCAATGCGATCCAAGTAGTTGCGTTGTGTTAATCGTACCACGACCAAAGACTCACCGTATTTCTGTTTTATCCATTTTATACCTTGCCTGTAGGGAGAATTGAAAATAAGTAATACTGTGCCCTAAATACATTTTTTAGGTGTTCTCCCTGGTTGGAGTGAAAGGGACTCGTACTGACTAAAATCCAACGTGTTTTTTCAATTGCCCTATACTTTCAGGGTCATGGTCACCTGTTTAGAAAGTCCCGCGACCCCCGAAGATGTCTACTAGATTTCTATATGACATTTAGTCTTATAAGTCAATTACAATAGGAGTATTTTGCTACTTGGGTCGTAAACGGTGTCCCATAGGAGCGGCCCCAAAACCGATCCCTGTGGAACACCGCACGACTTCTCTCGCTGGTTCCACTCTTCCCGGTGACCGGGGTAGAATATGACAGCCCTGTCCGTTAAATATGCCTGGACTATGCGACGGAACCTAAATATACTTGAAAAATCAGGTGATGGGTAGTACAGCTCTCTACCCCCTTGCTTGTTTGATCAAACGTATTTAGTCTGGAGTGCATACAAAATTTTTGTGCAAGGCATTCAAAAAAACCTCAATTTGGCAAGAATTCGTTTAGAACGTAGTACAAAAGCGTGCATGGCGATATCACAGATTCACCCTTATCTTTGTCGCATGTTAAAATTGAGAGTAGTGACTCACAGCTGCGGATCTATCATGAGCGGCCAGCGCGCCGAGTTGGTGAGTATAGTGGCGTTCTCCGAGCTCATGGTGTCAGTGGGCAGGCCCTCGTTGTTCCAGGACGCTATCTGCGCGTCGTCCGTTAACATCGAGAGCACATCTAAACCTTCCGTCATCTCGATTTTAGGCTGTGGGATAAAATCGGTAATTAGGTCCTTTTCTATGGTATAATGTAAGTAGCTTTTATATGCGGCATCGCTAGCTTAAGGATACTATGAATGTGTTACAATTTAGTGACATCTAGCGTCGAATAGCGGAACTTGCTAGCGATATTTTCACACACTTAAACAGTAACCGCAAGTTCTTTAGAACTTGCGGTTACTGTTTGCGGCCTGCGGCCTGTAAACATGATTTTAGTTATTATCTCTGATAAAGCACCATCAGAATGCTACATTTGGCACGGTTTAACATCAACTTTTATTTGATGGGTTAAAGCTCTATAGAGCTCCTGGCATTGTCCTTTAAGTCACAAACTACAGTTACTTACATTGGTTTTAGCAAGCGTGGGTACCCAGTCTTCGTTGATGAGCTGCAAGCGGTATGCGCGCATGAAACAGCCCACGTACGAGATGAAGGCTGTGACCAATAAGACATCGCCAGGCAACAACACTCCGGAGTCTTTCAGGTTCACGACAGTCGCTGACCATCTGGATGTCAGGGATGCAAAAGACCGAAAGAAGAAAGCAGAAAGTAAATATATTTATTTGTCACAAGAACCGAGAGTCCAGAACATTTACATAAAAAACTGAAAACCAAGCAAAGCAAAAAAAATATAGTGTCTAGTCTGTCTCACGAATGCGCCACATCATAGGTTCAATTCAGACAAATGTCGGGTATGGTAGCGCTTGCAAACAGATTGAGGTAGATTGATGTGCTGGCGTCGGTAGGTACATTAAACATAGCCGTACAAACTTGATTAAAAAAAAGATGTGTGTAGGAATGGCAGAAATTGGAAAAAGATGGCAAAAGGGGCATGAGGTTATATTATGTGTGTACGAGTACAGCCGGCTAAGCCTAACATACAATAACTGATAATTTCAAAGTGACTAAAGCCTCATTTAGACGATGCAAGAACTCGCACGGGAGTTGCCTTACATTGCAGACTATTGGTACAGCGAATTCAGTTGATCTAACAAATACCGCAATGTAGTGAAACTTGAATGCCATTTCTTGCTCCGTCTAAATGAGGCTTAAGTGTGGAATAGTTCGAAGTCTGACCTGATTTTTTCTGATGCTAAACCGTTAACCAATCTGTTTGCCAAATCAATGGTGGCGTTGGTGGCGTCAGCTTCAGCCTGACACTTCATCTTCTCGTTAACTGCCTCTTGGAAGGCTTTGAGCAATATCTCCAATTTTGCTTCGAGTTCCTGTCATAGAGGTTTTAAAAGTTAAACTGCTGAAGATTATACATTTACCTAAGCATACTTTAAGAAGTATCCTCTCAATGCGAAACCAAGGGTCAGATTTCACAGCGACAATATTTTAACAAAAACTTGAACAGTGTCGCTCACTTGGCGCGGGTTACATACTCACATAGAAAAAAAGGGTTTTTGGAAGCCCCTGTTTTGGTATTTGCGGGATTACGGTAAGTCCTCCTTTTTATTATGGCTGAAATGAGTCCTCTCGCCCAGGGTAGAGCAGAGAGAACTCAGACTTGTATTGGAGTCAATTTCAACAACTCGATTTTTTACCTAATTTCCATGGATTTTTTCATTTTCAGGTTTTGTCAAAAACTTTAATAATAAAGCGCAACATATCCACATTTTATATTCATTTCCTAAAGGGGTATTATGTAATAATAATACTTTGAGAGTTATTTGGGCCACCGAAATTGGCGAGCCATAGAAATTTTATTATTGCCACCGAAATTGTATTGGTGACATAGAAATTGTGCGTGTGCACAGAAATTGTAAATTGCTAAAAAAATATTTTTAGTAATATTATGTAAAGAAAAATAAGGTACTTATAATGAAAAATACTGATATAATACGAATCATTTTACTAAGCATTTATAAAAATACAACGTGGAATACCTACTATTGCGTAAATCAGTCTTACAAAATTAGCAATCAAGGAACTTATTATGTTTTTCACTCCTATTATGGAGTAAAATTTACTTATAATTATTTATCACACTTAGGTATATTAACAACCTACACAAATTGTATACAAACTAATTAAATAAATTATTATCACTGCAATAACAGTAAAGTTTTTACTTAATAATATTAATATCAGAACTAATGTCAAATCCTAAGAATGAATTAACAAATTCTGATTAGCATTTATGATCAATTTGAAACTAATAAAAAATCCTTACTTAAATAGCTGTGGACATAATACAGTTTACTTTTCAAAATCAAACAACACTTTTTATATTTTCTTAATGTCAGAATCTTAAAACTAATTAAGTAATTATTGCTATACACAGCCAATCAGATAACTTTAATTTTGATACCTTGTGCGTATCAAAATGACACATTAACAACTAATTGAATAATCATAAGAGCAGCTCAATAAAAGCCATCGCTCTGAAAATAAACTATAAAAAAATAATGATGTTGGACATCAATCAACTTTTTATTAACTAAGGTATTAAGAAATATTCTTTAAACAAGTAATCACTAACATGGCAAAAATCTTTAGAAAATATTTTCATCATCACTATCTGAAAGATCAAAAAAATTATTTCTTGGAAGTAATTCTTTGGAATACTCTATGTGAGCATCATTATCAGTTTTAAAGGTTTTTTCAAATTTCGACATTATGTCACTGTTAATATTTTGGAAAAATGAGGTTGACGGAACTAAATTTTCAGTCTATATTGTCCAAGTCGTCTGAAGTGTCAGCTGATTTGATGGTCTTATCTTGAGGTATCATCATCATCAGCCGGAAAACGTCCACTGCTGAACATAGGCCTCCCCCTTAGACCGCCACGCCGAACGACAATTCGCCACTTGCATCCATCGGTTGCCCGCGACCCTCACGATGTCGTCGGTCCACCTAGTGGGAGGCCTACCTACGCTGCGTCTTTCGGTCCGTGGTCGCCACTCGAGAACTTTTCTTCCCCATCGGTTGTCAGTTCTACGAGCGATGTGGCCTGCCCATTGCCACTTCAACTTGCAAACTTTATGAGCTATGTCGGTGACTTTGGTTCTTCGCCGAATATCCATGTTCCGGATTCTATCCCGCAAAGAAACTCCGAGCATAGCTCTTTCCATCGCTCGTTGAGTGACTCTTAGTCTCTCTAAAAGGCCAGCAGTCACAGACCACGTTTCAGAGCCATATGTCATCACCGGCAACACACACTGGTTAAACACCCTTGTCTTGAGACACTGTGGGATTCTCGATGAGAAGATAACACGTAGCTTCCCAAACGCTGCCCATCCGAGTTGGATTCTTCGGGCGACCTCTTTCTCGAAGTTGGACCTACCTAACTGAACAATCTGTCCAAGGTAAGTGTAATGGTCTACAACTTCGAGAGTATCATTCCCAACAACAACCGGTACGGGTGCCACATGAACATTCGACATGACTTTCGTCTTGTCCATGTTCATTTTAAGGCCGACCCGTTGGGAAACGATACTGAGGTCGCTGAGCATAGCATTGAGGTGCTCCAACGATTCTGCCATGATGACTATATCATCGGCAAAACGAAGGTGAGTGATGTATTCGCCATTGATGTTGATGCCGAATCCGTTCCATTCCAAGAGCTTGAAAACGTCCTCCAATGCGTTCGTGAACAGTTTCGGAGAAATAACGTCTCCCTGTCTCACGCCTTTCTGCAATTGGATTGGTTTCGTGCTCTCTTCCTGAAGTCGGATGGACATGGTGGCGTTTCTATACAAACACTTCAACACTTCGATATACCTATAGTCGATATGATATCGTTGGAGGGACTGCAATACTGCCCAGGTTTCGATTGAATCGAAGGCCTTTTCATAGTCCACAAACGCTAAACATAATGGCCGATTATACTCCTCTGTCTTCTGTATAATCTGGCGGAGCGTGTGTATGTAGTCTATAGTACTAAAACCTTTTCGGAAACCGGCTTGTTCGGGAGGCTGGAAGTCATCAAACCTGCGTTCGAGACGATTCGTAATGACTCTTGAAAACATCTTGTATACATGGCTCAGAAGTGAGATTGGCCTGTAGTTCTTCAACAAGGTGTTGTCACCCTTTTTAAAGAAAAGAACAACCACACTCCTGTGCCATGCTTCTGGCGTAGTACCTTCGAGTATGACGGAATTAAATAACTTCTGGAGGACCAGAAGTACCGGTTTTTCACCCGTTCTCAAAAGTTCTTTTGTGATTCCGTCTTCACCCGGCGCCTTGTTATTCTTTAGCTGTTTAAGAGCCATTCTAATCTCGTACAGGCTGATGTCCGGGATATCCTCAGTGTAGTGTCGAGTCAGTTTAGCTCTTGCGTCTCGAACTGTACTGACTCTTGAGGTATGTTCTTGGTTTATTCTATTACACTATTCTTTTTTTCCTGTAGTTTGGGTAATTCTTTTTTTTGTTGTCTTTTATAGTAATTTCTAGAATTAATTTTGTTTCTTTTTTGTTTAAGTCTACGAGCTCGAGCTGGCATCTCACTTAGAGGTAAAATTTTACCTTCTGCTTTTTTCCGATGATATCGTTCTCGATCTTTTCTACGCAACTCCTCAGCTTTGACAGGGTCGCTTTTAATATTTTCTCTTCTTTTTTGGTCTGCAATCCTTTTCTTCCTTAACCTTTCTTGGCTATCCTTTTTCTTTTTAGGATTCCTAAAATAGAAAAAATACTTAAAATACTGTTGAGTCAATTTAAACTCTCACTTGATTATGAAAGGAGGCATGAGCAAAATAATGGGATATCATCATCATCATCAGCCGGAAGACGTCCACTGCTGGACGAAGGCCTGAATGCTATCTCTGTGTAATCTATAACTAAGTATATTAAATGAGTTCTTATAAAATAATTTTGGTATAACAAATATTGCGACCTATACGAAGAACAAAGTTATATATGATTATGATACTAAATCGTTTTTATTATAGTTAAAAAGCTAAGTTGACCAATATATTGTATTAGTAAAATCATTTTTTCTTAACGTTATGTAGTTTCAAAGATACCAGTGGAATAAAGTTACATAAAACTGTTTTTAATCTAATATATTTATGGGAACAATGCAATAAATGCAATGCAATTACATGCTTATGAAATAAGAATCAATCCTCTAGAACAATTAAGAAAAATGTTAATGCTGATTTTGTGCTTGACAAATTTCAAATCGCTCTCCTCTAATGTAACGATTATGCAGAAGTAACTTCATTCAACGGATAGTTCGACTGTTTCTTTTCAAAAACCTTCATTAACAATACAATAATTGATAGGTAAAATTTCTGTGGAGTCGTGCAATTTCCGTGGACACCCAGATACCACGGAATCCACAGAAATTTGCCCACAGAAATTGGAAACGAGGCAATTTTTTTTAAATTACAAAAAACTATCAAGGCTATGACTATTGTTTTCTAAAATCTTAAATGTGTAACCAAAGGTTACTTAGCATGCATAAAAGTGACACCTTTATTTCTAGAAAAAATCCTTTTAAAACCTGATCACCGAAATTGCAAAATTTCGTTCCGAGTAAACTGAAATCACGTACTCACATTTTTGGCGGGAAGACGTGGCGATATGGTGCACTACCGTTCTCACTGCGCGTTAGCGCAGACTGTCTCTTGCCGGGCAGGTATTTATTGTTCTTTTAAACTCATTGGTGGAAGCTCAGGACGGCGAAACAAAATGACCACAGAAATTAGTAGTTGCGCTCGGACAGAACTACCGTTGACATTTACTCATTAACAATGAGTATAAACATTCAAAAATAATTAGCTTCTTGTAGGTCAATTATTACTTAATGCAATCAAAATACTTTTTCCTATATATGTTTAAGATTATCTTCCTGAGAGGGAAATGCTGTGTATGAAAGTGATTGTGGACAAGACACAGAAATTGATATTTCATTATTTACTGATGTTTTTCTTAAAAAGTAATAGTCTTATAAATATAATTTAACTGGCTTCGTTTAGATACACGTCTCTTTAATACTGAGAAAAAAAATTGTTGCATTATCTGTAAAGCAGCACTGCGTTTTCAGCCTAGACGCGTAAAATTTTCGCCTGAGAAATTCACTCATTGACTAAAATCCACGGTGTTCCTTCAATAGCCAAGATTTTGGTGCCCTCAAAGATTGCGGGACACATAACTAGAGAGAAAAGATGGCTCTGAGAACAAGATGAGAACTTACAGCAATCTGGTCCGTGAGGAAGGACAGCTTGTCCCTTGCAGCCTGCAGCTCAGCATTGGCTGCGTTAAGAGCGCGTCGCTTGGGCTCCACCACGACATACACCTCGTAGAACTTCACGATGTTGATGACCCAGGCGCACAGACCGGCTGCGGCTGCCGACTTCGACATTATGAACTCGGCGTTGAACTCCGGATCCTTGATGTATGGCTGCACTGCCTAGGAAGACGTCCAAACATTTATGTAATCGTACTAGCTAAATAAATTACAGCCGCAAAGGCCGATCTTCCGAGTTTAGCCGCGCTTGCCGAGGTTGGGCTGTGGATGGGTGACCATATGTCAAAGCAAGTTTCCTCCGTGCCTCGGAATACACGTAAAGCTGTTGGTCCCGGCTGTCATTTGTAGATCTTTCACAGTCGTTACTATTAGTCAGAGGCTCTAAAAGTCTATGACAACCAGTCTTACCATGGGGTAGTGTATCACCCAGTTACTGGGTCGTGGTGGTCCGATAGGCAGTCGCTCCATATAAAATACTGATATTCAGCTGCATCTGGTTCGACTGGAAGCCACCCCAATATAGTTGGGAAAAGGTTAGGCAGATGATGACTGCCCTAAGAGAGCAGTGGTGGCCCAGTGGTATCGACCCTAACTTAAAACATCGTGAGAAAACCATGTCCTAGAACCAAAAATTCGAAGACATGTGACATATACCAACCCGCATTGGGCCCGCGTGGTGGATTATGGCGCACTCCCTCTTCCATGGAGGAGATATATTGTGTAGATGTAACGAAGCTTACCTTGACCACGTCGGGATGAATGTTCTCTTTGTCGTAGTACACCAGGTCATTTAAGAACTGATCCACTTTTGCCATCATCAACTACAAATAGAGAAAGATAATAGATTCATTTAAAAATATTAGTGCTGTATTGTTCTTATGTAGTGTATCTACTAGCTACACAAACACACCTTATAACTACACAGTATCTTTCTGAATATACGAAATAAACATTAAACCTTGCAGGTGCACCCTCTGGTATAAAAAAGAGTTAAAATTTCTTCAGAGAGCCGGAAGACATTTTGTTACTTCTGTCTGTGCCTGTGTGTAAGTGTCTGTAATGGCCTACTTGTAAATAAATGCTTTGTCAGAGAAATTGCTTTTCTATTTTACAAAGACTTCATAAATGTAAACTTAATTACTTGATACATTAAGTCTATTATACTATTCAGTGCATCAAAGTTTTGTATGCGTTACATTGAGTGACTTCAGTTAATTGTGATTTATCCAGTGTATGTCTAAACTTCGACAGACTGAACACCGACCAGACTTGACTTTGACGAGACACTTCACCGACAGGACACTTCGCCAATAGGGCTCATCAGGGGCACCCCGAAGTTCGGTTTGGGCAAACAGAAATCGCCGACCCTGCTTAGGTTACAATTTTATTAAGTTCCGATTATCGAAGATAAGTTCGTGTCCCGTCGAAGTAAAGTCTTGACGCTTTGCAGTCTGCCATACACTCTGATTTATCACCAAAAGATTTCACAACATTTTGAATAATGAAAACATACTTTGCAGGCCTTCCAAGATCTATCCTTGGCTATCTTGCCCTTCTTGGCGAAGAGTACTAGTACGGCCGCGCACACGTTAACGACGGCGTCAGGTGGTGACCCGAAGGACTTCAGCTCAGTTAAGTTGTTCTTGTTAAGCGTATTCAGCGCTTCTTGGGCTGCAATGAGTGCTGGCTCGGCCTTCGCCAAGTCATCAGCACAAATCTTCGCCTTGATTGTCACGTCTTCCTCAATAACCTTTACTTTCTTTTCCTCTTCGGCGGCTGGATTTTGGAAGGAAAATGGTTTTGGTTTAGTTTTTTGAAGGTGAATGATAATGTTGATGATGAGAGTCATGTGAGCGATTATGATTATTATTATACAGGGTGGAATTTTGAGAAGAGAATTTTCGAAAATCTTTGAATGCAGTTTGCTTTCTATTCAAAAATAAAGGAATGTTTCCTTTGAGAAAAATTTTCTATCTGCAGTATTAAGAGTACTTTCCCTCCAGGTGGCATTACAAAATTCCACCCTGTATATATTCTTCTAGATAATGTTTGGAAGCTCAGCCTAGGAAAGGCCTATGTCCAACAGTGAACTATGATAGGCTGAGTTGACTGATTGAATGTTTAGGGTATGCAATCTTACTTTCTATTACTTAAATTTTTGTTTTGTTCTATTCACAGGATACTCTGATTGTTTTAGTTCCATCGTACGTGACGTGATTCGAGACCATAAACAAATTATTTTGTATTATACAGGAAGACTTTTTTACCACCGTCCAAATTTTTTCTAGGCATTAGGTATCAATCACTAACCCCATTTTTGAAAAAAAAATCGATACGTAAAATTTTCATATTAAATAATTTTCTCATAAGAATTATCCGCTCTGCGTGGTAACCAACTAAACGTTATTAATAATACGTGATAATACTACACTTGCCGGCGCATGAAACGGGCAGAGCGCAACCCCGCCTACCCCCCGCCCCGCCCCGCTACACCTGAGCGACACAACATCACAGCGCGGTGTCCAGATTCATCAACTTTTTATAGATACCTTTGTGACTTGATATCTCAATATTTTTGTATTGAGTGATACAAAAAGAAAAAAACACGTATTCAATGATTTGCGCCAAAGATTAATATATCAAAATTTGGATGGTGACTAAAAAATCATCCTGTATACAATAACGATCTTTAAGTCAAAAGTGAATTAGTTACTTCTAGGCAAGCGTGCTTCACCGTCGACAACATCATCGCTAACCATCAGGTGAAATAATGAAGAAATGCGAGTCTACCGCCAATTAAAAAAAGTTATACTTTGTAAATTTAAAAAAAAAAACAAGATGTACATTACCAAAAGCCTTTTCTTTAGACACTTTCTCACTCTCAGCGCCGACAACTTCAATAAGTGCCTCAGCATTCTTGTTTTTCTCTTTCAATATTATCTCTTGCTCAGCGAGAGTCACCTGGATGCAAAGTGCAGTAAAATTATAAAAGACTTCGATAAAATAACAAGGATTGCTTGTCGTCTTGCTGCTGCTTGCTATCGAGTGGTGTAATAATATCTACACAAACCTTTTGTCAAAAAACACGCCCTGTGTCGCTACTAAGGATGAATTCTGGGAAGTAATGATTACGGGTAAGGGTCCCCCCACATTTATCGACGCGGAATCGGCTTAAGCCGGTCAAGAAAACCCATTCGCATCGGATCGCGTCGTCCGAGCCGAGCCGATGCGAATGGCATTAGTAACACCCTTATTACGTTGACATAAAGGTTTTCTTGACCGGCTTAAGCCGATTCCGCGTCGATAAATGTGGGGGGACCCTAACTTAAAGTAATAGGCTTGTGTACCAAAAAGTCGAATTAGTCCGTCTGATAGATTATCAGAATATACACCGTGTTCCGGACGATATACATAAACTTCGACCAGATGTTCAAACCACGGAAGTAAGCATTTTTCATTATGGACACATTAATAAATTCTTATTTTTTATTTTTTGTTAATTTTCATACAAACTAAATACCTAGACGTAAATAACCCGATATGCATGCCTCTTTATCCGAATTGGCAACGTCGTATTTTCATTCATAACATTTGGCGGGCTGAAACTTGTCAAAACAAAAGTTTCTTTGATTTTTTATCTCGTTCCTCATAGCACTGTCAATGTATTATACTTATCTAAAGAGAACGTATAAGGCTACCAAGCAGGTAGATACGTATTTCGAATTGTCTTTTTAATTGAGGAATAAAAAAAAAAACAAAATTCCATAACCAAATCATGATAACCTCTTTCCACGACATGCAGCCTTCGCAAAACGTTTCTGCAGTCCTTATTTGTAGTCTAGGCTTAAAGCCACGCCGGACCTCCAACGACGGGAAGGGGAGTAGGCTACCATAATTATCTTCCCATTCTGCCGTTTCGGCTTAAGTAACGAACATTCAATCTCAAAATTATTGACTAAAAGAGGGGCAGCTCAACACGCAATCTGGGGACCACGCTTAGAGCTCACGTACATTCGTAAAAATACTCTCAAAAGATAGGTCTCGGTCAAATTAAGATAAATGGTAATCACAGCATATTTTTTTTATGCATTTGAGTAGAATAATTATAATTTATAAGCACACTTGTTGCGTGGGCAACATCAGAACTAACGCCACCATCTTATTTTTCAATACATTTCACAAATGAGCGCTCTCCTGTCAACATCAATGGAGTGTCCAAAGATCCAAACACTGTAGGTTAGACAACTACGTCAGCCGTAATGTCATTCAAAAATATTTTTATTAATAAAAAATAAACTCTAAAAAGCAAAAAATAAATTTAATGTAAAAAGTTTTCGAAATGACCACCTTCTTTTTCGACACAAATATTCAAACGAGTCCTAATTTGGCCATTTAAATTTACAGACATTTGTCTTATTTGTTCAGCAGCCTGAGATATTCTATCTAAGAGCTGTTCACGGTTCTGAATTTGTACGGAGTACACCTTCTCCTTTAAGGTTCGCCAGACATAAAAATCTAAAGGAGTCAGATCTGGGGACCTAGCTGGCCATGCGATATTTGTGCTACCTCGTCCAATCCAACGGCCAGGAAACGTTGCATTTAAATATTCACGCACTTGTGTGCCATAATGTGCAGGGGCCCCATCATGTTGCAGCCACATGGTTCGCAGAGTTTGAAGATCCACTTGTTCGAAAAATTCGAAGCTAGTGACGTTTCTTAGGAACTCTAAGTAATTGTCAGCATTTAGGCGGTGGGGAATCTCAATAGGGCCGATCAGCTGATTGTTAAAAACACCAGCCCACATGTTTACAGAGAATTCAGTTTGATGTGACGCCTGCCAATGTAAATTCGGGTTGCTCTCATGCCACTGCACTTGATTTTTGGAATTGAATACTCCCGCTCTTGTAAACTGGGCTTCATCCATCCAAAGAATTTTTTGAAGCAGTATTGGATTATTTATCAGTTCTTGATTCATTCTCTGGCAAAAAACAATTCTTGAGAAGTGATCAGGTGGTATTATGCCTTGGGATTTTCTGTAGTGGTAGGCATGCAAACCATATCTTTTCCACAGTTTCCACACTAGCTTATGAGATACACCCACGATTCTCCCAACGCGTCTCGTTGAGAGTGTAGGATCATGAATAATAAGGTTCATTATTCTGTTTTCTTGAGCGACGCTCAAATTGATTACTCGTTCAGGGCGGCGTGGTCTAATTCCGATCTCACAAAATCTCCTGTGTATGTTAATAAATGTTCGTATATCAGGAACGCGCCGACCAGGGAATCGCCGTTGGTACTCTCGCACAGCTGCTGTAGCATTTCCGTCACAGAAACCGTAGACGAAGTGAATATCAGCTTGGTGTTGAGCAGAATATTCGTGCGGCATAGTGAAAGTTGTAATCAAAATGATTGATTAAATTAGTCGGAAACCCAAAAGCAAATTACAATAAACAATAATCCTGACAGTTAAAATCATGCATGACAAACAATGACAAATAACAACTTAGGTATCCATAGCGACCAGTTTAATCTCTTTGAAAGATTCGTTATCGCAAATGATCGTATTTCTTCGCTAACTCTCGGGTTCCTCTCGTACGTGCAAATGAAATGCAAATAGTATTTGATAGATTTATCATTTTAAGGCGCGGTCTTATCTCAATATTCCCAAAAATTGGTTTCTTAGAACGTCGAGTATGACGTAATGTAATAAAAATAAGCAACGCGAAAAATACAGTGAACAGAGAAGGGTATAAAGAAGAATTTAAACCGAACAGAATAATAAATAAGAGTTTGATATTTCCAATAAAAATTGGGAAGTTGTAGCACAAAAATAAACTTTGACGTCGAAGATCTCTGTATTTCCAGCGATAACAACAGTTTTTTTTTAAGAATTTAGTAGGTTTTCCATTTTTTTAAAACTTTAACCAAACCATTATTTAATTTTATGTCTATATTTTAAATAATCTAAAGAAAAGCAGTAAAATAAATGCCCATTCGCAGATTACGTCACATTTCAACACAAATATCATTTTTTCAATTTTCAATCTTATTGACGCTCCATAGTGGTGACAATAGTTTACGCGGTCATAAGCGATTAAAATCGTAGTCGGTCCGCGCCTTAATTGCACTAAGCGGCAACATAGGCCAAATTAAGATACTTTCTCACTGCATAGCTCAATTAAATTTCATTAAATGAAATTACAAATATCTTTGTAACGAAGCCTTTTTAAGTACTACTTCCTTTGTTTGATTTGATTTGTAAAAGCCATAGAAGTATTTGCTAAAGTTTATGGATAACGTGAAGAACACGGTGTATATATTTGACCCAATGCTTTTAAAATTCACAATACTAACGTATTGCCTATGCCGTGGTTTCATTTTTAGTGCGTCCCTCTTGACGTCACACTCTCTAACTTGAATGCGTTTTATCATTGTATATACACCGTGTTCTTCACGTTATCCATAAACTTTAGCAAATACTTCTATGGCTTTTACAAATCAAATCCAGCAAAGGAAGTAGTACTTAAAAAGGCTTCGTTACAAAGATATTTGTAATTTCATTTAATGAAATTTAATTGAGCTATGCAGTGAGAAAGTATCTTAATTTGAAATCTATCAAATACTATTTGCATTTCATTTGTTTCAGCCCGCCAAATGTTATGAATGACGTTGCCAATTCGGATAAAGAGGCATGCATATCGGGTTATTTACGTCTAGGTATTTAGTTTGTATGAAAATTAACAAAAAATAAAAAATAAGAATTTATTAATGTGTCCATAATGAAAAATGCTTACTTCCGTGGTTTGAACATCTGGTCGAAGTTTATGTATATCGTCCGGAACACGGTGTATACTCGTATGTCGCAGTAAGATAGATAAAGCCGTAACATAGTTATATCCCTAGGGATATAATTATATACCGTTACATAGTTATACCGTCGTAGAAACGATTGGGGGCACTCCGACTCGGACAGGTTAGGTTAGAAGGTTGGAAGGTTAGTTTTTTTTTTAAACCACCCAGAAGTAGGAGCACCGCCTCCGTCGCCACAGGTATAACTATGTTACGGTATATAATGATATCCCTAGGGATATAACTATGTTACGGCTTTATCTATCTTACTGCGACATATACAGTGAATAAACGAAAGAAAAAATACGAGTCCATTGTTTTTCAAAACTCTAACTGACGTAATAACTGAATTTGCAATTTACTGATGCTGGAAACTAGCCTATTATTATTGGAAAATGTTATTATTCGATTTATAATAACATTCAAAGCATCTGGCAAAGTAAATCCCGACTAAATTATTTATATCGATCTAGGTTACCTATAAATACAATATAATATCTATTTTTGGACTCCTTAAGGCGCGGTCTTATCTCATATTCCCAAAAATTGGTTTCTTAGAACGTCGAGTATGACGTAATGTAATAAAAATAAGCAACGCGAAAAATACAGTGAACAGAGAAGGGTATAAAGAAGAATTTAAACCGAACAGAATAATAAATAAGAGTTTGATATTCCCAATAAAAATTGGGAAGTTGTAGCACAAAAATAAACTTTGACGTCGAAGATCTCTGTATTTCCAGCGATAACAACAGTTTTTTTTTTTAAGAATTTAGTAGGTTTTCCATTTTTTTAAAACTTTAACCGAACCATTATTTAATTTTATGTCTATACTAGCTTTTGCCCGCGACTTCGTCCGCGTGGAATAGTTACTTTGGGCTAACGTTAAATTTAACCCGGATTTCGAAGCATTCTTCATTGGCGCTCCGCTCCTATTGGCCTTAGCGTGATGATATATAGCCTATAGCCTTTCTCTATAAATTGACTATTTTATACCTTCGGCCGCGAGACGCGTCGAGCGCGGCGACCGATTCTCAAAAAAAATCCTTATAGCATGATTCAGTATTCACGCGCAATGGCTTATTGGCGTATTTCATGTATAACTTTGGTGTTTCTGTACTGATTTATATGATTTTTTTTTATGGAGCAGTTAATTAATGTTAACTTTTTCAATTAGGGGTGACTGAGAGTGTTATAAACGTAAGAGTATTCAAATGTAATCAGAAAGCTTCGAACTGCTAAGCTATCGGGAGTTACACGTGTTATTGTGAGTCAACCATAAAAGATAGACATATGCTGTCGTGGGGTATTTTTTATATAATTTTAAGGAGAAAATTTCCGTCATAAATGATTTCTGTGTAGCTTAACCATTAGGGTTGCACACGCGACGGAAGATTAAAAAACCCACGTTTTTAAATGTCCTAAAAATAAGAAAATAACCCTACGGGGCTGAGAGAGGGGCCACTCAAAACGTGGGGGCGTAAATTATTTAAGGAATTATTTATGAGATATTTACATGACGTGTATAGCTCGTGGGCGTAACTTGCAAAGATACGCCCCCACGTTTTGATTGGCCCATCTCTCAGCCCTGTAGGGTTATTTTCTTATTTTTAGGACATTTAAAAACGTGGGCTTTTAGATTTTTTAAATTTATTAATTATTTTATTATTTTTATCTTTGTTCATCGGGTTTGAAGGTACCCTGAAAATTTCAGCCTGCTAGCTTATCGGAAAGTGCCTCAAAATTGAGTTGCAAAAATCCAACCGGAACGACAAAACGTGGGAAAAACACGCTTTGAGCACCCACTAAATATTATACTTTTTTTTAGTCTTCTTCATATTCAAACTTAATTTACTTCTTATCCGCCAACTTGGGACGGCTGCCATGTTGGATTTAGGTCACGTGATATTTTTTTTCGTATCCCATTCAGCAAACCGTTTCGTTTAATACCCATATCATGGGGATGCATTTCAAATAGCCGATCCGCCATCTTGGATGTCCGCCATGTTGGATTTAAGACACGTGACTATTTTTTTCATATTCCTGACAGCAAACCCTTTCATTTGATACCCATATCTTGGGGGTGCATTTCAAATAGCCTGTCCGCCATCTTGGACGTCAGCCATATAGGATTTAAGTCACATGACTATTTTTTTCGTATTCCTGACAGCAAACCCTTTCATTTGATACTCATATCATGGGGGTGGATTTTAAACAGCCAGTCTGCCATCTTGAACGTCCGCCATATTGGATTTAGGTCACGTGACTATTTTTTTCGTATTCCCGACAGCAAACCCTTTCATTTGATATCCATATCATAGGGGTGCATTTCAAATAGCCTGTCTGCCATCTTGGACGTCCGCCATATTGGATTTAAGTCACCTGACTAAATTTTCGTATTCCTGACAGCAAACCCTTTCATTTGATACCCATATCATGGGGGTGGATTTTAAACAGCCAGTCTGCCATCTTGAACGTCCGCCATATTGGATTTAAGTCACGTGACTATTTTGTTCGTATTCCCGACAGCAAACCCTTTCATTTGATATCCATATCATAGGGGTGCATTTCAAATAGCCTGTCTGCCATCTTGGACGTCCGCCATATTGGATTTAAATCACGTGACTATTTTTATTTCGTATTCCTGACAGCAAACCCTTTCATTTGATACTCATATCATGGGGGTGGATTTCAAACAGCCAGTCCGCCATCTTGGGTAGGCCGCCATATTGGATTTGTAATGACGTTTCTTAGCTAGTCATGTATTTTCATCAGAACTCAGAGCATGTGCAAAATTTCAGTCTGCTAGCTTATCGGAAAGTGCCTCAAAATTGAGTTGTAAAAATCCAATCGGAATCCCTTCACTGCTCTGCTCCTATTGATTGTAGCGTGATGAAAAGTATACTATAACCTGCTCAGGAGTATGAAAAATAATTGTACCAAGTTTCGTTAAAATCCGTCGAGTAGTTTTTGTTTCTATAGCGGTTATACAGACAGACAGACAGACAGACAGACAGACAGACAGACAGACAGACAATAATTTTACTGATTGCATTTTTGGCATCAGTATCGATCCCTAAACAACCCCTGATAGTTATTTTGGAAATATATTTAATGTACAGAATTGACCTCTCTACAGATTTATTATAAGTATAGATATAGATTTTAAATAATCTAAAGAAAAGCAGTAAAATAAATGCCCATTCGCAGCTTACGTCACATTTCAACACAAATGTAATTTTTTCAATTTTCAATCTTATTGACGCTCCATAGTGGTGACAATAGTTTAAGCGGTCATAAGCGATTAAAATCGTAGCCAGTCCGCGTCTTAAATATTAAAAAATTTAAATGCGTTGTAAGTATAATTTAGGAGGAGGAACTCGTGGCTAAATAATTACAGCCGCACAGGGCGATCTTCCGGGTTAAGCTGCGCTTGCCGAGGTTGGTCTGTGGATGGGTGACCATCTGTCCTAGCGAGTTTCCTCCGTGCCTCGGAATAAACGTAAAGCTGTTGGTCCCGGCTGTCATTTGTAGATCTCACAGTCGTTACTATAACTCAGAAGCTCTAAAAGTCTGACAAACAGCCTTACCATGGGATATCGTATTACCCAGTTACTGGGTTGTGGAGGTCCGATAGGCAGACGCTCCATATAAAATACTGATATTCAGCATCATCTGGTTCGATTGGAAGCCGACCCCAATATAGTTGGGAAAAGGCTAGGTAGATGATGACGAAATGCGTTGTATAATTTACCTTTAGCACAGCCACATCACCAGCACACGACGCCAACTTCTCCAATCCGTTCTCCAGCCTCGTTATCATCATGTGGAGGTTCTTCGTCTTCTCAGTGAGTAGCTTGCTGTACAGAGCTATTTGTTCGAGGAAAGTCTTTGGCGTAGTGTAGTTGTATCGCTTCTCATTCTGGAAGTACACTGCGGACATATGGTCCACACTCTCATGAACGTGAGACATGAACAACGCCACTGAGTCCACTAACACCTCCTGATAAATAAGTAAGAATAGATATAGAAAACAAGTAAATATGTTTTTTAAACTAGCATTTAGTAATTCTTCCTAAAAAGAGCAATTCAGCCCTTCGCAGTCCACTTCCACTGCTGGCCATAGGCCTCTCCCAAGCTGCCTTCCGCATCCAGTCTTTCCCAACCACCTTCCGTCATAAGGCGCCCCACACTACGTTTGCCGATGTGCAGTGTCCATTGCAGGAGTCGTCTGCTCCACTGGCTATCGGTCCTTCAACAAACGTGACCAGTCCACTGTCTCTTCAGTTTGCTAACTGTGCAGGCTATATCGGTTACTCAATCACTAAATCGGTCATTAAATCAGGAATGAAATTATCCGGAAAAGAACCCGTTCTCCGGATAACTTCATTCCTGCTTCAAAGAAACCCCAAGCATAGCCCGCTCCATAGCGCGCTGAGTGACCATGATTTGATAAAAAAATAGGTGATCTAGGCACCTCTTTTTTATCTTAAATTAAATATCTCTATATTATCAAATATCATTTTTTGTAGTCATGTCATCAAATAAGTTCTTTCCGCCTTAAGTGGGATAGACGGGAGTACCAGACACTTGCTGATTAATAGTTTCCCTGATCCTTTAGTTACTAACAAATATTTAAAAAAAATTGTAAAGACGTACCGGTAAAGATTCGACCTCAGAAATGAACCGTTTGGAGACGGACCGCAGCGCCTCGTGCGGCCACGCGTGGAACCAGTCGATAGAGGTGCAGTTCACAATGGACGGGAACCTGCGCGCGCGCACTCGCAGCGTCGCACCCACCGGCGAGAAACATAGCACCACCTGTTGGAGGATCACTTTACAACTTCGATGGCGTTAATTTAAAATTTGACAGTCAATTTGGATCGTACATAATATGGCGTCATCTATTATCACAATAAAAACGTTATTGATGTCCGTCTCTATACACCTGACAATGTATGGGAACAGTGTATAAGACGGGAACACGAGGTATGATGGGAAATCACACACCTAAGGCAAACTTAACACAAAACTAACGTAGCACAAGCGCCAACAGGACGCTATTTGCGTCTGGCCGCTTGCAAATGACGTCCTGATAGCGCTTGCTATACGTTAGTGTTGTGTTAAGTATGCCTAAAGAGTGTATGTCCCCATTATACATTGCGATTATTAACGTCCCGTCTTATAAACTGTTCCCCTATATGCAAAATTTCAGGATGAACTCAGTGGTTAGGGTGTAAAGGTAACAAACAAACTTACTTTCAAATTTATAATTATTAGTTAGTTTACCCCGTTTTTGTGCTGGCCCTCTATTACGTGGGCATGGAAACTGACAAAAAAATATGGACTCTACCTTACCCTTTGGGAATTATACTAAAATAGAATAATAAATTCTACCCAACGGACCTTGAGCATGGTTCGGACGCGGTTGATGAAGAAAAGCCAACAGTTTTCGCGTGTGTCTTGCATGCCGGCCGCTTTACACTGCAACACAATCAAGCTTTAAGTAGTGTAGCTATTCTTGTAGTCAGTAAAAAAAAAGTTAAATCTTCATATAAAAATCAATGCCACTTTTGGTTGTAATGTTATAACTCAAGAACGGCCAACGGGCTCACCTATGCAAACCAAATGTTTGGGCTTTGTTCGAACTATTTAGTAGATGCTTTATGTGAAGTTTGCACAAAATTGGACGAGCGGTTCTTAATATACCCGTGCAAAGCTGGGACGGGCTACTAGTTAATCTATAAAATTGAATCAAAATTCTCCACAACGCTGTTAGGTAATGTGCTCAAGAAACTGCCGGCGTTGCCATACAACGTGACAATGGTTAACCTCTTGTCAACTTGTCAAGGTAAAAGACGGCACATATTTTGGTAAAATCATCAGATGACTCCTCCCGTCTTTCCATGGAGCGGAAGGGACTCTCAGGGTGCATTTTTAGTCAGTATCACGACTAAAAATTCACTCTGTTCGTTCAATTTCTCAATTTTCAATACAGACAGCCCTTGGGTGTCGGGAAGCGACAACTAGACGTTTATCTTTGCAAAACATGCTTTCTGTTTATGAAAGGAGTGCTTGGTCCAACAGTGAGTCGATAATAGGCTGGTATAATTTATCTTACCTCTCCTCTAACTCCGTTAATGATATTTTCCATTTCATCATCGGCAAACAACTCCGGTATTTCTCCGGACGCCAGTAAATCGTTAATGAGCACCAAGAAGCGTTCATCGGCGACTTGGCCGTCCGTCATCAAGAACACGTTGCCAATTGCCTTCAAGCCAGCCTTTAGGTTCAGATTAGCTGGGGTCGCAATGAAAGAAGTTTATTTTAAATACATTTATTTCAAATATATTAGGACCATACTAACGGAAAATGCCGTTAATTTTCGCGTTAATGGACATTTATACGAACATATTACTGAAAAAATCAACGGGAAATGCCGTTGGTTTGGCCCGACTGTTATTACAGATATTTATTTTACTGATTGGTTAAATCAGTGCTATAATTTTTGTTTGCAGTCTTCGGTCTTTGGAGAGTGTGTGCAAGAACTCTAAGATCTCATCCCACCGGCCAACTTATACTTTCGGACAGCTACAAACAGTAACGGCGTTAGGGTAAGGCGCGGTTAGGCGACCGCCCAGGGCGCGCCGGATATAAAAGGGCGCCACAGGTCTACTTAATTCCCGTAAATGCCCTTTAGCGAAAAAATCGTTATGGTGGCAAGATTAGGATGGAACTCGGTGTCAAATTCGGAGCACTGCATACCGAAAATCCTGGACCATAGAGAAAAACATTATCAATCTCTAAATAAAAACTGGTTGAATTTTGACAAATTTGGCAACTTTGTCAATCGAAAATCGAAATGAAATTGCTGATAACCTCGACCTCGAAGGCTAGAAAAGTAAAATTTTACTAGTTTTAATAAATGGTAATTTCATTATAATTATCCTTTTCCTTATTTCATATGGGATTGAATTGCAGTTAGGGGGCGCTGTAGAAATCTCGCCCAGGGCGCTGGTCGTGCTAAAACCGGCACTGGCTACAAATCTCTCAGGGAGTAATAAAGCCCCAGTATGGAAGAGTCCTCCCGATCTGGGTTAAGCAGTAGCGACTGTCAGACTTAGCTGAGTAAAAACCATAGTCTGTTCCTTTAGTTGCCTTTCTCCAGCGGTCTAGTCTCGCTATCCCAACTAGCATTTAGCGAAGATAGCATTTTGCTTTGTGATTTTTTGCGATATCATATTTTGAAAATATGACATTTTGCGGATTTCCAATATGTAATTATTACGAATGTATGCATTCCGCGCTTAATCCTGTTAATTTAGCCGGGTGGGCAGTATGTAGGTATTACTTTATCTCTCATTAAACTAAAGTATATACGTACCTAAATCAACTTTGAGGTCGTTCATACTGTATCCCTTCCGTAACTGTATTTGGAACACCTCCAGCGAGGAGATGAAGGAAGATAGACGGGACAGCGACTGCTTGCCGGACCCGCCGACGCCTACCAGTAGAGCGTTGCCTCGCGGAGCTTCCAGGATACGGTTAATCCTTCACCGGCAAAAATAGTGTTAAAATAAACAAAGAATAATATACTGTGCCCAGTGTCGTAATTAGCCTTTTATGCGCCCAGTGTGAGTTTAATTACACGCTGGTCTGGCCAATAGTCCTGGTGACCTGGTCTGACCATTTCTGAGCCCCTCCAGTGTATGCGCCTTGTGTCCAGGTACCGCTGGCACACCCTTATTTTCAGTACTGTCATGACGCTTAATTAGATAGGTTTGCGACACGTCACGATGTGGTTTCCCTCTTGGTAGCACCTACGATCGTTACTGGGGTACCCAATTGATGAAGCCGACTCTTGACAAAAAGTAATACCACAGATTACCTTCTTTGTTACACTTTGGTTTTCTTGTTTTATATTTTTTGTTTCACCACCTGAATTTCTTAAGAACGCTGCTTCTATAAAATCCGTGGATACGTAGACTTCTTCTTCTTCCTGCCCTTATCCCATTCTACTTGGGGTCGGCGCAACACGTTTTCTTCTTCCATTCTCCCCTATCAGACGTCACAGTATCATTTACTCCTTTTTCTTTCATATCATTCCTTAGACAATCCATCCATCTTTTCTTTGGCCTTCCTCATCCTCTCCATCCATCAACATTCATACTCATCACTCTCTTAGTCACATGGGTGTCATCCCTCCTCATCACATGTCCATACCAAGATAGACGATTCCCTTTCATTTTTTCTGTAACCGGCGCCACTTTCAAACTTCCCCTTATAAACTCATTCCTTACTTTATCCATTCTTATCACTCCACACATCCATCTCAACATCCTCATCTCCGCTACATGCAATCGTTTCTCATCCATCTTTTTCACAGCCCAGCATTCAGATTCATACAATACGACAGGTCTAATCACGGATTTGTATATTTTCCCCTTTAACTTGAGGGGCATCCGTGGGTCGCAAGTTGTTCCGGTGACCTGTCGCCATTTGATCCATCTCAAGTTGATCCGGTGTGTTATGTCCCGGTCTACATCGCCGTCTCCTTGGACAAGCGACCCGAGGTACCGAAAGTCGGAACAGACTGGTATGCAAGAGTAATGGGCACAGAAAAAATCGCAAAACAGATATTCTGTTTTGGTTCTGCTTAATTTCAGGCCAACGTTCTCCAGTCTTCGCCACCACACCTCCAATCTGCTCTGGACCTCTTGGCCGCTCTCGGCAATCAGCACAATGTCATCGGCAAACAGCATGCACCAGGGCGCCTCTTCCTGGATGTCCGACTTCAGAGCATCCTTTATCATCAGGAAGAGGTACGGGCTGAGAGCCGACCCTTGGTGCAAGCCAACCGCTACATTGAAGCTGCCGGTAGTGCCCGCTGTAGACCGGACTTGGGTACTGCATCGACTATACATTGCACGGATCAACTGTACATACTTCTCAGGCACACTTTTCTCCTTAAGGGCCCACCACAGAACCTCACGGGGCACCCGGTCGTATGCCTTTTCCAGGTCCACGAACACCATGTGCAAGTTTTTATGCGCACCTCTGTATATCTCGCACAGTTGGCGGATAGCGAAGATGGCATTCATCGTACCCCGACCAGGCATAAAACCGAATTGGTTCTGTGAAATTTCGCTCTCCTCTCACAGTCGCCTTTCAATAACTTTCTCCCAAACTTTCATACTGTGTAGATCTATAACTTTTTTTTATATGCTCAATAGTAATCAACAGTCAACACAATACCTAAGAGCTAAAGTGAACTAAACATACATATAACGCAATTGGAAGAATTTCTTGTTTAAAGTTATGAGAGATAGACGTGAAAACAACCTGCAAATGTGGTACATGGCGTCTTCAAAGAGTACTAGGTTCATGGTGGCCACAAGATCGTTGTACGCCGACAGTGACTCATCCAATAACTTCTTGATCTGGTTCCAGTCCTTGATAGGGAAGTATTTGGGGTCGCCTATGCCCTCCGCGAAGTGGCAATAGATGAGAGGTTTCATTGAAATCACCTGCTCATCATAGTCCTGCAAAAACAACAATAAAGTGATCAAACTTGACCACAATTTAAATTACCTAATTGAAAAAATTGCCTGTATATAAAAATTAAAAAAAATCTAAAGTAGGCTTCAAAATAGGCTTGATATATCAGCGTTTTTGAAGTTAAATTTTTACAAAAGACAGTCCCCTAAGCGCCCCCTTCGGCGCTTCCAAGTGTTTTCGATAATTTTTTCATCCATTTGTATAAAAGTATATCCTTTTTTTAAGTTGGTAAAATTCATCAAATGATTCCTCCCACCCTGGATGCAGCGGAAATAACTGTCAGACTCTAACTGACTAAAGTCCACCTTGTTTGTTCAATAGCCCTTTATTTTTTTACCTTTCACCGATGATATCTATTATTATTAGTCATGCTGCCAATTACACTCACCTCACAGTTTTTCTTAAGGACTTCTAGAATAAGTTTAGCGAAAGCGTCATTATCGACGGAGTCAACTAGTTTGTCGGAGTAGACGCGTGTAGCCTCGTGCATCCACAACCGAACCAGTTCCGATGGCGTCTTGATAGCGTCACCCGTCGTGTATAGTATTCCCTGTACGACATTAATACATTATTTTTCAAACATCATTGCTACCGACAGTAAATAATGCACATCGATCGTTGGAAAGAGATAATCGTTCAGTTTCGCTCTACGAAACGCCGCGTCAAAATGAAGAGACCTAATAGTTAATGTTTGTCCGTTACAGTTCAATGGTATACAAGCTACTAACATTGTTTTGTGCAAATTATTGCAAACTATTCGCATATATGTATCACGGGGCTGTAGCCCAAGAAAATCCCTGTAAACTACAGCCATTGTATTTCGCTGCATTATTTTATTGTATACTGAACCTCACCAATCCCAACTTATGGGGGAAAGTGAGTTTATTGGCACTTTGAGATATCTGTGGCACCCTGGCTGACTTGTATTACGACTTCCCGTGTCACAAGAATTACAAGACTCCTTCCTGTGCCACTAAATTAGGCTAAATAGATAAAATACAATCTTTTGATGAATACAATCTTTTGAGAAATACAATCTGTTAATAAATACAAGCTGTTGACAAATACAATTTGTGGATAAACACTATGTGTTGATAAATACATACTGTTGATAAATACAATCTGTTGATAAATAAAATCTATTGATAAATACAATCTGTTGCTAAATACAATCTATTGAGAAGATCCAAATACCTGGAATATATTGGAGAGGTCCCTCAAGTTGAATATGTAGTGGAACTTGATGGCAGTGGGCAGGAATGTGCTGGAGAGTTTAGTATGCAATGCCAACGCCACAAACACGAGGGTCTCGTGATAGCGGTACACTGTTGGCAAGAACTTGTTCAATGGATTGGCGAGGTGCTGGCCCAGGATGCTCTTGTAAATGTGGAGGCACGCATCTAGACCAGGGAAACTGAAAAGAGAAAAGGAAAAATGGTTTCAACTTTTAAATAAGTTATGGAATGAGATACTTTGTGTAAATCTATGACATCAAATATTATGTAAAAGGAGTATAAGATATAACCACCAAACCCATGTCTCTTGACCTGGTTCAGGCCATGGTAAGGAGCGAAGAGAATTATGGGAAGCAGTCATCTCCTTCAGCAAAGCAGTAATACGAGTGAAGGAGGAGGCAACATCGGAATCAATTCAAGCGTTCAGAAATTATGGTATGAAAACAAACATACGTGCACCCTTAAAGAAAAAGAAAGAAAGAAAGAAAAAACGTTTATTTGGGTACCCGGTACACACAACATAAACAAATAAAAGAAAAAAAATAAAAATAAACAAGAATAAATTATAAGTTAAAAAAAACAACAACGAAATAAAAAATAAAATAACATTGTGTGTCTCACGGCTACGCCAAATGGGTCCAGTAAAACATAAAAGTGCTGATAGACTTGACCATTCACTTGTAACAGAACATGGAGCATTGGCTGTTTTTTATTTTTGTCGAACTGAAAAACGAACAGCCAAGCATAGAGCCATCATCATTGACTGTCGGCCAGAAATAAACCTCTCACAGAACGATCGTTAGAATGCTCGCTAAAACGCTCTGGTTTGTTTTTGTAATGTGACATAACAAGTGAATGCTCACTTTATCAGCACGCTCATTATAAGTAATTGCTCTAGTTTATCATCAACACCATAACACTCCTTATTATGGCCAACCAATCGCTTAAAATATTATATGGCGCCAGCGAAGCCGGAAAAATCCTAGAGATCAGAAAACTTGCGTTACCTGACAGCGAATGTACAGAAATGTCTCTGCAAGCGCGGATCAATAGTGAAGGAGCCGGCAGTCGGGTTCATGCACGCCACAAACATACAGTTCGTTATGTCCTTCAATGAAAGCTTCTGTCTGTCGTACCTGAAAATCAACGTACTCATTAAATCTAAAGATTTTTTTTTTGAGAAATGTGTCATTATTTTTATCTTCGGATGCAATGCAATGCAATTGGACGTGGATGGTTAAATCCGAAACTATGGGGAATATCGAGAAATACTGAAAAGAGTCTCATTTTCCATATACCATGATTTCCCCGAATGTAATCCATATAGCGACACTATCGAAAGATTTTCCAAATCAACGAGTTCGATTCGTTGAGCTCCTTGTGTTCTGAGTCGAACTACACGATAACCGACACATGCTTGCACTGACTGGACAGGTCCACTCAAATCTGTGTGGTTCTTTCCTCAAAAGAGCATCTCAGACACCCGCATGGTCCTCGTATGACCTGAGCAAAACAATGTCTGGACTTTAAAAGAGACTGTGACCTCTGAGTTTGTTTCGGCTGTTTCTTCTCAGAGTAGTCAGGTATGAAACACAGGCCTCATCTAGCTGAAGAGTAAAAGTGTTTTTTTTATAACCAACTTGCAAAATAAATATAATTTATCATCATTCATTTATCATTCCTGGCGAAAATGAAAGTTTTTCAAAAATCGAATGATGCAGTTTTAGTTTTCATCAAAATCGGCCTCTAGACTCCTTTTTAGTAATTTTCGATATTTCTCATAACATCGGATAGAGCCATCCACGCCCAGTTGAAAAAATCCAATCAATGATTTATCCAATTCAAATAAATACTACAAGATACCTCTTACCTCGAGCCCTGCCGTCACACAATCTGGCTGTATTACCTAAAATAGACTCTATTTCTATATAATTGGCTTTATATTAATTTTCTAATTACCAGTGCTTATAATCCATAAATTGTCTGATTAGTGTATGTGGTTGCACTGTGCCGTACGTATCTACTTCAGGCATGTTCAGATCGTCCACGAAATAGATCATGAACTTGCTGCCCGGTGGCCCGAATGAACGACCAGATTTCTTTTCCAAAGGCTTCTCTAAAACTTTCTGAATCATTTCTGCAATCAAAAAGGGTTTTTGAAGATGCAATTTGTAAAACTATAACAGTGAAAAATGGACTAAATTGTGAAGTATTGCCTGTTTTAAAAATGCCGATGTCGTGTCCGAGGCATTAAGATGTTAGATTTTTTCAGGGTTAGCGTATCTTTTTAGGATTATAGAAATAGGTGTTAAGGTGTGAAATAGGTGTAAAGTTAAATTATTAGATACCATGAACATCTATTGGAAGGTACTGGGGCAGGCTTTTGCAAAGCAATGGGACTGCATAGAACATTAGTCACTAGTTTCAACTTATCTGTTGTACTATTTTTTTAAATTTCGAACACGGCTTGTACTGTACAATTTTTTTTATTCCTAATGCACGTACCTGATGTGGTATAAAAATTGAGCGGTACATTGGTGATAGCGTACGAGTCAGGCAGAGAGTTGAGTTTGGCCGCCACGCTAACAGTCTTACCGCTGCCCGCACTGCCGACCAACATCATCGGCTTGGTCTTCGCTAACAACAGGTCCATGAAGAACCTGGTTCTCGTCGTTTCCGATGTTGAAACTAAACATGACTGGGAAATAATAAAAATTAAATGCGACTTAATTTTAAGATAAATCTTGGTATCATTACTGTCAATGGTTGCCCTGCTGTTATGTAGTAACATGATTATTATCTGTTATCATTATCTTCTTGTTTTTATCGGTCGGCTTGTGAGCGATGAAACAAGTTTTCCTCTTTCATTGCTAATGTTGGACGTCACTTCTTACATTCACATCATTCCTCACACAAAAGAGGGTAGACTCCTTTGGGGTACTCCCGGGTAGACCTTGTCCACGTTTAAAAATCTGCTAAAAAAGCACTACTTGTCTCCATAAACATGTGGCCAAAATGCTTCTTTGTATTGTGTTTATTATTTTTAGATGTATTACGTCTTGTATGTAGGTATTTATTGGTATTTATTTATTTATAATGTTTTATTTATGTATGTATTTTAAGTGGAAATGGTACACCAAAGACTACCTACAGTATTGTTTCTCCCTTCTCTTCAAATCCATCCAAAGGTTGTCTTGAAAAGATCGCTTTTAGCGATAAGACCGCCCATTGTGTCACCCTATGTGTAAGATATTCTTTGTGTAGTTGTAATTTGTATGGTGTGCATAATTAAAGTGTATTCTATCTATCTATCCTTTTCTTAGCCCTTCCTCTCCCTTTGCTTCCATAAACATTCATAACCGTGGGTTGTGATGAAAGATATGAGTCTAATCTCGGCACCTCGCGTTAATGTTAGCAAGAAATTCCACCGTTACTATTTAAAAAACAGGTCACTACGGCGGCAACACTGCTGCGTCTTACCGAGTTCATAGTCATACCTTAGAAGAAATTATATTATTTTTAAGAAGTCTTTTAGGTACCTGAAGTGGCATATCAGGATCCAGATCAAACTTTTCAATTTTTTCAGACCATGGCAACCACTTTTTGGTTTCAGGATCAATAAAGAAACTGAATACATTGCCAGTGGAAGGAAACTTGATCTGTTTGAATTCATTACAGAACCATTTGCTGAACTCGTTACGCCAGTCAACGAGCTGATCTTGAAACAGACTGGAACCAAAGCCCCATACTACGCAGAAAACGAAGTAAGTTTCATACCTGGAAATGGATTGAAATGAAACAAAATCACAACCCTTTCTTTGAGTTCGCCGTATTCGGTTAAAAAAGAAAACAGGCCAACTGTATGGGACCATGCACAGTGAAGGGTTCCGTAGTTGAAAATTATTTATTCCATGCAACCAGCTGTTTATTGTCTCACAGGAACATTGGAACGAAATTGGAATAAAATTCAGGACATAATTCGCAAAATAATTCAGTATTTATTAACCAAATATCATCCAAATCCGTTAATGCGTGAAAGAGTAACAAACATACATACAAACTTTATCATTTACTAGCTTTTGCCAGCGGCTTCGCTCGCTCAACCTTAATGCCTATGTCACTCAGAACCAAAGCAGCTTTCAACAGGTGAAAGAATTTTTGAAATCAGTCCAGTAATTTTTGAGTTCATTAATTACAAACATACACACACACACACAGAGGAGAGCAGTGGTGGCCCAGTGGTATCGGCTCCGACTTACGAGTTGTAGGTCGTGGGTTTGAATCCGGCCAGGCGCATTACTTTGTGTAATTTATTTCATCACCACTGCTCTCAAAACGGTGAAGGAAAACATCGTGAGGAAACCGGCATGTCCTAGAACCAAAAATTCAAAGACATGTGACATCCACCAAACCGCACTGGGCCCGCGTGGTGGATTATGGCCCACCCTCTCTCTCAGAGAGGAGGCCTGTGTCCCAGCAGTGGGAACATTTATAGACTGATGATGATGATGACACACACACAAATACAAAACTTTCCTCTTTATATTATTAGTGTATAGATAACATTAAGAAAGACAAAAGATTAGATTGCTCAATATCCTCACCATTCCTTAGGACAGTCACTGGGCAGTAAGGACCTGTTCAGGAAGCACTCCAATAGATAGCAGCTGAGCTGTATCTGTTGCAGCTCCGTCAATGGCGTGATTTTCTTGTATTTCTTACAAGATTCCAACAATGACGGTATGTACTTATCGAACATTACTGTCAACATAGCCTTCTCTGATTCATTGTCTCTCGTTGTCTCTATCCATGATGCTACAAATCTGTGAATGGAACAATAGGCTATTTGGCTCAACAAATCTAGTCCGTTATTAAGATTATTAAAAAATATTTGACGCGTAGTTTTTCTTCCCTATTAAAATTGTCAAAACGTCACAAGCAAGTACAGTTATTACTTGCTTCGGAGTCGGACGTCACGTCCTTCGAACTTCTCGAATTTCAATGCGTTACATCTTTTTGAATAATTATGCTTTAATTCCACAAGAGAAAAAAATTATCCATTATTTTTAAAAACTCTTAATGACGGCTCTACACTGATGTCTCTTACATACATACTTTTAAGAACTGTCAAAACGCGACTCTCCCATAGACTTTGCATGGCAATAGCAGGACAGCAATCTGTGACGTCACTAACTAGTTAGCTTCAATAAAGCTAATTTAATCGTTTTTTGAAAGTTATTCGAGTTTTTGGGGTTAAAATATTAGAGCAACAGTTTTTTGGAATTATTGGTCCACATTGGTTCTCCTCCTCTCTCCCAACTGGTTTACAATACAAACATACTACGCTTCTATGATATGAACAAACCTGCCCTGGCATCATGTTGTGACGTCACGCACGCTTTTGTAATATTTGCTCCATCTACAAGATAATTTGCACAAAGTACTGGCCCTATAGACAAACAGACGACGACAGCAGACGACAGTCGTTATAGCTCAGCAGTCACTAATACATTTTCAACTTTATACGCTAGCACATAAAGTTAAAAATCTATTAAAGACTACTGCGCGATAACGAACGAAACAAACGAAAACGATCTGTGAACTTGCGCTGGGGTTTAAAGTTAAATATGTAATAGTGACTGCTGAGCGATAACGATTGTCGTCTGCTGTCGTCGTCTGATTGTCTATAGGGCCTGTTTACTTACGGATTCCATCCTAAATCTTGTGGATTGATGTACAGAATACCAGCTCTGGACACCGTGGCAGGAGTAGCTGTCCTCAACGTGGCGATCTCAAACAGCAGTCGCATTGATTTTGTCAAAGCAATTCGTTCGTTACTGGCCAACGTTAACACCTTAAAAGTACAAAGTAGGTATGACACACGTTATTGTAGAAACCCTAGCATAAATGTCCCTTTTTTTAATCTCCTCTGTCTTAACATTGGATAAACGCAGATCCGGATTAACGCTGGAGGAAATTAAGCAATTGCTTAATGCGTTACATCTAAAGGTGGTCATAAACCGGATTGCAAAATATTTGTTTAGGGGCTGTAGGTACGTTGGTTTTGGGGTACAAACCCCCGAAATCACCATACAAAGAATGGATGGCGAGGAAGAGAAAGGCCAAAGAAAAGACGAATAGATTTTGTGAGGCATGATAATAATGTAACAGGAGTAAATGATGCTGCGAAATCTGACAGAACAAATCATATGAATTCATGTGCGAGTGACGGAGTGACGTCCCGAGCTGGGTGTGTCTCAAAGCACCAGTTATGTGCAATTTTGGCCCACGGTTTGTCCGGTGACATATGGTAGACATATGATTATGTCTTGCAAATGTCTCCAAAGCTGCGTTTCCCATTTGCCAGGACACGACCCGGTACCGGGTCATCAAAATAAAATACTGGGTCGGGCACTTTTTACTATTAATAAATGTGTATTATTTTACCTAATAGATTAACTAGCTTTTAAGCCCAGCTTAAAAGTATAATGTGGGTCACAAAGAGGCAGTGTGAAAATTACCGGGCCATGGCAGAATAAAGTTTGGAAACAGCGATCCAAAGTATTAAGAAAATGCAATAACTCACTTTATTATCATCCATTAAAGTGTTCAAGCTTTCAATCCACATGGGATCGATGTCTCCATCAAGAACGATCCACTTTGGTCCCTCACCGGGCATATTCGCCATATCGCGCATAATGGTCGAAAATAAGCCGTCCTTCCATTCTCGAGTTGCAGGGTTTATGATCCCGAACAACTCGTCATTAGTCACGGCTTTAGGGTCGAGGTCATTGTAAAATGGCTTTTGTTTCAACATGTGGTAAGTCCTATTTAGACACTGCCACACCATTGACTTGCCAGTCCCTGCAAACCCTACGATGAAGACTGAATGTCTCACTGCGAACAGTTCCACTAGTTGCACCATCTGAAATAAAACAAATTACTGATAATAAGTTCTACAAAAGGCCAGATACCTGAAAAAAAATGTAATTAGTCCGTCAGATAGATTATTATTAGACACGTATTTTTATATTCTTATAAAAATTCGACGCTTTTTTAAAATTCACCATAATTATGTCATTTCCAGGTATAATTTTAAAAGTTCTGACACTTCTGACGTCACGAGCCCCTACTCTCGAGTTTTGTTGCTTTTTAACATTTATCTTTGTCAATATTCATTGATTTGAAGCCCTGCCCTGCGGCAAGATAGATCGATAATTTGAAGGATATGGCTGGCAGCGGATGGATGCGGACTGCCCAAGACCAGGAGGTTTGGCGCTCTTTGGAGGAGGGAGGCTTACGTTCAGTAGAGAACGGCAATCGGCGGATAATATATTGATTTAAAGAAATAATAAAAATACGTTTCCATTGCTTTTCAAAATTCTATCTGACTCACTAATGGGATTTAAAATTTATTGATACTGTCATCAAGGGGAAAAACTGTTTAATCAAAAGGTACCTTTAAAATGAAACCATGCTCCGGCTGAAGCTTCATTGACACAGCACCATCTTTCAATTGTTTTTCAAAATCGAGGTCACGCTTTCTGGGTACGTCAAGTGCCGGGAACAGGTCACCAATCAAACCCATGAAGACAGGCATATCATCTGTCACTATTTTAGGTATGTTGAAATCTCTGAGCGCTCTCATCAGCACCTGATCTTCAGGTCTTAGGCGGTCACCTCGCTAGAACGTAAAGAATTTCCGTCGTACCACAAAAAGTTAAACATTTTTTGAACGCTTGTCTACAAAAAGTGTAACTGCAAAACGGCATTTGACGTTGATATAAGGACCGTTTTACAGCTACACTTTTTTTAGACATGTGTTCAAAAACAGATGTTTAACTTTTTTGTAGCAAGACTACTTATTTTTTTTTATTATAAACTCGTTGTCCCCCTCTAGAAATTTCTCCTGTGTCATGGGTGCCTTAACTGACATAGAAACTGACATACACAAAGAACCGACCGGGAACAACTACTTGCAGATCATACAAAATATTTAGTCCGTGCGGGGATCTATAAGGCTGCGCAGTAGTCGATCGCTTAGCCACTGCGCCAATCGCGCCGTCAAATATCTTTATCTTCGGAATCTTTTACACTTCACTTTCTTCTTCTGACTCCACTTTAACTCTACTGCTTATACTTAAAACCACTACAGATGAAGTCTTTGAAAAAGTTTACCTTCAAAGAGCCGGCAACCACCAGCACTGATTTAATGGCCCTCAGCCCCCAATCGTAGTGGTCTTGTTTAGAGAGCAGCTCACGACACAACGTATACAGGGTGATAAACTTGCGGGCGAGCAGACGAGCATCTTGGAACCCTTCGGCGACTAACATGATCTCGCAAATTAACTCGAAATCCGGCACGACCATGGCACATGGTCTGTTTTATATGGGAAATTGAGAGCAGAATTGTTAATAAGATGAAGGAAGTTCGGGTACCGAACGAGTAAATATTGCAAATAAATCTTTCTTTAAAATATACACCGTGACTTTTTAGTCGTCTTACAACGGCAGCCCAGTTCATGTATCCAATGACTAGAACACGTTTATAATAAAAAAATAGGTATTTAAGAGATTTGAAAAAAATTTAAATAAAATTTTAATTCATTATTATGACGCAAGGAGTAGTTAAAAACACCCTTGTCTCATAGAAAATGGAGATGGAATGATCTGCCTGACTATTGCGCTGGGTAGGTATACTCTACAGCTTCATATTTAAACATTTTCATATTTCTAATGTACCTATTAATTAATAATAAAACATATTTTTAACGATTAAAAAAAAAACTAAACTCGCCTAGATGTATTTTAGGTCGGGGACATTACGTGGACCACTTTTGTAAGACGACTAAAAAGTCACGGTGTATAATAACAGGCTTGTTTCAGCATTCTTGAAATTCAATCTTGCTTAAACAAGCATTCTTCAGCACTTCTTCGTTAAAACAGTGACACACGTCCCATAAATAGTGCGCGATTAGACATTATGTAAGGCCACTCGTGACAACAAGGACGCGTACGCGGTGCGTCGGGCGGTGCGTCAGGCGACGCGTCGGGGGGTGCATGCTGCACGGTGCCAATTTTTTACTCCGTTAACGGTGACCGCGGCGTCCACCGCGGCGCTCAACGCGGTCACACACATGCCACCACCACATATTAAACAAATGCGTATAAATCCGCTTCTCCTTGAACGCTCTGTACATCGCCGTATGTTTCTATTTCAGGCGGCCCGATCCGCCCGACTCCCCACCTGACGCGCCGCTTGTTTGAACGAGGCTTAACACTCGAGTCGTCAAATTTTGTCGTTAATTGGTTACAGACAACGATCGGAATCAAGATTGTAGGCTTACTAACATAAAAAGGTCCCTTTTTCTCACTTGTCCCAACTGAAGCTTCAGTCACGTACAATGACTAATCGCTGCAAGTGTATTCAATACGAGTAAAATTGAACATGCTCAATTCAATAGCCTGTCACATACTACATAATATTCACAGCGAGTAGGTATTCGCAGCGAATGGTCGCTGTGTGTGACCGAAGCTTTAACAAAATGCTTCGCTGAAACTCACCTGAACAATGCTTTCAAATTCTCTGGCAACTCAGTCCTGCCCGCATAGCCGGGGTTCATAGTGATAAACATTCCAATGGTTGGTATGAGAGTGATAAATTCTCCCATGAAGTCAAATTTCTTCTTCTTAGCCTTAATGGCATCCAGCACACTCTTCACTTGTACTGATACGACGGACAACACCTCCACTGAGATTCTGTTGAACTCATCGAAGCAACCCCACGCGCCAGTTTGACACAGACCTTCGTTGAAACACAAACTTTTATCATTTTTTTATTTATAAATCCTACTAAATAAAAAAAGCCTAAAAAAAGAATGGAATAAGAAAACGTAGAGTCCGCGCCACGCACCACACATAGCCTGCTGAAAATTCGTAGTACTACATTTTTAATGCAATTAGATGTAATTGACATAGACACTACGCCGCGTCTAAAGTGGTGGCGCGGACTCTATTACGCCGACCGTGTTAGAATAAGGTCAGAGAGATGATGATTTGATGATTTTTAAACCAACTTCTTTTATTATACGTACTCGTACATATTTATGAAAGAAAATAGTAGTGATGCCGTGATGCGAGCCGATTTCGATCAAATTGGAATAGTATAAACATAACAAATCAGCCTAGTTAATGTACCCACTGCTAAGCTAACCCACCAGGCGGGCAGAGGGCGAGCATCAACTCAAATAGAACATGTTTTGATTTTATGGTTTTGGAACGTAATGCCGGCCGACATTTTCCTTCGCCTACAAATAATGTAAATTATGTGTAATAAAATAAAAATAAACAACTTTACCTTTATAAATATTGCCACAAGACTTGTAGTCCATTTGTTCAGAACAGTTGAAGACGTAGACCATTACGCCTAAAGCTCTGCCCAAATCCTTGGTGGTCTCCGTCTTTCCAGTACCAGCTGGCCCGGCTGGGGCTCCACCCATTACCAGATGCAGGCTCTACGAAACCGAACACAATATAATTATCAGGGTCAGCAAGTGCAGAAACAGTAATAGAGCACGAATCCAAAAAAAATTCAGTCTGTTTTTTTGTACACGCTAATCTTCGGAACTAATGGACGGATTGGAATGATTTTTTTGTATAGAAATTAAGTCAGGGCAACACATAGGCTATAATTTATCTTGGAAACTTGAACACCTCATGCAGAACCACAACAGACCAGCTAAACTATAAGAGATACAAAAATGGCACCACAGCAAAAACTGTTCCACGTGATGAGCATTTTCTGCTGCGAGAATAAATTTGAGGATCTGGAACACCTGATGTGGAACTCCAAGAGCTCAGCTACACTATAACATGTATAGGAATGACGTCTGAGCAAGAGTTGTTCAGCCTGATGAGCACTCTCTGTTGATGTATAAAAATTGAAGATCTGGAGCATCTCGAATCGTTGTTTTCCCGTTCCCGGGCTCATAGAATTCGACATTTGAGAGTTTCAGATCTTCGATTTTGATGACCCCGCCGTTGTCGCTGGCATAAGCAACAGGATACGCGTACGAAGTCGCGGGCAGAAGCTAGTATTTAACAAAAATCCAATCTCAATAAGAGTTATGGCATACGAATTCGCCACTAGAGGCACTAGTGTAGCGTGAGGTCTCCGAAATAATAATAATTAGTGTAGGTAGATGAAGGCAAATGCATTGCAATATCTATTTACTAATATTATGAAGCTGAAAAGTTTGATTGTCCAGTTGAACACGCTAATCTCAAGAACTACCGGTTCGAATTTAAAAAATATTTTTGTGTTGAATAGTCTATTTATCAAGGAAAGCTAATAGGCTATGAACATCACGCTACGACCAATAGGATTTAAGCAGCGACACTAAAACCAGCTTTTCCACCTATAAAAATGTGCGTATTACCTGTGTCAGTGTGATATAACAGCGATCAGTCAGCGGCGTGATAACAAGACGAGGCGTGTTTCCGAGGTACTCGTAGTCATACAAAAACTGTGCGTCACATATATTCGCAAAACAATTGTTTACATTCACAGACCAGCGGTGCCTGAAAAATTGGTGATTTTAAAATATCTACTGTGTCTTCTGATACAATAGTTCTACCCATAAAATAGTGTTTTGTGTCAAGAAGACTACAAAAATAAAACTAATACTGATACTGCTAGCCTATTTCATCCCACTGCTGGGCAAAGGCCTCTCCCCATCATTTCCAGTTTTCACGATCCAGGGCCAAAGTGGACCACTGATCGTTGGTTTTGTCCAGCCCATCATCTACGAGGTGTCTGCCGCGAAAAATGAAACTAAAATTAAATTAAATTCAAAACTATACCTAGATTTAAAAAAACACCCAGTTACTGTCTAATTTTATGAGATTCTATCTGTTAAAAATCCCAGAATACCTGAGAATTTCACGGAAGACGCGCGTTATATTTTTCGGCTCGTTTCTAGTTTCTTATACGTTACACAATAAGTTTTTCAGTGAGGGAAAGAAACAGAGCTATACAAGTCGTCTAGCGCCACCCCGTTCCCTCACTGGAACTACGAGTACTTTTGGCTTAAAGACGTCATAGTAGGCCACCTGAAACCAAAACTTAAAAGTACCTGAGCTGACTCTGCCACTGGAAAGCATTCGACGACTCCACCTTAGCGGAGATGAGTTTAGCGACGACATCCCTAGAATGTACGTCGATGGTACAGATGGTCATGATCTTCTGACGGTCGCCGGCTGTCAGATCACCCAGTAGCAACATGATCAAGGCGCTCAACTGGGCGATTTGTTTCTTCTGGTAATCTTTCAAGGCATTCTCGTAACCTATAAGTTAATAATTGGTGTAAGTTAGGGAGCTCCCCATGACGCGAATCGTGCGACTTGCAATTTCTTCTAACAAAAACAGAAAATCGGTCCTTGCTACTACGATATAATGATCCAATTCGAGTGACTTACGTCGTCGTGCCGATCGTGTTTTGTTTTTAACCGACTTCAAAAAGGAGGAGGTTATCAATTCGACTGTATTTTTTTTTTTTATGTTTGTTACCTCATAACTTGCGACTGGGTGAACCGATTTTCATGATTCTTTTTTTATTTGAAAGCTAGTGCTTCGCGTGTGGTCCCATTGTCACCATTTCAATATCTGATGATGGGATCCTGGAGAAATCGAGGGCAACCCTCAAATTTTATAGGCCCACACATCGATTTTCGCAAATATTATGAAGTAATTTAAGTACTTGCGTATAATAATCATCATCTCATGTAGCTGAGCTGATGATGGAAGGTTCAACAACTCCTTAACAGTAAGGAGTAGGCGTCGACTGATTTAGTCAATTATTTTTTTTCATTAAGTATTTCAAAGCACTACAATTTAATAAAGGTCTGGAGTATATCTGATGATGGAGCCGAGAGACAGTCGAGGGAACTCCTCAACGATTCACAGCAGCTACCTTGTGTTTGAGTTTGATTAATTTGTATTGATAAGAACTTTACACCTAGATGAGTTGTAACTGTTATTAGGGGTCTGATGACGAAGACGAAGGACAGTTCAGGGAACTCCTCAACGGTTTATAGTAGCTACCTTGTGTTTGGACTTAATTCATCTATATTAATGAGAACTTTACACCTAGATGGGTTGTAACTGTCATTAGGGTTCTGATGATGAAGACGAAGAACAGTTCAGGGAACTCCTCAACGGTTTACAGCAACTATCTTGTATTTGGACTTAATTTATTTATACTAATGACCCATATGGGTTCTTGTTCGATGCAGTATACCTGGCATTTGGTCCCATAAAAAAATCATTTATTTTGGTGTTCTTGCTTATTGTGTACATGGGCGATGTTATAACCGGTGCTAAGGATAATAAAATTCTAGTGCATAAGTAAGAAAATTATGTTTTTGACAAGAATTTCGGTTGAATATTTAAACTAAAAAGGGTAAAATAAAAGTTTTTTAAAAAAAATGTAACCGACTTCTAAAAAAACAACCACTAAAAAGGGTAAAATAACCTACCAAAAAACTTTTTTTTCGGAAGTCGGTGGCAAAAAAATCAATGAAATAAAAAAGCAAAGCCACCGACTTCCGAAAAAAAAGTTTTTTGGTAGGTTATTTTACCCTTTTTAGTGGTTGTTTTTTTAGAAGTCGGTTACATTTTTTTTAAAAAACTTTTTTCATCTACCCGTAGATAACCGCACGTTTTGTGTCATATGTCGTAGTGGTAAGGATGATTTTCACTTGTAGTTGGAATCGGTTGAACTGCGTCGCATCGCGTCATCAGTAAGCTCCCTTGTATCACTTTAATCATCAGTCTGTGATCGGTAATTTGGTTCTTTCTTATGGTGTGGATAGTAAGGTCTAACGACACCATAGTCCAGTGTCAGAGTTTCTAGATCGCCTCAAGGGCCTCTACTTCATCAAATGGGCGTCAGCGTAGAGTTTTTCGGTCGCATTCGAACAGGCATCCAAAACTCCAAAAGCTGCTACTAAGAGTTCTAAGAGAGTACCGTTTTTTTGCCATTTTTGTTTTTGCGTGGTAACATCATCAAATGAGTCCTTCCACCTCGGGAGGAGCAGAAAGACTGTCAGACTCGTACTGACTAAAATCCGCGGTGTTCCTTCAATAGCCCTTTAAGTTCCAGGTTACGATAACCTGTTTTGACAGTCCCGCGACCCCTGTTATGATATGTTTACAGAAAATTGGTGACCTCAAGCATTAGAGGGTGCCATGCCCAGAGTCACTAATAGACAAGACTGTCCAGCAGAGGCCTTACCACGGGCTCTTAACGTGATCCAGTTTAGGCTGTGGGAAAGAGACAGAGCTATACTAGTAGTCTAGCGAGCGCCATCTCTTTCCCACAGCCTAAAGACGCTTTAAGAGTTCACGGTAGGCCACCTGATTGTCGTTGTTGACAGAGTACAAAAAATATATCGAACCTTCTTCAAATTTCTCAAAAGCCTGGTTAGTCTCAGTGGTCCACCAGATCTGAGTGCCAACGAGGGCCGGCTGCGCGGGCCAGTCGAACACCCACTCGTCTCGCGGCTTGTCCTCGTACGACTTGACGCTGTGCTCGAAGATATCACGGAGAGTCAGACGCATGCAGTCTGTTACTCGGTTCAGCCAAGTTTCCACCTGATAGGTACACAATTTTGGGGAAAAGTCCTCATAAAGACGTATAGGTACGTCTTTATGAAGAAATAAAGAAAATAATGTCGATGATGATCTCCCGCTTATTTCATCCAGCCACTGCCAGCTTCTTGCCTTCCTTCTTCAGGTCATCGGTCTATCTTCTCGGGGTAACATTAAAGTTATAGCATAAAATGTGAATAATATAGCGGAGAAAAGCTAGTATAAGACCATGCGTAGTACTCGCAATCGGCTTACGCGTATGTCCAGATGTATTTCTTTCTTTCTTCCTTTTCTTTTAAAAAAAAAAAACGTTGCCGCAGCACACTAGGAATTTCTCCTGTGTCGTGAGTGCGTTTACAAACATATAAACTCACATACACAAACGCCCAGAACCGAAACAACTACTTGAAGATCATACTAATATTTGTTCCGTGCGGGAATCGAACCCGCGACACGCAGCGCAGCAGTCCAATCGGTCAACCACTGCGCTATGGATAAGGCGAAATATGGATGAGGCGAAAGGAGTATGTAAGGATCGTAGCAGGTGGCGCTCTGTAGTTTCTGCCTACCCCCATGGGAAGAAGGTGTGAGTTAATGTATGAGTATGTAAGCTAGTCTAAACAAATAATATTCTGCACAATGAGGGCAATATAAAAAGCAAACCTTTCCGGAACAGTCACAGCAGGGAGCTTTGAAAGGCACATGCTCTTCGTTCTCCTTGGATATCATCTCGAAGGCTTGCTTGCTGGTGGCGTTAGGAAACACAAGTTTCGCCAGATTGTCATACAGCTTGGTCAAGTGCCGACACACCGCTGGTGGATTGTTGCCGTTGGACAGGATATCTGCGATCATTAATTACTTAATTCCAATAATTAAGGATACCAACAAACTTGTTTTAAAGGCATCACTTCTTCAACCACTTAAATATAAGAACTCCTCTACTAATAAAAAGTAGTCACAACGCAGTCAGCTTAGCAGCCAATGAGATGGGCAATGATTTCACCGATAATGACGGTGCAAGCAGCAAATAAAATCAAGCAATAGCAAAAGTCGAACAGAATGGCGCGTGTAATTGAAGATGTACGAATCGCATATACACATATACAGGGTGTCCAGTAATGAATGGATAACCTTGAAATGGGTCATAGTAGAACTAAAGGCGATTCAGAAAAAAATACAAAAAAAAATCAATACCGAGTATTTCCTAAGATATGTCACTTTTAAGAATATTGATAATTTTTGGTACCCTACTTTACATTCTTGCACACCACGACCACAAATTGATGAATTCCATAATTTTTTTTTTGTTAAAATAATCTACATTAACTGAGCTAATAGATGAGCAGTAAATAGTAATACTGCTACTAAACAGCTGTTTAAAAAATGAACTCGAATTAGTACTTCAGTGAAAAAATTGAGAAAAATTTTCATTATGACAAAGTTTAAGCAACCATAGCATGAAAAAAACATATGGCAATACAGGTGACCAATAATTTTAAAATAATATGCACTTAATGCAGATTTCAAAATGTTATTAATTATTATTGTACCTAATGTAAATAATGAATTATTGCTAATTGAGTTTGAAAGGAGAGAAAATTGCTGCTGAGAAAAGTTTGAAATATTCAGGTATTCCAGGTAAATCCCACACATTTTAAGAATTTCACCGAAGAAAAAAAAAGTCTCATCTTCTAGACGCTTCGAATGACACCTATTTCAAATCTGTTGGATACCTTCACCCACCTTCACCCAGGTTAGGTTAGGTTAGCAAATTTCTCTCCTTTCAAACACAAATAGCAATTATTCATTATTTTCAATAGGTACAATGATGAATAATACCATTTTGAAATCTGCATTAAGTGCATATTATTTTAAAATTATTGGTCACCTGTGTTGCCATACGTTTTTTTCATCATTGTATCTATTAAAAATAATGAATAATTGCTATTTGTGTTTGAAAAGAGAGAAATTTGCTAACCCGACCTGGGTGAAGGTGGATGAAGGTATCCAACAGATTTGAAATAGGTGTCATTCGAAGTGTCTAGAAGATGAGACTATTTTTTACTTCGGTGAAATTCTTAAAATGTGGTGGGGTTTACCTGGAACACCTGCATATTTCAAACTTTTCTTAGCAGCAATTATCTCTTCTTTCAAACACAATTAGCAATAATTCATTATTTACATTAGGTACAATGATAAGTAATACCATTTCAAAATCTGCATTAAGTGCACATTATTTTAAAATTATTGGTCACGTGTGTTGTCATACGTTTTTTTCATACTATGGTTGCTTAAACTTTGTCATAACGAAATTTTTTCTCAATTTTTTCACTAAAGCACTAATTCGAGTTAATTTTTTGAAAAGCCGTGTATTAACAGTGTTACTATTTACTGCTAATCTATTAGCTCGGTTAATGAAGATTATTTTAACAGTAAAAAAATAATGGAATTCATCAATTTGTGGTCGTAGTGTGCAAGAATGTAAAGTAGGGTACCAAAAATTATCAATATCCTTAAAAGTGACATATCTTAGGAAATACTCGGTATTGATTTTTTTTTGTATTTTTTTCTGAATCGCCTTTAGTTCTACTATGACCCATTCCAAGGTTATCCATTCATTACTGGACACCCTGTATAAAGCTCTGTACTAATATGAGATTGTCTATTGAAATGCTACATTTTGTTAGGCTGTAAGTGTATATTTGTCAGAGGACGAAGAAGTTAGATTACCCAATAAATCTGCAGAAGACACGAAGTAAAATCGTGGATATGCCAATCGCTTTGTCTCGAGGTAATTATTGAGGGCCTTTTCGCATAGATTGAGGGAAGTCATTAGGTTTTCAAGTTTCTCTAGCAGATTTGGTTTGTTTGTGGCTTCTATGACATTTGGAGTCGTTCCGATATCTCTCAGCATTTCCTGAAGAAATAATCATTTCTCCATTACTACAACATTGATGAGAAATAATGAATACTAAAAGAGGGATAAAATTAAATAAACACACCTTAAAACTTGAGTCTATATTATCAAATCTCTTTGAATCCTCAGGCAGTTGAGCGCGAATATCGTCGGATCCGACAAAAATGCTTTCCAAGTATTGCCATTTGCGTTGCACTTCGAACCATAGCGCGATTACTGCATCAGCAGTGCCTAGTTTCTTCTGCCAGGCAGTCACTTCCATTTCAAAGAACCCTACAAACTTGGATGACATCATGTTTTGTACTTGATTCTGTAATCAAAACGTTCAATTGCTGGGAATCGTTATTTTAAAAGAAAGTAATGCCCTACTACTCACAATATAAAGTTTAACTCAAAAACAAGTAAAAATCACACAACTCAAAGTCTGGCATCGGGCCGGCTCAATGGAATTAAATAAATGTAATTTCCTTCGCATTTGGCTTTTGAACTGTTCGATGAATACTGAACGTTACGTATACGTAACAATAACGTTACGTGCTCGATAGATGCATGCTGAAACCGCGTGCCGTGGTTTTTACTGGACGGGTTTGCTTGATCGAGAGATTCCGCATGTAAGTTTGGGAACATAAAAGTTACAGTTAGCAAACACAAAAGGCATGCCAACCAGGGTGTTCAAATATCATTACCTGGTTATCTTCCAGTGTTTCCACAAGTTCCTCACTGGCTTTTGGTACTTTGATCCCAGTTCTATCATGCAGACCATAATCGAACTCCATGATAGCCCAGGTTGCTTCAAGCTCCCTGAAAAGTGCGTCTTTAAAGAAACCGTTCCATAAGCAGCCTAAATTTGGATTTTTCAAAAATCTTTTCCTAACTAGGCGAAAATTCGCAAAGGTGAAAAGGATAACTTTTATTGATGGATTTTACCGCTTCCTTCGATAAAAGACATTTGTTGAAAACAATTTAAAAAATAATTAAAGTAATTTAAACCTTTTTCAGGAGAAAAGTAAAATACAGTATATATGAAATATTATCTTATTTCGATTTAGAATCTTGAAACAAGGTCCAAAAGCTTCTTCTAGAAAACGATAAAGTCCGTATAATTAAATTTCTCTAGAGTCTTCTAATATCTAGTCTGTCTAATCTAGTCTGAGAAGTCTAGGGATAAGAAAGTGTACAAGAATTCTTACCTCTAGAATTTTCTTCTCGCTGATTTGGTAAGCTTATAAAAGATTCCATATTAAAAAGCAAATACGTACTTGAGTGTTTTCTCCATAGCCATTTCTTTAACAGATTTGTCAACAATTGTTTTGACCTCTTCTTCGTATTTGTGTAGATTTAGTGCGAGCAAGTCGGCCAGTGTTGTGTCGTCATCGATGCTGAACTTAACCTGAAGTAACAGGAAAGATTAAATAAACAAGCTGTTTCTTGCAGTTTCACCCGCTGTTCACCCGAACAGAACCCCCTTAAGGTCGTAGTGTGGTGTCATATAGCATTCCTTGATACATGGGCTAACCAACACAAAAAGATATTTTAAATTCGAACAAGCTCACTCCTTCTCACAGACAGAAGGCATGGTGTCCCAGAAGCAGTGGGACACTACAGGTTGACTATGTTATAAAAGTGGGACTTCTCATTTATCCAGACCTTTTTCTTAACCTACTGTTACTGCCTACTTCATTCCATTGCTGGGCAAAAGCTTCCATGACTTCCAGTTTTCACGATCCAGAGCCAAATTGAACCACTGGACGTTGGTTTTGTTCAGATAGTCTCGTCGTTATCTTCTGCGAGGTCTACCGCGACACCATCTGGCCGTATCAGGGCTCCACAAAGTGGTCATTTTGGCCCACAGCTTATTGGTCATGGGACAAACGTAGCCCAGGCCCATTTCAGTGTAGCGCCCTTTGGATATAAAACTAAAAATTTAGAAGAATGTAAAATGATGATGACGAACAAAACATTAATGATTTCTTAATGTTATGCAGGCGATATGCCACAAAACATATTGAACGAAGCATTAAACATAGGAGGCAAACCCGCCATTTATACCGCCGGCACAATTTAAATAGTTACTATAATGCTACAACTAAAAACCAAAAATAAAAGTTCTTACCTTATTATTATCAGCAAACCGTATTACAAGATAATCTACTTATTTACACTTTAAACTTATCTAAATATTGTTTCTACTAAATCTAATTAATGAATTCTGATAATATTATTGAATGGTGTGGAAACTGCTGCGACGATTTGCTGCCAGGCTTCAATTGAAAACCATTTTGTCTCATTTCTTTTGCTAAAGTACTTGTTCTGTTTCCTTCTTGTAATTTGGGTCTTCTATAGTCTTGTATTTGTAGATAATTGTCATACTCTTTCATTCCATTCTCATTATTTAAACTATCGTTTTCTACATCTACATCAACAGCTAAATCTTCTAAAGATTTCAATTCATTTTTAATGTCATCTAAAGTTGTACTATTTTTAATTGTAGATGATGAGACATGAGTGTGCGTTATATTGATGGTCATGACTTGCGAATGATCCGCTTTCTAAATTAAAATAAAAACTTATTACAAATATTTACAGATCAAAAGTATACTACACGCTATTGAAACTTTTTCGCATGTGAAGTTTACCTTGGTTGCCATCATAAGTTCTAACCAATGCCTATCTTTAATAGCTGGATTCTGTAGATCAGTGACGGCTCTTAATGATGTCATCAAGTTCTTAATAGTGGATTCTATCGCAATGTAGGGCTCCCTGTAAAAGTACAGTACAGTAGTTAATAAAAGTTTTCCTGACCGATTTCAGCCAGGGAGGCCAATCTCTGCGGAGATTAGCTATCTCCGCGGGAGATAGTATATATAATAATAATTTATTTATTTCAGACCAAGGTGTCCATTTTGTTAGTAACAAAGTTCTTATAGACTAGTGTTAGTAAAACTTAAGCTAACCACAACAAGACATAAAAATGAAGAAAATACAACAATCACCGCTGCGCCATTCCATGACAAATGGAGCAGCAGTGACTGATGTAACTGCAGTCCAGCCGACTAGCAATCATGCTAAGGATGCTGTTGGCGCTGCTGCGCACTCTGTGCACCAGGGAAGCGCATCTTTTCCTCATTGTAGCGTAAAAGCAGTCTATGCGATTTTCAGCAAACATCCCTGATGCACTACAGAATCGCCGCAGCCCCATCAGCACCCTGAACGCATTATTAAATTGGACTCGGAGGGCACTGTAAGACTTTTGAGTATAGTCAGCCCACAGGCTGCACGTGTAAAAGGATGTACAGTAAGCTCGGAAAAGTGTAATTTTGACTTCTGTCGAACAACGTGCAAACCTGCGGGCTATCATGTTCGCTCGCACTGCCAGTGCCCTCCGTTCCCTCTCGATGTCATCATTGTCCTTGAGGTCAGAGGTCAGTATATGTCCTAGGTACTTAAATTTAGTCACCCTACGCAAGGCTGTACCATTCAGCATAATGTTGGGGAACACAATACCATTGCTGTTTCCTCTGGCCTCAAAGACCATGACTTCACTTTTGAGTGCATTATATATTAATCCATGTTGCTCAGCATAGGCTTCACAAATGGCAAGCAGTTTTTTAACACCACACACCGATGCACTCAGTAGCACCATGTCATCCGCATAGCTTATGTTGTTTACATTAATTCCGTCTATGTGACAACCTATCCGGGTGCTACTGAGTGCCACAATCAGATCGTTCATATACAGGTTGAATAGGGTAGGAGAGGACAATCCCCCCTGCCTCACCCCGCACTCCAACCTGTACGATTGCGACATGCTTTCTGACCATCGCACGCTATTGACCTGATTACCGTACCAGTACTTGCAGATGTTGATGAGTTCTTGTGGTAGATTGGTGTTTTGTAACTTTTTCCATAGAATGTCATAGGAAACCAGGTCAAAAGCTTTCGAAAGATCAAGAAAGCATGCGTGAACTGCAGTTTGGCGTTTAGTGTAGTATTTGACAGCATGCTTAACACACAGAACTGCACTTTCAGTGGAGAGTCCGCTCCGAAAACCGAACTGATTGTCATGAAGCTCAATGTGTTTGGTCAGCTGTGAGTTCAACATGCTGTCAAATACCTTCGAAACCACTGTGGCAAGAGAGATGGGTCTATAGTTATTCCTATCTGATAGATCAGCTGTCTTATTTTTAACAATAGGTATAACAATTGTTTTAATCATCTCTTCAGGCAGATAAGAATGGCTTAGACAAAGGTTAAACAGCATAGACAACAATCTCGGCAAGTGGGGTCCAGCATATTGCAGATGTTCGATACTCAACCCGTCATGGCCTGGAGATTTTCCTCTAGTCATTGATTTTATTATCAACTGCACATCACTGGTGGTGCATCTAAAACCTAATTTTTCACCGTTCTTAATATTAATAATCGACTGCGAGGACCCCAATGGCGATTTTACAGTAAAATGTTGTCGAAACAGATCAGCTATTTCACTAGTGGGTCATACTCAGAAAAAATGTACATTTAGTATCTTTTCTTGTCCCGCTACTTCATATTAAAATAAATATCCAAATTTTGTCAATTTTTTCTTTTTCACTAACTAATTTTTGTGTTATTATATTAAAGATAAGATTTACCTGCTATTTTAAGTTTAATTTTCATTAAAAGAGTAAATTTTTTGAGTGTCAAAATATTGTTATAAATTTCATCATACAATTTTAAGTGTCCCAATGACGATTACACATTTTCAGAGATGAATTGTTACGAATATTCATAGCCTAACTTAACATAAACTGTGGCTATATTATTCTTGATGAATCAAGTAACTAAATAGTACCAAGTATATTCTTCAATCATCTAGAGAATAATTTATTTTTATTTAACTAATTTTGTCCCAAAATTATGAAGTTTCGTTACTCAGGGTTAGTAACACGCAATGAAATATTGAAAAAAATACTTTACTTTAGTAACAAATACTTTTTCCTACTCTGGCAACACTATAACTTACGTCAAAGTCACTGTCACGGCAGCCATTACGTTTTCTCGGTAGTCGTGAAGTCGAGATCTATTAAGTGAATATTTACAAAAAAATACCTCAGGGTGATAAACGACTATTATTGTGGTAAGTTTATTATATATTTCGTTTACTTAGTATGCTCTTTTCTATTTTTATGTATTATCATAACGAATACGCTCAGTGATGGCATAGTATACATGTGGTTTGCGTAAAAATATTTTTAGAGGTTATAATTTCTCAGATTTTATTCTCATTTTCGTTATTTTGCGTTACGTTACGAAACTGAGAAATTGTTAAGCTTAGTTCAGAAAGACGAAAACTACTTAGGTAAATTGCAATTACCGTCACGTAATTTGGATAAAGATTTTGAAGAGAGGGAAGTTCGCGCACATACAAATTCATACACTTTTAACCTAGGTACTTAAAAAAAGAAGAGTTTTTTTTTGTGTTTGTTACATCATAACTCCGTCATTTATGAATCGACTAGCTTATGGCCGCGGCTTCGCTCGCGTTATTTTACAATTTTGCAATCAATCCGGGTTAAAAAAGCACTTAACACACTACTCAAGTTTTTACATAATACTATATAAGTAAATCATGATTCGAAAGACATGTGGCGCCACCTATAATTCTCATAAGAACGTTATTGTTGTTTTCCTGAGGAACAGTGCTTTCTTTTGGGATGAAAAGTACCCTATGACCGTTTTTGTACACCTGACAACGTATATGCGAAATTTTAGGATGACCGGTTCAGAAGTTAAGGCGTGAAAAGGTAACAAACAAACAAACTTAGTTTTGGTTAGGAAGATAGGATTTGAAATTTTTTTTTTATCTGGAAGGATATACGTATTTTCCAATTGGTCTCAGAGAAATATTATCAAAATCGGTTCAGTAGTTTTGTTTTTTTCTTCTTGGCCCATGTTGACTATGTTTAGGAAATTATAGTTCCTTAATAACCAATGATATTATAAGTCATAGATATGTTATACACGTACAAAACAACAGAAAAAAGCGTACCGCGCAGAGAGGCAGCACACATACACACTTTTTATTCACACACATTACATTTCACTACAAGTAAAAAGGATAGCTTGATAAACCCAATATGAAAAAAAGTGACAGCTAGATGGTGACGCTCTCTCTTTTATCTCACTCGCACTCTCACTCGCACTCTTTCTTTTACGACGCCATATTATAGAAACGTAATGTTTGATTTGTGAAAATATTAAGATAAATAATATATTTACGAATGATAAGTGATTCTTTGACTTTTAGAAGTCTCGCTTGTATAATTTGTACAATATCTCATCACACACGACGGCATTTTCGGTGGTTTTGAGTCACTTTTACTTTTGACTCACTCTGTAGTACGTGAAGTGCATCCGTTGTCGCTGGCAACGTCGGACTGAGGTCAAGGTTTGTGAATCAACCACATTTGAGCGCGTCTGTTTTTGAGCGCGTATAACGTATCTACACCTTTTTTACTTATAATATCATTGTTAATAACTTCTTCTTACAATGTAAAAAATAGTTTCGAGACAAGAATTTGTGTGGTATACGACAACCGTGTTTTTTTGCAAAATCGTTTTTGCATGCGCCTTCCTCCACTACGAAAATGCCAACTTACGTGCCGGTAACTACGAGATATTCTTAGGTATGTCGATGTGGTTATCACACAGATACCTAACTAAGCTTAATAATGCTTCTACCTTTACTTTAAAATAAAATCAAGAAAATACTTAAATTATATATAAATAAATAAAACTAAAGCATAATTTGTAAAACAAGTTATAAAACACTTATATTCGTTTCAGTAAAACACCATGGCTCCTGTGTCAAATGCTGAAAGACAAAAAAGATACAGAGAGCGTCTTAAACAAAACCCAGTTAAGTATGAGGAAATGCGAAAAAAACATTTAGAGAGAGTTAAATTAAACAAATTAAAAATTAAGGAGCAGAACCAAAGCCAACAAGAAAAAACAAGACAGAAGTGGAGAGAATACTCTGATCGCTACTATAAAAAGAAGAAAAATAAATCTATTAGTGACCCGACTGCAGCCAATAAAGTAACAATTTCAAACGAGCTTAGTATAAAGAGGTGGAGGCTTAAGACAATCAAACTTCGAAAAGAATTAAAACATTGCCAAGATGCATTAAATATGTCGTTAAAAAAACAGGAAACCATGAGAAAGCAAATCTACCGGCTAAAGCAAAAGATTATTAACAAAAACCAGATAACACAAAAAACAACTGTAGAAGAGCAGCCATCGACACCTACTGAATTTGAAATATTATCCGAGTCCCTCAGTTCAGTTTACAAAGAGTCCACACAAAAGGAAAAAGCAGTTATTAAAAAAATTGTTAATAATTCTGTAACTAAGAAGTATCGTATGGCTACGAAAATGGGAAAAAGTATCGGAATAAAAGGGAGAATTCGCACTAAAATGTCTTTTTCAACAAAAAGGAAGCTACTTATTCAACAGATTCACAATTTTTATATGCGAGATGATATAAGTCGTGCAACAGCGGGCAAGAAAGAATGCAAAACTAAAGAAAAAACCAAAATGCAAATACGTTTTTTAACTGACTCTATATTAAATTTATATACTATCTATAAAAAAGAAGGAGGCAAAGCATCTTATTCCACGTTAGTTAGACACCGTCCGTTTTACGTGTTGCCCCCAAAACTTCATAACAGAGAAACGTGTGCCTGCATACGCCATGCAAATATGTCTTATAAATTAACAAAGCTTTACAAACTTGGACTTTTAAAAACAAACAAAATCGAAGAACTTCTGAGAGACATTTCTTGCGATCTAAAACATAAAGAATGCATGTACGGAGATTGCCAATTATGTGTAACTAAGAAGATTGAAGTTAAGGATTCATCTAATGAAAAAACTGTGTCTTGGCTACAGTGGTGCGTGAAAACGGTTCCATACAGAAAGAAAAATGAAGAAGGCGTAGAGATTGAGACATTTACTAAAAAAACTACAAGAGAAGTGGTGACTGACAATTTGAAAATTTTAGTGCAAAAGTTTCAAGAAGAGGCTAAATTGTTTAAAAGACATTATTTTAATATGATACATCAACAAAAAGCATTTCGGCAATGTGTTGATAATATTAAAGACAATGAAGCTGTTATTATAGTAGATTTTTCTGAAAATTACCAATGTAAGTATAATGTAGAGATACAGAGTATGCATTTTTCATCTTCACGTGATCAAATAACTTTACATACTGGTGTAGCATACCTTAAAAATGAAAATCCAGCAGGATTTTGTTCAATATCTCCAAATACCGAGCATAGCCCTTTCACCATTTGGGCTCATCTTTTGCCAGTTCTACATTCAATAAAATATCAACACCCTGAGATAGATACTTTACATATGCATTCTGACGGCCCAACAACACAATACCGGCAAAAGACAAACTTTGCACTTTTTGATAAATTTATTAAACAATTGGGGTTTAAATATGCTACATGGTCTTATTTTGAAGCTGCTCATGGTAAAAATGCAGCAGACGGAATAGGTGGAGTACTAAAGAGAACGTTAGATATGCACGTAGGATACGGGAAAGACGTTTCTAATGCCATTGAGGCTTTTAAACTGCTTAAACAAGAGACAAACGTTACACTATATTATGTATCGAATAAAGATATAAACGTTATAAAGGAAACATGTCTCGTACCTAATTTGTATCCTTTAGTAGGAACTATGGCAGTTCATCAAATTATAACCACCGATCAGCCTGGGATAATAAAACATCGACATGTAAGCTGTTTCTGTGGCGACGATAGAGGAAACTGTTCTTGTTTTGAGGTTAAAATGCATAATCTATTAAAGAAAGCTCAAAAAAATACTGAGACTCTTGTTATTGTTAAAGAAAAAATAAGTAATGCAACGCCAAAGATTTCTGATAGGGAGAAAGAAGTTAATGATAGAAAAACCAGTAAAGTAAAAACACCGGTATCTCTAGGAAAGACCAGTCTTCAAAAACAAAAATCGTCGCCCGTTATAAATAAAAAAGGCCCAAAAGAAAAAGAGAATAAGCCACCAAAGAAAATTAAGAAGTGTATACGATTTGATTACGACTCTTCTGATCTTGAAAGTGATAAAGAAGTCTTCTACGCTGAGAGTGACGATAGTCCCTATGTTACTGAAGAAAGTAACTCAGTATCACCGAATATTACAAAGGAACCCAAAAATAAAGTAACGATTTTGTCGGATATTCGATTAAATCCAGACAATCAACGTTACTTTAATTTTACTTCACCAGGGCTTTCGTCCATGCATACGATTGATCCTAACCATGACATATCTTTGTTTAAAAATAATAGCAACGATTCAAGTGATGATGACTCAAATTTTGACATTTTTTGAATAATTGAATTTAACAGTTGAATATAACTTCATGCATTCATTTTGGTTCATTCCCAGTATTTTGACTGCTTCGACTGCTTTATTCAGAAATACCTACTTTCAATTAGCGACTAGATCTATTTATTTTTTAAACAAAGATATTAGACCAATAAAGTACTTTAAGGAGCTTACTCATGACGCTATTCGTGCGATTTGCAGTTCTACTAACTAAAAATGAAAATCGTCCTTGCTACTACGGTATAATGATGCAATTCGACTGACTTGCGTCGTCGTGGCGAGCGTGTTTTGTTTTTCATCTACCCGTGTATAACCGCACGTTTTATGTCATACCTATGTCTTAGTGGTAAGGTTGATTTTCACTTGAAGTTGAAATCGCTCAAATCGCGTCGTATCGCATCATTAGCAAGCTCCCTTATCATCATCATCAGCCTTCAATGTTCCCACTGTTGGGACACAGGCCTCCTCTCCTCTCTGTGAGAGCTCCCTTATACTCAAGATTAATAATGTTCCTCCCATATTCTTAATATTTGTGATTTTTTATTATTGAGTTTTTATGTGGTCAATCTAATGTAGCTTCTAAATTAAGTCGCTCTAATTTAGCCTTCATATTGTTTCTAAGTTATAGATCTCATTATTATGCGTCATAATGATGCAATTTGACTGACTTACGTCGTCCTGGCGAGTGTGTTTTGTTTTTCATCTACCTGTATATAACCGCACGTTTTATGTCATTTATGTCGTTGTGGTAAGGATAATTTTCACTTGAAGTTGAAATCGGTCGAATTGCGTCGCATCGCGTCATCAGCAAGCTCCCTTATAGTCAAGAATATGTTCCTTCCACATTACTAATATTTGTGATTTTTATATTTAGATTTTATTTTATGAAGACATAAATAAATATTATCGAATGTGGTCAATCTAATGAAGCTTCTAAATTAAGTCATTCTAATTTAGCCTTCATATTGTTTCTAACTAAGTCTTTAGATCTGATTATTATGTGTCTATTTAGCTTACTCACGTAAGTTTCATTAAAAGTTCTTTAATTCGAAAAATTAGGGTTGGGAAAAAATAATTATGGTGACTGTGATTAATAAATACTCTTAATAAATATTGATAACTCGTTTTGATATTTTGAAATGGCTACTTAATTTTAAATTAAATAATATTTAATTTGCTAATTTGACTACGGATGTTTATAAGAAGTATTTTTCTCGTTAATAAATAAAACTGATTAGCCAAATATAATCACGTGTTTTATTCGCCCAATCCATGTGTACTATACCTTATGACATCAGTTTCGTGACGGAGATTCTCAGTATCGTTACCTATCAGTTTAGTTACAAATTTAAAATGTACACTTTTTCTGAGTATGACCCTAGTATCGCTTACACCATCGATACACACGGGATTAGACGGTTTGTTATTAAGTTTATTTGTAGCTTTCCAAAAAGATCTAAAATCGTGTTTTGAGTGATGAGAGGCCAAGATATCCATTTTCACCTGTTCTTGGTGGTTCTGACACCATCTCAGTCGGTTCTTAAAGATTTTCCTGGCCTCATACATCTCGTTATAAATTGCACCTGAATTTGATTTGCCATACCAACACCACAAATTAAATGTCCGTCTAGCTTCTCTGTGTGCATCGCTAACATGTAAGTTCCATCCTGCAACAGGTTTCTTTTTCTTACGTAAATATTTACTACGTTTACTGCACAGTGCTGCCTCTTTTAATATTTTTACAATATTGTTATACAATCTGTCAATGACTTGTCTGTGCTGCAAAATACTGCAAGTGTAATCCGCACATTTTATAAATTCCTCTGGAAAGTCGAGAAGTCTTAAGAGTCTATGACATTCAGTCATGTATTGACTAACTTGATCTACAGTTCTCTCCCCCCATATAACCTCATTTACAGTTGATTTACATTCTAGTAACTTAGGTGAAATCATTCCCAAATTACACTCCATTATCAACGGAAAGTGGTCCGACCACAGTACATCATACTTAACAAACACTCTGCGCACTGACGGCACAGCTGCCTTAGAGACTATACAGTGATCAAGCCATCTTTGCGATCCGTGTGCCTCACTCACAAAAGTGAAACAATCAGACGAATTAGTAACGCCTCTCAACATTTCTACATCAATGCAAGTCCACTCCTGGTCCCCACAGAATAAAGATAGTTCGTTATAAAATTGCTCAGTAGGGTGCGCATTAAAATCACCTAGTATGTACACACAATCAATGTTACAACTGTCTATGATAGCGCTTACCGACCCGAGGATATCCGTAAACTCGACTAGATTCGCCGCTGTGTCCACAGGCATGTAAACATTCACCACTAGTATAGACCGCTCAGGTAACACTACGCGTATCGCACATATTCGTGGATTATTGCACGGCACCACTATCACATTATGAAACACTTTTTGCCGCCAGAGTATTCCGAGACCGCCATGAGGCCGTCCTCGTAACATGCCCGATGAGACGTCCACCGCCGAGGTCCCTGTGTAGCTAAACTCTTCATCAATACTACTCAAGTATGAAATTTCACTGGGCAGCAACCATGTCTCCTGAAGAGCTATCAGGTCACAAGTTTTACACAGCTCACGTATTCCATTTACAGAGCGCTTGACACTCTTACAATTAAAAGTAGCGAATTTGTAAAAGTCCTTAGCCATTTAATTTTGTTTGTTAAAATGACCGTTATCAGAAACTTTTCTTGTCTCTGTCGAAGATTTCTTCTTGAAATGTACAAAGCGTCTGAAAATTATACCACTGGGCCATAGTTTTTCCTCCAAAAACATCTTTAATTTTGATGCAATTACATAGAACTTATAGGCGTCATGGTCACTTTGCTTCTTCATTACAATTTTCTGTAAGGTAACATTTTCATTGGTCTTATCATAAATATATTTACAAATATCAGATTCTGATGTTCCTTTATGTACGTTCGTAATGAATACGGGTATTTTTCGTTCGGCCGCCCTAAAATTATATTCAGTTTCTGCTGTACTGCTTCCCATCTTTCCCTTTAAACGATTATTTCTCATTGGTCTACGTTTTTGTACTAAAGTCCATGCTTGTTCGTTGTGATTTTTATTATCCGTTGAACGCAACAGTACATTCGCAAACGTACATTTATTTGAATCAGTCAGCTGTTCGCATACTTCGTTATCGGCGGCCGGCGATGACTCACAAACCGGCTCGAGCGCTCGCCCAGTGCTAAAAATTATAAATTATTATAGTATAGTGCACAAGGATGTCCACAGTCTCAGGTGCACTCACTGTTCGTTTACTCTCATAGTTCGGTGGGATGGCATTCCGACACGACCGGAGAGAGATCAGGCGCAGGACCAACTGCTTAACGTGCTTTCCGAGGCACGGAGGTATTATACCTCCAACTTCCAAACTCCGGGCTGCTACTGCGAAATTCTAATAAAAAACCCAATTGCACTTTTTGCCCGATCTGGGAATCAAAACCATGACCCCTGGCTTGGCAGTCGCGTTTACGACCACGAGACTAACGGGGCAGTTAGTACTAAGACAGCAACCTCGTGTAGTAAGTGTGCTAATAAGTATAGCAACCTTGCATTTCCATGTTTCGAAGCATCCCTTTTAGTAACTAGTTTTCTACTAACATAATAAGGATACTCAAGCTCACCATGTCCTCATTTCCTTATCCAGTTGTCGCAGATCCTTAGTGAAACGCTTACACTCCTGGTCCATGCCATCGGCATCAATCTTCTTCCACGGTGACTTCTTCCAGAACTCGATTGTGCCCATAACCAAGTAGTAGTAGTCCCACAATTGCTGTTACGTAAAAACAAATCATCGCAACATGTTTTATGTAACTATGGGGGCGGGCACCCCCGTAAATTCACAAACGTCAGGCCATGACATATTTTTGAATGCGTTCTTACGTCTTTCGAGCCTCAACTCAGAGTTTTGATGCAACTCATATTTATCAATATTCACTGATTTTAAAAACAATAACATATCTGTTGAATATTCTTATTGACTGACTGATGGACAAAATAGAATAGTAAAATTTTAAATTGACGCTGGAAACTATCCCATTTTACAAAAAATAATATTGCACACATTACTTCTACATTGATATCAAGTTTAGTCAATCCAGTCGGCCGTTCCCAATATTCAAAGTATCCCTGGTTTTGACATACTAGTGTCAGAAACACCAAGGTTTACCTTAGCTATTTTAAGTTCACGCCTGCACTGTTTGAGATTCTTCTCATCGGGAGGCTGGATGTCGAACAAGCCGGAAGACGTCCTCAGTCCATCCACTATTTCTTCAAAACCTAAAAGTTCCTGGTGGACCTTGTCTATTGTCCTGTATGGCTCTTTGCATGACTCGAAGAACATCTAGGAGGAGGACAAACGTATCAATATTATATTTATGTGCAGAAATTGTATTTTGAGTAAGATGTTGGCGCAGCTTTGCACTGCGCTAACCTCTTACTTAAATGCAATTAATGACAACGACTGCTGATTTCGATTGGAACAAATATTTGTATGACCTGCAGTAACTGCTCCGGGTCTGAAAGTTAGTGTGTTTAAATGTTTGTAAACGAACCCCACCCACGACACAGAAGAAATTCCTCATCATCATCAGCCTTTAAATGTTCCCACTGCTGGGACACAGGCCTCCTCTCTGTGAGAGGGAGCAGGGCGTAATCTACCACGCGGGCCCAGTGCGGATTGGTAGATGTCACATGTCTTCGAATTTTTGGTTTTAGGACGTGCCGGTTTCCTCACGATGTTTTCCTTCACCGTTTTGAGAGCAGTGGTGTTGAAATAAATTACACAAAGTAATGCGCCTGACTGGGTTCGAACCCACGACCTACAACTCGTAAGTCGAGGCCGATACCACCGGGCCACCACTGCTCAAAGAAATTCTTAGTGTGGGGCAAATTATCAATTAAAAATAAGTACCTAGTAAGTGTTGTATTTACGAAATAGTCGTATTTTTTTTAGTAATATAACTTCGAGAGCTAGATTGACGTTTTGGTTATAAAGGATAATACGTCTACGTCTGTCGTTGGAGAAATCGCCTACACATATATCTAAAGTTCTGCGGCAGCCCTGCTGCGTGTTACCGATATCAGAAACATACCTTTAAATATCAATAAATTAAATCCTACTATAGATTCTACATTACTAAAATTATATACAAACTATAATTAAAAATTTACTTGTAATATGTACAAAAAAATAAATAAAATGAAAAAACATTCAAAGGGCGTCAATGAATATGTCCACATCGCTGTCAACGGAAACAATGCCCAGAACGCTGGCAGCATTGCCACGTTGTATGGCATATGCCAGCCCTCTGGTAATAATAAAAAAAACATACTAAGGCATTCGCGTAGCAACTTCGTCTCCGTTGCTACGCTTATTTCGTAGCAACGATAACGACGACAGCCTTCAGCACTTCGCTCAAAAGTACTAGGCTACCAGTAACACGAAAGGGTCGCAATTTCACTTCGCGTGGAAAGCCGCGCGAAAAGCTCCACGCCCACTTGACACATTCCACCCCTCGCTCCACATCAAATCTAAACGAGCGAGATGGAGAGATCTGTTTGCTTATGAAATGAGTGTGACAGACAGCAATTCGGTTCCTTAACTTGATGTTTAACTTCAAGACAAACTGGCTCAGCCAACACGTCCCCTAGCTAATGTGCTTACACAAATGATCTGTTTGCGCACACAGACATACTGATAAGACCATCTGAAGTTCTCGAGCTAAAATATCCTTGGAAAACAGGCCAAAAATAAGTCGCTATTATCGAAGTTCAGAACCAAAAGGAAGTTTTACTGATCAAACCTAAAAAATAATAAATATTAATTATCACTATTTACGTTACTTTCTAGTATAATAATAATATGTATTTTTACTAAGATTTTTAATATAAAGCTTTCCGCATAAAAACGTGTATGGTATTTGGTGGCTCAATACGCTTTGAAATCCACCGTAGACCCGTAGCGTTCGTAGCCCGTAGAAGCGTAGCACGTAGAACCGTAGCAGCTACGAGTTGCTATTGGATACTCTCGTAGCCAACACAGCATTTCGATAAATTGTTACCAGGACAGCAAAAGTTTAATAGGGCTAAACTACATTTTCAGAATGCGACCTTATACGGTCGTCAGTGACGTCACCAAAATGACGTAATAGCAGCAAGTCTTCAGCATTTTTGTACAAACTACTAGGATATCAGAAATAACAAGAACATGCAGAAAACGAATCATAATGAGTGAACTGAGGGGCGGAAAATGTGAGGGCCAGGAGTAGTGTATTTCTATTTCATTTTCTTGTGTCACGGGGATGTTGTTAGAGAGTGACAGAAGAGTGCGAGCAGGTCAAGCAGTGTGCAAAAGGGGTGGAGCGATCACCTGTGATTGACGTTCACGTGAGACGGAAAAACATCCACGAAAAAGAGTTAGATGATAAATGAAAACATTGTAAAGCAACATTTTTAAAGAGTATGAAGTATTTTGTCACAAAAATCATAAATAAATAATAAGTATATTTATAGGGTTTATGATAATGAACAATTATTTCTGTAATACGAATGAATATAGTAGTAGAGTAAGTATACAAGACGATTTTTTTTACTTTACTATTTAAGCACTATTTTTTTCATTTTATTTTTCATTTTCATTTAACCTATATCCGGTGTAATGTTGAGGCGACCAATTGGTCGGTTTTAAATTGGCAAAATAATTGTTAAAAAAAATGGCCACAGTTTGAGATATATTACCCAGCTTTGGTACAAAATATATAAATAAAAAACGTTTCATTCAAAGAAAATAATTTACTTTCTAACCATCATATTTGTATCGTAGCGCCGTGCTACGCCGTAGAGCGAACGTCGCTCGTAGCGCCTAGCGTAACATAGCCGTGCAGAATGATTCCGGATTCCGTGCGGAAAGCTTCGGGATTCCGAGCGAATGTACCAGGGCAATATAAACTGTTAGTAGTGTGATTATTCCTACGATTGCACAGGCTCGCTCAAATCGGGGGTTGGAACCCCGAATCTCCGCCCCTCTCGGCTACGCCAAGCCAGTGGCTTTACCCGCTCCTAGCGTGACGTGCTCGCGTAGACGTAACGGTTCGAAAATTCCGAGCGAAGGTACTAGGGTAATATAAATTGACGCAGGTGTTATTATTATGATTGTACAGGCTGTCGGCGAAACACCATCGTAGTTATTATATTCTTTTAATGACTTTTGACTGTCGTGAATCAAAACTTTAAAAATAACGTTTCTGTATTAAGTAACAAGTTATTTTATTCAAAACGCCTCTTATAATTAGTACAACGCGATATTTTTCAAAGAGTCAAAGAGAACCTAAAAATCATGATCAATTTCTAGATACATTTTAGTTTTTGTTAAATAAATTAATCGGTCCTAAAAAGTTGACTGTGACAGAGTATCTTGCTGTGCAAATTCTGGCTCATGTAAGGCAGCTACGAAGCTACGAAAAATCTCGACTTTCGTAGCACTCGTAGCACATAATACGTCATGCGCTACGAGTGCTACGAGAGTCGAGATTTTTCGTCAATGGCGTTACCATTCGAAAAGCTTCAGGATTCCAAGTGAAGGTACTAGGGTAATATAAAACCGAAGGCGGTGGAATTATTTCGATCATTTACTGTACTTTAGTTATGACTTTTCGTGTGTGCTGTTATTAATATTATGTACATACCTAGGTTATATTATTAACAAGTGTTTGATTTATACATCACTATATTTATATTATAAAAAAAAAACTACTATAAGCACTATCTGCGTGACGTGCTCACGGTGACGTAATCATTGGGAAATGTTCAGTATTTCGAGCGGAGGTACTAGGGTGACATAAAACATGTGGTTGCTACGACTGTTCAGGCTTGCCCTATACCTTGCCCTATAATTCTATATCTTACGTCTACACAGCATTTTTGCTGTGTTATTGCAGTTTTAACTTCTTAATTATTTTATTTAAAGGCCGTTTCTTTTATCGTTTTTGTACCTTTTTTGTTTAAGCCAGAGACAGAAAGCTATTAATATAAATATTTAAATCTTAATTGTGTAGAGAAAATATTTAAAAAAGAACAAAAAAAATCAAGAATATTTGCTCTTAACTTTAATGAAATGCTGAAACTGAAATGCATTATGATGATTATGGAATGCAATTAAATTATGAAATGCTGAAATGCAGTTCATGAAATAATTTAGTGTTTACTGTAATAATGTGCAATCGTGACAGTGCAGACATTGACTGTTGAGACTGACCTTACTCGTTAACTAGAGAGAAAGAGAGAAGAAAATATTAATTTGACATGCGTCACAAGTGCACACAAGTAATTTTTATGACAAAAGAAAAGTTATCGTGTGTCTCACGCAGTATAAATATGTCCACTAAAGGTTTTTACATTGGGTTTTAATCCGAACGAAACGGGATAACTATGATTTTTCTGAACATAGGTTTATCTTTCATTGACGTTTATACGAATTTTAAAGACTATTATCGCGAAAATCAAAAGCCGAAACAAAATGCAGTTAGTGCAGCCTGGCTATTATACAAAAATTGTATCAAATTGCCAAAGTGCGTATGGTCATGATATGACGTTCCGTCTCCGTCTCATCCACATATCCTAACACAGTCCCATACTCAATGAACAACCTTTAAACTATACAATATTACGTTAATCCTCATTACCTCCTTTTCCTTGAACTGCTCCCTGTACATGTTGAGTCTTAAATTGATAAGCGCCACACGCTTGGCGATGAGTGCTGCTTGCGCGGCCTGCAGTGGCGCCACCGTGTTCTTCATCACCGTCGCTTTCTTCACCAAGTTGCGCCATTTCTCAGGCAACATATCCAGCTAAAGAATAATTAGCAATCGGTTGGTACTATGAATGATATTCTTTCACACAAAAACCTACTGAATAAATTAAAAAAAATGTTTTTTTTATCTCTGTTTGACGTTCGTGTATAATACCTAATACGCCGTTATTCATGTAGACAACGCCTCCAACGGATATAAGCTAGTAACATACATGGTTATTTGTAAAAAAATATCAATCTTTCGTGGGCTGAGAGTTTTTTATAACCATAAGGCCGCATGTATACGTCCGACTTTTTTCACCGGACAACGGACCGTTTTTTTTTTAACAACGCGAACAATTTACAATATTTACAATTAATGACAGATGTCCGGTGCATGTACACACTTTCATTATAAACCATACACCACCGCGAATCCGGCGAAAAAAACGGTCCGTTGTCCGGTGAAAAAAACGAACGTATACAACCGCCCTGAGTACTCTCAGCCCATGAAAGGTTATTAACGTTTTACAAATAAGCCTGTTTAAGCCGCCGTTTATCCCGATATATTCTCGTAGGATAATTTTCGACATACACGCGGGCGGTATGTCGAAAAACTCAAGCAATAATAGATTCTTATACAAGGGTCTTAAAGGACACGCGTCTACCAACGAGGTAGTTTCACTCCCGAGCTAAAGCTCGGGAGTGAAACTACCTCGTTGGGATTAAAGCGAGGGAGTAAATATAAACAGAGTGCACTGTACAAAATTAAAAAATGTTTTAACCTTATCAATTTTGCTTACCAAAGTATGTATAGAGTACTGATGTTCCTTCTCACCCTGGCATCCCGAAAGCATTAACATTTCATACATCAATTAAATTAAGTACCTTTTATAATTTTTTTAAATGTTAACAAAATTCTCCTTCTAGGAAACTTATCTTTTATCTTATAGCATTATTTTTAAGTTATCTGACCAAATTCTTACAGAGTAACAATTAGATATACTTAAAGAGTTTAGTTCCATTATTTCTTCAACCAGTTTAGTATTTACGCGAAAAACAGGACCAAATAATTACCTACATAATAAGATATGATACCTGTTCATAGGTTTCTTCAGGGAAGTCAACACCATACTCTTTAAGGACATCAATGATATCTCTAAGTGGCTCGAACATGTGTTGGGTATCGGCGTCTATCTTAGCGCGAATCTCATTGAGAACCCCCATAACTTTCAGAAGACCTTCATAATCATCTTCTGCTAGTTCCACGTCCAACTCTTTGGTCGCATAAGCTATGAACGCCTCAAGGTCATCCAAGCTAAAAAAAAACATTGGTACAGACAACCAACCTCAATCTATCATATTTCTTTAATGGATCTTCAACCTTATCACAATAGCGGAAGGTTCCTTATAAATCGATTTCGATTAGTAAATTTTGATAGATTCAGGTAGGTTGACCTTCTGGCGTCTGTACTTACATGATAATTAATAGTATAAACTACGCTAGCACGATAAGGCTAAATAATTATGTCTCCAATGCCTGTCAACTATCACTTGAAACTTGCACTATTAGTTCTTTTAACGGTTGTATAGTAACATGCTGTTCTAATATTAATTTTTAGAGCGTATTTCAAACGTTAGCATTTAGTTTGTGTCGTCGGGCGATGATTAAATTTGTCACATCGGAAAATTAGCCTCAGAAGAAGGAGCCCCGCTTTGCAGGGCTCCTTCTTCTGGGTAGTTTAATAAAAACAATCCTAATAAAATGCCGTTAGGGGTTTAAAGCTCTTAAAATACTGAACTCACCTCTTATGCACGTGTTGTTTCAAATCTTCTTTATAGAGGTTGCTCCATTTGCATATGATATTCATGATAGCTTGGTTGAGCCGCTTCAAGTCCAATTTCAACCATCCGTTGACTAGATATTCAGTTGGCAACGACTCGACTTCATCGTACATTGCGTTGTACTTGTTTATCTGGAAATGTTCACGATGTTCTACATGCGACGAAGTGAGACAGAAAGACTAAATAAACGATGGATGGACCGTGTGATTAACGTGTTAATAGAAATAAATACTATCTAAAGACAAAGTACTCGTCAGCACGAATCAAACAAGTCCAAACTCGATGGGGTTGCGTCGTTTAATTACAGAGTTCCTATGGCCACCTTCTAACTCCATCATCAGATCAGCTCCTGATATTGAATTGTCTAGCGATGCATAATTTCAGCTCTATCGGCCTCCGGGAAATGTGTCTTTAACTTGCAAGATTTGATAACAGACAAACAACGGGACAAGTGAAACTAAGTAAAAGCTTTCTCTCTTGCTCATTTTCCCTAAAAACGTATGAAACTACCAAACCCGCAGATCCGTTATCATCAAATCTGAAAACGCTCAATACATGACGAAGTAACAAATAAAAATACATGGATTAATTAACCCATTGGGAGCATAAATGGATGAGCAACAAAAGGCGGAGGCCTATACCCAGCAGTGGGTGATCCCGGGCTGATATGATGATGATGATGAGCATGAAAGGAACCTTACCGGGCGACGTATCTATTGAGTCACTATACGTCCCTGCGGACCCTGGGCAATCAGAGAGTTCTTACTCTGTTTGGCTAATGATGACAATGCAATCACTGTAAATTCATGCAATAAAAAAAAACCAATTTGACGTTACCTCTGCCTGATACTGTTCGAGCGTAGGCTTCACCTCCGGTGGATCACATCCGTTCTCAAATCTGTACTTATCAAACTCCTCCGGCGATATAATACGGCCGTACTTCAAGAACGCCGCCAGAGTTTCTTGTCTGTCTTCCAACCATAATGGACGGTACTTGTCATATTTCTAAGGAACAAACGAAGGAGCATAGGTTATGAAGCTGAATAGGCTGCGGAAATGGCTAAAGAGTTTTCCACGGCCCTGACACGCTAAGGACAATAAAAGGAACAGGATGGATTTTAGTCAGTACGTTCTACTCTAAAAGTGAAAGTCCTTCCGGGTCTCATTTAAAGATTGCGCACCGCAACTAAGTTTGAAGTCCTGGATTCAATTTCCTGCAAGTGTAGCATTACCAATTCTATAAAGAATAGAAGTTATTTAATATTTTTTCTATTATAATTCGATTGTTTTTTTGCACGATTATGGCACAAACCGTAGAGCGTAGACCATTGAAGAAGAGAATCATTTCTTTTCAATATCTTAAACATTGCCATGCTAATAATGGTAAAAATCTTTTTACATTCTGTCAATTTGTCATGTCTATCGTCGGCAAAACTTTAAGCCATAATACGGGTGCAGGTTGGGCACTGTTTCATTGGGTTTTTCCTTCAGGAACTCAAGTAGCACCCACGGAGTTTGGTTTTGTTCCAAATACATGACATTAGGCTCGCCCGATTTACATGGAGCTTCAACAAAACTGCAATCTGGGTAACTATTGCCCCATGCCTCTACGTGTTATGTGGTTAATTTAAAATTGATTGATAAAAAGAGTACAACTGAATAAAGAACTTCTTTTTTTATAAAGTCGGTTAAAACTGAAACTTACACCCGCATAAGCGACTACATCGTTGATGCTATTTTCAATTCTCTTCAGCATTTCATGGTAGAGATCAATCATACCGGTCTCTTCAACTAAATCATCTAAAACAATAACAGAAAAGCTTAGAAATCAGGCGTTAGGTACTTTGCAGAAATTCATAACAATGAATTATTAATTTCGATTCCGATCGACTACACTGCTATTGCATTTTATACCAAAGCTTGGAATAATTTAGCTGTGCACAGCATTATCACAGTGACGAAAATTAAAAAGTGAACTCCGTTCACTGATGCAGTTAAATGTTCATCAAATGATCTCTCGCTTCTTTAGCCAGACGGTGCTGTTCACGACGTTCATCAATCTGTTCTTGCTTCTTTGCTTTTGCCGCTTTTTCATCATCATCATCACTCGCCTCGTCTACTTCTTCTAACACTTCTTGCACGAATATGTCCTACGATTCTAGATTACTTCCTTTCTTCTAGATTATTTTTTTTTGCTGCGATTCTAGATTACTTACGTACATTTTCTAATACATAACCCATCTTATAATAAGGCCGCATAGCAAAATTATCGTGCCTGAATTTGTGTTACAAAATAATACCTTCATACGAAGCTATAGGGACAACCTCCGGGTCTATCCTAGGGAACATCGTGGTCTGTAGGAACATGTCTTTCATCATTTCCATCAAGGTACAGAACAGGCCTTTCTCGTCCATCACATCCAATGATGGCGTGAAATGTATGTCTGAAATAAGGTATGGGTACTGTAAAGGTTTTGCTTCACCATCAAACGTTAAAGAATACTGGCTGGGAGTTATTTTACTACTGGCTGTTCAAGTGTTCATGCCGCTCTGAGGCCACACAAACGGGAAAAGCCGTTCATTATCGCGATGATAGACGTTTATATGGAAATTTGAAGACAATTCCGTTAGAGTCAAGTGCACATTTAAAGAGATCAAGTGTAACAGTCCTATTCTCTCTGCCCAGAGCGAGACTACTAATTTTTTAACGATTTTACTCCAATAACAATATTAAACATACAATCTAAAGCATACAAGTGTAATAAACGAAGACAATTATGAGGGTTACCTGGATCAATAAGCTCCGCAACTACTTCCATGAATGCCACTCTCGGTCCTTTTTCTAAGTCAGTATTTTTCTCGAACAAGTCTAAACTGCACTGCACAGCTTTCATTATTTGTCGAGAAACCTACAACAAATCATTTTGACATGACAGAACAAGAAAGAAGCCTTAATACAGTTTTTTGGAACGAAGTTCCTTATCGCACGTTGCGAAAGGAGACTGAAAAAATTAAGACGAAAAGTTGTAACGACACTTTTTGCTATAGTAAGCTATTGTAAGCCGTGTGGCTTGCGCATGTTTCTCTGTCTGTCTCTCTCTCTCTCTTATAGGAAGCAAGCCAGATATTTTCGTTTCGTCTTTCTATTTCGCATTGAAGAGTGTGGTGTCGCGACGATTATTTTTGTTGAGTGTATACAGTAAGTTCGTTCCATCCGGGTGTCCCTTGACACCTCTCAAGTTTTTTTTTAATTTGAAATGGGATTGCTTTGACTCTAGTCTAGGTCAGAAGTGACTACTATGACCAGATTTTCCGTATTTTACAAGTTGTCCTGTATTCCAGGCACAAAGCAAGCATCTCTAATGCTACAAAAAAACCCTTCGTGAGAAACGGACAGCAAGTGATTTTTTTTAAAGATTCGTTTAGTTTTTCATGGACATGGATAGACTTCTAAATGTAATTACCAGTCCGTCTACGTATTTCACGTAAGCAGGCCATCGCTCTGCCCTGAAAGCCGCTTCCTCCATTTCTTTTCTCTCTGCTTCTATATCAGCTAATTCTTCTGGATCTACTTCCTCTTCAGCCTCCGGTATAGATTCCACTTCCTCCCCTGTCAAAGATAAAGTAATCATAAACTAGTGATTACACATTTACAGGTAGTAATAACAAATAAGTATAAATCCCTCTGTATAGAAGGACAATCTATAAAGTCATTGTGGGATAAATTACGTTATAGAAAAATGACCTAATAGTAAAACGACTAAAATTAAAATCGTCTTACTAGTAGAATGTCTAATTTATCATTTACCATTTCAAGTAAGAATTTTCCATCGAAAATAATACAAACACTGGAGTCGACAATGCTCGAAACGAAACCGCGACCGCACCGCGGTCGACTGCAGACAGGCAAACCGCGCCCGTTTCTGCACCCGCACTACGCTACCAGTATGACCAAGCACTAAAGCTATTGTCAAACAGACAGGCGAAGCGAAGCGTTTTTGTTTGTAATTAATGGAAATGTTTGAAGCCTGTCAAATAGACTATCGGATCGCTTTCGTTTTTCTATATGACAGGATTCGGATCGCGTTCGCTTCGCCTGTCTGTTTGACAATAGCTTAAGGGAGCTTCCCCATGACGCGATTCGTGCGATTTGCAATTTCTACTAACTTTATTAAAATCGTCCTTGCTACTACGATATAATGATGCAATTCGATTGACTTGACGTCGTCGACCGCGGCGAGCGCATTTTGTTTTTCATCTACCCGTAGATAACCGCACATTTTACGTCATATGTCGTAGTGGCAAGGATGATTTTCACTTGTAGTTGGTCGAATTGCATCGTAATCGCGTCGAAGCTCTTGGGTTAGAATTTCATACCTGCTGCACGTCGTTCTTCTCGCTCCTGATGCTCAGCTTCTTTTTGTTCTCGTTTCAGTCGACGAGCTTCCCGTCTTTCAAACTTAATTTGTTCTTTTTCCGCCTTCTCTTGGTCTCTCGCTTCTTTAGCTAGACGGTGCGCTTCACGACGTTCATCAATCTCTGCTTGTTTCTTTGCTCTTGCCGCTTTTTCATCATCATCTAGAGTCGCCTCGTCTACTTCTTCGAGTGCTTCTTCCTCGAATACGTCCTACAAAAAGTAACAATAGATTTTTTTTCTCGTTTTAGTTAGTACTGGCTGCTGCCCGCGACGTCGTCTGCGTGAATGCGTTGAAGAAATAAAAATAAAGATTCACTGCTCGTTCCCCGTAGGTGATAGCGTGATAACATGTAGCCTATAGTGTTGACCCGACTTCTTAATAATATTCGTGTCATATTTGAAGTAAACCCATGCAGTACGTTTTTAGTTTATCCCGGACGTACATACGGACAAAAATTCAAAAAACTATATTTTTTGCTTCAGAATCAATTGCAGATCACCCAAGAAAAAATATTCAATGTACAGTTCTCTTAAAAAAATATTCAATGTACAATTTTGACTTTCCTACCATTTTATTTTAGGCGTAGATAAAAGTAGGTAATACGCCTCAGTTGATAATACGCCCCATTATTCTAGCATTCAAACTTACTGCTAGCAAACAACACGCGATTGTGGCCACTATTGGCGTATAATATGGCCGTGGTCAAGCGCTATTTTGTACACCAACAGCAGCCAACCTGGCGTGTAATTCCGAGCAGTAATTTTGAATTCTAGAATGACGGGGCGTTTTGTCAACAAGGGCGTTTTACCTAGTTTTACAGTACATAATTTCTTATGATTGTTCATACAGCAGTCAAATCATTACCTCTTCCTCTTCCTGTATGTTGAAAAATAGCTTATAATTATCTGACAATATATGTTGAAACTCGTCGTGGCTAGCCAGGATTTTTTCACGCCTGAAGAAATAACACTGATTACAAATAATCAAATAATACACTATTATACTAAAATTATGCGGCAAAAATCACTGTTCAATGTTTTTTTTTTTCTTTAATATTACTTCAACATTACAAAGACAAATCGTTTATTTCAATTAGGCAATCGAAGAGGCAATTTTGAACGTCGAATATTAAAATTATAGGAAATGGGGTGGGATGGGATTGATTCTACACCCATTCGCAGTGAGCGTCAAAATGAAGGGACCAAGTTTCCGATCTCTGTCATACTTATATGAAAAAATTCTACCATTAATCTACTATTTGCTACCTTTGCTCTAATTTTAGCTACCTCAACACACACATAATATTTTATCAAAATGCTTGGTCCCTCCATCTTGACATCAAGATGGAGGGACCAAATTGATTGACTACTCCCTGGAATGTTTTATCTACGTAATGTTATAATACCATAATTCTACCTTAATATTATTGATTTTGGCTGCCCGAAACATAAATCGTTTTAAAGATATCAATTATATAAGTTGGTCCCTCCAAATTGACGATTGAGTTTTTTTAGTGTAACAGGTAATTGGGTGGTTCATTTTAGATCTTCTAAGAATAAATGTTTAATACCTATTTAGTACCTTCAAATCATGCAAAATTTCTTACTTAAAAGTTTATTTTTACAATCCAAAAAAATAATTAAAGAAGTAAGTAGGCAGGTACAACGTACAAAGGGGTTTGAACATTTTTACATGGGCAGTGTACCAGGTGCCATCCGCCATTTCTATTTTTATTCAAAATAGCGGCCACGCATGATACATTCATAAATCGATAAATCACATCAATACAAACATAAAATGTAGAGAGGCAAAACCTCGTAAAGCGTCACCTTTCGGAGTTATATCAGCTGTCAAATATGTACAAGTAGCGTCAAAAGGTTTTTTGTTTTTAGGGTTCCGTAGTCAACAAGGACCCCTTATAGTTTCGCCATGTCCGTCCGTCCGTCCGTCCGTCTGTCCGCAGCTTAGCTCAGAGACGCCCAGTACTAGAAAGCTGTAATTTGGTGTAAATATACGGATTTGTTGCGCCGAAACAGTGGTAAAATAAAATCTCGTAAAATATTTTTTTAGGGTACCTCCTGTACACGTAAAGTGGGGATGTTTTTTTTTCACGCGTACCCCTTAGTGTGGGATATAATTAATAGGGCTTTAAAAAATATTGATGGTTTCCATTAACAATTTATTGATAAAAAAACTTAAAAAAAAAAGTACCGACTTCAGAACAAATACAAAAAAGTTTAAAATAAAATAACTTTTCTTTCGGAAGTCGGTGGCAATATTCAATGACACAACAAAACAAAGCCACCGACTTCCGAAAGAAAAGTTATTTTAAACTTTTTTGTATTTGTTTTGAAGTCGGTACTTTTTTTAAAAAAAGTTTTTATTTTACCCTTTTTAGTTTATTTATTACATATTCAACCCAAATTCTTGTAAAATACAAAATTTTCTTACATATGCACTAATCTTGTAATCGGTCACAACATAAAAAAATCCATATCTCTAAAACTACTGAACCGATTTTGATGAAACTTGCAGTGTACCCTATGTTGAACAATACCTAGTACAACAAAAAAAGAATTACTTAAATCGAACTTGTAGTTCCAGAGATATGCGTGCACAAACATAAAAACATACATACATACATACATACACTTATGAAATTTGGCACATTTGTTCAGACGCTGATATAGACTAACATATATGAAAACTGGGCAGTTCTGATAATATTACATACATACGGGTCGAATTGATAACCTCCTTTTTTTTGAAGTCGGTAAAAAGATTCGTTTGTGAAATATTAAGCTTTAAAGTGCTAATTTTTGCTCGACTCGAGTGAAGTCGAGTGTACTCCCTCTACCAGCTAAACGGTTATGTTTGGGGGTGTGAAAAAAATCAAAATAGTAGTATATATAACGAAGTTTAAAATTTTAAATTTATCATGAGTAAGTAGGCTTTACAAGTTTACGAGTAATAGTCGACCAACTTATAAAATGTACTTGGATAACATATTTTCCTAAACAAAATGTATCGGAGAACATGTTCTTCAACTGCAAATGTAAGTTTGTCAACTTTATTTTTACAGCTATAATAGGTGGGTATGTTTCGGGGATAGGTAGGTTTTTATTGTCAACTATTTTTAACTAACTTCACTAAAAGGAGGAGGTTCTCAATTCATCGTAATCTTTTTTTTTATGTTCAAAGACGCCTGGATCGATTTTGAAAATTCTTCTTTTGATTGAAAGAGTACACCTTCCAATTGATCCCATGATCATCAAGTCAGGATCTAATGATGGAATCCTGGAGAAATCGTGGAAACTCTTTAAATTTAAAATCATTCTTGAAGCGATGTATTCGAATTATTACGTAACGCTTGTTTTAAATCTGTGTTACAGCCGCTTCGCTTTACCTGTGAAGTTGGTTTATATAACTCCTACAGTTACCATCGTCCTATGTGGGCCCGTTTTTAGACGTTATGAGTTGGCTACTGAATCACTTAGGTACCTAATAAATGTTAATGTACGTAAATTAAATTAAAATTAAATTCAGCGAATCAGTTTAGTTGGTTCGCATGTATTTTGTTATTTTTTTTTTTAATTTAGATGTTTATTGATCAAAAAGGATATTGCCGCAGTAATATTATTTGAGTATTATTTTTCCACGTTTCTTTTCAACAGGAATAATCATGATCAGAATGCAAAGGTTTTCTCCAGGACTGAACGCTATACTATTGATTATGTGTTTGGACAGGCCTGTTGGTCTAGTGGTTAGTGACCCTGACTGCTATGCCTCCTATGGTCGTGGGTTCGATTCCCACCCAGGACAAATGTTTGTGTGATGAGCACGATCATTTGTTCTGTATCCGGGTGTAATTTATCTATAATATTTATGTATTTAGAAATATATACTTAAGTATGTTTATCAGTTGTCTAGTACTTTTAATACAAGCTCTGCTTAGCTTGGGACTAGATGGCCTTGTGTGATAGTTGTGGAATATTATTCTTATTTTAAATGTTGAAATTCTGTTATTTTAACGAAATATTCCTAACTAAAATATCTGATTAGTATGGTATATCTGATAACTTACTTAAAAATCAATAATTCAATATACAGGTAATTTTATTATATGTAACTACCCTTTCGGGTTCGTACGAGTGCTTAATATGCTATCATACATAATAAACCTCCTTAAATCACTCAGCCTATTGGTGAAACCCGCATTATAATCTGTTGCAAAGTAGCGTACAGACAGCAGCCCGATGGGAAGAGTGACTTGTTTATATTATAAACTATGTAGAGATATATTTAGTTATTAGGGTTCCGTACGTCCGAATACAAAAACGGAACCCTTATAGGATCACTCGTGTGTCCATCTGTCTTTCGCTTACAGTCAATTATCTCCGAATCTACTAGACCGATTAAGTTGAAATTTGGTACACATATCAAATCCTGTAACCCAAGCACAAAGGTGTGACGTGAATAGATGAAATCTGTATATGGAAGGTAATTCTTGGGGGGAAGAGGAAAATTTAAAAAAAAAATTGAAACCTGCATCGTGTGACATATCAAATGAAAGGTCTTGTTAAGAAGATCTTAAAAGTATTTTTTTTTTGTAATTTTAAAATAAATAGTTTCCAAGTTATTCAAGAAAATTGACCATTCCCCCCCTTAACTCCGAAACTACTGAACCTAAAATTTTGAAAAAAATACAGAAATTAGTTTTCTACTTATAGATTATAGAAAAACCTATGAGAAGTCCATTATATTTAAATAACATGGTAAATTACTCAATAATGTGCGTATGGTAAATCACTCAATTTTAAAAACTACATCGTGTGACATATCAAATGAAAGGTCTTGTCGAGAAAATCTTAAATGTATTTTTTTGTAATTTTAAAATAAATAGTTTCCAAGTTATTCAAGAAAATAGACGAAAATTTACCATTATCTCCGAAACTACTGAACCTAAAATTTTGAAAAAAAAAATACAGAAATTAGTTTTCTACTTATAAATTATAGGAAAAGCTATAAGAAGTCCATGATATTAAAATAACATGGTAAATGACTCAATATTGTGCATACCAATCTTCAATTATTCGTAAATTTCAATTCATCTATTATTAGCGGTTAAAATTATAGGTAGGCAAAAAATTAATCGTACGGAACCCTCTTCACGCGAGTCCAATTCGCACTTGGCTGGTTTTTTTATTAACATTCCTACCTATTTAGATTAAAAAAATAAGTAAGTAACAAAAAAGTTCAAACTGCCACGAGATTTTGTAACTCTACACTTTATGTTTATATTGATGTGCACACTGTCACATTCGACGAAGTTGCCCCTGATGTGACTTGTGGACCAGTGGACCATACATCCGATGCAATCTTGAGATGATTGGTGTCCTTCTTGGAAGTAGAGCTGGTTGTCACTATAGCAAGTTGTTATTTCCTCCTTCTTTCTTCGGATATCTGACAATCCCATGATATACCAGTTAATACAGATATTTTAGATAGGTACATATATTTCGTTAAAATAACAGAATTTCAACATTTAAAATCCAAACAATCAATAGTATAGCGTTCAGTTCTGCAGAAAACCTTTGCATTCTGATCATGATTATTCCTGTTGAAAAGAAACGTGGAAAAACAATACTCAAATAATTTTACTGCGGCAATATCCTTTTTGATCAATAAACATCTCAATTAAAAAAAAAAAACTTGTGACGCTACTTGTACATATTTGACAGCTGATATAACTCCGAAAGGTGACGCTTTACGAGGTTTTGCCTCTCTACATTTTATGTTTGTATTGATGTGATCTATCGATTTATGAATGTATCATGCGTGGCCGCTATTTTGAATAAAAATAGAAATGGCGGATGGCACCTGGTACACTGCCCATGTAAAAATGTTCAAACCCCTTTGTACGTTGTACCTGCCTACTTACTTCTTTAATTATTTTTTTGGATTGTAAAAATAAACTTTTAAGTAAGAAATTTTGCATGATTTGAAGGTACTAAATAGGTATTAAACATTTATTCTTAGAAGATCTAAAATGAACCACCCAATTACCTGTTACACTAAAAAAACTCAATCGTCAATTTGGAGGGACCAACTTATATAATTGATATCTTTAAAACGATTTATGTTTCGGGCAGCCAAAATCAATAATATTAAGGTAGAATTATGGTATTATAACATAACGTAGATAAAACATTCCAGGGAGTAGTCAATCAATTTGGTCCCTCCATCTTGATGTCAAGATGGAGGGACCAAGCATTTTGATAAAATATTATGTGTGTGTTGAGGTAGCTAAAATTAGAGCAAAGGTAGCAAATAGTAGATTAATGGTAGAATTTTTTCATATAAGTATGACAGAGATCGGAAACTTGGTCCCTTCATTTTGACGCTCACCATTCGCAAGGGTAGGTTTGTATGGAGAATAATGGGCAAGAAACTCCATCCACAATGAGAATAACTTCATGTTGTGGTTTACGTTGATGGTAGGTACCTGGGTTAATAAAGGGAACACCCAAATACTCCGAAATATTTTATTCCGAATTTCGATATACCGATTTTCAAAACTCAGAATATCATAATACCTAAAAATTACAATATCTTTTAATTATTAAGAATCACGAAATTTATTTAACCGAAAGTCGTATACCCGATTTCACGTTTTCCGATTTTCACATATACGAAAAATGTAATGCTCGATGAGTTCTCATTCCGAAAAACGAAATTCCGATTTTCAATATTCCGAATAAACTGTTTTTTTTCGGAATATTGAAAATCGGAATTTCGTTTCTCTATCTACAAAGTCAGTAACAGAAAGGAATTGCAAAACCGGCTCCACGTAGTTTTGTCTATCGTACTCCTAGAGTGTTATTTAAGCCTGTGTAGGCGCGGAGTGGCGAGGCGTATCCTCTGGACTTTGACTATTTGCCTTTAGGATTGTTATTGTTATTAGGAGAACTTAGGATCCAAGAGCGAGCGAAGCGAGCTAGGGACTGGGAGCAACCCGACTCGGACAGGTTAGGTTCGAAGGCCACCATCCCCATTTAAATTTTCGGAATTCTAAATAATCGGAACTTTAATAATCGGAATTCGTGTTTTTGATGTGTCGGAAAATTACTAAGTCGGAATTTTTGATATTCGGTCTATTGAAACTCGGTGTTTTGAAAATAGTAATTATAAACGTTAGGAATATTGAAATTTCGGAATTATGAAAATAGGAATAATGATCAATCGGAGTTGTTATATTAGGAACTTTGAACCATTCGGAATTATGAAAATCGGTATTTTGAAATTTGTATTTATGAATTTCGGAATAAAGTTTTTCGTATTATCGTAGTGTATAAATTAAGGCAATGGCACTGGTAAATGTTGATGTGATGGACTTTTTCACCTAAAATGAATTTTATTTTTCGTGCGCTATGACCTATGTCTTTCCATCTATTTTAGTTAATATTTATATTGAATCCGCGACAGCACCTGGCCAAGAACCTGCGGTTCCGTTCCCTGACGGCCAGCAACTCCATCTTGTCGAGGTTCAGCTTGCGGTCGTGGAGTGGAATGTCGCCCCACAGCGCGATGTGTTCGAGCCCTGTCTTCACGTTGTTCTGCGCCGTCAACACGCGTGCTTGCAAAGTGTTTATCGCTGTGTACACTTCCGCCATCCAGTCCGTAACTACATAGAATTGTATATTATTATACCTTTTTGACAGAGGCGACTGCTAAAATGATGAATAATGGAGAAGTATGGATTTATTGATTTGAACGGTAAATCATGCTTTATTCTGCCAAGTGTTCATGAAGCATGAAAACCTAAAAAAGCTTTTGAAAACAAAAAAAAAACGGAACTGATTTCAAAACTTTTATTTTAGCAAGCACTGGACAATTTACAGAACATGGGTAATATGTGGGAAACTATGCATTCGGTCTCATTACTATCTTACAATGTATCCTGGGAAGGAATCCTGCTTATTAAGTACTAGCTGGAATCGAGATTATAGAGATCTCTAAAAGCTCCGTATTGATAATTTTACCTTCGTATTATTCGCACACACCTTAAAGTGAGTTGTAGACAAGTAAGGGAGCTTCGCCATGACGCGATGCGACGCGATTCGAAACATTCCAACTACAAGTGAAAATCATCCTTACCACTACGACATATATGACGTAAAACGTGCGGTTATCTACGGGTAGATGAAAAACAAAACACGCTCGCCACGACGACGTCAAGTCAATTGAATTGCATCATCTATACATATAATAAATCTGTAGAAGGGTCAATTCTGTACATTGAAAATATTGAAAAAATAAATAGCGGGGGGTGTTGCTGGATCGATACCAAACCCAAATATGTGATTAAAAAAATTTTTGTCTGTCTGTCTGTCTGTCTGTATGTGCAGGCATCACGTGAAAACTAACGGTTCGATTTCGATGAAACTTGGTATAATTATACCTTATTATCCTGGGCATAAATAGGATACTTTTTATCCAGGAAAAATACGTAGAAAAATAATCTTATTTTTCAGTTTTATTCATAGACGTTGTTCTGTAGAACCGCGAACACACGTTGCATTACCCGCAGTGGATTCAGCGCCGTAACCTGTAGCGCCGAAAGTCGGATTTGGCTTGAACCGTTTGCGGCACACGCGGGCCACGCCTCCCCGACTCCTATATAAGGAGCCGCGTTCCGCGCCGCGCGATGCATATAAATTCTGAATTTTGATGCGAGCGGACGTGTCCAGTGTGGCGAGCGGTCGTCCGTGGAATTAATATTGTATGCGTGTCATTTTAAACCGTGCTTTTCAGTGCGACCTTTTTGATTACTGTTCCGATCAGTTATTTGTAAATACAAGGTCGGAATTACTATGAAAAAAATACTTACTACAGAACGCGAGCTCAACAGCAGTAGCTCAATAGAGGGATCTCCTTAATTATTATAGGCTTAGCCGTATTTGGGTCCAATAGATATTTATAAGATGTCATTGTCAGAGTTACTCAAAATGGAGAAATAAACCATCCACGCGAAGACCGACATCCGCGCGGACGGAGTCGCGGGCGGAAGCTAGTTATACATATAATTGTAGTAGCAAGGACGATTTTCATTTTTACGAATCGTGTCATGGGATAAGCTCCCTAAGACAAACAGGTGAACAATTGTGATGATAGAGAGGTGTTACTAGTCTATGGTCTTACAGTCGTTGTCCCAGATGAGCTCCTCAACACCGCGCCCCAGCAAGGTGTCTATGGCAGAGATCTCCTTCTCAATGAGCGCAACCTCGGTCTCGTGGCTTCCCTCGCGGATCGCGTTGTACCACGCGATGGCGCGGTTCAAACGGTTCATGTCGTACTACAGTTAAAAAGTTCGTTTAGGTATAAATTAAATAACTGCCTTGCGGCATATATGTTTGAATAGGGAACATCAGGACACATCAACCAATTGATACACTTATTATGAGCTGCCAAAACAGTACTTTAATATAATTTGATTTTGATAGATCTTCGATCAAAATAGTCAAGACTGACTAATAAGAGTAAGAGAATACTACAATTGGTGTACTCACATGTTTTACAATCATCTCGTCTACTGATACTTAGTGTAAAGAAACGTCTTTCTTTTAAAAAAGACAATTATATGGCGTCCCAATCCGTCCCATATAATTGCCTTTTCAAGATACTATTAGTTACTTCCCCAACAGCACCCTTCTGTCAATGGTTATTCAAACGTCTAAATATCCATCAAACAGTAAATAGAATTCAAAAACACATATCACCTGCAACTTTTCGTTTCTTGCGTACAGATCAAGCCCATCCTGTGGTATGCCTTGTTTGTTCAAATATTTCATGTAACGTATTTCACGCAACAACATTACAAGCTGCGAAAAGAATTATATAGGTGTGATAAGTTTGATGTCAAACTAACCAAGAATTATTAGAGGTTTCACCACGATTGGTAGACTCATAGCGATTACATATTATTATGGCATTCATCAGCCCTTTTAAATATCAAGTTGCTAATCCTCACTGGATTCTCCGCTCTGGGGAGAGTGGATGGACTTAAACTAAGGTCACTACCTCATTAAGAGGTCGCTGTCACCAACAAAATGTATACAACACTTTAGAGAGTATCTCAGTAGGTTTCCTTTTGATTACACAACCATACATTTTATTGGCAGCACGAACTGCCTGGTTACGCGGCCATAGCTTACCGGTGAAATATGGCCCTAAGATTAAACCAGTGTTCTCTTAAACTAGTGACCGCATAAATTGCAAGTTAAGTCTCAGCATTCATCCGCCTATATTACTTTAAAGCAAGCAAACTTTGTAAGTTATTGTGGGTGAGAAGTCAATAGAAATGACTAACCTCTGGACTAAAGTTGTTCCTAACAAAGGGTGGGTCCCTGTATATGAGGTTTTTGGCGAGATGTATCTTGCAGGTTGGAGCTACCGTCACGCACCACGCCTTAAACTGTTTATCTTCCACCACGTTTAAGTAGCCCAGCATTTCATTCGTCTTTTGTTTTACGTATGCTGCGTTCTCTGATTCTGCGATCCTAAAAGAAAGCTTTCACCTTAGATACTCAATGCGGAGTTATCTGGTCAAATTACAGAAGACATTAAATTCTTTTTCAGACAGCTCACAATGTGGAGCCTGCAGAAAAGCTCCCAGCAGGCAACCAACAACCATGGTCCACCTGGAAAGCTGTAAAGCTACTGTGAAGCAAGCTCGGGCGCTGCAGATACACCCTGAGGGTATTGCGAAGAAACAGGACGTAACTGCGGAGTTTCATCCCAATGCATGCCCACCTCTTGACCTGCTCTTTGAGGGAGCTGCCTGAAGCTACAATGCCATCCATGTGGTTGTTCTGATCAAATCTAGTTCATTATTTATGGGAATCAACGACACCACGAAGAATGATGCAGAAGATGAGTTTTTACAACACTTACGGATCTTCGAACAAAATTAATTCCTCCAAAGGAGCCTGAATCCTCCTGCGAAGCTTGTGGATCCACCACAACATACCGGCAACTGGTGGGAGATAATTATCCACCATCGGTCTCTCCGGCCCTTTAGTTAATTTCTATTAAAAAAACTTAATGTTAATATTTAATATTCTTTGGCAATTTGGCATACCTAAAGGAAACCAAAAGGGGTAATTTTTTGTTTGTTTCTAAGTTTAGATGGGTATATTCGGGGGAACTCCCGACGGCTGGGGCTGCTTTTGAAGCAGCTCATACCCAATCTAAGTGGGCCACTCAGGCCGGAGTCTCTAGAGATTTTATAGAGCCTAGATTTGCGTAGGGCCAGCGTAGAGATAGTGCTAGCAGGGCCCTTTATAGACACTTTCTATGAAGCTGCGTCCAGCTAAACTGGTCGCGTCCCGAAGGTTCGGGTGATCCAAAGATACTGCATGGTCTCCGTTAAGGCAGCGAGCCTCATTGCTGGGTTGCCGCCATGAGATCTGCAGGCGAAAGATATCCTTCCAATGAAGGAGGTGCATTATGAAATGTAAAGGGCTTTTTCTAAGCTTTGGCGTTGAGTGAGTTTACAAAAATTAAAACTAACAATCACAAACAGCCTGAACCGAAGACCGCGCAGCCTAGTATCAATAAAAACACTGTACCAAAATAAGTACTATGTCAAAACTCACCGCCATTTCTTCGTCAAATATTTCTTTGACAGCATCCAAATTATTGTGCATATAATCAAGAATTCTGGGAAGCTTGGGTTTTAACTCCTGCTTGATTATTGGTCGATGAAAAAGATCTCCTATGATTTGGAAAAACTGAAATGATATGAAAAATAATATATGTAAGGCATCAAAACCTGGACTTGTAAAACCAATATAAGTTCAGGGGCCTGTGTTGTTCCCAAAGACGGCTTATTTCAAGATTTCTCACCTTGAAGAAGTTGTCCATATTCTGGCACTCGTCAAGTCCCTGCGAGAAGAGGGACGCAAGTCGTCGGTCAATGTTTTCGAGCTCCGCCAAGTGAGCCTGGTTGTCTTTCAAGAAGGAGTTGTCCTCAGGGTCGGCCGGGTCATAGGTGATGTTGCCAAGTTTCATGTACGTATGCGAGTAGTCATCTAGAACCTGACAATACATAAACATAACATCACGATTAATTCCAAAAGCAACTAATACTGTAAATATCCACATTTCGCCAGGCAGTCTCGTGTAACCCCTGCCGGGATCAGGGAACTGTATACACAGGTAACCGTGACCCTGGTACGTAAAGGGCTATTGAAAGAACACCGTAAATTTTAGTCAGTATGAGTCTGACAGTTACTTCCGCTCCACCCTGGGCGGGAGGACATATTTGATGATTGTACCACGCAAAAAAAAGACGGGCCAAGTGCGAGTTGGACTCGCCCACGAAGGGTTGCGTAGTAGCAAGCATAGATTAGGGATATAATTATACTGAGATTAGTAAGTAATATACACAAACAATAAAAATAAATTTGTTTTTCATAGTGTTTGTATGAATGCCAAAGTTAAATCGGCGGTTTTTGAAAATGTACTATATCTCAAAAACTGCTAACTATATCTCATCCAAACCAATTTTCGTTGGAAATTTTTGTTAAGGTCTACATTATATATTTTTTTAGTTTTATCATTCTCTTATTTTAGAAGTTACAGGGGGGGGGGCACACATTTTACCACTTTGGAAGAAAAAAATGATATTAGTAACCTCAATATCATTTTTAAAGACCTATCTATAGATACCCCACACGTATGGGTTTGGTGAAAAAATGGGGGGTACCCCCAAAATTTGTTTTATTTTTATTTTTGTGTGAAAATCCTAATGCGTTTCACATAATACATCTACTTACTAAGTTTCAACAGGATAGCTCTCATACTTTCGAAGAAAAGTGGCTGTGACATACGGATGGACAGACAGACAGACATGACGAATCTATAAGGATTCCGTTTTTGCCATTTGGCTACGGAACCCTAAAAAGGCAATCCGGTGTCGACGCGAAGCTTACTGCTACAAACTTCGTAATCATCGGGGCTGGTGGGTTTTTTTTTTTTTTTTTTTAGGGTGGCAAAATCATCAAACGAGTCCTCCCGCCCTGGGTGGGGTGGGAGGGACTGTCAGACTCTTACTGACTAAAATCCACCCGTGTTCCGTCGGATGCCCTTTACGTTCCGGGGCCACGGTATCCTGGATTAAGAAAAATCCGCGACCCCGGCAGGCATTTGGCCCCATAAGGGGCCCCGTCGTCGGTGACGCGTGAAACACGACGCGCCACCGACCCGGGCTTGGTCCTTGGTCGGACGGCGAGCATACCCATTACTCACCGTCCGCAAGCCCGCTCCGCCGCTGTGCCCTCTGCTGTTCAGTGGGACACGCGTTGGAGCGTCCACCCGACAGGCAATTTGCATACGGGCAAAGAAACCCCTTAGGCACACAGTGCCTAAGGAGAGTTTTTGCCCGCATCCCAGGGCGCACCGGCCCGAAAAACTGGTCTTCCCCCCGGACGTATCCGAGAGGGAACTCCAGTCCACGGACGCACGTGGAGGTTTCCTGTCTTAGCACCCCGGGGCTGGTGGGTACTAAGAAATTCTAAATGCAAAACATAAAGCACTTATTTCAACCAGGCATTCGACCATGAACTTCAAATATACAGCTACCATGTAGCAGAGCTCCGTTAAGGACACTGTAGATCTAATCACCGTTAGTTTGAATCTCACGGTCTCACTCACTCCCAAGCCTAGGGCGGGGCATTAGTTTCTTACATTATTAATAAAGGATTACTAAAAATGGTCAATAATAAACATAGACTATTTATAGATTGATAAAACAAAATACTCCCCACCTTCATACACTCCGCGCTTAATATCTTGCCTCTTAAACCGCAAAATTCCACCTTCTCCAACTTCAATATTTCGCAGGTAGCTTCTAGAATATTCTCGATCATTCTGAGCCTCGTCATGTAGGTGTTGAACCGCATGAACACGCGGTCGAAATCGAAGGACCAGCGCACGGGCATTACTCCGGAAGGAAAGAACGTGTGCACCTTGTCTCGATTCATCTCGTAAGTTTCGCTGAAGATTTGGAAAAACATTTGAACGTGGTCACGAATAGTACTTAGATATAATTATTGCACGATTCCACCGAAATAGTACCTACGTGTGCGGCACATTTGTTCGCGCACGTCAGCAGAGCAGTGCGTATACTAAGTAAGCTGGTATCGTGTTTAGCCTCTGTGTCCACTGACAAGGCTGTACGTTTGTGCAGTGCAGCACATTTGTGCGCGAACATTTTCACTGAACTAAGTCTTGCAATGTGCGCGTACAAAAGTATCCAGTTTTTCGTGTTTGCTTGAGTGAGTTCATTAAAGTGAACATTTGTGCCGTACACTGTGCCGCGCACCGGTGAAATCGCATCTTTGGAACTTACGAATTTATACTTACCATGTTTATTATTTATCAATCGTGATTATGGCGGCGCGGCGCGGTGGTAAAAAGTTTTGATATAAAATAATAGTATAGCTCGACAGTCAAACATGGTTGCAAATGCTTGTGATTATGTTTCGTAGGTACGAACTTTCTTTTATGACGGTATGACAGCAGTGCCGTGATCTTTTCCAATGGCTACTCTGAATATATGCCCGCTTTCTTTGAGGACCCGGAGGCCCTATAAGGATCATAGCAGGGGGCTACCACTAGACAACCTAACTTATCTTACCCCTGGAGTGTTATAAAATTTTCGAGCTTTATTCGAATCCTATTTTATTATGCGATACTTTGTAGGAACAGCACATGAAAACCTAACGGCCCGTTCACGACATTGGCGCTGTGAGCGGTGACGATTAGCGCGGTGTGGCGAGCGATAAGATCAAATGTATAGAAATGTTTGAAACACGCAACGAGGAGCCGCCAGTACCAAATTCGCGTACTTACAAAGTAACTAATGTCTTATTCATGCAGCCCGCCCGTCGCATCGCTCACCACTTAAGCCCAAAGTCGTTAACGGGCCGTAACGTAGCCCAGTTGGCCCAAGCCCAAATGTCCTAAATTGCTCAGGTGGCCTACCATGACGTCTTAATAGCAGGAGTAATTCCAGAGTGGGAAAGAATCAGAGCTGTATAAATTGTCTATTGCCACCTCGTTCCCACGCTAGAATTACTCTCGCTTAAGACGTCATCAAGTCGCTTAAGACGTCAATCAAGGTAGGCCACGAGGGCGTCCAATAAGTCACAGACAACCATGTCAGTCTGCTCTTTTCTTATCAAACCCTTATAAAATAAGCTTTAGTGGATTATAATCCCATACGTTTATTATACTTACAGAAAATGTGTCAAAATTGACAAAGACTTCCTTATTTTTAAAAGTTGCTCATCTGGCTCTCCTTGGAATATTGATAGAGGATCGATACAGTTTGAGCTCTGTTGTATTACTAAATTGCACACTTCACGAAGCAAAGCTGGCAACAGATATAAATAAAACAAGTTAATAATAAATGTTCAATACCTAAAAGGTGAAATTAAATGGATGAACTGTTTTTTTGAAGTGAAAACTTCTTTTAGCGCGCTGAACACTTGGGGAGGTAGAGTACCTAAAAATGACAGTGTGCCAGGACAAAATTATCCAGAATAAATTATTCACATTTATAATTATAAAAAAATATAAATGTTAAGGTCTATATGAACATAGAACGAAAAACAAAATAAATAGTTGTATTTCGTATTATCATTAGCCTCGTCTTGATAAAATTTTTACTTCTGTCGTTTGGTCTTAAGCCCATGCCCTTTTTTTCCACCATCAGTTTATAATATGGTGACTGCTTAGTGGAATTTACCAGCCCATGAAACGTTGTCAACGTTTTACAAATTAACCTGAATAAATACGTACGTATAAGTTTCTCAACACAACAGAAATATCTCGAGTTCCCCCACAATAGTCCAATGCAGTGCATCATTGGTCTCATCATAGGTTTGGAGTCTGAGAAATCGGTTGCTTCAAAAGATTCGAAGTGGAGCTGCAAAGGTTTCTGGTACACGTAAATATCGCGGCATTCGACGATGGCTGTAATAATAAACATGTTTTCAATACTTCCCAATAGTCCATTTAGCACAGAGAACCGATGAACTATACCAACTGAGACCTTGCCACGAGCACTTAACGCGATCCAGTTTAGGCTGCGAGAAAGAGACAGAGCTATACAAGTCGTCTAGCGCCATCTCTTTCCCACAGCCTAAACTGGATCGCGTTAAGAGCTCGTGGTAAGGCCTCTGTTATTTGTACTAAATGGACCGTTTTTGTTTGGCAAGACCTGACACCACCACATCAACCTACTTCAATCTGCATGGGTGTATCTAGAGATGTTTTCCAGGTTTTTTTTAATGATGCATATAATAATTGGTACATCACATACACGCTTTTTTTTCTGATGTTTTACAAAACACCAAACTTTCGATATTTATGTATAAAAAGTATTCTAATTTGTCAGCTTTAATTTTTATTAGGAAATATTCTGGGTTGGGCTCTTCCTACGCCCAGGACAATCTGTCAAAATTGAAAAGTTTTTCAACTTTAAATCAAAATCTTATATTTTAATCCACTTCAAAAGAAGGTTCCTGACAATATTTTTTAAACAGATTCGGATAGGTTGTGCTACCTCCTATGGTTACCGCTGAGTAAAATTACTGAATAACATTGGCCACAGCATCTTGCCAGTATGATCCAACCGCTCCTATAATTTGAACTCAAAACTCTGTTTATCTCTAGGTACATAGGCCTCCCCGCCTATTTTCAGCAATGGACGTCCCACTGAGTTTAAACTGTAGTAGGTACATCTAATATCATAGAGCTTAAATATCCCGTTTTACTTTTAATTATAGATCTTACCAGCAACCACATTGGTTAGCATGGACTTGAAGCAGCTAAGATACACGCTCTTCGTGTCCTCTAGATAGTGTGCCATTCTCTTGACGCGTGGGTCTCGCAACTGGGAGTATATGCCCTCGAGGTTCTTCAACCGCTGTGTGTAGAAGTTTATGTCCGCAGCCGGAAGCGGGAACTTCGTTCTTTTGAATGCTACCAGTAAAACGATACAAGACTTTAAGGATCTATATGTATTTACACGTACGGCAACTATGCGTTTTGCCGTCATTATCGACGGCGTTAGTGATAGTGACCGCATCGCAACGCGGTCGTTACGTCAACGCAGCCACGTCGCAACGTCATTACAACCACAAATGCCGACAGTCGTCCACATCACAGAAACAACGTTGCGTCAACGTAACGCTAACGACAACGTAACATCGTAATGACTGACGACGACGCAACTACAAAAAGTCGCCACGACTCATCGACTATTTTCACAGCTAATTTTGTTACAGCGATTCGGGATGGTTACAATACCTTCAAGCCTAGCAGCTGCTGGCTAAACATACATCATAATATTAATGCACCTTACCCTGGTCCAGATTTATCTACTAAACTTAAAACATGCAACTCGCAATAACCAAACTGTGTGAATATTTGATGCCCGACCAGGTATTTATAAGCAAAGTCTCTCTAGTCTGTCTCTACATCTCACCTATGTATGAATCCTCGGCCAGTAAGTCATGAACCTGCTGCGCCCACTTTATGATGGCTCCTTCAATGTTCGTCTTTAGATACAAATCCACGTCTTCTCCATCGCTATAATGTAACGTAATGACCAGTTCAAAGTTTTAAATATGATATGGTTCCTTAGCATTGAAAGTCGATTCATACACACAAAAAAACACAACGACTTTTACGTTCACTTATGTCATCCAACCTAGCCTCCAACTATTATTATCATAAATTATGCAGCAGTGCTATTCCCTATGAACACAGCCATATCACGGCGCAACCGCGGCTTTCACGCCACGCTGGGACTAAAGTTTGCCATTCACTACACTACTGACAGCGACACTAATCCAATCGTGCAGCATTGTTTGATCTCAAAGCCGTCTCGTTGAAGAGCACAGCGTAGAGTTCTGCTATGCTATGCCTGTAGGAGATTTCTTAAAGAGCATAGCGTAGCAGAACTTTGGATGGATGGATGGATTACTCTTTTCGAGTGATATGCAGGTGAAGCTGCTGGAAACAGCTAGTCTTATTATAAAGAGGCAAGGTATGCATATTTGTAAGTTAAAATAAAGTCGATAATATCCCTGTTTTCTGTATCTAACAGGGAGGCGATAATGAGCTAGCATCTACTACATTAAAATATGTTCATACCTTTGTTTCAGCCTGGCTTCCGCGTGGTATATGGTTTGCACACCCGCTGGCATTGGCAGCAGCACTTGACTAGACATTTCTCCTTTTAACTGCAATTTAAAAATATTAGATTCATGATACCATCTATAGCCCGAGTCCGGGTGCCTAAACTTCTTTTCTAAGGATAAGTCCTTAGAAATGAAGTTTGTACCTAATAGGCACTTTGACAGCATTAATTCCAAATTGCAAATCTAAATAAACCGTCAGAAAATCTGTAGATTTTAAAAATAACGGATACGTTATTTTTCTTGTAGACTCCGCAACTACTATCGACAAAGGACATGGCCAAGTTTTGTATGGGCGTTTGCATAGTTATTGAATTCAATGTACACCAATGATTTTTGGTGTTTTATATTCGTGACTATTCGTACATTAAATTGCAGTAAATAAAACACATACAGAACTTGTCATTACAACGTACTAGACCAAAACAGTTTCACTAAACCTTTAGTCAGATTGCTAGCAATAAGTGCATAGAATAGGATTTGCTATAATAGAAAGGTGCTTTAATGAATTATACATTAAAATCTGACAATAATAACCAAGTACCTATAATATAATTTAATGTTTTTCTTTAAAGTGTATTTTTATGGGTTGCCTAAAAATATACTTTTAAGACTTATTGACCGAAAAAGGTTATAGACCAATTAACAAGGAAATACAAATTAAACAAAAGTACCTGATTATTTATTTTTACAGAGAATAAATATAATTATTTTGTTACATTATAATATACCTGTACTAGATAACTCTTACGTTAAATGATGAGTTAGTGTTAAACGAGTCACAGGTCAACTTTAGATAAAACTATATTTTAATTTCATACTCTTATCAGCATTAAGTTTAAGGATTTGTAATGATTCAGTTATGTTATAAATAACTGCTTTGAACATGGTAAAACAAATACAAGCATAAATGAGAACATTATTTCATAATTGTGATTCCGGGACAAAGATTTGCCTTTTTATACATTTTCCTCATATTCTTGAATTGTTAACAATATATTATCCAAAAATCCTGCTGGTGGAGCTTGGATATTGGTTGTTCTTAGTTTCATTAAATAAAAAGCTAAAGCACGCTTAGGTTGCCTATCATTTGCAAGAGGTAAAAAATTATACAGAACTAAAAACGGAGGTACTGTAAGACCAGTCCAATGATGGCAAAAATGGTTTGGCATTTCGGAGATATTTTCAAAATTAAACAAAAAAAGCTTTTGACTTCATAATATTAATTATGTCTTCTATATGGACAGAACTAAAATGCAGAATGTCTCCCATTCATTTGAGATAATAAATGCCCAGGGGCATTTATTATCTCAAATGAATGAAATGTTTCTAATATAACGCATTTGTCGACCATTTCACACGTTTTGTACAAGTACTTCACGTGGTTTGGAACATCCTTTATTATATTTATCTTTCTCTAAGATCCATTAGGGCGGAACTTGACAAACGGTATTTAGAATTCATCTTGTATTACTCAATAATTTTTGAACTTAAATACAAATAACTTTTCTTTCGGAAGTCGGTGGCTTGGTTTTTTATTTCATTGATCATGGCCACCGACTTCCGAAGGAAAAGTTATTTTACACTTTTTTTTTGTTTCATTTTGAAGTCAGTTCCGTCTTTAAAAAATGTAATTTAGTTTAGATATTCAACAAAAATCTTCACACACACACACTAATCGGCGTCTTTGATAATCTACAATCCTAGTAAGCAACAACAAAGGAACTATGCGGGCCATTTCACGAGATATCCATTATTGTTATATACTAAAACCTTCCTCAGAATGTAACAAATACTTTTCTGAAATCCGCATCAAAATCCGTTCAGCCTATCGCGAGATAATCGCGGGCAAACATGCAATGGTTACTGAAAATCTACAATTGAATTAAGCAAAAACGGATCGTCGCGGGCAACGTCACAGGATATCCATTAGTGTTATGTATAGAAACCTTGTCAAGAATGTAATGAACACTTTCCTAGAAACCGCATCAAAATCGGTTCAGCCAAACGCGAGATAATAGCGGACAAACATGCAATGGTCGCTGAAAATCTACAATCCAAGTAAGCAAAGACGGATCCACGCGGGCAAAGTCACGGGATATCCATCGGTATTATATACTAAAACTTTCTCCAGAATGTAATGAAAACTTTTCTGAAAACCGCATCAAAATCGATTGAGCAAAACGCGAGATAATCGCGAAGAAACATACATACAGGTTGAACTGAGAACCTACTTTTTTTTGAAGTTGGTTAAAAACTGACAAGTTCAGAGAGGCTAAAACCTACGCAGTAATTTATTTTTATATTATTACTTTATAATGGTATTTACTATGTACGTGTACATGGAATTGTGATGGAATGCAATTTTTGGCCATGTCATTTTCAATGAAAAAATGCTTTGCCCGACCTGGAAATCGAACCTCCTTGCTCAGCAGGTGTGCTTATTGTGACCAATAACTACCAAATTGCATTCTTGAAACTCAAAGATAACCAAAAACTGACCAACCTGATACATCAAATTCCTCAGATCATCGACATGTCTCATCATATCGTTCCTCACTATCTTAGGCCATCCTTTCTGATTCTCAGGATTGCATAGAAGAGGTCCAATCACGTCGTCCGCCAACGTTATAAGATCCAGAAGTACGTTGCCAGATATTTCACCGATAGTGAGAACCTAAAATGATTAATGGTAGTTAGGAACCAGCTAGGTATGCTATTCTTTAGAAGAAACCACATCGCTGGACTCTACAATGTGCTCGTCGATGCGACTGCTTTGCTGGTTAAAATCCTAATGCGGTTCACATAATACATCTACTTACCAAGTTTCAACAGGATTATGGGATAGCTCTTATACTTTCGGAAAAAAGTGGCTGTGACATACGGATGGACAGACAAACAGACAGACATGACGATCTGACTGACATCTATAAAGGTTCCGTATTTTGCCATTTGTCTACGGAACCCTAAAAATGCTTTAGTAGATAAATCTTATAAAACTTATTCAAAATTCTAAATAGAAAATTACCAACCTGACGAATATTTGCCTGCGTGATTTTAACATCTTCTCCCTTTTTCAGGAAGTATACCATTTTTCCCCTACTAATGGTCGGGAACGTCATGGAACACGTGAGCATGCCTGCTGTGTTCATACGAAAAACGATCATTTCATACTTTCCTTGATCGAAGAATCTGTATAACAAATGCTGTAAAAAAGAGAAATTTGAAAGAGGTACAGCGCAAAAGCGGCTTTTATCAGCAATTGGTGCCAACATCGTTGCCAGTAGGGCCATCCATCATCATTCCCCATTTGCCCCAAATTCTTGCTTCCAAAAACTTATCTTTCAATGGTAGGTAATCCTAACATTGTCGAGTTCGATATATATTACACTCTCATTTTTATCCGATCAGAGGGTTTCGCTAAATGTACATGTACTTTGCCCACATTTTTTGGTCTTGCGCCGCCACTGACTGGAGCTTCAAAAGGTAGAAGATTGCCCTGATTGTTGTCGGAAGTGGAAGCATCTTGGCGCAATTCTTGCCAAAAGCGGAAGAAACATACTTACATCCTTTGATTTATAATCAAGCATACATCACCATTTAGAACGACACCATCGTTCCCTGGTACCATTTTTTTGTGATCGCATGATAAAATACTAAATTCTGTTAAAAAAAAAACAACACTATAATTCAATACTCACCCTGTCGTCACCAGTAATAAACTTAATCCATTTTTCTTGTTTTTGCTTTAGAGTTCTTAGCAAATATTCGCTCAAAAAATCCAACCGCAGATCAGCTTCTTCTTTCTGGTGTAATCAAAATAATTAATAATAAAAATATTAGGTAAGTAGGTATAGAAATGTTTTTTTTGCCCGATTATGGAAATTATCATCATTGTTCAGATAAGCTGGTACCTCGCAGTACCAGCGCATTTTATTGTTTATAAAATGCGCGAGTACTGCGAGGTTTTTTACGATTAAGTACTTACATCACCCATGTTGAACTAAAATTATATTGATAGTTACACAATAATTATCAAACCATTGTCGTAAACTAAAAATAGTTTTATATAAGTATTAGGAATCCTCAAATATACTTGAAATTATTGTCGAAATTGTTTATTATAAACAAAGTAATTGTCATAGCAACGGAATGTTTTTTTTTGAATTTCGAGCCAAAAAGCAAGGCGGGAAAAGTGTTGCAACTTATTTATCATAATATTTTAATTTATTAATAGTACTAGTACAACAAAGGTGGGCAATTTAATAGTGCTAATAAATTAACACATGATATTTGATTAAAATGTTTCAAGTTGTTCGGCTATTGTCCGAGAGGCTAAAATCAATCGAAGAAGGAAATCTATGGTCTTGTCTATAGGCACACATGTCAATGTCACCTAAACTTCAACGTCAAAATTACGCGCCAAAATCCGGCTTGGTGCTTTGTTGTTTGGGCCTTTCCCTTTTGTTACAAAACTTCTAGTAAAATAACGAATCGATTTGTGAAAAAAATATCAATAAATTGTGATAATGGAAGGATTTGATGATCCCGGTGTTTTCTTTTCTGACAATTTCGGCGTTGAAGAGAACGAATCTCAAGATCAACTTAACCTACAAGCAGTGAAGAAGAAATTCAAAGAATTTATTCGACAGTTCCACACCGGCAATTTCAACTACAAATACAGGTAAACCGCTTTCAAAATCATAACATAATTGCCGTATAAGTGATCTTTAAAATTGTTAAACATAATTTATAACACGCCTTTATTGTTTTCAGAGATGCTCTAAAAAGGAACTACAACTTATCTAATTATTGGGTTGAGATTAACATTGAGGACTTGTCTAGTTTCGATGAAGTGTTAGCTGAGAAATTATACAAGAAGCCCACTGAACACTTGCCTATACTTGAGGAAGCGGCTAAAGAGGTAAAGACAAAACTCAAACTCAAACATTTATTGCATTCATGTGGTGTTACAAGATGTTAGGTAAACAATTTTGCCAGAACCTGACATGAACCCTGCAAGGGCACAGCAACTTCAAAATGAACATAGAAGTTATAACAAAACACAAGTATTGAATATTTAGAGTAACAAATATAAAACATTTTACTTAATGAATGAATTAATTAATTCTAGACTGGGGTAGAGCACATTGGCACAACACATATTTTACGTCACGACATCAGCTCCATCAAGCCTTCACTTTTATTTCATATTGTTCCTAGAACAACCCAACCTTTGGCTTTCAGTTCAAGAGTTAAGAATGTAAATGGGTTGGGTCTAGTATTCGGTAGCAGGCGGAGGGGGGGATGAGGGGGAGAGGGAGGGAGTCCCCTACCCCCCAGTACCACTCCCATGTTAAGGTCATGCACCGTTCTGGAGAAAAACCAATTTTTGTAACCTAACCTTAAAACTTGTTGTAGTCACATAATAGGCGTATTCCAAAAACTTGGTATAGTTTAGCATAAGGAGGGAGGTGCCCCCTGTGTCCTGGCACCACTCTCCTGTAAAGGCAGCGCCCAGACCCCGCCAACTCTTACTTACTTAAACATCATCCTTATTCAAAATATGGGCATAAAACAACTAGTCATCTTTCACATAAAATAAATTATTTTAAAAAATATTTCCTAAATTTCTAGCAACTGAATGCATTCTGAGCTTTCATGCATGTTCTCAGCTGGCTGATGAGCTGACTGCACCAAGACCTGAGGGAGAAGAAAAAGTTGAAGATATCCAAGTCCTCCTGTCTTCAGATGCGCATGCCGCTAATTTGAGAGAGCTAAAGGTATTTTACTTAATTTTGCTTTATTTGTATTGACCCCAAAGCAATGGCGTTTGAATATATTTTTGTCTTCCTAACTTACTGCATTTTTTTAAATATATTAAAATTAAAAAAAATAACCTACCGGAATACAAGTCTAGTATGAAATTATTAGTAACTACTTAGTATCAATAAAAAGAAGTATTATAATTATAGGGCAGTCAATATTTGTTGATGAAATTAATTTCCATGTAGGTTTTGTGCATTGCTTAATATAATAAAAAAACTTTCAGTCAGAGACAGTCTCCCGGCTCGTCAAAATCCCTGGTATAGTAATATCAGCATCGGGCATCAAAGCTAAGGCTACCAAGATATCTATCCAATGTCGATCATGCCGCAACATCATCCCCAACCTACCCGTGAAGCCTGGACTGGAAGGATATGTGATGCCGAGGAAATGCAACACGTAAGTTAATACAAATGAAACTTGTTACTAGTGACAATAGATAAGAAATTTAAAAGAATGATTTAACATCAGCCTATAAAATATTACTTAACTGCTGGGACACAGGCCTCCTCTCTGTGAGAGGGAGTGAGCCATAATAAACCATGCAGGACCAGAAAGAACAAAACAAATATTAATTCTGCACACAAACTGGGTTATTGTTTCTAGGGTTATTCTTTCATAACCTTGGTTGTTGAGGATAGCTAAAACACATATTTTACTCCTGTTTAAAACTGCTGTTTAAAACATTTCTCAACCAGCTTCTTTTGACCTAGTTTATTTACTAATTTTCAATGTACATACTATATTTTTTAACAGTATACATATTTGCATTTGTTTTCTATCCAAATTCTCTGAGAAGAAACACCAAAACTAACTCACAGTCTCTTTAAGTTCTCACAGAAAGTACAAGTCAGTTATTGAATAATTGATGGAAGAACTATGTCATGCAGACTAAATTCTGAGGAGAACTGGAGAAAAGAACTTTTCAGAGTGATCAGATTAAAACCTTAATTGTTTTTTGAAGGCAATAATTATCTTTTATTTACAGGGAACAAGCTGGTCGGCCCAAATGCCCCTTAGACCCATACTTCATTATTCCAGACAAGTGCAAGTGCATTGACTATCAGGTAAAGTACAGCAAAACCTTTTTAATTAATGTCTTCTTTCTGAAAATGATACTGCAATTTTAGATTTGACCAATCTATTTTCAGACAAAACTAAATTACTATACATGTGTAGGATATGATGTGTTGATTTAATGAGAGGTTTAAGCAATACACACCTACAAAACCTTGTGTGTGACCAGAAAGTGATCAATAGCAAGTGAAAAAAAGAGACCTATTTTATTTATTCATTTAATTTTTTCATTGTGTTGTATTCGTAAAACAATTTTTTGTGCCAATATTTTATCGGAACATTACTCCTGGCAGGTATTAAAACTACAAGAAGCTCCAGAAAGCATCCCTCAAGGTGAGATGCCGCGCCATCTGACGGTGTACTGTGAACGAGTGCTGTGCGAGCGAGTCGCCCCCGGCGCGAGAGTAACCGTGCTCGGCATATATTCCATTAAGAAAATCGCTAAAGTTGGGGTGAGTTTTCAAATTTTGTACTCAAACAAGCAAATAATGCGTAATAAGCGTGCTTGCTTTATAATGAGAGGATTTACAGACAGCATTTACTCGAAGATATTCTTTGTATACAAGCCTCAATATTGTAAACTTGCTTTTATAATTAAAGAATAATTTTGGCTCACATTTACAAACCTTTAAACTCACAAACATCCAAACCCAGCAGATCTACTTACCATGGCGCCAAACGTGCCTTCAAATTTTGATCAATAACCTACTCATGTTTGCAGAGGGAAGGCCGAGACAAAGGCTCAGTAGGTGTCCGTTCCTCATACCTGCGCGCTGTGGGTCTAACCGCCGAGGAGGGCGTAACAGGAGGCTTAAAACCCTTCACAGCAGAAGAAGAGGAGCAGTTCCGAAGATTGGCAGCTTCGCCTGACATATACGAACGCATTTCTATGTCTATAGCACCCAGTGTGTTTGGTGCTGTTGACATGAAAAAAGCTATCTCTTGTCTACTGTTTGGTGGTATGTATTGTATTTTGGTGTTTGAATTAGCCTTACCTAGGTGTTATCTTAATGAGGGCTACCGTTTTTGTGCTCACCAGATGGCGCCATTGGCGAGTGAGGTCCTGTATGGCTGTCAGTTTGTTATTATTCTGGACTGTGGCGTCAAAACATTAAATAATAAAATATGCTTGTAAACAGTAAACAACTAACTCTGAATTTAGCTGGTTTTTCAGTCCGCTTAACTTTGCACCCCTTTTTCTTAGTTCCTCTTTTAAAGCACTGATATTCATTGACCCGTAACTTGTATTTGCCGTAATAAGAATAATATTTCATTAAATATTTCGTAATACCTCAGAAAGTAAACTAAAAAGAAATAAAACCGTGCAGCCCGCTAATAAACAAACATTTCGGGACCTCACGCTACACTAGCGGCGAATTCACACGCGATAGCCCTCATTAGAGCATGTGAGATCTTCATTTGTTGACATTTTAATTTCAAATATATTCAAAATTGTGTGTCGCGCGATGAGTGCCTTCATAAAGATGCAGGTTTTCAAAACTGACAAGTTACTATGGATTGGTCGCGAAAGTAGTGCTTGAATGATTTCTGTTCAAAACAGGATCACGCAAAAGATTGCCAGATGGTCTGACCCGGCGAGGCGACATCAATATATTGCTACTGGGTGACCCTGGTACTGCTAAGTCACAACTGCTGAAGTTTGTGGAGAAGGTGTCTCCCATAGGCGTGTACACTTCAGGCAAGGGCTCCAGTGCGGCAGGTCTCACTGCTTCTGTTATCAGGGATCCTGGCAGTGTGAGTGACATTTTAATTCTAATAACTTTCCTCCGTGGTTTAATCCCGGCTACTCGGCTCATATTAGTCGTAGCGTGATGCTATATAGCCTATAGCCTTCCTTGATAAATGGACTATCTGACACAAAAAGATCTTTCGATATCGAACCAGTAGTTTCTGATAATAGCGCGTTCAACCAAACTAACAAACTCTTCATCATCATCATCAGCCGGAAGACGTCCACTGCTGAGCATAGGCCTCCCCCTTAGACCGCCACGCCGAACGACAATTCGCCACTTGCATCCATCGGTTGCCCGCGACCCTCACGATGTCGTCGGTCCACCTAGTGGGAGGCCTGCCTACGCTGCGTCTTCCGGTCCGTGGTCGCCACTCGAGAACTTTTCTTCCCCATCGGTTGTCAGTTCTACGAGCGATGTGGCCTGCCCAATTGCCCATTGCTACTTCAAACTTGCAAATTTTAAGAGCTATGTCGGTGACTCTGGTTCTTCGCCGAATATCCGTGTTCCGGATTTTATCCCACAAAGAAACTCCGTGCATAGCCCTTTCCATTTCTTTCTTTCCACAAACTCTTCAGCTTCTAAATAATAGTTTAGATTCAAAACCACAACCAACAAGTTTTTTTTTTATTTACTTAACTATAATGTGCTAAATGCTAGTTTCTATATCAAAAATCGTCATGTCACAGCGTAACTTCGTGATGGAAGGCGGAGCGATGGTGTTAGCTGATGGGGGCGTCGTCTGCATTGATGAGTTCGACAAAATGCGCGAAGACGACCGCGTGGCCATACACGAGGCTATGGAACAGCAAACTATCTCCATCGCTAAGGTAGACATTAATCTTTTTAATTTAAATGTTTATTGGCAGAATTACCCACGATTGATTGATGAAACCCATTAATTTCGTTGTTTACAGGCTGGCATTACTACAACTTTAAACTCTCGCTGCTCAGTCCTGGCAGCCGCTAATTCTGTGTTCGGTCGGTGGGATGACACGAAAGCCGACGATAATATTGACTTTATGCCAACTATTCTATCAAGATTCGACATGATTTTCATTGTCAAGGATGAACACGATCAGAACAGAGATATTGTAAGTATTCAAATGGATATGTTCACGCTTTTATCCACATCAAAGGTTGGCAGCAGTATAATTTCCAGGACACATAGGAATATCCAGAGATGAAGGTCCCAACTGTGAGAGGAGAGAGTACAACTGATAAAAAGTTTTTTTAAAAAAATGTAACCGACTTCTAAAAAAAACAACCACTAAAAAGGGTAAAATAACCTACCAAAAAACTTTTTTTCGGAAGTCGGTGGCTTTGCTTTTTTATTTCATTGATTTTTTTGCCACCGACTTCCGAAAAAAAGTTTTTTGGTAGGTTATTTTACCTTTTTTAGTGGTTGTTTTTTTTAGAAGTCTGTTACATTTTTTTTAAAAAACTTTTTTATTTTACCCTTCTTAGTTTAAATATTCAACCGAAATTCTTGTCAAAAACATAATTTTCTTACATATGCACTAGAATTTTATTATCCTTAGCACTGGTTATAACATCGCCCATGTACACAATAAGCAAGAACACCAAAATAAATTATATTTTTTTGGGACCTAATGGCAGGTATACTGCATCGAACAATAACCCATATGGGTCATTAGTATAAATGAATTAAGTCCAAATACAAGATAGCTGCTGTAAACCGTTGAGGAGTTCCCTGAACTGTTCTTTGTCTTCATCATCAGAACCCTAATGACAGTTACAACCCATCTAGGTGTAAAGTCTCATTAATATAAATGAATTAAGTCCAAACACAAGGTAGCTACTATAAACCGTTGAGGAATTCCCTGAACTGTCCTTCGTCTTCATCATTCAGACCCCTAATAACAGTTACAACTCATCTAGGTGTAAAGTTCTTATCAATACAAATTAATCAAGCTCAAACACAAGGTAGCTGCTGTGAATCGTTGAGGAGTTCCTTCGACTGTCTCTCGGCTCCATCATCAGATATACTCCAGACCTTTATTAAATTGTAGTGCTTTGAAATACTTAATGAAAAAAATAATTTACTAAATCAGTCGACGCCTACTTACTGTTAAGGAGTTGTTGAACCTTCCATCATCAGCTCAGCTACATGAGATGATGATTACTATACGCAAGTACTTAAATTACTTCATAATATTTGCGAAAAACGATGTGTGGGTCTATAAAATTTGAGGGTTGCCCTCGATTTCTCCAGGATCCAATCATCAGATATTGAAATGGTGACAATGGGACCACACGGGAAGCACTAGCTTTCAAATAAAAAAAAGAATCATCAAAATCGGTTCACCCAGTCGCAAGTTATGAGGTAACAAACATAAAAATAAAAAATACAGTTGAATTGATAACCTCCTCCTTTTTGAAGTCGGTTAAAAATATTCCTCTTTTATTTTATTCCATTTAAAAAAGAAAACGTTGCCCCACACTAGAAATTACCTTACCTGGATGCCTTAAGAAGCATAGAAACACTGGACAAATACCCAGACTCGAAACAACTACTTGTAGGTCATACAATATTTGTTCCGTGAGGAGATCGAACCCGCGATACGCTGCGCAGCAGTCGATCGCTTAACAACTGCGCTACCGTCAAGTGTTAAAACAAACTGTCTCCTTTGCACCTTTACCTTTCATCCAACCCTTGACCGTTTTCAGACTTTAGCAAAGCACATCATATCAGTCCACATGGGTGGTGACAGCGTGGAACGTGAGACAGCCGCTGGTGAACTGCCCCTGGCACTACTCCGTCGATACTCCGCCTACTGCCGCGCACGCTGCGGCCCGCGTCTTTCAGCCAGCGCGGCAGAGAGGCTGCGCGCGCGCTACGTACTCATGAGGACGGGCCACTCGGTGCATGAAAGACAAATCGACAAACGCCTCTCCATACCTATTACAGTCAGGTACTTACTCAAACATTCAACTCTGATATTTGAATGTATATATGACAACGCCGCCGGCTAAAGTGTAGATAGAGGCATTTATAAAGCAGTAAAAGTTTTTGTTTACATATCACATGGACATGAATTTTCATTGGGGATGGTCTCAAATTGTTTCTGACCAAAATCAGGGGTTAAATAAATTTCTATTGACTAAGGCAAACATGACTGACTGTTTATTCTTTAATGTTTTCAGGCAGCTAGAAGCCATTGTCCGAATATCTGAATCTCTCGCTAAGATGCAACTGCTGCCTTTCGCCACAGAAGTGCATGTGACTGAAGCACTTCGATTGTTCCAAGTTTCAACATTGGATGCAGCTATGACTGGAAGCTTAGCTGGTAAGTTCACTCTTGAAATATTATGTGCCAAGGGATCAAACTGGATGAAAAAAGCTGGAAATCGTGCGCTGTGGCGCTCCCTGGGAGAGGCCTATGTCCAGCAGAGGACTGCAATAGGCTGAAATGATGAAGGGATTAAAAGAGAACTAGTTAAAATTTTTGAACTGCAAAATAAATATAAGATAACAATGCCTAAAAATTATTTTAGGAGCAGAAGGATTCACAACTGAGGAAGACCATGAAATGCTGTCACGCATTGAAAAGCAATTGAAGCGCAGGTTCGCAGTGGGTTCTCAAGTATCAGAACAAACTATAATTCAAGATTTCCTCAAACAAAAGTACCCTGAGAGAGCCATCCTCAAAGTGATACACACCATGATAAGACGAGGAGAATTACAACACAGATTACAACGGAAAATGCTTTACAGACTGTCGTGATTTCTCTCTATTCTATTACATACAAGTTTTTTACAACTCCCTTTTTTTACTTGAATACCAATGTTATGTTACAAATATTGAATTAAAAACTACTAATATTATTATCATCTTTTATTTCTTTCAAGAATAGTCCATAGTTTCCTGCTTTAAGCACATACTTAACATTTCCATCAGTTTATAACTGATCATTTAATTATTAAAGCTATAAGTGTTTGTTTTAACACAGCATTGGTGTCAATACATTTGGTTGACACTCAGCGGTGGGTGTGATAGCAAAGTTTAGAAGCACAAGAGGTATCCAATGACTAGATTGGTGACATTTATGTAGTATTGTTTTAAATGTTCTCTGCAATAATATACTGTTTAACTTCCTGAAATGGATACTCAGGGTGTTTTTCCACTCCTTTCCAGAACAAAAAGTTGAAAATTCTTCCTTTTTCTCCTCTATCCAATTTAGTCAGAGCATCCTTATCGTCTTCAGACAGCTCAAAATCATAGATGTCCATATTTTCCTACAATACCAAAACAACATATTAATTTTAATTAGATTAGGTACCAGTCTTCCATAATTAATAACATTGTTGTTATTAATGATCGAAGCTACCAGTTAAATAGAAAATCATTTTACCTTTATTCTCGCCGCACTAGTACTCTTTGGAATGACAACAATTTTCTGTTGTACTAAGAAATGAAGCAATATTTGAGCAGGAGTTTTTCCGAATTTTTTGGCGATTGTTACGACTTCTGGCACTGTCAACAAATCGGGAAACACGCTAGGACTGAAATATATAAAACCAAACATTTAATTTAAAATATCGTAAAGTATTGAAATCCATAGGACGTATAACGGATATTTTTGAATGCTTTTTATATACCTGTATTTGTACTTGTTCACAAAATGATTCTTAGCACCTGGGCTACCAAGAGGTGCATAGGCTGTTACAACAATGTTATGCTCATTGCAAAACTCTCGCAATTTTTTCTGCTGGAAATAAGTATGAAGTTCTACTTGCAATACTTGTGGTTTAAATGTTGCAGATTTCCATATTTCTTTTATTTGCTCCTCATTAAAATTAGATAAACCAAGGTTATGGATAAGACCAGATCTTTGGCATTCTTCCAATTTCTGAAACAAAAACCATAATTAACAATGAACATAATTATACCTTGCCAGTGCCACACATAATTCACAGTTAACTCTTTTTACTCACATTCCTTTGGCAGCCTATTAGTTCACTTTAAAAGTAAACACCTATGAGAAATTTCTTTAGCTTGTGATAAAATATCAAATCAATTTCCTTATACATAAAGCATGACTTTTTTTCTCATTCTACTCTAAATTAAAATATGCTTAACATCACTAAAATATATTTCTGTGATGGGGTAGGCAGACATGACTATGTTATCATAATAATTAATAACCAACCTTCCATGTCCCTATATGATCCGTATTCATGTCCAATTCATAGTTTCCATCAGCATCAACCTTAGGTGTCAGTGTCTCATGATCACAGATGAAACCAAAAGGCACATGTATGAGGTACAAGTCAACATATGAGGTCTTCAAACGTTTCAATTGTATATCTAAAAATTTATCGACATCAGAAGCCCTGTTGCCTACATGCGGAAGCTGAAAATAAAACAAAAAGTCAAGATATCTATTCTATATATTGCCCAATAACCATACATTTTAAGACATACCTTGGTTGTAATAAACAAATCAGATCTGAGACCTTTTCCATCATCAATCCATTTTGTAATTGCCGCACCGATCGCGTCTTCATTATTATAATTAAATGCTGTATCAATGTGTCTGTATCCTAATTCTAAAGCATCGTAAACGGCAGACTGTAAAACATGTGGTTCGGCCTAGAAAAAAATATGGATTAATAGTTACCTAATTATGGTTTGCACAAATCCATAGAAAAATGAATATTTATTACCTGCCATGTTCCTAAACCTACTGTTGGCATCAATGCACCTGTTTGAGATAATTTAACAAAATTCATATTTCTAATTGTACTATAATATGAGCGGCTACAAGTAACTGCGGCTCTGAAAATCGAACGCACTTGCAGTGCTCTAAGCATATAATGAATCTGAAACAAGACTTTGACAGCAGCAAAATTTGGCGATGAGCCAGAAAAATACAATCGACCAAACTTAAAAATATGCTATTGTAGAAAACACTTGAATACAACTGTAGACCACACTGCGCAGTGCTTTTATTGTTCTCTATCACATTCTAAATCAAAATAGTGCCATGACAGAATTTTCTTTATTGATTTTTCATTCATTGACATTGAACACTGATCAACACTTTTTCAAATTTGGCGGCCAGTAGTCATTTCCTGTGTGTTTGAGTTGCCATTTCACGACGTGCGGTCGGTGGATAGACTTGCTGAATAACTCAGAGAGTATATAATCACTACGTTTAATATCTATTGATATTTTTGAGCGCTAAATCGAGATAAAATATGCATTATCAAAAAATCCTATTAAGATCGATATATTTTCATTCGTTAGTGTCACACCATTAAAAATCACTCATACTCACGAGCGCTTTTTTTTTCGGGTGTAAAAAGGGTCATTCTTCGTTCACCAAACATCCGTTGATGATAATGACGCCCGATCTTTTACTACTAGTGCAACCATCCACTAACAAAAAACAAAAATATAGATTATTTTAATTACATCTAACTTAAATGTTCTCATCTTCAGCAGCGATGTGGTGGCGCCGTACTCTCCAGAGACTCTTACAGCTCTGGAGAGTAAACACCCCGCCCCGGCAGATGACCTCTCCTTCCCTGACCCCCCCGATCCGTCAACCAACTGTCTTGAAGTTACAGCGCAACAAGTTACTGCGGCCGTTTGCTCCTTCCGAAGTGGATCCGCCGGCGGCCTCGACGGCCTGACTCCTCAACACCTGAAGGACCTACTTTGTTCAGGCGCCGGGGAAGCCGGTGAGTCTCTTTTGAGGGAGCTGACGGCCCTTATCAACCTTATGCTCTCCGGCAATGTGAACGAAGCCGTCATTGATATTTTGTACGGGGCAAACCTTTGTGCCCTACGCAAAAAGGATGGCGGCATTCGTCCCATTGCCGTAGGGTTAACCTTTCGTCGTATCGCAGCCAAAATTTGCTGTGCCTTTTATAGTGAGACACTGGCCAGCAAATTCCAGCCCCTACAGCTGGGCTTTGGGTCCAAAGGGGGCTGTGAGGCTGCGGTACACGCTCTGTCCACCTACCTTGACAGTGGTAAAGGTGAGGTCATCCTTAAGGTTGACATCAAGAATGCCTTCAATTCCGTAAATAGGGACACCTTGTTGGCAGAAGTACAAAAGGAAATACCCAAAATTTACAGTTTTCTCTATCAATGCTACAGGAACCCTTCAAAATTACTTTATAAAGAAAACCTTTTGGAATCAGCCGTTGGTTGTCAACAAGGTGACCCTCTTGGGCCAGTCATTTTTAGTTTAGCAATAAATCCAATCATTAGGCAGCTAAATTCAAAATTTAATGTATGGTATCTTGATGACGGGACTCTAGGTGGTGATGTAGATACAGTTCTGGAAGATTTAATTTTATTAAAAGAAAAATTTAATTCCATTGGCCTACAGCTCAACTTATCCAAATGTGAAATTTACCTTCCCCGGAGTACCGACAGACAGACAACCATTTCTAAATTCAATTCAATCGCACCTAACATCAAAATTACGGAAAAAGGGTCTCTTCACCTCCTGGGGTCCCCAATTTTTGATGAATCATTTCCCACCTTCATTGAGAACAAAATTCAAAATTTTAATGATGTCTCGGAAAGGCTTTTTAAAATCAACATACATTCGGCCTTCACAATTATTCGATATTGTTGTTTTGGACCAAAATTTACCTATAGCCTTCGTTCCTCGCACCTCTGGAAACACCCACAACTTTTAGAAAAAGTAGATAAAATCATCAGAAATACATTGACCTCCATCCTAAATGTGGCCCTGGACGACCGAGCGTGGCAGCAAGCCACACTTCCTATCCGCTTGGGTGGTCTCGGCGTCCGCAAAATTTCAAGTATTAGTTTACCGGCCTTCCTCTCCTCGGTCTACGGTACCGAAAAATTAACCAGAAACATTTTATCTAGTTCACTGGTCAATTTTGAGGTACCGTTCATGACCGAGGCGTTGAACGCTTGGAAAATGGCTTGTCCCAATACGGATTTGCCCGACTACCTGTCCTCCCAAAGACGGTGGGACGTGCCGCTCTGCAGTATTGTACGGAATAACCTGTTAAATACGTCAACTAATACTGCGGAGCGCGCCCGTCTGCTGGCTGTGGGGGAGTGGGAGTCGGGATTATGGCTACAAGCACTCCCATCATCCACCATTGGTACCATGATGGATGATGCTTCATTTCGGCTCGCTACAGGCCTTCGCTTAGGCGCACCTTGTGTTGCTCCGCATCGTTGCCACTGTGGTGAAGCTGTCGACAACCTCGGGCATCATGGCCTGTCCTGCAGCAGAAGCGCAGGTCGCATAGCTCGTCACGCTAGCATCAACGACATTATTCGTCGAGCTTTTGCCTCCGCCGGCGTACCAGCGGTTTTAGAACCAAATGGTTTGGTACGTGACGATGGGAAAAGACCAGACGGTATGACGTTAGTGCCTTGGAAGGTGGGTAGGCCTTTGGTGTGGGACGCTACCTGTGTCGATACCCTTGCGCCATCCCACGTTGCAAGCACGGCGGGCTGTGCTGGCGCCGCTGCTGCGGCTGCTGAGAACCTCAAGCGGCGCAAATACTGTAACCTTAATGGTTGCTACAGTTTTGAGCCGTTTGGGGTCGAAACACTCGGGTCATGGGGTCCGAGTGCGCGTTCCCTTTTTAAGGAAATTTCTCGCCGATTAATCGACACTTCGCGTGACCAGAGGGCTGGTTCTTTCTTTGGTCAAAGAATAAGCATTGCCATCCAACGTGGCAATGCTGCCAGTCTTCTGGGCACGTTTCCAGATGACAGCGATGCGGAGGAGTACTTTGACGCCTGAGTGTCTATGCCCTTCTTGAGTTTTTTTTTTTTTTTTTTGTAATTAGGTATTTTAGTTTTAGTTTAAATTTAGTATTTTGTTGTAAATATTTAGTTTTATTTATTTTTATTTTTAATAAAACGTTGTGGATATGTCAAATAAAAAAATTGAAACTTGGAAAAAAAAAAAAAATTATAAATACAAAATGAACACTTAAATGAAATTAAAATCATTTATATTTTTGTTTTTTGTTAGTGGATGGTTGCACTAGTAGTAAAAGATCGGGCGTCATTATCTTCAACGGATGTTTGGTGAACGAAGAATGACCCAAAAACGTAAATTGAACTTAAATGCCGTCAAATACAGGTGGAGTCAGCTTGTGTGCCCTGAGCTTTCGTGAATAAATAGCAACACTGGTCACGAGTCCATGCATGACAGAGAACTATAGTACAAAGGCCCAGAAGCCATGTCAACTAAAAAGAACTTGTCCTGACAGTGACAGTTGTGTTTGTTGTTTGATGTAAGGATTTTTGAATTGGTTAATTTTTGTTGTGAAATTGATTGTTAATTAATAACGACTGGCTGATGTTATTGTTTCCCCACCAAGAAGTCGAAACACTTTAACTTGGTCTACAAATCAACTTCTGACAAAAATAAAAATGGGCGTGAGTGTATTTTATCCTATTTTTATTTACCATTTTTCGCGGGAATGCGTCGGCGGCATACGCACGTTGCAATGCACCTAATAACTGTTTTGGTTAATGTTTTCCAGAAAAAGACACAAGCCAATGCTACGAAAAACAAAGAAAAGCGCCAAGCAAGGAAGTTGGAGCAACGTAGAATTGCCGATGGAATGACACACGTAACTTCAGCAAATAAACTGAAAGACTTGGCCTCACTTTGCAAAGAACTCCTTGTGTATCGAAATAATGAATTAGAAGTAGAAATGTACATCCAACGGGTCACTGACCTCGACAAGAATGTGCTCCAGTGGGCGATTGACCTGACTGAAAGGAATATGAAACTACTGTAAGATAATTTTAAGATACCGCTTTTAAAAAACATTAAAGCTAATGAAAACATGAAGTAGCTGTAGAGCTTTACAGCTATTAGGTACATATCCCACCTAGAAATACCATAACATCATGCTATAATCCCCGTTTAAATACTAAGCAGGGGTTGGTACATATACCTACTAGTATGCCCACATTTGAGTCCAAACACATACTAGTTCTCGAAACCAATAAATTTTTAAATCCATTTACAGTTATGAAGTTCCCAATCTATTTACAGATATGAAACATGTGCTTGGGGATGGAATAAGGAGCGCAAAGTGGAGGAGATGACAGATGAAGGAGCATGGTACCTCATTGCCAGAGAGAAGAATGGAACACTTCTAGCTTTCTCACACTTCAGATTTGATATGGACTTTGGTGATCCTGTACTTTATTGGTATGTTAAGTATAGCTTTTTAACTCCTCATCAGCCTAGTATTGTCCCAACATAAGGGGTTGGCTTCTAAATGCAGCTTAGTACTGTAAGTTACATTGGGCAACATCAGTTTGACTTCAACAACCCAGTTTGGGAAGACTGGCTTGGTCAAATATGGCACTTGACATATGAAAAAAAAAATATTACAGCCATTCTATATGTTTAAATGTGTAGCATAGGAATACCATCATAGCGATTAAAAAATATTATTACTAACACTTTATAAATTCCTTCTAAATAAATATAAATAACAGGAGGCATTAGGATGAGAGGCATAGTATGAGTTTTGACAAAATAAGTCATGTGGAATGCAACTGTTAGGAATAGTTGATTCTTAGTATATTTATTTATGTTATCAAGGTGTGAATAAAAAACTCAAACATGGTCATTTTAAAATATTTAGAAATATGTTTTTATTTCCTTAGTCTTTTTATTTTTTTCATATTTGTATTCTTGGCTATTTGCATATCTTAGCTGAACCATGAACACAATTTTCAATTTTTAACAATTTTTCTCTTAATATTTCAGTAGACAGTATATACCACATTTTTATTCAGAAGTTCTGTTCGATTAATGTATTGAAATAACATGATTTGTCTTTACACGGGCACAACCCTCATTATGACACTTGCTAAGTCTCTTATGACTTTTTATAAAACTCTCAACTTACACAACACACCAATTTGGTGGACATCCATCCACTATTTCTCGTATAGAGAGATCTGTGTACCAACAATGGGACCATTATGGGCGTATATCATGCAATGCTCACTTTAAAAAAAAATCGCAAGTTTAAATCTGACATGCTCTGAAAACATTAACAAATATGTATCTTTAATTACCCACCCGCCTTTATGCATATACACATGCGGGAGGGTAGGACTGCATCCTGCATCCAAGCCTGGGTTTTTGTGGCGAAATTAAAACTAAATATTTTTCATAACATTTAGTGTCATGGATTTCCGCAAAGTAAGACCTGAGTCTATAAATATTTCAAATCTTAAAAATAATATTTACACCTACATAATACAATGAGTTCTTTCCAATCTATGTTCATAGCACTCATCAATTGGATTTCACTTTATACTTCCACAAAACACATAAGAAAAAGCTAATGTTTCTTTTTAATAATCTTTTTTCAAAGACTAGTTTTTCCTTTGGCCACCATTTTATGCACCTTGTACATAGGTATCTAAATAGCTTGTGTAGTATGAATATGGTAAGTAGTGCTATTGCAGTGCTCAATGCTACCACATCGAGTAACATGTACTGAGGGAAGGTTAGGTCGAGTGCTGGCGACCGCAGGTGCAACGCCCCTTTGTGCCTCAGGACATACTCTATCCAATAAACCCCCATGTCTAAAGGCTTCATCGGCCGGTCCAAGAATATGTCCTTCAACCGTATTGCGTTTTCTTTGTATCTGGAAAGAAAAAATTGCTAACATTAGTAAATTAATAATAACAGATAAATTTTAAAACTAAATGACTTCGCCGCGTAAAAATAAAATGTTCTTCAGTGAAACATGATTTGTTGACTTCATTATCAGTTTATCATTAACCAAGGTGCAACCAATTAATACCAGTATTATCCGCCTCTAGAAAAAAAAAACTGTTGAAGCAATAGGGTCATAGCGCGTTAAACAGAGTATTGCGAAATAATACTCTGCGCTTATGACTGTATCAGTGAAGTTCGCACAGCTGAATTTCGGGCCAATCAAACAAGTTTGAACTTTATGCCATCAAGAAAAAGCAATAGGGTAATATTCTGGAAAAAATCTTATTAGTCCGTTATCAAAAAATATTTGATATGCTGTTTTTCTTTAGTTACGTAAAACAAAATTCGTGAAGAAACGACACCTTTAAAATTGGCAAAACGTCACAGGCAAGTACAGTTTTTACTTGCTCCTGACGTCCCCCACTCTCGAATTTTGATGCGTTATATCTTTGTAAATATGCATTGGTTTAACAAAAAAAAACATACGTGTCCATTATTTTTCAAAACTCTAGTCTCTAGTCGGACTAATTAAATTTTCTTTTTATTGATGCTGTCAAATTCTGCCTATTGTACCATCAGTATCGAAGGTACATTCCCTGTACAATACCACCTACTCACTGCTACTTTCTCTATCGTTGTAAATACATTGATAATGAAAGTAGTCTGACCAATTTATCTGCGTTTCGTATTATGTCACTGGAGGTTATCTAGGCGGACCTTATTGTTTCCAACCATCGACGCATCGCAGGTCTATCATAATAACTCTTCGCTCGTCGTTTGAGACGATCTGGCAAGACAACAAAACAACCCTCAGCCAGGACTAAGTCTACAAAGAAACGACTTTAGTCTTCTAAGCCTAGTATACCACAACCCACTGCTGGAAATAGGCCTTGCCCTTTTTGACTACAACACCCTCTTTTTACATTGGTTGCTCCTTTAGCGTTGCTAGCGGCTTCACACGCATGGAGGTCAACAGTGTCCTATGAGTTAATCCAGACCTCTGTGCCACATTTCATCAAAATCCGTTCAGCTGCCCTGATGTGATTAAGTAACAAACACAAATTCGTCGAAACATCCAAACTTTCGCATTTATAGTAGAGTTAGGATAACACTTACCGAAGATCAGTGAGCAAAGCCCGGAGTTTTCGTCTCCATGTGTCTTTGTCAGTGTCTTTAAGCGTGACTACCTCAGCGACGCCCCGGTCGGCCATCGCTCGTGCATTCAGTGCCTGGTCTGCGTACAACGGTACCATGAGCATCGGCACTCCACAAGCCACGGCTTCTTGCGTGCCCAGCAGACCACCGTGAGAAATAAACAACTTCACGTTAGGGTGACCTGTAGAAATAACTCATATTTATTGTTTGACACACGCAGCCGATAAAGATAAACTCGCAATCAAAGCGTCATAAATATGTACTGATTAAGTTGTAAGTTTCATTGATCGCTTCATGTCGAGCTTATCTCAGTAATTTACAAAAACGTAATTAAAAGATAGTACTATCACCGGGCGTATCTACAGGGGTCAGTAACAGTGTAATGAAGAAGATAACTGCAACTCACATAAGGTTGCATGCTGCGGTATCCAGTCCATGGTGTAGGCATTGTCGGGCACGGTGAGGTTCTGCGCCAGCATGCGCCGGTCCATCTTGATGAACACGGTCTGGGGCAACTCCGACAGCACGTTGAATATTCGAGACAACGTCTCGCTTGGTATCGTTTCAATCCTGGACATTGATCCGAAACTCCAGTAGATTACGCCTTCTGTTGATGCGTCCAGGAGTTTCTGCATTTGCTGCGGAGTTAATTGAATTGTAAATATTGTTTGAAATCGCGCTCATTCCCTGATAATAATGGTGGAAGTAGAAAATGCTTTAAATTTGACTAGAAAAGGTCATTGTTTCTGTTTCAGGGTTGTGCAATCGTAAATAATTCGATCCGCATCTCAGTTTGGGGGTATCCATTAATTACGTTGGCAATTTCGACCTACTTGGTGAGATGTGAGATTTTGCTTAATCCCCTCCCCTCCTAGAATTTTTATTCTTTAATTTTCCCTATAATTTGGCAATAACACTTGAGCACGGCTAAAATGAATCATGTTGAGACACTATCTGTTGTCAGGTCTTAGGTCCAGTCTCGGAGCGATACGCAGCTCTCTATTGCATTTTGAAATGTAGGTTAAAATGTCTTCTTTAATCGACGGGCCTATTCTATGAAATATATGAATGACTGTTGTTTATGTAGACATGTTTCCAGTTTATTATTAAACACCACTTTTTCAGGAATCACGCTGTTGTCGATTAATCGAAAACTAGCTATCCGCCCCGGCTTCGCTTGGGTAGTAGAGCATATTTCTTATATCTTCAATGAAAACTCCCAGGCGACCTTTTCCGACATTTTTAACTTTTTATGGATCAGCCTATAAGTTTTCCAACTTGTGGGACACCGGCTTCCTAAGTCATAATCCAACACGCGGACCCAGTGCGGATTGGTAGATGTCACATGTCTTCGATTTTTTGTTCTAGGACATGCCGGTCCTCACAATGCTTTCCGTTTCAAGAGCAGCTACTCAACTAATTGTCATATTTCAACTAATTTATAAAAAATCTTTACAAATAATACTCCTAAGCCTTCCTTACGAATCATTCCGTCTATTAACGAAAACCGCATGAAACATGAAAGTTCAGTATTTTTTTTTATTTTAATTTATCGCGAACAGAGAGACAGACAGACGCGACGGGGTACCTACTTTGTTTTATAATATGTAATGATTTTACTGTTTATTTGCTTGTGATGTTTTTCTGACATCATTTTATTATTTCTTTGAAGATTTTAATTGCATTAATATTGATTCATTGTTGTTGTTTTACTCTTAATAACGTTTTTAATTAGTTGATATCAGTCACCAGGCTGTGCCTAGTCTGAAATGACTTTAGTTTACGTAACTAGTATCTATTTCTATAAGTAATAATACAATTAGATTCGAGAGCCTTGGTGACCCAGTAGTAAATGCCGCCTCACGATTTAGGCTGCGGTTCGACTGAGGCGGAGCGGAGCATAGCGGAGAGCGAATCACCAATCACATGGCTTGAGTGGAGAAGAGATGTGGAATTCAAGCCATGTAATTGGTGAATCGCTCTCCGCTCTGCTCCACTCCGCCTTAGTGGGATTAACGTCAGCCTGACGCTACTTTGTGGAATCTATTTAATCACCACTGCTCTCAAAACCCGGCATGTCCTAGAACCAAAAACTGGAAGACACGTGAATACCAAGCACTGGGCCCGCCTGGTAGAGTACAGTACACTTCCTCACGGAGACGACCTGTCTCTGAGGCCAACATAATCGGATGATTATAATTAGGTTCGACATTTCCTGTACTTGTAAGTATATTATTACATTTGTACCGTATGTTATTTATGCTGGTATTGCCTCGGAAACGGGATAATCTTGTTTTGCGGTTCGTATTCTACACTATCACAAAATTGCTGACACGTTTGCGAAAAAAGTAATGTCAATGACGTATGTATAGATGCATAGAAAGAAACGATTAGATGATATTTTGACGAACAAAGCGAGTATACATAGGCTATATTTTTTGTTAGCAGAAGTAAATCGCTAGTCTTTAATACAGAATTGGAAAGATAGTGACTTCCTCCCAGGGTGTAAAACTTTCCTAATGATCTTTGTACTTTCAAAATTGCATACGCAAGTGGTATTACGATTGCGAGATAATTAACTGCTAACTATGAACAGTACTAAGAATATTGAGATAATTTCAGTGGACACGCGGTCTGACTGACCCAGTGACTTACGTATGATATGTGCACCCACCGCGTGCCGCTCGCTGATACGAACCATGATTAAAGTGATTTAATGTGCTGATCAATCATGAATAGCAATCAGATAGTAATTAATGAAGCAATTAAATTATCATTTACTAAACATTCTGATGGTACTCACGCGAGAAAGAACTGGAGAGTCGTCTAAGTGCAGACCCCCGACTTCTACTAATGCAGGCACCAGAGGGCGTACTTCGTTTATGCTGAAATGGCTGTTGGACAAAACCAAACTATAGTTCTGGGCCAAAGATTCCAACTTTGGTCCGGGGCCAAATAATCGATCCGCTATAACCTGAAAAGGAAGCAGTTTGTTATTAACTAGTGAAAACATCAGCTTATTCATACTTAATCTGAATATTCGAAAAAATCTACTAACCTGTGATGGTATTTGTGATTTATATCTATACAAAACCTTCGCTATGATGACCGCCACCGTATTTGCTAATCTTTCCCATAGGTTCATTCGTTGTCCGTACCCGACCATGTACGATGGAACGTAGGCAGTTGCGTCAGGGTTACCTAGTTGGTCGTTGACCCAGGGTAGCGGTACACTTGATAGAAAGCCGACCACAGGTGCTCCGTATTTCTTGCCGAGAGGGAGAAAACAGTCGCTCCCAAACACTTCAACTATGATCAAATCGAAGGTCTGCGTTGAATTGAATAAAGCTTTGACGGCTGGTACTTTGGCAACAGTCTCACACGCATCAACACATTCTTCCATTATCTGCTCCAAGTTCCGGATAAAGTCAGGTTTTATGGAATCGTGTTGTATTGTGAGATTGTTGACGATTTCTGATCTGGTTCCTGCGAGGCTTATTTGATGCACGTTCGGTAGAGGGTTTTTCTGGAATAGAACATTTAATTTAAAAAACACCGTTCTCATCGAATCCTAGCCTTATTAAATACGACCTGAGGCACCTGAGGGCAGATCACATGTGGATAGGGATGCTGTTACCGTTTCGCCTTAGATGGCATATAAAGTCAGACACGCAGACACCCTACTACACAGAGAAAATATAATTGCACCACAGGAGTAGTTTCCTTGTTAGACTTTTGTATAGAGCTATATTGCAGTATTCAACAGTCAATGTCATCTAATAAAATTTCAAAATATTGTGGACAATAATAAGACAATAATAAGTGTTTTGCAAGAAAAAGCGGCGCACGTCGTGGTAGACTACGTCGTGGCAAATGATATCGCTCGCCGATAAAATACGACAGACGGACGAGACTGACTACAAAAGCCACCGCACATGATTATGAAAATAATAATATAATCGGCCATGAGTTAAGTTTTTGCTTATCCGAGACGTTTTCAACTTTGATACTAAGAGATCGTAATCCGGTTTGATTTTAATTCCAGCCTCATTGATAGATTTTTGATACCCTGATTTTATCAATTTATGACCACTAACCATTTCATTTTTGTTTAAAGAAACGTTGGCCCATTTATGGAATTTGTCCTAGATCGTGAGACGAACCCACATCACAGCCATTGCGCCAACGGTGGATGTTGATGACATGGCAGTAGTAAGGATATATTATAGGATAGATTTTTTTTCATTTTGTCGTCCTTACTAATTCTATACAGCTACCGCCACCGTTCAGGATATTTCGGTTGATAAAAAACTGATCCAAAGAATCAGAGGCGGCGTAAGGCGTGGGCGACGTGGGCCACCGCCTACGGCCTCGCGGTACAAGGGGCCTCGCGCCTCAAAATTTTTTAAAGCGAGGATAAAACAAACTCACTTCACTCGAGTTGACAAAAAATTCAATTATGGAATCGATTAGGATACTCGCTTTCACACATCATTACGATTTAAAAAAAAAATATGATTGTCGATTACGAACACAAATTGAGTAGTGGTAATGAAAAATTCGTGTTATTAAGCTAAGATCTGGGCTTTTTTACGTTATTTATAAAATTTGGCATGATATTTATCGTAATTGTTATTGAGTATAAGCGTGTGTGTGTGATCCAAGTGAAAAATAAAAATGTAAACAAACACAAGTGGCGCGAAACTTCGAGTTCAGATATCAAATTTTTCATTACCACTGCTAATTTATGTTGAATTCGTTACAATACCAAATGACGAGTTATTCATCCCTTCTATAGTGATACCTTGGATATCCGGAAACCACATTTTTTATGATTTTTAGCCCAACCCAGCACTGCCATCAAAATGGCGTAAATCGTATTTACACTTTTAGATTTTGTAAAGGTAAATTAAGAAAATGCGTTGTAAATGTAGAAGTTTTAATGGCGTGAACAAATCAGATTTTTATATACCATTCTTAATTAATGCGCACTCATAGGATTTAACGCAGAGAATATTATATTTTTTAATTATTTAATGAGGATGTCGTATGACTACAACGTCTGCCCATTTCGGACCCACTACTGAGCCAGCGTAGGTTTACTTGTCGCGGCCGTTTCGGACCCGGTACCGAACTATACGGTTAATCTAATTTGTATTTTTATGAATAAAAACTTGGCAGTGTTAATTGTTTTGTTTATTTTTATTATTTTATAAAATCCGTCTTCAGGTCGCCATAGAACAGGGCCTCGCGAAATCTGTCTTGCCCACATCAAATTTAGGTCTTGCCCCGCCACTGCAAAGAATCCCTTTGCAACGTCCAGAATCATATCTACAAGCTTTTCAGAGTTCAAAATTATGAACAAAATGCAAATTATTTAGATTCACAATGACTAGGTTCTTCGTCAGATAAAAACGAATGCGCCTTACAATTCAAATTAATCAGTGAACAATAATAAGAGTATATTATTAGTATCCTAGATGATTTAAATCTTAGTAAATTTTTTTGTCTAGTTTAAGTATTATTTTTTTCCAATCTATCTGAGAAGTCTTCGAATCATCAAGGTCTCTTTTTTGGCCGCGTTTTTATTTAATAGAGAATCGAATTATCTGGAAACATGGTAAACCACACACACACTATTACGACCGATAGAACTGTCGGAACGGCCAGTGACTGTACAATATATTATGAAGCTGCTAATATGAAGAATTGTAAACCAGCATTTTCTCTGGACGCCGGCCGGCGGTGTAGTGGGAACGCGTCAAGCTGGTTTTGATAGCAAAACCCATTACTGCAGATTTTATTGCCCCGGTTTCTCTATGAATTTATACATAATATCATACCTATGGATCTGATGGAAAGATGTTGTCTTTTTGGGAAATTAATGTAGATTTGGCTTCAGGCGGCTCATGGTCAGCTGGTATGATAGCTATCTAGGAATCATTACATTCTTGAAGAACTAAATAAATTAGGAGGTATACAACAAATGAAAAAAGTACCGTCAGACAGGGGAATAGGAACGCAGGAGTGAATATTTTGTAAATCTGAAAATATTTTGAAAAGAAGACCTTGTTGGCAATTATGCCATAAAAATTAAAATTGCTTAAATGTTTTGTCCCGATTCACCGCAGCGTCTCTATTCAACCCGTTTGACGGTAGGTAGGTACTTTTTTCATCTGTTGTGAACCTCCTTATTTTTTTAGTTCTTCGGTAGCTCACCTTTTTTAGAAAATGCTCAGGTACAGGGAAAAATCAACGTTCTCAGCACCAATAGTATTTGAGTTTACTTAACGATTTCGGATGGTCTAATCGATCAACGTAGTACCTATTATTATAAATATTTTTTATCACTGTTCTTGAACTAACCTACACCGGAATAAAGTTCGTGCTGTAATAATGACCGTCGTAGAGTTCATCATTATTATTTTGAATGCACTCGCACCTATCTGTTTGACCGTTAATTCGCACTTCATTTATCGTAAATATGCCGCCGTCATCTGATCATTGACCTGTGCAAACATTGTTACCTCATCATGTACTGCTGCTAATAGGAGGTATACCACGATTTGCCAATCTTGGAAAATGAAAATATCGACTCGCGAGTGTAAGCCCCTTTCGTACAGGAGCATGACGCGACGCAAGTCTCCGACACCATACGACTCTGGTATCCAGGCGTCTATCGCAATACAAATCCATAGAGGTTCGTACACAGGTACGCGTCAATGGATTCCAAAGTCGAACCGTATCGGAGACTAGCGTCGCGTCGCCTAGTGTACGAAGGGGTTTACAATATCAATCAAATGCGCTCTACGAATTTGTAATCAGTACCTCTTTGCACTTGACGACCTTTTGTACTGTATCGGAGAAAAATTTACTTTCGAAAAGATAATGTGAGTCAGACTTTCACATAAACATTACATAAAATCACGCCTGTAAAACCCTAAGGGGAAGGCAGCAGTGTTTGCTTTCACACCCTTAGCTATAAAAAGGAATATTATATGTTTCATCTACTTAGTATAAAGCAAAGTCAGTTAAGTGCGTCTGTACGAGCCACAGAAATATTAAAAACAAAACTTTAAAACTTCTTTATTATATCTATGGTACGAGCATAACTTTAGAAAGAGTACTGGAAATTGGATGGTTAATTTTTGATATGTTTGAAAATGTTGGGATTGGGACAAGATTTGTATGTTTTAGAACCAACTGAGTAGGTCGACCTGTGCAAAGCTGGGGCAGGCCGATAGTACCTACTAAATATTTCTTACTTCATCCGATCAAAGAACAAATATAGTATACACGACAAACATAGACAGACTCAGGAAATATTTAGAATACTTTATAGTGCCCTCGCGTATTTCCCGTAAAAAAAACCTTTTATTTAGGAAAGTAAAATCTTTAATTAGAAGTCATATTTTTTAAAACGATTACACGAAAGCGAAACGTGAAAATAACGTCAATCTACAGGGCGTTCGACACACCTTTCCTCATCACTATGGTAGAAAACGATTCCTTCTAAAATCCAAGAGTCGGATTGTGTGCACTGATATTTTTTTACGACGGTTCTATAGGGTTTTCATGGCATTTTAAAATATTTCTCAATAAATAAAAAACTTTCACTGGTCGGTCTACTGACAATTCCCTATTTATCTTACCTATGAGATATTTTTCACGTCACGACGTCACTAGAGTAATTTCTCTTATATCAATCAATTTGATTAAATCTTAATTAATTGCCAAACAGACGGCACAATCCACAAAAAAAAAAATGCTACAAAAATTAAACAACCACAAAAAGAGGTAGCTCATGTAGTACATACCATCGGGAAGTGCGTGACGACTGTGAGATGGTGGTCCCTCCGGGCCAGTGCGTCGAGCAGTCGGCCGTACATAGCGTGGTGGCTTTTGGTGTTGGTGGGCAGCACGGCCAGCAGGCGCGCGGCCTGCGCCGCCACCGACCACGCGAGAACCAACCATAGCAACCGCGGCCTCATCTCTCTGCTGCTCGTCTCCGTTTGCGAGGCCGTCTAGCCTGAAACCGCCGAAGTCCCTTCGGCTGATAAGGCCTACGTCACCGCTGATAACAGCAGCCACGGGTATCTCCTATACCCCCCCTCCTCTCTCTGCACTCCCCGCTAAGAAAACTTTCTACGAGACCTTTTTCGACATCTTCTTCATTGCTAGTTTGATTTCCGGCGCAAGAGTCATTTTGAAGTCGGTTAATAGAAATGGCAATAAATTATTTGAGTCTGCTATTTAAAATATAAGTTAGATGGTGGAAACTGCAGTTTTAGTGCATTTACAATGTAGTAATAGTGTGAGTGTGACGTGTTTCATTTGAATGAGCTAATGCAATTAGTGGTTTCTTTGAATTTAGTTGCATGCCTAGTGCAGAATATGGTGACACTAACAACTTTCCTGTTCCTTATAAACCCACCTGTATAGTGTATAACTAACTACCCAAAGCAAAAGATGAATTTGAATTTAATAATTTTAAATTAAAGCTGTATCGTTTAGAAAGGCGAAAGAATAATGAACAGTGACAGTAGTCGTAGTTGAATATTCAAGTTTTTTTTTGAGTCTCGTACGGAACGTGGTATAGGTCAGTTTTTATTCGTAGTTTGTGTTTCTATAACAAATGAGAATACTAGAAATCCATGGGGTGCAACAAACTTGGTGGCGACCTATATGACCGTCAGTCAAGGTGAATAGATGCGCTTATACAATTATGTCACAAGCTGAGTGCAGTGGCCTACCGTGATGTAAGTTTTCTGTCGCAATTCATAATAGATGAAATTATAACTTTGAGAATATTGCTGTTCTCCACAAATCGGTGGCAAAATTTGTCTAATTTCTACATTATTGCCTTAAGAGGAATAAACCAGGGGCCCAAGTCTGCTAATTTAAGAATGGCTCAATTGAATATCAATTGGATCTCAGTAGCAGTTTTAACTACATTTGGTATTCTGCTACTAATTTAAAACCAATGGTTTTCCAGTGACATTCCATTGAACTGCTATCAGAATATTTGCTAGTCTGCTCTTCAATCGTGTTACAATTGTAAATCGATTGTGGACTATAACGGTATTCTACTCTTATTTGACGTTTGTTTAACATTTATGTCAATGGACACTCGGTGTCAATTTCGCTATTGTTAGAGAAGATAATCTTAGGATTTTACAAGTCACTCTACGAAAAATTATTAAAAAAATTACTGTTCAACTGAGAGTCAATCACACTTACACTACGACTCCATTACGACTCTATTGAGATTACATACAAGTTTTTGCAGAATACCCAATTTGTTGTAATCGTAATGGAGTCGTGATTGACTCTCAATTGAATATCAATAGCATGTGAGTTAAATAAAATTAGCAGACTTGAGGCCCTGGTAAACTACACACTCGCGAGCAAAACCATGGAATCACTTACCTACTCCGATTCCGAACGATCTTGAGTACTTAATAATTAGGTAAGAAAGAATAAAACATGGCACCATTTTAGAGGTTTAACTGTTAACTTTAAATTGATGCCAAATCAGGCCATTATTTAAGGAGCTTTCCCTCATTAATTCCAAGAGTGATTACCTATATACTTTTGCAACTCATTGTTGTGCCCGACAGTGGGAAAGTGAATGAGCAAAATTATATGTAAAACGTTCCACCTAAGCTCACATTTGTAAACAATAAATATGTTGAGTAGGTAGGTAGGGGAACAGTGTATAAGACGGGGTCGCGAGGTATGATGGGAAATCACACACCTAAGGCAAACTTAACACAATACTAACGTAGCACAAGCGCCAACAGGACGCTATTTCCGTCTGGCCGCTTGCAAATGACGTCCTGATGAAGCTTGCTCTACGTTAGTGTTGTGTTAAGTATGCCTAAAGAGTGTATGTCCCCATTATACCTCACGATTATTACCGTCCCCGTCTTATACACTGTCCCCTACTAACTTACTATTTTCACGGAGGCTGGGATAAACCAGCCAGTAAAATACAGCTGCATCTGGTTAGACTGGAAGCCAACCAAAAAATATTTTAGAAAACGCTGTTATTATTATGTAAGTGCTTCCTTATTTTGTTATAATATCTATGGGCACTGGTGTTTTCTTTCCGACTACGCGGGTTAAAAAATCCGTGACAAACTGTTTACTCGACTTACATGAAAATCAATTACCGTGCGTCAGTCTCGAAAATGACTAGACCGATTTGAACAGTTTTGTTATAATTTTCCGGACAAGCTTTGAAAGTTTAAAAATGTCGACATCATAATACCTATCGAAATTTCCATCATCCGTCAAAAAAACTACACATCACGTGTTGAAAAAATGACATCAAATCATTGTGCAATACAATTTTAATTGCATTTATCAGAGGTGATCAAATATTTTGAACTCTTCTCCCAATTAGTTTTTAATATATTTATCGAATTTTAAAGCAACGTGACAGTAGTTACAGGTATCTACCTAGCGATAATCAAGAAGGTACATCGAACTATAAAATGATAAGTTATTTTCGTCTATGTATGACACAAATTGTTGGTCTGGTGATCTGTGGTCTGGGGAATCGACCCCATGACACGCAGCGCCGTAGTTGATTGCTCAATCACTGCGCCAACCCTGATGACCAAGGCTTTGCCGTCTAATCGGCCTTATAATTCCTCCCGCCCTGGTTGGAGCGGGAGGGACTGTCAGACTCGTACTCACTAAAATCCACGGTGTTCTTTCAATAGCCGTCTTAGGGTGCCTTTCCTTTCGGGCACGCCGCAATCGCGGCGGTAAGACCCGTCTTTGAGGAGTGGCTGGATAGGAGTCACGGCGTCCTGACCTACCGCATGACGCAGGTCCTCACCGGACACGGAAGTTTCGGGAGGTACCTGTGTCTGATGAGGAAGGAGGAAACGCCTGGGTGTCACCACTGCGAGGATCGCCCGGAGGACACGGTGGAGCATACGGTGCAGGACTGCCCCGCTTGGGCAGAATACCGCCGTGTCCTCACGCAGGCGATAGGTGATGACCTCTCGCGCCCGGCATTGGTTGCGGCCATGCTGCGGGGCGAGACGGAGTGGGAAGCGGTCGCCTCCTTCTGCGAAGCAGTTATGCTCGCGAAGGAAGAGGCGGGACGAGCGAGGGAGAGGACAGCGTCCACCCCTCACCCACGCCGCAGTGGTAGACGCCCACGGCGACGGACGTCGCAATCTCCGGCCACCGTAGGCGCGGGCATGCGGGCGGCGAGTAATGGTCAACTCGCTGTCCGACCATGGACCATGCCCGGGTCGACGGCGCGTTGTGTTCCACGCGCGCCTCAAAGAGCGTCAGCATAATGACGGGGCCCCCCTCTAGAGGGCCAAAGCCTGCCGGGGTCGCGGGACACACGTATACCGCGACCCCGGTATACAAATGGCTACTGAAGGACACCGTGGATTTTAGTCAGTACAAGTCTGACAGTCCCTCCCGCCTTGCCCTGGGTGGGAGGACTCATTTGATGATTTTACCACGATAAAAAAAAGGGTTCCTTTCCTTTCCACCAGAGATGTGCTATGTAGCTGTGCGAGTAAGAGGTGCTATGAAGATGGGTAGCTGTGCTACGAAGATGCGCTGTCACAAGGTAGCTGCGCTACGAAGATGCGCCGCCCCAAGGTAGCTGCGCTACGAAGATACGCCGCCACAAGGTAGCTGCGCTATGAAGATGCGCTGTCACAAGGTAGCTGCGCTACAAAGATGCGCAGCTCGAGCTATACGATGTATCGATACTAGAGAAAACAACCCATAGCACGCATCCATAGCACGCATCCTTACATATGTATAAAAAAAAAACACATCTTAGTTGAATCCGTTTCCACCAATGCTGTGCTATGTAAACCAGTGAATATGATTGGTGGATATCAACGCATCCGCAGCAACGCACATACGGGTATAATACATTGTGCACCTTATGGCGCCCATATTAATGCGTCAGAGTTAGCAATTGATCAGTAGTGTCAGGTCGAAACATAGCTATTTTCTAAGGTGCAATATCTCTTCTAGGCGCCTTAAAAAACATCAAGATTTACGCGGTTATATAAAAAATATAGAGTGCTATTATCAAGTTTTGATGATGGATTCTGGTGATGGAGGTATGTAGCTTCTTTTATATATTGTTTTACTAATGTTTATACCTTTTGAATCTTTTTCGTGGCTTAAATTAGAAACAGTAAAAATGATGAAAAAAATATCGAACTAGCTTAATAAATGAGTAACTTTGTTATATTTCCGGACTAGTCCGAGTAGAACAAGTAACAGAATCGTAATCAGTGATAATCTGGCAAGTTAATAATGAAGAAAAATGTTGCGGAAAAAGAGCGTTTTTTTTTAATGATTTTTTTCGTCAAGTCTACCCACAGTTTTAAAAACCAACCGATTAATTACTATATTTTAAAACAACATTAATTTTGTTCCAGATGCATCAAATAAAATATTCACAAAGCCCGAAACAAACATTTTCGGTCCTACCGGCTAGGATTTGCACGCAAATTTTCACGAGAAGTTTGCAATAAAGACGTAATCAATAGATTACTTTTAAGTCTCTAATTTTGTGTTTTATTTAATGCCAATCGATTTTGATAACAATTCGGCTGAAAAAAGATCAAAAAATATTTTTGGCCATATTTTAGTATGAAATACCCCTATGTGCAACGTAGCATAGCGCATCTCTGGTGGAAAAGCAGCCTAAGGGTCACTGTGACCTGTTTGAGACTCCAGCGAGCCATACCTAAAGAGATAGACCTTACACATGATTTGATTTCAACTAGGGATGTAAATCGCCTTTTCGCCGATACGATACCGATACCGGTACTCTTATAAAAATAACGGCGATATCGAAACGCTTATTGTGAATTAAAAAAATAAGATAAAATAAATCACAAGTTGATATTAGATAATTATAAATTTTTGTAATTAAAATTAACAAAAGATTTTTGTTTAATATAAAAACGTGGTAAAAAATAAAGTAATCTTAAGTTTTTCGGAGAAATGCGATTTTGCAAGACTGTTTGAATAAGACCTGCGCTGGAAAATAGTCTCTCAGATGCGACAGAACTCATTTGGAAACTAAAGTACTTCTGCGCAATTTTTTTCAAGTTTGAGTATTTAGACGTCATTACGCCAGAAAACGAATGGATCTGCATCTCTTGACATATTGGGAGACCTTAGGTATCTCTCGACTTCTTCCTTTACACTACATTTTTAAACTAAAAGTATCGTTGAAAATATCGTCGATACCGATATATCGGCTAACCCGAAGTTAGTATCGCCGATATATCGGTATCGGATGCATCGCTAATGTCAACACTATATTTTTGTTCCATTGTCACTTTGTTCCTAATTAAAGTACTATAATTGTCGTACCACAAAATGTTAAACATCTGTATAAATCTTGTTTAAAAAAATGTGTCAACTGCAAAACGGCATTTGACGTTGATATAAGAGTCGTTTTTCAGTTACACTTTTTTTTAGAGAAGTAAGTCGAATATGTTTACCATCATGCCTATTGCCTAGGTGCTGTATTGTAGTCAATTCTAGTCATAAGGTTAAATTGCAGTTCATCTATTGATACGCTTTGTTAAGAAATAATTAATCCGATCACTCGCCAATGGAGTGATTTATTTATCTTACGTAGTGTTATGTATGTGTTATGGGCCAAGTGATTAATGCGGGCAGTATTCATAATGCCCGGGCAGTATGAATAATGCCCAGCCATATCGGGCCAAGTGATTAATGTGAATAATAAACTAGTTCTTCGAAAGGTCGCGGGAATCCTATATCTGGGTGATTTAAAAAAATAGTTGAGCCCAGTCGGGGTGCCACGTGCCACTTGGCCCGATATGCCTGGGCATTATTCATACTGCCCGCATTAAGGCCGATCCGCACACAACAGTGCCGACACGTGCCGTTCCGTAACGTATCGATCAGTGTCAGGAAATATGATATTTACTTGACTTGACTTAAAGTCCAATGTCCTATGTATGCTGTTCAGTGATCACTGAACAGCACGGAACGTCACTGTCACTGATGAGTACGGATAGCGTCGTACAAAATGTATGCGACAACATCATATTTCACTGACACTGATCGATACGGTACGGATCGGCACGTGTCGGCACTGTTGTGTGCGGATAGGCCTTTAATCACTTGGCTCATGACATGTGTTCCACGAACGTAACGAATAAGTCTAGAGGGATGTAGAACTGGATCGGTTAAATCTAATTGACCAATTAGCACGCGCGGTGGTATAGCTAACCGGTCAACAACGTTTATCTAGGTCTGTGTGTGGATAAGCATTTATTATCTCGAAGTCAAAGTCACAGAGAAAGTAAAAGCCAAGGTGAGATGTCAGATCTTACACATCTTATGAGACTACTGTAATGCTCGTTCTTTTTTCAATTGTTACTATGTTATATTTACTTGTGCATATTTTTTTCAACACTAGACAAAATTGGTGATAGGCTTCTTCTGAAGCTCGCTCCATCGTCGACCTTGTCTTTGTCACCAAAAGAAATCACTAGACTTTTATATTAAAACTAGCTGAAACGTTGTTTTGCCATAAAAAATAGAAATTAAAAATTTTGTCTAAAAAATAAAAAATAAAATTTAGGGGTGGACTACTTCGATCATTAAAATAAACTAGATACACAGTCCCGTACAAAAACGAACTTAAAACTGTCCTCAAGTAGGTTCGTAGAATAGAAAGAGAAAGAAACATAACTGGTCAACATTTACTAAAAGAAATTAAACCTTATCCGAATGAATGAAAGTCGGATTTAGAACGGACATGAAAAATTTTACGACCGCGACTCGCTGCCGCCTCGGCGCCTGCCCGCCTCGCCGCTCGCCGGCGAACATGGAATAGTGGAGTCGAACTGTAGATATTTTTATGCGGTTATTATTAATGATCGCTTAATTTTTTTTGGGTGTATGCTTTTAATGGGTTCATGTGGTTATGCATAATGAACATAATTATAATTTACCTGAATTTAAGTACTTATATAATTTTTTTTTCAATGAAACTAATACCTACATTATAATATTCATATAATCATTTATTTTTCTCGGTTTTTGAGATAGACACATTAATTTTGTGTTTATTAGTAACTAGAAGACACATAAAATACAAATACAGTTTGACAAAGGATCTTAACTAAAATTTATAAAAAATAGGTTAACAAAGCTGTTTTATGTAGTCTTTTGAGGCCTTTATTGGTCAGATATACATCACTTTCTAATTATTACTTTGAACATATAACGCTCTATTGGGTCGGCTTAAAGAATTTTTCGGTTCTTTCACGTGCTACAACAGCTATCCATTTTCCACACCGCACGGGATCTCGAGGAAAACTAAAAAAAAACAAAAAAGCACTCATCAATTACGAAACATATAAAATTATGTTTATAATAAAAAGTTTAATTTAATAAAAGTTACTATAGTGGTGCCAATCCTCTGCCTAAACCTTCGGAAATACAGGCGTGATGTTGTATTTGTGATTAATAAAACAAAACAAATAATTAAATTTTAAATTAAAAAAAAAACAATAGCGTCTCCACCAAATAGAACAGGATCAACACATGTTACCCGAATAAATCAAGTAGCCGTGCGACAATATGAATTGTACGTTTAGTAAAAGTCTTTTCAATTTAGGTGCTTTATAAACCCCGCTGATAATTTCGTCAATTTTAAAATAAATGTTTTACGGCGATTTCTGGACGAAATATCAGTATTTATAGTACAATGATAGTTATTATATATTGGTAATATTAGTACTTACTGAAAAAGTGAAATTCCATCCATTTTTCCGGTCCTGGAAGAGTGTTTTTTGCACTTTTTAAACGAGCACGGAGGCATGTTTACGTTCCGAGCGTTAGAACAGTACTAAAAGAAAAGGATGACCGATCTCTGATTTGGTCATTCTTTTGGTGAGGACGTTTTTTGTCGCTCATTGTGTATCTAGTTTATTTTAATGATCGAAGGTGGACTAACCCTAATATTTAGGGGGATGAAAAATAGATGTTGGCCGATTCTCATAGATACCGGATAAGCACAAAAAATTTCATCAAAATCGGTCAAGCCGTTTCGGAGGAGTATGGCAACGAAAACTGTGACACGAGAATTTTATATATTAGATAAATATTTGAATGAGCTTGGCCATAGTGTGACGTCATAATGAAATTGTTTCAGTTACGAGGTGCAGGTTGAGGCGGAAGGCCGGCGGCGCGGGCTGGGCCAGCGCGTGCTCATCGTGCTGGAGAAGTTAGCCGCCGCCACGCGCATGCGCTGCGTGCGTCTCACTGCGCTCACGCACAACCCCTCCGCCTCCGCCTTCTTCAGAGCTTGCGGGTAAGTTATATGTATATATGTCGCAGTAAAATAGATAAAGCCGTAATTATATACCGTAACATAGTTATACGAAAGTGATTCTTTACTATCTCACTAGGAATATAGTTATAAAACCGTCGAAGTTTAGTGAAATATTTGTATTACTAGAATTAAGTTCAGTGTTATAAATACACACATCAAAAGTGTCTAGGGATCAAGCATTTTTATGCGGATTTCTTGAGATTGATATGTGGCTTTGTAATAAATTTATGATTTTATAAATTTATATGGATCCTTTTTGGTGCATTTCATAATTTGAATCAGGAACTGTGAATCAAATTCGAGTAAAAGATGAAAATCAGCTGTCAATATTTTCCCTATAAAAACATACAACACATTGAAGACATTATTAGTGCTACTGTTTCCCTACTACTGATTAAAACCAACGTTATTATGGAGCGGCGACGTCATTTAAGCAGGGAAGAAATGCTCAGAGCCGTGGGAATGATAGAAGCTGGTTCCCGGCAACTTACTGTGGCTTTAGCTCTGAATACAAGTCAGAGTGTTATCAGTCGACTTTGGACACGTTACCGAAGCACTGGTACCGTGGCTGAGCGCCATGGAGGACGGTATCGCTGCACCACACGGAGACAAGACCGATACATTCAAATCTTAACTCGAAGAGCTCCAACAATAACCGCCATGATGTTAGCCGTGAGGCTTCATCACTCTTCAGGGAACTTAATTAGCGACCAAACAGTCAGAAACCGCTTGCATGAAGTGAACCTTCATTCCCGAAGACCGCTACGGGTACCACCTATAGCAATGCACAATCGTAGGATTCGATATCAATGGGCTCTTGAACACAGAAATTGGGCAGAAGAACAATGGCGTTTCGTGTGCTTTTCTGATGAGTCTCGTTTCGGTATGAGACCGGATACAAGACGTATACGACACTGGAGAACCCCTGGACGCCAACAGCGATTAAAATCCTGCCAGGAAGTCCATCCTTATAGTGGTGGAACCATCATGGTATGGGCGGGTATTTGGATCGGCGGAAGAACTGAGTTGATTTGGATCAGAGGCAACCTCAACGCTCAAATTTATGCTGAGACGATTGTATCAGACGTCATCGTTCCTCTACAAGTGCAAATCGGTCCCTTATTTCAGTTAATGCATGATAATGCACGACCGCACACCGCAAGAGTTGTAAGACAGACTCTCGCCGCAGCTAACATCAATGTCCTGCCCTGGCCTGCTCAGTCGCCAGACTTGAATCCGATTGAGCATGCATGGGATATGCTACAGAGAAGAGCTCTGCCGAATATGGAGGGTATCCAGTCGCAAGAAGACCTTTTTTTGTTGTTGCAACGAACATGGGCGGCCATTCCACAGCGTGATTTGGATGAACTCATTTTGAGTATGCCAAACCGATGTTCTTGTGTTGTTAGTGTTCGCGGTAGAAACACGGATTATTAATTGTTTAAGTTACCCAATAAAATTTTAAAGAAAACTGTTATTTCAGTCTTTTTTCGAACTTTTGTGTTAGTGGTTCAAATGTCAAAAATCCCTTTATTAGGAAAATGGCAAATTTCTTTATTAATGCAAAGGTGACTTGGTTTATCGTTACTGTGACAAACGAAAACACTTTATTTGATGAATCCTTAAAGAAAATTTTAATTAATATCAATCAGGAGAAAAGTTATTGCAAAAATATATGTTGATCCCTAGACACTTTTGATGTGTGTATATTAGTCTTTAAATGTTTAAATTCTAAGATATGGAAGAGCGGAGTCTCCTAACACAGGCATTATTTGCCTAAAAGGAGGCTCCCAGCACAATTCATTGTACCTAAATGAACGTTTTCGTAGAAAATAAAACATCTATACATATAATAAATCTGTAGAAGGGTCAATTCTGTACATTGAAAATATTGAAAAAATAAATAGCGGGGGGTGTTGCTGGATCGATACCAAACCCAAATATGTGATTAAAAAAATTTTTGTCTGTCTGTCTGTCTGTCTGTCTGTCTGTATATGCAGGCATCACGTGAAAACCAACGGTTCGATTTCGATGAAACTTGGTATAATTATACCTTATTATCCTGGGCATAAAATAGGATACTTTTATCCTGGAAAAATACGTAGAAAAAAAAAATCTATAACAAACCCTATTATGGAACCACTGGCGACACCTATTATCAAGCAAGTAGAACATTACGCCACGCCTGCCTCCATTGATTTCTAAAAAGGTTCCACCACTCACCACTAGATGGCGTTGTGCCTATGACGCGCATTTCTGAATCGTGGTGTTAAGATTCTCCGAGAGTTAATGACACGTGAAAACCAACGGTTCGATTTCGATGAAACTTGGTATAATTATACCTTATTATCCTGGGCATAAAATAGGATACTTTTTATCCTGGAAAAATACGTAGAAAAAAATCTAGAACAAACCCTATTATGGAACCACTGGCGACACCTATTATCAAGCAAGTAGAACATTACGCCACGCCTGCCTCCATTGATTTCTAAAAAGGTACCACCACTCACCACTAGATGGCGTTGTGCCTATGACGCGCATTTCTGAATCGCGGTGTTAAGATTCTCCGACAGTTAATGACTACCGCGACTTTATTATTTTTCCGTGTGACATAACTAGCAGTGCACTTGCGGGCTACGTCCTTATTGGAATAGCTACACAAGACTCGGCTACTAAGTTTTATTATAAATTTAAACAGTAATTTAAACAGTAATTGAGGCCGTCAGAACAAAAGTGGCCTAAGCTCAACATAGTTAGTATGGAGATAATGAGATTTGAATTTTCATGAAATTAAATTGAATACATAGTAATTATATTATAATTGAATTTAATTTCCAAGTGTATTTTATTTAGTTACTATGGTACATTCTTTGTGAGGAAGAAGATTATTTTTGAAAATAATCACAAATTAATATTTTTTTGTGGTATAGGCCACCTTTGCATTTAAAGTAACTATATATTTTCCCTAATATCCAGAAGGTTAGGCCAAAAAAATATATGAAAATGTAAATGAAATCACCTTTTTATTCTTAAAATTAATAGAAAATTACATTTTAATTTAAACAGTACCTACTTGAAAGAGAATTTATACTAGTTATCAATAGGTTCATCATTGAAAATATTATCAATTTCAGCTGCTGATGTCTTTAACTCATTGTAAAAACAATGATTTACAGGTGGAATAAAATGTAATAAGTCCATTAAATCTTTCTTTTTCTTATCACTTACGACATGACCATCAGAATATAAAATATTTAGGTTCTGGATGGAAACAGAATTGTGTTTCTTTAAATCAAACTCTTCAAATAGAACATCAACATTATTGGAGTACTTAAAAAAAAACTTGAATGGATGCTTTTCATGAAACATTAACCATTACATTTTTAGCCACTCAACAAGCAAGCAAGCGGGTAAACCCTTGCTTACAAAGAGCTTGCTTAGAAACTTTTCTGTTTCTTATGTTTCTTACAAGTGACTGAGTAGATAAAAAATTAACTTTTGTCATTATATTAATGATTATGAATGGTCTTGTTTTCCGGGCAGCCAAAATCACTTTATTCCAATCTTGAGGAACATAAATGTTTTTAAAAAAGTTTTTGTTCTTCTACTAGACCGAAATCTTAATCACAAGTCATGTACGAATGTCCACTTACTAAAAATTTGTTGGGTTAGGCCACTTTTACACTGCGTCGCAGGCAAAAAAATTAGACGCAAAAAGAATGTTTACAACGCCATCTGCTATCCATGGATGAAAATAGGGATAGGCCGGTTTTGCATGAAAATTAATTATATTTTAAATAAATTGCAATAGATAAGTACGAATATGAAAAATTGTGGGTTAGGCCACTTTTGCGCTGACGGCCTCAATTCAATTCTGTTATTTTTGGTTTAGAGGACCAAAAACCCGTGCTTTTCAGCGCGACCTTTTTGATTACTGTTCCGATCAGTTATTTGTAAATACAAGGTCGGAATTACTATGAAAAAAATACTTACTACAGAACGCGAGCAACAGCAGTAGCTCAATAGATCTCCTTAATTATTATAGGCTTAGCCGTATTTGGGTCCAATAGATATTTATAAGATGTCATTGTCAGAGTTACTCAAAATGGAGAAATAAACCATCCACGCGAAGACCGACATCTGCGCGGACGGAGTCGCGGGCGGAAGCTAGTTTTTAATAAAACATTAGGGTTTGTCTCAAAAAAGTCATCTAGTGAGATCTAAAGAATCGCTTTGTCAGAAAATGTCGCTGGAGCACCGCTTCACGGTGCTCCTACTTCTGGGTGGTTTTAAAAAAATAACCACGAAGGGGATGGCGAGGACTTCCAGACCCCGCCATCCCCTTCTAACCTAACCTGTCCGAGTCGGGGTGCCCCCAAAAGAAGTAGGAGCACCGCGAAGCGGTGCACGGTGCTCCGTCGACATTTTCTGCGGCTGACTGACTGCGGAGTAGGGAGCGCGTAAACACAACGAACCCCTCCCCGCCGCGGAGGAGGCCGCCGCCGCCGCCGCACACTCCGAAAGCTATTTCACTAAACTTAATCTAGTAATATAAGTATATCACTAAACTTGGACCGTTTTATAACTATATTCCTAGTGAGATAGTAAAGAATTGCTCTCGTATAACTATGTTACGGTATATAATTAGGTATATCCCTAGGAATATAACTATATTACGGCTATAACTATCTTACTGCGACATTATGTATGCGATTTGAGCACCTTTACTGTCGAGATTGAAATCCACAATTCTGGTTAATAAAATAATACTTTGATGACTTGTCAATTCTGGTACTCAGAGGCTAAAAAAGCCACTTTAGCAGAGCCACATAAGGGTTATTTAAATTTTAAATTACTATAAAGATTACTGTAGAAAAAAAATCGAGTACGGACAGGAGTTAAACCTGCGACCTTCAAGCGTCCGGCCCAATCTTTACGACTAGTAATGCAAGCGTTAATGCGTATGTTTTTTTAACCGACTTCCAAAAGGAGGAGATTCTCAATTCGGATGTTTATATTTTTTTTTATGTTTGTTCGGGCATAAATCCATCGTTTACCAACCGATTTCAAAAAATATTTTTTTGTTGGAAAGGGTATAGGTACTTCCCGAATGGTCCCATTAAAATTTTATCGAAATCGGACTAGCACTTTTTCAAATATCAACAAAAACCTAAAAAGTTTTCAACATTGGCTACACCGATTACTCCGAAGTTTCTAGACCGATTTCGATGATTCTTTTTTTGTTCAATACAGAATATCTGCCATTTGGTCCCATAAAATTTTCATTTAGTTTGGTGCAGTAGTTTTCATTTTTAGCTCATTATGTAAGAGTACTATACATGGACGATGTTATTATTACCGGTGCTACGGATTACAATATTTTAGTGTACCTACATGTAAGAAAATTATGTATTTGACAATAATTTGGGTTGAATATTGAAACTAAAAAGGATAAAATAAAAAACTTAAAAAAAATGTAACCGACTTCCCACAAAAAAGTTCAAAATAACCTACAAAAAAAACTTTTCTTTCGAAAGTCGGTGACAAAAAGACAATAAAAGAAATAAAAGACTTTCGAAAGAAAAGTTTTTTTGTAGGTTATTTTGAACTTTTTTGTGGTAAGTCGGTTACATTGTATTTTAAAAAGTTTTTTTATTAAAATACGTATTGTTATGTTGTGACCATTTTATGAGTCAGAGTAGGTAGTCGTTTTAGACCCTTTGCAAACTTTAATTAAAAACAACTTGTGCGCTCAGTAACCGGTGACAGATTTTTGCACATCTTGTCAAAAACAGAACAAAAGTAAGCAAATTCGTTGATTTTTATCGCACCGCATTTGTGCCACATCTTTGCATATTTACTCAAGTGCATTGAGCTGCACCGTGAACGAGAGCCTTGAGCAAAAAAACACTTCACAAATTGTGAGAAAACACTCATTTGTTTTTTTTTTCTTACAGGTACATTTTAGACGAGACAAGTCCGTCCAAAGATGAGGCAGCTCACTACGAGATCCTGAGTAAGGCAACGGATAGCCAACAAGATGATGTAACTCCCGAAGAAACATGTCCACTGAGCGACGGCATGCGCGCAGTACAAGTTGCCAATCCACAATGACCCTTACTGTAGTATTGTCTAGTGACATCTGGAATATTTTCCATAGACAAGTGTGCGTAGTTTTGCCAAAAAGTACAAACCACATCACTATTTCTTACATTTTTAAAAGAACTTTAGATTCTGATCTAGCTGAACATCGAAAAGTATAACACGGGAAGATAAAATCGGTATAAAAACTATCCTGTGTTAATCAGGTTATAAACTATCTGTGTACCAAATTTCACTAAATCTGTTCAGTGGTTTATGCGTGAAAGGATAAAGCCTCATTTAGACGGAGCAAGAACTCGCATACGAGTTTCACTACATTGCGGTATTTATTTGATCAACTGACTTCGTTGTACCTATAAAGTCCGCAATGAAACGCAACTCGCGTGCGAGTTCTTGCATCGTCTAAATGAGGCTTAAGAAACATGTATCCAAACAAACTTTCACTTTTATAATATTATTAGCACAGATAACGCGGGATTCAGTGACAGAATGGGCGGTTTTATCGCTAATGTCGATCTTTTCATGACAACCTTTAGAACACTAAATTAAAAGTAAAAATGCGTGTGAGTTTGTTTATTACGCCTAAATTGCTGAATCGATTTTGAAGCCACAGGCGAAGCGAAGCGAATATAATTACTTTATTAATTAGAGATTGTAGGTTTTACTCATTACGGCAGATCTAAGTCCAGTAATTTAATTGATATTTGCTAGTGTGTTATGTAAAATTCTAGAATGTAGTTACAAAGAAACTGGTTTCCTCTAAACAGTTTTTAATCATCATAAGTTGACAAGAGACTGTTAAATCGATATTACTTTTTAATGTGACATAGAAATAAGTTGATCTATAAAGAATAGTGCTCGAAATCCTCAAAATATATAGCGCCTATTAAAATCAAATACTATGCAGTAGTTTGTCAGTTAGCGTTAAATAAATTTTATCTCAAAACAAATCCCGATCCGTTTTAATGGCTGCTTCTGATTGGACATCTTTCAAAATATGCAAATACGGTCGTTTATTGGTTATAGATAAAATAAGGATCAGGATTGCAACCAAGATAAATATTAAAAAAATATGTAGGTAGGTGTGTTCCAAAACAGTCTAAAAATAAATTACAGTTAATTTTGTGAAATCTGAAGTCGTAGAACGGTAGAATATCAATTATTACAGCTTGCTTCATAGTTTTATGAATTCAGTAATTCTTATTTTTATACAAATAATTCTACACATTGTTAATAAATAACCCCCATTTTATGTAATAATCAAATGAAGCAATAAATCAAGCCTTAAATAAATACAAAATGAAATCATTTCCAATACGCTAACAAACTGCAAATGAGAGCCAAATAATTATACATTTATAAAAATGTTTAATAGATAGAAAATAAGGCCCATAGTATTATGATCTGATATTATTTAAAACAATTAATGTAGTAGTAATAAGTGAAGTTTAATTTATGTTTTTCACAAACATCTAAATTGCACTTTAATGCTTTTACATAATTTGGGGTTTCGTACCTTAAAAAGGGAATTCTTTGCTATCTATCTGTCAAGATTCTTTTTGTCAGGAACTTGTAAAAGTATCAAGTCGATTGGTACAATTCCATGAAGAAAATTTTATGCTTACATAAAAATTAGACTAATAGCATAAAACAGACTGCTTTTGCGATACAAATAAGTTTTTTTTTTAATTTCACTAACTTCTGTCGTCTCGATTTTTCCATCCGGTATAATGAAATGACAAGGGACGAAAGACATTAAAATTATATTGATTATATGAAGCACAATGTGTGTGGAAATGAAATACCTAGGTAAACTAAAAACAACCAAATAAGTCATGGTTGTGCATGGACAAATAGGTTTTTAATTTCTTCCACATGTGTTGCTATTATGTGTATGTGTTCAAAAAAGTAACTCGTACAGCAGCGTAATCTGGCGTTATTGATTTAAAGGGCCTTACTGGTCATACGAACGCTAAAACACCTATTTTTAATAGCCAGCAATAATATTGAAGATTGTGAATATTTTTTGCAGGCATTTTAAGAAATACAAAACATTGGATGAATTTCTGTGGTTTTTTTTTTCATTCATGAATATATTTCCCTGATCAGAATTACACAATACACTAAACGAACTAACTATAACACAGAATTAAGGAAAGGAAGGAAGTTGATCCTAAATTATGTTATTAGTTTATCTCAAAGCTCGCTAGCTCGCCAAAGTGGACTCTTCTTTCATGGGTTCGTCTTTGACATTTCAAATGCTTTGATTTGGATCTCGTCGCGCGTCGAATTAGCACTGGAATACTAATATCCGCGTGGTGGAATACGGCCCGCTCCCTCTCACAGAGAGGCCTGTGCCCCAGCAGTGGGAACATATTTTATAGGCTGATGATTAGTGATCTTACGTTATGTAGAAACTTTGGTAGGTACATTTTAAGTGTTAAAACGCCTCCGTAACCAACAGAAAAACGCTAATGAAAAAAAAACCTTTGAATAAAATATTATCCATATATTTTTCATAATTTCTATCATGTCAGGTAGGTTTATCACAGTAATTGTGGGTCCATAATAATTTAGTAGAATGTAAGTCAACTTAATCCTAATTGAAAAAAATATTTTCTTCAGTTATCGATAGTTTCGATATCTAGCGGCTCATCTCTATCTTCATCAGTCGATACGCTCCAGGACGAAGCGCTTAAATTACTTCTATCTCTTTCATATAGCGATGTCCTATCTCCTTCACTCTGGTTCAGAGCTATATTGAAAGGATGGCCAGGAATATCAGTGCCTGATGTCCAGGAACAGGAAGAGATCAGTGATACATGGGCTGATGTGGTCGCAGGAAGCGTCACTGCTATTGGCGGGGCGATGTTACCACATTTTTCTCTTCTCTCTCTAGCCCGACGGTTTTGAAACCAAATCTTTATCTGAGGACAATTTTTAATAAGTACTATAAGTTCTATAACTGACAAACAATCAGTACAACTGATTACTTATGAAAATTTAAATCATGACGGCTACCTTTGATTATAACATTTCTGTATTATTTCCACAAATTCTCAACGAAAATGATAGCGGAAAGAAAATTACATACAATAGCATCACGTGTGAACAAAGTTATCATGAATTTGGTATTTAGTGTAAGTACCTATAAGTATGTATAAATGGTAACACAGGCGGTTCTCATGCATATAATACAGTCTATTAAATCACTCTTTGTTTAAATTACTACGAATTAATAGGTATAAGAAACAGAGATTAACGTAGAGCTACATTACCTGGCTGGTTTTTCTATGCTTCATTATATTATTATGACTTTGCTAAAATAAGTAAAGCGTTTATTGGCACAGGCAGGCATCTGACCCTTTATAATTCCATAATCTATATTTCTTATACATATGCTGACTTTGCACATCAAATGGACCAACTGTAGTGCCACGTTAAATGAAACCTGGCAGTTATACGAGCAATAACAATCGTTTTTTCGACAGAGTGCCTCTAGGCAATATTCTGGGGCCATCTCTAAGTATATCATGTTTTAATTCGACATGTCAACAATATTTTTGGCGAAACGAGAGTGTTGTTGGCTTTGAAACTGTGTATATACGGGTACACACGGTCACACATCAAGCTATGCATTTCCAGTATAACTTGACGTCGTACGACGTATCTCCCCGTATAGTGAACGTTCAGCTTACACTGGTTATGTATGGCATGATTGGTCACCATGCGTACACGGAAGACTAATGAAACGAATCGAACAAGTACACTGTCCACTCACTCTGTCGTCACGTAGCTGCAAGGCAGCAGCTAGTGCACGCAAGGCCGGTGGCGCGAGGTACGGCGCACGCGCATACGCGGCCTCCAACGCCGCCGCCTGCGCCGCCGTGAACGGCACCCGAGCGTGCCGGCCCGACCGCCGGGCGCGACCACCGCTACTGCTCACTGCACCTGCCACAAAAACTGAAGATTAACTTCCTAGTACATTTTTGATGAGTTGTCATTACAAGCATGATCTGCCAGTACCTATAAGCTTCCTACTTGAGGTGCTTCATCTGCTAGGTAAACATTTATTGGATGACACAACGCAAAATTTAGATTTCCTTGGAGATCGAGGTTTCCAGGTTGTTAAGATGCATCATTATTCATTTTTGACTTTTTGAGGTGCCCTGATGCCACTTTGTAGACTCGCGTAATTGCATCGTTGTATGGTATGGTCATTAGCGTAATGTGGAATGCCTTAAAATTACCCTGACTTATAATAAGTACGAACTTATTACCTTCGAGTGATGACCTTGTCTCTGGCAATTAACTTTTTTTGCGGTGGCAAATCGAAAATAGTTATTTAGAGTTTTGACCTCCCGCTCTTAGTGGATTGGAAGAGACGCCTATCGACTAAAAACCACCCTGTTCCTTCAATTGCCCTTTGCGTTCCAAGGCCACGGTATCCTCTTAAGACATTCTCGGGGCCTGCACTCACTATTACGTTTGTTATTAGTTACATTTGCAAAACACGGAAATTATTGTAATGATTGATTGAGGTATTTCTTATGATTTTTTTTTCTCAATTGCAGGAAAACATGAATGGAAGTATACCTATATTTATCACAATTATTGTAAAAAAATAATCACTTCCTACAGTTGCCAAACAATAGTACGATTGGCGCAGTGGCTGAGCGATTGACTAATGAGTTATGTGTCGCGGGTTCGATACCCATACGGATTTGTATGATCGACGAGTAGTTGTTCCGGGTTTGACTGCTTGTATAGCTGCTATGTGTGCTAAAATGTGTGTAAACGCACAAATGAGAGTTACTTTTTTTACGTTAGTTGTAAAAAATCTAGTGTGTTACACACTAGATTTTTTACAACTAATAAATGTGTATTTAAAATATGAAGAGGGATCTGCTGGTTCTTAAGAAATCCCGTGTTGATCAGGATCTGAAATGGCCACTTTTGCAATCATAATAATTACGAGCTGCGATAAAATTCTTAAAATGGAAAATTAATAGAAAGAACAATTTTATCGCAATACATAATTATGATTCGACTCTGCTAAAGTGGGCCCCAGATCCTAAAGACAAGGGTTTCTTTAGGAAGCTGCAGAAATGATAATCAGCGTGAATGTCCGTGCAATGCTTACGTGGTAACCGAGGTGGCCTGTACCGAGTGCAGCACAACCAATCCGGAACTTCTACATTATCACTTCTTCTGCTATCACTACTCAAAATCCGCTCTATACTGAAATCAGAACCACACTTCGCACTTGACTGAACCGGAGAGGTATCCATGACAGCTACTGGCTCTCAATACGACTAAAATGTATTCCTTTTTCTGCTACCCTTAAAATGTTTCATGGACAATAGAAGGAGGGGTTCATATTAACCACGCCTTTTATTTAGGGGATGAATGGGATGTTATCACTGACCACAATCTATGGGGTCCTAGGGGTTGTACGCACCAATGAGCTCACGAGTGTTGTGACAGCTCATTCATACGGTTAGCAAATTGAATGGGAAAAAGATACTGTTTGCACACAAAAGGATGATATTACTTTAAGGGTTTGTGGGAAAATTAATTTGTATTTCTATTATATTGCCTTTGTTGGAGATTAATCGACTTGTAATGTGATACTTATTAAAAATTTATAAATATTTGAATTGCATCGCATATTTTGCTTGCTAATAGGATTTGTAGATTTTGCAAAGCTGTTCTAAAATGTTTTACTAAAAAAACTTTTTCAAAAAAAAAATGTAACCGCCTTCAAAAACAACCATAAAAAACGGTAAAAAAACCTACAAAATAACTTTTCTTTCGAAAGTCGGTGTCTTTGTTTTCTTTATTTCATTATCTTTTTTTTGCCACCGACTTCCGAAAGAAAAGTTATTTTGTAGGTTTTTTTACCGTTTTTTTATGGTTGTTTTTGAAGGCGGTTACATTTTTTTTGAAAAAGTTTTTATTTTACTCTTTTTAGTTTAAATATTCAACCCGAATTCTTGTCAAATACAACATGTGCACTAGATTTTTTTTTAATCCATAACACCGGTAATAACATCGCTCATGTACACAATAAGCTAATAAAATTCCCTATCTCAAAAACTACTGAACCGATTTTGATGAAACTTGCAATATTCCCTAAGTTAAATGATACCTAGTACAACAAAAAAAGAATTACTTAAATCGGACTTGTAGTTCCAGAGATATGCGAACTCAAACTAAATCAGTCGATGCCTACTCCTCACTATAAAGGAGTTCTACCTTCCATCATCAGCTCAGCTACATGAAATTATGATTACCATACGCAAGTACTTAAATTACTTCATAAAATTTGCGAAAAACGGTGTGTCAGCCTATAAAATTCGAGGGTTGCCCTCGATTTCTCCAGGATCCAATCATCAGATCCCAACTTGGTGACTATGGGACCACTTCAGAAGTACCTCCTTTCGAACAAAAAAAGAATTTAAAAAATCGGTCCACAATTGGCGGAGTAATCGCGTAACAAATATACAAAAAAAAAAACAAAAAAAACATACCGTCGAATTGATAACCTCCTCCTTTTTGAAGTCGGTTAAAACTAGGATTCATGTGATGTGATTAATAAAATGATAATAAATTAAATTTGTAAAAACATTCATAATCTATTTAACACTTAAAGTTATGTCCTACAAGAGAAAACCCGCGTAGATTAGATACCGGTTTAGGTAAAACATGCATTTATTGAAGATTATCAGGAGCACTTGAGTATATAAATGATTACAAAGGTAGAGCTAGTACCAGGGGCGTAGCTACCGCCGTATCTGCCGTATCAATTATACGGGGCCCCCGGGCCACAGGGGCCCCCAACGTGCGTAAACAAAATTTAATAAAAACTTAATGATTTATTAAATAAAATAGTTTATTTACTTTTACACATTTTATTTTACTAATCTATCTCTGGTGTTTTTATAATTATTATTTATATGTAATACTGTTTTAAGCACGAGATTGTCTATTAGAAATCCCGGGAAGATCAACATTTCGATGCAAGTATTAAAATAACTCTACCTGACCTCTGGACTGATCAGTCGCATCTTGAATTTTTTGATGACCTTTGTCCAATTTTTTGTTTATATTTCGGCGTAGATACAGAGAAATGCATTTTTTTTTCTCCAGAGTGATAAATCTTTATCCTACCTAAGGGGCCCCCAAAGAAATTTTTATACGGGGCCCCGCCCAGGCACCCTACGCCACTGGCTAGTACTCTGTCTAGTTGATGAGACGTATATCTCCTTATTCCATACAAGATAATGACAACTTCGTAGAATGTTTACCTTTGTAACTTGCTACCTAAGAAATAGACACAATAGGGTACTAACAAAATAGTTGCAGGAATAAGAGATTTATTTTCGGGATCGGCTGCTGTAAATTGTAAAAAGGTATAGGATACTTGTACATAAAGGAGTAGGTCGATCTTAATAAAAAAAAATTTGCCCTAAAACTATTTATTATAACTATTAATTCCATTAAGTAGTTCAAATATGCCTAAGTTAATTAATTTTAAGGTCGATTTTAGCCGTGTAGCTTTCAGCAGCAAGCTAGGTACTGATTAGCAGTCCATGTGTAAATAAATGGACCTGAATCTGAAAACATCCGCACAAGCGTCGTTCGATGCTGCTGCAACTTCAGATGCGTCAGCATTAGAGCAATCATTATCTGCTAAACACATAATTGAGGCTTACACATTGTGATAAAGTACGTTGACACTGTTGACAGCCGCAAGCAGAACGGTCCCTTTATAATCAAACATTGAATTGTTACAGAAACAGATTTGTGTAATCCTACAATGTACCCAACCACTTGAGAACATTACACAGTAGGATTTGTCAAAGATCTGCCGCCGTGATAAAGGATGTTATTGGTCGCAGATGTTACCTACATTTCAAGCAATTAAGTTGTGTTTTGAATTGGGTGCAGGGATAAAAAAACTTCGTTGTTCCGGTTTTTCTACAAGATTCAATTAAGTAAAATTATATTATTGGATGGACGTAAATAAAATTATTGGACACAAGTCTTGATACTGATCAAGATCTTTGTGATAAGACAGTGTCCCGAAAACTTGTTTTACCTAAATAAACCTGATAGTCAGGCAATCAACATTTTTTTACCGTTATGAAGTTATTTTTAGATGGCGAAGCGACTCTACCTTAAAAAAAACATTTTTTAAAGTAATTTCTAGCAATATAAACCTACTTATTTGAATTTCGGTGTTTTTGACTGTTTCTGGTATAAATATGGTAGTGCCTATAATTTTAATAGTCTCAAAAACATAGCCTTTAAGAGTGTACCTAGATACTGTTACTACTATTATATTACTTACTAGCACTACGCCCGCGACTTCGTCTGCGCGTGTTTCTAACTTCGAACTCAGAGAATTTGATACCCGGTCACCCTCCTTATAGGATACTTTTGGAAAATCTAAAAATAGTCTAGTAGTTCGGAGCCCATTCAATACAAATATTAGTGTAGACAAACTGATTTTCCGATGTTCACCCCGCTAGGGGTTGATTTTGGAAAAATAAATAATTACGCATCCTTTTGCCCAGTTTTGAGTTTATCGAAGGAAGCAGTAAAATCCTTCCCTTAAAACTTGAATACCCTTTTTCACCAACTTAGGGGGTGATTTTCAAAAAACCCAAAAACTCGTGTTTGATTATTTTTGATCTAATTTCTATAAACTGAGTTTCAAATTTATCGGTTAGCGCGTTATGATTTTCCCATACAAACTTCAACATCGTCTAGATTACCAATGGAGGGTAGTTTTAAAAAACTAATAATGCCCGTCCTTTTAATTTACTTATACTCATATTCGTACTAAGTTTCAAGTTTATAAACATAAGGGATAAAATTTTACATCCATAGAATTTCACCCCCTTAGAGGTGGATTTCCGCAAAATCCCTTCTTAGTGCTCACCTAAATAATAAATTGCAAATACCGACCAAAATTCAGGTTATACATTTAGCGGTTAAAGATCCTCCCCTTTAAACTTGAATACCCCTTTTCACTAACTTGGGGGGTGATTTTCGAAAAATCCAAAAACACGTGTTTAATTATATTTGATCTAGTATATAAATACTGATTTTCACATTAATCAACTCACGCGTTATGATTTTCCCATACAAACTTTAACAACGCCTAGATTACCAATGGAGGGTAGTTTAAAAAAAATAATAGAACCAATCTTTTTTATTTACTTGTGTTCTTATTCGTGGTAAGTTTCAAATTTATAAACCCAAGGAATAAGATTTTTCATACAAACGTTTTCACCCCTTTTCACCCCCTTAGAGGAGGATTTTCGCAAAATCCCATCTTATTGCTTCCCCACACGGTAGACTGCAACTGCTGTTCAAAATTCAAGTTACTGCGTTTAGCGGTTTCGGCTGTACTAAGTCGAGTCTTAATAAAAACCCTGTTCTTTTATATATTATCAATAATAGATGTTTTTTTTTAAAAAACGTAAGTGTTACCTATAAAAAATTACAATTTTCTACACTAATTAAGTAGGTTATGTATGAAAGTTAATAAAGCAGATAAAACCTGAGAAAAAATAGCCGTGTGAAAGAGTTGTTTAATTAAGCCACAACTATATGCAATGTGAAAATAACAATAGACTTAACATGTTGACATGTTCTGCTTCACAGAGGAGGCTCGCATGCATACAAAATGATATTCTAAGTAAAGCAGAGAACTGTTGATCGGACGAATGCCTACTCTTTGGCAAACCGGTACCGGTGCTACATTGCAGTGAGGTAATCAAGGCTCCTGCCAGCCACACCGCTGCGTCTGCGCCGCTCACTCGCATTGTGTTTTGATTCTCCGCGGGTTGAACACAGAAATAAACAAACAGGCTACTTAAATAATAAAATTGTGAAAGTTGCAAATATGCCGATTCCGGAGTACTTTGAACTAGAAGGCGGTGATCGCATGCCGCGAATAGGATTCGGCACTTGGCAAGTAAGTATAAAAAAATACTAGAGTTTTGTTATTTATTTATAATGCAAATCCGCTATGTTTAGACAATGATATAAAACCGTTGGATTTGGTAACTTCTATCAGTTTATGAGTTTACTACAGTTATGGTAAAACAATACGGTTTACAAATTATGTTTCAGAAAAACCAAACACAAAACTTTTTGGAAGTCAAACTGTTAACGGACTAAACGGTTGCTCTAACTAATCTAATCATTTGTCATCTTTTCCTTTTTTGCATTTTCTTTTTCATTTTGATCTATCCTATTTTTCTCTCCATGTTTGAATTTTCGTTTTCTAAAAAAGTTCAAAGTTTTTCTGAAAATCGTCATCTTGCTTCTTCGTATTTGTGAGGTTGAGCGTATCAAGCAAGGTATTTCGCAGTGCTCCTGACAAAACGAGCTACGTGAGTCGCAAGAGCACACGGTGCTCAGTGAGGCCGGCTCGCTGCCGTCGAAGTCTCCGCTGGAGTGTGACAGTCCTCTGGATGTGGAGGCGCGACAGGAGCTGGTCCACTGACCCTGTTCGCCGTGTTCCTTGTTAGGACATAGTTCCGAATGCTGCGAAGTCATCACTCAATCATCACAGCAGATGGATCAGGACCTACTCCCGTCTTCATTATCATCAAATGTCATTAACCATTTGGTCCGACTATTATTTCACACATTGTTAGCTTTGTCCAAAGATAACTATAATAACCAATTTTAGATTAAAATAAATACATCGTTAAAGTGAATTTTGACAAACAAAACGTCATTCGCTGTGCAATATATGGCTGTATGTGTATGCCACAGAGTACTTTTGGTGTATGCACAACCTTGATTGTACCTACCTACTTGTTACCAAACCTGTAGTTTGTTTTATTTTGAGGTATGGATAAAAATATGTAGAGATCGATAGTATTAATTGAAAAATACCGTTTACCGTTACTCTGTATTTACATTTGGGGTTAACGAAATTTTAATGTCAGTGTCCTCCATTTATGCCGCCCAATCATCCATAGAAAGCCCGGAAGGTCCTGCCGGACTGATGACGATGATTTGGAGAGATTCTATATTTATCGAGTTTGTGATGTTTGTAAACGCACATTTATGCGTGTATAACAAACATTTAAACTCACACATAAACACCCACACCCGGAACAAGTAAGTACCTACTTGCATATTTGTTCCGTGCGGGAATGGAAACAACACATAGCGCAGAGTAGAGTCGGCGGCACCACTCATGACCTTTTGACGCGGCGCTAGTGTCTATGTCATTGCGCATGCGAGCGGTGAGTACCTATTGGGCGACTCGCTGTCCGATCATGGACCATGCCCGGGTCGATGGCGCGTTGTGTTTCACGCGCGCCTCAAAGAGTGTCAGCCAACGGCGGGTCCAGGGGGGGGGGGGGTCATGGGGGTCATGACCCCCCCTGGGCGACAGGCTGGGTCATAGGCGACCACTGCAATTTTATCTAATTTTATTTATAAACATAAACAAATTATACGCGAAAGACGCACATAATCATAATACAATTCTGTGTTGTTATTGGTTATATGTATATAATAATACTAGCACTCCGCCCGCGACTTCGTCTGCGAGTGTTTCTAACTTCGAACTCAGTGAAATTAATGCCCGGTAATGGAAAATCTAAAAATGGTCTAGTAGACCGACGATGTTCACCCCGCTAGGGGTTGATTTTTGAAATATAAATAAATACGCAACCTTTATACAATTAAGAGATTATTTATGACCAGTTTTGAGTTTATCGAAGCAACCAGTAAAATCCCTCCATTAAAAGTTAATCACCCCTTTTCACCAACTTAGGGGGTGATTTTCGAAAAACCGAAATACACGTATTTGATTATTTTTGATATAATTTCTATTCACTGAGTTTCAAATTTATCGGTTAGCGCGTTATGATTTTCCCATACAAACTTTAACATAGTCTAGATTACAAATGGAGGGTAGTTTTCAAAAACAAATAATGCCCATCTTTTTTATTTACTTATACTCATATTCGTACCAAGTTTCAAGTTTATAAACCTAAGGGATAAGATTTTACAACCAAAGATTTTCACCCCTTTTCACCCCCTTTTAGGTGGGTTTTCGCAAAATCGTTTCTTAGTTCTCACCTTCATAAATTGCAACTACCGACCAAAATTCAGGTTATACATTTAGCGGTTAGATCCTCCCCTTTAAACTTGAATACCCCTTTTCACTAACTTGGGGGGTGATTTTCGAAAAATCCAGAAACACGTGTTTAATTATTTCTGATCTAGTATATAAATACTGATTTTTACATTGATCAACTCACGCGTTATGATTTTCCCATACAAACTTTAACAACGCCTAGATTACCAATGGAGGGTAGTTTTAAAAAAATAGTAGATCCAATTTTTTTCATTTACCTGTGTTCTTATTCGTAGCAAGTTTCAAATGTATAAACCCAAGGAATAAAATTTTTCATACAAACGTTTTCACCCCTTTTCACCCCCTTAGAGGAGGATTTTCGCAAAATCCCGTCTTATTGCTTCCCTACATGGTAGACTGCAACTGCTGTCCAAAATTCAAGTTACTGCGTTTAGCTGTTTCGGCTGTAGTCGAGTCTTAATAAAAAACCCTGTTCTTTTATATAAATAGATTAATAAATTTAAAAAAAATGTAACCGCCTTCAAAAACAACCACAAAAAAGGGTAAAATAACCTACAAAATAACTTTTCTTTCAGAAGTCGGTGCCTTTATTTTTTTATCATTTCATTGTTTTTTTTGCCACCGACTTCTGAAAGAAAAGTTATTTTGTAGGTTATTTTACCCTTTTTTGTGGTTGTTTTTGAAGGCGGTTACATTTTTTTTGAAAAAGTTTTTTATTTTACTCTTTTTAGTTTAAATATTCAACTCAAATTCTTGTCAAATAAATCATTCTCTTACATGTATGTGCACTAAAATTTTGTCATCCGTAGCACCGGTAACAACATCGCTCAAGTGCACAATATGCTAATAAAATTCCCTATCTCAAAAACTACTGAACCGATTTTGATGAAACTTGCAGTATTCCGTAAGTTAAACAATACTTAGTACAACAAAAAAAGAATTACTTAAATCGGACTTGTAGTTCCAGAGATATGCGAACACAAACTAAATCAGTCGATGCCTATTCCAAGCCGTTGAGGAGTTGTACCTTCCATCATCAGCTCATCCACCTGAGATGATGATTATCAGATGCAAATACTTGAACAGATTTAGAAAATATATGAAAATGGTACTATGTGCCTATAAAATTTGAAGGTTGCCCTCGATTTCCCTGGGATTCCATCATCAGATCCTGACCTGATGATCATGGGACCAATTGGAAAGTATACCCTTTCAAACAAAAGAAAAATTTTCCAAATCGGTCCAGGCGTCTTCGAGAAATCGGGGAACATACATAAAAAAAAAAAAAAAAAAAAAAAGATTCCGACGAATTGAGAACCTCCTCCTTTTTTTGAAGTCGGTTAAAAATAACCATAAAAAACGGTAAAAAAAATCTACAAAATAACTTTTCTTTCGGAAGTCGGTGTCTTTGTTTTCTTTATTTCATTGTCTTTTTTTGCCACCGACTTCCGAAAGAAAAGTTATTTTGTAGATTTTTTTTACCGTTTTTTATGGTTATTTTTGAAGGCGGTTACATTTTTTTTTGAAAAAGTTTTTATTTTACTCTTTTTAGTTTAAATATTCAACCCGAATTCTTGTCAAATACAGCATGTGCACTAGAATTTTGTAATCCATAACACCGGTAATAACATCGCTCATGTACACAATAAGCTAATAAAATTCCCTATCTCAAAAACTACTGAATCGATTTTGATGAAACTTGCAATATTCCCTAAGTTAAATTATACCTAGTAGAACACAAAAAGAATTACTTAAATCGGACTTGTAGTTCCAGAGATATGCGAACTCAAACTAAATCAATCGATGCCTACTCCTTACCATTAAGGAGTTCTACCTTCCATCATCAGCTCAGCTACATGAAATTATGATTACCATACGCAAGTACTTAAATTACTTCCTAAAATTTGCGAAAAACGGTGTGTCGGCCTATAAAATTCGAGGGTTGCCCTCGATTTCTCCAGGATCCAATCATCAGATCCCAACTTGGTGACTATGGGACCACCTCAGAAGTTTCTCCTTTCGAACAAAAAAAGAATTTTAAAAATCGGTCCACAATTGGCGGAGTAATCGCGTAACAAATATACAAAAAAAAAAAAAAAAACAAAAAAAAAAAACATACCGTCGAATTGATAACCTCCTCCTTTTTGAAGTCGGTTAACAAGTGTAACGATAATTGGAAAGAATATTTTGCTAAGCGCTCATTAGAAAAAGGCATTTGGTATAAAACCATACAAGGTCACCCTTTTCATGTGCCCTGGTTTTCTAATACTACATTAAGTAGAAAATTTGTTGTCACTGCTTGTAGACTCAGATCTGGACACATTCCATGTAATAAGTTCGCGTTCTTAATGAAAAAAGTTAATTCACCTAATTGTATGGAGTGCGGAGTTGTGGAAGATCTACAGCACTTATTGATGGATTGTGTTCGATTTGAGTCTCTAAGAAACGATTTGTTTAGGGTCTTGAGGTTGAACCGACTGGACGTAGGCACGTTCCATAGACTTATGCTGTCAGCACAATGACGGGGGCCCCCCTAGAAGGCCAAAGCCTGCCGGGTCGCGGGACTTATCGAATTACCGTGACCCCGGAACGTAAAGGGCTATTGAAGGACACCGTGGATTTTAGTCAGTACGAGTCTGACAGTACCTCCCGCTCTGCCCTGGGTGGGAGGACTCATTTGATGATTTTACCACGATAAAAAAAAGTAATGATTAGTGGCGCGAACTCTAATCGCAACACGTGCTGTCAGATTGGATAGTTTTGGATGGTGCTACTGCTGACATATTCACACGGATAACTGGTAACCACACGTTTTATTTGAAATCTTTGTACGCCACAGGCTGCAGATGATGTTTTGGAAAAATCGGTGGACGCAGCCCTGGAGGCCGGCTACCGACACTTCGACACGGCACGGGCCTATGAGAATGAGGCAGCACTCGGACGCGCCCTCAACCGCTGGATTGGAGGCGACCCTGAACGGAGGAAGCAGTTGTTCGTCGTCACCAAACTACCTCCTGGAGGTTAGCTCAATAGCTTATTCCACTATTTTTTGACCACCTAACTTTATTTTCATAAAGTAATAATTTTGAAAAGTTAAAAAATGTAGACTTATAGTCGCACCGCTTTCTTTGCCGGAGTCAATATTTGAATTATTATCTGCCTTTTTAATGTTTATTACAACAAACAAATTCTTGAAAACGATGAAGTGAAGCACTTCTTCAAGGTGTAATTCTCAGCGAGTTCTACCTACTCGTACTGGAAGTGTTTGAATAAATTACACGTACACATTTTACTACCACCACTCATATACCGACTTATACAAATAGCGTCAATGTAAAAAAGAATAATTTATTATAACACATATTTCTTCACTCAGGAAACCGGCCAGACTTGGTTCAGGAGTACTTCGACGCTTCACTTCGTGATCTCAATCTTGAGTACGTGGACCTTTACCTGATACACACTCCCTTCGCATTCGAACATGTCCCGGGAGATCTACACCCGAAGAATGCCGACGGCAGCATGAAGGTCGACCACTCAACTAACCTACTTGAACTGTGGAAGGTAAGATACAGAACTGCCAAAATTTGACAGCAATTGCATCATGGCCTAAGAAACAGACACTCAATAGAAATTTTATTCGTACTAAACTCAACTCTAAATTCATTTTACTATACTAAATAGATTTGTTAATGTATTTCATTCCTTGTGATATCAAACAAACTTTAAACATGGGTGTTTCATATACAGATAATTGTAGCATCTGCCCCATTACAAAAGGGAAAAAGGAAAATATAAGCGAACGTAATGTACGATCAATATATCGCAGTGATGAAATATACAAAGAGTGCAGCTATCAACTAACAGCTGTTAATTCATGGAGGGATAAAAAAAAATTAATCTCCGCCCTTGATACCCCGAAAGTAACTAGAGAACTTCCTCAATATAGTGAAAGACTAGATGTGCAGTATTACTTATCAGAAGTGCCCGTCGTAGAAAGACAATGCAAGCTAATAAAAGATGTACCAGAGCCAAGTCAAAAGTTATCCGACTATGCTGTTACTGATCAATTTGAAAGCTTTCAAGTGGACGTGGATACCAACGCCCAAGCATCTCATATAATTTCAACAGACAACGTCGGCACTTCCGTGGCTTCGTTTCTGAAACATCGACAATCAGTGAAAACAAAAGTTAAAACATGGTACAAAAACACTTTTCCTAGATTTGTATGCCCATGTTGTACAGGTGGAAGCGACGCCGGAGCACCGTACCATAGTCAAACTGCAGCAGGATCTTATGAAAGCATCGACTTGAAAGCCTGCTCTAACAATGCTCTAAACTCCTTAGACTTGGACGCATCCCTCATGAGCATTATACATTTGCACAGAAGCTTGCAATTAAAAAAAACACCAAAAGTTTATGCAAAAATACTAGGTGGTGTAATGTGCAATATTTACAAAAACGCAATCAATGGAATCAGCTCATTAAAGTTATAAATGTAGAATAAAAAAAAATCAAAATGTTGATAGAAAAAGGCTTGATTACATACCTACTTAGCGAAGTAGTAAAAAAGCATATTATGACAAGATTTTTATATGTCAAAGATGACGTTCTGATTGCACGACTTTGTGCTTTCAGTTCTTTTTTTCGTAAATCCTCACGTAATGCTGAACACCTAAAATAATTATTGGCATAAAACTTAAAAAAATGGATTACAATGCCTTCCCGAAACAAGAAAAATATGAGAAGCAGAAAATATAGTCAGTTTGAAAACATGTAACAACCGCCTGAAACTAAGAAGCAAAAGCGAATGAGGCAAGCAAGAAGAAATGGCGAAAATCAGATAAGGAGACAAGTAATAAAAAAGGAGGGAAATAGTTAAATAAATAATAATAAATGAAATTGCCTTGTTTCAAGAGGAAAGGGAAAAAGAAAGGTGAAGTAAAAGCACGAGTCAGGAGGCCAAAGAAATCGCTCTTGGAAAAACTAAAATTCTATTTCACCTGTGGTTTCTGTTGTGGTAAATTCAAAAAGAATTTAAAACAGAAAAGGCTCAAGCTCTCGTCAAATCTGAGGCGGAGGTCACCTGTACAGAAGGGATCAAACGCGCTGCAGGTGTCGGGGGTGAAGAGTCTAACTAAAAATAAGTCGAAGAAAGTGCAGCTGTTGGAGCAGGGAACAAATGCGCAGGAAAGTACAGATGCGCAGCAGGGTACAAATGAACAGGAGGAGTCAAATGTGCAGCAGGGGTCGAAAATTCAGCGGAGGTCAAACATGCAGCGGGGCTCTAATATGCAGCGGGGCTCAAATATACAGCGCGGCTCAAATATGCGGCGGGGTTCAAATATACAGAGGGGCTCAAATATGCAGCGGAGGGCAAATGTTGAATATTGCCCGACATGCAAAAGACCCTTCCCGCCAAAAACCAAACGAACGAGGAGAATAGCTAAAAATGCATCAGACAATGGATTGGACGGAACACAGATACAATTATACTATGTACTTCACTAAGAACAGTTACAATTTAACGAACGTCGTCAAATGTAACAAAATGAATTCTAGTGAAGCACCCATTAGAACGGACCTCTTCATTGAAGACACAGGAAAATATCAGCCATCGTTGCAATGTATTTACTTGTATGAAGACCACCCATTGAACAAGCATGATAGTAACTGCAACAAACACAATAGTAATCTCAAACGTACATTCGGCCAGATATATGTCGCTCCTATAAATTCAACTCCTAAACGTAGAAAAGAAAAGTCGAAAATCAAGTTGTCATCGTTATTTTACTGTTGTTTGGGAGAAGAAAAAAATGGAGAAGGTACAAGTTTATCGCTGTACCCAACCACTGTGGCCCAAGCTGACGTCCGACCTGTACGCCCGCGAGGTGCTCTCAACAGAAATAATACACACGACTTCGGCTGCCAATTAAGTTTACAATCTTATAATAGCCGCGAAATAATGTCTCACAAAATGAGCAAATCGAGCTCTGACGCATCGTCGAGTATCAGTGATCATAGTTCTAAATGGCATCAACGCTTCCGTAGAAATATGAAACTTTCAAGTGTCCAAGTTATGATGTACACTTTAGCTAGAAAAATTAAAGATAGACGTTTGAACATTCCTCCAAGAAACAAAAAGAACAACGTAGTAGTCATTCGGGTACCGAAAAAAATCAGTGAAACTTCAACCACCCGCACAGTATCATTTGTACGTAACGGCAACAATTTGGAAAAACCCGTCGTGATACGGGATAATCCATCAAATGATAGCGTCGTAACTTATGGCAGTTCAACATGCGAGTTAGGGGAAAGTACCAATCCTGGAACGGCTCTTTAGTGGTAAGATTTTTTTTATTGAGTCTGTCCCACCGACCGCAGTATTCCCAAACAACTGCAACTTCTGAAAGCCAGAATCAACAGTGGCGACCTCCAGCAAAGCGCCGAGGGAATGAAACTCGGCAAAGTCCCGGAGAACGAATTTAACTATTTTGGATGCCGCCATAAAAAAGAATAACAGACGAGTAGGTAACATGTAACTTCCACTTCCCTTCATAATGCCCCATATCAAGCAGAAGACAAACCAGGCCTAAAGGCACAAAGATTCATTCAATTTAAACGGCATCGGTTCATTTACCAAACACCACAGATGAAAATTATCTAATAACATATATTAAATGACCGGTTTTGTAAACATTGAACTAGTGGCGGCACACGTATTCCGTGCACTTACACACTGACTAGTCCAATCTCCAACCAAAACAATACTTATTCCACATTCATTTTTTTTCATATTTTATTCCAATAATTAGGTATAGCAACAAAACGCGTTAACACAAGGAAATTTGTTCTAGTTTTATTGACCATTGTTCAATGTATTTCCAGGCAGTACTAAAGTTGAAGGAGTCTGGTCGTGTCAAACACGTGGGCGTGTCAAACCTGAACGCGGAGCAGCTACGGCGCGTGTGCGGCGTGGCTCGGCCGGCGTGCCTCCAGGTAGAGGTGCACGCACTGTGCCAGCAGCACGCTCTCACGGCCGCCGCCGCAGACCTGCGCGTGCCCATCGTTGCGTACTCGCCGCTCGGATCTAAAGCACTTGCTGATGCGCTAGCAGCTAAAACTGGGTAACATATTTTTAAGACTTTTTTTACAATTCATGTTTATACAGTTACAATTTATTTTAGTTATTCTTTATTTTTTGTGCACTCTGCCATGTTTTCCCTCCACTATGCCTTTGGTTGACTGGTAGGGAATGCCTCAGGCATTAAGTCCGCCATTGCACCATTTTTGTTGCATAAAGTTGTAATAAATAAATACAGGTAATTGGTTTTGGACGATACCTAAACCCAAATTAATCTACTTGCAAAGCAAAGTCTGCCATTAACACTTTCACTGTCCTAAGACAATTATCGATACAATTATTGCACGTCCAATAGTGCGTTATATACGATGCATGGACGTATGAACTTCAACCGCCGACCAATAGTGTTGTCCAAGTTGTTAATAGTGTATTGTATGTCATGCACGGACGTACGGAGCTAACTCATCAGTGTATTACATGTAATGCATGGACAGTGAAAGTGTTAAAATGTTACTTACACGTACACCTATCGTTCTTCGCAAACAAATTTTGTTTCTAAAAACTGTATGTTCTCCGTGTTTTCTCTCCCGTTACTCGGCTTCTATTGGTCGTAGCGCGTTATACAGGGTGACTTTTTTACCACCGTCCAAAATTTTTCTAGGCATTAGGTATCAATCACTGACCCCATTTTTGAAAACAAATCGATACCATAAATTTTCATATTAAATCATTTTCTCATCGCTCTGCGTGGTCACCAAGTTAAACGTTAATAATACTACACTTGCCGGCGGCGGCGCATGAAACGGGAGCGCACCTCGCTTACCAAGCTCTACTCGCGTGTAATGTAACATTATAGATTCGACTTTGAGCTTTACATCAGTACTACCTCCCTGACTGACGAGCATTCGTGTACATTTAGTATAGATTTGGTACAAGGTGCACATTGTGATGCTCGATTGTTCTCCCTCACCGATGAAATGCTCGAATTTGTAACGTTACATTACAGGTGAATGCTCGCGGTGAGGGAGCGCCTTAATATATCTTTTTAAACTTAATTGTTTTTTTTAATGCAGTAGCTTTTCCAACCTTTTACAACTCCCCTATAGAAGCTTCGCGACCCCCCTGAAGAGGCTTCGCGACCCCCCAGGGGGTCGCGACCCACAGGTTGAAAAACCCTGGCCTAATACAATAACCATCCTCGATACCTATGTATCGGGGATGGTTATTGTATTAGGCTAAAAAATATTTTTGTGTTGGATGGTCTATACCATCCAACACAAAAATATTTTTTCCATTCGAACCGTAGCTCCTGAGATGAGCGCGTTCATCCAAACAAACCTTAAGTTATAACTTAAAACTTAACCATCATATTTACAATTAATCACCCCTTTTTCTGAGGTGGTAGAATCATCAAATGAGTCTTCCCGCTCTGTGTGTAGCGGAAGTTCTCCATCTGCCTCTTTCGAACAATCTCTCAAAGCACAAGAGACGTCACATTGTTATTCTGTGTTCACAGACGCGAGTACCCCGATCTCCTAGAGTTGCCGGTAGTGAAGCGCATCGCGCAGGCGCACGGCCGCACTCCGGCGCAGGTGCTGCTGCGATACACTCTACAGCGAGGTCTGGCCGCCATCCCTAAGAGCACGAACCCTACCCGGATAAAACAGGTAAATGTTCGAGAAATTAACTTACCCTAATACCAGACACGCTTACGTGTTGCTTGAATTAAGTGTTGCTTGTGCGCCGCATACAATTTGTTAGTTTCCAGATTTTGAAGAACCTAGCTATAACAATAAATATTAATATCAAGTATAATATTATGGTTGTATTCGCATTGGCGAAAAATCTCTTCAAATAAAGATTTAAAAAAATATATTATTTATGAATGAATAGGTGGACGGCGCACAGTGGTCTGAAAATAGAGAAAGAAAGTTGTGCCGCTGAGGCTCTTACTTCAGGAATAAAAAAAATTAATATCTCTTGGGTGTATGTCTTGAAAGCGTAGGTGTTGTCGCAGTGGTTGAGCAATAGACTGTTGTCTGTTGCGCTGCATATCGGGGGTTCGATTCCCGTATGGAACAAATATTTGCTAACAAACAGTTGTTCCAAGTCTGGTTGTTTGTTGCTCATACGTACTTTTGAAGCTAGCTATATTATGTCTAATGTGTCACACATTACCTATCTGATTGTTCTAATGTTCAGCGAAGGTCCATAAGCCTGTTAAATTAATAGTACTTATACACTGCCTAATGCCTTCTACTACTAAAATTGATACCGATGCTCTGTTTTACGTTTGTGATGTCATCATCATCATCATCATCAGCCTATAAATGTTCCCACTGCTGGGACACAGGCCTCCTCTCTGTGAGAGGAAGTGGGCCGTAATCTACCACGCGGGCCCAGTGCGGATTGGTAGATGTCACATGTCTTCGAATTTTTGGTTCTAGGACATGCCGGTTTCCTCACGATGTTTTCCTTCACCGTTTTGAGAGCAGTGGTGTTGAAATAAATTACACAAAGTAATGCGCCTGACGGGGTTCGAACCCACGACCTACTACTCGTAAGTCGAGGCCGATACCACTGGGCCACCACTGCTCGAACTGCTGTTTGTGATGTACTTATCCATAAACTTTGTCTTAAATACCTACCCTGAAAGACCAAAAAAATCAGGTGTTTAATAAGTTGTCAGAGGAAAAATATTTAATTTTGTATGAAACACTTGAATTTTTTTTTTGATATTTCACGGTTGGTCTGTTGTTTATAACCAAAAGTACTTTCAACCCATGTATTGTTAATATTTAACAAATATAGCCCTGAATATTGAGTTACATAAATGTTTATTTTATTCTCAGAACATCTCACTCTGGGACTTTGAATTAACTGAAGCTGAAATGGGTGAGCTTGCCGCACTAGACCGCGGTGAAGATGGACGTATCTGCGACTTCGCATTCTTTCCAGGCATTGACAAACATCCCGAGTTTCCTTTCAAGAAATAGACATTTAAGCCCCGATCACACGAAAAACATTGAATTGGAACAAAAAACTGAATTGAACTTATATAACGGTCACCGCTTAGCGATTAAAAAAGCTTGATAAAAACGTCGCGTTTTAAAGGCTTATAAATAAACGAAACGAAATAATAAATAGCTAGGTAGGTACTTAAAAAATATTTGTTCTAATTCAATGCCTTTTAACAGACGTGACTAAGGGTAAGGCAAAACGAGCGTAATTTTGCGAGTCGTAAGTCGCATTTTGCGTCGCAGACTTTTTCTATGAAAGCGACCGAAATTCTGCGACTCACAACTCACATAATTACGCTCGTTTGGCCTCACCTTAAAGCTGTGCTTGTGCTTACGACGCACAGTGGGGTATTTGAGCGATTTGGCCGGCCAAAACTTTTTCTTTACTTTAATCAATGATAATAGTGCTCATAGGTGGATTTTTATCATTTCAGTTGATTTTTATGCATTTACATGAAAAAAAAAACATTTATACTGTTAAAATACTTATTTTATGAATTAATGAATACATATAATTACAATGTCTTAGAGAAACCACCATAAACTATTTAACTAGAAGAAGACCACGGTTCTTCATCTGAAGAACCATAGCCTAACATCGTATCTGATGATGACTCATCATCATCATGTACGATTTCAGGCTCGGCCGAAAGTAACAAACCTACCGTTTCGTTCATAAAAGGTTTGGTTTTCTGTTTTGGAATGGGTCGCATTCCTGTTAATAGCGGATCAGAACTAAGGAGTAGCCTATTAATAACATCCATGTTACAAGCTTCTCGAGAGAATTTTTTTCGAAATTCTGGCGATACAAACGTATATGTTTATTACGTGCTTCCGCAGCTACTGCGCAACATACTGCTCTGCTGTTTCCTTGGCATAAATAGAAAATTTTCTGTGTCGATCTTGTGTCCACTCGACAATGCTTCTAAAATTACTTTAAGGCGGTATAGAAAATTTTTATTAATTCCCGTGATTTCAGCAGACAATTCATGATCTGCAAAAAATCTTCTGCTAGTGTTGCCATCGTTCGTGTTTCCGAAATTTGGTTTTGGAACGTCTACAATCAGACCCATCTTGACCCTGAATTCTTCTTGAATTCCGTTTTTCTTCGGTTACTTCTTTCACTTAACTCTGAAAAACATTTGTGTGGTCGTCCTGTTCGGATGGCGACTTGTGGTATAACAAATGTGCCTTCTAGCCATGTGTCATTGTTTTTCAGAAAATAATCTTCTATATAGTGAGAATCAGTCCATCTCCTTTTAATTTCCGACTTGAAACGTGATAAATCTTGCTTAATTTTTTTCATATCCTCGTCAGAAAATGGGCCAAATTTTAGAACGTATCTTTCCAAAAACTGTAACTTTTCATTAATATTATTTAAATTTTCTGCCATCATAATACTAAACAAGTGTTTTCGAGTCATAACTCGGACGTTAGACGACCCTAGAACTAAAATGTGACAATTTATAGCAACAAATAAGAAATCGATATTTTTGGTGTTTATTTTCCAGTCGGCTACATTAAGCTATATTTTCAAATGTCGGATAAAACCGGATAACATTTTACACGTATTGTCAAGACTAAAACACAGGGTATCCGATATGACTAAAATCAACATCGGGAAATGCCCGGAAATATAACAAAATTGCTAAAATATAAAATAAATATAAAAAATAATGCCTTTAAAACAGCACTTGCTAGAAAATTTATTATTAAATAGATTTCTGAGCTATTATTACGAGAAAAATATAAAAAGTATACACATTTACTTTATCGCAATCCATAGCTTTTACTTTATATTATTTGGTAACAAATACAGGAATGTAATCAAAACTTTCGTTTGCGCAGCGAACACCAAACATTGATACATGCACTCAAATGAATGATCAAGTTTGGACTGACCGTCCCGCATGGTAGTTCCGGAAAAGAAACAATGAAGTACTGTTTACGTTTCTTAGAACTATTAGCTACCTAAGTACCCTTCTTTTATCTACCTGCTTTGAATTTTAGGAAATTGAATTTTGGCCGGCCAAATCACTCAAATACCCCATCGTGCGACGCTTTAATTTTAAATATTATGTGTAATCAAACAAAGTGTAGAATAATCAAATACCATAAGTAATAAAACAAAATTGAAAACCAAATAAGCGAGGTTTTTTTTCCAACCTAGAAATGGTAGATTAGTTGCCAAGGGTTTGAAACAGTGTCATAAATCACATATACTCGAGCTCCAATAAGGCTGGTGGTGAACCGATACAGAAGAAACGATAATAAGCTCAACACGGGTTCTGTCAAAATTGTTTAACATCTTGTGCAGAGCATTTGATGGATAATATGCTTACGCCGGGAGCAGCAAACACTGCGTTACCGTGCTTTGGGTGACAGATCTCGGTGATACGCTTGAGTCCTTCGATGTGAGGTCATCGTGGTGAAAGGATTAGCCAATCAGCGTGAGAACTCGCTGACTGCCCAGGGTGCGCCGGACGTATAGTGGCTCAATGGATACGTCGCTCGGGGATGCTCCTCTCGTGCACCCCACATCTTGTAACACCTCATGAATGCAATAAATTTTCGAGTTTGAGCTAACTACAAACTTATACGTGCTTATACCTACGTTTTTCAAGATTTTCAGCATTTATTGTCATCCATTTAAATCTTTTGTTAATTAGTGTAGTCGACATCCAAACCACACATATTCGTCCACGCGGGTACGGTAACAAAAATTATAAACTCTATCATTCAGGAATAATGTAACTTTTCTAGTGGGTAATAACTTTCAAAATCGGTTCAGTAGTTTCGGAGATTACCCCTACATACAAACAAAATCTCTTTACAATATTTTAGTACGAGTAAAGATATTGTACGATGCTCATGGGTTGGAGTTACGTTTAAACCGCACACAGGTGAATTATGAGTTAGTGACGTAGTGCTGTGAAGCCGCGTAGTGACCTATGCTCTTGTATTTAAATACGAATTCTATAAAGCAGAATATACAATAACGTGTTGTTTTTTTTTTCAAAATGGTGAGCATTCGTCACATTAGTACAGTACATAGATTTTTTGACTTTATAAATCGTTAATCTGACGGCAAGGTTGGCGCAGTGGCTGAACGATCAACTGCTGCGCTACGTGTCGGGTTCGATCCCCGCACAGATTTAATATTTGCATGATCTGCAACTAATTGTTCCAGGTCTTAGTGTTCGTGTTTGTGAGTTTCTATGTTTGTAAACGCACCCACGAGATAGGAGAATTCCCTAGTGTGTGGCAACGATTGAAAAAAATAAAAAGTAAGTAGCTACTACTTACCTAGGGGAGGTAAGCCCAAAACGGGTAGTCCGCCTAAAACGGGTATGCATGTTAATTTACGCATCGCTAATTGCTAATGAGTATTTATGCGTGTCGGACGCGTCGCCTCTCCCTATGATGAGCCACGTCCTGCACGCAAACATCCTCATTAGCAAGAACGACGCGTAAATTAACATGCATACCCGTTTTAGGCGGGCTACCCGTCTTGGGCTTACCTCCCCTACCTACCCAGATTCAACACAAGATATAAATAAAAATAAGTTTATTTTCTGGCTTTTCTTTATCTGATGCAATAACAGTTTGGTTACCTATTTCTTTAAAATCCGACACCATCTTATCCTCGCTTTTTATTTATAAAAGAAGTTATTTCACAGTCAGCTCGCACCACTAGCTCGCACAGCCATAGCTCGCACAGCCAGCTCGCACAGCTAGCACGCGCCGCTTCTAAAAATGTATGAATTTTAAAAACTAGCTCGCAGACCCATGTCCACTGGAGCGGAGTTTTTATGCTATCCTATTGGTTAATATTTCCTCGTTTCGCCGCTCCGCCAGCTCGCTCCGCTTCAATGGACAGGCAGACTGCGAGCTGGCTGTGCGAGCTGGTGGAGCGGGGCGACAGTGAGGCGGAATGGGTATAGGCTCCGCACAGTCCGCCCCGAAAAGTCCGCTCGCTCCGCTCCGCATCAATGGACAGACACAGTCCGCAACTCCGCTCCGCAATACTCGCTCGCTCCGCTCCGCCAGCCAATGGACAGGCAGCCTTAAGAGAGAATCTGAGGATAGTTTGACAGGTCTCCAGAGGCAGTGGCGCTGCCCAACCGGACATTTTTTGAACTGCTCAGATTAATCCTCATTCCAGTGAGGCCACGAGATGGCGCTAAACGACTTGCACAGTTCTGTCTCTTTCCCACATGCCACAGTGGAATTACTATGGCTTAGGTCACCTGAAGGAATAACATGCCAGAATTCCCCGTCCTAAATTGTCCTTCCCCTTCTCAAAATCGGCGAACCTTACAATGTAAACTAAGCTTTAGAATAAATTAATTGGAAATTCATGTAGGTAAGCATTATTTTAAGCAGGCATTCCTGCTTCCTCGTAAAGTTGCATGTAACGGTGTAGTACAATGGATCGTAGTTAATCGGGTGGTTGTGCTGCCGGGAATCTGAAATTAGTAGCGCAATAACTTTGAAATTATGTCGGTTATATTACGGGGCGCAGTGAAATTATATTACTATTTAAATGAAGATATTGCAGGTACTAAGTTAATTAATTTAATAACACAGAAGTTAATTAATTAGTTATTTGGCAGTATCAATAAATTACAAAGCTAATCAGTACCTACGTCATTTACAGTTTTTAAAAATAATGGAAGCGTATTTTTTATTTTGTAAAATCAACGTATATTTAGGTACCAAGATCGCATCGAAACTCGGAGAGTCGGGGGCTGATGACGACAGTATTCAATAAAATTGTGACGTATTGCCAAATTTAAAAACATCGTATAAAGTAACAATAGAAAAATACGGGTCGAATACTTATTTTTTGATAATCTGACTGATAAGATTAATAAGAATTTAAAAAGCCAATTGTTAACAAGCGATGGGTTCCGTAATAATTCTTTGTTCCGTCAGACCCCAGGACTCAAGAATGGTTCCTGATCAGGACGCCGTGGCCAGGCCTGGCCATCATGGGTCTATACTTACTGACTGTGTTTAAGTGGCTGCCAAACTACATGAGCAAGAGACCGGCCTACGATCTACGAAGTATTATTGCAGTTTATAACGCTATTCAAATAGTAGGCTGCGCGTATATCGCTTACAAAGTAAGTTTTACAAACACTTTTCTTAAAATAACATATGAAAATAAAAAATGGTTTTGTAAGAAATGTGAGGACGAAAAGTCCACCAAGCCCCCGACCCATTACTAGCCAGTCTTAACCTCATAAACAGAACGAAGACAAAGCCAGGGCCTGATTAACCCTTAGGCTAATTAGGCTGCAGCCTAGGGCGCGAGGATCGGGGGGGCGCTGAAATCGTGTTTTCGCATGCACTAATCAAGCATCATTGCATCTACCCTACATATTTCAACTAGACCGAGACAAAACATTAAAACGAAATGCGCTTGAGAGTCCCTGATTGTAACAATAAATTTTGAAATTTTAATAAGCGCGCGTTTAACAAACACCTGCAGTCACTTGTCATGATTTTGGTCTTATAATGCGTGAGGTACTTTGCCTTTATGTACGGTCAGCTTAAAAAATGGTTTGCCACCCTAAGGTTGAATGTCATGCAGATCAAAAAATAACGTTAGTTTCGCTTGCAGATCGATCTGAAAACTTTTATAGGTAGTATGAACCATGTTAAAATTTTCACCCTACTACTCTATTCAGTTACTACTTTTTAGGGCGTCCAACAGTGTTTTATGAAGCCCGATTTTCGGACATCCCGTTTTTATTGAAAAACCTGACAGAAATGATCACTAAGGCGCGGGCCACATAGAAAAGACGTAAGACGAGGACGCGTCGCGGACGGGCGAAAATGTATGAGAGTCGCGCCCGCGACACGTCTCTTCTGTATGTTTCATGTCGCGACGCTTCTATATATTTTGTATGAAAGGGAAAAGTTATCTATAGGTACAGAAATAATTCTATTTACTTCCCCAATGCACAACATGATTATGACATCCCAATTCCATGTAATTTGGAAACCATAACGATTTTAAGTTTTATCCGGATTTTACGTTGTTAGGGCTGTCAAAATCGCAGATTTTTATTCAGTAATCTGTTTCACGTTATTTGTTATTTTGTCAACGGAACTTTTACTTTTACGAAAAAATTGATCCTCAAAATTAGGATTAAAAAATTGACAAGTCTAACAAAAATAGTTAAATTGGAATAACTGCCGAGTTTCATGGATTTGGGATGTTATAATCATGCGGTGTATTGGGGAAGTAAATAGAATTATTTCTGCATAGATAACTTTTCCCGAAACGGCGGAATTTTCGAGAAAATTAAGAAATACTAAAAACCGAAAACCAGCGTAAATCTCGATCTAACACTGGTGCGAGGTTCATTTACGGACCACTCAAAGATTAGACTTGGTAGCTAAATGGGGATACGAGATCTTGCATTTAAATCATCATTTCTGTCAAGTTTTGCAATAAAAATGGGATGTCCGAAAATCGGGCTTCACAAAACGCTGTGCGTCCGTAACACACCTGGCGGGGGCGCGTCCACCTATATTAGCCTAAGGCGGTCAGAACTCTTGATCAGTCGCTGGACAAAGCTATCAAGAAGAAGAGAAGGCCGATAGCACCACATTCCAAGAAAGGAATACGACAGAAGCTGAACGAAAAGTGTCGATTAGTTTTTCTCGGAAGGAAGAACAGTCCACCTAAGGTCGCGTTTCATCAAACGTAGCATGTACTGCATCACCGTTTCTGTTATCAAGCTGGACTATTTGGCCTGACGATGACCTTAACATGCGACTGACGAGTGCTGAGGGTGCCTAACTGACAGATGCCTAAGAAGTTGATGTGAAGCAAATTTGTAGAAGCCTATGTCCAGCACTGGACTGCAGTAGATCGATTGATAAGTGGAACGCAAAACTCGCTTTAAAATTATCTTTTTACAGAGTCTAACTCTAGGATGGCTGAATCATTACAAGCTGTTGTGCCAAGGACCAAACAGTGGTCCTCATGGCGAAGAATATGCCTGGACTGTTTGCTACGGATACTTCATCATGAAACTGGTTGATCTCTTAGATACGGTACGTAACAACCAACAAGAATAGTAACCATCCTGCACGTAGTGTATCAGAACTAAGTCTATCTTTATTCTACCAAGAATAGACGTTATTTCTATACCATGGTCTTCAGTCGGCTACGGAACGTATGGAAATACGTCCCGTACCCGACTGAAGAACAGAAACTTTTTCTATTTTGTCTATTCATCTGTCGACGAAACCCATTTCTACAGTGCCAAGATAGGCGTGCTGGTATTTAAAAAACATACCCAATTTAAAGGCTTTTTTACTAGAACCCTCTACTCATCATTAGAACAGATTTTATAATGCTACCAAAAAGGAAATCCCGAAAAAGAAAATTCATTTCGTCGGCCTAATTCGTTAACCTGCTAAATACGTTTTTGCAAAGTTTACAGGACGAAGAAAAAACTGAATAATATCTTTATTAGTTTAGCAATCAAAATTTTGAAAATCTCGTTGGCGTATATATTTTTTCTTGATATTTTAAAAACATAATATCTAAGAAAACCTAAACACATTTTACAAAATTGAGGAAAACAATAATTAAGCAGTTATTCGAAGTGAAGTTTCAATTTGGTTGAGGACTTAGCAGTTTTTTTAAATTAAATTTAGTATGGTAAATTAATGGTAATAATGGTGTACCTATAGATAATTATTTTAATTGTGCAGTTAAACGAATTCAATCAGTCAAAAAAATATTTATTATTAAAAATTTAACAATCAGTCTTCTTTAATAGGAAACAGGGTTAAAATATCTAAGCTGAACTCTTCATCGGTGGGAAGGGTTCGCATCGGCGTCGAGAGAACGATGAAGTACTTGGGACTCGTCCTCGACAGCCGGTGGAACTTCAGGGAGCACTTCCTGCATTTGGCCCCAAAGCTGAACCTGGCAGCAGCCACCCTCAGGCCGACTCCTGCCCAGTCTCAGCGGGCCAAACACCTCCTGCCAGAGGTTCATGGCTATACGGATGATCCGAGGATACCGCACGATCGCCGGCGAATCGGCCAACCTCCTTGCCGAATTACTGCCCTGGGATCTGGAGGCGACGGCTCTCCAGCGCGTCTATGAGTGGCGCTTGGAGGCGCATCGCTGGGGCGAATCCCCGCTGCTTTGACTTCTCGAAGCGCGGCGGGAAGAGCTCCGGAGCGATCTCAGGGCAGTATGGAGGGTGCGGCTGTTGCAACCGAGGTCCGGGTACGCCGCAATCGCGGCGGTAAGACCCCTCCTTGAGGAGTGGCTGGATAGGCGTCACGGCGTCCTGACCTACTGCCTGACGCAGGTCCTCATCGGACACGGAAGTTCGGCAGGTACCTGTGTCGGATAGGGAAGGAAGAAAAGCCTGGGTGTCACCACTGCGAGGATCGCCCGGAGGACACGGTGGAGCATACGGTGCAGGACTGCCCCGCTTGGGCAGAACACCGCCGCGCCGTGTCCTCACGACGGCGAAAGCGGCGACCTCTCGCGCCCGGCATTGGTCGAGGCAATGCGGAGCGAAACGGAATGGGAAGCAGTCGGCTCCTTTTGCGAAGCAGTCATGCTAGCGAAGGAGGAGGCGGGACGCGTAGGAGAGAGGACAGCGTCTACCTCACAGCCCAGCCGCAGTGGTAGACGCCTACGGCGTCGGACATCGCAAGACGATTTCCGGCCACCGTAGGTGCGGGCATCCGGGCGCCGAGTAATGAACGACTCGCTGTCCGACCATGGACCATGTCCGGGACGACGGTGCGTTGTGTTCCACGCGCGCCTCAAAGAGTGTCAGCACAATGACGGCTTTGGCCCCCCCTTAGAGGGCCAAAGCCTGCCGGGGTCGCGGGACTTACGAATACCGTGACCCCGGAATGTAAAGGCTATTAAAGGACACGGTGGATTTTAGTCAGTACAAGGTCCCTCCTGCCCTGCCTCGGGTGGGAGGACTCGTTTGATGATTTTGCCACGATAAAAAAATGCTAAACTCTTCATAAACAATCAGTAATAGTTTTAATATACGTTATTATAATGTGTTGTCTGTCTTGTAGTACGTGTTGTACTCCTAAGTATTTTATTATTATTAATGACAGCTATTAAATATTGTTTTACTACTGCTACTGTATCACAATCAATTAATTATTACAACAATAAAATAAAATAATCAATTTTCCCAAACGGCACGTGAGTTTGGGAACGTTGTCAGTGCAAAACTGAGGCCTCAAGAGGATTTAGCAGGTTTGCGTTGTGGAGATTGGCTAGTGATAAGAAAGCAGTTTTTCGGGCATAGCGTTTGTGATTTATTCCATTCTAATACCAAAAACTAATACCACTGGTATTTGTTTCAACTCATATTTTTTTTCTATTCCGAACGGATACCACTTTTTAAATAATTTAATTTAATGTACGAACGAATACCAACAACTTGAATTTGGTACAGTCAGCGCAGTCAAACCTAATCAAAGTAAATTTGTTTTTCAATATTTTTATGTAATCGTAATATAATGCTTAAAACTTTCCAAATTCACTTCACTCCAATATTTTTACAAAGGTTAGCATAGGTAAGAGTAGTTTTAGTGAATCATCTTGCTATTTTTTTTACCTGCGAGAAAGGGTGAGTTTGCTCTATTGTTCCAAAATTCGAAACAACCAATCAGAGTCAAGTGTGACTGGAATGTTGTGCTTTGACTCGGAGAGAAATTTTATCTACATAAATTCCTCAGTACATTTCCGTGCGGTGGCGGTGGCGTATTGGTATCAGAGTGACAGTGATTTTTATTTATTAAGTGAGTATATTAATTTGTTCTTTTGTATAATTTACTTCTCTTTATTAAAATTAGTGTTATTTAAAATACCTATTATTTGATTTTTTTATCATAATCCAATCAAATGTAAAAGTTACATACAATATATAATTTTTTTTAGATATGTCTGAGGAAGCTGATAATCAGCCCTCAACATCTTCGGGAAAAACAGGAAGCTTGACTTTCATAACAAGAAATGGTGGCTTGGTTTTAATGAGAGCTGGTTACCAGTACACAAAAAAAAGGGAAAATAAAAATGGATGGACCCATTGGAGATGTGTGAATGTTAAAGAGTGCAGTGGATCTTTACAGATAAAGGTATGTTACCAACTTCTTACATAGAGTTTAACTGGCTTATTTATAATGGATTAGTGGAGCTTTATAAGGCCTTTGTAGGAAGCTTGTTAAAAAAATGGTATTCATAATCGTATTTTAGAGGTAAAAACACTCTTTATTTCTCCATTAAAGTTAATTTGATTTAAAGAAGCCATGACCCTTCTTTAAACGTTCGTTAACAATAAAATGGCCGACATCAATTCTATTCTATTTCTTTAAATGGCAATTAGTACCGATGCCGTTGTTCGACAATTCTGCCATTGTCAAAAGTGAATTGGAATAGCAAGAGTAAAAAAAAACACTAGATAAACAAAAAAAAAAGGGAAACAAATGGCCGACATCGATCAGTTGTTTCGTGTTTGACGTTCGGTTTACAATGTCAGTCAGTTAGTATTAAAATACCTACTTTAAAATCCCTACATAGCATTGTGGTTGTTCGCGTATAAAATTGTATTAGCAGAGATTCGATGCATTTTATCTGGATGACGAAGAATTTCGTAAATGGTACAGTTTTTCCAAAGAAACGGCTGCTTTTATAATTAATTTAGTCGGTGGTGTGGTACTTCACCAGAATTACAAGTATTAACGGCAACGGCCTTTGCCGCTTTTTCCCAGATTGCATGATAACAAATTCAACAAATTGTTCAAAAGACTAGGTAGTTCAAACTATTCCCTCCTTTACCTTGGTGTACGTTTTTTATGACAGTGTTTAAAAATGCATAGACAAATTTTCTGTGACCAGAGGCAAACAACGTTAAAATCGACTAAAATCGCATATTTTTCTACAAAATGGCAACATTGTGTACGATAGTGGCGTTTAGTTATGGGAGCTCTAAGAAACGATTGTGAATAAGAATTTTTATCGAACGTTCGGTAGGCTTAAGGTGAATGCTCCAGGGTAGCCCGCGAAATTCAAATTTCCGTACGTTTTTTGCAATTTGCAGCTGAGTATCGGATATTTTATTAATAGAAACTAAATTCGCGGTACTGGCATGTATGTATTTACACAATTATACTTATTAAAACCTTCAATATAATTGTCTAACTTAGAGAAAAGAGAAAATGTGCCATTTTAATAATAACTTTACGTTTAATAATTTTAACTTAGTGGGTTACATTGATAAATTTAACTAATATAATGATATAAATACATACATGCCAGTACCGCGAATTTAGTTTCTATTTACCATACTATCCCATACTGAGCTGCAAATTGCAAAAAACTTACGATAATTTGAATTTTGCGGGCCACCCAGGAGCATCCACCTTAAAACATGTTTTAACTAATGAAGGTTTATACCTTCGGTAAGCGTTATATTATGAATAAGACAGTTAGTGTTCCATCTTTCAATATGTATTTTTATCCGAAAACTATTTTGCTAAAGCTATTTTGTTGTCCTCACAGGATGGCAATATTTCCAATGAGAAAAATCATAGCTGCGAGCCCGATGAATTCAAAAATGTAATGGCAAAAAAGCTGGATGATTTAAGAGATAAAGTGATGAAGTCTGATTTCGCCCCAATACCAAACATATATAACAAATTCAAATCACAATTCTGCGCTACTGAATCAGATTTGGTGAGAAATATCCCATCGTTTGCAAACATCAAATCAAAATTGTATTATGCAAGAAACAACGCAGCTGGTGTAAAAAAAATTAAATGTAAATCAATTGATGAAGTAGAAGTTCCATTACAATTTAGAGATTTTTTGTTTTACGATTATAAAGATGAGTCTTCCAATACCCGAATAATAATCTTGGTCAGTCCAAATCAACTAGAGATAATTCCGAGCATTAAATTTTTTGAAAGCGACGGAACATTCGATTGCACCCCTGAGCCTTTTGTGCAGTTATATACTATCCACGGAGATCTGGGAAGTGACGAAGATCACACTCGTATAGTTCCTCTTATTTATGTTTTACTTAACAAAAAAACAGAAGAAATATACAAAAAATTATTTGAAATTTTGAAACAAAACATTCCTGGGTGGGAACCCGTAAAATTTTTAACAGATTTTGAACTAGCCGCAATGAACGCCATTACAATTGTTTTTCCGTCAGTTGTGATTAAAGGATGCTACTTTCATTATTCCAAAAATGTATGGAAAAAAGCAAAACAGTTGGATCTGACAAAAGATGCTATCACCCAAAGACATGTAAGACTTTCAGCTTTACTGCCTTTACTTCCTCGTAAATTCATATCAGAAGGATGGTGCTACATAATGGAAGACTGTCCTGATACTGACGCCATTCAAACATTTAATGACTACATGGTGTCACAATGGCTAGAGAACGAGAGTTTTGTAGACATTTGGTGCGTTCATGGTGAACGCCATCGAACCACAAATGCCGTAGAATCTTGGCATAAGAAATTAAACTCGGCTGTGCCAAAGAATGCTAATTTATATCAGCTTCTGAACGTGCTGAAAGAGGACGCAGATTTACAAACAGTGGTTGTTACTCAATATAAATCAAACGCACCCCCCGCAAAACGATGTGCACAGACAACTATTATGAAAAATTCGTGGATCACATACGTAACTGACCAACTCCTCAAAAACAAAATCTCCGTAGGTCACTGCTTAGAAAAATTAAGGGTTTAGCTACTAATTGTTGAAATATAAGAAATTATTTACACGTCATTTAGCTGATTATACTAATAGTTGATTTTCTGTGATATTTTATAATTCTTAGATTATAAGTGAATTATTCATACATGACGTTTTTGCAAAAAAAAATTGCTGATTCATTGCTATATAGGTGAAGAATGACTGATTTGATTAAACAAAAAGTTGATTTTCTGTGAAATTTTACAATTGTTAGGTAAGGTTAGAATTCATTGCAAAAAAAATTGCTGATTCATTGCTATGTAAGTGATGAATGACTGATTTGATTATACAAAAAGTTGATTTTCTGTGATATTTTATAATTGTTAGATTTAAAGTGAATTTTTCATATTAGATATTATTGCAAAAAAAAAATGCTGATTCATTGCTATGTAGGTGATGAATGACTGATTAGATTATACAAAAAGTTGATTTTCTGTGATATTTTATAATTGTTAGATTTAAAGTGAATTTTTCATATTAGATATTATTGCAAAAAAAAAAATGCTGATTCATTGCTATGTAGGTGATGAAAGACTGATTAGATTATCGGCGAGCCAGTTTTTTTAATTTTACCCAAAACAAGAACAAAGTTGGGCAAAACAAATGTAACATATGAAGGAGCACAGTTTTATAACAAAATACCCTCTTGTATAAAAAACTTACATTCATTTAATGCATTTAAGACTCAGTTAGCACAATATTTGGTTGAAAATAGGACCTTTCGTCAACACTGAATGCACTGTATGAATGTGGGTGTTATAATTGAGTTGTAATTGGTGTAGTGATGTATTTAAATAGTTTAAGATAATATTGTTCTCAAGTAAGTGACTTTTGTGTCTTTTTTGAGAATAAAGTTCTTTAAACCTAAACCTATTATACAAAAAGTTGATTTTCTGTGATATTTTACAATTGTTAGATAAAAAGTGATTTATTTTTGTTAAAAATTTACCTGACATAGTTGTTATGAGATAGGTAGACGTGAATAATTACGTACCTGTCTAATAATAACTATGTCAGATAAATTTCAATATAAATTAAGAGTTAATTTTTTGAGATATTTTGTAATTTTTAGATTGTAAGTAAATTCTTCCTGTTTGATGTTTTTGCAAAAAAAATATTATACAGGTATAGAGAGGAACTAAAATTATATTAAAGTTGATTATTTAAGTGATATTTTATCATTGAACAAGACGTTTGCTAACAAAATTTGTTTTTTTTGGAGTTATCTGTTTTTTTTTTCAATTAAAGGTCTTATATTTACATACAAAGCATTTTTACTGACTGTACCTTATATCTTTGAACTTGTTTTGGTATTAGTTTAAACAATGGTATCGGTTCGGAATAGAAAAAAAATATGAGTTGAAACAAATACCAGTGGTATTAGTTTTTGGTATTAGAATGGAATAAATCGCGTTTGTCACCTTTTTAGGCTGATATCGCTGTTATTCCTTAAATGCTACGGTAGATATTAGGCTGAATTTTCGAACTGCATCAAAAAGTCAATTTTGCCAAAAATGGACTTAGCAGGTTAACGAATTAGGCCGACGATTTGGTTCCTACTTTTCAACAATATCATGACCATAAAATTAAATGTACCTATCCCCATACAAAGCTCATGTTTATCGTCGAAATATTGCAGGACAAGGTTGCCGGTTGTAGGTATAGAGCAGACTGAAATACTTCAATTTTTTTTTTAATATTTTGTTATAGGTATTCTTCGTTCTGAGAAAAAAACAGAACCAAGTGACATTCTTGCATGTGTACCACCACTTCGGCATGGTGGCTGTTGCTTGGGGGATTGTCAAATGGGTACCAGGTGAGTCATCTTTTTTCACACTAGGGCCTCACTAACAGGAAATGCCGTTAATTATCACGTTATTGGACGTTTATACCAACATCAAAAGACTGTTATCGTGAAAATTAACGGTAAATGCCGTTAGTGTGCCAGGAGCCGACTAATAAAATGGCATTTCACGTTGATTATTTGACGATTAATTTTTGTTTCTTGATGCCGTTGATTTTTTATTTTACGACTTCCTGATTCAGACAGGATAGTCATGTCATGTGACTAAGAAGACAGAGACAGAGGCCTCTAACTGCAACCAAAACTGTGTGGTGAAGGTCGTCATTTATGGAAAAAAATATGCTAGTTGAACTTGACGGAGTATAGTTAGAACTTTCAGTACAATAATGAAAAGAAAACATGTTAACTTCCTCATGCCAGGTGGGCACGGGACGATGCTGGTGACGCTGAACACCATCGTCCACATCATCATGTACGGCTACTACCTGCTCACCACGTGGGACGACTCCTACAAGCAGTCCATCTGGTGGAAGAAACATGTCACCCAAATTCAAATTGTAAGTTTGTATCACCTACGTATAAGAACAATGATTTTATAGAATTACTAGCTCGGCTAAGTTTTGGCCTAAAACCCCGTCCCATCCATCGTTATTTCTGCCTTCTTTTGTTTTTCTCGGCTCCTAAGGATCGTAGCGCGATTTTACATACCTTCTAACCTTCCTCGAGAACTGGGGAATACCTACACAAAAAAAAAAAATACGAAACTGTAAAGTGCCAAATACGTAGTAAAATTTGAATATAGCGGAGTACCTTAATGACACTTCAATGAGGTGCTCGAATAAGCAACCATGTTAATGACACAGGTTACTAGAACCTGTATCGATATTAATGATTCTTGAATACTTTGAACCCGCATTACGTTGTTAATTTGCATTAATTACGATTTTGTATGTCTTCGAAAAATCGAAGTAAGCATAAGGTCTGGAAAGGTCAGATAAGGGTATTGTCTTCACGTTGCATGCACGAGGAACGTGCGCTGTGGCCTAAACCAAATAATCAACATTTATCCCATTGAAAGAATAGCATAGCTGGTTGGAACATCGCATCGCAATGGGCTGCGATCTCTAGGTCATTTACCGTCCACCTGGTCGGTATCGGTAACGATCAGTTGTTCGAGTTTATTGCCATGTTTTCTCGCTATGATATGGCCAAAACTCTACGGAGACAAGTCGTAGAGAGCCTGCTGGACTTTACATTAAGCTCGCGCAAAATTGACTTGTTGTTACGGAATGGAGTCCAGCGGTATGTAGGCTAGCTACCAACACAACAAATCCATAGACCCAATGCAATTTTTTTTTCTAGCTCCAGTTCAGCCTTCTGCTGATGCACTTCATAGCGCTAGCGATGTCGACGGAGTGCGACTTCCCGCGGCAGCCTGCCTTCCTGCTCATCCCACAAAACTTGTTCATGGTCATACTATTCTTAGATTTCTATTACCGCTCATACATCAAGACCAAGCCTAAGAATAATTAGTTTTTTATTAAATTAATTATAAAAGTAGACGTTGTTTTATTTTACCGTGACGATTTTACGAAGTAGGTAAGTCAATGTGTAAAGTCGGCGTGACGGCGAAATGTAAGTCGTATGTTTGAGGAATTTAGTAAATAGCGCCTGAATGCCTGATACTATAAAATCGTGAAGGAGTCGTCTGAGTATGGACAGACACGTGATGAGGAAGGATGAAACGCATATTTTGATAGAGAGATGAATGTCGAATCGCTGATGTATGGAGAGAGAGAGGAAAGCCAAATATAAAGCGGAATGATACTACAGAAAACAAAAGACGGTTGGCAGGGGAGAAAAACGTGCTGCGCCGACCAAACATCGGACAAAGTGCCATGGAGCAAAACTGTGGAAATGATATCCATTAAGGTAATATTTCATTCATCGCTGCAGTTACAGTTCCAAAACAAGATTAACAGCACATAAGGTACCTAACATAATAATTAGATACAACACAGCAAAGCATTTCCTAATCTAACAATGTCTATAATTATGCGATTTGTAAAGGTAATTGCACTAATCAACTGCGACTCACAATGACATGGGACTTTACTAAGTACCTACCTATGTAGTTTCACATGAGTTACAAAATTTTTCCTCGTACCTACTAATGTAGGTGCCTACTGCCTATAGTTAGGGTTGCCATCTCTAAAATTTGGAAACCAGGACAAGACGTGTGAAAACCCCGGATTTTGGAGTCTAGAACCCGGATGTGAGTCGAAGTGCGCACCGTGGAAACTGCGTCGGGAGGGGTGGGACGGTGAAGTGTGCGTGTGTCGCGGGCGGCCCAAGAGTTTAAATTTTTAACCGACTTCAAAAAAAAAGTAGGTTCTCAGTTCGACCTGTATGTATGTATGCATGTATGTATGTTTGTCCGCGATTATCTCGCGTTTGGCTGAACCGATTTTGATGCGGTTTTCAGGAATGTGTTCATTACATTCTGGAGAAGGTTTTAGTATATAACACTAATGGATATCCCGTGACGTTGCCCGCGTGGATCCGTTTTTGCTTACTTGGATAGTAGATTTTCAGTGACCATTGCATGTTTGTCCGCGATTATCTCGCGTTCGGCTGAACCGATTTTGATGCGGTTTTCAGGAAAGTATTTGTTACATTCTGGGGAAGGTTTTAGTATATAACAATAATAGATATCTCGTGAAGTTGCCCGCATAGATCCGTTTTTGAACTTTACTAGGATTTTAGATTTTCAAAAACGCCGATTATTATGAAGATATTTCTTGAATATCTAAACTAAAAAGGGTAAAATAAAAAACTTTTTGAAAAAAAGGGAACCGACTTCAAAACCAAGCACAAAAAAGTGTAAAATAACTTTTCTTTCGGAAGTCGGTGGCCATAGTCAATGAAATAAAAAACAAAGCCACCGACTTCCGAAAGAAAAGTTATTTTACACTTTTTTGTGTTTGGTTTTGAAGTCGGTTCCCTTTTTTTCAAAAAGTACTTCCGAAAGAAAAGTTATTTTACACTTTTTTGTGTTTGGTTTTGAAGTCGGTTCCCTTTTTTTCAAAAAGTTTTTTTAAACCCGGACTTCAAATGAAGCCCCCCCGGACGCTCCCCGGATGCATATTTCCAAAGGCTATACTATTTTAGTCACGAGTCAGACTCTAATCGATGAGCTTTTGTTTCTGTATATTACTCTACAATACCTAATCTATCTATCAGTAATGAAATTGACTCAAATGGAATAGCTTTTTGTTTTGATATTTTCAAAGAAAATGCACGGACAAAATCTAGTAGGTACCATTTTAGTCATTTTAGTCCCCGGATGCCCTCTCAACTAGGACAAATCCGGGGAAACCCGGACGGATGGCAACCCTATCTATAGTACTCGTCTAGTCTTGATTGACGTGGGACGACATACGTTGCATTAGCGTCTCGTAGCCGCAATGACGTGATGGCACTACCGTAGCAACCACGCCACGACTGAAGTCCTGCGGAATATTTGTGTTAGAGTCCGCGCTACAAGCTACAAGTGCAGTCCTTTTGACACGGTGCTAGTGTCTAAGTATGCCATCACATCATCAAATTTCATTAATAAAATGTAGTACTTAAGTTTACTTAAGTACCTAGAGTGGCGCGGACTCTTTATCTGTTGTTTCTATCTGTTTTATTATATTTTTAAATGCAATTTCGTGTAATGAAGTAGACACTAACGCCGCCGCCGTGTCAGCGCTCAAGTACACGACGCCGTAGCCGCGCCGCGCCGCCACCGCGCCTCTAGGCTGTGTATACCACGGGTGTATACGGTCGCTACCGCGCCGCCTCCGCGATGCCAATTCGCTAGTGTTTGATTTATCTAAAAACCGGCCAAGTGCGAGTTGGACTCGCCCATGAAGGGTTCCGTAGTAGCAAGCATAGATACCTAAGGGATATAATTATATTGAGATAAGTAAGTAAATACACAAACAATAAAAATAACTTTGTTTTTCATAGTGTTTGTATGAATGGCAAAGTTATGTTTGCATTTTTTGAAAATGTACTATATACAGGGTGATTTGTAATTCGATGCGGTCCTTGAAGTGGGTGATACTAGACCTTATTTGCAACAATTTTAACCCTGACAACATGGGGTCTAAACTAACTGGTTTTAGAGATATCGAACTTTAAAGATTATTCGAAAAATTTCCACCTCTCCCTCATTAAGTGCTTATTGTTAGAAAGTAACGATAGTCACCACTTAAAATTTATACTTTTCTGATAGAATATGAACGACTGAATCTAGTGAATACAAGTTTGTGATAAAAATAATCATATCTTGGGAAATTAAGTGTCATAAAGTTTGTGTTTTGAAGTTTTCTGAATACTTTCCTTGTCTTTCAAAGCATATTTTTCAAAATAAATGTATGACACTTGGTATACAAATTACAGAAAAAACTTCCTTGTCTCATTACCTTTCTAAAATGGTGCCACAGTACCCACTTTTAGTTAGTGTCTTACCAGAAAATTAGGGTTGTTACTGACAAAGTAGTAAATCAACGAAAATCGGTTTTAATGTTTTTTCGACCAAACACTTTTTTTCTGTGGTTTTTGTCCAAAATGGTATCTGATGTTAGCTTTTTAAGTCAGTGCTCTAAATCCTGGTCAATCATATCAGGCAAAATCGGTCTTTATCTGGAGTATTTTTACCTATGGACCAGATAGTCAAACCATCAATTTTCTTCCATTTGAAACAGCTACTTGAAACAAATGTACAGACGGAATGTTTATAAGCTCTGGTTTCGCAAAAAAAAAACTAAACTGGCGTGCATAAAAGTTGGGTCACCCTAACTGTAGGACAGGTAAAAATACTCCAGATAAAGACCGATTTTGCTTGATGCGATCAACCAAAATTAAGCGCATTGACTCAAAAATCTAATATCAGATAGCAGTTTGGACAAAAACCACAGAAAAAAAATGTTAGGTCGAAAAAACATTATAACCGATTTTCGTTGATTTACTACTTTGTCAGTAACAATCCTAATTTTCTGGTAAGACACTAACTAAAAGTGGGTACTGTGGCACCATTTTAGAAAGGTAATGAGACAAGGAAGTTTTTTCTGTAATTTGTACACCAAGTGTCATACATTTATTTTGAAAAATATGCTTTGAAAGACAAGGAAAGTATTCAGAAAACTTCAAAACAGAAACTTTATGACACTTAATTTCCCAAGATATGATTATTTTTATCACAAACTTGTATTCACTAGATTCAGGCGTTCATATTCTATCAGAAAAGCATAAATTCTAAGTGGTGACTATCGTTAATTTCTAACAATAAGCACTTAATGAGGGAGAGGTGGAAATTTTTCGAATAATCTTTAAAGTTCGATATCTCTAAAACCAGTTAGTTTAGACCCCATATTGTCGGGGTTAAAATTGTTGCAAATAAGGTCTAGTATCACCCATTTCAAGTACCGCATCGAATAACAAATCACCCTGTATATCAAAAACTGCTAACTATATCTCATCCAAACCAATTTTCGTTGGAAGTTTTTGTTGAGGTCTACATTATATATATTTTTTTTTTTATCATTCTCTTATTTTAGAAGTTACAGGGGGGGGGGGGGACACATTTTACCACTTTGGAAGTGTCTCTCGCGCAAACTGTTCAGTTTAGAAAAACATGATATTAGTAACCTCAATATCATTTTTAAAGACCTATCCATAGATACCCCACACGTATGGGTTTAGTGAAAAATTTTTTTTGAGTTTCAATTCTAAATATGGGGGATACCGGATACCCCATATTTAGAATTGAAACTCAAAATAAGTTTTGTTTTTATTTTTGTGTAAAAATCCTAATGCGGTTCACTTAATACATCTACTTACCAAGTTTCAACAGGATAGCTCTCATACTTTCGAAGAAAAGTGGCTGTGACATACGGACGGACAGACAGACATGACGAATCTATAAGGGTTCCGTTTTTGCCATTTGGCTACGGAACCCTAAAAAGGAGGTTTCTCATTTCGGCCGTAATGTTTTTTTATGTTTGTTCGCGGATAACTTCTTCGTTTATGAACCGGTTTTGATGATTGTTTTTTTTTTTGGAAAGAAGATTTTTCTTATTATTTAGCTCCACTCGATTTCCCTGGTCTTCCATCATCAAACCCTAATTTCCATATCATGGGACCACCTTTGAAATATCTTCTTTCCAACAAAAAAAAGAATAATCAAACCGGTTCATAAACGAAAAAGTTACCCGCGAACAAAGAAAAAAAAATATATACGGTCGAAATGAGAAACCTCCATTTTTAGGAAAATAAAACACTAGCGAATGGCATCGCGGTGGCGGCGCGGCGTTACATAAGTCCCTATTGGCATCTACTGGGTGCAAATCCCAACTTTACGGCTATGGAGAAAAAAAATAGTATTTCCAAAAAGGATTATGAAGTTAAATAGAAAAAAAAACAATTATTATATTTAAAATAAACTTTTATATTTCTATGAAATATTTCTTTGAATCTAATCCGACAGTTCCATTTCTTACATATCACAATCAAAATAGTTACAGCACGCGTAGCATGACACTGCAGTTTAATCTACGGAAAAAAAACAGCATATAGAAAGAAAAGTTACTATTCTTCTGTCATCGAATGAAATGTCAAGTTATTTAGAAATATCTTTATTTATTCTTGGTAGTACTGGTTTAAAATGTGTCATGCTGCGCGTAAATATAAATTTTTAGGTAAACAACTATCTTGTGGCGAATGCCAATGCTATTTTGTATTTGTATTTTTAAAACAATTTTTCACAAATGTTTACCAACGGAGAGTGCAACCTCCTCGCACCTCGTCAATGTTACCGAAACTCCTAAAGATCTTTGCTGCAATTTAAACTACATAACAAAGCTAACTTTAACATTTTTAACATACCGCCAACCAACATGTCAAAACTCTGCAGAAGACCTCGTATGTCGTCCATTTCAGAAGTGGATGTAAAAGAACGATTGCCTGCTTACGCTTCTACTAAGGCAAAAGCAGCGAATATGCGATTCAGCACTTTTAAGATACGAAAATTGTTTAAAAAAAACAAGTGCCTGCCACATGCCACTGTTTATGTCAACCTATGTTTAAGTACCAACCAAGCGAGCTTAACAATAACCTTTTCAACACATTTGCTCGAAAAATGCGTTTACGAAGCCTGTATAGATTGTTCGAAAGTTAAAAATTACGCACCATACAACGGAACGTGCGCTAAAATAGGTACTCTCACCTAAGTACCTATTTTACGGCACGCCCCGTTGTATAGCACCGTGCGTTTTCTTTACGGTTTTTTTTTAAATTTCCATTAAAAAAAAATAAGAACTCCACCAAAGAGTTTCTCATTATGAGAATAAACAGCCTGACTGATCGAACGATAGTACCTCCTTGGAAGCGCTTTTGCTCAATACGTTGTCTCATTTTAATACTAAAGAGTAAATGAGACGAAAAATGTAGTTCTATTTTTCACCACGTGCATGTGGCGCCATTTGTAAATGCGCGCCATTTTCATATTAGAAACTTCTAAAAAGTTTGTTTAATTACATTATTGTACTGTTTTCTCGCAAATGTGTTGAAAAACATTGTATGACACACGTGCGGAAATTGGTATTTACAAACTCGTGACTATGGTAAGCCCTCGATTTCATCTCGGGCTTACATTCGTCTACTCGTTTGTAAAAACCAACTTACCGCACTAGTATCATAAATAACTATTTTTTTTAAAGGTTAAACATACAATACAATCAGTCGTATAATAATATTTCTCTAAAAAAAATAAATCTCATCTCGACTAATACATCTTATAAAAACGACAACGTTTAAAAACCTTGATACATATTTCAAGTTGTTTGTTTTAACACCCATTGCACGCTACTCCTTCACGCACTGATAACTTAGTGGTTATCGGCCTGTACTTGTGTCCAGTCAATTTGTGTAGTTTCGGATCACCGTGCGCGTTATACATATAAGGCTTGCATATCTGACATAGCCGTACCGGTGATTGATTGTCGTAAATTGCTTCGCTATAGCAACTTCATGTACAGACGCCAGCCTGCAGGTCAACCTACCCAAATCTGCCAAATTTTACCAATCGAACATTAACCTTCCGCTATTGTGATAAAGGTGAAAATTTTAAAAAATATTGACCGGTGGAGGTAGGTTGATATGCTGGCGTCTGTACTTACAGTCAACAAAAGAGTTAAGTAGGTATGCAGGCACAAAGAAACGATTTTCCAATGTAGTGTTATAATTTTAAATGTGTCTGTATACCAAACTCTTTTGTTCACTGTGCACAGTACACAATCATTATCGTTTGAAGATTACTATTCATACATCTCCTCCACACGACCTCTTAAAAATACAATAAATTATTCGAGATATTTTTCCTAAATGTGATGAGAAGAAAAGTTAAACTTTTGCTTAGGACTAGAAAATCTACCGAACCCACTCTCATACAAAGGCAGTCAGTATTGAATAATTTTAAATAGCACTATTGCTCAAACGAGCAAATAAATTTTGTTTAACGAGATCGATAACATTGGCTTCACTATAAGCATCGATAACCGCTTTAGTGAGGCACAACCCTGTTGTGGAGCCGTCGATCTCATCATCGCATAATGGCCGATCTTTATCCGCATAATCCATCAAATTCTGTTTAATTAACTTTATCAATTCCTCGCTACTCATACTAGGCGGTATCTCCAACTTATTAGCTTTATTTTCTATTAAAGTTTTAAAGTCGTAGTCTTCAACAGCGGCGTGCGCCGGCGCAGGTTCGTCCTCCAACGTTCGCTGTCGTTTCGCGCGACGAATCTTCCGTCGGTTGTCAAGATACGCCTTTGCCACTGAGTCTAGTTGTAGAAATAGTACAGACAATGGCGTATCTGCTATGTCATCCTGAAATAGATATAGTTTTTATAAATTAAATTATCTCTTTAAATTAGGTAAAATAATGCGAGGTTTTAGTTATTTTTTTGATCAACCTACCCAATTTAATTTGTTTAAGTGACTTTTGATTAATATTTCCGTAAGTCCGCGAGGATACAGAGTTGTCACTGGCTAGACAAAAATTACCTCACACATAATTACCATTTTGGGCACAGTTTCGTACGAAGGTACTCGTACATAACATAAATGTACGGAATTATGTGTAGTCATACATTACTCATCTCATACTCTTACATACGTAATCCGATAAATTAGCGTTAGTCAACCGAAACGAAAAGAAGCCTAAAGCGGGACTGCAAATCCAATTAGGATATTTGGTAACGTGCTACGTGCCTTTTAAATAAAATAGGTATAAAATTTATGTGATAAATTATTAGTTCATGTTGGCATCAGCTTTGTAATTTCAAATGCACCACTGCACAAGATATCTTTCGGATTGCCTTTCAACTTCGTTTGTCGTTTATTATTTTACCACGTTTTTAGGGTTCCGTAGCCAAATGGCAAAAACGGAACCCTTATAGATTCGTCATGTCTGTCTGTCTGTCTGTCTGTCCGTGTATGTCACAGCCACTTTTTGTCGAAAGTATAAGAGCTATCCTGTTGAAACTTGGTAGAAAGATGTATTATGTGAACCGCATTAGGATTTTCACACAATAATCAAAACAAAACAAATTTTGGGGGTCCCCCCATACTTAGAATTGAAACTCAAAAAAAAAAATTCACCAAACCCATACGTGTGGGGTATCTATGAATAGGTCTTTAAAAATGATATTGAGGTTACTAACATCATTTTTTTCTAAACTGAACAGTTTGCGCGAGAGACACTTCCAAAGTGGTAAAAAGTGTGTCCCCCCCCCCCCGTAACTTCTAAAATAAGAGAATGATAAAACTAAAAAAAATATATAATGTAGACCTCAACCAAAACTACCAACGAAAATTGGTTTGGATGAGATACAGTTAGCAGTTTTTGAGATATAGTACATTTTCAAAAACCGCAAATATAACTTTGCCATTCATACAAATACTATGAAAAACAAAGTTATTTTTATTGTTTGTGTATATTACTTACTAATCTCAATATAATTATATCTCTAATCTAATATGCTTGCTGCTACGGAACCCTTCATGGGCGAGTCCAACTCGTACTTTGCCGGTTTTTTATTTTAATGCTACCAATGCTACATTAGTTTTACCAGCCATACTCAAAGTGTGCTCCGCGGAGCCCTGGGGCTCCGAAAAGACTTTGTGGGGGCTCCGCGACAATACTAGAAATAATGAGAAAAAACACCTCTCTTACTCCTATTTATTAGTATCTAGTATCTAGACTCAGAGTTTTTTATGCATTCAATTACGCTTTCTCGACATATGTAGCTATTTAAAAAAAATACCGCAATAGACTGCATGTCGGACCTAATATAAAAACTTCAACTCTCTTCGATGAAACCTAACAAGTAAGTACCAAACGATTGATGAAAAATAAGAAACAGTTTTATACACCCCATTCAATTTTTTTCTTTCTTCTGGCTTAATTATACACTATCTATTATTGTTAAAGCATGCATTTTTTTCTTTTATTTTGGCCGCCGTCAAAAATTTCGCTTTGCAAAAGGGTTCCGCCACCAAAAAAGTTTGAGAACCGCTGAGTTATAGGTACAATATACATCATTCGCTGAGTTATACGTTATACAATTTTAAATGTCGCATTATGTCTGTCTAATTATGCGTAACTTTAGATGGCAGACAAACAGAATCAGTTAATTATAATCTTGGCTGCAAAACAATGTAAATACAACTGTATAGTTTGATATGAATACAGTCGCGAGCTCGTCAATTTATATAACGATTGACGAGTTCTTTTTCGAAAACTAATTTGTGATTACCCCTCCCTACTACACAGAAAATACTACAGAAAATATCGAGATTTCTTTTCATTAGAAAATAAAATATGATGTATTAAATCCTTGTCCTGCGAAGAGGAAATTCACTTCGTGTTTGCGAAAATTCGAACACAACGCGATTATACACAAACACAACATAACAACATTTTATGTATAGATGCAATATATCTCAATATGCAATCTATGCTCAAGTGATCCCATGTGAATAAAAGGCACGGAGTACACAATGAATGTCAAGAACTTAGGATATTCTCTAATTACTATACAGAGATCATTATAATTCCTCTCAGGGTCAGTACACACCGAGACGCGACGTTACGCGACGATATTGGAAATGTGTATCTTGTCGTGTAGTAAATAAAATTAGATTTTGAGTCGCTATTAAAAAGTTCATTCTTCCCATTTTGACCTATGGATCCCACCCAGGCTTGGTCTTTGACAAACATTCAAAAGTCCAAACTCAAAGTCTGCCAACATGCAATGGAGAGTAGTATTCTAGGTTTCAAACTAGCAGACCGCGTACGCAACACCACACTGCGCTTCAAAACACAAATTTAAACACAAATTAAATTATACACCGTGACTTTTTAGTCGTCTTACAAAAGCAGCCCAGTTCATGTATCCAATGACTAGAACACGTTTATAATAAAAAAATATGTATTTAAGAGATTTGAAAAATTTAATAATAAAACTTTAATTGGTTATTATGACACAAGGCGTAGTTAGAAACGCCCTTGTCTCATAGAAAATGGAAATGGAATGATCTGCCCGACTATTGCGCTAGGTAGGTATACTCTACAGATTGATACGTAAACATTTTAACAGGGTGTTTCATATTTCTAATGTACCTATTTATTAAAAATAAAATTTATAATTAACGATTTAAAAAAAATTAAACTCGCCTAGAGGTATTTTAGGTCGGGTACATTAAGTGGACGACTTTTGTAAGACGACTAAAAAGTCACGGTGTATAAAATCTTGGTTCTTCTAACCGTACAGACAGATGTGTTGCCGGGGAGTTTGTTCCGCCACTTCTTCCCAGCCAAAACACTAGGAAGTGTCGAAGGGGGGGCGCTTTGGGGGACTGTCTTATGTAAAAAAATTGACCTTCAAAAAGTGCTGATAAATCAGCCTAATTTGAATAAATGACTTTTGATTTTGAAATTGTCGACGTTGGTCAAAAGGCCGCGACACTGAAATAGGCTTGGGCAGGCCACGTCTGCCGCATGCCCAATGAGCTGTGGGCCAAATTAACCACTTTGTGGAGCCCTGACACAGCCAGAAGGCGTCGCGGCAGACCTCGTAGAAAATGGTGGGAAGAGCTTGACAAAACCAAAGATCAGTGATCCACTTTGGCCCTGGATCGTGAAAAGTGGAAGTCATTGGGAGAAGCCTTTGCCCAGCAGTGGGATGATGTAGGCTAGCAGAACCAGTATAAATCAGTGTAAAAAGTGCACCGCGCATATTCGCGCTGCGTCGCATCATCAGTGAAATGTGTATCTTTTCGTGTAGTAAATAGAGTTACATTTTGAGTCGTTCTATTGAAATGTGCGCGCAGTGTCGCGCTCGGTGTGAATTGACCTTTAGTTGCATGAGGTCATTGATGCAACGCCTTCGTGACTCACTTATGATGAGCCCACTGCTAATATTAGATGTTACTATAACATTAATACATGTTTGGATAAGGTCATGGTTTATAATACAAATAATATAATGTTAGGTATAATTATGTTTTGTTTGAATATTTTGGCAAACTACCAAACTAAATTATAAGACGTTATATGATTAAACAGGAAAGTTTATAGTATTGTTTTGTTTAATAACATGCAACATTGACCTACTTTTACAATAATAGTTACAAAGACGAACTAAATGAAGAGGAAAAAGCATCCTTCATAATAATTATGAACAAGTAGCAAGGCTTTTTTTTAGCGTGGTAAAATCATCAAAAATGAGCCCTCCCACCCATACTGTCGGACTCGTACTGACTAAACTTTGGCCCTCTATTGGTGATTTAAGATGTGTCCGTCATCGTCCATGATTTGTAATGCGTGTGAACATGGGATTTTGCTTAAATTTGAACCCTAAGGGGTTGTTTTGGGGTTCATAGTTTGCATGAAACTTCGTTACTACAAGTGCTAAGGAGTTCTTTTCGGTGTTGATAGTTTTCATGTCACTTTGTTACTACAAGAGCTAGGTGGATAATTATATAGATTTTTCCAAAGGTTTCGGTGGTCGGGAGTAGAAATTAACAGAGCAAAGATTGAAATTCGCGCGGACGACGCCGACGTCGCGGGCGGAGTGCTAGTAAAACATAGGTATCAACTTACTTCATTAGGATTGACAATCAGCTTTGCTGTTTCTTGTGGAAGATCCTTACATATTTGTGCTACAAATATTTTGATAAGGGCCTCTGACACTCTGGTTGAACCATCTTTTTCCTGTAAACAAGATATAAACATTGAGAGTAGTGTCATATTTTATTAATGGACTGACACTGAGTGGCTGTGAGGGCTTAAGTTAATTATATTTTTTACAGAAAAATAAAATAAAAAGTAAATAAGAAAGTTACTTTTTAACTTTTTTTTAGTCAAATGATTTTCGATTAAATTAAAACACATACATGAGGCAGCCAGATGTTGAGGGCAATATTCAATGGGTCTACATTCTGCACATAATGCCACCATCCTCGCGGCACCAGCAGTGCATCTCCTGCTGACAGTTCCACTGTGCGTCCACCTGTCAATCCTGAAACAACAGAATTTAATCTTTATTATATCTTATGTGTAATGTGTACCGTGTGGTGTCCGGACATAAAGAATAGCGCCACCCCATATCTTCCAATGGGTGTCGTAAAAGGCGACTAATGGACCTTAAGACCCAGTGCATGGTATCAAGCACCTTGGGTCACCCGAATGGTGGCGGGTAAACCACCAACAAACGCATTCCCAAAGAGAGTGTCAGGCAGGCGGCCGGCTATAAAATCAAAGCCAAAACATGAGTAGAGAAAATGAGATGCGCGATAGTGCTAGGGCGTACCCCGCAGGCGACGCGCAGGAGCAGCACCCGGCCCTTGCGGGAAATGGACAAGGGTTGTCGCATCACCCCGGGCGGGTGCGACGTAAGAAGCAAGCTCGGGAAGAGAGATTGAGGTATGCGAGTTGGAATGTTGGGACAATGACTGGAAGAGCCAGAGAGTTAGCAGATGTATTGAAAAGAAGAAGAATAAACGTGGCGTGCTTGCAAGAAACTAAATGGAAGGGTACGAAAGCGAGGGAAATTGGGGAGGGATACAAGTTCTTCTACTGTGGAAGTGATGGAAAAAGGAATGGCGTGGGAATAGTGTTCGATAGTAATTTGAATGAAAGTGTGATGGATGTAAAAAGAATTTATGATAGAACGATAGTTGTGAAAGTTATGTTAGGGAATGTTGTACTGAACGTGATTAGTGTGTATGCCCCACAGGTAGGATGTGAGGAAAGAGTGAAAGAGAAGTTTTGGGAGGATTTTGATACAGTTTTAATGACCATCCCAGCGCATGAGGAATTAATTATTGGAAGAATGAAAGGAAGTTATGAAAGAGTACACGGAGGATGGGGTTTTGGGAATGTAAACAATGAGGGGGAAACTTTGTTGCAATCAGCTACAGCATTTGATCTAGCAGTAGCCAACACCTGGTCCCAAAAAGCCGATGGACACCTAATAACATATAAGAGTGGAGCACATAATACACAAATAGACTACTTCCTTGTTAGACGCAACAACATACAGCACGTCAAGGACTGCAAAGTGCTACCGGGAGAAGATTTGGAACATCGACTCCTGGTTATGGAAGTAGTCTTACAAATAAAGCTTATAAAATATAAAGAGCGTCCCCCTCCTAAAATAAAATGGCATATGCTAGAGAAGAATGATTGTGCTGGAGAATTAGAGAGCGAGTAGTAAATAAAATGATTGAGATGGGTGATATGAACGACCAAAGCGTCAACGAATGTTGGAATGAAATGGCTCGGTGTATTAGGAGCGCAGCAAAAGATATTTTGGGAGAGACGAAAGGAAGGGGCACGATAGATAGGGATACATGGTGGTGGTCGACAGAGATACATAATGTTCTGAGGGAAAAAAAGAAGAAATTGAAGGAATGGCAGAGCATTGGTTATGAGCGTGCTAGTTTGAAAGCTGAAAGAAAGAATGAGTATGATGCTCTTAAGAAAAAAACCAAAAGAGCCGTGGCTATAGCGAAAGCAAATGCCCAAGAAAAGCTTTATGACACCTTGGATACCCCAGCAGGCCAAAAACAACTTTACCGGCTTGCTAGAGCTAGGGAGAGGAAGGCGAAGGATGTTTGTCAGGTAAAGTGCGTAAAAGACGATGCTGGAATAATTCTGTCGGAAGATGAGAAAATCAAAAGTAGGTGGAAGGGTTACTTTGAAAAACTGATGAATGAGGAGAATGACTGGAGTGGTGTGCTTGAAAATAAACTAGTAAATAAGGGATTAGTAAGAAGAATAAGTGTGGATGAAGTGAGGAATTCGGTAAGTGGAATGAAGAATGGTAAGGCATTAGGACCGGACGGAATACCCGTTGAAGTGTGTAAAATATTGCGGATGGATGGTTGGACGTGGTTAGCTTTATTCTTCAATAAGCTGTTGTTGGAAGAAGCCATACCTGACGAATGGTGCAATAGTTCGCTAGTGCCCATTTTTAAAAACAAAGGTGATGTGCTGGAATGCAATAATTATAGAGGAATAAAGCTAATATCACACAGTATGAAAGTTTGGGAGAAAGTAATTGAAAGGCGACTGAGAGAGAAGAGCGAAATTTCACAGAACCAATTCGGTTTTATGCCTGGTCGGGGCACGACAGATGCCATATTCTCTATCCGCCAACTGTGCGAGAAATACAGAGGTGCACATAAAAACTTGCATATGGTGTTCATCAACCTGGAAAAGGCATACGACCGGGTGCCCCGTGAGGTTCTGTGGTGAGCCTTTAAGGAGAAAAGTGTCTGCCTGGGAAGTATGTACAGTTGATCCGTGCAATGTATAGTCGATGCAGTACCCAAGTCCGGTCTACAGCGGGCACTACCGGCAGCTTCAATGTCGCGGTTGGCTTGCACCAAGGGTCGGCTCTCAGCCCGTACCTCTTCCTGATTATAACGGATGCTCTGACGTCGGACAAACCAGGAAGAGGCCCCCTGGTGCATGCTGTTTGCCGATGACATTGTGCTGATTGCCGAGAGCGGCCTAGAGGTCCAGAGCAGATTGGAGGTGTGGTGGCAAAGACTGGAGAATGTTGGCCTGAAATTGAGCAGAACCAAAACAGAATATAAGTTTTGCGATTTTGGCGGTCTCTCCGTCCTGTGCCCATTACTCTTGCCAGAACGCCCATACCAGTCTGTTCCGAATTTCGGTACCTCGGCTCGCTTGTCCAAGGAGATGGCGATGTAGGACATAACACACCGGATCAACTTGGGATGGATGAAATGGCGACAGGTCACCGGAACAACTTGCGACCCACGGATAACCCTCAAGTTACAGGGGAAAATATAAAAATCCGTGATTAGACCTGTTGTATTGTATGGATCGGAATGCTGGGCTGTGAAGAAGATGGATGAGAAACGATTGCATGTAGCGGAGATGAGGATGTTGAGATGGATGTGTGGATTGACAAGAATGGATAAAGTAAGGAATGAGTTTATAAGGGGAAGTTTGAAAGTGACGCCTTTTGCAGAAAAAATGAAAGGGAATTGTCTGTCTTGGTATGGACATGTGTGATGAGGAGGAATGAGACTCATGTGACTAAGAGAGTCATGGGTATGAATGTTGATGGATGGAGAGGAAGAGGAAGGCCAAAGAAAAGATGGATGGATTGTCTAAGGAATGATATGAATGAAAAAGGAGTAAATGATACTGTGACGTCTGATAGGGGAGAATGGAAGAAAAAAATGTGTTGCGCCGACCCCAAGTAAAATGTGATAAGGGCAAGAAGATGACGATGTGTAATGTGTAAAATCAATTAGCAATAATTTTATGTTACAGTTCAATAACCATGGCACCTTAAAAGTCAATTAAAATAGGTACTTGATTTTCTAAATTATAGCAATAATTTTATTGTAAGCATAAGTAATTTAAATTATATGGATGGTCTAATAATGATTGTGAATTTTTACAGCAGTTGTTTACAAAAAAAGTGTCATTTTAAGCAACATAGGAATTTGACTTAATTAAGTCTGTCAAAAGCAAGAATATCTTACCATTAAAGACATCTAAGTTATTAGGGCAGTAGAAGTTCAGTTCACTGTATACACTTGATTCTTCATAAGGCACTCTGGTTGGTTTCAAGCCCCCAGTTTCTGGAGGAAACAATATCCAGCGTTTTCTGGGAATAAGAGATTTTTATAACTAAATAGTAACTTTTGTGATTCTTTGACCCAGAGGTATGGTTTTATAACTTACTTTCCATATAGTTGAGTCACAATGTTAACTCCGTACGTGTCTTTATGTGCCGGCGTGTGCGCACCGCTGCTGCCCACCCACAGCGTCGCGTCCGAGGCGCTTTTCTCAGAATATCCAAACTGATCCCAAGAAATACCCTAAAATAACAACTAAATTTAATTATTACAACAAGCAGTCTGTCAATGTCGAACTGTAATAGAGGCTGCGTCAATATTTACCTTATACAGTTCGTCGTCACCGTTGAACCACTGATACAAATATTTATAATCAAAATACATCCACTCGTCGCTTGTAACCGATTGATCCACGAAGTTTTTAAAAGTCATGGTTTTTACAGAGCATCTTCTTTCCCAACAAGGTTCGTCTGATAAGAAATCTTTTTTTAAACACCTAAATGGGATTTCTTTGTCTCCAAAAACTGAACACCATTTTTCTACATTCCACTGGCATATTGACCAGTTTCCCACAAAACCCCGGAAAACTAATGGGACACTGGAATTCGCTATTATATTGCGAACGATGTCTTCACTTAGTATAGACATTTTCAACGTTTTTAAAATAAATATTAGGACTGTTTTACACTAAAATAAAACAGTCATTATGTGCCGAAAGAAAGACACAGCGTTAGAATGAAGAAGCAGTCTATGATTCTGGTTTCTAGGAGCATAGATATTGTAAAACATACCTGATTCTCTTTGGATTTACGTTGTTACCTCTCATTTCCGGCAGGGGTCGCCATCTCCGGTTCCGGCGGCCGACCGCTTAGGTTTCATAGTGTCTTCATACCAGCAAGGGCCTTGAGCTAACGCTGTGTCTTTCTTTCGGCACATAATGACTGTTTTATTTTAGTGTAAAACAGTCCTATTATATGCCTACCAGAAAGACACAGCGTTAGAATGAAGACTTGTTTGATATCTGCTGGTGAAGGTAACATAATAAACGCTATGTGAAATAAATAAATGTGTTAAAGAATGAAAGAAATTCATTTCAGATTAAACATTTATTATCAAATACCGTAATCAGTAAAGTAATAATACTGATAATAATTATAATTATTTAAAATTAAAATGAACAATTTGTTAGGTACTTCAAATTAAACAATCAACTTTGGCACATAAACTTAACAAATCTAATTAAAACTTGAGAAATTTAATCTTAATAAATCTTCCTCTTCATTATTTGTATTTTTAATAATTTCTCTACAGTAAAACTTTCTGAAAGTCTTATCACTCTTCCAGTTTCCTCTAGCCAATATATCATCCACAGGAACATTCTCCCACCAGCCTTTGGATGCTACAGCTGATCTGACGCTTCCAGGAGTAGCTTCTAAATTTAAATCTTTAAATATAGACTTAATCCAACCTGCTATGATAGTTCTTGTAGCTGGTTTTATTTGGCCTTTTAAAGAGACAAATAGACTTGTAACATTACTATTAAGTCGTCTATCCTGTGAAATCTGAATCAATTGTGAAATATGTCTCAAGGGACATATATTTGCATCTGGGTGTTTTGATAAAGACCAGCCAGATTGTCTATATTTGCTTGAGTCTGTTTTTGATCCAAATTTAGGCCATAATATAATTTTTTCTTCTTCTTCTATGAAGTTGTTTTGAGAAATATCCAACAAGGTAAGGTCATGTATTCTTCTGCCTGATGCTAACAGTAAAATAATTGCAGTTCTTCTTGAGATGTCAAAAAGTGAATTTGTGCTTGGAACTGTTTTCAACCAATTGAAAATTAATTTTGTGTCCCATATAGGGGATTTTGTAGGTGGAGGTTTTGCTAATGCTATGGCTTTTAAAACTTGTTGAACAAAGAAATTTTTTGATAGATTATCTGCATTTGCAGCACAAAAGGTAGAAATAGCTGATTTATGTAATAAAATTGTGTTCACTGAAAAATTTCTCTTTAAATGCAGATCTGCTAAAAATCTTGCAACGTCTTTGCCATCTGGATTACTTTTATTAATATTATTTGTGGCACAAAAAGATAGCCATCTTTTTATAGGGGCTTTGTAAGTATTTAGAGTGCTTTTGCGCCAACTATTACTTAGTAATTCAATTTCCTCCCTACTCCAGTTTGCTACTTGATCTGACCACCCCCAATTTTCCAAGCCTGGAGGGACATCTTGTCCACTTGTGGGGGACAGAGCCCCGTCGATCGATCTATCAGATTCTTCCGCAGATCTGTTATCGATATTGGGTCTGACAGGGCCCTGGCTTGTAGATCGGTTTGCCAAAAGCACTGATCCCACTGTGGTGCTATTACTATGTATGTCCCTATGGCTCTGTTTAAATGATGGAGCACCCGAGGGATCAAGTTGGGTGGAGGGAACACCCAGCCCAACTGAAAGTCCCAATCTCGACTGAAGGCGTCGCAAAAAATTGCTGACCCATCTGTCGAGTCCCAAGTTACGTATTGGGGGACCACTGCTGTTTCTTTTGAAGCGAACAGGTCTACGTCTGGGACGCCCCATTTTTGGAATATTATATTCTTGGCTTGGGGTTGTAGTTGCCATTCGGGGACCGGTTTTCCTCTTGAGAGGCGGTCTGCAATCCCGTTTAACCTCCCCGGGAGGTATGATGCCGACAGCGTTATGTTGAGCTGCTCGGTTAGGTGAAGGAGTTTGCTTGTTAGGCCCAACAGAGCTAAGGACCGGGTTCCCCCCTCGTTCCTTAAGTAGGCTATGAGGGTTCGATTGTCCGATTGCACTAGAACATGTGCGTCCTTCATGTGTGCACCTTGTCTTACTAAGGCTGCATACACGGCAAACATTTCCTTCACATTGGAATGCCACTTTTGCTGGCGGCGATTCCATTTGCCCGACAACATGGTGTTGTTCAGGTGTGCTCCCCAGCCCGCGTCCGCCGCGTCTGTGGTGAGAAAGTGGGTAATCTTGGGGGTGTGCATTGGTCTTGCACTTTTCCCTACGTTTCTTACCCACCATTGTAACTCTTGAGTCACTAGAGGTGGTAACTCCCTCTTTTGCCTTGGTCTGGCTCCTCTGAACGATTTTAGAAAAATCTGAGTACGGCGACAATGGAGACGACCGTTTGGGGTTGCTAAATTTGCAAAATTTAACATACCCAGCAATTTTTGCAGCACTCGGAGACACGACTCTTTCTTTTGTAATAAGCTTGTTGATAGTTCTAGGATTTTTTCTACTTTTTTTAAAGGAAGTGAAATTAGTTTTGTTTTTGTATTCCATATTATGCCTAAATATTCTATTTCTTGGGTTGGGTGAGAAGTGATTTCTGAAAGTTTACATGCCAACCCAACTTTTCCAGAGTCTGTATGGTTATTTTGGTGTGTTCTACGAGTTGTGTCTGATTTTGACTGGCTATAAGAAAATCGTCCAGATAGACTACTATTCTTATGCCTTGTTTCCGAAGGATTTCCGCAATCCAATTGGTCACTGAGGCGAAGGAGTGAGGAGCTGATGAGAGACCGAAAGGTAAGGCCGTTAATTGTAATATTTCGCCTCCATATATTATGCGCAGAAAACGCCTGTGAGTTTCCTTTATGTTCAGGTGAAAATATGCCTGATGGAGGTCTATTTTTGTCATCCAGTCCCTGTCCTGTAGGAACTGAATTACATCCTGTCGGGAAATTAATTGGAAATGTCGAGTCGAGACATGTAGATTTAGGCTCTTTAAATTGAAAATAGGGCGTATTCCCCCATCTGGTTTTCTGACTAAAAACATTTTGGAGTGAAAGCCGGGTGTTGTGTTTTTTGGTTTTTCTAAAATGTTTGCATCTTTTAACTGTTGTATGATTTCTGTCATCTTCTTGGATGGCTTTGTTGCAAACTTGTTTAATATTCTTTTCTAAGGGTAATGTAAAGGAGGTTTTGTTGAAAATGGTATGCGACTCTCCGCTATTATTTTTAGAATATATTGACTGGCCCCCAATTGTTCCCATGCCTGAACATGTGATTTTAGGCAACCCCCTTTGAATATCCTGCTTTGATTGTCATTTATCTTTAACGTTGGAGGTATCTTGGGTGCCTGTACGACGAAAGGAATGCTTTTTATAATTTTTGGATTTTTTGTCCGAGTTAAACTTAGTTTTCTTATTGAAATTAGTTTTATACGATGGCTTGAAACTTTTATTGTTAACCTGAATACTATTATTTACCTTCTTTTTATCCTTTAAATAACTTGGCATGTTAAGCCATACCTGCGAGCCTCCTAAAGAATCTACCAGTGGAATAAGCGCTTCTCTGTTAAAGAGATACTCAGCGCTAGGTGGAATATTTTGTAAAGCTAATTTAAGATTAACATTATTAACTTCTTTCAGAATGCGGTCACGTCTAACCTCAATACATTCAGCTCGCTTGCCACATATGACTTGCATACAAGTTTCCATATTTTTATATGACGGGGACGCTGGACCAAATTTTTCAGATAATTTATCATAGAGAGTGCTTGCATTGAGCTCTGTGTCAGAACTAGCAGCCCAATTTACAACCTCCTGCAAACCATTTTTTAAAAGTTGCCTATTTTCCAAAACAGCATTTGACAATCCCGCTAACAATTGCTCCGTACTAGCTAAATAATCTGGTCCTTTATTAAGGTGACATAATTCCTCATTCAATTTTAGGCCTGTAAAACCTGGTGTTGCCATAAGAATCTGCAAGTCCTTTTTATACCGAATGCCCTTCCAGGCCTGTGAGTTAAATTGTTGAAGACTATTTAACTCTGCTAGTTTAATGGGATCAGCAACAGGTACAATCTTAGATTCGTCATAACTTATTTTCAACTCCCCCAAACACATATTATTATTATTAGTTGCTTTATTTAAAACTTGTGGTTTGTTTAGAAACTGATTATTAATCGTATTCTTAGAATTCACGGAATTAAAATGGCTGCCGACATTTTCTTTATTATTGTTAAAACTCGTACTAATAGCAGTGAAAATCTGCGGCATTTGAGCTACACAGTCTGATAAATATGTAACTTGATTAATTAGAGTGTCCATGCGAGGATCCGAACAAGTTTCGACTTGTTTGAACCTGCGCCGCTTAGACCTTTTATTAGGTGGCGGCGAGGCAAAACCTTCTTCGTCTTCCGAAGACGAGGAACTGTTTTGCGATGAGCTTGAGCTCACAGCTCTTCGCTCTCCATCCGGAGCAGCGACTTGAGCTACAGGTTCAGGGACGGCATCCTCAGAGTTCATAATGGTAGGTAGGTACTTACCGAATCGCCGTCAAGGACACAACACTGAACACTGTATAAACACTGAATACGTGTTTATTATTAGTATAAAATCACTCTAACACTATTTTCAGACCGAAAACAATGAATTATTAGAATCCAATAAGATTTTTGTCAGTTTTTTGAACTTTGAAAAACTTTTGCTCCTAACACGACAAAAATCATAAACGCTATGAAACCTAAGCGGTCGGCCGCCGGAACCGGAGATGGCGACCCCTGCCGGAAATGAGAGGTAACAACGTAAATCCAAAGAGAATCAGGTATGTTTTACAATATCTATGCTCCTAGAAACCAGAATCATAGACTGCTTCTTCATTCTAACGCTGTGTCTTTCTGGTAGGCATATAATAGAAAAGTTATTCTACACACACGTTAACAAACAAGAAGCGAGCACCGGCTGACTGACAGTCTGTCACTGACAGACAGACTGATGGATGACTGACAGTTCTAAGCTGACAGTTGACACTGTCAAGGTTGACAACTTGGATATTGACAGATAAACAAAAATATTTTCGTTCGAAATCTTTCAAACTTTCAAAAATGTTTTCGTTTAAAACTTTATTGTCCCAACGACTCACGTCCATAAAGGTGAACGCAGACTTAGCCGCACCGCAGTCTCCGCAGTCATCGTTTTCTTACCGCTTCTGCGGCTACTGCGACGCGGCTAGGTGTGCGAGGTTTCATAGAACTTCGTATAAAGAATTCGTAATGCGCAGACTGCGAAGACTGCGGTGCGGCTAAGTCTGCGTTTACCTTAAGACAGCTTGGAAAAAAGAGTAGAGGGGTTCGCCACTGTGCTGTTCAAATGGCAACTCGATATCTCGATTTGAATGTATAGCGGGTATAAGCGTATTAACGTACTTGGGTATGCATTTGTTCCATTTTGGTGCTTTTTAACACCCATTAAAAAAGCGCGAAGTGGGAGCTATTTTAGTCATGACTTTGGCACTAAGGCCCAGAAGCCATGTCAATAAAATTAAATGTGTGCTCTCTGGAGGCTTCTGTTGTAATGTCAGTGTCGGTCGTCATCCGTCAGTGTCATTGTCGTGGTTGTCGTGTCACGATTTAAAATGTGTTTGTGTTTATCCCATATCAATGGTTTATCCGTGTTTGTTTTGATTATTTAACGTTTTGCGAATCATTTCGGCGGATAATGCATATCAGAAGATATCGGGACTCCAACGATACATACGTTTAGTAAGTGATTAACGATATAAGCGTGCGTGTGTGATATTATTTCTCGTAAAAAACTATGGAACCAGAAGTTGTTTCATCGTTTTTCACTAATAATTTAGGAGATTCGAGTTCCCCCGATATCAGCGAGGATTTTTTAAATTTAATAGACGAATTGAATCTTTCTCTAGAACAGTTTCAAATGCCCAAAAAAGTAGAAGCTGTCTATAACCCTACCATATACGCAAGGCACACATTTGAACTGTACGTGCGAAAATATTGCAACACTCCAAAACCTATTATGTACTTTGGCATGAATCCTGGACCTTGGGGAATGTCTCAAACTGGAGTAAGAATCGTTTCATCTACTCTTCTTTCGTGTCCGTTACCCAGGCCAGATGTTGTCGAAAATGGTCATTTGAATCTTATAGATAATTAGTTTTGCGGCTTCTGTAATTGTTGCGCACATTTTTAAATTTGTTGCGTTTATAGTTTTTTAATTATTTCACAAAAACATTTCCTGCTGGGGTAACGTTACCCCAGCCAGACCTTTTTCTTTCTAATGGGAATATTTAAATAAATACTAGCTATAAAATTAGTTGTCTAGATGAAGTAAATGTTGTGCCTTATTTTGTATTTATTCTTTCTTCGGTTGCGAAGTTATTCGAGATTTTGCTGGGGTAACGTTTTTGGTTTTGCTAGATCTTTGAAATGGTTAAGCGGATTCTTATCATATTTTGTACATGACTTCTTAGGAATCAGTTAAAATTTGTTCTGCAATAAAAAAACCAAAATAATGCATAGCTTAAAGGTTATTTCATTAAATAGAAAAACACTTCAATTGGTCCCAGCACTCTCAATAAGAAGTCTAAAGACTTACTTTAAACGTTATTTTAAAGCTTGTAACTGCCTTCAAATGTATATGAAGTTTCATTAGTATCCTGTAAGTATTTAACAAGTTATGATGATATTCAGTTCTTCACGAGCACGATCTTGATGCGCACCGTGTTATTTGGCCACTGGATTGGATATATGAACTGAATGTTATGTCAATTATTAGTTTTTTAGTTCAGTTGTATATCAGTAAAATTTCAGCGTAGTACATTGGATAATTAATGAGATAAAAAGATTAAAGTCATTAGGAAGTGAAAGACCGTGGTAACCCGACCAAGTTTAGGTGGCTACGAAAAAGCGAAAACGCAGAACATTACACTATCTTTTGAAATGTTTAGTATAATACACCTTACAATTTCGGTACAGACGCGTACACTGTTAAATAATAATACAATAATATCTGTACTATGAAAACATTATTATTATCTTCCAGTTGCACAAACTTATCGAAAATCACCGATATAATTATGTCGTTCGGTGGGACGTGGGAGGGGTGGGGTGAAGGGGTGTAATACATTGTTTGCATGAATTATGTGATTATGGAGCATGTTTAGTGCGTTATGCACTAAACATGCTCCATAATCACATAATTCATCTTGCAGAGTGCGCGTGCACTTCGGCAGTTCCGTTTCCTGTTTTTGCAAATATTTATCGAGTGCGTGAGAGCTATTATATAATAATAAGTGTGGCGAATTACTGCTAATGTGGAGTGCTTCTATTGATGATCATAATTATGGTGCAGGCTGCTTGATGAATTCACGAACAAGGTAAGCTTGCATAATGTAACAACAGAAATAGTAGCAAAATTATTATTAATATGAACCTACATGTTGTTAGGTACTTATCTAAAACTGTATTTTTTTTAAGGCTTAAATATTTGAATTTAGGAACTTACTTATTATTTTCTTTTTTTTCGTACTTAGTTATTAACTGGACTGGAATTTTCAACAATGATAACGACATATTTATCCTTCGCTATAGTGCCTATAAAACAAAGTCGCTTCCCGTTTGTTTGTCCCTGTTTGCTTAGATCTTTAAAACTACGCAACGGATTCTGAAGCAGTTTTTTTTAATAGATAGATTGATTCAAGTGGAAGGTTTTTGTGTATACATTGTCAACATATGACTAGAAAATTGATTAATGAAATTCATGACTTAGCAACCGATTTTTATCGTTATCAATGTCGGGAGTTGGGACTACCGCAACAGGTAGGTAGCTACTTATTTCCACACACTCCTTGGACACGTAGACTTTAAGAAATCCATGATTACCTTGTTGCAATACTCGCGTTGATATAAACTCGCAAATAGATGACGATTCGAGTTTCAAATGTGTATCAATCATTACACATTCCAATATGTGTATATTTCAATAAAAACTGTAACTGTGTACTGTGTATACTGAAATTATAGATTTAAATAAAAAATAATAGAAAATTTCAAAAAAGCAAAATTACTATCTGTAATTTTAATCTGTGAGTGTTTTTAAGTATAAGTTCATTAATACTTTAAAAGTTCAATTTAAATGATTATTTTACCTGTCAATAAAAAATCTTTAATAATCATGTAGTTTTTTTTTTAAACTTGTGTACATGTCTGTACTAAATTTGAAACACTATCCTACATATTTTAGAAGGTACCATAATGTTCTGCGTTTTCGCTTTTTCGTAACCACCTAAACTTGGTCGGGTTACCACTGTTATTCACTTCCTAATGACTTTAATCGTATTATCTCATTAATTATCCAATGTACTACGCTGAAATTTTACTGATATACAACTGAACTAAAAAACTAATAATTGACATAACATTCAGTTCATATATCCAATCCAGTGGCCAAATAACACGGCGCGCATCAAGATCGTGCTCGTGAAGAACTGAATATCATCATAACTTGTTAAATACTTACAGGATACTAATGAAACTTCATATACATTTGAAGGCAGTTACAAGCTTTAAAATAACGTTTAAAGTAAGTCTTTAGACTTCTTATTGAGAGCGCTGGGACCAATTGAAGTGTTTTTCTATTTAATGAAATAACCTTTAAGCTATGCATTATTTTGGTTTTTTTATTGCAGAACAAATTTAAACTGATTCTTAAGAAGTCATGTACAAAATATGATAAGAATCCGCTTAACCATTTCAAAGATCTAGCAAAACCAAAAACGTTACCCCAGCAAAATCTCGAATAACTTCGCAACCGAAGAAAGAATAAATACAAAATAAGGCACAACATTTACTTCATCTAGACAACTAATTTTATAGCTAGTATTTATTTAAATATTCCCATTAGAAAGAAAAAGGTCTGGCTGGGGTAACGTTACCCCAGCAGGAAATGTTTTTGTGAAATAATTAAAAAACTATAAACGCAACAAATTTAAAAATGTGCGCAACAATTACAGAAGCCGCAAAACTAATTATCTATAAGATTCAAATGACCATTTTCGACAACATCTGGCCTGGGTAACGGACACTCTTCTTTCAAATAAAAGTTCCAGAGCATGATATGTGTCAAACATAATATTCTATTCTAATATTGATCGAAGATTCTAAATGAAAAGGCATCACTGATAAACATTTCATGTTATCCATTACAGGTACCGTTTGGTGAAATAAGTTCTGTTCGCGATTGGTTGGGAATCAGTGGGCCAGTGCAGAAACCACCCACAGAGATTAAAGCTCGTCCTGTGTTGGGCTTTGATTGTACCAGAACTGAAGTAAGTATATTCAATAGGTATACTTGTATTTAAATTATAAGCATATCTTTTTAAATATCTGACACACTCTGGACAGTTTGTTTCCTTCAGAAAAGTCACTAATTTTTTTGTCACTCTCATATCCTGGCTTGTCCTACTATTTTAGTAATTTATTATCTTTTAAGTCCACCTGTTCTTTCTCTGATCTTATACTAATCCACATTCATACTCAAAACTTTTCATTATATGTAACTACAATAATTGTTTCTTAACAATTCAATCTTCATTATCAAAAAAAAATATATTGACTTTGCATAATATATATTTCTTATTTTATTCTATGAAAATTTCAGGTCAGTGGTAAAAGATTTTGGGGGTTGCTTCGAACTTTATGTGGAGCACCAGAAAATTTCTTCAAAACCAGTTTTGTGTATAACTACTTGCCTCAGCAATGGTTGACTGCCTCAGGTTCCAATCTTACTCCTGGTGATTTCAAAGTAAGAGATCTCTGTTTTTTGAACTAGTTTTATGTTACCTGACATATTTATTTAACACATTCCAGGATAAGCAAAGATATAATATGATGATGAAGTAAACTGTTCCATACATAGTTTCCATTCTTAGCTAATTTATGTTTATAAATTCCAGAAACATGAAGTACAACAACTATACAGTATTTGTGATCCAGTATTCAGCAAAATTCTAGAACTGTATGAGGTTGAAAAGATTGTTGCAATTGGAAAGTTTTGTGAAACCAGAGCAAAGGAAACATTGAAAAAATACCCTCCCTCAAGATCTATTCAGGTGTGAGCTTGAACATTATGAGTATGACAAATCCATGTTTTGAATTCAGTAATAATCTCAGGATTTAATTATTGTATTTTCCTATTTCAGATTCTGTACTTGCCACATCCAAGCCCCAGAGCAGTAAATAATAACAATTGGTCAGAGACAGCAACTGAGTGTCTTAAAAAACATAATTTGCTTCACTACTACCAGTCCTCAAAAGACTAAATAAACAGGCCATACCTGCTACTTAAAAAAGTAGAGGATACTCATAATTATGTGATTACTGTAGTCAAGAAACTTTACAGTAAAATAAGATTTGTAAGAATGGTTGAGTTCATGAAGAGAGCTCTTGAGTTAGCAGCAGAAGCTTTATCAGCTCAAGAAGTACCTGTAGGATGTGTTTTTGTCATAGATTCGGATATTATTGCAGAGTCCAGGAATAGTGTCAATGCTACACACAATCCAACGAGACATGCTGAAATTAACTGTATAGATCAAGTCATACATTACTGTAAAGCCAATAATATTGATTACAGATTGTACTTTAAAAATGTTACAGTATATGTAACTGTTGAGCCTTGTATAATGTGTGCAGCAGCACTCAGCAATTTGAATATAAAAGAAGTGGTATATGGATGTGCCAATGATAGGTTTGGTGGCAAAACTGTGTTAGATATAAGTAATTTTTATGAACATAATTATAATTTGATTGGAAACCTAATGGCAACTGAGGCAATGGCTTTACTCAAACAATTTTATAAAGGTGCCAATCCAAATGCACCAGAATCAAAAGCTAAAAAAGAAAAAGTATAATTTTATGAGTACATAGCAATACATAAATGTAGGTCTTAATGTTTAGAATAAGTTATAGTATTAAAGATTCATAATGCAGACAGATAGAATAGCTTTCAATTATTTTATTTATTGACTGTGACAACAAAATGTACAGATGCCACCACATCAATCTACCACAATCTGTCAAATTTCTTTAATTGTATTTCAACTTTGTCACAAAAGAGGAAGGTTCATGTTCAATTGAAAAAAAACCGGCCAAGAGCGAGTTGGACTCGCCCATAAAGGGTTCCGTAGCAGCAAGTAATAACATACTATAAAAGTTCTTGTAGTTGGTTCCAACTTTGAAAGGTTTACGATTTATGACGTATTAAAAAAAAAAACTTGAGAGGTGTCAAGGCACGTCGAAAATCGCTATGAACCTGTTAAAAAGGTTCAAGCGATTTTCGACCCTCCACCCCACACTACCCCACTCCACTCCGCTCCACTCCGCTCTACTCCACTCCGCTCCGCCCCGCTCCGCTCCGCTCCACTCCCTTCAGCCCGGTTTCCACCGCGAGCGGAACGGACCCATTAATGACTTCGTTAAACTCGCAAGCGCAAACTGCGTGCCTGTATTTCCACCAACAAATCGTTTTTCCGTTCCCAGAGCGAGCTCATTTTTACTCTTTTCACCCGATGAGTCATTAATGTGTCCGCTCCGCTTGCAGTGGAAACCGGGCTTTCCACTCCACTCCGCTCCGCTCCACTCCACTCCACTCCGCTCCACTCCACTCCGCTCCACTCCACTCCACTCCACTGCACTCCACTCCACTCCACTACCTATTATAGCTGTAAAAATGAAGTTGACAAACTTACATTTGCAGTTGTTCTCCGATACATTTTGTTTAGGAAAATGTTATCCCAGTATGTTTTATAAGTTGGTCAACTATTACTCGTAAACTTGTAAAGCCCACTTAGTCATGATAATTTTCTTTTAAACTTCGTTATATATACTACTATTGTAAATTTTTTCACACCCCCAAACATAACCGTTTAGCTGGTAGAGGGGGGGGACACTCGAGTAGGGCAAAAATTAGCACTTTAAAGCTTAATATTTCACAAACGAATCTTTTTATCAAAAAATTGTTGATGGAAACTACCAATATTTTTTAAAGGCCTATTTAATGATACCCCACACTAAGGGGTACGCGAGAAAAAAAAAAACATCCCCGCTTTACGTGTACAGGAGGTACCCTAAAAAAAAATATTTTACGAGATTTTATTTTACCACTTTTTTGACGCAACAAATCCGTATATTTACACCAAATTACAGCTTTCTAGTGCTGGGCGTCTCTGAGCTAAGCTGCGGACAGACGGACGGACGGACATGGCGAAACTATAAGGGTTCCTTGTTGACTACGGAACCCTAAAAATTTAACAGGTATTGATTTGCTGGAGTCTGTACTTATTACTACTTGTCTTAAAATATTTCAGTCACTAGATACTAACAGAAATGAAAAATTATAATTATTATACAATGTGTAATGCGTCTCGTGGGGTAACTCAGCCCATGTTACTGAACAATGTTTGTTCTAAGACTTTCGGAAACTCGCAAAAAAAAAAAATGGTTTTTCATACAAAATGAGAAATTGATCGGGCCCATCGGTATGATAAATTTTTAATTTTTTTTTGCGAATTTCTAAAGTCTTAGAACAAAAATTGTTCAGTAACATGGGCTGAGTTACCCTACGAGAGGTTTTGTGCATTTACCGTTACACATTGTATATAATATAACATTTATGTTCTTCCATGTTGTAACATAGGTACAAGCTAAAAAAAATTTGAAGAACTTCATATTTTTAAAACCCCATTTTTAGGAATATGTCGAAAATTGGTTTTAGATACTATAGAATAGTAGGTTGTTGCCACATATTTTGTTACAAAATATTTTATATTGTTTTTTTTTTTCATATTTTATGTGTGTACTATATCAGTCTGATAAAATCCATAAGCTGGTTTTCATCATCACAAGGAGCCATCTAAATGTACAAAATGGGGGTAGAGGTAAATAACATCACATTAAAGTTCTGACATATTACTGTATTTGAATGGCATAGCAGAAAATTATTACAATCCCTGTTAAATATAAGTAGGCTTTATAAATTACATAAAACTATCTCTACAAAGTAAACTTGACACATTCAATTTGGTAAAGAAACACAGAAAAACACTCATTCATAACAAGTCCAACAGCAATCATAAAATATAAGAATATAATTATACAAAATAAATGATTACTTACTACAACATTTTTACTTATGCCTAGATTATTATGTCCCACTGTATAAACATAAAAGTGAGATCTATCTGGAATAAAAAACAATTTATTACATTAATCACTACTGATAAAATATCCACAAGGATATCACAGAATCATTTCACTAATCTAAAATGAGATCTCACATTTATATTCCCAGTGTATACAGGTAAGAATGTTTGAGGGCATTTGTAAATTAGGGTGCTAAGTTGAAAAAGCAAGTCACTAAATGCATGCCATTTAAAATCCATACATTCTCACCATAAAAGATAATTATCCGCTGAAATAAGGAATAAGCAGAATAAAGATACTTAAATACTGTCCAACAATTTATACAGAACTTAACAACTAATGACCTATTAAAACCGATTTAATCATTTGAATCATGACAACCATTAACCATAGGGTAAGGGGCCCCGGAACCTTCAGTCTCTTCAATTTGGCCATTTACATGAACATGATTACCATTAGTCAAGTTACCTTCGACCAAGGCGTCTTCGGCTACCAAGTCGGCTATAGGGCTTCGACTTCTGCTGGAACTACTGTCACTATCTGATGAAGACGAACTATCACTTTCAGAGTCCGCACTTGACGAGTCCTGAGTATGTTGACGTAAATGTTCAACTTCAAGTCTCAACTTCTCATTGTCCAACTGTAACGAGTGTATCTGTTCTTCTTGTTCCTTCATACGCTGCATTAACTCACTGAAGGGCTGTTCATCTACTGCACTGGAACCAATAGAAGTGCCTGAAGTATCTCTGTCTGTTAACATACTTTCCCTATCAGTAACAGAAGAATCCCTGGCTGTCATATCTTTATCTTCATCTAAACACTTCGCTTTAGAACGTTCTGTCCTTTTAACGAGATTCTCATATTTGGCCTCCAATAGAAGATATTCCTGAATGAGGTCATCTTTGGACATATTTGACAAACGTTCACTTTGAGCATCTTCATAGACACTTGAAAACTCTTTTGTCAGATACTCCTCTTCGTCTTCGGGCAGCGAAAAAAAATAATTTTCTTCTGAATCTACGCTGAAACTTGAATCGCGAGTGCGTGCTGATGGTGTACGTAAAATATATGAACTTTCAGGCTCAGGCTTATGTATTTCCATTAAAAATTGGTTGTTATTAAATGGGGCATGCGTTTTCGCCAACACGATCTTCCTAAATCTGTTATTTCTTTTGGATTTGTCATTCTTCCACGGTATTTTTGAAAATGGTTTCATTATCTTGCGTTTGGATTTCCCGCGCCTCCTTTTTTTCCGAACAAGTCCTTCAAATTGTTGTTTCGGTACATCTACAATAGATGGCGCATCAACTTGAGCAGGTCGCGTCGGGTCGCCATCTTTAAGGGCGATAATGTTATTTCCGTCCATTTGAGATGCAAAAAATCACTTACTTTGTAAAATCTTGAAATGTTATAGGAAATAATTAAGAATCGCACTGTTATCACAATTTTCGAACCACTCTGCCTATTTAAAATCTTTATAAAAGCACAATAAAACACGGAGCTCTGCACTGTGGACGCAATCCGCCATCTTTCTTTATTTATTTATTTATTGTTACTTTTAAAAACTCTCCGATGTAGTCAGGGTTGCTATTCATACGATTTTTTGTCGAGATATTGCGTAACCTGCATTAACTCAATGTGGAAATTATGAAATTCACGATTATCATCAAAGTTTGATTGTTTGAAACCTGGAGCCCTTAGATTATAGAATGTCCAGATTCCAAGTGGGCCTCTGACTACCCATTTATTTATAGGTAGGTACCAAAAAAAAGGAAAAAATGTCCCCTTCGTTCTTTTCAGTAAAACAAGTCCCCATGTCCAAGGGATACATGTCATTAACATTTAAATGTGTGTGTGGCGTTCACTCGCTTATAAAAAGTAAGAAAAATTCAAGAAAAACGTTATCTTTTGTTTTGAATCCGTAATCTGGATATTTTATCATAAAAGATGAAGGCTTTCACATGCATTGGCATGGGCGTAGGCAGCTATGGGCTCAGGGTGGGGCAGCAATCTAAAATAATAATGTAACTAGCAAACTATACCCGCGGTTTTACCTCTAATTTTTTTTATACAAAAAGATTGCAATAGAACGCATTGTGGTTTCAAAGTGTTGGCATTTAGCTACCGATTACTTGAAAGCATTAAAAAGTAGGCATAACGTGCCGAAACGCACTGCCATGCTCAAACCCAATGCACATGGGCGTAGCCAAGATGGCTCGCAGATCAGGGTAGATGTAGGTGGGGCGATAGCCCCACCGTGGCTACGCCCATGTGCATTGGCAATGATAAAAATAGTCCTCCTAAAGGTGATAAAAATATCATCCCTAGCATATATAGCCTTAGCCTCCATTCGCACGAGCGCTTTTAACGTGTGTTATCTGTTCACACGGCAGCGCTTTTAAAACGCGGCGTTTTTTTTCGAACTGTAGGTATTTGAATGTACTGGGTGGTGACATTTAAGTTCAATTTACCTTTTCGTTAAAACTCGGTGTTTTTAACACCTGAAAAAAACGCTCGTATATAACTTTTGAACCGTAATAAATAGAACCGTATGTCTCGGAGGAAAAAATATTGGTAATTACCTCCCCCATGCCCCAAGTTCAATTTGATCCTGGACACTTCCCGGGACACCTTGTATAGTATATGGTCGTGATTTATGGTCTTTCTTACCGATTTCAGTAACGGCGACCGACCCTTGAAAAACTACTTTCTGGCATATAGAAAGAAAGAAAGAATAAGTTTTATTTGGCGTCAGTTCATGTAGCACACATAATATTTAAAAAACCGGCCAAGTGCGAGTTGGACTCGCGTGGAGAGGGTTCCGTACGATGTTTCCTACCACGTTTGTTTTAAATCTGACCCAAATTGGTACGCACAATATTGAGTGGTTTACCATGTTATTTTAATATCATGGACTTCTTATAGGTTTTCCTATAATCTATAAGTAGAAAACTAATTTCTGTATTTTAAAAAAAAATTAGGTTGAGTAGTTTCGGAGATAAGTGGGGGGGGGGAATGGTCAAATTTCGTCTATTTTCTTGAATAACTAGGAAACTATTTATTTTAAAATTACAAAAAAAATATATTTAAGATTGTCTCAACAAGACCTTTCATTTGATATGTCACACGATGCCGTTTTCAAATATTTTTTTTAATTTTCCCCTTCCCCCCCAAAAATTACCTCCCATATACAGATATGGACTTTTTATAGGTTTTCCTATAATCTATAAGTAGAAAACTAATTCCTGTATTTTTTTCCAAATTTTACGTTCAGTACTTTCGGAGATAAGGGGGGGGGGAATGGTCAAGCTTCGTCTATTTTTTTTGAATAACTTGGAAACCATTTATTTTAAAATTACAAAAAAAATACTTTTAAGTTTGTCTCAACAATACCTTTCATTTGATATGTCACACGATGCAGTTTCCAATTATTTTTTTTTAATTTTCCCTTTCCCCCCCCAAAAATTACCTCCCGTATACAGATATGGACTTCATATAGGTTATCCTATAATCTATAAGTAGAAAACTAATTCCTGTATTTTTTTCAAAATTTTAGGTTCAGTAGTTTCGGAGATAAGGGGGGGGGAATGGTCAAGCTTCGTCTATTTTTTTTGAATAACTTGGAAACTATTTATTTTAAAATTACAAAAAAAATACTTTTAAGTTTATCTCAACAATACCTTTCATATGATATGTCACACGATGCAGTTTTCAAATTTTTTTTTTTTAAATTTTCCCTTTCCCCCCCCAAAAATTACCTCCCATATACAGATATGGACTTCTTATAGGTTATCCTATAATCTATAAGTAGAAAACTAATTTCTGTATTTTTTTCAAAATTTTAGGTTCAGTAGTTTCGGAGATAAGGGGGGGGGAATGGTCAAATTTCGTCTATTTTCTTGAATAACTTGGAAACTATTTATTTTAAATTACAATAAAAATATATTTAAGATTGTCTCAACACGACCTTTCATTTGATATGTCACACGATGCAGTTTTCAAATATTTTTTTTTAATTTTCCTGTTCCCCCCCAAAAATTACCTCCCATATACAGATATGGACTTCTTATAGATTTTCCTATAATCTATAAGTAGAAAACTAATTATTGTATTTTTTTCAAAATTTTAGGTTCAGTAGTTTCGGAGATAAGGGGGGAGGGGGAATGGTCAAATTTCGTCTATTTTCTTGAATAACTTGGAAACTATTTATTTTAAAATTACAAAAAAATATATTTAAGATTGTCTCAACAAGACATTTCATTTGATATGTCACACGATGCAGTTTTCAAAACTTTTTTTTTCATTTTCCCTTTCCCCCCCAAAAATTACCTCCCACATACAGATTTCATCTATTCACGTCACACCTCTGTGCTTGGGTCACAGGAATTGATATGTGTACCAAATTTCAACCCAATCGGTCTAGTAGATTCGGAGATAATTGGCTGTCGGCGACAGACAGACGGACACACGAGTGATCCTATAAGGGTTCCGTTTTTGTATTCGGACGTACGGAACCCTAAAAAAGTACAGAGAATAATAAAGATAAACAAAAAAAAGGTTTTAAAAAAAAATGCCTTAATATGACTGGCCAGACCTAATTTGGTTATAAATACCCGGTCACATAGGTATATACACAGTGCACCAAGAGGTCCCTCAGCTGCTGGACGTGTCTGTTTCAGATCTAAAGAAAAATTAAAGCAACATTATTTCTTACACCTTAACCGATAGCGTTGCCAGGCGTCCGGCCAAATTAGACCGCGTCTGGCCTGTCCGGCTTTTGATGATCTTTGACTTGTTTAGTTGAACCGACCCTTGATTTCATTATCAAAATTAAAATATTCAGCAATGTTTTTATTATATTACTAGCTTCCGCCCGCGACTCCGTCCGCGCGGATGTCGGTCTTCGCGTGGATGGTTTATTTCTCCATTTTGAGTAACTCTGACAATGACATCTTATAAATATCTATTGGACCCAAACACGGCTAAGCCTATAATAATTAAGGAGATCCCTCTATTGAGCTACTGCTGTTGAGCTCGCGTTCTGTAGTATGTATTTTTTTCATAGTAATTCCGACCTTGTATTTACAAATAACTGATCGGAACAGTAATCAAAAAGGTCGCGCTGAAAAGCACGGTTTAAAATTACACGCATACAATATTAATTCCACGGACGACCGCTCGCCACACTGGACACGTCCGCTCGCATCAAAATTCAGAATTTATATGCATCGCGCGGCGCGGAACGCGTCTCCTTATATAGGAGTCGGGGAGGCGTGGCCCGCGTGTGCCGCAAACGGTTCAAGCCAAATCCGACTTTCGGCGCTACAGGTTACGGCGCTGAATCCACTGCGGGTAATGCAATGTGTGTTCGCGGTTCTACAGAACAACGTCTATGAATAAAACTGAAAAATAAGATTTTTTTCTATGTATTTTTTCAGGATAAAAAGTATCCTATTTTATGCCCAGGATAATAAGGTATAATTATACCAAGTTTCATCGAAATCGAACCGTTAGTTTTCACGTGATGCCTGCACATACAGACAGACAGACAGACAAAAAATTTTTTAATCACATATTTGGGTTTGGTATCGATCCAGCAACACCCCCCGCTATTTATTTTTTCAATATTTTCAATGTACAGAATTGACCCTTCTACAGATTTATTACATGTACTAGCTTCCGCCCGCGACTCCGTCCGCGCGGATGTCGGTCTTCGCGTGGATGGTTTATTTCTCCATTTTGAGTAACTCTTACAATGACATCTTATAAATATCTATTGGACCCAAATACGGCTAAGCCTATAATAATTAAGGAGATATATTGAGCTACTGCTGTTGAGCCCGCATTCTGTAGTATTTTTTTCATAGTAATTCCGACCTTGTATTTACAAATAACTGATCGGAACAGTAATCAAAAAGGTCGCGCTGAAAAGCACGGGTCTTTGGTCCTCTAAACCAAAAATAACAGAATTGAATTACTGTTTAATTTTATGATAAAACTTAGTAGCTGAGTCTTGTGTAATGTGTAGCTATTTCAATTAGGACGTAGCCCGCAAGTGCACTGCTAGTTAAGTCACACGGAAAAATAATAAAGTCGCGGTAGTCATTATCTCTCGGAGAATCATAACACCGCGATTCAGAAATGCGCGTCATAGGCACAACGCCATCTAGTGGTGAGTGGTGGAACCTTTTTAGAAATCAATGGAGGCAGGCGTAAATAATAGGCGTAATGTTCTACTTGATAATAGGTGTCGCCAGTGGTTCCATAAAAGGGTTTGTTACAGATTTTTTTTTCTACGTGTTTTTCCAGGATAAAAAGTATCCTATTTTATGCCCAGGATAATAAGGTATAATTATACCAAGTTTCATCGAAATCGAACCGTTGGTTTTCACGTGATGCCTGCATATACAGACAGACAGACAGACAGACAAAAATTTTTTTAATCACATATTTGGGTTTGGTATCGATCCAGCAACACCCCCCGCTATTTATTTTTTCAATATTTTCAATGTACAGAATTGACCCTTCTACAGATTTATTATATGTATAGATAGATAGCATTTAACAGTAAGCAACTTTTTAAGTGTTTTCCTAAATATATAAGGCAACGTAATAAAGCGAGAAATGAGAAAAAGAGTGATTTTTAACCGACTTCAAAAAAGAGATGGTTCTCATTTATCATCTACTTTTAAACAGTTATTTTTTTTCATTAATAAAAAACAATCTATCACATATACACAAGAAAATTCGTCATCAGCCTATAAATGTTCCCACTGCTGGGACGTAGGCCTCCTCTATGTGAGATGGAGTGGGTATGGTTATTGTAGATGTCACAATCATGTCTTCGATTTTTGCTTCTAGGACAATTGTCGGTTTCCTCACGATGTTTCCCTTCACCGTTTTGAGAGCAGTGGTGATAACATAAATTACACAAAGTAATGCTGGGTTCGAACCCATGACCTACATCGCGTGAGTTGGGCCTTATATCACTGGGCCACCTGTGGGGCCACCACTGCAACAAGAAAATTATTCAATATAATAAATTCAACTATTGTACCACATGTCGATGTCGGATGTCGCACAAAAAAGATACTCGTACAATTCTCTACTACTTACATTTGCTCACAAACTTTTCTTTGCCCTGCACAAAGAACTTCTCCTGTTTACAGTGCGTTTAAAAACATAGAAACTCACGTACACAAACACCCTGACCCGGAACAACTACTTGTGGGTCATACAAATATTTGTTCCATGTGGGAATCGAACCCGCGACACGCTGCGAAATCTGCAAGCAGTAGCAACACTGCTGTGCTGTCCCAGTGCTGTAGCAGCACTGCTGCGTCTTAGGGTGGGTTCATATCTGACGGCACATGTATAGAAAAACAATTGATCGTTCACACTCGACGGATGATCCGTTTGTGCGTCAAGTGTGAACGGTCAAGTATTTTTCTATACATTTGTCTGTTCTAGCGTTCCTCGACCGACAATACGCGACGGATGTTCCATCAGATATGAACCGGACCCACCCTAAGACGCACAGCAGTGCTGCTACAGAACTGGGACTGCACAACAGTGTTGCTACTGCCTACAACATCGGCATCACAACTTTTCTCGCAGAAGAAAACCATAGACCAGTCTGAGAGTTATTTTTTATGGCAACTCGGCCGTCGTCCGCTTGTCCGTCAGTCAATCTGTCATTGTCAATTTTATTTGTCACGAAATAGAAGTTGTGATCTTGCTTGTAAACCTCAAAACAATCACTTATTTTGTTATTAGTAGCCCAAAATAGTACATCAATATATTTTTCAGTAATTATTTTGAATTAATAGACAAAAATAAATTTAGCGCATTTGATCTTAATATTTCTATGGGAGAACTTCAGGGATTACCAATGGCTGACGATATTGTCTTCGAATTACTGCATTCCGAAATAATTAACTATGCAATTGACCAGTCTAAGGAAACTCTCAAAGATAAAAAGGTATTTCTTTTATCAAATTCATTAGTTTTATAAATTGTATTGCGTCAATGCGTATTCTTTCATTAAAATAACTTAGATGAATATGGTGTTTCAGGAGGTGGATCTATCTGTTGTTGAGTACATAGGCTTTGCTACTGGCTATAAGATAATGGAAAGATTGACCAGAGAATGGCCCAGGTTTAAAGATGAACTTGATACCATGAAGTTTATCTGTACTGACTTTTGGACATGTATCTATAAAAAACAAATAGATAACTTGCGGACAAATCATCAAGGTGTTTATGTCCTACAAGACAATGCATTCAGATTCCTTACAAACTTTTCTAATGGCCATCAGTATTTGGAATCCGCTCCAAGAGTAAGTATCTACTTGTTTTTCATTATCATGAGAATTCAAAACATCTTATTCGGTAAAATAAACTAAAGCATTTGAAAATAAAACAAAAGACAGTGGTACCTAGTTAATATTTTGTAATCTATCAAGTCTGCTATTGTGGACAGCTCAACAATTTTAGTATTTTTCTGTAGTTTTAAATTCTCTCTTTCAACCTTTGGACACTCAAAGCTGAATGTAGGTCTCTTACACATTTCTCCACTTTTCTGTTTCAAATTCAGTACTTTCTTCCCCATTTTCCATCCAGTCCATGGTTTATAATTATGACCTACCAAGATTTTTTAGTTTTGTCATTCTGCATTTGTTTAAAATAAATGACCTTTTTTTTATGTTTCAGTATGTTGCATATACTTGCGGTTTGATTCGAGGAGGTTTGGCTAACTTATGCATCAACAGTGTAGTCACAGCAGAAGTTCAATCCATGCCATCTTGTAAATTCCATATACATGTTCAAAGAACATAATATTAAGATATTGTACCTTGTTGAAATATAAATCTATTTATTATAAATGGTATTATTGTAATCAATGTGTTTTGTATTTTTATTTTAAGCTAATATTGTAAATTCGTTGATTATAAATATTGTACTAATTACTCGTACTTATTAATTATTCTAAATAATGAGTTTTATTATCTATCATTCAAAATATGTACCTGGGCTCTTATCACGAGTTTTCACTATTTAATTTACAGCGTCTCCAGTATTTACAGCATTTCTTATAAGAAAAAATGGAACAGCGCCTCTGGTGTACGAAGAAGGAACTAATTTTTCCCTTGAAAATATGTCAATAAAATTGAAAATGTCAAAGTTCCAGTTTACGTCACAATAACTGAAAACTCATGATATGGCCTCATATTTCTTCTCAAGTTATATAGAATTACTATAATTATATTGAACATTCGAAGTCACTGTCCTGGCATGAATAATCTAAATAAAGCATTTTTCTTTTATTTTTCCTATTTCTGCAGTAGTCATAATGGCGCCGTTTCACTGGTCGTTAACTCGTTCGATATTATAGCATACGGGGAGTCCTCGCATGCGAGATAACAACCAATGAAAGTCACAAGTTGATACGTGTTCGTTACACCGTCTGCGGTGATCGCGGTGATTCCCCGCTTGATATACACCGACCGTGTTATCGACTAAAGAAATTCATCGGTCGATTTAAAGCATGCGGGTCTGCCACTCTTGTCAATAAATGGCGACGAACATAGAGGTTTTCCTACACCCCGCATGCGGGCTATCGACTACTTAATTAAAACGGTTCCCCGAATGCGGGCCCTCTGTGGTATGCGTTACAGAAATCTCTCGCATCCCGCATGCGGGCCCTAACTAATGAAAATGCGCCATTAATCTTGCTGTAACTTAAGGCAATGTTTGTTCCATCACCCCTTCCGAAGAAAAGAGTATCAGGTCTACACTGCTCGCATTTTACCTTTTTTTATTTTTTATTGTGATAATATCATCAAATGAGTCCTCCCACCCAGGGATGCGTTTAAGTCAATTATCCAGTTTAAAATGTATACTGACTATTTGACTAAACGTCAAACACCCCGTTCAAGCACACCGCGAGGTGAAAAATTAAACTGACTATTTAATCTGCCCCGTTCACGGTCGTCCGCTGGTCTAAGTTTTCGCCTGACTACTTAGGATAAATTTTAGCGACCTTTTTACCTCGCCTCGTTAAATTTTATCCTGCTGTCAGATTGACATTGAGTTTTGTTGTTAATAATATTTTTATTTTAGAGAGTACTTAATTCATCGTCTCGGTAAATATTATTTGTGGATCATGGATATAATTAATATTGCACCGGCAAATTGGTTTTTCATGTCCGATCCATTTTTACTGTGTAATAATTTCGAGATCACAAGTTAAATCCTAACTTTACGAAGATAACAATAAAATATTCAGACTGTTGAATAAAATTGTTACCTACTTGTTTTTTGATAAACTGAGCATGTCAATTGAATTTGACAGCGAACATTGATAGAAACCTATGACTTCGTTCAGCGAACCCTCGCTAGTTTAATTTTATGCGGCGAAAACGCCGGCTTACTTAAACGCACCCCGGCGGGAGGGACTGTCAGACTCGTACTGACTAAAATCCACGGTGTCCTTCAATATAATATACATTCCGGGGTCACGGTAATTCCTAAGTCCCACGACTCCGGCAGGCTTTGGCCCTCTAAAGGGGGGCCCCGTCATAGCATTTTACCCTTACAAATTGCCATTCAACGGGTCACACTACATAACTTTCTCTAGATCGCAGAATTTTGTTTTGATTTTTTCTCAATTTGGTTACCTCGAGAACGCAACAATATCCTTAATAGAGTACCAATCACACGAGCACGTGCGTTAAAAATGGTGAATTACTTCACCATCAACGCCCAGTATTAAAAAAAGCGCTGAAGTTGAACAAAAACAAATGCTTTCTCAGGTATACGTTCACACGTCAGCACTTTGAAAACACGACGCTTTTTATTGAATTGTAGTTGTAATTTATTGCGCTAAGTTCTATTCACTGTTTTGTTTTTTAGCGCAAGATATTAGATAATAAAGCGCTTGTGTGTTTGTGGCCTAAGGCATTGTGAAAAGAGGGATAAAAGAGTTCGCTGAACATCTGCACCATGCCGAAATAAAAGTGTTGCCATGCAAAGAAAAAAACAAACCACATTATCTGTGGTAAAAACTTTGACGAAACGCACGCAAACTTTTTGATTGGCGTTGGCGCTCTTTTGCTTCCTTTCCTTTCATTCGCTCTTTCAATTTACAGAAAATGGCTTCCGAAGAATTGGTGACTGAGCAATTTCAATTTTTCGGTATAGAAGTGCCTAAAGAAATCATAAGTAAATGTGAGTACCCAAATTATTCGCGCTAAGTAACAAGCTTGTGCATCGATCTGTTCAATAACTTTACCAAAACTTTTGAGAGTAACTTTGTACCGCTTCAAAATGAATGTTCAAGGTTGTTTCATTATTCACTTCTTTTTCTAAGGCGTAAGTTTATGCGAAGAATACAACATTGATGCTGAATCTTTCATTGAACAATGGATGGCCTTCAGTTTGAACCATTTAAACGGTGCATCCCCGAATTTGGAGAATTTGGATACATTTGTGAGAAAGGAATTTTCCAAGCGGGCGGCGAATCGTTCCAACGCAACCGCTAAAGAAAACGGACAAGTGGGTACCGGCACAAGTTTGACGGTTTACGGGGCACCCGCTTCAGTACAGTATCCTTTTTATGCGCATGCTCCACGTGTTCATTATTTACCAAAGTATTTCTAGATTGTATTTTACCTAGTTCTTGTGGTGTTAGTTGCCGCCCGTATAATTAACGGTTTATTGTCGATTGTTTGTTTTTTAATGTAAGGTTGGTTAATGACTTGTAGTTCATCAACAATTCCAATCCTTAGCTTTGATACAGATCAGACAATGAAGTTTTATCGAATTATATGGCCACAACACCAAAGGTGAGTAAGTATGATGGTTTACAAACTACTAAACTGTTTATTCCAACTAAAAATCTTCAATGTCAGATATAACCTAAACACTCATAATTACTTACACATAATACTACATAAGTTTTATCACAAACTTGCAAAACTTGTGTCTGCAAATGTTATAGCTGAATAGTTTTATTTTCATATTTTCTACAGGTAAATTTGATTTTTTATCACTACACTGAAGAAAGAAGTCGGAGCTCACCTACTTGTGCCTAATGGGTGTATGTCTAGTACCACAGTGCATCATTTCTGTGACTAGATCTACACTCATTGAGTGCTTGTAGTACTTTCATCAGAGGCGCTTAACAGCAACAGATGTTTACAAAATTGTGACAAGATATTTTTCATATTGTATTTAATTTAGAGTACTTTCTTAGTGAAATTATCAAGATAATCAAACTAGCAATATAAATTGTAGATTCTTGAAAAGGATTTAAGATCAAAACTATGGACATTTTATTGGCATACCTTTTAACTTGATGATATTTGTGGGCGAGTTTGCTTCTGGTTCATGTTCACTACAAATCATGACTAGATCCATACTCGTCTGCAGCCATCAACTTAATCTGCATCTTCAAATAATATACTATTGTAACCAGTCCCATGTAACTTTTGTCAATAAATTTTTGTTTGATGTTTTATTTATTGTATAATAACAATCAAGTATCTTTAGTGTAAAAAAACTAAACCTTAAATAATTCATGTTATGTAACTGAATTATGATATTTTAATAATTTACAGAGAGTTAAAATTGAAATTGAGTCTGCACCTAATCAGCCAAATGATTTATGTCCAGCTACTTACTCACCAACTATGTAAGTGTGGCTATATTTATTCTATTTTGGTATTGAGCGAATTTCACTCACTGCAGTTCTGACAGTCCTCAACTCCTCATGATTAACTGACCTTTACAGGCTGAATTATTCTTCTTTTACCAGCATCCAAAAAGCGACAAGTAAAGCATTATTATGCCTTGTGCTGTCAAAATCAAAAAAAACGAAATTCATTTATTCAAAATAGGCTTTTTGAAGGTCAATTTTTAGATAAGACAGTCCCCCAAAGTGATGCTTTGGGGGACTGTCTTATGTAACTTCGAGATTTACTATTTATAGTCTTTTGGCTGGGAAGAAGTAGTGGAACAAACTCCCCAGCAACACATAAAGCTCGATTTCTGACTATATGGTTAGAACAACCAAGTTTAGTTTTATACAATTAAATAAAACATTCACATTATACATCAATTTGAAATAAAAATAATGTGTGTATGAAACAAGTTGACGTTCACAGATTTTTTTTTGGTAGATTTACTTTTCTTCTTCAAAAGGCCATTTCAGCAGTACTCATAATATAAATTGTGATTAAATTCGTAAAATAAAATATTTGATTCTCAAGCAATAGTATGATTTATGATTCAGCTCAAGTCAGCTATTTTAGACCCCCTGAAATACCCCTATTTTACATTTCAGAGGTTCTGCTAAGTATGCATCAAGAACAAATACAGGAGCAGTAGTTCACTCTTATGGTGATGAGAAATTATTGCAGAGTATTGCCGAGCCATGTGGCATTCATGATGTTTTAAATCTAAAAATCACACAAGTACCTAATGATGATGGTGATACATACACCAAAGCAATGTAAGTGTTGATAGAAAAAACGATCTAAAGAATTTAATACATAATATGCAGTATGCATTTCAACTAAGATTAGAATGGCCAGGCGCCTTACCACAAGCTCTTAATGCGATCCAGTTTAGGCTGTGGGAAAGTGACTAGAGCTATACAAGTCGTCTAGCGCCATCTCTTACCCACAGCCTAAACTGGATCGCGTAAACAGGTTATGGTAGGCTACCTGGGCTCCATTGTGATAACATGTACTCTTACCCCCTTACTTATAAACATTGATTACACGTTACTTATCTTAAATAGCTCTTAAGTCACTTGCCATCTCTATTCATTGAAATAGAAATGACAAGGACAGGTGATATTTAATCGGTAGCTAAGCAACACAAGTTTTTATAAGTAAGGGCTTTAATTTTTAAGAAAATAACATCAAAAAGATAGCAAGGATAATAAATGCAGATTTTAGAAAATTAGCGCAGTTTTTTTTTTGCTGAATGGAGTTATTGTCGTTACCAAATGGCGCCAAGGTCGTCCTATATACTTAGTTGAAATGCATAGTAACTAGTGACCATGTTGTACTCATCTATTGAAATAAAATATTTCTCATTTTCATTCTAGGTTTGGTTTTGAATTGCTTCATGAGAAAGCTAGCATGTTTGATAACAATATCCGCTACTTATCACAGTGTATCATGAAGAAATGTGGAATCACAGATGTAACTTCAGTTAGATGTAAAACACAGGTAGCTAGCTTACTTAACAAATCTTCACCTAAAGGTAGCGGTTCGCGCCGGAGACCGAGACAGGAGACCGCGACAGTACTTAACATTAGGCAATGTATGAGCGGCAGTTCGCGAGCGAGACAGCGACAGGAGACAGATACGGTAGCAATCTCCGGTCGCGGTCTCCGGCGCGAACCGGCACCTTAAGCTGGTTTTTCAAGAGGTGTCCTGTAAAAATAGCAAAAACCTATTTCATAAATTGTGTAGTCATTAACAGCATCAATAAATTGCAAATCTTATTAGTCCGTCAGCTTGAGTTTAGAAAAATAATGGACACGCATTTTTTTCTATAAGTAGTTAAATCAATGCATATTTACAAAGATGTAACGCATCAAAATTCGAGAATGGGGGCTCGACGTCAGAAGCAAGTGTAAGCAGCACTTGCTTGTGACGTATTGGCAATTTTAAGTTTCGTATTTTCGTCAATTTTGGTTTGCCTGACAAAAAATAGAATAAAAACGTGTAAAATATTTTTAAAAATCTAACTGCTTTGCCTATTCAAACAATTTTTATCTAGCACAGTACTTATGAAAAGCTAGCATCATAACCAAAGTCTATAGGAAAGTAACAATTGAAGAGTTGAAACAATAAATCAATAATTAATATAATTCCAGGCTGAAGTATCGGTAGTCGGCCGCATAGAATGTGACGCGGACGCCAGGCTCAACCCCAAGAGTGTCATCCTCCAAGGAACTTGGGATCAATCACTCAGTCAAACTGTGCCTGTGGATTTGGACAAGTCCGTATATTGATTTGGTTTTGGTGTATATTACTGACTCATAACAAACATGGCGATTTCTTCATTATTTGAATTGCTATTCCCCCACTTCATTTCCAAAATACATGATATAACGCCTTTTTAGATTAGATATGTTCACCCATAAGCTTCAGACTCGAAGCCAGAGCGGCGCGTTCTAAAAAGCCGACTTCCAACACGCAGAGAAATGTCTGGGTTGTAACCGTGACAGCAAGACTCACTAGTTGACTTTACAACATTTCTAGTAATAACAGGGCCGTCTTAAATATATTCTGCGCCGGGGTGCGGGACTCAGCCTGCGCCCTCGTTTTTTTTTTACAATGAAATGAGCTAACGAATTCAATTACTCGGCATGGTCCATGGTCGGGCGGCGAGTTGCCCATTACTCGCCGCCCGCATGCCCGCGCCTACGGTGCGGTTGGGGCGGAGGGAAGATTCTGTCCTCTCCCTCTCGAGGCCCGCCTCCTCCTTCGCGAGCATGACTGCTTCACAGAAGGAGGCGACCGCTTTCCACTCCGTCTCGCCCCGCAGCATGGCCTCGAACAATGCCGGGCGCAAGAGGTCTCCGCCTATCGCTGCCGTGAGGACAGGGCGGTGCTCTGCCCAAGAGTGACAGTCCTGCACCGTATGCTCTACTGTGTCCTCCGGGCGATCTACGCAGTGGTGACACCCAGGCGTGTCTTCCCTCCCTATCCGACACAGGTACCTCCCGAAACTTCCGTGTCCGGTGAGGACCTGCGTCATGCAGTAGATCAGGACGCCGTGACTCCTATCCAGCCACTCAAAGAGGGGTCTTACCGCCGCGATTGCGGCGTGCCCGAACCTCTATACACTTTATTGACTTAGAGATCGTTTTACTTCAAGTGCGGGCGTCCGGGTGACAATGTCAAAGGGCGCAATTGCTCGCCTATGACAGACGCACTGATTCAAGTAGGAAGTACGGTCTAATACATAGAATTCGTGCTTGTGCCTCATTAGGTGCCGCGCCACGCGCCCATTTCAAATGAACTTAACTCTATTGACTTAGAGATCATTTTGCTTCAAGTGCGGGCGACCGGGCGACAACATGTCAAACGTACATACATAACATACACTATTCTCAATTTTCAATGAAATATCTCCAAAAATTCAGCGCTTGACAGGCGCCCCGAGCGCTCCGCGCCCGGGTGCACCGCACCCCTTGCACCCCCTGGTAAAGACGGCCCTGAGTAATAAATACTAAGTAAGTAGTAGAGATAACAAGGACTTAGTATTTATTACTAGAAATGTTGTAAAGTTAACTAGTGAGTCTTGCTGTCACGGTTGCAACCAGAAGTTCTCGTATACATTTCTCTGCGTGAATATACTGCCGCCATAATCCAAAAGGACGCATCTACATGAAATGAGAAACGGAGAAAAAAAATAAAACGTGTTTCAAAAATTAAAAAATTCGCTGTGTGTAAGGAAATAAACCAAATCGCTGTTTTTTGGTACCAAAGGGTGTATTACAGTTTGATCTATCGGGAGTAATATGTAGACTTAATTAAAATTATATTATTTTTTAAATAAATCAATTTTTCCTTTTCTTTTAAATAAAAAAAATGTAAGAAAATACGTAATACTGCAATGAAAAGACGCTTCTGGCCATATGCGTCCTTTCAATTTAGTATTTTTTTAAAACGTCTTTCCTACTTAGTAATAATGTGTTACCAAGCCATAAAAACTAAATTAAAAAAAACGTAAATAGCCATTTGCTGCTTTTCAACTTAGTAATACCGTGAAACATGGATAACGGGGACCTGAATAAAGCGGCATATTTGTCTCACTAAAAGAGGTATTCCACTGACCCAGTGTCTCAGACATCCAGGTATACATAAATATCTGTCTTATTTACGGAGAGTTCAATTAATAGAGATGATATTAGACTTATTAATTTCATTAAAAGGGTGCGCTAAATAAAATAACATATGATATAATTACATATTTTAAACATTATCCGAATTAAAAAAAATGTATACAGGAGAGTTTATCTCTCACTCACTATATAAAACAATTTAGGCACATTTGCGGGTGGACTACAAATTATTGTGTGGTACAGTTTTTTTGTGCTATTAATCCGTTATCACAATTAAAGTCGTTTAGTTTACAGAATTTAAAGATAACAATTAAGCAAAAGTATTTACACTTTACACATACATATAGTCTCAGTAAAAGAAGTTAAAGAGAGACGTCATTGGGACATTTAAATCGAAAGAATAATTTTCAGAGATGTCCAGGTTTATTTTGTCCCATTAACAGTGATAATTCTGTGCTAAAGTGGACCTCACCATGATTTCCAGTGTCCCACTTAATTGGGATTCACTGAACTAATATTCAATTAATTTACAAAAAAAAGAACCCTTTTTAAACTGAAGTTAGTACGTTTAAAATGATAATTATTTTGTATGAAATAGAACACAAAGTATAAGAATTAGGCTTAGCTATATTATTAATTATAACATAAAGTTTTAAATGTTACTATGTAGGTACAACAAACAAAAATTTTGTATTAAAGCTATGTATGGATTATACTCAATATCCTACTTCCTACTAATATTATAAACGTGAAAGTTTGTTTGGATGGATGACTGGATGTTTGTTACTCTTTCACGCAAAAACCACTGATCGGATTTGGACGAAATTTGATACACAGATAGTTTATCACCTGGATTAACACATAGAATAATTTTTAAGCCCGATTTTATGTTCACGTGGGATCATTTTCGATTTGTAGCGGGCGGAGCCGCTGGCAAAAACTAGTTAATTCATACATTTGTCTTCGATATCAACTTGAGTGAGCAATAACAAACCGCTTTCAATATAAAGCTTAAAAATCTTCTAAAAACATTTTTTTTAAAGTTTAAAATAACTTTTCTTTTAGCCACAAAGTCGGTGCCACAAATCTCAATGAAATAAAAATCAAAGTCACCGACTTCGGAAAGACCATTTCCTCATTGTGATAGTTAATATTCAACGCAAAAACAAATTCGAGAAAAAGGCGTATTCCTCAAAATTTTATTTTTCGAAATGACTGAATCTATTTTAATTAAACTTTATACGCATAAACTTTAAAATCAGTGTAATTTAAACCTGTAATACTTATTTTTGCTCTAACTACCTGGACGCATCTGAAATGCAGTATTCCAACCGCGAGTCCCACTTCTCCCCTCATAACTAGCAAAACTATGTAGAAAAGGCATTACTGCCAGAAGTGTCTTTTCATGTTATGAATTGTTAAATATTTTATAAATAAATGAGACGCTTCTACTAAAATGCGTTTTTTCAACTTAGTGTACGCTAAAAACGTCTTTTCTGTTTAGTAATGTTCCAGTCATATCGCAGATACGTCTTTTTTAACAGTAAGATTTACAGGGTTCCCTTTAACTTATGAGAAATATAAAAATACTGGGCGATGCCATTTTTTTTACTGATTCAGAATATGTATGTAACTCAATTTTGACAAAAAGTGTAGATACGTCTTTTTTCCTAATGACGGCAGTATAGTGGACATAACAAGTCGGCTCTCTGTTCCCTAGCAGCTCTCGCTGCCCGCTGACTTCAACTTCGAGGTCTAGAACCGACACTACTGTCTTTATACACACGGAACCGCTCAAGCAGTCAAACTGCTTCGGGCGGTAGATGCTTCGAAGCAGTCGCCATGCATACACTGACTGCTCTAGCTCTCCGTGTATGGACAGCCGAGCCTCTTAGAAGGTTCACCAATACTAACTTGCTTGAGTGTAATATACACATTATATTTTTGTAATGTGCCCACAAAAGCGTAATATTTCTAATAGACTTCATATTTTTATGACAGTGTGAAGCAGTACTCTTTATTTCCTGGTCAGACCGTGGTCATGCGAGGTGTGAACACGCGTGGTGACAAGTTTGTAGCTCGGGAAGTGTTTTGTGACGCCTCACCACCTGTCGCGGATCATAGAGCAGACATGATGAATGTTTTAAACGGTATGCCGCGATGAAGAATATTTGCTATTCAGCTATTGAAATACATCATCAAATGCATGATCAAGTTACATCTGTGCTCTATTTTGTACTATTATCAGTTTCAATTTTTAATTTTAGGCAAAATGTCAATGGTGATAGCATCTGGACCATACACAACTTCGGACAACATGGCTTACGAGCCCCTAAAAGACTTAATAACGTACATAACGACACACAGACCTCACGTAGTTATAATGACGGGACCATTCCTGGACAGCGAACATACCAAAGTGAAAGACAATACCATGGCAGAGACTTTCAAGTCATTTTTTGACAAATTAATTGATAATTTAGGTGAATTAAGTAATACAAGGTAAGGTATAGTCTAACCCATCATTTGTACGAGTTTGCCGCCTTATTAACATACGCTCGCCCAAATAGATCAAATGCATTCCCATATAAATGTTCAAACATCAGCGCTTTTAAAGCGCGATACTTATTTGATTTTAATCGCTCAAATCGCTGGTTGGTGACCGTAAGGTTAAATTAGGTACCCTTTTTGTTCTAATTCAGCGCTCGTGTTAACTGTGTTGGTCAAATGTTAACATGACACATCGTCTTTCAAAGATGGATGTTCTAGCAAAGATGACCTTTTCTGAAACTTGAGCTGTATTTTATGGCCATCATTTTTTTCTATAATTATTATTTAAAAATACAATTTTCGTTTTTTTTTTCAGCCCACATACAAAGATATACATAGTTTCTAGTAATAAGGACGCATTCCACGTGAACATATACCCGACGCCAGCGTACCCTAACCGGCGAAAACATGCGAACATTCACTTCGTGCCAGACCCGTGCACGCTCAACATCAATGGCATCGTCGTTGGGGTTACCAGCACTGACATACTGATGCATATCAGCCAAGAAGAGATATCCTCGTAAATATTCTTTGTTATACTAGCACTGCTTATTTTAAAGTTATAAATGCGAGTAACCGGTATATGTGGAGATCTAAAGGGGAGGCCTATGTTCAGCAGTGGACGTCCTATGGCTGAAATGATGATGATGATGAAATGCGAGTAATTTTACTAGGAATGCTAAGTCGTCGTCGTATTGGCAACGATCATACGAGCAAACGGTGCGTTCATCGACGTGCGATGAAATTGATCTCACGCGAGCGATGACATGCAAGGTTTAATTAAATACACAGAAATAAATTGAGTGTGTTTAATCTCGCCGTTCGACGATGAACGCATCGTACTTTGCTAGTACAAACGTTGCCACTAAAGACAACGCCAAAGCGGCATCTAAGTATGCTGTAACATGTCAGCATTGATCAAACTTACGTATGTTTGAAATATTTTATTCGCATTAACGTCTGAATCGTGAATCCAGGGAGAAAGTAAAGCTTGTTTGCGAAAAGAATTTCATCTCCCTGGCAGGACTGCGGAAGCCTAGTTGGTAAAGCATCTGTAGAATACATTCTGAAAAACGACGCAGGTTCTCAGTCGATTTTTTCCTTGCGTATAAAAGCTTTAAAATTCCAATGGTTGTGTTACAGAGGAATGGGTGGTGACAAACTATCACGGCTAGCGGGCCACATCCTGATGCAGCAGACATACTACCCGCTATGGCCGCCGGCACAAGGACTAGCCGTCGACGCCGCGCTGTGGGCTGCGCATGCACAGATGTCCTGCGTACCACACGTCCTAGTGCTGCCCTCTAACTTCAGATACTTTGTCAAGGTTTGTACAATTATACTATTTTATCGAAAAAATAAACAAAATTTATTCCGAATTTATTAAAATAAGAAAGCGATACAATTTAAAAGTGAAATAAGGGTCAGCTCAGACAGAGACGTGACGCTGCGCGCACATATCAATAGAGCTATTCAAAATCTAACTCTATTTCCTACATGAAAAGATACACCTGTCACAACCGCGTTGCATTTTATTGACGACTCAAAATCTAACTTTATTTACCACACGATAAGATACACATTTGCAGTATCGTTGCGTCACGTCGCGCCCGCGTCTCGGTGTGAACTGACCGTAAATGCGTATTTTAATCGTACTGTTGCCTTTCAGGAAATAAACGGCTGCGTCGTGGTGAATCCAGAGCACCTGACCAAAGGCACGGGTGGTGGTACCTTCGCGCGGCTACAGATAGTCAGTGACAACAACGACAAAAGAATTGCAGCTCAAGTTGTACGCATTTAACAAGTATTAATAACTAATTAACAACCATTTCCCTCTTTTATTTATTTCTTAATTTTATTAAATGCTGGTATTCATAAAAAGTTATAAAATCTTGACATTTAACAAGGTTCATTACTTAGATTATTATGATGTCCAAATTCCGTGTTTAAAACGAAACGTAACGCTTTTCGTGAAGCCATTTTTTATAAATGTGTAAGAGAGCGCCACACACCTTTTAAATGTTTTCCTTGGAGATGTTCACTCGTTTTACGTAGGAATAGAATGAAGGAGATAATTGGTTTCAATTCTCTAGCCTATGAATCTGGACATCCAAAAACCCAAGGTTCGTTGATTTAAAAAATTAAGCAACGTAAATAGGGTCGTTCAGCGAGATCCTGCCACCGGGCCCACTACGAAGCGCCAACTGTAAACCCATTCGAGGCGAGTTCCCTGCCGATTTGCGCTCTGCTGGATTTTCGGCTTGACGGTACCTGAAATGAAAACCGGGTTATTCTCTCACTTCGAAAACCGGGCGTAGATTCAATGGGAATTGTCTACCGTCTGTGTTGTCAATAAGGTGATTACGTGAATATTTACTTTTTCAATTCCGTCAACGGTTCAGTTTTGGAGTTGCGAACTCCGGTCTCGGGATCGATGGTCGTCAACACGCATCTGTAAATAAATCAAACCCAGAATTAGATATAGCTAGATTATAGTTAAAAGTTACGGTAAGAACAGTGAAATACAAAGTTCCCAACCTGAAACACGGTTTAACGATTTCGAAAACATTTTCGCCGATTTTGACGAACTTCCAATTGTCTTCCTCATATGGCTTGGCTCCAGTTAGCACGAAGTTTGGTCTAAAATTACGCGTTGTAACCTTACTGTCCGCGTCTAGACGACGGTTCAAGTCCTCGACTGAAGCTTCATTGATAAGGTTGTATGATGTCTCATCTGGTAAAGCACCCTAGGAATGATATAAAACAAGATTAAGTTTCTAAATTTTTTTATCTCCATTTTAACTGCTTCGATTTAGACAGATTAATAGATCATCTGTAGCTAATACACATAGTTATGTTGGTGTAATAGGCTACACAAAGCATATTTGAGGATTCTGTCGGGGTAGCGTGACTGTCTAATGTACGTCAGGATTGAGGAGCCACATCAGATTTTTAAAATCTGATTTCCCCATTATTTAGCAGCAATGTAGCTGATTTTGCAGCACAAATTCTAGATTTAGCAGCAAAATATATCACTAGTTATATTAATGCAAAAGTAGCTCCTCAATCTAAACGTTTGAATTGAGGAGCCACCTTGGATCTCGGTAAGTAATAGATGCACATTGTTGAAACTTTTCGATATCGAATATAAGAAATAACAAATAAATTTTACGTTATGAATTTACTATCGTTGTGTAGGTATTGAATAAAAGGCATCATCAGTTTTAAGTTTTCGTACGTAATTTGGTTTATAACTAAGCAATATTCCCAAATATTTCTACTCCGGCAATATTGCCACTTATATTCCCATTTTAGGCAATATTGCTGGTAACGGCACATCCATAGGTACGATAGATATAACCTGTTATGAAAAGAAACATTTAATAATTTACTTATACTGGTTTCATTAATACGAGTATAACATGGTCACCCTACACACTGAATTTACAAGAAAATTGTTAGTATTGTTTTCTCAGAATCCAAAATATGTACATTGCTGAATTGTGCAGATATCTTTAGCAGACATTTCTGCTAAATGTTAGTATATCTGGCATTAGATTCCGTTGAGAACTCATGTGGCTACAGTCAAAAATATACAATTAGAACGTCAGGATTGAGGAGCCAAAGAAAATACGTTCATCTAAAAAATTTACTCTGTTTTACCATTTCATTCCTATACTGCAAAAACAAACACAACACCTGCTAAATGATCATTATGTTGAATATATTTATTGATCGCTCACATCCAATATAATTTCAGCTCTTGCGTCTAGATTGAGGAGCCACACTAAAACTATTGTATTTTCTTTGATTTTAGTGCTAAAGTAGCCAAATTTTTAGACGATAATATGCACAATTGCTGCTAAATGCTGCAAAAGTTTCAACAACGTGCATCTATTACTTACCGAGATCCAAGGTGGCTCCTCAATTCAAACGTTTAGATTGAGGAGCCACTTTTGTATTAATATAACTAGTGATATATTTTACTGCTAAATCTAGAATTTGTGCTGCAAAATCAGCTACATTGCTGCTAAATAATGGTGAAATCAGATTTTAAAAATCTGATGTGGCTCCTCAATCCTGACGTACATACTGTCTAAACATGTAATGATGTAACAGTAACCCTGGAACGTAAAGGGCTATTGAAGTTTTATCGTGGAGGGAGGGAACAGTTTCATGATATTACCATGATAAAAAAAGCATATTTCAGGATGTGGCTCTTAACTCGTACAAAAAATTGGTGTTCAAGAAAGAACACACCCTGTCTTTTATCTTGTTATCAACTTTGTTTTCTGATAGCATATCAGTGTTGACCCCGAATGTTAAGGCCATGCAGTAATTACTTAGTAATAACTATAAATATAGTAAGTCAAATCAAAACTCAGAAAAAAGAAAGGTGTTGAACAGTTCAGCGTTTATTAAAAAAACCGGCCAAGTGCGAGTTGGACTCGCCCATGAAGGGTTCCGTAGCAGCAAGCATAGATTAGAGATATAATTATATTGAGATTAGTAAGTAATATACACAAACAATAAAAATAACTTTGTTTTTCATAGTATTTGTATGAATGGCAAAGTTATATTTGCGGTTTTTGAAAATGTACTATATCTCAAAAATTGCTAACTGTATCTCATCCAAACCAATTTTCGTTGGTAGTTTTGGTTGAGGTCTACATTATATATTTTTTTTAGTTTTATCATTCTCTTATTTTAGAAGTTACGGGGGGGGACACACTTTTTACCACTTTGGAAGTGTCTCTCGCGCAAACTGTTCAGTTTAGAAAAAAATGATGTTAATAACCTCAATATCATTTTTAAAGACCTATTCATAGATACCCCACACGTATGGGTTTGGTGAAAAATTTTTTTTTGAGTTTCAATTCTAAGTATGGGGGTCACCCCCAAAATTTGTTTTGTTTTGATTTTTGTGTGAAAATCCTAATGCGGTTCACATAATACATCTTTCTACCAAGTTTCAACAGGATAGCTCTTATACTTTCGACAAAAAGTGGCTGTGACATACACGGACAGACAGACAGACATGACGAATCTATAAGGGTTCCGTTTTTTGCCATTTGGCTACGGAACCCTAAAAAGAAGCTGTATATTAGACTCAAAAATAAGATTCTCAAACTATTTGTTTATAATTTTGTATTTATTTCTAATGCTGGTAATATTACCTAATAATCTATCTCGGTTGTATATTTTCAGTTAGATCTTTGTCTGGGGGTGCTAAGACAGGAAACCTCCACGTGCGCCCGTGGACTGGAGTTCCCTCTCGGATACGTCCGGGGGGGAAGACCAGTTTTTCGGGCCGGTGCGCCCTGGGATGCGAGCAAAAACTCTCCTTAGGCACTGTGTGCCTAAGGGGTTTCTTTGCCCGTATGCAAATAGCCTGTCGGGTGGACGCTCCAACGCGTGTCCCTCTGAACAGCAGAGGGCACAGCGGCGGAGCGGGCTTGCGGACGGTGAGTAATGGGTATGCTCGCCGTCCGACCAAGGACCAAGCCCGGGTCGGTGGCGCGTCGTGTTTCACGCGTCACCGACGGGGCCCCTTATGGGGCCAAATGCCTGCCGGGGTCGCGGATTTTTCTTAATCCAGGATACCGTGGCCCCGGAAAGTAAAGGGCATCCGACGGAACACGGATGGATTTTAGTCAGTAAGAGTCTGACAGTCCCTCCCGCCCCACCCAGGGCGGGAGGACTCATTTGATGATTTTGCCACCCTAAAAAAAAAAAAAAAAGATCTTTGTCTGAATCAACGTCCGTCAAAAACAATTGAACGGGATTTAGATTGAATATTAATTTCAGGCGTAAAAAATAAGAAAAAATCAAGATGGATCGGTCGAAAAAAACCGGACGGTGACAATCGGACTCAACATAATAATATACAATTATAGTACTTTTTTGTTACGTACCTACTTAGGTAGACTTACCGTATCATTTTTCGTGTATTTGTAGTATCTATTAGCGCTACTACGCAATTTACGACATTGGTCTCCTCCCGCATAGTAAACTAGGCGGTAATTGACAGTTGAACTATCAAGCAATCTGTAACATAAGTTTAATAGTAGATTATTAACCAAGGGGATAAAGCAGTGTCTTCTGTCGCGGGTGACGATTTAAATCGCGAGCGTAACGAAGGACTCGAGGTTTACTCCCGAGCGTAGCGAGGGTGTTATAAACTTAAATCACGAGCGAAGCGAGGGATTTAAGACGAGTCCTGAGTGTAGCGAGGGATCTAAGTTCACCCAAGACTAAGACAGCTTTATCTCCGAGGAAAATACTCTACTTTTCGTACCATTTGCGAAAAAAAATAACACAATAATGATATGAGATAAGCATTTATTAAAAATAATGATAATTAAAATAAACTTAACGTTTATGTATTTGAAGAAAACAAAAACGCGGCGAATTCCTAAACCAATATTTTTTTGTCGGAAAAGCAAAGGCTTCAAGCTCATACGGCCTCATCGGTTTTCGTAATTTTATTTAATAATCATAACTGCATAATAAATGCGTATTCCTTTTTCAAAAAGATGTATAATGCCTTATATTATATAAACTCAATGGTGTAAACACAGATGTAGTTCAGTACAAACGGTAAGCATTCCAAATTTAAATCACATTCTTTCCCTAGAGGATGAATGAAATTCAGTACAATTTTCTTTCCCTGTTTTTAACAGATTAAAAATGACTATTGTTATGTCCGCTTTTTGTGGCATAGAATGTCACTTTTTTGAGCAAGTGGTACGAAAAAATATATATTACTAGCTGTTCCCTTTGATCGTCTTTATACTTTGGTTTCCCTCGCTGCTCGGCTTCAATATATTGGACGTGACGTTATAAGCCATTTCTCGATAAATGGACTATCCCACACAAATAATTTTTCAATTGGAAAACCAATAGTTTAGAGCGTAGTGAGATTAGAGCGTTAAACCAAACAAACTCTTCAGCTTTAAGCCTCCTGCAGACACACGCGATTAATCGCGCGGGGCGACATGTCGCGGTCCATTCGTAGTATTTTTAGAGTGAATTGAAATTAGCTTGGCTCGTTGTCGCAGCGCGATTAATCGCGTGTGTCTGCAGGAGGCTTTATAGAAGTATAGATGGCATAAGGATGGCATGTTTAATTTTATGGGCCAGTATGAGGTGGCCAACTGGCCATAACAACGAGTGAGATTTATCAGTAGGTACAATTTAATAAAAAATAAGGTAGGTATGAAGAAAGCAATTACATTTTCAGATCAAAATGTTACCTAAAAATAACTTTATCATGTGAGCTATAAAACTCGCGGTGATAACATGTGCACACGTCTACACATCAAGCTGTACAAAACCCTTCTTTATTATATCTATGACAAAACCGGTATACGCTGACCATGACCGTTCATTGCGCGTAAAGATCATACAAAGGGAGACCACAATAAAATAGATTTGTGTTGCCGTGTGCAAAGTTATAGCACTTTAAGTAGGTATATTTACCTCGAGAACCACTCGCTCGCTTCCCAGCCGCAATCATAAACCGTTACCGGATCACCCCACACAATCGACTTTTTAGGTTTTTGTAGAGCTACAACCTGAAATTATCAAAACAATAATTACCTACAAAAACATTTAACATTGTTATCTTATCGGGAATACCAATCGATTGGTAAATACGATATTGTGACAGAAATATAAGAAGTACAGCAGTGCTATTCTTGATAAACACAGCCTTGTGACGGCGCGGCCGCAGCTCTCATTCCACGCTGGAACTTAGTTTACCATTTACTAAGCTACTAACAGAGACACTAGCGTTCACCGCTCGCTCTGCAAGATTGGACTATCTCAGAGTCGTTTCGTCGAAGAACACATCGTAGAAGTCCAGAGATGAGATTTCTCATACATCAGGGGTTCCCAAACTGCGTCGCGTCGCCCGTGAATAGTTAGGTTGTGGGAAAGAGATAGAGCTATATAAGTCGTCAGCGCCATCTAGTTCCCTGAGCTAAACTACTTATGATTTAATACGTCATGGTTAGCCAGCTGGTGCGTCGTAGAGTAGACACATACCGGCATGGATCTTGAGCGCTGACCTTCACCTGCGCAGAAGTGAGTTATTAGGTCCCTTTGGTAGATGAAGTGAGGAACGGGGGCGGGGAAAGTGTAGTGATTGGCCCGCGTAGCGCATCGCGTCATAGCCGCCACTCGGGATTCGTTCTTTTGTGCGTTCCATTTGTCGATAAGTGTACGATGCGCAAAGCGATCTCTTACGCCGAGCGCTCAAGAACCGTGCCGGTATCTGTACAGAGGGGCGCCGTGAGACGCGAGAGTCGACCATTCTCCGGACTCATATAAATTGCGTGGAACCAAGTTTCTATAAGTATAAAATATCCACCAAAAAGAAGAGGATAGTCTTATTGATCTCTTTTGCAGCAACAATCCCAGATTCACGTGCTCTGTTTTCGTGGAGTTCGGAACCATGTATATGTTTTATTATTCACCTGGTAGGTATCAACTAGCTGGGGCGCCGAGAAAAAATTCTAAATCTGTATGTGCGCCGCCACGAGCTGCGAAAGTTTGGGAACCCCTGTATACATACAACATACCTCAGCCAGGTTAACGTGCACTGCTTCCATGTTACCGTGCTCCAACGTCAGAACAGAGTTTCTTATAGTAGGGCGCACTTTTAGTAGTTCAGGGTAACCTCTCGCTGTTATGAAGTTATTCTTATCGTCGACAACCATAAATACTCTGAGAAGCAACAAAATTACCATTTCATTGACAAACTACAGACACAGAAAGTGGAAGAGAACTTCAGTTTTTTTATTTTGAAACTTTACCCCACATACCAAACAGCCAGTGTTTCGTTTTGTCTCCTGCTTAAGTGGAAACTACGAGCTTTTCCTACTCCTCCCTATTCTTTTCTGATTAATTTCGTTGCAGGATCCAAGACAAGTAAATTCGTTCTCCAGGACACGTCGAGCTGCATTGTTTCGGCGCTTTTCTTACGGTTGCCACTGTTATTTCTGGCTTTCAGGAGTTGCAGTGGTTTGGGAACAGTGTAGCAGGTTTGGCCCAAAAAAAAAAGATCAAATAGCCAGATCCGGAACAACTGAGGTCATACAAATATTTGTTCCGTGGTGCGGGGGTCGAACCCGCAACACAGCAAAAATTACTATCATAACTTGAATGATTGGATAGGGGAGAATGGAAGAAGAAAACGTGTTGCGCCAACCCCAAATAGAATGGGATAAGGGCAGGAAGAAGAAGAACTTGAATGATTGGAAGGACTAAAAAAAGACGTCTTGCATACAAACCTGTCACGTAGCCACCCATCTCGTAATCCCAAATAAGTGCATTCAGCGGTGTTCAATATAACGACACCGCAGGATTTGATCGGATACACATTCAGTTCTGTTAGAACACCAACTTTTTCCCATGTTTCTGGGAGTTTCGTAGGCTTGTCTTGCGACAGGCGGTACGCTAAATAAGCACCGCCAAGAACACCAGCGGCAGTTACTGTGGCGGTCACGTACAATGGCACTGGAACAAAACAAATATTATACAGGGATAAAAGTAACTAGGTACTTTCGCCCGAGGCATCATATTTTAAACGAAGATGGGTGCAGCTGCTGGCAACAATTATGTTAGGTAAGTCACGTTTGTCACGGGACTCTATAAATAGGTAACCGAACGTTAAGGGCAATTAAAGGAACACAGTGCATTTAAGTCGAGTCTGACAGCCCCATCCGCTCCACCCATCTAGGACTCATTTAATGATTTTATCAGCTAAAGAAAGATAAGTCACGATTCTTTATGGATACCATAATTTTTTCTACACTTCCCTCCTTAGCAAGTTCAACCCTCTTCCATGGCTGTTTGACCTGGGCAAACCCAGGTCGGAGCCCGAACAGAGCAAACAGGTAGGTAAAAAAAAATTAACGCCGCTGCACTCTGGCACAAACAATGATTACGATCCTGCCTACCATGACGTCAGCGAGAGTAATTCCGAGTGGTAGGCCAACTGACGTCGGATATTATGACAGTGGCTTTGTGCTGATGCAAGACTCGACAGAGAAGGCTACGCTCGTTAATGTGCTGCCTAGCCTATCCAATGAACATGTTGCCTTTATTGGGATGTAAACATTACAAGAGTCCTCTTGTCCTGTGTTTGTCTGTTTGAAGCAGACTTTTACTGCTTTGCATTCCATGGCCGCGGTGCCCCCAAAAACTAGACAACTATCGCAAGTAGCATGGTGAAAGCTCGAATTCCAACATCTTCAATGTTGATGCAACATGACATCTTTCAGTATCACAGAGTGCATTATAACTACTACCTAAGTATATCTATATTGAAAGTATTTAACCCCTTGCCAGCCATCTTCTGACCTTCATCAGTCGTACAGCCAACTTCATTGGTAGGTACTTCTAAAATAATGAGGTCAATAATCAACATGCAATATTATTTGTGTATGAACAAGATACAAGTCTCCTCAAATACTGCCAATTAATACCCATCATGTAAGGCCATTTATACCAATTTACAGGTTAGAGTAGTGCTCTCTAGTGCAGTGTTTTTTAACCTTTTTCATGGCATGGCCCCTTTAGTGTGAAGAATCTATCGCGAGTATCGCGACTCGCGACCCCCCTACCAGTTGTTCAAGATGGAAAAGATCTCATAATAGCATAGCCCAGTCAACGAACAGATAAAGAGGGAAAGTTTTGGAACTCAATTTTTAACTAGATACGTTAGTAACAGTTTGTACGTCGTGTTGAAGCTTCGCGACCAGGACTGTAGAGGCTTCGCAAACCCCCGGGGGGTCGCGTCCGCCAGGTTGAAAAACACTGCTCTAGTGAATGATTTAATGACAATCGTTGCAATAAATTACGTAACTGTATCTCGATGTATAGGTACGTAATATTTGTTTTTGGTACACATTTAGGTATTCAGTTAAAGTCCTATAACCAGTGGCGGGGCAAGACCTAAATTTGATGTGGGCAAGACAGATTTCGCGAGGCCCTGTTCTATGGCGACCTGAAGACGGATTTTATAAAATAATAAAAACAAACAAAACAATTAACACTGCCAAGTTTTTATTTATAAAAATACAAATTAGATTAACCGTATAGTTCGGTACCGGGTCCGAAACGGCCGCGACAAGTAAACCTACGCTGGCTCAGTAGTGGGTCCTAAATGGGCAGACGTTGTAGTCATACGACATCCTCATTAAATAATTAAAAAATATAATATTCTCTGCGTTAAATCCTATGAGTGCGCATTAATTAAGAATGTTAAATAAAAATCTGATTTGTTCACGCCATTAAAACTTCTACATTTACAACGCATTTTCTTAATTTACCATTACAAAATCCAAAAGTGTAAATACGATTTACGCCATTTTGATGGCAGTGCTGGGTTGGGCTAAAAATCATAAAAAATGTGGTTTCCGGATATCCAAGGTATCACTATAGAAGGGATGAATAACTCGTCATTTAGTATTGTAACGAATTCATACGTAATTCAACATAAATTAGCAGTGGTAATGAAAAATTTGATATCTGAACTCGAAGTTTCGCGCCACTTGTGTTTGTTTACATTTTTATTTTTCACTTGGATCACACACACACGCTTATACTCAATAACAATTACGATAAATATCATGCCAAATTTTATAAATAACGTAAAAAAGCCCAGATCTTAGCTTAATTCTCTAATACAGGGCCAAAAACACGAATTTTTCATTACCACTACTCAATTTGTGTTCGTAATCGACAATCATATTTTTTTTTTAATCGTAATGATGTGTGAAAGCGAGTATTCTAATCGATTCCATAATTGAATTTTTTGTCAACTCGAGTGAAGTGAGTTTGTATTATTCTCGCTTTAAAAAATTTTGAGGCGCGAGGCCCCTTGTACCGCGAGGCCGTAGGCGGTGGCCCACGTCGCCCACGCCTTACGCCGCGCGCCGCCTCTGCCTATAACATTTTATATACATATTAAAGATCCTGATAGTAAACTTTTAAGCTGTACTAAATAAGGTAAAATGTAAAAAATACATTAAAAGGCTCAGAATAAAAAGTTTTGAATATAAATATAATAGTTATGATTAGAATGAAAAGTGACGAATGTAGATATTTTCAAATAATATTGTATTAAATAAATGAGTCTAAAAATAATATAAGTAGGTATTAACTTAAATAATTGTACTGACACCTCACACCGGCACATCATCCTATCCAATCTGTGAAATTTCAAGATTTTCTACTTTATCACAAAAGCAGAAGATTCATGCTTGATTATGAAATTTTGACAGATTTGGGTAAGTTGATGTGCTGGCGTCAGTACTTAATTTATGTAGCAATTTTTTTACATAGAAGCCACAGTGTAGGTATATACCTACTTACACTGCCTATTTACATGTTGTTTACATTAGACTGGTTGACGTAGAAATTAGAATTGACTTCGGGAGCACGCAATAACTATCTCGGTTCTAGAATCCAGTCGGTTTTTTACTTTATGATCTATTCCGCAAATAATAAGAATTTTGGAGTTGGAGTTTAATGATGGAGTTGCTATTATAATGATAATGATCGTAAGGTCAGTTAATTTTATTGAAAGAAAATCGCTAACGAATTAGGTATTATAAAACCATTCGAAACGTATAATTATAAAAATAGAATTTCTTACCCTGACTGGACATTTTGGAATAGCAAATGAAACGAAAAAATGTGAGATTCCGATTGTAACACAAAGTTTACACTGCTCGAGGGACAGAGAGGCGCGCGTCGTCCGTCGAGGCCGCGCGCTGTAATAATACTAGAGAGTAGATAAGCTTGATTGAATAACTTGTATTGTATTGCGTCTGTCTCTGAATTTATTCAAAATTAGTGTCGTGTGCGTGCGACTATCCCGCTGTATGCTCGTCGTTGTTATTTACAATAACAAACGATCAAGAAATTGATGTCTTTTTTTGCTGCAAATTAGCTTATAAATATGTAGATAGGACATGGTTTATTCTTGGCTAGATGGATCGGTATTGGAAGCTTAGGTTATAATTTGATATACCTAATAAAATACTAATGGACCAGCAGATAAGGTACTCCTATATTTAGACGTACAGTAACTACAGTTTCGAATCGACTAACATTCATTTGATAAAACAATCATAGCGTTGCCGATGTGAAAGGCACCAGTCACCACCCAACGACCATACCAGTCACCCATGCAACATGGTAACATTTTGATATTTGGATTGGGATTTTGATCTATCTCCTTATCTTTTAAGAGCTGTGTCTGTGTTTATATTAATTCTCGTTCAATATGATGAATTGAATACAAATAATTATACTATTAGTACAAGACCAGCTTATTCCAATTAGGTACGACAACCGTGTGTTGACTGTACCTAGTCTATTGACCTCCAAATCTCATGCAATCAGGGTTGCCAACTCAATGCCACGGTTGGGTGCTAAGTAACATCTCAAATAGTGCTAAATTGCTAGAAAGTTTCAAAAATAGTGCCAAATATATGAATTTAATAAAAAAGAACACATAACAGAATATGTTCTAATTTTCGATTTTTTTTTTAATTTTATCTATATGTTTTTTTGATTCCGAATGCCGTTTAATTTCAAATATTCTTGCGTTAAATTCTATTTTACAGAAGGAACACATTGCTTTTGAACTATTTCCTAGCACAGGTCTAGCCACTTTTTTGTATTTTGGATGTTCCTCCCATTCTTTTCTATAATTTTGAATATGAGTACCTTTTTTACGTAAAGGAACATCCATTTTCGTCTCACTGTCACCGAACACAAAACAAATTTAAGTTAATAAAATGATTAATACTATTAATCAGATAATTATTGCGCACAAAGACACGATGAATGAAAAACAAAAATGAACGAAAAACAAGCAAGGTTAGACAAAGAAGGAGTTATCTTAGAGAAAAAGTCAAACATAGCACTGTTCGCCTCGTCTGCCATACACGCCTTTATCTACCGAAGTGCCGCAGATTACAGACTACAATAGTTTGCGTTTTGTTACTTCAGCCACAGCTGCATTTTGTGAGCGAACAGACAACATCAAAATTAGTGCTAGATTTAGTGCTGGGTGCTGTTTCTTAAATTTCAGTGCTGGGCACATGAAAATAGTGCTAAATCTAGCACTCAAAGTGCTGAGTTGGCAACACTGCATGCAATATTTTATGTAATAATGAAATATTTGTAGATGGCAATGGAAATGTTTTGATATTTGTTTTTCTTATCTTGCAATCGTCAATTGTTTTTATTTTTAGAACAAATTAGTCACGTGGATGTCTAATACATGGACTTATTATTATCAATCTGGACCGAGTACTCATCCCGAAAAACGTTTCACCTGAGAGAGCAACTTTGGAGGGTACCGTCTCTTTCTAGTAGGGTGACCAAAAAATTCTTTAACAAGATTTTACCTGCTATAACTTAGCTGAAATTTTTCGTTGTTTTGCGACAGGGCACACTGTTTTGGAGATTTAAACAAAAGAAGCGAAAAATATATTATTACAATTGAAGTCAAGTCAACTGGAGTTCTAGTACCTTGACTGTGAGTCTCAAGGTCATGAACCTGATCTCCAAAGTCACTTGACCTTGACCATCAATTCCACTCGACCTTGACCTTCGAGCTATATAAATAATGCCCTCGGGAGCACTTGATTTTAATTTCAAACCTTAACTCTTAGGACACTTGACCTTGACCTTAACGTCACTAACTCCACGAGAAACGCGGATCATGAGTTCATGACTTTCGGATTTGACTTTTACCTCAAGATCAATGACCCCATGGTGTTCCACCAGCCTACTATAGGCACATCCCACAGGATCCCGAAGGTTTGATTAGGCGATTATAGATTAAAGTGGAGAATTTACTAAAGTATCCTCTTTGTACCACCCTTTTTCACCTTACCCTTGAAACGTAAAGAGCTATTGAATTGAAGGACACCGTGGATTTTAGTCAGCACAAGTCTGACAGTCCCTTCCGTCCTGCCCTGGGAGCGCAGAGCGTATTTTACCACGTAAAAAAACCCTTGAACAGGTACAGTCTTCTGACATTTTACCACCATGGTCGACGATTAATTAAACCCAGACTCAAAAAAACGGGTCAAATAAGTTAAATGTGTCTGTCTTCTGTCTGTGGCACCGTAACTCCTAAACAAACGGCCCGATTTAGATGCAGTTTTTTTGTTTGAAAATTGACGTGATCCCGGTGGTTCTTAGAGTTTGAAGATCTGTTATGGTGTTTGATGATCATTTCCTGTTCATTTCCTACTTGACTATAGAATTTTTCCACAGAAACGATTAATTTGATTGGTGTTGGGGACATTTTTAATTTTACGTTATATTTATGGTTACTATTTTCGATGGGGTTAGTGGCTATGGGTATAACTATGTAAAATGCTCCTAACGCCTCGAAACTATCATAAAATCTACATCTCGGTAGAGCTGATTGAACGTCATGGGGAGTTAACAGTACCAAGAATTACCAGTGACAGTGAAGTAAATACAAGCTGAAAGGTATGAGAGTGAAAAGTTTTTTTTGTAAGTTATCAGAGGCGTCTCTAGCCCTTGTGGCGCCCGTGTGCAACCAGTACCCTGGCGCCCTCTAGTCTAGTAGGAGCGGGGCCAAAATGGAATACTAACAGTTATATTTTCAAACGGAAATTCAGATTCAAATGGTGCAATTTTAAATAGCATTTAAATGGCTCAGGCGCAAAATGTCTCCTGGTAGTAAAACGTCTCTTTCGCAAAATGTCGCTTTCTCATAATGTCGCTTTCACAGAATGACTCCTTCTTAAAAGGTCGCTTTCTCAAAATGCTTCTTTCGTAGAATATCTCTTTCTCAAAATGTCGCGTTATTAACTTTAAAAAAAGTTAGCCAGGTTTAAAAGAAAGGTCGTTTTTTTAAATTTCTTATTCTTGGTTTATTCTGTTATGGTCTTTGTTAATATTGTATGGCAACGTTGTAAATTTAATTTTTCGAGTAAAACAAAAAAAACATTTATTATGAGTTCTTTACAAAATCTGGTATAGTCCGTCGTATAGTGTATAGTGTATAGTACACACATCAAAAGTGTCTAGGGATCAACATATATTTTTGCAATAACTTTTCTCCTGATTGATATTAATTAAAATTTTCTTTAAGGATTCATCAAATAAAGTGTTTTCGTTTGTCACAGTAACGATAAACCAAGTCACCTTTGCATTAATAAAGAAATTTGCCATTTTCCTAATAAAGGGATTTTTGACATTTGAACCACTAACACAAAAGTTCGAAAAAAAGACTGAAATAACAGTTTTCTTTAAAATTTTATTGGGTAACTTAAACAATTAATAATCCATGTTTCTACCGCGAACACTAACAACACAAGAACATCGGTTTGGCATACTCAAAATGAGTTCATCCAAATCACGCTGTGGAATGGCCGCCCATGTTCGTTGCAACAACAAAAAAAGGTCTTCTTGCGACTGGATACCCTCCATATTCGGCAGAGCTCTTCTCTGTAGCATATCCCATGCATGCTCAATCGGATTCAAGTCTGGCGACTGAGCAGGCCAGGGCAGGACATTGATGTTAGCTGCGGCGAGAGTCTGTCTTACAACTCTTGCGGTGTGCGGTCGTGCAATATCATGCATTAACTGAAATAAGCGACCGATTTGCACTTGTAGAGGAACGATGACGTCTGATACAATCGTCTCAGCATAAATTTGAGCGTTGAGGTTGCCTCTGATCCAAATCAACTCAGTTCTTCCGCCGATCCAAATACCCGCCCATACCATGATGGTTCCACCACTATAAGGATGGACTTCCTGGCAGGATTTTAATCGCTGTTGGCGTCCAGGGGTTCTCCAGTGTCGTATACGTCTTGTATCCGGTCTCATACCGAAACGAGACTCATCAGAAAAGCACACGAAACGCCATTGTTCTTCTGCCCAATTTCTGTGTTCAAGAGCCCATTGATATCGAATCCTACGATTGTGCATTGCTATAGGTGGTACCCGTAGCGGTCTTCGGGAATGAAGGTTCACTTCATGTAAGCGGTTTCTGACTGTTTGGTCGCTAATTAAGTTCCCTGAAGAGTGATGAAGCCTCACGGCTAACATCATGGCGGTTATTGTTGGAGCTCTTCGAGTTAAGATTTGAATGTATCGGTCTTGTCTCCGTTTGGTGCAGCGATACCGTCCTCCATGGCGCTCAGCCACGGTACCAGTGCTTCGGTAACGTGTCCAAAGTCGACTGATAACACTCTGACTTGTATTCAGAGCTAAAGCCACAGTACGTTGCCGGGAACCAGCTTCTATCATTCCCTCGGCTCTGAGCATTTCTTCCCTGCTTAAATGACGTCACCGCTCCATAATAACGTTGGTTTTAATCAGTAGTAGGGAAACAGTAGCACTAATAATGTCTTCAATGCGTTGTATGTTTTTATAGGGAAAATATTGACAGCTGATTTTCATCTTTTACTCGAATTTGATTCACAGTTCCTGATTCAAATTATGAAATGCACCAAAAAGGATCCATATAAATTTATAAAATCATAAATTTATTACAAAGCCACATCTCAATCTCAAGAAATCCGCATAAAAATGCTTGATCCCTAGACACTTTTGATGTGTAGTGAAACATCTATACTTATAATAAACATGTATAATAAAACAGTAAAAAAAAACTGTGTAACCCCTTCGTGGTTATTTTTTTAAACCACCCAGAAGTAGCAGCACAGTTTTGATTTCACTCGAAAAATCTAATTTATAACGTTGCCATACAATATTAACAAAAACAAGAACAGAATCAACCAAGAATAAGAAATTGAAAAAACAACCTTTCTAAACTTGGCTAACTTTATTTCTAAGTTACTACCGCATGACGCAGGTCCTCACCGAACACGGAAGTTTCGGGAGGTACCTGTGTCTGAGGAGAAAGGAGGAAACGCCTGGGTGTCACCACTGCGAAGATCGCCCGGAGGACACAGTAGAGCATACGGTGCAAGACTGCCCCGCTTGGGCAGAGCACCGACCTGTCCTCACGGCGGCGATAGGCGGAGACCTCTCGCGCCCGGCATTGGTTGCGGCCATGCTGCGGGACGAGACGGAGTGGGAAGCGGTCGCCTCCTTCTGCGAAGCAGTCATGCTCGCGAAGGAGGAGGCGGGCCGCGTGAGGAAGAGGACAATGTCCTCCCTCCGCCCCACCCACGGTGGTGGACGGCCACGGCGACAGACGTCGCAAGACGATCTCCGGCCACCGTAGGCGCGGGCATGCGGGCGGCGAGTAAAGGGCAACTCGCTGCCCGACCATGGACCATGCCCGGGTCGACGGCGCGTTGTGTTCCGCGCGCGCCTCAAAGAGCATCAGCATAATGACGGGGCCCCCCTCTAGAGGGCCAAAGCCTACCGGGGTCGCGGGACTTATCTCATTACCGTGACCCCGGAACATAAAGGGCTACTGAAGGACACCATGGATTTTAGTCAGTACAAGTCTGATAGTCCCACCCGCCCTGCCCGAGGTGGGAGGAATCATTTGATGATTTTACCACGCATAAAAAAAAGTTACTAACGAGACATTTTGCGAAAGAGATTTTCTGCGAAAGAAGCATTGTGACAAAAGCGAACTTTTGATAAGGAGTCATTCTGTGAAAGCGATGTTATGAGAAAGCGACATTTTGCGAAAGAGGCATTAGAGGGCGCTCGGCGCCCCCTCAGACCCGGCGGCCGTGTGCACCGCACACCCTGCACTATAGGTAAAGACGCCTCTGTAAGTTATTTTGAACTTTTTTGTGGGAAGTCGGATGGAAGTCGGTTACTTACATTTTTTTTGAAAAAGTTTTTTATTATATCCTTTTTAGTTTTCATATTCAACCCAAATTATTGTCAAATACATAATTCTTACATGTACACTAAAATATTGTAATCCGTAGCACCGGTAACAACATCGCCCATGTATGTACTCTTAAAAGGAGGAAACGCCTGGGTGTCACCACTGCGAAGATCGCCCGGAGGACACAGTAGAGCATACGGTGCAAGACTGCCCCGCTTGGGCAGAGCACCGACGTGTCCTCACGGCGGCGATAGGCGGAGACCTCTCGCGCCCAGCATTGGTTGCGGCCATGCTGCGGGGCGAGACGGAGTGGGAAGCGGTCGCCTCCTTCTGCGAAGCAGTAATGCTCGCGAAGGAGGAGGCGCGCCACGAGAGAGAGAGGACAGAGTCCTCCCTCCGCCCCACCCGCGGTGGTTGGCGCCCACGGCGTCGGACGTCGCAAGACGATCTCCGGCCACCGTAGGCGCGGGCATGCGGGCGGCGAGTAAAGGGCAACTCGCCGCCCGACCATGGACCATGCCCGGGTCGACGGCGCGTTGTGTTCCACGCGCGCCTCAAAGAGCGTCAGCACGATGACGGGGCCCCGCCCAAGAGGGCCAAAGCCTGCCGGGGTCGCGGGACTTATCTCATTACCGTGACCCCGGAACACAAAGGGCTATTGAAGGACACCGTGGATTTTAGTCAGTACAAGTCTGACAGTCCCTCCCGCCCTGCCCGGGGTGGGAGGACTCATTTGATGATTTTACCACGAAAAAAAAAAAAAAAAAAAAAAATGTATGTACTCTTACACATTGACCTAAAAATGAAAACTACTGCACCAAACTAAAAGAAAATTTTATGAGACCAAATGGCAGATATACTGTATCGAACAAAAAGAATCATCGAAATCGGACCAGAAACCTCGGAGTAATCGGTGTATATATAATCGGACAATGTTGAAAACTTTTTAGGATTTTGTTGATTTTTCGAAAAGTGCCAGTCTGATTTCGATAATATTTTAATGGGACCATTCGGGAAGTATACCCTTTCCAACAAAAAAAGAAATTTTCAAATCGGTTGGTAAACGACGGAGTTATGCCCGAACAAACATAAAAAAAATATAAACATCCGAATTGAGAACCTCCTCCTTTTGGAAGTCGGTTAAAAAAACCTGCTGGTGTGCTGGCAACATTACAGCTCAAATGTCACAACTGTCTTGTCAACGTGTCCCGTAGTGTGTATGGATTGAATTTATCAAATGATTTATTCTTAAAATGTGCGACTTTTACCGAAGATAATAGCGCATTACAATTAAAAAGTAACTATCGTAACATATATAAATATAAAATATCAACCATAATCATGGTTTTATTGGGAAATGACGAAGTAAGCATAATTCATTAAAATTTAAATTTTTCTTGCTTATTTGTATTATTCCTAAAGAAATCACTATTTTCAGTTTCTTGTGGAGCTGACGAAATTGTTCCAAAAAGCGCGTACAGCGGGATCAGTTACTATGACTATGAAAAGATGTAAGTAAAACGAAAATAGGATTGTATTTGTATTACATGTTTTTCTATTCTACAAAACATGTTTTATTCTTGTTCTAGATGATGGTCGTACTAAACCGATGCCTCGTGATGGAAAGCCAGTTGTGAAAAATCCTGAATACAAATGTTTGGTACGGGCACAATCAAAGAGTAAAAAAATATCCACAGTTGTAGAGCAAAGGGATGTGGAGACATTCAGTACTGCATATTCCAATTTACTAAAGACAAGTGTAAATGGACTAAAACGTTTGAAAAAGCCGAAGAAAAAAGCTATGGCTACACAGTAATCATGCTTTGAAGCAGGAAATGTGTCAAGACTGAAAGTTAAGTGCGCAATATAGTGTTATGAACAAACTGTGAACTTGGCTGATTAATACACCACCGCCACCGTGATGTCCTAGCCAGTAGGATGAGGTCCATTGAAGTGTGCTCTTCTCTCTGTGAGATCTTGAAGAGTTGGAGTCTTGCCTGCAGTTGCTAGTGATGCAGACGCAGTCATTGACCACCTGTCCAATGCACCTGAATTTTATATCATTCATACTTTGTGTTATATTCTACCAATAAAGTTTTATCAGAAGTTATTGTGTATTATTTTGTATTGGCAGAGCAGTTACAAGATTATTTGTAATTTTAATTCAAAAGCATCAAAAGGATAGGGATTTTTCTAAGATAAAAAATAAAATGAATACTCATAAAAAACTTTATTTATATGTTTAGAACAATATGAGTTGAAGATTAAGAGTTAACAATATTACAATGATATCACATTATGAGACCAATAATACATAACATTATTAATACAATCAAAATAATATCTAAATTTTTAACATGATATTTACTTACAGTTTTATCAGTTTTATATCAAAATATATTACATTTTTATTATATTTATATGTGTTTATAAATCAACAATCAACTGAAAACCTGATCAGAAATAATACTGGTTATGAATTTAAATATTGGTTATCATGATTGAAGAAAACAAAAGATGATTAATTTTAAATAAGTTCTATACAATTGTCCAAGTATCACATTCCAAATGAAAGGGCATTATATTGCACCTAGTCAAAATTGAGTATAATTATTATGTATCACAGAGCTGAAGTAGACATTTATTTTGAAGAATTGAACATTTCAGCTACAAAATAGATATATAATTTTTTGAAATGCTTTAAGACTTAGTACAAACAGACATAGCTCCCTACACAACATAATAAGCACCAAATTGTATACCCCGTTCAGAAATTTACATGTCAATGAGTTCATTATTTCCAAAGTGACTCGAAAGTGTTGAGCAGAAGATGATCAATTTATCCATAGACAATGGCAACAACCAATAGACGTCAACCCACAGACAACAAAAATAAATAATGCAGCAATAGACAATTTATTTCAGCATTTGTGTCCGACATTTAGTACCTATTCTCACGAGCACTCTTTTTGGCGTTAAAAAAGCGTTGGGAGTTGGAACAAAAAGGTAAATTGAACTTAAAATGTCACCGCCCAGAACTTAAAATCACATTTTGGAAAAAAAAGCCGTGCTTGAAAAACGCTGACGTGTGAATGTGAACAGATACATCAGAATGCATTAATTTGTTCTATTCGGCGCTTTTTTAAAGCCGGCAAAAAAAGCGCTCGTGCAGATGGCCACTTAGACAAATATTGCATAATCTGCGCCGTGACTAATAAAATCCTCCTTATAGTATAGCATTCTTGGAAGTGAGTCGTTTGAGGCAGGCGTTCCTGACTTGATCGTTGTCGAGTCTCTCGGCCTCCTGTAGCACTCGACGGAGGTCGTTCGTTCGGTCGTTGCGCGCGGCGAGAATGTAAGCGCTGCTGACGTTGCGACATACTAGGTAGCAGGATATCTGTAAAGAGGTTGTATTTCAATTTTTTTTTCCTTTTATACCATAGAGGTGGAAGCATACAGCCCGCCCCTTAGGAAACAGTCACCCTATATCCCTATAAGTTGCTAATTGTTGAATGAAGCCTAAAATACCTGCATTTCCATTCCCTATATGGAAAAATAAATATTCCCATATTGATAAAAACTTGAATAGCCAGAAATGGTAAGGAATAAAGGTTTGTAACATAAAGATAAGCAGTAGCAATACTGAATCACATTTGCAAGATTCGAAGCAAATGATCTACCTACTTATATGAATCATATTATGTGTATAATTGTATCAAAACCTCAGTACATTTATCTCATTCTCATTACATTTATAAACATTCAGTTGAACTACGTATCAGTAAATGGTAATGAGTCCATGATGATATCTAACCTTTATAGTGACGCTGTGTATGTCTGCAATAAGGATCTCTGCTTGCTCGTCGTATAGCTGTCCTCTCAACTCACAACGGGCCACAACTGCGCTTACGCCAGACTCCAGCACTTGATCGCTCATTAGGCTGGAATATAATAATAATAACATTCCACAACTATCACACAACTCCATCTAGTCCCAAGCTAAGCAGAGCTTGTGTTATGAGTATGTGCTAGACAACTGATAAACATACAGCTTGGCAAAAAACAGTAGAAAACCGGAAGTCGCCACTGTCTTCGCGCTACCAGCACTTTGAATGATTTTATTTTATTTATTTTCCCTTATTAAGTTAGTTTTATGGCACAATAATAAATCTTACAAACCTGCGTCTTTGTTTACATCAAATATCAAATATTTTAAAACGTTGTCAGCAAATAAAAATATTAGTTCCGTTTCAAGACGTTCTGGCCAAGCTGTACTTATATATTTCTAAATACATACATATTATAAATATAAATTACACCCAGACACAGAACAAATTAATGATCGTGCTCATCACACAAACATTTGTTCTGGGTGGGAATCGAACCCACGACCTCCGGCATAGCAGTCAGGGTCACTAACCACTAGACCAACAGGCCAGTCAATATAAAAACACGGAATGGCTTTAGATAAAAAAATACCCTATTAGTCATCGCTTTATAAGTGGAAGTTTGAAAGTGGCGCCTGTTACAGAAAAAGGAATGGGAACCGTCTATCTTGGTATGGACATGTGGTGAGGGGACTCATGTGACTAAGTAACTAACAGACTAAGAGAGTGATGAGATGAGTATGATTATTTAATGGTGATGGATAGAGGGGAAGAGGAAGGCCAAAGAAAAGATGGATGGATTATAATTATCTAAGGAATGTTATGAAATAAAAAGGAGTAAATGATAATGGTGACGTCTGATATGGGAGAATGGAAGAAAAAACGTGTTGCGCCGACCCCAAGTAGAATGGGATAAGGGCAGTAGGATGATGAGTCTTTGATTGTCGTAACTTTTGAGACACAGTAACGACTATCAAATATCTACTATACGATTCGGGACCAACGGCTTCACGTGCTTTTTGAGGCACGCAGAGAAATTCGCTATGATAGATGGTCACCCACACCCATCCACAGACCAACCTCTGGAAGCGCGGCTTAACCTGGAAGCCAGTGTTCGGCTGTAATTATTTAGCCAAGAGCTCTTCCTGAGCGCCATAAATTATATTTACTTAGATCATTTGGTAAAGCTGAATAGTTTGCTTGGCGCTAATTTTAGAAACTACAGTACCCTGAGCACGAGTTTTCACTCTTTTACTTTACAGCGTCTTTTCAGTATTTACAGCGTTTCTTGTAAGAAAAACTGGAACAACGCCTCTGATGTGCGAAGAAGGAACTAATTTTTTCCTTGAAAATTGTCAATTTGAAGTTGTCAAAGTTCCAGTTTACTTTACGTCTCAAATACTGAAAATTCGTGCTCAGGGTACAGGTTCGAACTGAAAAAATGTTTTTGTGCAGGATAGTCTATTTATCGAGGAGGGCTATAGGCTAAAAAACATCACGCTTCGGCCAATAGGAGCCGAGCAGCGAGGGTTGAAACCACGGGGAACAGTTAGTGAAGTAATAAAGTTCATCATACTTAGCAGCAGTTTCTTTAGACGCTCGTATACATTTGGCCAATGTTTTGACTTCCATGAATCTGTCCGAATGTACCAGAAATCTCGCGACGTGGATGTAGATGTTCATGGAGTCCAGCTTATGTTCAGATATGATCCTGGAAATAAAAGTAAAGCTTTGTTGTGGAGAGAAAAAATGACTGCGAGCACGATTGAAGCCTGTATGCTGCTTAAAGCGGCCATACACCATACTGCCTATCGTACAATCGGCATGACGCTGCCGATTTGATCAGTTAGATTTGACCGTGTGTGGGCGTGGAATCCATCAAATTGGCATGACAATAGGCTTGATCATGCCGATTTCATCATGCCAATTTGATCAAATCGATTTGATCATATCGGAATGATCAAACTTCAAATCGGCAGCAGTGATACCAACTTAGCAACTTTATAGCTAGATCTAGCTAATATTCGGTAGCTACTTTTTAACCGACGTAAAAAAAAGGAGGAGGTTCTCAATTAGAAACGTGGCGCGTTGCGAAAGGCGGACTAGGCGGAAAAAATTCTAATGACACTTTTTACAGACTGCCCGACGCAAAGGAGGGTAATGTGTGTATTACCATGGAATGGAATGGAATGGACTGGACTGTAATGGAGTGGAGTGGAGTGGAGGGGAGTGGAATGGAATGGAGGGTCGAAAATCGCCTGAACCTTTTTTTAACTTGCTATCGTTAAGCAAGTTAAAAAAACAGGTTCAAGCGATTTTCGACCTTATTGACATTCAAAATTTAGTTTGTTTTTTCTGACATTCTCGTTAGCTAACATTGCTCCTTCATTAAAATCCGGTGTTTGCATAAATGTCAATAAAGTCGAAAATCGCTTGAAGGTCGGAAAACATTTACTTAACGATAAGCAAATGTTTTCCGACCTTCACTTGTATTACCAACTGATTCCCACTAGTGGGATAAATCAGTAAAAAAACAAGTCGGTAAAAAAGTAGCTAAAAAGTTAAGCCACAAGTTTTATAAAATTGTAGCTGTCGGTCATCGAATAATAGCTAGATCTAGCTATAAAGTTGCTAAGTTGGCATCACTGCTGACGATTTGAAGTTTGATCAAATCGATCGTCATGCCGATTGGACGATAGGCAGTATGGTGTATGGTGTATATGGACGAACTGCCAATTTGATCAAATCGATCGTCATGCCGATTGTACGATAGGCAGTATGGTGTATGGCCGCTATTAGTTCTGTTAAAACAATGATTTGTAGTCTATGGTTTTTTGTTCAATGAAATCGTCTCCATAACACACAGCATTAAAATACTCATGACATATTTTTACTACTATGTTGAGGTTGGCCACCATAACCGATTCCAACTACATGAAAATCACCACTACGACATGTGACATAAAACGTGTGGTTATCTGCTGGTAGATGAAAAACAAAACACGCTCGCCACGACGACGTCAAGTCAATCGAATTGCATCATTATATCGTGGTAGCAAGGATTTTTATTTTTAGTTAATAGAAATTGCAAATCGCACGAATCGCGTCATGAGGAAGCTTCCGTAGACCAAAACCAGTATAAAAAAAAATAACAAAATGAAAATAAACAATTTCTACTCACTTGATAGCTAATTCAAACCCAACTTCAATAGTAGGTCCGCTAGCTAACACCACAGCTACAAGTCTAATTTTATCCGTAGTAGATCCAAACAGCGTCAGAGGTCTTACATCCGTACTTTCCGACTCCTTCCTAGCGCCTTGTATAGGTATCGCTTCATTTAGGACCTTTTCTGTAAGTCTCCCACTCGCTTCGCAAGATGCTAGATACTTCGCGAGCTCGATCTGACGCGTTATGGTTGTCATGAGACTGTCTATGGTCGCCTTGTCTAGGTTGAAGTGGAAGGAGCGGGCGTCACTTGTTTCTGGAAGTTATGGAATAGAATATCTTGTTAGATACTGTTTTCTTGTCTAAAAAATGCTGAAAAACGTTATGGAGGAGAATAAAGCTGGAAGCTAAAGCGACCGTAAGTGCATTTCCAAAAGTTTAGGGAATGCAGTGAAGCAGGTGCCACGTTTTTGCGGACTGGGAATTACCCTGGTAAGGATGACAAATACAGAGTGCATTTTTGAACTGGGCGTGGATGGCTATATCCTAAAGTATGAGGAATATAGAAAAACATTGAAAGGAGTCTCGAGGCCGGTTTTGACGAGATTATTCGAATTAATAAAAATCAATAATCCTGGCCAGGAATCGAACCGACTCATTTTGGAGAAAAAATCACCTGTATTATTACACCATTCGAAAGTGATTATAAGGATCAAATTCTGAGAAGTAATGATATACGGCAAACTTAAGGAAATAGAAGTACAGGCGCGTGGCTTGTGTACAGCAAGTGAGTAGTATACTTACTGGTGGGCACAGGCACGCACTGTCCCAGATGGTGCAGCGCGGCGGACAGGTGGTGTTGCCGCGCGTGCAGCGCCGAGTACAGGCGCGTGGCTTGTGTACAGCAAGTGAGTAGTATACTTACTGGTGGGCACAGGCACGCACTGTCCCAGATGGTGCAGCGCAGCGGACAGGTGGTGTTGCCGCGCGTGCAGCGCCGAGTACAGGCGCGTGGCTTGTGTACAGCAAGTGAGTAGTATACTTACTGGTGGGCACAGGCACGCACTGTCCCAGATGGTGCAGCGCAGCGGACAGGTGGTGTTGCCGCGCGTGCAGCGCCGAGTACAGGCGCGTGGCTTGTGTACAGCAAGTGAGTAGTATACTTACTGGTGGGCACAGGCACGCACTGTCCCAGATGGTGCAGCGCGGCGGACAGGTGGTGTTGCCGCGCGTGCAGCGCCGAGTACAGGCGCGTGGCTTGTGTACAGCAAGTGAGTAGTATACTTACTGGTGGGCACAGGCACGCACTGTCCCAGATGGTGCAGCGCAGCGGACAGGTGGTGTTGCCGCGCGTGCAGCGCCGAGTACAGGCGCGTGGCTTGTGTACAGCAAGTGAGTAGTATACTTACTGGTGGGCACAGGCACGCACTGTCCCAGATGGTGCAGCGCAGCGGACAGGTGGTGTTGCCGCGCGTGCAGCGCCGAGTACAGGCGCGTGGCTTGTGGCGCCGGTCGCGCGTACAGCAGCGCGCACGTGGCTGCGGCACGCGCGTGTTGACCACTCCCACATTGTACCGCGTATAGAGCTTCTAGACGCTTCGACATCTCTAGCGTGCGGCAGATGTGCATTATGTATTCCTGGAGAGAGTAATGGCACAATCAAGCTATGGCTAAGACTTGAAAATTTGTATGAAATGCCGTTCGGTGTATAGGCCACTATTAAGAATAGCGGCATGAAATCGTCTTAAGAAAAAGTTACAATTTTAATAAAGTTTAAAAATGTATCGAAAACAAAAATATAGATTACAATAATTGTTTAAACACTCACCGCCCACATATCCAACGTACTATCAATATCAGTCATAGCCTTCAAGAGATCATTCACCTTATCCTTCTTCAAACACTCCATATACACAGACTCCGTAAACGTCTCCTTATCGACCAAATTATCATAGCAGTACTTGATCACTTCACTTAAGTTACTATGCTTCATATAAAACGCTATGTTCGCTGTGTGAGACCCATAGTTCGTAAGATAGTATATGCATTCTTTATAAAAGAACGGGTCTAATCTTTTAAGTTGGTAGTCTATCTTTGGTTCCGTATGGTTGTTTCTTCGCAGTAAACCCTGGGCTAGAGTCTTCTTTGGCTGGATCGTGGCTGTTTGGAAGTCACTATAGTCTCCTTGCTTTATCTTTTTCACGCTGGCTAGTGTGTGCATTATGTTTAGAGCTGGCTCGCTCAGTTGTATCCTCTTTTTGTTAGTGTTCATTGTTGTTAGTTTCTCGTTTGTTGACTGAAAAGGTGTAGAAAGGTGTGACATTTGATATGGTAGAAAAAAAGAGATTTATTATAGCAGGAAAACTGGATTACATTTAAGCTCAAAATAACGAATCTTATATCTTGATAAGTTTTACAGGAACAACAAAATTAAATCATTTATCCAGACATTTTCCAATAGACTAGAAAGTGGTGAAGTGGTGCGAGGGGTGCAGCTACTTAAAAAGGGACATCGACGCAGCTGTTTTCAATATTTAAAAAGTTTTTCTATGTAAGGACCAGTTTGGAAAGTACAGAACACATGGCAAGTGTCAGTGTGATAATATCTTTGACACTGTATTACACAGCAACTAACAAAACTCACCTTAATAGTTTCAGCTTTACTCAGCAGTTGTTGGTTAACAGGATAGTTCATATCTTCAAGCATGCTTATAATTTCGTTCAGTAATGGTGGGTTGCTCCGCGGCCGCCCATCCGATTGCACACTCGACATAGAACTGGTCCTCTCTGAATACCTCATACTATGAAGCCTTCTATTAATGAACTGAGATTCTGAAGCCTCTTTTCCGAATTCACAATCTTCTGTGACCTCCGCGCACACGTTTAGGGCGTTTTTAAAGCAATGAGCGAACTTTTCTCGAGCTTGTTTGAAGCAACCTGCCTTTAAGCACGCTTTGCCCCAAGCGGCTAGGACGCTGTTTCTTGGGAGCCCTGATTTTGTGGCTATTTCTAGTGCTAGCTCCCATTTTTCTGCTTCGAGGAGGGATCTTACTATTTGGCCTGGAAAAATATTAATGTTGTTTTTTAAAATGTTCTACAGCTTCAGGAATAAAATGGGAAATAATTAACCGAGCCACAATATTACTAACTCAGCCACGAATACTCGGCAACTTAGTCAGGTTACTTGTGGCGCCGTTTGGGAGAGGCCTATGTTTAGGTGTGTAATGACTTGCTAGACCAAGTGTATACTGACTAGGATGTGCGCCATGGTGTGGTACTAAATGTTGCGCTTGATGGGTCACGAGGGTAGCCATGGCGTCCGCGTGTGCCAGGCAGCGCGCCGCGTGCAGGGCGCCTGTCTCCGCCACCACCACGCGACCTCCGGAGTTGCTGCGGGAAACACCACCATATATCAACAACAATAAGGTACAATCTACATCACGATGTGGTTGGAAGTACCTGGGGTAACCAATTAATGAAGTCCACCGTACAGTTTTAAACAGTTATGGGAGATCATATGAGCAGTGGTAGCCCAGTGGTTTCGGCCCCGACTTCCGAGTTGTAGGACGTGGGTTCGAACCAAATTAGACGTATCATTTTGGTAAATTTATTTCATCATGACTGCTCTCAAACCGACATGTGCTAGAACATGTAGGCATATACCAACTCGCACTAGTCCCGCGTGGTAGATTATGGCCAAGTGGGCCACAAACTCTTCTCAAAGAGAGGAGGCCTGAGTCCCTGCAGATGGTACATTCGAGCTGATGATAATGATGACGGGAGATATCAAAAAGGTGATGGAAAACATAGAAATCGGTTTTGTATTTTAACGACAATTCGAAGACAAGTGCCCAAGAAGGATTATGGCTTTCTACCTCTCACAGAGAAGAGGCCTGAAAGACACAGGTCGACTAAGTTGTCAAGTAGAAGTGCCATTTACCTATCTTGCGGCGTCCTGGAGTAAAGCTCTGCAGCAGCGAGCAGTAAAGAACGTCGAGCTCGAACTAGGAGACGCGCATCACCACCGTGCGATAGCTCACGGGCTACCTCGTCACTGCGATCTAACAGGAACCTGTGTAAAACATCAAGCATTTTATTTAGCTGGTTTAGATCCATCAGGTTTAGATGCATCATTAATAAAGCCTTATTTAGACGATACAAGAAATTGCATCCAAAGTTGCATGCAAGTTTAACTACATTGCGGTATTTGTTTAATCAACTGAATTCATTGAACATTAATAATCCGCAATGTAGTCATACTGGCATGCAACTTCGCATGCAATTTATTTTGTCGTGTAAAATAGGCCTTTATTGGCAAGTAAGGGTCTCAAAATTGAGAGAATTAGCTGTTGAGAAATGAGAAAAGAGGAAGAACAAAACATTGTGTTAGGAATAATATTTTTATTTTCTCAGCCAATTCTGTCCTACTTCTGGGAAAAGGCCTCAACCACATCTTTCCAAACTTTTTATTAATTGCCTTTTCCAGGCAGCCTCTTAAAAAAGAGTTTAATGAATGATATGAATTAATAGTAGTAAATTATAGCAAGACTGATTTAAAAGGGTATACACGAAAAAGAAACGTATTGTGTCGACTCCAAGTAACATAGGACAAGGGCAGTTACATGATAGTGACGATAAAGGCGATGCTAAAGAATAACTCACCTGGGATAGTCCAAATTAATAGAATGCATCTTCAAAATTGAGAGAATTAGCTGTTGAGAAATGAGAAAAGAGGAAGAACAAAACATTGTGTTAGGAATAATATTTTTATTTTCTCAGCCAATTCTGTCCTACTTCTGGGAAAAGGCCTCAACCACATCTTTCCAAACTTTTTATTAATTGCCTTTTCCAGGCAGCCTCTTAAAAAAGAGTTTAATGAATGATATGAATTAATAGTAGTAAATTATAGCAAGACTGATTTAAAAGGGTATACACGAAAAAGAAACGTATTGTGTCGACTCCAAGTAACATAGGACAAGGGCAGTTACATGATAGTGACGATAAAGGCGATGCTAAAGAATAACTCACCTGGGATAGTCCAAATTAATAGAATGCATCTTCATAATCGACAGACAGAGCGTCACATTAGGCGTGAACTCATAACTGAACTCCGTCCTCACCGCATCATTTTTATTAGCATTGGTAGACAAACACCAGTCCATACAAGTGACACCGCTGCCCGCGGAATCAGAGTTACTACTCAACATCATATCATGCTCAGAGTTAACTTTCCTATTCAACGTCTGTGTGTAACAGTCATCACAAACACGGAATTTAACACCACTGGGATATGTAGGCACATGCATCCTGTGCCGGGAGCAAGCGTGGCAGACGAGTCTCCCGCAACGTCGGCAGTGATGCCTCCGTATGATCATTGAGAACATAGACGTGTGACACAGCATACAGCGGTCTGTTGAGTAGTCCTCGGCCCACTGCTCTTTGCTCGGCACTTGCTCGGGCATCTTAAATGGCATATTTGCTGCTTCAATGTTTATAGAGTCTATGGATTGCAGCAAAGAGTCATCTGAAGGTTTTGGAGGCGCTGGACATACGTTTCTCGGATTTTTCATGTCTAAAGCCTTTTCCGCGTAAAACCTCAGTAGAGCGTCCACAGCATTCCTCGATATAACCAAGCTCTCAATCGATTTTATATTGTAGTAGAGGTTGTCACCACTCGGATCTTTCTTCAGACTTGGTGAGATTTTATTTATTATGTTCGCGAGGACATCCAATTTGGCGTTCATGAGGAACTGTTCAATCATTATCAATGGACTTTCAATCAGATCCCAGAATAAATGTCGCCAGTTCGGATCAATTTCAAGCATTATTTGTAGCCCTATTTTGATGTTTTCAAAGGATTTCCAGTCGAAAGAGTTTTCTGATATGAAGTCGACGCATACTTGGAGAATTTCTACGTTCCGTACTTTGGACATCTCGTCTTGTATGAGGTCCATGGCCTGAGATGTTGGGAGACGCAAAAGCAATTCATGGACCAGTTTTGGTGTAGCTTGGTTCGTATATTCGAACATTTGCCTCAAGAGATTCATTACAATCAAATTCTTCATGTTTTCGGATACCTCGTGCGCGTCTGCCCACTCCAAACATAACTTAAACTAAAAGAAAATATTTCATATAGCAAGAGTAACATATTATAAAGGTGACAATTAACTTCAAAAAGTTCAATTTTTACCTGTTGACTGTCCATGAGAACTTCGATAACACTCTCTGGGTTTTCGATTGATCGTTCGTATATGGTGTACCAGTGACTTGTTCCCATTATTGCAGATATCTGTAAATGATAACGTCGAAATCAAGATTGCATAGAAGTATGTACCTATATAAAATAGTAGGAAAATCTGAATTATATGTACCATACCTGATCATACAAAGGTATCTTGACTATCCAATCAGAACATCGCTCATACAATCCGTCATCTAGAAGATCTTGATTAAGCAGGAAACGCAGATAATCTAAGACTTCTAAAGCGCCTTCTGCAGGCCAAACGCTCAAGTTGTTCAAAATGAGGTCCACTTTCAACTCCGGACACTTCAGGTACTGGCAATACTTCCAGTTGTTTGGTATTTTTGGATTTGTTGCCAGTTTAAAAAGGATCAAATCCCTCAAGTTGGATAAATTGGCACTGCACATTAATTGCCGCTCGGATAAAGAGTCTATAATATTCAGACACTTTAGAATCTTCCCAGCCTCAATCAATTGAGGCATGAACAAAAATAGTTTGTCCAAGTCGACAGTCGTGTGGAGGGATGCTAAGTACTTGTTGTTTCCAAATAAATGTTTCGTGCAGTTGAACCGGTCCAGCTCCATGTAGTTGTTCAAACATTTCGTACGGGCGTCCATACTTTGCTGTAAGCTGTTTTCGTTTGGAGACGTATGAATCTTTTTTATAATGTGCGCTAAGACCCAGTTGTGTAGAACTACGTATGTAAGGCACTGCGGGTCGGGAGCGCGCGGTAGAGGAGCGAAGTTGGTGCTGGGATCCAGGAACAAATTTTCCTCTGGATTTTTGAAGTCGTACACTGCATGAAGAAGGTTATTGAAATTAATCTCGCTTGCTTCTTTTGGCGGTCCAGCCAATGTGATTGACGGACAAAAGTTCAGGATCAATTTGGGTATGAGATTTACATTTAGCTTTTTACAAATGGGTTCTAAATTAGTGACGGGGATTTCTTTATTGTTGATCATGTTGCCAAATATGTCATGGAGCTGTCGTTCGAGCACCGAGAAGTAAGGCTGGTCGGAGCTGCTGTCCACAGATTTGTTATCCTCTTGCTCTAACTGAGCCACTGTCTTACAATACATGTAACACATTCGTAGGAAAGGTATTCTTGCCTTCTTGCTGCCTTGGCGAGATACCTCACTGATGTTACACAGGTCTTTGTCAGACGCAGCCACGACGTTCATATAAATCTGATGGTATTTCTGCAGTAAGTTTGGATCTAACTCGACGGACTCATTTGGGGTAACTACATCAATCAGATCTTCACAGGACTGCCTTAATTCTTTAGAAAGCTGGTTTAGTTTACAGAACTCTTTGTGCTTTATAGGAATTCGACAGTCGGTGATCAAGCCACAAATATTGTCGATGAAATTGAAAGACTTCTCAGTGGTCCCGAATATTTCGAAAGTAACGCTAGCAATGTCTTCTACGAAGCGTATGTAGTTGGTTTTCTTGACAGCTGCTATGTCGGTGTAGATGCGTACTTCGGCGAGTTTTCTTTCAACGACATTTATCAGGCCGTACGTGATTTCTCTATTGAGACCACTGCTTAGTAATATGTCGACTGCGTTGATAAATGGAGCGTTTTGGTGATTGTATAATTGTAAGTGTGGATGCCGAGCCCCAAGCTCTATAATGTCAAAAGAGTTCGGAGCCCTATTTGATGCCAGGAAGCCTTCAACAAGGCCCATAACCTCAGTCGATACCACAGATAAAGCTAAAAGTTCTTTGGTTCCGTAGCGGGTGTCATCTCTATAATAAATAATGTTTTTAATCTTAGCTATCAAGTTCCGTAGGTGCTCCGTAAATGTTACTTCTGTAGCTATTTCGGAGTCCGCCAAGTCGAACATCTGAAATTGTAAACATAATAAATGAAATATAGCACTTTAATTGGATTTTACCTATTGGAAATGGGCATAACGTAAAATAATAAGTTAGATCATCCTTTTTACAACGAGTATCATAAATAAATAATTGATTAGTTGTCATGACAAACTTGGTCAAACACAAGACAGATGTCAAATACTTGTAAACATTTTACCAAAGTCAAAATCTTTACAACTAAGTAAATGTTTTTCTTCATAACCATATGTTTAAGCAACATTATGAATGGAAACAGTTTCGTCATACAAGATACGTTCAACGTCTTGTTAAAAGATGACGCTGACTACAAGGTCGACCTCGTCATAACTGATGATGATTACGAGATGATCGACCAAGACGAGTTGAAGGAGTTCAAGATAGAGAATGAAGAATGGAGATTTAGTAAACTTAATGAGTAAGATTATGCTATAATTTGTGTTCTCTTTCAGTTTGATCTGTTTTCCTTTGCCCCCATGTATTCGTCGCACGCATGAGTCGGTGTTGGAAGCAGGGTTGGAAAAAAAAAAACAGTTTTTTATTTTAATTTTATAAAACAAACTGTTCAAATTGTTTTAAACAAGTGTTTTTTTTTGTTTTTTTTTTTTAGTTTCGGTCATTTTTTCAAATTAATTAGACTATGGGTCGACGTCTTAACTTATAAATAAATTATATGTTTCATTTCTAGACTAGATCTTTTCATATTCGCTGTTTGTAACGAAATATTTACAAAAAATATCAATGAAAAAAAAACATTACTGTCTTTTTTTCTAATGTTTTGAAGTATTATTTCATTACAATGCCAATAAAAGTTAAAAAATGTGACATAGCAGGGGCATACACTCAAATTATTTAATGTCAAGCTAAAGACCCCTGAATATTAATTTATTTTCATTTTACAGGCATTCATCCGCCATGAAAAGTAGTTAAAACGTGTAATAAAAAACACTGTTTAATTTCAAACTGTTTTAAACATGCCAACCCTGGTTGGAAGGATAAATCCATCGTTTCCTTGGTGTTCCTTTTATCAAAATTAGGTATTCAAGGAACACCGTGAATTTTATTCAGTACGAGTCTGACAGTCCCTTTCGTTCCACCAAGCGCGCGAGAACTCTTTTGATGATAATATCAAGCTTAAAAGAATTTTTAATTTCACACAATTTTGGGTTGCGATATTGATATTACTCCTCTTCTCCATACATACATATAGGCAATTCGCCACAGACTAAATGAAAACACTTCACGCCTTCGCAAAAACATTACCAGAACAAATACAGGTATTGAACAGGCGATTATACCAGCCGGTTTTTTTTTAAATAGCCTATCGTAGAAGCTATTTTTAACTTATTTATCAAATTTTAGTGATAACGTTAGCGCGGATGAACTAACAACGCAACTAGGTCAGCATTTGTATGTATTGGTGACAAGTAGCAAGAAGTCTATTGTACTTAAATTGATCTTAATCTATTGACCAAGAGCGTAAGGCAAGTATATGAGGTGTAATGCCTGTTTCTAATTCTGTCTACTAGACAAAAGGCATATTGACAGCATCAATAAATATAGCAAATTCGATTATTCCGTCAGCAGGAGTTTTTAAAAATAATGGACAAGTTTATTCGCTTTTTTTTTAAATCTATGCATAATACAAAGATGACAACGAAGACGTACCAAAATTCGAGGGTACTCGTGACGTCAGAAGCAAGTAAAAACTGTACTTGCTTGTGACGTACTGGCAATTTTAAAAGTATTGTGTCGTTAATTTTTTGTACGTTACAAAAGAAAAAATATTTATCAATTGAGTACTTTCTGAAGATCTAACTGAATTAAATACCCTAATATGTGTTTTTTCCAAGCCCCAAAAAATTTAAAGGCACATTTATTTTAGTATTTTATACATTAAAGGGACTTAGATTATAAAAGCTAATGAACTTCTGTGAATGATATTTGGAAAATACATCGATTTTAACCTGTACTAATAGTTTAATACATATAAGACTACTTTTTATACAGGTAGACCAATACCGCGTCACTGTTGCCGAAGGACCAACGGGAGAAATTGTGGGCATAAGCTAGTCTTAACATATAAAATCCCTTTCATTCTTTGTAGAATGGCGAACATGGCAAATTATCGAGCATTGAGAATGAAAACGAAATATGTGAAGCAGCCTTACGAGACGATTCTACCTATAATAGTGGTGAACAATGAAACTAACTCTGTTATGGCCACTTTTATTGGAGCCGTAAGCACCATCTATGTTAAGACCCATTTTCACGCTACAAAAAAATGGATACCAGTTGCATACAAGTTTGACTACAATACGTGTTCCACAATTAGTGGACAATGGCATAGCGCGGAGGTGGCCCAGTGGTATTGGGCCCGACTTACGAGTTATAGGTCGTGGGTTCGAACCGAACCGAAGTAATTCATTACTTCACCACTGATCTCAAAACGGTGAAGGAAATCATTGTGAAGAAATCGGTGTCCTAGAATGAAAAAATCGAAGATATGTGACATCTGACAATCTGCACAGGGCCCGCGTAGTGGATTAACGCCCACTTCCTCTCAAAGAGAGGAGGCCTGTGTATCAGCGGCGGTGGGAACATTTATAGGCTACGGATGATGAATAGACAATGAATTCAGTTGATCAAATAAATACCGTAACCGTAACGTAGACAAAATTACTTGCATCGTCTAAATGAGGATTTATAATAACAAAAATATGGATAAAAGTTGACTGCACAGTTGGTGCATTGGCTGAACGATGTGCTACTGGGCGGGGTGTTGCAAGTTTGATTCCCGCACGGAACAAATATTTGTATAGCCAACTGGTTAATTTCCCGGGTAGGTATGGCTTTTTGTAAAAACACCTGTAATACAATGGAAATTCCTAGAGTGAGGCGTTACAAAAAAGTTGGTTCATTAGAATTTTAAGTCTAAAAGTAGGTAACCCAATATTTATATTTTCACTGGCAAATAATGTTTGAAATAATACTAAATATTATTCAGTCTTTGTATTTTGTATGCACAGCTGTTGAGCTTGGTATTGGTCAATGACCGCATGTAGTTTCGTCCGACAAGGCACCGACTTTTTTTCTAGACAAAGTGACTATAATTTGACAAACATGTTGCCCAAAAACTTGGATGATTTTATTTTTGGCTTATTTGATTGACATTTGAATGCTGTTTGTAATATATTCACAGGTATTTAATAATATGCAAAAGAGAATGTTATTATGTACTTACCTAGTCCGTTGTGAGGTAATATTTAGGCTTTGTGTGAGTTCAATGATAGGCAAATATAATGACAGAGCATGGACAGACAGAGCCTTCCTTAGGCAAATGACCAATCTCTCTAGAAAGAGAGAAAAGCAGTTGTTTGCCCACTCTAAATTACCATAGATATTATCTACTTTTATCAGGAAAGAGATAGATGGGACAAACAATTATTTCAGTTTTTCTCTCTTTACCCTATTGTATTGTCAATTTTTTTAGTCAGAACTGAGAAAATACTTAGTCCATGCTCTATGTTCGTGAAAGGAGGAAACGCCTGGGTGTCACCACTGCGAAGATCGCCCGGAGGACACAGTAGAGCATACGGTGCAAGACTGCCCCGCTTGGGCAGAGCACCGACGTGTCCTCACGGCGGCGATAGGCGGAGGCGGAGACCTCTCGCGCCCGGCATTAGTTGCGGCCATGCTGCGGGGCGAGACGGAGTGGGAAGCGGTCGCCTCCTTCTGCGAAGCAGTAATGCTCGCGAAGGAGGAGGCGCGCCGCGTGAGAGAGAGGACAATGTCCTCCCTCCGCCCCATCCGCGGAGGTTGGCGCCCACGGCGACGGACGTCGCGAGACGATCTCCGGCCACCGTAGGCGCGGGCATGCGGGCGGCGAGTAAAGGGCAACTCGCAGCCCGACCATGGACCATGCCCGGGTCGACGGCGCGTTGTGTTCCACGCGCGCCTCAAAGAGCGTCAGCATGATGACGGGGCCCCCTCTCTAGAGGGCCAAAGCCTGCCGGGGTCGCGGGACTTATACCATTACCGTGACCCCGGAACATAAAGGGCTATTGAAGGACACCGTGGATTTTAGTCAGTACAAGTCTGACAGTCCTTCCCGCCCTGCCCGGGGTGGGAGGACTCATTTGATGATTTTACCACGAAAAAAAAATGCTCTATGTTCGTGGCAAATACATATAATAAAAACAAAACCTAATCCAAAATCAATTGCTATGCATGTGCTCATTTGTTTTTCATACAAATTCCAGCTGCAACCTAAAAATATTAAAGGCATTAAACACGACATAAAAAAAGAAGAAAACGATACCGAATACGACTACGACAATTTACTGAACGAATATTATGATGAAGCGAACAACGAATCTCGGTCCAAGCATGCGTATCATATACGTAAATCAGGTAAATTACACGCTCTCTTTGTATTGCTGACGCACCGGCCAGATATGAAATAAATTAAAATAGTTGTGAAACAATAGTGATTCATGGATCGTGAATGTGCACGTTTTTTATAAATTATCATTAAAGATGTTTTAAGAGCTATGAATTTGCTTGACAATGCAGTGCAAAATGAAAAAAAAATGAATCTATAGGATGACTTGATGAGATTCGTTGCAAAAAGGGGTCTTGAAAACACACGTGACGATTTAGGGTGCTCCCACATTTATCGACGCGGAATCGGCTTAAGCCGGTCAAGAAAACCTTTATGTCAACGTAATAAGGGTGTTACTAATGCCATTCGCATCGGATCGCGTCGTCCGAGCCGAGCCGATGCGCCGATACCCTTACTACGTGACATAAAGGTTTTCTTGACCGGCTTAAGCCGATACTGCGTTGATAAATGTGGGAGCACCCTTAGACGCGTTTATGCGAGAATGGCCGAAGCACCGAGTAACTGCACAGAGAAAGAGTGGAAGGTTATAAAAGAGAAAAAATAAAAAAGGATGGATTTTGTTATCAGTCTTTAAAGACCTGCCACATTTAACTTAATGTCCGATATTAAAAACTGGACTGCAGTCACTTTTTGGGCGTGATCAAGGTTCTACGTCAACGCAATCAGGAAATACGACGTCAAATCAGTGTCTGTCTCTTGAACTAGCGACCACCGTCCTATCGGATTGTAATCTATTGGCACTGAAGCGCCTAACAGTTTTTACTGTGTTCCGTCGGTGCGCAAAAGATGACAAAACCTACTCTCACTTATACTCCAATGATCCAATCCAAACGCTACGTCTATTTGTTCCAGAAACCGATATAAAGGATTACGGTGCATTCAGCACGCTAAAGAAGATATTTACAATGACCAACTGCTCCGAGGTGCAAGGAATAGGTCTGTTAGCGGTGAAGTGTCTGATACACGACTTCAAGAACCAGCGTCAGCCGACGAGAGAGTTGATGGCCCGGTTCTGGAAGATCTTCCAGATATGGTTCCTGGTTTACTTAGCTGTTGCCATACCTTTGTGGTGTACCAGAGGTAAATGTGAATGTGCCTCTAGGAAAAATGTGGCATAAGTAAGAGGAGGTATATGAGTGGTGGTTACTGGCTAATAATAGAAATAGTTGTTCTAGAAGTTTATTAAGCAGGCTCAAGAGCTGATTTGCATCCCCTTTTTAGGGTTCCGTAGCCAAATGGCAAAAACGGAACCCTTATAGATTCGTCATGTCTGTCTGTCTGTCCGTCCGTATGTCACAGCCACTTTTTGTCGAAAGTATAAGAGCTATCCTGTTGAAACTTGGTAGGTAGATGTATTATGTGAACCGCATTAGGATTTTCACACAAAAATAAAAACAAAACAAATTTTGGGGGTGCCCCCCATACTTAGAATTGAAACTCAAATATTTTTTTTCACCTAACTCATACTTATGGGGTATCTATGGATAGGTCTTTAAAAATTATATTGAGATTACTAACATCATTTTTTCTAAACTGAACAGTTTGCACGAGAGACACTTCCAAAGTGGTAAAATGTGTGTGTCCCCCCCTGTAACTTCTAAAATAAGAGAATGATAAAACTAAAAAAAATATGTAATGTAGACCTCAACAAAAACTACCAACGAAAATTGGTTTGGATGAGATACAGTTAGCAGTTTTTAAGATATAGTATAGTTGGACTCGCCCATGAAATATAACTTTGCCATTCATACAAACACTATGAAAAACAAAGTTATTTTTGTTGTTTGTGTATATTACTTACTAATCTCAATATAATTATATCCCTAATCTATGCTTGCTACTACGGAACCCTTCATGGGCGAGTCCAACTCGCACTTGGCCGGTTTTTTTCTCCTGGATTCTCAGCAGGTTACTATAAGCTATGGCCTAAATCAGTATTGAGGGACTATCGATCGATAATAATCGATTGCGCTACGGCGCACGATGCTGATGTATTAAGGGGCGTACCCGCGTAATGAAGTGTCAATGTCAAGTTTAATATGAACCACAAGTAATTTAATTACTTTTTAGACTTTATTGAATTTGTAATGAAGAACAAGCCGAAAATGTCTATCAGAATATCTATTTTGCAAAAATTGGCATAATATAATTATATTATGCCAATTCCTCCCAATAATGTGGTCACTAGTAGGCGCTCTCATTACGCATACAGCGTACAGGGACGCGGGAATATCTCAACAGGTAACCGTGACGCTGGAAAGTAAAGAACTATTAAAGGATCACCGTGGATTTTAGCCAGTACAAGTCTGACAGTCCCTCCCGCCCCTCCCTGGGTAGGAGGACTCATTTGATGATTTTACCACAAAAGACAAAAAAAAGCGTATGCCGCAAATGGGTATACACTTATACAGTTAATCCTGCCATGTCAGGTAGCGAAGGTGCTACTTTAGTATCTCCCGAGAGTTGTGCAAGGGATGCCCTAACTCCTAGCGGTTTTAGTTTGTCCCAGGAAATTATCATTAGGGCAGTTTCAAAGTGTGTGTATGTCAAGACAAATAGATAATACAGAAATAATCTAAAAGTAAGGGCACAGCGTAAACAACCGATAACTGTGCTCACGTATGTCGTTTAATTAATTAATTGATTACGCTAATGGGTTACAGTTATGGCGTTAATCGAGGATGTATCGACGTGGACAGCTATCCACGTCGTTCCCATGACGGGCCTCAATCTCTCGAGATTGGGGCCATGTCATGGGGTTGGCCTATCGTGTACAGTTGCAAAATTGAGTGTGACAACGTTAGTTAAACCGTTTATAGTACCAACTAGCTTTAGCCCGCGGCATTACCCGAGTGTATTTCGGTATTAAGACCACGAGAACGTCATACAGGAATAACAGTAGACATTGCAAACTGGGCTTCAATCTGAGAGAACCATATATTTGGTTTCTCTTGCCAAAAAGGAGAAACACGTACTCTAAACCTTTGCTATCTTCTAGATCTTTAATTTATACTCTTCTTTACTCTAAATCTTCTTTATTCTCGCTATAACTTCATTTCTTCTCCACTTTACCTCTGTAAACCTTTCTCAATCTCAATACAAACGTATTGAGCTAACCGCAAGCCCTTTTTTTTTTAGCGTGGTAAAATCATCAAAAGAGTCCTCCCACCCCGGGCAGGGTGGGAGGGACTGTCAGACTTGTACTGACTAAAATCCACGGTGTCCTTCAATAGCCCTTTATGTTCCGGGGTCAAAGTAATAAGTCCCACGACCCCGGCAGGCTTTGGTATGCTGACGCTCTTTGAGGCGCGCGTGGAACACAACGCGCCGTCGACCCGGGCATGGTCCATGGTTGGGCAGCGAGTTGCCCTTTACTCGCCGCCCGCATGCCCGCGCCTACGGTGGCCGGAGATCGTCTTGCGACGTCTGTTGCCGAGGGCGTCCACCACCGCGGGAGGGGCGAAGGGAGGACATTGTCCTCTCCCTCATGCGGCCCGCCTCCTCCTTCGCGAGCATGACTGCTTCGCAGAAGGAGGCGACCGCTTCCCACTCCGTCTCGCCCCGCAGCATGGCCTCGAACAATGCCGGGCGCGAGAGGTCTCCGCCTATCGCCGCCGTGAGGACACGTCGGTGCTCTGCCCAAGCGGGGCAGTCTTGCACCGTATGCTCTACTGTGTCCTCCGGGCGATCTTCGCAGTGGTGATACCCAGGCGTTTCCTCCTTTCTCCTCAGACACAGGTACCTCCCGAAACTTCCGTGTCCGGTGAGGACCTGCGTCATGCGGTAGGTCAGGACGCCGTGACTCCTATCCAGCCACTCCTCAAAGAGGGGTCTTACCGCCGCGATTGCGGCGTGCCCGAACCGCAAGCCCTTTGCTTGCGGTTCAAGAGTATTATTCCGCACACTCTCTAAATAATTATGCTCAAAGGATGATGCTAGGGTTTGTATTTGTATGAAATCTGGTCCCATCCTCCAATAGCAACATGTAATATGTCATTGCATACCTAGGTATTTTTAAGCTAAACAAAAAATACTATGGCACCAAGTCTGAAATATTACTCCGTTCTGAGATATGTTTAATTTAATATGGCAGTTTAAGATATAACCAAATGTTTTGTTTCGTAACATATTACATTTTGGTGCAGAGGAGGAGGAGGAGAAGCTCGGTTCTAAATAATAACAGCCGCACAGGTCAATTTTCCATGTCAAGCAGCGCTTGCCGAGGACGGTTTATGGATGGGTGACCACTGACCATCTATCCGAGTTTCCCCCGTGCCTCAGAAAACACTTAAAAGCCGTTGATTACGGCTCCCCGGCAGACTTTGGCCCTCTAAGGGGGGCCCGTCATTTTTTTAAATTTTTAACATTAACAAAATAATTAAGAGTTCTGCCCAACGGCACATGTCTTCTCCCGGCGTTGCTTCTCCCGCCTTTGCTTCTCCCACCGTTGCTTCTCCCGGCGCTTGCGTCTCCCTTTGCTTGTTTCTCTCGCCGTTGCTTCTCCCGGCGCTTGCTTCTCCCGCCGTTTTTTCTCCCGCCTTTGCTTCTCCCGGCGCTTGCTTCTCCCTTTGCTTGTTTCTCCCTGCGTTGCTTCTCCCGCCTCTGCTTCTCCCGTGTTTTCTGAGGCACGGAGGAAACTCGGATAGATGGTCACCCATCCATAAACCGACCTCGGCAAGCGCGGCTTGACATAGAAGATGGACCTGTGTGGCTGTAATTATTTAGAACCGAGCTTCTCCTCCTCCTCCTCTGCACCAAAATGTAATATGTTACGAAACAAAACATTTGGTTATCTTAAACTGCCATATTAAATCATAGATATCTCAGAACGGACTAATATTTCAGACTTGGTGCCATATATTTTTTGTTTAACTTAAAAATACCTATCCCATGGCGTATTAAATGTTGCTATTGGAGGGTGGGCACAAAATTTGCGTCATCCTTTCATCCAAATCCAAAGAGTATAAGAAGCATCGATGCAACCTCGCAAACACTTTTTTTTGCATTTGCAATAGTAGAGGAGGTAGGTAAGATGTGGCTCTCTAGTTCGAGTAAACCAACATAATTTAATATCTCTACATACCTACATTAATTAAAAATTACGTATTAATTAAAATAGAATTAGTATTGGGTATTTTCCTCCGGAAATTCACTCGCTGATAAATATCCCTACCATTATTATGTTCCAAAGTAAAATTGTTTGTAGCCTGTAATTCCCGAAGGGATAGAAGTGTACTTAATATAGTACACCCTCAATTCGATAGTTACGTTTTAGAAGTATCAACCGGGCACAAGTGACTTTGTGGCTACTACCGTGTTTCTGATTGAAAAAAAAAAACCCAATTGCACTGCTCGACCTAGGATCTCGTTCTCAGCAGCACGGGTTCAGCAGTTTGGGCTTGCGAACACTAGCTATAACATCACGCAGCGACCAATAGGAGCTGATCAGCGGGTGAAACAACGGGAGCAAATATTTGTATTATCTCCAAGTAGTTGTTCCGGGTCTAGGCGTTTGTGTGTGTGAGTTTATATGTTTGTAAACGCACCCATGACACACGAGAACTTCCTAGTGTGGGGCAAAGGTTTTGGCTAGTAAAAAAATATAATGGGTAATAATAAGGTAGGTAGTATGTACTTAAGTTACGGCCGAGCGTGGCAAGGTCAAAATAGTAACTTAACAAACAAATGAAGTTAACAAAACATTGGTTTTGAAGTCAAGGTTTTGCATTGATTACGTTTTGGAAACTATGCGGAAATTAATATCGAATAGATTAAGTTGAAAATTGTATGCTGAAAATGAATACACTGATAAATAGGTAATATGAGTGAAATAAAAAAAAAAAACTTTTTTTAAAAAAAGTACCGACTTCAAAACAAATACAAAAAAGTTTAAAATAACTTTTCTTTGGGAAGTCGGTGGCAATATTTATAGTCAATGACACAACAAAACAAAGCCACCGACTTCCGAAAGAAAAGTTATTTTAAACTTTTTTGTATTTGTTTTGAAGTCGGTACTTTTTAAAAAAAGTTTTTATTTTACCCTTTTTAGTTTATTTATTACATCACATCATCAGCCTTTAAATGTTCCCACTGCTGGGACACAGGCCTCCTCTCTGTGAGAGGGAGTGGGCCGTAATCTACCACGCGGGCCCAGTGCGGATTGGTAGATGTCACATGTCTTCGAATTTTTGGTTCTAGGACATGCCGGTTTCCTCACGATGTTTTCCTTCACCGTTTAGAGAGCAGTGGTGTTGAAATAAATTACACAAAGTAATGCGCCTGACTGGGTTCGAACCCACGACCTACAACTCGTAAGTCGAGGCCAATACCACTGGGCCACCACTGCTCTCCATTCTTATTACATATTCAACCCAAATTCTTGTAAAATACAAATTTTTCTTACATAAGCACTAATCTTGTAATCCGTCACAACATAAAAAAATCCATATCTCTAAAACTACTGAACCGATTTTGATGAAACTTGCAGTGTACCCTAATTTGAACAATACCTAGTACAACAGAAAAAGAATTACTTAAATCGAACTTGTAGTTCCGGAGATATGCGTGCACAAACATAAAAACATACATACATACACTTGTGAAATTTGGCACATTTGTTCAGACGCTGATTAGACTAACATATATGAAAACTGGGCAGTTCTGATAATATTACATACATACGGGTCGAATTGATAACCTCCTTTTTTTTGAAGTCGGTATTTTTAACACTATGAATTGGAAATTATTGGTAACAGTGCAGATTTTTTAGAACTAGGGGCGGCGCTACTTATTATCACGAAACCACTTAGGTATTATGGCCGGTTTTTAATTACGAAAGTGCATATTATCTAATACCAACTTCAACATAACTTTAAATAGCCTTACATTAACACTGAAACTTATAATAAGTATGTTTCTAGCTATTCAAAAATTTTCAGAAAAGTATGCAAGGCTGCTAAAGCTATGCATATTAGCAATAAGATTAAATCATCAGAAAATAAAATAAAAACGGTTTGGAAAGTTATAAATAACGAGACTGGCAGGAAAAAAAAGGGCAACACTAACTATACTTTGCAGACATCATGTGGTCCTGTAAGCTCAAATCTGGAAGTAGCTGAAGAATTTGTTAATTTCTTTACTGATATACCGGTTAGGACTACGGAGGCTTTGAATTCCTCATCTGATATTTCAATGGATTTATTAAAGGCGAACGTATCTGGCAGCCCGGCTGATTTTAAGTTTAAACATATAAACCCTATGACAGTTATTAAAGCTTTCCGGCAAATAAAAATAAAAGTGACCGAAGATTTATGGGGATTGTCTATCAACGTTTGTACAGCCATAGTGGAAACTGTAGCGCCATATTTGGCTTTAATTTTTAATTTGTGTGTGGATCAAGGAGTTTTTCCTGACTTGATGAAGTTCAGTAAAGTCGTACCTCTTTTTAAATCTGGGGACTGTAAAGATACTAATAATTATAGACCAGTATCCGTGTTGCCAGTCTTTGGCAAGGTATTTGAAAAAGTAATGCTTAATCAGATGCTCGATCACTTTAACACCAACAAAATCTTACACGATCAGCAGTATGGTTTCACCAAGGGACGTTGTACAACTGACGCCGGTGTCACCTTATTAAAGCACATATTTACTGCGTGGGAGGAAGCCCAAGACGCCATAGGAATTTTTTGTGACCTCTCCAAAGCATTTGATTGCGTTAATCACGATACATTACTTTTGAAACTTGAACATTACGGACTAGGTAAACTTGCGCTTAGTTTAGTAAAATCTTATTTGTGTGATAGGCAACAACAAGTTCAAATAAATGGTGTAAATTCACAGGGTTTAACAGTTAAAATGGGAGTTCCACAAGGCTCAATATTGGGTCCTTTCCTCTTTCTTGTATATATAAACTAGCTGGCCCGGCGAACTTTGTTCCGCCTTAGAGGCAATAAATGAGCAGATTTTCGATTTTTTATTAGGATATCAAAAATAATTTAAAAGATCAAGTCAAAAATCAATAATTTATTCTTTATTAGCCATGTATTTGGTGCATGGGTTGCACTGTACAGTGAAGCACGTTCTGATAGACGACATTTTTTTATTATTATCACGCACAAGAACAAATAACGCAGATGGTCATCCGACTCGTGAACATGCCACATATACACCTAACTGACCATGTGAAAAACATGGTTTTTCTATATTCAGACCACAAACTTTCAAGCATTGGCCTTGTGATTTGTTAATGGTCATGGCGAATGCAAGACGGATCGGAAATTGAGGTCGTTTAAACTCAAACGGCAAACCTATCATATGAGATCCTCGAAATGAGAACTTCCTCAACTTCGAATTTTCCTTTGAGTATCGTCGCGTAAATCACATTGTTCATCAATTTACTTACCACCAAACGCGTTCTGTTGCACAGTTTTGGTTGGTTTATGTTTCGAAGCATGACTATTACGAAGCCAACCTTTATTTGTGAATTGTGCGGTGGTAAGTCAGGTATATCCAAGGAGTTTTAATTCAATTGGAAAGTTGGTGGCTAAATGCAACTGACATTTTTTTTAGCGTGGTAAAATAATCATGTGACTCTCCCACCCAGGGCAGAGCGGGAAGGACTGTCAGACTCGTACTGACTAAAATCCACGGTGTCCTTCAATAGCCCTTTACGTTCCGGGGTCACGGTAAATCGTAAGTCGGTTTTGGCCCTCTAAAGGGGGGCCCCGTCAGAATGCTGACACTCTTTGCATAACCGGGCAAGGTTCAACGTCGGACAGCGAGTCACCCATTACTCGCCGCCTGCCGACGTCCGACGCCGTGGGCGTCTACCACTGTGGCTGGGGTGGAGGGAAGACGCTATCCTCTCCTTCACGCGGCCCGCCTCCTCCTTCGCGAGCATGACTGCTTCGCAGAAGGAGGCGACCGGTTCCCACTCCGTCTCGCTTCGCAGCATGGCCTCGACCAATGCCGAGCGCGAGAGGGAGGGTTTGTAGTCTACTATAAAGTTAACATGTGTACTTACTTACTCGAAAGCGAAAATTTGTGTCCAAAATTTAGACTTCTGCGTTAAGCGGTTTTGGCTCAGGAGAGGCAGGACAGAGGCGGGGTATTCAAGTTTAAGGGAAGGACTTTAAGGCGTCTGGCAGAATTATTGGCCCATCGGATTGGTCTGGCAGCTTACAAAACGTCTTGAAATAGTACCATAAGTAACATCATGTAAAATGTAGGCTTGCTAAAATGACGTAGTTGATTTTATCCACCTTCAGGTCGCGCTACCTGTGGAAGGGCCCCGCTTTCAAGATAGTAAGTACGCATACCGGTACTGTCTTAACTTTATAGTTGACTACAATCAAAATTTCAGCTTTGCTAAAATGACGTAGGTCTGGGGGCTCTGGGATCTCACTCTATAGTACTTTTTGTTCAGATCCCTTATTCAATTTCGGCACCAACACCTTCTTCGTGATCATGTTACTACGTTTTATGTCACGTCTCACAGAAACAGGATAAAAATTTGATCATCTTGGTGGCGGCATAGCATTAATAATTATGATAATATCGGCACAATAAGCTTAGAAACTCAATACAAACACATCGACCGGTCAATTGATGTTTTGACACAGGTTTTGATTGATAAATTTTTCGTTTTGCTGTCACTCCATGTCAGTTGCGTTTTATTATACCACGTTTTATGTCACGTCCCACAGAAACGGGATAAAACAAAACAAAATAAAAAAAGGTAAAAAATATCCTATATGTTACTCCTGGTTCTAAGCTACCTCCCCACCAATTTTCAGCCAAATCGGTTCAGCCGTTCTTGAGTTATAAATAGTGTAACTAACACGACTTTCTTTTATATATATATATATATGTCGTGGATAGCAATATTGTTTTTAATAAAAGTTGCTCAATTGATTGATGTAGTAGTGGGGCAAACGCTGTGACGTTATTTTGTAATGGCGGCACGTGGACAGAGTCGTTTTGGGAAGTGGGGATTGTCGAACAGTCAGTTTGCATCGAGACGCGGACCAAGTCACATATCTAAAACGAAACTGTCGGTTTGCCTAACTAAAATATTATCAAATAATATTGTGAATTAAGTGATTGTGAACAAAAGTGAGGTTATATTAACGTATCGTGTTATTCGTGCTATACTTCAACGACACCTACGAAATGGATCCTTCACCACCGAACCGAGATGATGACGTCCTATCGCTCCGCCGTCGCTGACGTCGTCATCAGAAGTGGGATTGGACCACGACGACCCACGTGTTCGAAATAAAGACTAGTGACGAAAAATGGATGCGTTTGTTGGAACAACAAACCCGCAATTTTTTGACACTGATTCAGGCCGTGAAAACACCTAAGTTACGTCGTCACATGGATTTTGTTTACCGGATTTCGATCCTTAGAAACAAGATGTGGATGCACGTGCTTGGGTGACGACTGCAGAGATGTGATTGACGGTCGCTATAAGCCGCGCCTTGAAGGCAGGAGCTTCTACCTGGCTATCTACCGTGTCGTTTCCTGGGATGACGTAAATCGATTTTAAGCAACTTTATTGCAAGACACGTGGCCAGCTACAACAAAAGCTGCAAGCGGTTTCTTCTAAGAAGAGAAAGCTACCTAGCGATGACCGCAATGTCCCTGAAAAGCGGTACAAAGCGAACAGTGCTGTGAAGCCTCTGAAGTGTTTTACCCGCTACGGCACAATGAGAGGAGCAGCGCCGACTCCGGGTCATCAAGGACTGTTAATGAAAAGAGGTTTGACCTGTGCCTCCTGAACTCGTCGACTGGGACCCTATCCGGTGAGCAATTTTCATTTCGTTACTACTCTGGTGCAGAGTGTTCTTTAATTAAAGAATCTGTAGCCTGTAAATTTGAAGGAAAGTGGATTGATGAGACTGTGACTATGACTGGGATAGGGCAGACTTCCGTTAACTCTATGATACAGATTTTGGATTTGGTAGAGATCCATGACATTAGTATTGAAATTTGTTTCCATGTATTGCCTAATCATTTTCTACGTTATACTATTATGATTGGACGTGAGATTCTAGAACATGGTTTGACTGTTCAGATGACTACTGACCGAATTAAGATCTTTAGGTATCCTTTTATTACTTCTTGTGAGGTTGAGCGAGTAATGAGCACGCTCGAAAACATGCTCACTGCTGAGGAGACAAACAATCGTTCGTGGCAAGATGCGTTGCCCGACGTTCAGCTTGCCCTCAACTGCGCTGTAAGTAGAGTCACGAAAGCTAGTCCTCTTGAGCTGCTGATCGGTGAGGCTGCTAGACCCATTAATATTATAACTGCAAATCATGAAGAGCCTCATGTTGACATCGTTGAGGTTCATTTATGGCCTACGGGAAGCGGAAGAAATATTTCTAGACATTCTCAAGAAACAAGAAAATCAGTCCTGTGTCGCTCTTTTACGAGTGCATGAAGATTTTCTCCGAGCAGGTAAGCTGATGGTATAACGTGTGACCATGGTGGGTGAGGATTCTCTTCAAGGTTTACGAGAGCCATGCCGTCTTCAACGTGTAAATTTAAGGGTATCTGGTAAGAGTTCCTTTACCCATGTTACTTCAACAATAAGAACGTAACCAAACTGAATCGATCGCGGATCATTGAGAGTATTAAAGACCTAAGCGTGCACTTGATGGATTGCGGAGAATGCCTGAGGGTCAAGTACCATTTTGAAGTAGAAGATGTTGACTTGGATGATAGTGTGGAATCTTAGTCGGCTGGTCAGACCATACCAGTAGCCATTTCGTAGCCGTAATCCGTATCTTATTGACATCCCGGTGTCCATGGAAGCGCGGTGTGCGGATGGCACTGGCGGAGGTCGCGTATTGTGCGTTCATGGTGAACGGTGTGAAACAAACAGAGGTTTGTTGGTGGGGCTAGTGTTAGCCATAGGCCACGAATTTGATTCCTGCTTTTTGATGATTAGTTTCCTGCATTGTAATGATACAATTGCAAAGGTACTTGGTTGCTCTGGGATTTTCGGTCAGTCTTAATTGTGTTATGTTTAGTGTTTGAACTTAAACTTTACTTGGCTTAACTATATTTCGATTTTCAGCGTTGCGTCAGGATTGACCGAACGGTGTGTACAAGTTATTTTTTTTTTGAAGAAGAATAGGAAGTTGGCTGAACATGGATAAAGCTTCTGCCTATGACAAGAAACCTTTTGACTTTACAAAGGCCAAGTTACAATCTTGACTATTTAAAATTGTAGAATTACTTAGATGGTGATCGTTACCTGCTGAAATCTTTGACTGATAATAGAACTTATAAGTACGCCCACGATCGCGTCCAAAAGATTCCTCCAAGTAGTCTACCTGATGGGTTAGATTTGGTTAATGTAGAAGATGGTGAGGAGGGGGGTGCCTCCACCAGTAAATAGAACACATACCACAGCTTTTTGGTCGCGGTGCACGCACTAGTCTGTAGTCGTAACTGCAACTCACTGTGGAGTTGTTCAGAGCGCGATGGGCAGCTAGTGGTGTACCATAGTTTTTGGTCGCGGTGCACGCACTGGTCTGTAGTCGTAACTGCAACTCACTGTAGAGTTGTTCAGAGCGCGATGGGCAGCCAGTGGTGCGGCGGGGACTAATAGAGTTTTGAAGGACAATATTTGTATGGTCATGTTATGACCTCAGAGTCGCGGACTCGACGAAGTGTTGGTCGTATCACATAAGGTGATGACGATACTGGTGCCAATTATGTATTGACACTGGCTGCTTGTAGCAGCTGGGCCATGAGTGGTGTGTTTTCCTTTTGAGATTTGATAATTATGAGACTTGGAGGAACCTTTTGTGTTTAAGTTGTTAAAATGATTCTGAAGTTTTTGATTTGAGTGTAGCTATTGTGATAACGTATTACGGTCAGGTTGGCCGAGTTCTCAAAAATGCCTCAAAGTTGGTTATCATGTTACAGATACACACGAGGACGTGTAACTCGTCAGGCTGGCCGTGTCGTGGATAGCAATATTGTTTTTAATAAAAGTTGCTCAATTGATTGATGTAGTAGTGGGGCAAACGCTGTGACGTTATTTTGTAATGGCGGCACGTGGACAGAGTCGTTTTGGGAAGTGGGGATTGTCGAACAGTCAGTTTGCATCGAGACGCGGACCAAGTCACATCTCTAAAACGAAACTGTCGGTTTGCCTAACTAAAATATTATCAAATAATATTGTGAATTAAGTGATTGTGAACAAAAGTGAGGTTATATTAACGTATCGTGTTATTCGTGCTATACTTCAACGACACCTACGAAATGGATCCTTCACCACCGAACCGAGATGATGACGTCCTATCGCTCCGCCGTCGCTGACGTCGTCATATAGATGATCTACCCTATTTACTTAAGAACCAACTACACAATATGGTGTTATTTGCTGATGACACTTCCCTAATTTTTAAAATAAATAGGCGAGCCCAGAATCTTGACGACGTCAATAATGCCCTGCGTCAGATCCATAGTTGGTTCACAGCAAACAATTTAGTGTTAAATGGAAACAAGACTAAATGCATTAGATTTGCCTTACCAAATGTTAAAAATAGTAATTATGACATAGTGTTGCATGATGAGATACTAGAATTCGTCGATAAAACGGTTTTCCTGGGGATAAAACTTGATTCAAGGCTACAATGGGGCCCTCATATAACAACTCTTGCGGGGCGATTAAGTTCAGCAGCATATGCTGTTTGGAAGATTCGTCAATTCACTGACGTTGATACCGCGAGAATTGTCTATTTTAGTTACTTCCACAGTATAATGTCGTATGGCATTTTATTGTGGGGACGGGCGGCTGACATCGAGTCTATCTTTATTCTCCAAAAGAGAGCGATTCGAGCCATATATAATCTCCGTAGGCGCGATTCTCTAAGAGAACGGTGTAAGGAAATTAACATCATGACGGTACCTTGTCAATATATCTATGAAAATATAATGTACGTTAGGAAAAATCTGCATCTTTTCTCTAAAAGAGGTGACAGACATAATTATCATACTAGAAATAGGGACCAATTAGTTCAGCCGGGCTTCAGACTCGCCAAAGTAGACTCTTCTTTCATGGGGTACTGTTTAAAATGCTATAATAAGCTACCACAAAACGTTCTTGAACTGAATGAAACGAAATTCAAAGCATGCATTAAACGCACACTGTGTAAGCGGGCATATTACAAACTGAGCGACTATATCGCTGATAATGATGCTTGGCTCCATGCTGGTCCTGCTCCATGAGACAGTGAATGTATAAATAAATTGATAGTAAAAGTATACCTAATACCATTGTTGGAGCTGCTGAAGATTGTTCAACTGTATTTGCATTGTGTAGAATCAATTTTCCTAGTATTATATAGTTTCATAGCCAGCATTGTGTGAGTACTATGTACCTCGGAGCTATCATTCACTGAGTACCTACGTCTCTTATTGACTTGAATAACCCTGGCGGTTGAGAGTATGTCATGCTCACTCAAATGTCTCGCTGAGGGTGGCGCGTGTGTCGGATCATTTGGCTCCCTTCAAAATGGTTGAGCTGAATGGTGCTGATGCATGTGTCATGTTCGTGAACGGGCGCTGTCAGTTGGGACTGGTCATCTCTTAGTTGCCACGGTTTATTTTAATTATCTATTGATTATTTTGTTTCTGAATTGTCTTTGTATTAAGTTTCTACTATGGACACTTAACTTGCTACATCGTTCTCACATAATGTACCATCTCAAAATGAATGATGTAACAAAGGTTTTGTAATAATTTTGGCGATCTAAAAAGAGTGTCCATGGAGTTTCTTGCCCGTTCTTCTCCATAGAGATCTACTTCTTGGAATGGGCATCTACGGTACTTTCACAGTTTTTATGTCTTGTGATTGGGACTGTAGCACCATAATTTTGCATTTTGTGTTTAATAATATTTCATTTGTCTTTGACAATTCAAAAGTGCCTGTAACTGGCTTATTTGAAATAAATGCTTTGATTTTGAATATTTATAACGCATTGACGCCTAGTTAGCGAATTGTAAAGCTTTATTGTAGAAAGACGTTACCGTAAGATGTTTAAGAATGCAATGAAAGATTTGAACACGCCGAGCATAACTGCGATGGCCTAGTTGGTAAGGCGTCTGGAGTACTGATTCAAAAGTTCGCAGGTCCAATTCCTGCTCGCAATCATTTTATTTTCCCCACAAAAGAGTGTTATTTACATTACACTTTCTAACTTCATTTTAATTTCCAGGTTGGTGTTGTTGCTGTCTTTGTTGCAAGTTTTTCAAACCTCGACAAACTATAGAAGAAGCTAAGAAGTACGTGATCGCATACCCGCCAGGTGTATTCAAGAGCAAGCACGGAGATATACGATACGAGCCGAGTGAGCGAGAGAAACAATGTTACGAAGAATTTCAACATTTCATTAAAACTTTGTAGATTATAAGCATTATGAAAAGCTCCCAGATATGAAAATTTTGTTCTAATCGTCTGGTAGGTGTTAGAGAACACTCCTCTCAGGCCGGGAGCAGCACTCATTCGATGATTTGAACACATTTCGTCAGTATAAAAAAAAGAGAGGCGACTTTTGCAACTGAAGGTGTTACCACATTGTGGGCTACTTCAAGGGGGTATTGTGACCAGTCATGTAAAATAGTTTACCCAGATAATATCAATGCAAAAACGAGATGGTAAGGCGCCAAAGGCATTTTCACAGAGCTAATGATAACGTTTAAAATACGTGAGCAGAAAACGTTCAATACCTACTGCTTTTCCGTAAGAGAGAAGTCGAATTTTTATCCGATCGTTCCAGAACCTGTGACAGACGTGTCATAATGCGTAGGAAATAAAACACTTACCTCTAAAATCTGGTTAGCTTTGGAGAAGTCATTATGGTATAGAGCGAGTGCGACGAGACTGGTCGGTTTCGCCAACATTATTGATATGAAGTCGATACCATTGCCTTTCTTCGTCGGATATGCTGGAATTAAAAATACATTTCAGTATTTCTTGGACGAATTGACAGTTTGAACCATAACAAGAAATCGATAAAACTCACTTTCATCTGACACAGTAGATGCAAACATAACTTGCTCTACCTCATGCTTAGCATTGTTCGCGTTCTTCCGCCTTGTCTTAGGTTTCTTCCTGAACACTTTTAGATCCATCTCCCGAGCTTCGTCTTCACTGCTCTCGTCTACCTCTACATAGTCTAAACAGAGCTTCAGGGGCAATGGACTTGTGTCAGGGGACAGTGTTGAAACCAATTGCAGCTTCCAAATAGAATGGTTCACAACATTCACCAATTTTTTCAGTCTCAAAGAAATCTCCTGTTCATTATTAACTTCCACATTCTCTTCCAGCTTCTCCAAACATAACTTTAAAGTATTAAGAACAAGCTGGGTGGTGTATGAATTGCACATAAATCCAGCACTACTATTGCCACCATTTTTAGAATTTGTTGCCTGTTTCTTAGAATAAAAGTAGGAACAATCTGAGTGAGCTCCACAAGGGTAGTCCTGGCTGTGTTCATGACAGGAAAAGTAATCATATCTTAAGAAAAGACAGGAGAAAATATTTTCAATAACTTCCACACAGCTCTGTAATGGTTGAATTGATAAAACAAGCCGTTTTAGTTCATCTAATGATGATTCAGTTCCTTGAGCATCTTCAACACCCTCAGATGAGTTCACTATTGTGTCAATTATTTTTGTAATAGCACAGTAACTATTATACGTCATCACATCCCAGTTGGAACCAGATTTTTCTTGACTTTTGTTATTAATTTTATTCTTCAAAGTTTTCAACTCAGCCAAAAAGTCGTTATTTGTATTTAAAAGTCTCGAAACTTTATACCTATCTACTTTAGAAAGTCTACATACTTGAGATATCACCGCAAGAGCACTCTGTGCCAACACTTGACTAAATATAGAAGTGGTCATTATTTTACAATTGTTTTCCAAACAAAATTTTATGATAGTCAATTCTCTTTTTACTTCTGTTATATAAAATTGCAGGTGATCATCAGCAGTAGTGTATGTGTCCAAAATAGAAAATATATTTGTTAGCTGATGGACTAGAGATGTTAAATCAAACGTTTCAACACTGTTGGTGAGATCTATGAGGACCATGATGAGAATTTGTTTCGTGAAGTTATTGATCTTGAATGTCACATTTTTCATGTCATGCACTTGTTGTCTGTACACCTGTGCAGCTTTCAAGAGCCAATGTTCTCTATCTTGATAGCACAGTTCTAGCATATATTCTGGGGTCAACTTGAACTCCTTCTGTGGCTCATTCTTTTGCATGAGATCAGAGGTGATACACAGAAGCTCTGGTTTCTCATGGGTGATGAGGCTCAGTAAGATTTGCTTCCGATACTGTCTGTATTGTTCCTCAGAAATATGCTGCAGTATTTGATTGACAAACTGTGGCAGATAAGTGTCATTCCATCTTACTAATGATATTAATGTGATAACTCTATCTATAGAATTAGACTCAGTGAGCTCATATTTCAAGATGTCCAGATAAAGTATTTGTATATGGTTCAAATTAGGGTCATCTTTCAGAGCATTTTGTTGAATGTAGGATAAGATGGTTATTGTTGTCACAGGATTGTTTTTTAGATTTATTTTTATGAACTCTATTGCTTCGTTGCTAAATTCTTTACATGGTTTTGATTCTTCTATGTCATAATAGAGTTGTATGATTTCCTGAGAAAAGAAGCAGAAGCATATAAGAAAGCAGATATTATTTAATCTGCACATGAAATTCGTTTGGTAATATTCAAACTGACAAAGCAAAAGAGGTGACAAAATAATTTGGATGCTTGTTACTGGATATGATGAGCTTCAGATGAGCGAAGTGGCAATCTAAAATAACGATGAGAAAGATATGGGTGACGCCTTTGCTCCACAGTGGGACAACAAAAGCTAACAAAATGAAACTTACATCATATACTTCTGGAGAGAGTTGGTCCAGGAGTTTTAACATATACATCAGTTCTTCTTCCTTCATTTTGGGATCTTATTATTATCTGAAACAAACAACAGGTATAAGAATAGAAGTTTTTTTGTCACACAAATAATATAGTGAATTGCAGAAGGCATCCTAGCTTAGACACAATAAAAAAAAAACATTGTCTATACTATACCTCATAAAGTTGCACCTCATTAGTTATCAGTCTGTTATTGCTTTGTCTACAATTTTCATTCTAAACAAGTTGCTATTTAGAACTAGCGAAGTCAGAAACAATAGCAACACAATATAACAAACATAATATAACTTAAAAACTGCATTTCACATAGGAAATGCAGATCTCTGAGCACTTTTGATAGAACAACCAATGCTAGTACTTATTTATGTAGGTAAATATTTGCTTATATAATTACTGATAACTACAATGAACTACCTTGTTAAGTGCACAAATAATTATGTTATGTTATCTGTGCCTATGAACTGCGGGTCACAAGTCATTGACTTGTTTGATTTTACTGTTACTATGAGGTAGAGATTTTTTTTACGGTCGTAAAATCATCAAATGATTCCTTGACCCAGAGCTGACTGAGGCTGTCAGACTCGTACTGACTAAAATCTACGGTGTTATTCAATAGCCCTTAATGTTCCGAGGTTAAGATCCCAGAACGCTTTGGCTCTCTAAGGGGTTCTGTCAGATGGCTGACAGCTCTTTGAGGCACGCGTGGAACACGACGCGCCTTCGATCCGGGCATAGTCCATTATCAGACAGAAATTCACCGATTACTCGACATCCGCATGCCCGCGATGAGGTACAGCTTTAGGTCAATTTCGGGAAGCCTTTGCCCAGCAATAGGGCAATACATGCTAGCTTACAAAGTAACATAATATAATAAATTTGTTACTGATAACACTGATAATAACCTTTGAATAAGTTTTGCTATTACAATAACAATTTTAAAGGTTCTACAAAACACATAATTACGTTCGTTTTTACAAGAAGTAGACAAAGGCATTTAAGAAATAACAATAAAATAAAAAAAATAATAGAGCAATTAAATCATTCTTATTCTAACATACTTGACGTTATATTTTCTTTGTCTATAACGTTGTGCAATTAATACAGCCCTAGTTTATCGAACGATAAAGTGGAAATAGGTTTTAAGCTCTGGGAGCTCAAAACCTATTATGTAAATAAACATTAATAGTGTTATCGAACAATAACAACAAAACTTACACTTTGTATACGATCACACACGGTTATCCTGGTAAAACCATTATTAAAATATAAATCTTTGTCACGACAGGGTCACTAGAATATTGTTTAATAATTATTACAAAAAACTCATAGCTTTCGAAGATAATTAGATCTCTGAAAATAACACAAAGTGCAGATCCAGATTACAAAAGTCAGTTGACAATTTGACGAATTTGACATTTCCTTTTTTATAGGGATGCGCCATAGTTAAAAAAATAAGATTAGTTGAGTGCATTCATGACTATTTGAAATCGATAAAATAAGTCAAGATTGAGATTGATCCAGATTGACCATTGTCTTGGCTCCGTATTACGTCTATATCTGCCTGGTATAGTACGTCTATAACTTGGTCTAATGATTAAAGCAAAATATAGACCAAAATAACGAAGCAGGATTTTTTGCTCTTCTTCACGACTAAAAAGTATATAAATCTAAGCGATTTGTATTCAGTAACTGTTAAGCAAAATTTTCAATGCAACTTTGCTATGACCAATACTGCAGGCACTTTGATAAAAAGTTAAAATCGCAAATATCTTAAAGTATCCACTAGATCCTGAGCTGCTTTTTTTTCATGTAGTTATAAAGCTGAAGTATTATCAGCATAAAATAGTTTGTGCGGAAACTGCGTACTTTTCAAAAAAAAAAAACAAAATCAATAATCGATTTTTTTAAAACAGCTTCTAAACTGTTACCAATTTTTATTTTATTATAAGCCTTAAGAGCGCATAGTTGGATGGCACATTATTATACTAGAAATAAATAGTTGTAAAAAAACAATAACAAAATAAATACAAAATATTTTTCATTTTTCGGTCCCTCCGGAACAACGAAATTTCAGTATTTTTTTCTCGAAAACTATCCACATTCGAATAGGGGTTACTTCTAGACAATTGCTCAGTATAACTAACTACGTCAATCTGCGGGGTCAGTTAAAAAAGTCCTGTCCGAAGCGTCTTTGGAACACTGTGCGACTCAGTCACGTCCGCGTCTTACGACCTTGCGACCGATGGTTTGCAAAGTGTAATATTAAATGTACTGGCTGACACGTCCGATAATATGTTCTCAGCTTTATTGTGACGATAGAGGTGAACGCAGATTTTTTTTTGTTGTAATTATGTTTGTTTTTTTTTTTGGCGTGGTAAAGTCATCAAATGAGGCCTCCCCATAGATAATTTTATCTCAATGGGTCTCCCACCCCGGGCAGGGCGGGAGGGACTGTCAGACTTGTACTGACTAAAATCCACGGTGTCCTTCAATAGCCCTTTATGTTCCGGGGTCACGGTAATGAGATAAGTCCCGCGACCCCGGCAGGCTTTGGCCATCTAGAGAGGGGGCCCCGTCATTATGCTGACGCTCTTTGAGGCGCGCGTGGACCACAACGCGCCGTCGACCCGGGTATGGTCCATGGTCGGGCAGAGTGCCCGCATGCCCGCGCCTACGGTGGCCGGAGATCGTTTTGCGACGTCCGTCGCCGTGGGCGTTCACCACCGCGGGTGAGGCGGAGGGAGGACATTGTCCTCTCCCTCACGCGGCCCGCCTCCTCCTTCGCGAGCATGACTGCTTCGCAGAAGGAGGCGACCGCTTCCCACTCCGTCTCGCCCCGCAGCATGGCCTCGACCAATGCCGGGCGCGAGAGGTCTCCGCCTATCGCCGCGGTGAGGACACGTCGGTACTCTGCCCAAGCGGGGCAGACTTGCACCGTAAAAGGTGAACGCAGACTTAGCCGTACCGCAGTCTCCGCAGTCCCCGCATTACGAATTCTTTGTATGAAGTTCTATGAAACCTCGCACACTCACCCGCATCGCAGTAGCCGCAGAAGCAGTAAGAAAACGATGACTGCGGGGACTGCGGAGACTGCGGTGCGGCTAAGTCTGCGTTCACCCTAATAACGCGGCTAAAAACTCGCACTTTAAGATCACAGTAATCTGAAAATAAAAGGATGCCTGATTCACATATTAGAGTACAACCACAGATATCTAGTACAACATACACAAAAGCTTTAAGGCCGCTGCATACGTAACGAGATAATACCTCGGACGGGGCGTGAATTGGAACGGGACGTGACTGCCTCGTTCAAGACGGGAACGTGTTCTTAATGCATACGTACCGTAACAGTGATTCCAAATTTTTAAGTTAGCTATATTATATAATACTGGATGTGAACGTACACACTCGAAGTCGTCCATTTTCGACGCTGATGCAAACGTCCAACACTACTTTTCTCTCCGGAATGAACGGAGTGGCTGTGCGCGAAAACACGGATGGGACGGGGCACGCACGGGGCGGGACGTGCTAAACATCATCGGCGACAATATTTTTCCCGCCCCGTCAGTGCCACGTTCCCGTCCCGTCAGTGTCTCCGTGACATATGCGCTTCCATATACATTTTGTATGAAAAGATATTTCCAAAATTTCCCTTTCCGTCCGTGAAAAAACCCGTCACGTATGCAGCGGCCTTTAGGGTCCCCACATACATCAGTTTTTCTGATCAGGAATCCTGATCCGTTTTCTATACGAACACAGTGAATTACTACTTACAAGTGTGTGTGCATGTTTTGTGTGTGTTGTTCACATTTCATCGTATTTCATTCATCATTTCGTATTCCGTTCGGAATTCCTGATCAGGAAAACTGATGTATGTGGGGACCCTTACTCAGCACTAATCACCATTGACAGATGACAAGGACTGACAGCGTCAGTCACATGTCACATAAATGTGTTCTGTGCATGTCACAGACAGCGTTTTTGTCTTGGCGATTCTCGCCGAATATTTGTTTCTATTTTTATTTATAATAGACGATTTCGACGTTGTATTTGCATTGAATGAAGAATTCTTGACTTAAAACATCATCTTTATTACTACTTAGTGGTGTTTATCACAACAAATATGAAACTATTGACAAGAGCAAATTTTATAAAACATGTCTCGCTTTTATACCGGCCGAATATTAAACATGACTGCGGTGTCTCGATCCGGGAATATGTTACTGTACTCTCTCTTGCAAGACGAAGGATAAAAGCTACTTTACCACTTACATCTGTGTCATGTTTATATTATTCTGATGACAAGAAACCGTTCCTAACCGTGGAGAAAAAGACCCACGCACTGAAGGATGCATTTGAGCACAAAAAGGAACAGTTGAAAGACACAGAATATAGGATTAGGCAAAGAAGTGAAGAGCTAGTAAGGGATATAAAGCATCAAAAGGATGTAACTGGACAGAAACTGCGAGTGAAGAAAGATTATATCATGAAAGACATACTTGAAACCAAAGCCAAAGTTAAAGAAAGGATTGAAGAAGTTGTTGAGGTAAATAATGAAAGTTTCAAGCGAATGGATGTAAAGATGTATCCCTATCACAGATCTTGTGATAAGATCATTGTAAACAACATCTAAAATTGTTGTCTCTCACCTGTTGTTTGTTAGTTGTTTCATTGTTAGCTCAGGTAGAGATAAGCACTTATCATAAGTATGATGAAAATAATAAGAAAATTGAAGGTTTACCAATCTTTTTTTTTCTAAAGTAATTTGCTCTATGATATTGAATTGAGGGTGCTTTCATTCCATATTGACAGATTTAACATACCCACATTTTTTATTTCATAGTTCTTTCAATTCCACTTTTCTAAAATTGTGTAAAACTAAAGTCCTATTTTGAATAACTGAATAAAATAATTTAAAATGTGTACTCAAACAACACCTGTATGTTTTCAGAAAGAGAAAGTGTTCACAATACCAAACATGTTATGTTTCACAAGGATAGCAATGTCTCCGTATTTGGGGTACACTATATTTCAAGAGGACTATAATGTTGCCCTTGGTTTATTGGTGTTTGCTGGAATCACAGATCTGGTAAGGCTTTCTATATTATTTACTTGAACAAATTAAATGTATGCCCACTCTCATGTCATAAGTTTTATGAATCTGAGCCAATGGCCTGTTTGTAATTTACATTTGAGGTCTTCAGAGCAATAAAAAATGCACTTATTTATTATTCAAAAGTTAATTTTGCATGATGAAATTAATTATACAAATATTTATGCAAATACATGAAGCATTTTTTTTAGGTGGTAAAATCATGAGTCCTCTCAAAAATTCCCTGGGCCATGGGACTGTCTTAAAGGCGCATCATGGTCCTGGAACACAAAGGGCATGTGAAGGAACTAGGTGGATTATATTTAGAAAAGAAGAAGACTTCTTTTAAATTCTGCTATTAATACTTATTGAAAAAACAATCTTTTCTTACCTTTATGAATAATAATATATTATTCCTTGCCTTTCAGCTGGATGGATGGATAGCCAGAAACTGGAAGGGTCAGTCAACAAAGATGGGATCCTTCCTAGACCCAATGGCAGACAAAATCCTTGTAGGCACACTCTTCATATCATTAACATACCAGAACTTGATACCGCTGTCACTGACCTTGCTCATAGTCAGCCGAGATGTTGCCTTGGTAGTAGCTGCCTTTGTCATCAGATATATGAGTTTACCACCCCCTGTGAGTAATCTAACTTTATGATATGCATTATCCAGTATGTGGAGGCGACCAATTGGTCGACTTTTAAATTTCTGAATCTAGACACTGATAAATAGGAGAGGTGTTTTTTTCTCATTACTAGGATTCTCGTGGAGCCCCCACAAAGGCCTTACGGAGCCCCAGGGCACTGCGGAGCACACTTTGAGTATGGCTGTTCTAGATCATAGGTTCCAACCTTTTATGGACTACATTACAGGAAAAAAAATTGATGCCCCTTTACAAGAAAAAAATTAAATGCTTCCTTCTACACTACATGATAGTAACAACTGATACCAATTTTAATGTCTTACGAGTATCTATTATCAAAAAAATATTTTCTCTCTCGACATATTAATAAGATAACATTTTAGAGGGCTAGATAATAATAATAATATTCCACGACTATCACACATCGCCATCTAGTCCCAAGCTAAGCAGAGCTTGTGTTATGGGTACTAGAAAACTGATAAATAGTGATGCATCCGATACCGATACCGATATATCGGCGATACTTTGGGTTCGCCGATATATCGGTATCGACTATATTTTATGACCGATTCAACGATACTTTTTAATTTAAAAATGTAGTGTAAACGAGCGTGTTGTCTCGTCTATTTCGTTGTAAACGAGGCACGAACTATGCCCTGGGAAACCCAGTACTGCAACTGTAAGTTCTGAGATGCCTACGAGTGGCGGGCTTTGGGAGTGTTTGTGGGAAGATGAGCCCCTGTCTACTTTGAGCTGTAATTCTCTCAAAGAAGAAGTCGAGAGATACGAGTACCTAAGGTCGCCCAATATATTGAGAGATGCAGATTCATTGCATTACAAACTTGAAAAAAATGAGCAGAAGTACTTTAGATTCCAAGTGAGTTCCGACGCATCTCTCAGATGACTCTCAGACTATTTTCCAACGCAGGTCTTTTTCAAGCAGACTCGCGAAAGCGACTTTCTCCGAAAAATATATAAGATTACTGTTTTTTTAAACAAAAATGTTATTAATTTTAATTACTAAAATTTATATAAATCTAATATCAACCTATGACACTACTTTTTAAATTAATAAAAAAAAACCAGCCAAGTGCGTGTCGGGCCACGCACAGTGTAGGGTTCCGTAGTTGCCCATCAAAATACTTATGCGAACTAACTAAACTGATTCGCTGAATTTAATTTAATTTACGTACATTAAAATTTATTAGGTACCTAAGTGATTCAGTAACCAACTCATAACGTCTAAAAACGGGCCCACATAGGACGATGGTAACTGTAGAAGGAGTTATAAAAAACAACTTCACAGGTAAAGTTGGAAAAGATGTTGTCTATTTGAGAACCACCGCGTGTAGAGGGAAGCGGCTGTAACAAAGATTTAAAACCAGCGTTACCTAATAATTCGAATACATCGCTTCAAGAATGATTTAAAAGTTAAAGAGTTCCCACGATTTCTCCAGGATTCCATCAACATATCCTGACTTGATCATCATGGGACCAATTGGAAGGTGTGCTCTTTCAATCAAAAGAAGAATTTTCAAAATCGGTCCAGGCGTCTTTGAGAAATCGGGGAAAATATATAAAAAAAGATTGAGAACCTCCTCCTTTTTTGGAAGTTAGTTAAAAATTGTTGAAAATAAAAACCTACCTATCCCCAAAACATACCCACCTATTATTCTATTATAGCTGTAAAAATAAAGTTGACAAACTTACATTTGCAGTTGAAGAACATGTTCTCCGATACATTTTGTTTAGGAAAATATGTTATCCAAGTACGTTTTATAAGTTGGTCGACTATTACTCGTAAACTTGTAAAGCCTACTTAGTCATGATAATTTTCTTCTAAGCTTCGTTATAATATATGTATATTGTGAATTTTTTCACACCCCCAAACATAACCGTTTAGCTGGTAAAGGTAATACTCGAGTCGAGCAAAAATTAGCACTTTAAAGCTTAATATTACACAAACGAATCTTTTTATCAAAAAATTGTTAATGGAAACTATCAATATTTTTAAAGGCCTATTTAATGATACCCCACACTAAGGGGTACGTGAGAAAAAAAAAAACATCCCCACTTTACGTGTACAGGAGGTACCCTAAAAAATATTTTACGAGATTTTATTTTGCCACTTTTTCGGCGCAAGAAATTCGTATATTTACACCAAATTACAGCTTTCTAGTACTAGGCGTCTCTGAGCTAAGCTGCGGACAGACGGACGGACGGACATGGCGAAACTATAAGGGTTCCTTGTTGACTACGGAACCCTAAAAATAGACTTGTGATTTATTTATTATATCTTAATTTTTTAATTCATAATAAGCGTATCGGTATCGGTATCGCCGATATTTTTATAAGAATATCGGTATCGTATCGGCGAAATGGCGTATCGATGCATCCCTACTGATAAACATACTTATATATTTCTAAATACATATAAATATTATAGATAAATTACACCCAGACACAGAACAAATGATCATGCTCATCACACAAACATTTGTCCTGGGTGGGAATCAAACCCACAACCTCCGGCATAGCAGTCAGGGTCACTAAGCAATAGACCAACAGGCCTGTCAAAATAAAAAGATTTTTCATGAAAATAGATAATGGAGGAGTATTTCATAAAGCCCCCCCCCCCATTTACTTTTCCCTCTGGAGGAACCTCTAGATGACCTTTTAAGGAAATAAGTACAGGAAATGTGCCTTCAAAGACGACCTTTTACCATAACTGGATTACCTATACTGAACATGTAATCATATTAGGAATTACAAGGTTCTTTTGTGTTGTTTCACAGACCTATTGTAACTTATTAGGTTGGGGAAAAAGTCTTTTCGCATTAAAGTATGTATGAACTTGTAATAAAATCTCTTTGGCTATACTATTTGTATCTGGCTGGTTTTGGTATCATTGAAAGTTTAAATTTTAAAGAACATAATTCCAAATTCAAATTAGGAAAATGTGTGATTTTCATTTGTTTTTCGTACCATCAAGATGAGTGAATCTAATGAAGAAATTCGATACATTTTAAAATTTTACTACAAAAAAGGTAAAAATGCAACGCAAGCCGCGAAAAAAATTTGCGATGTTTATGGACCTAGTGTAGTGTCTGTGAGAGTAGCACAAATTTGGTTTAAGCGTTTTCAATCCGGAAATTTTGATGTCAAAGATGCACGTCGCTCTGGTCGCCCTATTACGGATAAAATGGATGCCATTTTTGAAAAAGTGGAGCAAGATCGGCATATCAGTAGTTACGACGTAGCTGAAGAACTGGAAATTGACCACAAAACAGTTTTGGCGCATCTGAAAAAAACTGGGTACACAAAAAAGCTCGACATTTGGGTACCTCACGAGCTCACTGAAAGAAACCTAATGAACCGTGTACTCATTTGTGATTCTTTATTACGACGTAATGAAACCGAACCATTTTTGAAGAAGCTGATAACTGGTGATGAAAAGTGGATCACGTATGACAAGAACGTGCGAAAAAGGTCGTGGTCAAAGGCCGGTCAGGCTTCACAGACTGTGGCGAAACCCGGGTTAACTCGCAACAAGGTGATGCTGTGTGTGTGGTGGGATTGGAAGGGCATTATTCATTATGAGCTGTTACCACCAGGCAGGACCATCGATTCTGAACTCTACTGCGAACAACTGATGAGATTAAAGCAAGAAGTTGAAAGAAAGCGGCCGGAATTAATCAACAGAAGGGGTGTGGTTTTTCATCATGATAACGCTAGACCTCACACATCTTTAGCCACCCAACAAAAATTAAGAGAGTTTGGCTGGGAGGTGTTAATGCATCCGCCGTATAGTCCTGACCTTGCACCTTCAGATTTCCACCTGTTTCGGTCTCTTCAGAATTCTTTAGGCAGTGTCAGGTTAACATCACGAGAGGACTGCCAAAACCACTTGTCGCGGTATTTTGACCAGAAGTCCCAAAATTTCTATAGCAATGGGATCATGTCCCTACCTACAAGATGGCAAAAAGTTATCGAACAAAATGGTACCTACATACTTTAGTTAAATGTAAATAAACTTTATTAAAAAATGTTTTGAATTTTCTTAAAAAATGCGAAGAAACTTTTTCCCCAACCTATTATCTTATTCTCAATGTGTTCAATTTAGTCGGGGAAGTGAATTGTTAAGAAAACACCAGTTAATTTTACCCATGGGGCTATCTAAGCACAATACTATGGGCCTGGAACACAAAGGGAAATCAAAGGAAGGGTTTGACGCATTTGGTGCACTTCTCAACTTGTACACCATGCTGAAATGGTGAACTTAGCAACTGGTGCACTTCTCATATGGCACACTTCGCAACTGGTGCACTTCGCAAAAGGAGCACTTTTTAAGATGAGTGGAGATTTGGAAAAATTGTGTAAAAATTAAAGAATCTTTGGTTTTATTGGGTAATTTTCTTAAAAATACAATCAACAAAATTATTTTAAACTCTACATAATCCTAATAACATTTTTATTAAAAAAACAAAAATAACGTCACTCGGAAATAATAACAATATAATTATGTAAGAAAAAAAAATTAGATTTACAGCAAAAAGTTATCATAATAAAGAGTCATGTGTGTGTGTCATCATATTATATCAATAACCTTCATGTATTGTGGACATCCATTTTCCATTGTCCATTTAATTGTTGAGGGGACCATTTGGTCCCCTCAACAATTAAAGGGTATTATAATTTAGTTATAGTTATTATTATTAATAAGATAACAGCTTTAAAATAAACTATAACCTGTTTCTCGAAAACAGGTTATATTAATATAGATAAACCTTTGTTTGTCTGACAGTCCCTCCCGCCTTGCCCTGAGTGGGAGGACTCATTTGGTGATTTTAATAGATTTATATTTTTTACCACGATAAAAAAACTACCCTCATTTAGTTTTATATCGCATGAAAATTGTATGTTTGTTTTATATAGGTAGCATAATCAGTTTGTTGTTATTATATTTTTTTTGCTGCAGGCAAAAAAGAAAAGATCACGTTTCTCCAATTACTATATTAGTGATTATGTAATTTAATTTAAAGCTTTATTAAATTAATAATAATAACTATAAAAGAAGTACAATTTAAATTATAATATTATAAAGGTTATTGATATAATATGATATTATATCATGTCTTTATTATGATAACTTTTTGCTGTAAATCTATTTTTTTCTTACATTATTATATTGTTATTATTTCCGAGTGACGTTATTTTTATTTTTGAAAAAATAAAAATGTTATTAGGATTATGTAGAGTTAGTTTAAAATTATTTTGTTGATTGTATTTTAAAGAAAATTACTTTAATTTTTAGACAATTTTTCCCAATCTCCACTCATCTTAAAAAGTGCTCCTTTTGCGAAGTGCACCAATTGAGAAGTGCACCAGTTGCGAAGTGTACCATATGAGAAGTGCACCAGTTGCTAAGTTCACCATTTGAGCATGGTGTACAAGTTGAGAAGTGCACCAAATGCGTCAAACCCCAAAGGAAGCGGATTTTTAGTCAGTAAGTCCGACAGTCTCTTCTGATCCACCCAGGGCGGGAGAACTTATATGATTTTACTAGACAAAAACAAACCAAAAAAATGCCATTATATACAGGGTGAAATTTTATTAATGAGCAATATTTCAAACTCTGGCATTACTAACGATGCTAATCGTATTACGGAACTCAAAAATTTAAGCAAGTATCTTCGCTTAATATTATTTGATGTTTGTTTAGTTTTAGTTCCGCGCGCGGTGTACTGCGCTCTAAAATTTTGATACTTTAGGACTCATGGGGTTTATGATTTTTTATTACTGTTTATTAGCAATAATAAGCCTTTGCAATGTGACATACTACATTTTTAAAGGTGTCCATAATTGCATTAATAATATTTTTGATTTGCGATTTATTAGTCGTAATGCAATCAGCATCATGAGTAGAGCCTCAGATTAAAATATTGCCCATGATTTCGATTTCAACCTGTATACAGTCATGAAATATGGCTACTTTACAGACAGCTGCAATTTAAATAAAAAGACTAGATTTGACAATAGCCAATTCACACAACAACTAATTCCCCTAGCTTTATTTTCAATAAACTATTCATTCAGTATGTTTTGGTTTCCTACATCTGGTATAATTATCTTGTTACTTTACAGAGAACACTAAGTCGGTACTTCGACGTGACTCACGCAACTGCCCAGCTAGCCCCCACATTCATCAGTAAAGTTAACACAGCTGTACAGCTTTTACTTGTGAGTATAAATCTTTGATGGAATTTTGTGACTTGTTTAATGTTGCACTAAGAGTCTGTTTTGCTTACTTTTGTGTACACACTTAAATGGGCTCATATATGGCATCCAATGACATAATAAGCCCAAGTTCAGGCGCGATTGCACACTATCGTGTTTTTATAGTTCATTGAAATGTTTTGTTTTAGTTTTTGGGGTCGTAATCTTAACCCATGCCCCACCTTCTAATTATTTTGACAACAACCGCGACTGTTTTAGCAGCTAGAGACGCCCTAAGAATTTTACTTTAAAGTATGCCAACAAAACAATTAATGCCATTTTATCAAAATTCACAGGTGGGTACAACACTAGCATCTCCTGTGTTTGGCTATGTGGACCACCCAGCACTACAAGCTCTCTGTGGAGTGACGGCCGCCACAACAGTAGTCTCAGCTATCAGTTATCTAGTTAGTAAGGACACATATAAATTTTTAAAACACAAGTCCTGAAAAATGTAAATATGTTTTGAATATTTGTTTTGTCTACAATCATTTTTGTATCATGTATAGTCTTCCATGAAATTTTAGTTTTGTAGCTAAGTGTTAACTAATGATATTTGAAAACTGTAAATAAATTATTATTATAAAACAAAATCTATTTTCAATTTCCTACCCACAGAAATTCAATGAGTCATGTTAGGAGGATGTTTCGGAAAATAAATAGCAGCCAGTTACAAAAGGAAACAATTTATTTTTCATTCTATTCGTACGAATAAATTGCAGTTAATTTTATGCGAAAAAATCAAAGTTATAAAAAAATATGTAGTAGTAAAATATTAACTAAATTATGCTTATTCTAAGACGAAACAAATTGTAATGTAGAATTCACGCTAAATGGGATTCTCATGAGATGCATAGTTGTGAATATGTTGATGACACATTATGATCTTTATTTCACACTTTCTTTGACTATTTCATTTTCAGTGTCTCATTTTGTTAGGATTAAAGATCTACAAAAATAATGTTGTGGAATGTTGTCATGTTTGGATAATGTAAGTTTTAGTAGGGTTAATTTAATTTACTTCATCCACTAAATAATACTTCAGGCCAAAACATAATGGTAAAATTCAATAACTATTCAGCAGCATTAGGCTAGCCTAGGCTTTGAGATAGAAATTATTCTAGTTTTTAGGTGTCTAGACATTTATGAATATCAAATCATGGACTGAATGGATATGGATGGTGAAGATTTAATTTCAAAAAGGCACATACTAATGTCTAAGTTTCAAAATACTCATGTATTTACTTGAAATAAATAAACCTAATTGTAAGTCCAATTGTTGCAATAATTATTATATTTTAATGACTCATATTCTTTTTTGGTATTTGCTTTTCATGTCAGTAACTTACAAGGGAAAAGCAATATGTTTTAAGTTTTTTTTTTTAAATATTTTATTGTTATAGCAAAAAATAAGCTTTGATTGATATGGGACTCTATTACTTATAAAATTATTGCAGTTTTAGTAACTTTATTGATCTACTAGCATGTACAAAAGTATAAATTAACATAAAAAAGTAACTGTAACCAATTTCAAAAGATCAAAGACTAGAGGAACATTAACTATTAGTCCTGCAAATTCTGAAAGTTATAACAGCTAATACTAATCATAAACAATAATATCAAGATATTTATTTAAATTATACTTTAAGCACGCTTATAGCATTAAATACCTATGTTTTATACATAAAGAAAATTTCAAAAATTAAATATGGCAGCTAGGGTATAGTCTGAAGAAACTAAAAAAGTAGTTACCATAAATTACTGATTTTGTGACCTCAGTCCTCTGTGAGAGTAGTCAGAGACACACCAGACTGTAACCATATCTTTGGATAAGTTTACATTATGTATGAAATCTTATGAAAATATTATGTTCTCAGAAATTCATTATAAACAGTATAAAAGCATGGTCCAATACTACTGGGTTTTACATAGTGGGGTTCATTACTTTTATGACAATTATGTGAGCGCATACATGCACAAAACACAAAGACAGGCACCAAATAAAAAATAAATTTAAAAAGTAAAACAAATTCACTGTTCAAATGTCACAAGGTAGTAAAATCTTACACTTATAATATAAAAATTGTACAAAATAAAACAGATAAAGTGATTGCACAGTACATTTTAAATTATTATTATTACACTACATACTGTTATATAAAAAATAATAATTAATTTCTGATATTGGTAACAGTACTAGCTTCATTAAGTAAGTTCACAATGTTTTGTGTAATAATGGTATTACACTAATATATTATAGTCAACTGCATATAAATACAAAATGCATGTTAGTTATGTAAATGAATGAGTATAAGTATCATGATTAGAATACTATTAACCAACCTTATTAATCAACTCGTCACAGATAGCTGTGAGTTCCTCATTGTCTTTAATCTTCTGTGCCAATGATTCCTGCAAAGAGGATGCATGCACCTCACTCTTCTTAAGCATAGCGTTTAATTTAAGAATCTCAGACTGGTGTGTTTTCTTCACTGAATCAAGTTCTGCATTAGCCTTGTTGAGTTGCTGCATGGCATGCTGTCGCAAGGTTTCATACCTTGCTTCTAATTTCTGAATAGCATCATTATTATCTTCTACTGTTCTCTTTAACATTTCCTCGTTGCTTTTATATCCTTGAATGATAACTTTACACCGCTCATACTTAGTGTGAACATCATTGAATGCATGTTCCATAGATGCAAGGTGAGCAGCAGCCTCATCACGTTCTCTCACAAGAGTGGATCTCTCTTCAGTCCACCTCTTTGCTTCTGCTTCACGTTCTCCAATAAGAGAAGATATAGTGCGTTCATATTCCTCCATGACCACACTCATTTGTTTATTATTTCTTACTTTTTCAGCAACACGCTGAGAGAGAGCTTTTTCCTTGTCTGCATACTCCTCATTCTGGTCAGACAATTTTTTGATTTTTGACTCGCACTCTTCTAATCGTTCTCGTAATTCATGATTGATTTCTCGAAGGTTCTGTGCTTCTTCCTCCTGAGCTGTGAGTAGCTCCTTGACAGCACGCAGCTGTTCCACAGTGTGAGGGTCCATGTCTGAGGAGCGAGTGATCACTGGTGGGGGAGGTGGGATGTTAGCTCCCAGACTCAATAACCGGTCTATAGTGGCTATTGCTGGGGAGACAGTGTTTGCTTTCACAGGGGTTACCTTTGCTGCTGATGCCTGCTGACTTCTGTTAACAGCAGGTGTAACAACTTGTGTAGGCTTCTCAGTAGGACCACTTATGTTTGGTTGCACAGATAATTGCTGCATTGAGTTCACTATATTCTGCTCTGTACCTGACATGGTACTACTCACTGATTTCACTATTCCCGAACTAGTTTCCTTTTATTTTATAATGTTCACATGATCTCACCTGAAAGTACGTAAACATTAATAAGACAGATTGCAATATCGCTTATCACCATTTAAGCCACCATTCAAGTCAAACTGGTTTGCGCAATATCAGTAAGTATTATAATTAGATTAATGAAACAAAATCTTGTATAATACGCTTGAGTCTATTTCACTAGACTTGAAAATATACACGGGAATGTTAAAATATGTGAAATGGACAACATCCCACGCAAGGTGCAATGAATAGGAACAATAAAGTTACAATTGCGTTGGTTGCACACGATAACCTACCACAATATCCTTGAGCCTCAGAGCAATAAGATAAACACAATAACAGGAAAACTTTACACAGAATTTTAAGAAAATTAGGTAATGAAATAGACTTTAATAATTAAATAAACATCACTTCACAGTGCAGGAAAATAACGACGACCGATGATCACAGTGATGACATCAGTCATTTACGCCACAGATGCTATAGCCCCTTTTTGTCTATGAAATCACAGTTCATCATAATGACAGCAGGATAGCATAATCACATTTTAGCGAGAGCGAGCGAAACAACATGAGTTGAGAAATGCTAAATATGGAAATGGAATGACGAAAATGCATTTCCTTTTTTCACATTTTGATTAGGGATGTACAGAAAAAAACTATAACTCATGTTATTATTGAAACTATTTTACGGTTTTTCCTAATCAAATACGCTCATTTCGATTTCCATTTCCGTGTGACATGGAAAGTTGGGAATCACATTAATTTTTGTAGTCCAAAAAGGTGCTTTGCAATATAATCCAAACAAGATCAAATTGTCTTATCTTACACGGACTTCAATTGTGGGTAGGGAAATTTAAAAATGTGTAAAATACGTGTACAAAATTAAAAAGGAGGTTAAATCTGTTTGCTTGTATGTAGGACGTCATCTCTGCAACTACTGAAACGATTTAAAAAATATATTTCACCAGTAGAAAGCTGCATTTGTCCTGAGTAACATATGCTATAAGGGAGCGGGTGCGCAACGAGCCGGTGGATCTGCTGGCAAGGTCAAGAAGTGGGCACTTAAGGGGAATGCTCCAACCAGCCCGCGAAATTCAAAATTTCTTGGGTTTTTTGCAATTTGCAGGCCAAAATCAACAAAATCATCAATATAACGCTCTAAGTTCATAAAGCTTCAGGAATGACTTTTTATGTTATTTTTTTGTTCCTGAAGCTTTATGAACATGGAGGGTTGTATTGGTGATTTCGATGATAATAATTCTGTAACTACATACGTCTTACAAGCGCGATCAATATTTTAATCAACATACAACCTAGCACTGGCCTGCAAATTGCAAAAAACCCAAGAAATTTTGAATTTCGCGGGCTACCCTTGAGCATCAACCTTAAGGTGTTCGTTTAACATCCTTAGCCCTTACGAGCTGCTGCAGCTGTTGTGAAAATTATATTATTTGTTGTATGATAAAATAAAAATAATAGTTTTAATTATTATACCAAGTATTTATTTACGCTCTAATCATAACTAAAATAAAAATAATTATACTCCAACAATGTATTTATCTGTTTTGTACATTTCGTAGGCAAATTCTTCGTCATGGGTGGGATCAAACTCCAAACCTGGAAATACACAATTAAGCTTATTAGATATAAAATTAATAGGTGTAATGTGCATTCATTATACCTATGTGGTGAAACATTAAACAAAACCTGTGGTCTGCCCAATCCATCTGCAGTTTACTGTGATGGTGGCCAGGCAATTGCTAAAAAGTTTCCTTTGGATGTATATTGTTGCTGGCTAAAATTATTGTAAACCTTACTAGCAAAAGAAGAGTTGTGATAAGGTAGTTACACCAAGCATGCTTACCTACGTATTCGATTTCTAAATCGAATCGGCCGTTGATCTTATCTCCGCACGAAATACCGAAGTGCGTTACTCTGTCAAATCTCATCCTAGTTTGTTTGTCTTGTAGACGTCCTTTTGATCCTAGTACAAACTTCGAGAATGGTATCTGTAAACATTGCAATAAATGAAATGTTTTAAGGAATACGTTTGTGTAAGGGAACTACCGCACTTTGATAACGATGCGGAATCGGAATTACATTATAAGCGACAAAGACGACATTCGCCCGTTTCAATACTACGTTGAGATAGTACAGGTATCTTAATTCATTAGTTTATGGTAGCGACTTTTTTTGCTTGGAGTTAGGTAGTACTAGAAGGAACCTTACAGGTTATGAACTCTAGAGTTCAACAGTTCCTTCCGCAGTGCGGGAGGTATTATTTGATTTTAACTATCCTGTATACCAAACCCAAACATCCAAATCAGTCCAGTCGTTTTTGCTTAATTGAGTAACAAGAAAAAATATGCATCTATCTTAACATTCGCATTTATAATAAAACAAGTAAGATTTGTAGCCCTAGTTTTCAACAGAAAACCGTTATGAGTATAATTTTATTACACTGTAGTGCTTTCAAGGCTCATGCCTTGAAAGTAACTCATTTTCTACGTAATTACTAATTTAAAATTATTCACATTCACAACACATCGCCGTTACCTACTTAATTATACATACCTTGGAAATCTGCCAGTAAGGTCCACCTCGCGTATATAACACGTAGTGGTATATATCGTTCCACGTTATATCGTAGTATCCTTCAGTAGATATGTTCAGGAGGTAGGACCGCCCGTCGCCCCTGACTTTGAGTACTAGAGTGTTGTAAAGGTGCCAGTCGAATGTTGTGGGGCGTTTGAATGATTTCTGTGAAATAAAATAATTTGATAAGGATTATCTCAACAAGCCCTAATATGGCACATGAAACAGTGTGGAAAATTTTTATTTAATTTTCTAAATTCTCCCCATAATTGAAATTTATTTACGACTAGCTTCCGCCCGCGACTCCGTCCGCGCGGATGTCGGTCTTCGCGTGGATGGTTTATTTCTCCATTTTGAGTAACTCTGACAATGACATCTTATAAATATCTATTGGACCCAAATACGGCTAAGCCTATAATAATTAAGGAGATCCCTCTATTGAGCTACTGCTGTTGAGCTCGCGTTCTGTAGTAAGTATTTTTTTCATAGTAATTCCGACCTTGTATTTACAAATAACTGATCGGAACAGTAATCAAAAAGGTCACGCTGAAAAGCACGGTTTAAAATTACACGCATACAATATTAATTCCACGGACGACCGCTCGCCACACTGGACACGTCCGCTCGCATCAAAATTCAGAATTTATATGCATCGCGCGGCGCGGAACGCGTCTCCTTATATAGGAGTCGTGGAGGCGTGGCCCGCGTGTGCCGCAAACGGTTCAAGCCAAATCCGACTTTCGGCGCTACAGGTTACGGCGCTGAATCCACTGCGGGTAATGCAACGTGTGTTCGCGGTTCTACAGAACAACGTCTATGAATAAAACTGAAAAATAAGATTTTTTTTCTACGAATTTTTCCAGGATAAAAAGTATCCCATTTTATGCACAGGATAATAAGGTGTAATTATACCAAATTTCATCGAAATCGAACCGTTAGTTTTCACGTGATGCCTGCACATACAGACAGACAGACAGACAGACAATTTTTTTTAAATCACATTTTTGGGTTTGGTATCGATCCAGCAACACCCCCCGCTATTTATTTTTTCAATATTTTCAATGTACAGAATTGACCCTTCTACAGATAGATACGAATGCGTTTGGGTTACAGACTACGAATAATAAAAGGTTACAGAATGATCATTAAGTGGACCAATTTCCAACTGAATCGTTCGCGGAGATTCCGAGTTCAGCTCTGACATACAGACATTCAAATTTTTAGGGACTCAGTTTTCTTATTCAGACGGAACTTAAATTTTAGAATTAAAAAAAAAAAGAATATGTAGTACACATCTTTGCTACGCGTAGCTTTTCTGCCTAGACGAGTATACAGGGCGACGGGTGACTCATATTCCTGGGAAATTTGTCTAGCTTGACTGAAATTACAGTCTGACTCACTACCTATGAAATATAGCGCGTATTACACCCTATAAAGTCACCACTAAATAAGTATATCGGAACTTCCTAGTTATCTATTGTATTATTAAGCCAACGAACGGAACAGTTGACGTAGTAACCACTACGCCAACGGTTGTGGGTTCGATTCCCGCACGGATAAACATTTGTGTGACCGAAAGGTAGTTATTGTGGATCCACTTCTATCCTGTCTGTGAGTTTAAATATTTATAAACGCAACCAACGTTACAGACGAAAATTTCTATAACGGCAAAAAAAAAAGTGAATCTACGTCGAACGTAAAAATATTAATTCTTCATCGATAATGTTATTATAAGTACCTCATTTAGGTATAGAGATCGAACTTGTAGCCTATTTAAACCAGGAATAGAACACAAAACCTTGAGCTTGGATAAGCTTGGCAGTCAAGGTTGACCTACTTCTCCAACCGTTTACTTCACTGAGGCCGGCGTTATAGTGTTGTGTGTAGGTAAGTTTACGATTTACGGAAGATTCCGGTTCTCCTGCATAACCGTATTTACCTGTGCCTCAACTCAAATGCATAGTAACGCATAACGCCGCAATGCAGGATGCATGCAGTACTGCTGCGGTGAATAGTTCGCTTTCTTTGGTAAGTAGGGCAAGAAGTAAATAAGCTACCTCGTACTCGGATTCATGGAAGGGGCAGCAAACATTTATGGAATTAGATGAGGCCTCATGCTAGGAAGACTGAGCACGTTGTCCCGCATACAGTCTGACACACGAAACATGAGCCTGGAAAATAGCGGCAAATTCAAAAAATCTACAACTGGTAAAGTAAGAAAAATACATTTTGATACTTGAATTTACATCATGGATTACTAAGTAATCCATGATGTAAAGCCAAGTATCAAAATGTATTTTAGATGATATATAGAGATTTTAGATGTAGATTTTTTGAATTTGCCGCTATTTTCCAGGCTCATGTTTCGTGTGTCAGACTGGTAGTATTAAAGATACGATTTTCAATATGGGTGAGGGATAGGCGTATGAACACGGATACCTATAAATCATCAATGAGAAAAGTTAGAAACGTGACTTACAGACATATAGAATTAACTGATACACTGTCTACAAAGGGAGAAAGCTATTTTACAACTAATAATATTTATTGGGAGACAACTAATGGCCATCACCACTTGCTTCTCTCATACTTTTCTGCCTAGATTTTTGTTTAGAAGCTGGATAATATATTACGCTCAGTCACAGAGACACAGATAACTGTCTGATGTAGGTACTGTATGTACCGAGTCACAGATAAATCTGTGGCTCAGTACATACGTTCCATATGTCTATGCGTTGGACGAATATACCGATTTAAATCCATTGATCGAAAGATTCAAAAATCTTTGCAGAATGGTGCAGGCAGGTATTTATAATATTTGTAGTAAAGACGTAATACTCACTCTTATCCTCTTCGACCTCATGGCACAGTAGCCCGCCTTTTTTATCCGTCCATCTTTCGGTACTCTGACGTCAAGATAGCCGTGGAAGCGCGCTCGGCCTGCGGGGCTCATCTCTAAGCTGCAATGGCTGAAGCCTTCATTATGGTCGCTGTCGGCAGTTGTCACGAACTTGTCCAGGGTGCTAGGGTCGTTGAAACACCAAATCAGGTCAGTTTCACCTGAAAAAAAGGAAAGCATAGTTATGCTAAAAAAAAAACTCGCGTATTGCAGTGGCTGAGTGATCGACTGCTACGTAGCGTGTCGCGGGTTCGATTCTCACACATAACAAATATTTATATGATCTGCAAGTACCTAGTTGTTCCAGATAGATGTGACTTTCTATGTTTGTAAATGCACCCACGTTATAAGAGAAATTATTCCTAGTGTGGGACAACGTATAAAAAAAACAAAAGATAAATCATATTTTTTATAACAGCTGTGGGTGACTCGTGGATTTACTATCCACGAGTAAGTTTGCCGTATATGATTACTTCCCAGAATTTGATCCTTATTAGCAGCACTATCGAATGGTGTAATATTACAGGGTGTGATTTTTTTTCCAAAATCAGCGGGTTCGATTCCTGGCCAGAATTATTGATTTTTCTAAAATCCAATGATGCTGTTTTAGTTTTCGTCAAAATCGGCTTCGAGACTCCTTTCAACGTTTTTCGATATTCCTCATAGTTTTGGAAATAGCCATCAACGCCCAGTTGAAAAATTCACCCTGTATAACAATAATGAATATCTCGAGAAGTTGCCCGCATAGATCCGTTTTTGTTGCTTACTAGGATTGTAGATTTTCAAAGACGCCGATTATAGAAAGGGGATAATAAAAAACATTTTGAAAAAAAGATAACCGATTTCAAAACCAAACACAAAAAAAAACCGGCCAAGTGTGAAAATGTACTATATCTCAAAAACTGCTAACTGTATCTCATCCAAACCAATTTTCTTTGGGAGTTTTTGTTGAGGTCTACATTATATATTTTTTTTAGTTTTATCATTCTCTTATTTTAGAAGTTACAGGGGGGGGGGAGACACATTTTACCACTTTGGAAGTGTCTCTCGTGCAAACTGTTCAGTTTAGAAAAAAATGATATTGGTAACCTCAATATCATTTTTAAAGACCTATCCATAGATACCCGCCACGTATATGTTAGGTGAAAAAAAAATTTTTGAGTTTCAATTCTAAGTATGTGGGGGGCAACCCCAAAATTTGTTTTGTTTTTATTTTTGTGTGAAAATCCTAATGCGGTTCACATAATACATCTATTTCCCAAGTTTCAACAGGATAGCTCTACTTTCGCCAAAAAGTGGCTGTGACATACGGACGGACGGACGGACAGACAGACAGACAGACATGACGAATCTAATTATAAGGGTTCCGTTTTTGCCATTTGGCAACGGAACCCTAAAAAAGTGCAAATTAACTTTTCTTTCGGAAGTCGGTGGCCATAGTCAATGAAATAAAAACCAAACAACCGACTTCCAAAAGAAAAGTTATTTTACACTTGTTTGGTTTCGAAGTTGGTTCCCTTTTTTTATGTGGTTGTTTTTGAAGGGGGTTACATTTTTTTTGAAAAAGTTTTTATTTTATTTTAATCTGTACCATGGTTACCGTAATGCGTTTTCAAACATTTTAACACTGGTATACACGAATAACCAGAACTGAAATAAGAAACACCATAACAAAAATTTCGCGTGGTAATCGAACCCGCGACACATCGCAGCAGCAACTGGTACAAAATAATATATTAACTAACACTTTAGGGAAACAGGACTCTGAATTTTTCAGCTCAATAAAACCAAAGTTTTAATATACAAAAATGTTTTATTAAATATTTAAAGTACAAATGCACATCTTGGACCGATAGACAACACAAAAGTCAACAAAAACTAAAAACGACTTATTCTTTACTACACAAGTATTTGATACAATGACATGTATGGGATTTACATACCAACACTCTTTAGGCCGATCATACACGGACTGCTCAAAGCAGTGCCTGGCGTTTTTTTGACCGCACCGACCACCCAAAGCTCGACTGCGCCGGCGATAGCGACTGCTGCAACACTTTTCTTGTCTGTGTATGGCTGGCCTTAGAAGTAGAGTAACAATTTTTAACTCTTTTTGCAATTTACTTCCAATAATGCAACTGTTTATAATATTTAGGTGCAACACAAAGCATTAATGTTGCATGAGAACATTTCACAGATACTTAACCTCTGGCAGCAGCAACCCATCTTAGCAACCATTACTTTGCCCAATTCCTCTTTAGCCCTGGATTAAAGAGACTGGAAGTCATAAAGAGAAGCCTGGCCCAGCATTGGATTGCTGATGCAGCCTAGCAGTATCATCAATTCAGGGGTAAAATATCTGTGATGGGATTGTACCTAAATATATTTGAAAAACAACATCAATTTCAACATAAAGCCATTCTTTTTTAATGACTGACTGTTGTATTTACTCATCATTTATAAATTCAAAATTAAGAGACAAAAGGCTACAAAATAATACTAACAAACTCATTAAATGTCCAGTAATAATATAATTATGTAACTACATTATACAAAAGTCTTATTTGTTAGTATACATTAAGATACCTACTAGTTTTTATTTAATGGCATACCAATGTTAAAAAAGATTGGAAAAGTATTTCTATCAATATTTATATAACATGATCTTATTATTTGCTCCATTCCTTATTTTATGGTTTATGTGCCTTTTACATTAGGTACTTGTAGTAACTAATAAGTTTTACCTGCACATAAATAGTTTGACATAGTTTTGCTACTAATAGCTGCTATAAAAACAATTTTATCACATTGGTTTCATTTTAAACATTAATTTATGTGTAACAATTTTATTTTTTACAAGAAAAAGTAATTGACTGAGATAGATAATAATATTAAGATAAGCTGGTTATTGGAGGGAAAGCGTCATCTTATTTTCTACTGTTCTAGGTAATCGGTGGTATCTGGTCAGTCAACTTGAAATTTCTAGTTACAATTATATTATTTTGTCAAAAAACAGTACAAATTCAGGGGAATAAAGTTAAGAAGTCAGAAACTAATACTGTTGTCATAAAAATGAGTAATAATAGAAACATAATCACAAATTTTAAACATACAAATGTCATACAAAGTTAAAACTACATCCTAATAAATAATAATATTAAAACTAACAATTTATCATAAAAAGTTGAGATTCATCACAGTGAGAGAGAAGTTAGCTAAGAAACGCAGCCCTTTGAGATAAGCATGGAAATAGTAAAAGCACCAACAGATAATAAACATTACAGTTTCAAAAGTAATATCAATGCACTTCACTAATGAGCTGATCGTATAACCTCATTAGTTCCTCATTATCTCTGGTTTTTTGTACCAATGATTCTTGCAGTGAAGCTATAGTTATTTCATGCTTCTTAACAGTAGCATTCAACTTGGTTACTTCAATATTATAGTTTTTCTTGAGGTTCTCCAAAGTTTCATTAGCTTTAGAAAGTGCATCTGAAGTGACTTGTTTTAGATTACCATACAACTCTTCATACTTTTTGACAGCAGCCTCATACTCTGCCAGTTTCTGTTCATAAACTTTCTCTCTATCTTTTGTTTCCAGTATTACACTCTTGCACTTCTCATACTTGGCGAGTAGATCATTGAAAGAACTCTCCATATTGCTGAGATGGTTCAGAGCTTGATCTCGTTCAGTAGTGACCTTCTCCAAAGTTTCTTGGTTCACAATCCTATCATGTTGCTGCTCCTCTATTAGTGAAGATATAGTCTTCTCATACTCCTCCATGACAATACTCATTTGTTTATTGCTAATAATCTTGTCATTGACTTGCTGTATTAATTTATTTTCTTTCTGTAAGCAATGATCCCTTTCATCAGTCAATTTCTTCACTTTAGACTCCAAATCTTCTGTGACTCTGTTGTACTTGTGTTCCATATCTTGTAGTGTACTCTTTAACTCTCTGTTTTGTTGTCTGAGCCCCAATACCTCTTGTTCCTGCTTCTGAAGAATAACTCTTAGGGTGTGGAGGTGATCCACATCTTGTGAAGTATAGTTGTGGTGATAACGAGGACTCCTTGGAGCTGCAGTAGGTGGAGTGCTACCAGATATGCTGATCAGTCTCTCAGTAGCTACCCCCCTAGATGGGGTCAGTATAGCAGAGACACTGCGCATCAAGCCCGGTGTGGACTTAGTATGACATCCACCTGATTTAGAATTTCCACAGTTAACTACAGGTGGTACTACCTGCATAGGTTTCTCTTTGTTCATTGAAGTCATAGCTCCTGTTGACTGTGAATGTTTAGGTGCACTTACATTGGTTTCAGTGAAAGTCGAAACTGTGCTGCCCGTTTCATACCCCACATCACATTCGGAAGAATCAACTCCTGAGTCAGTATGCACAGAGCTTACATCTTCAAGCTTCTGTCGTGCGTACAGTGGATCAAATTTCACAAATAAACTTTCCTTGCCTCGATCTATGTGGTTGTGATTGCGATTTGATTCGGCACATTTGACGAGGTAATCTAAGCTTGTGGCATCAATAAACATATCGTCGGACATCGGTACCTCTTTCATAGTTACATCACAGATACTATCGTAGTCCGACCCGGTGAGAAGGTCACTGGTTTCGTTCCTCGGTTCCGACACATCGTTATATCGTTTTGGTGACATCGCCATTAGGTCGTCTACTGATGAAACTGGTGTTATGAAACTGTCTTCAGATGCTGTTGTGCTGGCTCCAATAGACAACATATCGTCATTAAAGTTATCAATATTGGTTTCTGGTTCTGCTCCACGACCCAGAAAGTTTTGAAATTTCTTGTAAATTGTTTTTATACCACGATCAGGAGATACAAAAGAAGAATCACTCAAAAGGCTATTTGAAAACATTCGCCCTCTCTGATCACGTAGACCGATTTACATAAATTAAACACAGCGTCCGATAGTTACGAACCGGGCCCGAAGTACTATTTATAATACTTTTGAATGGATCAACAAAAACAAAATAGAAAGAAGTAAATTCTTGGCTCAACGTTTTCAACGGTTATTTAAGTTTTGAATGTACCTGCCACAGACTATAAATTATTAAGTCAAAAAATTGCGAAAAAATCGACTAAACCAGTAATATAAATTCTAAATTAGACGTCGTTGTTCGCAAAAGTATTAACAATCATAATGAAAGCATGAATTTACTTTTATGCTATGGCTTGTGGCATTCCAAAAAAAAACACTGTGAAACTGAAAACAGCATCGGGTCTGAAACGTCCATTAAGCAATGTTCCTTCACTTATGGACAAGCAATTTTCGAACAGGTATTCATAAAACAAGAATATTAGCAAGTACAATTAGTAGTATCATTTGATTACTTAGAATATCTAAACATAGACATGGACTGAAACTTCTATCCAATTGTCAAATAAAATTGTTTAATTCACAACAAAGACATTCTCGGAAAATCATGAAGTGAATCACTTTTGAGAAATATTTCTTAAAGCGGCCGTTTGTGTGTACATTAAAGAGGTAGATTGCCTTTCTCTTTCTAGAGAAAATGGCAAGTTTTAATCAGCTAACGAACAGCGGGTCTAAATGCCACTTAGCAATATTGTTAATGTTTCGCTGCATGACATATTGAACATAGACTTACAGCGTCGACATAACCTTCTCTAGACAAATGCCATTTTTTAATGTGTAAATCAATGTACAAGAAAGAGATAGATGGTCTAAGAATTGTTTTTCACTCTTCTAGAACGAGAACTGAGCATTGGATGATTTTTTTTTTTTAAACTAATTAGACAATGCTCAGTCCATGCTATAAGTCTATGTTAATAACAATTGTTTTGGTTTTGTGGATAGCCCAAGTGCTTATAATATATCAATGCAATGGCAATAACAATATTGCTGAGCGGCAGTTTTAGATGAGCTATTATTGAATCTCATTATCACAATTAGTTCAAATGAAAAACTTAATTTAAAAATATTGTTAATCTAGATTCTTATATATATAAAACCTAAGTATTTAGGAAAAAAAGTAGACTCAATATTAGCAATAAAGTAAAATAAATAAAGATCTTGAATGAAAATTATTATTTTCATTCAAGATCTTTTAATTTTAGATATCGCTTGGTCCACGAGAAACTACTATAAAAAACTGTGTACCTACCTATATAATATTTTCTTTTACTTTATTTGTACCAAGAGGAGGAGGAAGTATCAACTTACCTGGTCTAGCTATAAGCAAAGGATCTGTTTCAATTAAATCTTTCACTTCTTTTCCAAACAGCTTTAATTCATGCTTCAACTCTTTGAAACCATTTTTTATGTGTTCTAAATTTGATGCTTTCTGTTCAGTATCATACCCGCCTTTTCTATGGCTTTCATGAAACAGCCAGCGCTGTGAGCCAATAAGAATAGGTTTGGAACAGTTAAAATTATTTGTTTTGATTAAAGTTCTGCTCATAGCAGGGTACTGGCTATTATTTCTAATTAGATTAACGAAGGTACTCAGTTTACACAATGCCATAATGTAAAACTTTACGTACACTGCCACTTTATATTATCACATATCTATGTTACGAAATTATATTTTTTTTAGTTCGCTTCTTCTAGTAAATAACCTAATTCCACCAAAATAATAACTCAGGTTCATCAGCTGTTTGTTCTTTTTTTTTTTTAATGTTTTTGGCATGGCTTCGAGGCCTTTATGCCAAAGCTGTTTGTTCGACACTTGACAGTGTTGCCAGTATGATTTCCCAAAAAGGACGGTTAGCTTTCTGAAAAGGTACAACACATTGTACGGTTTTAACATCAAGGTACGGTTGGGTCGAGATACTTCTGCAAGAACTAGATCAGTTTTTAGGGTTCCGTAGCCAAATGGCAAAAACGGAACCCTTATAGATTCGTCATGTCTGTCTGTCCGTAAGTCACAGCCACATTTTGTTGAAAGTATGAGAGCTATCCTGTTGAAACTTGTTAGGTAGATGTATTATGTTGTTATGTTTGGTTAATTTCTAAACGTAGACTGTCAGTCTGACGTTTAACTGTCACGTTTTGCCCGCGCTGGGGAAGCACGTTTGCTATGTAAGAATTATGTCTTTTTATACTAAATAAATGCCTTATGTGAAACTTCTATTAGTTACATCATCCACCATACTTCCCTGCGCCACCACAAAGGATATCAACAGTGGCGACGACCGAACCACGCTGCAAAATGTCTACAGATCCGAGCGGCAGCGGCGGTGCGAGTGCAGTCAACATTCCGGCGAATTTCATAGAATTCTACGATTCGAAGAATAAATTCACCAGATGGGTACAAAGATTCGAAGGTGCTCTCTCTATTTACGGGGTTACCAGTGCCAAGACATGTAATTCATACTTTCTCCATTACGTTGGGGCGGATTTGTACGAAACACTCTGTGACCTAGTCTCGCCAGAGAAACCAGAAGACCGTGATTATACTAGGAACGTATGCACGCTGCAGAAACACCTCGACCCGACACCTCTCGAAATTGCAGAATATTTCAAATTTCATCACAGACACCAGTTGGAGGGAGAGCCTGTAAAGGACTACATCGCAACGTTGCGCAAAATGGCCACTACTTGCAACTTTGGCGACTTTTTGACAACTGCCTTGAGAAATCAGTTGGTATGCGGACTTAAATCTCAGAGAATCAAAGACAGACTGTTGGAAGTACGGGATCTAACATTAGAGAAAGCAATAGACATAGCTACTAGCATGGAGAGTGCACTAGCAGAAGGTGCTCATACCAAAGAAGTACAGGCAGTACAGACAACCATTAGAAAGAAGAATAATTTTGTGAGACCACAAAGTCAAGATACTGCAAAAAAAATTGAGTGTTATCGCTGTGGTGGAGAGCATTATGCAAACAAATGCGCTATGATCAATTCAAAATGTAATTACTGTCAAAAAGTGGGACATATTAAAAGAATGTGTATGAAGATGAAAAAAGTCAATGCAGTGGAAACTGAAGAAGAAAATAATGAAGAAATTGTTCATGTGAATAATTGTGAAATGGACTCATCAAAAAAATTTTGGATTAAAACAAAAATCAGTAACTCAGAGGTGCTAATGGAATTTGACAGTGGTTCTGCAGTGTCCATTATGAATGAAAATGACTATAAAAAAATCTGTAAAGAGAAACTAGTGCCTACTAAAGTAAGATTGTGTACCTATTCTAATCAGTTCTTAAATGTTTTAGGTGTTGCCAGCGTCACAGCTGCCATTGGACAAGAGACCCAAAAAGTAAAATTATATATCATATCTGGGAGCCAGCATATATCCACTCTTGGGGAGGGAATGGATACGCCAATTTGAGACTTTCAAGGACTTCAGGGATGGTATGACACATGTAAACCATGTGTCTCCAGGTAATGTTCCGCATGCTGCTCCTTTGCAAAAATTGTTTGAGAGGTACAGTGCTTTGTTCGATGGCAAGAATGTGGGTGAAATAAAAGGGGAACCGGTCGCTTTACATGTAAAACCAGATGTCAAACCATCATTTTTTCGGGCTAGACCCGTACCTTTTGCACTTAAAGAAAGGGTTGAACAGGAGATTGATAATTTAGTAAATGAGGGGGTTTTAGTTAAAGTTGATTACAGTGAGTGGGCAACACCAATTGTACCTGTGGTTAAGCCTGATGGCAAAATAAGGATTTGCGGTGACTACAAAATATCGGTAAATCAAAACTTATTGGTTGATGAACATCCTCTGCCTACTTCGGAAGAATTATTTAATGGCTTGGCTGGAGGAGAGAAGTATACAAAAATTGACTTGCGTAACGCTTATCTAAATTGGAAAGTCAGAGAGGAAGACCAACAATTATTGACCCTCAACACTCACAAAGGCCTTTACAAATGTACGCGGTTAATGTTTGGTCTCAACTGCGCACCTGCCAAATGGCAACGGAAAATAGAAAGCATATTAAAGGATATACCTGGAGTGCATTGTTTCATCGATGACATCCGAGTGACAGCTCCAAATGACACTGAACACCTCAACAGACTAAATCAGGTATTTGCAAGACTTGTGGAATATGGCCTAAAGGTAAATTTAAAACATACAGAGTTCATGAAAGATCAAATTGAATACTGTGGGTACAAGATAAGCAAAGAAGGCATACACAAAGTCGATAGTAAAGTGAAGGCTGTTGTAGAGGCTCTTAATCCTACAAATGTGTCTGAACTTCAAGCTTTACTGGGATTGGTAAACTACTATGGAAGGTTTCTACCGAACTTAAGTAATACTTTAGAGCCTTTACATGAGCTGCTGCGAAAAGGAACTGTGTGGAATTGGTCCTCAGAATGCGAAAAAGCTTTACTAACAATAAAAAAACAAATGCTGTCTGACACAGTGTTGGCCCATTACTCACCTGACTTACCACTTGTCCTGGCCACTGATGCTTCTCCTACTGGGGTTGGAGCGGTCCTTTCACACATCATGCCTGATGGGACAGAACGACCCATTCATTATGCTTCACAGACGTTGAATGCCTCTCAACGTAAATGGGCACAGATTGATAAAGAAGCTTTTGCTATTGTATTTGGGGTTAAACGTTTTTTTCAATACTTGTATGGTAGAAAATTCATCCTTTTTACAGATCATAAACCATTGGTGCAAATTTTCTCGCCTTCTAAGGCATTACCACATTTGTCTGCTGCACGCATGCAACATTATGCAATTTTTTTACAAGGTTTTCAGTATGAGATCAAATATAAAAACTCCAAAGAGAATGCCAATGCAGATGCGTTTTCACGATTACCCATAGCTGAAGAATCAGCTTCAATAGAAGAGGCTGATGTTTTTCTAATTTCAATGATAAGCGTTTTACCAGTCACTGTAAAAGACATTGCGGCTGCAACAAAAGATGATCAGACTTTGAGACCATTGTTTACAGGCGTTTTGGACGGAAAGAAAGTTGCTCACAGCGACAGATTCGGAATAGACCAGACAGAATTTTCATTGTTAGAAAATTGTTTAATGAGAGGTTCACGCGTCGTGGTACCTACTTGTTTAAGAGGTACTATTCTGAATGACTTACACTCTTGCCACTTCGGGATGAACCGAATGCTGGCCCTGGCACGAAGCTACTGTTGGTGGCCAGGGATTGACAAAGATATAAAAAATTTGGCTAAGAACTGTGTAGAGTGTGCATTACACCTTAACTCGCCCCCACCAGTAGCTCAAAAACATACTTGGGAATATCCGTCCAAACCATTCGAGAGGGTCCATATTGATTTTGCAGGAAAGTTTCAAAATGTATACTTTCTCCTGATAGTAGACGCGTTTTCTAAATGGCCAGAAACTCACATATTAAACAGAATTGATACTGACACTACTATTGAGGTATTAGATAAAGTTTTCACTACATTCGGCTATCCAAAAATTCTCACAAGTGATAATGGAACTCAGTTTGTCAATCCTAAATTTGATGACTATCTAAAAAAAAATGGTATCACACACAAGCGATCTGCCCCATACAACCCTGCAACTAACGGACAGGTAGAGCGATATGTTCAAACTTTCAAAAATAAACTACGTTGCTTACAAACTAACAAAAATAACTTACAGAGGAAAATAAATGAGATATTATTTCAATACCGGATCACTCCTCACCCTGCTACAGGTAAACCCCCTGCGGAAATGGTTTTTACTTACCGCCCGAACTCGCGTTTTTCCTTGTTGTGTCCTAACAAAAGTAGTGAAATGAACTGTCCGAATGAGAGCACTGTACTTCCTCAGAAAGAGGTAAGGGTGGTTCGTGTGCGGAAATTACTACCCGGTGAAAGAGTGGTTGCTCGTAATTATTTAGGAGAGGGAAATTGGAAGTTAGGTAATGTTGAAAAGGTCCTTGGGAAATTACACTATTTAATTAGATTGGACAATGGTATGCTGTGGCGTCGTCACATCGACCAATTGCGTCGTGTTGGAGATAATACGCCAGCTACAAATGATAGGTCATGCTATGACTATGACACTGATGCATTGCAAAGTCCACATCTGGATTCTGCTCCAATAAGATCTACCTCACCACCTCCGAGTTCTGTAGTTATGCCTCTCGAGGACACCGGTGAGACTTTGCAACCTGATGATGTTAATGTACCTTCAACACCATCGGTATCTCTACCTTCAATTACACCTGAATCTACCACACCGGTTGTCCCACGTAGAAGCAAGAGAATAATTAAACCTGTTAGTAGACTAAACTTGTAATTTAAGTTTGATACCTATCACTTGCTGTTTGTTGTATTCAATTTATGACATTGTGATGATAATGTTAGTGCTATGTTTACAGAGTTTTGCTATCAACGATAAAAGTTATTTCTTCAACAGTGTGTTAACTTGTTGTTCTTTTTACTATTAGTTAAATACTCGAATTGATTATATGATAAGTTGAATTGTTCCTAGTGAGGGAGGAAACTGTTATGTTTGGTTAATTTCTAAACGTAGACTGTCAGTCTGACGTTTAACTGTCACGTTTTGCCCGCGCTGGGGAAGCACGTTTGCTATGTAAGAATTATGTCTTTTTATACTAAATAAATGCCTTATGTGAAACTTCTATTAGTTACATCATCCACCATACTTCCCTGCGCCACCACAAAGGATATCAACATATGTGAACCGCATTAAGATTTTCACACAAAAATAAAAACAAAACAAATTTTGGGGATGCCCCCCATACTTAGAATTGAAACTCAAGATTTTTTTTTCACCAAACCCATACGTGTGGGGTATCTATGGATAGGTCTTTAAAATGATATTGAGGTTACTAATATCATTTTTTTCTAAACTGAACAGTTTGCACGAGAGACACTTCCAAAGTGGTAAACCCCTGTAACTTCTAAAACAAGAGAATGATAAAACTAAAAAAAACATATAATGTAGACCTCAACAAAAACTTCCAACGAAATTTGGTTTGGATGAGATACAGTTAGCAGTTTTTGAGATATAGTACATTTTCAAAAACCGCAAATATAACTTTGCCATTCATACAAACATTATGACAAAGTTATTTTTATTGTTTGTGTGTATTACTTACTAATCTCAATATAATTATATCCCTAATCTATGCTTGCTACTACGGAACCCTTCATGGGCGAGTCCAACTCGCACTTGGCCGGTTTTTTTCTTCTTCGAGTTGGCTGTCTGCGACCATAGGTTGGAAAAAAAAGCGATAGGCAATCGAATATTCAAGGGGATATGGTAAAGCAGAACATTAATACCGATTGCCAATATTGAACAAATGGCGAAGGCAAGTGTCAAAGTGAAAAGTGACATCTGTGTCCCAAAAGAACGGTCAAATCAAAGGAATTTTCTGAAAAAAAGCGTTTTATTGATGTAAAATGACTAGATGTTGTGTAAAAGGCTGTAAAAATGATGGAACATACAAATTTCCAACAATTCACACTATCAAGAAATAATGGGTAGCTGCTGAGACTGCTGTGAGAACAAAAATTGTATTATCACTAAGGAAAAGCTATACAATAAACAAAAATCTACCCTTGCGAAGCCGGGACAGGCCGTTAGTTGAATTTATTAATGAAATTCTATGATTATACCATAACTAAACAATCATCATAAATCAAATTGCCGTGGGGCGCCGGCTTAGAATTGCGTTCCCCCAAATCATCCCGTGGGTGTCGTAAGAGGCGACTAAGGGACAAACCGGAGGTCGGGCAGCAGCGTCCTCCGTGTACTGCACATCCTGCGATCTGCGATCGCGATCGCCTACCCGCCTACCAAGCGTGGCGATTAAGGCAAATTACCCCCTTAATGATTGAAAGCACAGAAACCAGGCCCCCAGTCCCCGGCAGCTCCGCTATCCCTGGCGCGGGTAGCGGTCAAGGTAACGGCGGAGCAGGGGGTGCTAAGAATCTCCGGAAGAGATCTGGCTACCCACCCCCACGACGACTGGCCCTGGTAACACACAACATACGCACAATGAGGACTGACGAAAAGATCTGTGAGCTGGAAGAGGAGCTGAGCAAGTTACACTGGGACATTATAGGGTTATGCGAAGTCCGTAGAGAGGGGGAGGACACCGTAACCCTGAAGTCTGGTAACTTGCTCCACTACCGGGAGGGCGACCAACAGTCCCAAGGTGGTGTCGGGTTTCTCATTCGATATTCGCTGAAGGTCATTCAGGTATACGCACCGACCTCGTCACACTCCGATGATGAAGTGGAGACTATGTATGAGGACGTAAGTAGGGCCATACATAGTTCCAAAACCCACTTCACTGTTGTTATGGGGGACTTTAACGCAAAGTTGGGCAAGAAAAGCGGTGATGAGTTGAGAGTGGGGCAATTTGGGTATGGGCAACGGAACCCTAGGGGACAGAGGCTGGCCGACTTTCTGGAGAAAGAGGAACTCTTCATGATGAACTCTTTCTTCCAGAAGCCGCCTCACAGGAAATGGACCTGGTTGAGTCCCGATGGTTTCACGAGAAACGAGATAGACTTCTTCATGACCGACAAGAAACGGATTTTCAGTGATGTCTCTGTGATCAACAGGGTAAAAACCGGTAGTGATCACCGAATCGTAAGAGGCTCTCTGAATATCAATGTTAAACTTGAGAGGTCCAGCCTGATGAAGTCTACGCTCCGACCTACTCGGTCCCATATTCAAAACCCCGAAAGCTTTCAACTCGAGCTCTCTAATCGCTTTGCTTGCCTTGAGAACTTAGTCTCAGTGGACGAGATCAACGACGGGCTAGTGGAAACTGTCCGCACGGTAGGGTCTAAGTTTTTAAGACCCTGCCGTAAAGATAGACCTCAGAAATTGACCGAGCAAACTTTAAACCTCATGGCTGAACGACGCTTGCTACAGCTGCAGTCTTCCGATGACGCGAAGTCATATAGGCAGCTCAATAGACGTATATCTAAGTCCTTGCGACACGATCTGCGTCTCTTTAATACGAATCGTGTTAAAGAGACCATACAGCGAAACCAAGGCTCCAAAGTGTTCGCAAAGGACAAGTCTATTGGGCAAAGCCAGATGACAAAGCTGAAACGGGAGGATGGCAGCATAGCGTCGACCAAAGCAGAGGTTTTAGGCGAGATCGAGAGGTTCTATGGACAGTTATACACTTCGGTCGCAAAGCCCGTTGACAGCTTGGTAGGAGATCCAAGAGCCAAGCTATCCCGACATTATACCGAAGATATCCCGGACATCAGTCTGTACGAGATTAGGATGGCCCTGAAGCAGCTTAAGAACAACAAGGCGCCGGGCGAGGACGGAATCACTTCAGAGCTTCTGAGAGCGGGTGGAACACCGGTACTTAAAGTCCTCCAGAAACTCTTTAATTCCGTCCTGTCCGAGGGCAAAACGCCTCAAACGTGGAGCAGGGGTGAGGTGGTGTTGTTCTTCAAAAAAGGTGATAACAGCCTATTGAAGAACTACAGACCCATCACGCTTCTGAGTCATGTTTATAAGCTGTTTTCAAGGGTTATCACGAACCGTCTCGAACACAGACTTGATGACTTCCAGCCTCCCGAACAAGCCGGTTTCCGAAGAGGCTATAGTACCATAGACCACATCCATACGCTGCGGCAAGTTATACAGAAGACCGAAGAGTATAACTTGCCATTATGCTTAGCGTTTGTGGACTATGAGAAAGCCTTCGATTCGGTGGAAACATGGGCGGTACTTGAGTCACTCCAGCGATGCCGTATTGACTATCGGTACATCGAGGTGTTGAAGTGTTTGTATAATAACGCCACCATGTCGGTCCGAGTACAGGAGCAGAGCACGAAGGCGATTCCATTGAGAAGAGGCGTAAGACAGGGGGACGTTATCTCCCCGAAACTGTTTACTGCCGCAATGGAAGACGCCTTCAAACTCCTGGAATGGCAAGGACTTGGCATCAACATCAACGGCGAATACATCACTCACCTTCGGTTTGCCGACGACATCGTAGTCATGGCAAAGTCGATGGAGGAACTCAGCATGATGCTCGATGGCCTCGACCGAGTTTCACAACGGGTGGGCTTGAAAATGAACATGGACAAGACGAAAATTATGTCAAATGCCAATGTTGTGCCCACCCCAGTCTCTGTTGGAAACTCGATACTCGAAGTTGTTGACTCATATATCTATTTAGGACAAGTAGTCCAATTAGGTAGGTCCAACTTCGAGAAAGAGGTCAACCAATGTGTGTTACCAGTGATGACATACGGCACCGAAACGTGGTCTTTCACTATCGGCCTCATCTCAAAGCTCAAAGTCGCTCAACGAGCTATGGAGAGGGCTATGCTCGGTGTTTCTCTACGTGATCGAATCCGAAATGAGGAGATCCGTAGACGAACTAAAGTCACCGATATAGCCCACCAGATTAGCAAGCTGAAGTGGCAATGGGCAGGCCATATTGCTCGCAGAGCAGATGGCCGATGGGGTCGAAAAGTGCTAGAGTGGAGACCGCGGACCAGCAAGCGCAGCGTAGGACGTCCACCAACGAGGTGGACAGACGACCTTATAAAGGTCGCCGGAAGACGCTGGATGCAGGTCGCTTCCAACCGGTATATGTGGAGATCTAAAGGGGAGGCCTATGTTCAGCAGTGGACGTCCTATGGCTGAGATGATGATGATGATGAAACAATCGAATACACTTTTGAAAATAATATCTACTTTTCTATTGGAGGTTAAGTATTGCATCGCTCTTAATATCATGAAATGGTTCGTCTGGTGGAAGAATTATCACCGGGACCGAGATTTGTGATAGTTGTGGTGTTAGAAAGTTAAAATTCTTATCATATTGCTCCAATCTATAAAATAGATGTAAAATTAGATGAAGAAGACAAACACAAAACTTGATGACATTTTTCTCAATATAGAATGTCAGAAGCAGTACTTTATTCTTTGTAGAGGCTAGCACATGTAATACCTATAAATTACAAAAAAAATACATTTAAGATCGTCTCAACAAGACTGTTCATTTGATATGTCACACGATGCAGTTTTCAATTTTTTTTTAAGTTTCCCCTCCCCCCAAAAAATTACCACATACAGATTTCATCTATTCACGCCACACCTCTGTGCTTATGTTGTTCAACTCAATGGGTCTAGTAGATTCGGAGATAAGTGACTGTAAGCGACAGACAGACGGACACACCAGTGATCCTATAAGGGTTCCGTTTTTGTATTCGGACGTACGGAACCCTAAAAACTGGTCTAGTTCTTGCAGAAGTATTCCGACCCGTGCGGTTTTGCTAGAATGTTGAAAAATGCTATAGTCTACTCATATTCTACAGCGAAAACAAGTTGTTTGTCAAAAAAAAAATGAAAATAATGTTTCAGGAACTAATAAAATTCCATTTAAGTAATTTGTGATCATAATTATTTTATTGCCGAATGTGACATAAAGTTGAAGAAAGTATGAGTCTCATTATTTTCTATTAGTTTCTTGACAGACTGTAATCATAAACTAATAATTTAACCTACCACGATTTTATAAATAAATAACTTGCTAATACATGCTTGAAGCTCCAATAGTTTGGATATGTGTCATTCTGCACATCTTTTCGTCAGTCCTCATTGTGCGTATGTTGTGGTGTAGGGCCAGTCGTCGTGGGGGTGGGTAGCCGGATCTCTTCCGGAGATTCTTAACACCCCCTGCTCCGCCGTTACCTTGACCGCTACCCGCGCCAGGGATAGCGGAGCTGCCGGGTCTGGGGGCCTGGTTACTGTGGTTTTAATTATTAAAGGGGTAATTTGCCTTAAATCGCCACGCTTGGCAGGCGGGTTGGCGATCGCAGTGAGGATGTGCAGTACACGGAGGACGCTGCTGCCCGACCTCCGGTTTATCCCTTAGTCGCCTCTTACGACACCCACGGGATGATTAGGCGGAACGCCATTCTAAGTCGGCGCCCCATGGCCAAGGCGGCCCCCCCCCCCCCCCCCGGCCTGTAGATATGCTTTGCTTCATTCCAAAATACCTTTTTTGTTTTTTTTTTTTTCATATATATCACTAGTATAGAAAAGGTATGAAAAAGATACGGTCTACACTGAGGTACGGTTGTGGTACGATTGTGTGATGAATAGTACGGAAATCCGACTTTTTGGCATACTTTTTGGTACGATCTGGCAATACTGACAGTAATGTCAGAACTATAGGTAAGAAGGCCTTGGGCTTCAGTGAGTGACACAAAAAATCGACTAAAACGAGAAGGATGAAAATAAAAATCTTATTATTTTTTTGACAGTTTTCACCATTGAGATAAAATTATAGTTTTCACTGTTTCCTCGCTCCTCCTTGTTTAAGGCTGCGTTTCCACTGAGGCGGAGCGTAGCGGAGTGGAGTGCGATTCACCAATCACATTGCTTGAGTGGAGAAGAGTGAGGTAGGAGAGAGTGGATTTCAAGCCTTGGGATTGGTGAATCGCACTCCTCTCCGCTCCGCTCCGCCTCAGTGGAAACGCAGCCTAATGATTATATATCTATTTTGTTTTTTTCGTTTAGAAATTGATAATGTCAGTTTGACAATGGTTTGACACCACATCGCCTATATGCCATAGACTTATAATCTGGACTGGAAATACCTACACCAAAAACGTGGATACCTACAAGTTCGCCGGGCACTTAAAATGGCGGCCAATGCTAGGGTTGTGCCAATCAAGAAACATAGTGTTACTGTAACGAGTATGGATACTAGTATCCCTAGTACTTTTAGGATTACATAATGGTATTACGACTAGATACCATGATTGAATTATAATCCATGTAGTTACGTAAAAAAAATGTAAATTTTCACATTTGCGCTATTGCTTGTAATTAAAATTATACATATATTTATGTGTTAGCGTTAATTTAAAATTTAAAACAAAGGTTAAGGAAAGGGTTAAAAAGTCCAAAGGTAAACCTTTGGACTTTTTAATTTCTTTTTTTTTTAAAGTCTTTTGGTCCCGCCAAGTCTTCTATCACAACAGCCTTCAAATCACCAATTATTATTATTATTGAGGCGTTTAATTGTTTTCTGTTGCTTGACATATTTTTCTTTAAAGGTTTATATTTTCCAGTTTGTAAAACCTGTAATAGAAAAGATAAATAAATATTATACATATATTTATGTGTTAGCGTTAATTTAAAATTTGACGATTAATTCGGATTGTACAGGTAAACCTTTGGACTTGTTAATTTGTCTTTTTAAAAAGTCTTTTGGTCCCGCCAAGTCTTCTATTACAACAGTCTTCAAATCAGCAATTTTTTTTCCTTCGTATTCTTTCATTGAGGCGTTTAATTGTTGGCTGTTGATTGACGTATTTTTCTTTAACGGCTTTAATTTTTCCAGTTTGTAAAACCTGTAACAGAAAAGATAAATAGTTAAATCAAATCAATTTTATTTCAACTAGGCCAATAATTACAGGCACTTTTGAATGGTCAAAAGACATAAAAATAAATCAGTACAAAATTGTTATGGTGCTACAGTTCTACTAACTGTGAAAATACCGTAGGTGCCCATTCCAGATCGAAGATCTTTATGGAAAAGAACGGACAAGAAACTCCATGGACACTCTTTTTACACTCAACGTAGCAAGTTAAGTGTACAGCTAAGCGATGATCAGTCCCATCTGACAGCGCCTTTTCACGAACATGCCAAATGTATCAGCACTATTAACCAATAACTTAACAATGCACCGTTAAAAAATAATTTGCATATTGCATTTTATTGCTAAAAGTTATTTTCAAGTGACAGTTGACAAGTCTTTGACAGATTGCGGCGCTTGATGTGCTGCCGTCTGTTTGTCAGAAAACGGTTAAAAATTCAACATCTACATACCTCTTTGGGCACTGTTCCCACAAATTGATGGGTCAACTGCAATGGTGCCTCCATTACACTAGATGGTTCATCTATTACGGTAGATGGTTCCTTTATTACAGTAGATGTACAAGAAACATCAGATTCTTGAGTGTTGCTTGTTTCACAGAATACAAATGACTCTGGAAGTTGTTTTTTGTTGGATGTCTGAAAAAAAATGAAATATGCATTACTATCCATATAACTTAGGCTAAAACACCAGGCTGTTATTTAACAATCATTTTAATACACACCAGCAGCGAATCTCTAATACAAAACGATTCCTATCGAGTTCCCTTCCGAAATATGACAATTTGGCAAATACTAATCTTTTCAATTATCATTAAAACAAATTAATTACCTATTCAAGTTACTTTGCAGTTATAACATTATTGCTTATGAAAATAACAAAGAAATAAATAAACGCCTACCATTTTTATCCGAGCAATTTCAACTCGCGCAAAACAGCAAGGAAGCCGCAACGCGAACCAGGAATTCAGTCTATCTAATTCATTGCATTTCTTTTAGCGACCGTGAGCTCATAACTCGGCTAGTTTAAGTAAGTTATAACCCGCGATTTTACGGCTTACGATAAGGACAGAGATATGTAATGCGTACGCCAGAATGAGATGGAATGATACTGGACTTCGTAATTCGTTTAGATAGTATTATTTGGATGACAGATTCACATTAGTTTTTTTCGCGCTTATTTATAATTTTGTATGTTATTGTTTTCATCTGTACATTTGAATTTGATTTGGTATTATTGTTGAAATTGATAAGTTTTGCGTAGTGAGTGCAGTAATAACAAGGTTAGTTCAGTTCAATTGTATTCTTTGGTAAATGTTCACCGTAAAACGGTGTTATGTTAGTTTCGAAGTTTAAACTAGATGGCGTTGTGCAATTACGTCACGATCCTGAATCGCGGTGTTAAGATCTGTAGGCGATTAGTATAAGGTTTTGTGAACATGAATTTTAAAATAGTGTTCAAAAATAGCGTCCAATTTGTTAACCGGCCACAAAAAAAGAGTTGACCCATTTCGTACACCAGGTCCGGTGTACAGTGTTGTTTTTTTTTGATTGTTCCTTGTTCGGCGATATAACTAGGGACACGATATCGCAAGCGTAAGTAGCGATATCGATATAGTATCGGTATCGAAGCAAAAGTATCAAATTAGTAAAAGCATCGAAACGAAAGTATCGATATGAGTAAGTATCGAAAGAATTTGGAGTTTCCCTAATACTTTTTTTTTAGCTTTGTAATGGTAGTCATCAAATGAGTCCTCCCACCCAGGGCAGGACGGGAGGGACTGTCAGACTTGTACTGACTAAAATCCACGGCGTCCTTCATAAGCCCATTACGTTTCAGGGTCATGGTAATTTGATAAGTCCCGCGACCCCGGCGGTCTTTGGCCCTCTAAAGGGGGGCCCCGTCATCATGCTGACGCTCTTTGAGGCGCGCGTGGAACACAACGCGCCGTCGACCCGGGCATGGTCCATGGTCAGACAGCGAGTCGCCCATTACTCGCCGCACGCATGCCCGCGCCATAGTTTCTCTACTACTTAAAATTAATTCTCAACCACATGATCCACAACAGAGATGCGCAGATCATGAATGTGACTTGTTGTGATTTATTAATGGACCACAATTAAAATAAAATAACAAACAATTTAGATAGGTACAAAAAAAAGGTTTGATAGGAACAAAATAAAAGCTATGTACAGCTATCTTACTCATATCTGACAGTACACTGAACACGAGAGTGAGTGAAACAAAAACACCGCACAGTTCTTATTATTTTCGAATGAGTCACGTGAGTTAAAATGTCAAGTGGTTCTACTTGGTTGTAATAATGCTTCTAAATTAAAAGTACGTACTGCGCGATGATCTTTTTCGTAAAGTCTGACCAACTGAAAATGGTATACGTCTTATGCCGGCCATACACGGTACCAGTATACTTGTGCAAATCTAGACTTGCACAAACACGGGACAGTGACTATGTTAGAAATTTGTACAAGTTTACTGTAACGTATGTGGCCGGCATTAGTGTGGACGGTTTAGTGAATTTGTGTGTGTGTTGAACATCACTTTTACAACACACGCATATAGAAAACTATTGGCAACGTTATGAATCACGAATGTTGAGATGTATAATTATGCATCCCTTTCTTACGCCTTCACAATGCACAGAGACAAAAACACTCTGTTGCTACTTTAGTTATGTTTCTATTGCTTTAGTTATTATTCTGAGGTTCAGAATACCTATCTAAGTACGTTAGGCTGATGCGTTAAATTGGTATTTATGAGTTAGTTGTTATTTTTTTTTTAATGGTATCGATACTTGATGCTAAGTACTGATATTAGTACTAGTATCGAAAGAAAGTATCGAATATCTGAATACTAGTATCGAATCAAAAAGTAGCGATATGAGTAAAGTATCGGATTCGATATCGTGTCCCTAGATATAACTTCGTCGTTACTTGTTAATGAACCGACAACCGATTTTGATGATGATGATCTTTTTTTTTGTTGGAACTTGGAAAAAGATATTCCAAATGTGGTCCCATGATAAGAAAATCAGAGTTTGATGATGCAAGACCAGAGAAATCGAGTGGATCTTTTCAAAAATCTTAGGGGCGACTAGTGTGTTTGTAAGTTTTTTCATTAAGTATTTCAAAGCACCACAATTTAATATAGGTCTGGAGTATAATATCTGATGATGGAGCCGAGAGACAGCTGATGGAACTCCTCAACGATTCACAGCAGCTACCTTGTGTTTGAGCTTGATTAATTTGTATTGATAAGAACTTTTCACCTAGACGGGTTGCAACTGTCATTAGGGGTCTGATGGCGAAGACGCCTGCCATTTGGTCCCATAAAAAATCATAGTTTGGTTCAGTAGTTTTTATTTTATGAGCATTTTTAGCTTATTGTGTACATGGGCGATGTTATAACCGGTGCTACGGATAATAAAATTGTAGTTCATATGTAAGAAAGATATGTAGGTATTTGACAAGAATTTGGGTTGAATATTTAAACTAAAAAGGCTAATATTAGGCCAAAGCTGTATGTAGTTACTGGAATTCACGTTTTGGTCCGGCTTCACTTTCAAGAATATTTACCCTACGCCACTGATACACACTTACCGAAAATATTGTAGGTACAGAGTTCTCATGTAACCTAATAACATCAAGTGTTCTGTTAAAACATTTTTCTTCAAAGTTAAGTGAACACATAAGCCAGTCTTTACTTCGAGGACAAATTTTTCGTCACCGATAGAGTCCAACCATTTTTTCTTCAATCTTTCATTTTTGGGAAACCTATAAATGATTAGTATATTTGTATCAATATATCATTTGGTAACAGTTTCAGTGTAACGAAGGACTAGTATCGGGAACTATTACAGCAACGGTACAACACTATTATTATTGTAAACAAACAAACGAAAATAAGAAATGAAAAATATTGTCTGTAGGACGGAAATAAACCCAAATATTAATACTCTAACCATGAAAACAAGGTCACATAGCGATTTCTTTACCGAAATTGTTCTATTTCATGTAGTTTTGCATGAAAACGTGTTACTAACCTGTACAAAGTCAATTCAGGCTGATTTTTCTTTTTCCTGGCATGACAAGACACAATGGAACATCCAGGCATGTTGAATTACTGTTTCTTAATGGTAACACGCACTTTTAAAAGAAAACACTCCGTAATTTACTCAAAAATCTAAATTCAACAAAAAGTAAACAACTGTTTGACAGCAGAACTACCACGAAACTTGGCACATAAAATGGCGAAATGGGCACGTTTCTGTAACTGTGGGAAATATCCCAACAAAATATTCCATTTTGAGCAACAACCGAAATATTGTTGTCTCTTTTGTCAAATATGATTACTGCATTAGAAAGAAAGAGACAAACCAATATTTCACTCTCTGTCTCATGTTTGACTCATATTTGTATAAGCAAAATGTATGTATAGAACATCGGGGCATCTCCATATAACTTCATCTCAATGCTTTATGCCTTTAGAGTATATATGTTCTGTGCACATCGCTGTCTTGTTGTCAATGTCAAATCAGCGCCCGGCTGATTGCTGGCCAACTGGCGAGATTACTTCTGTGGATTACTTTCACTTCATAAATTCTTTAGAATTTTCAGGGACGTTGTTCGCCTATCGTGGCATGGCATTTATTTAATTTCTGACGAAATAGCAGTGCGCGTTCGATTATCAAAGAGCCACGTACACAAATAGCTTTAATTTAAGTAAACAGCGAGAATTTTCTCGCCATAAGCATGTGCGGATAATTCATTTGTATATTTATTAAAGTACAAAACAATAGTGAAAATGGGTATAGACAAATATAACAATGTGGTAAGTTTGGCCTGTAAATACTTAATTTTTCCCACGTTTTTATACACTCACTTTTCTTGTTTGTTTGTTTGTTTGTTTGTCGTTCCGGTTGGACTTTTGCAACTCAATTTTGAGGCACTTCCCGATAAGCTAGCAGGCTGAAATTTTGTACACGCTTTGAGTTCTGATGACAATACATGACAAGCTAAGAAACGTCATAACAAATCCAATATGGCGGCCTCCCCAAGATGGCAGACAGGCTATTTGAAATGCACCCCTGTGATATGGATATCAAATGAAAGGGTTTGCTATCAGGAGTACGAAAAAAATAGTCACGTGACTTAAATCCAATATGGCGGACGTCAAAGATGGTAGACTGGCTGTTTGAAATCCACCCCCGTGATATAGGTATCAAATGAAAGGGTTTGCTGTCAGGAATACGAAAAAAATAGTCATGTGGCTTATGCTAGGCTAGGCTATTAATCCAATATGGCGGACGTCCAAGATGGCGGACAGGCTTTGAGGCACTTCCCGATAAGCTAGCAGGCTGAAATTTTCAGGGTAGCTTCAAACCCGATGAACAATGATAAAAATAATAAAATAATTAATAGATTTAAAAAATCTAAAAACCCACGTTTTTACATGTCCTAAAAAGAAGAAAATAACCCTACGGGGCTGAGAGAGGGGCCACTCAAAACGTGGGGGCGTATCTTTGCAAGTTACACCTACGATCTCACGTCATGTAAATATATCCCATAAATAATCCCTTATATAATATACGCCCCCACGTTTTGAGTGGCCCCTCTCTCAGCCCCGTAGGGTTATTTTCTTCTTTTTAGGACATGTAAAAACGTGGGTTTTTAGATTTTTTAAATCTATTAATTTTAAAAGCTACATATGTTGTGATGTCCAACTTGTTATAGAGATATTAATTAAATTATATGGAATGAAACAATTAGTACAAAAATATTATATTAGTTAATTATGTATCAGTAATTCTGTGGTTGCCTCAGCTTCTATAGTTGGCTTGATATCCTTTTACTCTATTAACATTTGCGGGCTTTTTTTTTTTTTTTTTTTTATCGTGGTAAAATCATCAAATGAGTCCTCCCACCCCGGGCAGGGCGGGAGGGACTGTCACACTTGTACTGACTAAAATCCACGGTGTCCTTCAATAGCCCTTTATGTTCCGGGGTCACGGTAATGAGATAAGTCCCGCGACCCCGGCAGGCTTTGGCCCTCTACAGAGGGGGCCCCGTCATTATGCTGACGCTCTTTGAGGCGCGCGTGGAACACAACGCGTCGGCGACCCGGGCATGGTCCATGGTCGGGCAGCGAGTTGCCCTTTACTCGCCCCCCGCATGTCCGCGCCTACGGTGGCCGGAGATCGTCTTGCGACGTCCGTCGCCGTGGGCGTACACCACCGCGGGTGGGGCGGAGGGAGGACACTGTCCTCTCTCTCACGCGGCCCGCCTCCTCCTTCGCGAGCATGACTGCTTCGCAGAAGGAGGCGACCGCTTCCCACTCCGTCTCGCCCCGCAGCATGGCCGCGACCAATGCCGGGCCCGAGAGGTCTCCGCCTATCGCCGCCGTGAGGACACGTCGATGCTCTGCCCAAGCGGGGCAGTCTTGCACCGTATGCTCTACTGTGTCCTCCGGGCGATCTTCGCAGTGGTGACACCCAGGCGTTTCCTCCTTTCTCCTTAGACACAGGTACCTCCCGAAACTTCCATGTCCGGTGAGGACCTGCGTCATGCGGTAGGTTAGGACGCCGTGACTCCTATCCAGCCACTCCTCAAAGAGGGGTCTTACCGCCGCGATTGCGGCGTGCCCGACATTTGCGGGCTTTGAATTAATAATAGTGCCCGTCTTTTAAAGCTACACACGAATTTATAATGAAACTTGATAACATAATCGACTTGTTGAATATATTTTTGTTACCTGTTACATTCACTTTTGTTTGTGATATGAAAGAATTTTCATAATTTGCATAAATATATATCATAGTAGGTAATACAGCATTTTAATTCCTCATTAAAATTATAAAAACTAGATAGTATAGATTAGATAAAATCAATGTATATTGTATGTTCATTTGATTTTGTAATATCTATAAATATAATATTTTATCTATCAGATTGATGACAATATCTTTTCAATAGATCACTTAACTGATTATTTAAATATATTCAAAGAAGAGATATGCATCACAATATTAGCAAACATGCAAGTCTCATTTATTTATTAACCTTTGTTGTCCCACTGCTGGGCAAAGGTCTCCCCCATAACTTTCCAATCTTTCCTGTGTGCGGCTTTCTCTGGCCAATCTGTCACGAAGGTGTCTAGGTTGTTACGCCAGCCATTTAATGGAGATATATTTTATTAAAAATTTGTTTCTTTTTTTAATCATTGCCCTGCACTAGGAATTTCTCCTATAGTGGAAGTGTTTACAAACATAGAAACTCACATACAAAAACACCCAGACTCGGAACAACAACTCGTAGGTCATACAAATATTTTCTATAAAACAATCTTTGAAAGGCTTGGACTGAAGATATTATATATTTTCAATAAATAAACTTATTAGCTTCAAAGCACTTTTATAGAAACTTTACCTTGCTAGCATAGGACTTGTTTATTGCATACATTTCTGTTTTCCTGTACATACTTTATTGTATCCCTATTTATATAGGTATATTATTTTATTTTATATTATATTATTTTAATGTGTAAAGATCTTATCAGTATTCAGTATAATTATTTTTCTCGATATACAATTTCGCAATAATGCCATTAAATATTTTAATATTAATTGCAATATTGCGAAATACATAAAATTTTGTTAGCCTGTGTTATCAATAGTATTAACAAACATTTTATTCTCATATTAGGAAGTGCTGATAATGTACCACAATTACATTTTAGCATATCATTTAAGCTTGGTATCACTTAGTGCTAGGGCTTGGATATCGGACGTTTTTTCAATTCCGGTATTGGGTTTCGACATTAGGGTTTTCAGTTCCGGAATTCCGGAATTCCGGAACTGAAAAGTGGCTTTGGATCCACTAGTGATAGTTTAAATTTTTATTAACTCATAACTGTAAAAAATTGCAAATGTCCTAATTTTTTGTAATAAATAAATGAAATCTTATGGAATTCTTTTTCAGTAAGTATCAGAAACGCTAAAAGGTTAGCACACCTCCGCCGCAAAACTAACTAGGTGAAACCGCAATGCGCGTTCCGCAGCGAAACCTAGCCAGACACGCCACGTTCGCCTCTCTCCTTCTCGCAAAGCAGAACCACCATTAATTACGCTAGTGAAAAACTTGTGTTCAAATAGAGAATTATCGTCTACGACAAAAGAAGACGAGATTTTGCTCTGGTTTAAACTATGAATAGACGAACATATTGAGTATATGAAATAACTGAAACGAGACAAAAGTCATGTTATTTTTGTAGTCTGGATGACTTAATAAATAAATTTTACCTCTACTTTGAACGAACCTCCTCAATTAAGTTTCTGTAAATTCAACTGATTTAGTGTCATTTTTCAATAAAATCATTCGTTTTGCCTCCAAAACTTGTACATTCGATACAGAAATTCACCGCGTTAGAATAGGCAACTTTGCTATGGTTTTGTTTCGCGCGCCCTACAAATAATAATAATAATAATAATAATATATTCCACAACTATCACACAACGCCATCTAGTCCCAAGCTAAGCAGAGCTTGTGTTATGGGTACTAGACAACTGATAAACATACTTATATATTTCTAAATACATACATATTATAGATAAATTACACCCAGACACAGAACAAATAATCGTGCTCATCACACAAACATTTGTCCTGGGTGGGAATCGAACCCACGACCTCCGGCATAGCAGTCAGGGTCACTAACCACTAGACCAACAGGCCTGTCAAAATGACAGATCGGGTGGATCGTTCAGCGGTTTCGCTACTATAGTTTTGATTTGATTTCAAAAATAACTGACCGAAGAAAAGCTCATTCTGCTTCTACACTCGTTGCTGGTATTGTTTTTGAATAAAGCCAAAATGCAAGGGTGTGTTATTAACCGCGTATAGATAAAAAGTGACTTCAAATCACTTTTTAACTAATGTCTTCCAATACTTAAAAGAGTAGTGCGCAAATAGTTGTGTGTACTTCGTAGTAACCTAGTCAACTACCGGTCAAACGCTGCAACTTTGCCATGATGCCCAACTTTGACTCCTTTGTTTCAACACGCGAGGTTTATCAGTGATAACGCGGTGGTGGTTTATAGGTGGACGCCGCGTTATTAAGGCAAAGTTGCAGCGTGTGACGGTATCTGGCTCCAAGACATACAGTGCCAGTACGCATACGAACTAATCCTGTATGGTTTGGAATAAGCGCGCAAAACTCTAGATTCCAATCTCAGTTTTGCGGTCTTTGCCATGAATGTCTGTGGGTCTATTCTAAACTTTGCATCATACTTCGGCAGAAGCCATATAAGCCCATTGTTTTACGCTTATTAACCCGAAGACAGTCAACGCAAGAGGCACCCCAAGGTTCGGTATGGTTAGGTTCCTATAAACGTCGTAGATGGAAATAAGAGCAAAGACCCGCTGAGCGGGGCTAAAATTTAATCTTGACATTAAAATTCGACTAAAATTTGACCGTCTTACAACGAAGTCTCCGCCTCAGACATACTACACTCCTACAATTATTTCAATAAACTTAATCAAGTCAACATTATATCACTAAACTCCCTGGGCTCCTATTTCTGTCTGTAGGGCTTAAAGGAACCAAACCTCGAGGTGCCCCTGACGTCGGCCGTCTTCCCGTTAAAAGGTTTAAAAACAATGATTTTTGTCAGACGTAAGTGATGTTATATAGTTTGTAACCATCCTTATTTATACGTACGCATCCACGTTACAACTATACATGAAACATACGCAAAATTCATCTATAGATATAGTAAATATAGTAATCGCAGATTAAAAAATAGGATTACAAAGCTTTTTGTAGATTGGAAATACGCAATGCCACCGTTGTCAAAAACTGCCAACTCTACTCTTATCTATACATATAATAAAATGGTAGGAAAGTCAAAACTGTACATTGAATATTTTTTTAAAAGAATACTTGGGGTGTGATCTACAAACGATACCGAAGCCAAAAATATAGTTTTTAGAATTTTTGTCTGTTTGTCTGTTTATCTGTTTGTCTGTATGTATGTCCGGGATAAACTCAAAAAGTACTGGACGGATTTGAATGATTCTTTTTTTGTTGTATAGGTATTAAGTCTGGCCAACATATAGGCTATAATTTATCTTAAAAACTTGAACACCTGGTGCAGAACTGCAACAGACCAGCTAAACTATAAGAGATACAAAAATGGTGCCAAAACAACAATTGTTCTACGTGATGAGCATTTTCTGCTGAGATAATAAATTTGAAGATCTGGAAAACCTGATGTGGAACTCCAAGAGCCCAGCTACACTATAACATATACAGTAATGACGTCTTAGCAAGAGTTGTTCAGCCTGATAAGCGCTCTCTATTGCCGTATAAAAATTGAAGATCTGGAACATCTGATGTGGAACACCAAGAGCCCAGCTACACTATAACATATACAGTAATGACGTCTTAGCAAGAGTTGTTCAGCCTGATAAGCACTCTCTGTTGCCGTATAAAAATTGAAGAACTGGAACATCTGATGTGGAACACAAAGAGCCCAGCTACACTATAACATATACCTACAGGAATGACGTCTTAGCAAGAGTTGTTCAACCTGATAAGCACTCTCTGTTTCCGTATAAAAATTGAAGATCTGGAACACCTGATGTAGAACACCAAGAGCCCAGCTACACCATAACATATATAGGAATGACGTCTTAGCAAAGTTGTTCAGTTGATGAGCACTCTCTGTTGATGTATAAAAATTGAAGATCTGGAACACCTGATGTGGAACTCCTAGAGACCAGCTACACTATAAAATAATATAGGAATGACGTCTTAGCAAAGTTGTTCAGCCTGATGAGCACTCTCTGTTGACGTATAAAATTGAAGTACTGGAACACCTGATGTGGGACACCAAGAGGCAAGAGCCCAGCTACATATAAGTATAGGAATGACGTCTTAGCAAGAGTTGTTCTGCGTGATGAGCACTCTCTGTTGACGTATAAAATTGAAGATCTGGAACACCTGATGTGGAAATCAAAGCTATCACTAATTTCACTGTAGGTATAATTTTAAAATAACATAAGCTGGGAGTACCTCCACGCAGTAAAGGCGGTAACAGTAAGTTTAGAACTAATTTTAGATGAATAAAAATTTGACTCTACAGGCCAAAACTCCCATTTATTTTTTTACCCGGGCTCATGAGATTGAACATCAGACTTATCAGATGTTCGATTTTGACGACCCCGTGCCGCTGGCATAAGCAACAGAATCCGCGTACGAAGTCGCGGGCAGCAGCTAGTAATATATAAATTTAAAACTATAGTTTCCCTTCCACTTCATATTGTGGTAATTTGTTGCGCAACAAGCTGCAGAAAAAATATTATTTTCTTCAATATCGAAACTCCGGTATTGATCTCGCCAATTCCGGGATTGGAAACGATATTGAAAAGCTTCGGAATTCCGGAATTATACCAATTCCGGAATTCCGGAGGCCAAGCCCTACTTAGTGCTTGGTATAATTATCCCCTTTTTTCTGCTATCTCTTTCTGTTTCCATCCAATTCTCATTCAACAAACAGCCTTCTTAAAATTTTATTCCATGATTTTTAATTTGGCTATTCTATTTCCACTCAAGTAAAACAAAAAAAAAACACCGTTATTGTAACAGTGTTTTTTTTTGCGCCTATTATCCATTGGTCACAATTAATTTTTCCCTGATTTTATAGTAGAGGCACAGAATAATTAATAGTACTATACGTACAGAAGGACTACTCCAAAAAAAAATCAAACAAATGTAAAATCTATTTACGAGAGAATAAAGTACATTTTAACTGGCAGCCGTACCGCCCACCTACTTTTATAATAGCCTAAACTTCCCGTGCGCAAGCAAAATGTACTGAATGGTTACGCCCGAGAGTTTATTTTGGTTTATCTGACGCCAACGACATTAAAAGGTTACTATGGGTCAAGCTCAATAGGGTTGCGACTTGCGAGTTTAGGCACAAATAGGTAGGTACCTATGCGTATTTTATGCATTTGCTAAATTACATTATTACCATAAATACCTATGTTCCTCAAGGAATTTTGTTTTTATCATCAGCCTATATCTTTTTGGTTTCGTCATCGATTACTACATACATTATTGATTGTTAGCACAGAATGATAATAGTAGGTACCTACGGCACCTCACGTGAGGAATAATATTTATAATAATATTATCTTTTCTATATATTATTTTTGAACATTTATCTTACAAAAAAAAAGAATAATATTTAAAAGATTTTTATCGTCTATGGCAAAATAGCCAGTCCTTATTATTTTGCACTCAACCTAGTAACCGACCAATTACTATCGCATACTGTCACAGGCCCCGCGTTGCGTGTCTTTGTAGGTAGGTAAAAAAGTGGCGCAGCGAATTACGACCGCTGACCTTGAATGCGTAGTGTGGCCATTTTCTGAGTTAGAACTTTTAAACAACAACGCAAACATCTTTCTACTTTCTACCGATCTTAATTCTTAGTACTCAGCTTAAGGTGAGTGAGAGTGTCGTCTTTTTATCTTGGTCGTCCAGTAGGCTCACCCCCCCCCCCCAATTAGTATCTCGCCTCATTTCCAAACTTGTAACCTCATGATTAGGTATCATGATCAGTTAAGCCCATACTTCACAAGCAGGGAGATAATTTTGTTGATCATTACTAAATATGTACTATATATTTTTTTTTCTTCATAATAATATTGTGTTATTAATTTACCAAAAGCACCTAAAGCAAGAAACTTGTGCGTAACTACACGTAACGTAACAAAAATATTAAGGAGCCGCCGCAGTGAATGGGCCACGACATAATGGCCCCGCAACAACTTGCAGTTTTATGCCTACACCGCGGAGTGAGACAGGCCTGGTAGAGGCAATTAATTTCTGATAAGGAAATTGGCAAAAGAAAAGAGAGGCCTAGGAAAATTTGTGGTACTACATTTTTTTACTGCAATTTGATGTAACAACATCGACAATAGCACCACAAAGGCCTTCAGTCGTGGTGCGGACTCTAGATGACTATGATGATCATAGACAATATGAGTCATGGAGTATTTAACCTCCTTTTTCAAAACCTCTGTCCTTTTTCTAGGACGGTAAGCCGTCGGAGTACCTCTTTCCTCCTGAAATACTAAAGCGTCTGAACTTCGACAAGAGCCCGGCAATATTCAAGCCTAAGATCAGCGCGGCGAGTCCTGGTGAAGACTGGATGGTCGTGAGGCCGCTGCAGAGGTCTGATTATGATAAGGGCTTCTTGCAATTGCTTGGACAGTTGACTAGCGTCGGCAATGTTACGAGGAAGCAGTTTGATGGTAAGTGACGATAGTTAGAAACTTAGTCATCAGCATACACTAAGGTAAGGGATTAGTTTGGTTTGAGTTGTGAACTCCATCTCGTTATAATTTATAATATAAGTATCTTACCTATCAATAAAGTCTTAAACTGACATACACGCAGACCCGGAACAACTATTTGTAGGTCAAATTTATTTCGTGCGGGAAACGAACCCGCGACTTGCAGCGCAAATCAATCGCTTAACCACTGCGCCAACCGTTCCATATAATTATATCTGAGCCAAATTCGTCTAACATACTCGTATGTTAGCTATTTTGACGTGTTTATTAGCAAACATCTATCCATCCGAACCTTTGTATTTATAATATCAGTTACCTAGCTGAAATTAAGAAGGATTCTCTTCGGCCTTCCTTCTTCTATTTCCCCTCCAGATTGCAGATTAATATTTTTCAAGGTATTCATAAGAAAGTGTCGAATAATACTGCACTAATTATCGTAATCTGCATCAAAATATTGCATGTAATTACTAAGCGTGACTAGTGTAACAAAAATGCGCAATCAGTGTTTGAAAAGTCGTTACTTAAACACAGATTACTTAAACCTAAACATGTTTCAAACCGAGCGCGAGCGGCGAGCGCGAGCGGTAAGATCAAATGTATAGAAATGTTTGAAACACGCCACAGGCGCTGTCAGTGGTGAATTCGCGTACTTACAAAGTAACTAAGTATATTTTAATGTGTCATTTGCCCCGCCCGTCGCTCCGCACAAGTCGTGACCTTGGGTTGTTATGGGTATACAATTCCCTATTTCTCGTGTGTGATACTCTTTCTTAAAAAGATAGGGAAACTACCAGGGATTTCCGAAACTTGTCATCAGTATAATACGTCATAGGGGAATCAATATATAGCCAGGTCTTAACACAATTTGTATGATATCACGACATTGAAAGTGCGCATAAGCACATGAATGAATTTATCATTGTTGTTTTTCTGCAAAGTAATCTTATTCCGATCTTTGTCGATAGTTACTTACGTAGGAGCCAAACACGACTTGTATTGAAATAAAATACGTTTTCAATATTGCGATGTCCTAGCAAACTGGTTTTTGTCATTGGCATGCGAAACTTATTGGCATTTAAGTATGCGACCTTGGCGAAACCGGAGTAATGATAATGACCTTTCCATGTCTCGTGTTCCTGATCTTTATTTACTGCGTTGACAATAGACGCGAATATAGCACCTCTGTTTGGGATGTTAAGGCTTATTTTTCTATTAATACCCCTACAATTATTGAAAATAAATGCTTTCGTTAATGTCATAAGTGTAGGTTTAGGTATTATACAGAGTATTGGAACAGGTGCAATAAAATATTGAAAAAGTATGAAAATTACGATATGAAGAATTGGAGTAAAAAATACAGTTGTCTGTAGAGCAAAAGAAAGACGAGACTTATGAACTTATTACTCGGAGCACGTTCGCTAGATACTTTGAAATATGGTGTTTAACCTGATATGTAGTACCTAGTTTTATTACAGAGGAACAAATACATACCCAATGTAATGCATAATGCAATACGTATCCTATGTCCGTCTCCTGGTCCTAAGCTACCTCCCCCACAACAGCCAAATCGGTTCAGCGGTTCTAGAGTTATTCTTTTATATGCATATAGATACTTTCAGGCGTCCCCCATTTATCCACTTCAAGTTTAAAGCAAAAACAATAACCCTGTAACTGTCTCCAAGGTCCCATGTGTTCCAAAATTCAACAAAATCAAAAGTTCAGCGCATTGAGCGTGATTAACAACAGACTTACGCATCTATAAGATCTGTCATAATTCCATCCAAAATTCTACTTAAACGACCTCTAAAAACCAAAAGCTTGTATTACAATAAGTATGTACAATTGTTTCAGAACGGTTTACAAAGATGAAGCAGGCTGGTGGATACTACGTGACGGTGATTGAAGACACGCGTATATCCAAGCTGATTGGAGCCGCCACTCTCACCATCGAACAGAAGTTCATACACAACTGCTCTGTGGTATGTTACATTATGTTCTGCTACTTATGTTTTAAGGCTTAAAGTCCTGTTTTGTTTTTTTTAAAACGTTTCCCCGCTAGGGTTTTTTTGTCGTGGTTTCATTTACAAACATGGACATTCACATACACAAACACCCAGACCCGTTACAACAACTTGTAGGTCATACAAATATACGTGCGGGAATCGAACCCGTGACACGCAGTGTAGCAGTCCAATAGCTCAGCCACTTCGCCAGCCGTGTCGTCGCCAACTGTGCAATGCAAGTGCTTGTAAAATTCTATAGCGTCTCAACAAGTCTTTGTCAAGACACATAGTGTTAGTAACAATATACTTATAAGCCATGTTAGTAATACACTTACAAAGAAAAATAATAAATCCAAAGAAACATAAACAAATTGTGTCATCAGTGCAGCTCCAAGGTGACAGGCCCAGCTGAAACCTTTCAGCAGGTTCACAAACACGCAATCAAGCCTGCTTGCACAGACAGCATGCAGGTTTTTTTTTAATTTATTAAAATAGAATTCTAAACATTACCAGTTTACACCAGTTTTGGACTACACGTGACATATTGGCCTAAACAAGTTATTGTAATGATTAGATACTTGTTATTATAAGTTATTCTTATAATAACAAGTTTTGTATTACCCTTGAAATGTTTCTATTTGTTTCAGCGTGGCCGTTTAGAAGATGTGGTCGTCAATGATACTTACAGAGGCAAGCAATTGGGAAAATTGTAAGTATTCTTAGTTATTATATATTATATTCGATAGTAGGTGACGATTTTGTTAATAACTCGACTAAATCGGAACACGTGAATGGGAATAATCGTAAATTTGAGGCTGCAAGAGAGTTCATTCAATGAGTCATTATTTTCTGGTGGATATTCTGCATAGAAAGTATCTAGGATCCACGCAAATTCGATCCAGGGAATGGTCGACTGGAGTATCTCACGGCGCTTCTTGGTACTTTCTACGGCGCACAGTTTGGGAACCCCTGAACTAATCTAACTTTTCAAAGTTACAGTCATAGAGTAAACTGAACAACCTTCTTCTGGGTATACTCCCTGCATCGTAGGCTTTGTCACTTCTGACTTAAATAAAAAAAAATCTACCAAAGCATGTAGTGTCTCAATTCATTTTTACTTTCATTTTCAGGATCGTTGTAACAGTATCCTTACTCGCCCAAGAGCTGGGATGTTACAAGATGTCTTTGGACTGCAAAGACAAGCTGATCAAGTTCTACGAGACCCTGGGTTACAAGCTGGAACCCGGAAACTCTAACGCCATGAATATGCGGTAGGTTACTACGTATTTATAAATAAATACTTAATTTATTCAAAGAGGCTGATATAAAGTAGGTTTTAATTCGAGTTCACGTCTCAATGTTGTTATGTTATGCGTAGAACGATTGAGAATTTGAGTTTAGAATGCAAATGAGATCAATACGAATATACTATACGCTAAAGTTCGGGGGCATTGAGTCAGTGCGATAGATTTTAGAGAACCTGACTGAACACTGGACGGTGAGTTCCAGACCAGTGGCCAGCATCAGCTGATCACTCGGTTTAGAATTCATTGTCTGTTATATGTTGGCGTCAGTCTGTCGTTGTCGAGGTATGATTTCATCCGCTCCGCGTTAGGTTACCGCTCACAGCGGTAAGGTCGTAAACGGATCGTAAGATGGGTCGTTATGTTTTGGCGGGCTTCTATTATTCAATAGTGACTACAAAACCCTTGTTTTTAAACCAACTTAATAATTAAAAAATTGCAGGTTCGAGGAGCCCTCTTGACAATTAGCCGCTGGGACGTCCGACCTGCGCTCTAAACTGTAAGTACGCACAAGAGGCCGAGCAGACATCACTTCTCCCGCCAGCACTCATCGCTCCATCTCTATGTACGGATAAATTACGTCACCGAATCTTTGAAGACATACAAGGATCTTTTGGCGCTTGACTGGCTTTGACAGAGTGGCACTGTCAGCGAATATTAATTTGTAAAAGTAACGATATTTCGGGCTCACGATTTATTAATAATTTGAGAGAAAGAAACGAGAATACCCGGTGTATTCCCGTTTCTTTCCAGGTATTTATAGAACCCGGAGTATGCAAAATGGCGGTGTTAGTTGTGACTCTGGCCACGCGCCAAAATATCCTTGTACTATCCCGGCCTTTATTAGCTGGACATCATATTAGAACAGAACATATAAGCAGGCTTAAAGAAATTGGAGGTTAATGTGTTTCATTCTGTATGTGATTTCATTACATCATTAAAATTCGGTGAACCAAGGTTGTGCATTTTTGTTGTCTTTTAATGTACTGTCTGAAGACTGTTTGCATAGATTCGTTCATTTGTGGGTGCGGCGCTGTGCTTGAGTAATGTCATAGTAAAATATGTGTAGTCTGGTGCGTTATTGTGAAATAAATTCAAGTGCATTAACAAGCAAATATATTACAATTGTAGCACCGCACGCGCAATGATTGAACCTCGTTTCGTTCGTTCGTTCGTAAATTTCAACTGTCTAACGATCACGGGTGAGATAGCCTGAGCCTTTATCACGAGTTTTCACTATTTTACTTTAGCGTCTTTCCAGTATTTACAGCGTTTCTTGTATGGAAAAAAAAGCGGCCAAGTGCGAGTTGGACTCGCCCATGAAGGGTTCCGTAGTAGCAAGCATAGATTAGGGATATAATTATATTGAGATTAGTAAGTAATTTTACACAAACAATAAAAATAACTTTGTTTTTCAGTGTTTGTATGAATGGCAAAGTTATATCTGCGGTTTTTGAAAATGTACTATATCTGAAAAACTGCTAACTATATCTCATCCAAACTAATTTTCGTTGGAAGTTTTTGTTGAGGTCTTATTACATTATATTTTTTTTTTAGTTTTATAATTTTCTTATTTTAGAAGTTATAGGGGGGGGGACACACATTTTACCACTTTGGAAGTGTCTCTCGCGCAAACTGTTCAGTTTAGAAAAAAATGATATTAGTAACCTCAATATCATTTTTAAAGACCTATCCATAGATAGCCCACACGTATGGGTTTGGTGAAAAAAAAAATTGAGTTTCAATTCTAAGTATGGGGGGTACCCCCAAAATTTGTTTTACTTTTATTTTTGTGTAAAAATACTAATGCGGTTCACATTATACATCTACTTACCAAGTTTCAACAGGGTAGCTCTTATACTTTCGACAAAAAGTGGCTGTGACATACGGACGGACAGACAGACAGACATGACGAATCTATAAGGGTTCCGTTTTTGCCATTTGGCTACGGAACCCTAAAAAAATGGAACAGCGTCTCTGGTGTACGAAGAAGAAACTAATTTTTTCCTTGAATTAAATGTCAAAATTCCAGTTTACTTTACGTCACAATAAGTGAAAACTCATGATAAGGCCTCTGGTGTCAGTAATAGGGTCCTGTTTTTTTATTTGACAAGCTTCATAACGAATTGTTTGAATAGTTAACTAGTGATTAAGACAAGTCAATTACAGTTTAATATAACATTCATTAATATCTAAACAAATTCAGGCTTTCAGAAAACCGAGGGCGAATCTATGCTTTTTTGTCATTTTTGTTTTTTATATTTATAATGTTGTTGACTTATTGTTTGCAGTTATAAAAGCACTTTAATATTTTCTCACTTGCATCACGCTTTCTGATCAAATTACCCTCACTTCAGACCAGAGGAAGGCAGGGTTTTGTGATATTGAATAATAAACTTTGCTACTTGTGATTTTAAAGTATAAATTTGAATAAAGACATCGACTCAGAGATCTAAAAGGATCTCGAGCGTCCTAATTTACACTTAAAGCCTGTGTCATTATGGTTTAACGTTCCAGAATATTGACTGAGAGCAGCTGAGAAATCAAACAGCTCGAAGCTGTTTGATCTCTATAGATTATACTTAAAAACACAAAAAATAAGGTTTATTGTTCAGTATCATGAAAAATCGTCTAACTTGGTCTGATTTAAGTCTAATAGATCTTGTGATTTCTGTTTGGTCGTTCGTGTGATTACGGTCGCAGGGTCAATTCTTCTATCCATCAAAGGGTGATATCACCCACGTGGTGATATTATCATTTGATGGGGTGACCAATTGATTATGGATATCCTAGCACATAATGTTTAGACGTAGTTTTTTCATCAAAGCTCGCATGTAAAGACCTTTTTTTGTAATATTTTGAAGTAGCTTTCATGCTTAGGTTTTGTTTTGCTTTTTATTTGTATCAATTATTGATAGAAAACAAGCTAAAAATACTAACGTTTTTATTTTAATATGTTGCCAATTAGTTGTTACGCTAGATTATGCAAAATTTTGTGTAAAACCTAGTCAGTTCAGCTAGTAGTGTTTTCTTAACCGGCTGGCTAAGTTTTCTATATGTATAAAATTAGATTTTAAAGCTTTATGTACTTAAATATGTATAAGAGATAACTATTTTGTAACTAACATTTTGTGCTCTTTTGCATCATTAAACCATTGTTGCTTTATATGTTAGTTTTATTTTAGTGCACCATACATTGTAGATTTTTTTTCCACTCTTTCTCTGTGTGCAGTTTTCTCATAAACACGTTTAAGTTTTCACGCCAGCGTTTCTTAGGTCTCCCGGGACAGCACCACCCGGCTTCTTCTGGTTTACCATTACAAAAAATAAAAATAAACAAAAAACCCATTTTACATGTTTGATTTACAGAAGTGTTAGCGGATATAATAAGAACCACACATAACTACGATGCCGATTCGTATTCGAACAAGGTTGATTTTATACGTACAATCCCTATCCTGTAGCCCGTATATCAATCACTTTTCTAAGCAAAGTGATGTCAATATATTTCGTAATCTCGCTAATAACCAGTATAACATTGTTTTTTTTTTAGGTGGTAAAATCATCAAATGAGTCCTCCCGCCCTGGGTGGGCGGAAGGGACTGTCAGACTCTTACTGACTAAAATCCACCCGTGTTCCTTCGGATGCCCTTTACGTTCCGGGGCACGGTATCCTGTGTTAAGAAAAACCCGCGACCCCAGCAGGCATTTGGCCCCATAAGGGGCCCCGTCAGTTTGCTGACAACTCCCCGAAGGCACGCGCGAAACACGACACGACGCGCCACCGACCCGAGCTTGGTCCCTGGTCGGACATCGGTTCCCATTATTCACCGTCCGCAAGCCCGCTCCGCCGCTGTGCCCTCTGCTAATCAGAAGGACACGCGTTGGAGCGTCCACACGACAGGCTATTCGCATACGGGAGTTTTTGCTCGCATCCCAGGGCGCACCGGCCCGAAAAACTGGTCTTCCCCCCGGACGTATCCGAGAGGGAACTCCAGTCCACGGGCGCACGTGAAGGTTTCCTGTCTTAGCACCCCAACAACAATGGTTTAGAAAAAGTTACTAAATCTCAACAAATTCAGCAATATTTCCGGTCTATTACACTAGAAATGTGTATTCTTTGTAATAACGATTAGGTAGAAGCGTTAATGTTTACCGAGATATCAGATGCAGATATCTATCTGCTTACGTCAAAAATCGTGAACAATAAGAAGAAATAAATTGGAATTATATACAGTGATAAATTATGTAGGTACGCTTTTATTGTTTTAAAAATGTATTTTATCACAAACTGATTGTAGGGATTATCAGAGGATATTTTATCTTGAAAAACTTTGAAGTAGAGATTTGGGCTTTGAGTAGAATATGTTTCCCGCTCTATTTTTGTTAGCTATAAGCATCTAATGGTATATGAAGAAAAAAACGCTATGTAACTAAAAAACAAAAAAAAATTAACGAAGGTGTTTTCATATCTCAATTTTTCCTTAAATTGTTAAGAGATCTCAAAACTTACTCCGATTGCGCTCTTCTGCTTCACAGGGCATGATTGTTTGTGCAACTTATTATGAGTTTGATAATGTTTGTCTATGTCATGGTGGATTTAAATTAGCTGGGGAGCTCCGCAGACATGGTGTCGAAATCAATTGACATTTCAACAAAACTCATAGTAATTAATTTTTCTTTTATTCAAAGTCACCTGTCTTGTGGGGGGTGCGGTTCACACCGAGACGCGACGTGACACAACGATACTGCAAATGTGTATCTTATCGTGTAGTAAATAAAGTTAGATTTTGAGTCGCTATTAAAATGCAGCGTTGCGTTGCGACAGGTGTATCTTTTCGTGTAGGAAATAGGGTTCGATTTTGAGTAGCTCTATTGAAATGTGCGCGCAGCGTCACGTCTCGGTCTGAGCTGACCCTTACCATTTAAAGTCACATACACAAACAGCCAGACTCTTTACAACTATTTGCCTAGAAACAATATGTTCCATGCGAGAATCGATCCTGCGACGAGATGCGCAGCAGTCAATCTCCCAGTCACTGCGCCGCCCGGCCGTCTATCCATACCTATCTTATCGGCGGTGTATTTCTTTTTGTGTAGAATTATGGATCATGCTGTGAGGATTGGATCGTAAGGAATATTAAAAAAAAGATAATGTGAAACTCGGTGAAGACTTGATTGTATTACATTTGACAAAATACAATAAATAAGTACAGTTTAGAATGAGAAATACAATACATAGAAATCATAGACCGGTTCAGTCTGATATTTTATATTATATACATAATATTTATAATATACTATGAATAATACATATAAATAGCGTTTACTGTCCATTCAAGCGGTGTCTGAATGGTCGTATACTTGAAATTGTAAGAAGTCGTGAAGGAATTCTGTTGCATTGTCTTTTATGCTAAATTTCAGTATTCCAAGTCTATTTAATATCTATATACCTACTCACATTGGTTATTTCTTTTAAGAACTTTTACACACGTTCAGCACGCGTAGCATGACCCTGTAGAAAGGGTTTTGTCGACGAAAGAATAGACAAAATGTAGAAAAATTACTATCGTCCTATACATGGCGATGTTATTTTTCGCCGTCTACGGGACATACTCGGACAATATAGAAATGACTTTCTCTATTCTTTGACAATAGACATAGAATTGGTGATGCTACGCGTGCTGGTTGTCAGGTACCCAGTTTGATATTACATGTGATGAGTTAGGATGAAAGCTTTTACTCATATTGACTACCAGTATCTACTAGGGAATTTCGGGTAGGTACCCCATAAGTCGCGCGGGTCGCGCCGTGTGAAAAGGCATTTAGGCTGAATTGCGCAACCAAGGTTATTTTTTAACCCAGAGTTGTTATCAGAACAGATGTAGTTAATTAAATCTGTTAAATTATCAATAAATTACTAATATTAGTCCGTCGAGTTTCGATAAATAACGGACACAATCATATGATATTACTTTTGTAAAATCAATGAATATTAAACATGATATAACGCATCAAAACTCAAGAGTGGGGGCTCGTGACGTCAGAATACTATAAAAAAAAAAGTACTAAATTGTGACGTACTGCCAATTTTGAAAGCGTCGAATCTCCGTCAATTTTGGTTTAAGTAAAAAAAAAGGAAAAATACGGGTCGAATATTTTTTTATAATCTTACTGACGGATTGATTAGAATTTTTCAGTCAAAGCCAATCATCCAACCTAATCATGGCAACTGAAGGTAGCCATTGGGTTTGGGTTACTAAATTACCCTGGTTGTCGCAATAAGGCCATAGCATATCAACCAATTTCAAGTACCGAATTAACCAATAATACACACTCACCATACACTTACATCAAATTGACACCCTCATTTGCCGATTGCACAAGTCCCATACCACAGGAAAAAAAGCATTTTTATATCATCTGTACATTTATTTGAATATCATACGCATAGTTACAAGCTAGAGGAAAACATGGCAATCGAATATGTATCATCGACTTTCTTATAGTAACGCGCTTATCGATAACTAGGGATGTCCAATTAACTATCGATTAAATCACTTTACTATAAAAAGTTGTAAAATTCAATATCATATCTCGATATAATGCAAAAATCACCAATTCAGGTCAAAAATGTCCGTTCAGCGTCACGATTGTCTCGCTACGAACAATTTGAAAATATTACTTTATGCCTTACTGGCGTCTAGTCTCACTTGAGCGCTCTATATTTGGTGCATATCAATTTACAATACTTGTTCCCTAATGCCGATCAATCTGAACATTTTGATGACGTCACTCAAACGAATCAATGGAATTACTTTTTTATTTTTTATTTAAGGCTGTGCCCACACCTAGCGATCTACGGGCGGTTATTACATCTGTAAATTTTACATTGAGTTTAATTAATGAAATAGAGTATTAGTTAATATTTTGTTAGCATGTGCGCAGAGTGAAGTGGATACGAAAATCTTCATAAGCCATTATAGCAAGGGTTGTTCGATGAATTCGACAAAACAAAAATATGAATACCGATTTATTTTAAATAGTTTAATGTGTGTGATAAAGAGGCGTATATATTACATCTCAATCGTCGAAGCAGTCCTTTTGTATCATAATATAAAAACAGTCGCCAAACTCCTGATTCACAATTCATCGCTAAATGTAGTATAATCAAAAAACGGTATTTTATCTGAAATCTGTAGAGCCTACCACTATAATATAGCTTTCATAATATCCAGTAACCTGTTAGATATGTGAATAATACAATGTGAATGTATGTAAAATTACTATTACTGTATTCAAAAATAAATAACCGAAAACTTATTCTAGACAAATGCATTTAAACTAAATTTATTTTTTATACAGCTATAGGAAAACAATTTCTAAAGACGAAGGAGTTTGCATAATATTTAGCTGAATCATCGTTACGTTCAAATTTTTTTCGAACATAATTTGTCGCAGATTATAAAATTCATAGTGTTGACAGCATTGAATATTCTTTTAAAAATCATGATCTTTTCGGATCATATTTTGTATTCATATGTATACCAAACATCAAGATGATTGGTAGAAATGTCTGGAATAGGGAAGGCTACAGTAAGCTAATGCGAAGCATGCCTAGGGTAATCAGCAGGGCTATTGGCTAACTTGATAGTCACTGACTAGCAGTTGTCAACCTAAACTTGCAGGGCTTGATACCTGTTATGAGGCTAAGTCGAGGAGTGGAGTGCTTCAAGAGCGTTAGAATAGTTGATTTTAGGGAACATTTACATGTATCAGTTTCATTGCAAATGCAAAAGCCAATACGAAATTTATCTTTTGACAGCTATTTGATGGTCACCATACAGACACCGAGATACGCAATAGCCCCGCAGGCCGACATTAAATTTAATTTTACTTAATTATGGTACTGGGACTAACTTAAGACTTAGCCCAAAGACTGGTACCGCTGTTCATTCTTAGGGTCTATATTCGCCTCCAAAGCTCCTGACAATTTTTATTCTTAAATGTTGCCATCCCTATTCCAAGACATAGCTAAAAATAAAGACGAGAATAATATTTATGCCATTAGTTTCACCGGTTTAGAGTCTATAATAAAGCCAGCTCCCCGGCGAAACACTTATAAGACGACATTCAAAAGTATTTTTGAAAAAAGTCCCAATTTCAAAAGATTATTTGGAATTTCGTTCACCGTGTAGTGTTGTGTCCTAAAATGGTGGCGGCGCGGTTGTGATCTTGGTGCCCAGTTTCATGGGTCCCTGACCCCGAGCTGAACGACGAGCTTCCATCTCTCTCTGCCTCTGTAACTTTCTCTCTTCTCTCTTTCTTCGCATTTCGTCCATTTTTGAGGCGTTATTTTCTGAAAAACCAAAACGCGTTCAGAAAATACATTTTTTTTACAATTTCTTGGTACATACTAAAATAAGTGTTAGGTATTTTTTTTAGTCTATTTCTTGGTAGAAAACAAAAAAATAAATTGAAATGCGGCTGATTTTTTGGAAGTAAAATATATGTCCTCAAAAGCATTATAAGCCATGAAAAACTAACTATATATAGAAACAAAAAATACAGCCTCGATGCAACACTAATATCAACTGAAGCTCAATGAGATCAATTTAAATACCAATATTCAGCCACTCTGCTTAGGCTATTTTTGAGTAGACACCGTGACCCCCTGACTACTTGTTACTTGACCCGCGTTCTTCCTACGACAAGGAGTTAGACTGGAATCCAAATCAAGATCAGAAGATTTCGTACTGCAAAAAAGCTGGTTGCCTAGGACCAAGCCAGTGGAGGTCACTGCTCAGGGTTCCTCGAACGGTTGTTCGCCCCATTTAAAGGTGGTTACAGAGTATCCATTTTCGGTGGGTATAATATTGTCTTTTTTTGGGAAACGTGGGTGCGTATACGCACGCCCTTTTGCCATACTCATAACAGCTTATATAAATAAGAACATTTTATAGTGGTTCCACACTGTAATATGCTCTCATTTCCATAATTGAGTGGGCGATGGATTACTGTTAATTTGCAGTGACAGACATATTAAGGGTGTATTTCTCGCAATGAACTAAATAGCCGAAGCAACAGGAGTATGTATAGCGCATTATAGTTTTTTTGGTATGACCGCATTATAGTTGATTTGACATACTTTTGGAAAAAATAATAATAATATAATAATATTCCACTACTATCACACAACGCCATCTAGTCCCAAGCTAAGCAGAGCTTGTGTTATGGGTACTAGACAACTGATAAACATACTTTTATATTTCTAAATACATACATATTATAGATAAATTACACCCAGACAGGCAGACACAGAACAAATGATCGTGCTCATCACACAAACATTTGTCCTGGGTAGGAATCGAACCCATGACCTCCGGCATAGCAGTCAGGGTCACTAACCACTAGACCAACAGGTAAAATGTATAGAAATTGTCTATGGAAATAGTACTGTAAAACAAGATGGCGGAACTAGTTACGATTTTAGCCACACGCCAAAATATCTTTGTACAGACAAATGCAGTGTGTGTAGCAAATGATTTAAATAAATTTTACCGTCAACATTCTCCTCGATAGGTTCGAACTCGCTGTCTTCCCAGCCGCCGAGGGAATCGTTGCTGTTCTGATGCGCCGTCAACGCTGAAGGCCTATGCTCCAGTCGTCCGCCTCGCACGTACGTCGCGTTCGCGTTGTTGAACACCGGGTCCGTCCACTGCGAGTTGTTCCATGTTTCTGATGGACTTGCTAGCTCGGATTCTGCTAACTGTGTACAATAAAAGACTTTATTTGAAGTAGGAAAGAGGTTATTATAGACTGATCCCGTCATATAAGCTCTGCATTGGTCTTTCAAGTTCGATAAAGAAGTGATGAATAGATACACAAAATAATCCATCTCAGTTGCTGTAACCAATCAACGATCGAATTTGTCTATAAGACGTCCAATAAGAAGCAGCCGACAAAAACAAAAAACGGGACTTGGTTTACGATGGAATAGTTATTTGTTATGAAAGGAGCAAAGTTGGTTTTTGGCATGAGTACTTCAATTGAAAACTGAGCAAGCGAAGGGTTCTAGGATTAAATATAGAATCCTGAGCGTAGCGAAGGTTTCAAAGGTACGAGACGCAGAATTACTTTGCTGCCTCACGCAACACACAACTTTTCACCTCACTACAGCGAGGAAATGCAGTGGGGCCGGCTCGCCTGTCAGTGTTGAAAATAATTGAATACAAGACGTGTTCGAATTTTGAAAACACTTTCCGCGAATGAAATTTTGCGCTCAGATTTTGAATGAGAAATAGAATCATTCACCTCACACCGATTATGTGAGGTGAAAGATTCTATTTCTCATTCAAATATTAATTTCAGGTGGTAGTGATAATTTGTCGTATTTAGTACATTATGTCCACATAAAGACTTTTTCTGAACTAAGCTCAAACTGATTCCGCATTTTTATTGTTCAAACCGCCAATTATAGTGTTAATTATCTATAGTAGTAGGTATACTCACGGGTTGTTCCTGCAATTCACCCCATTCTTCATTGTCCCACTCGTCTTCGCACAGAGCAGCGAGCGCGGGCGTCGCTTGCGCACTGCCACTGCTAGGAGGCGACTTTACGCTTGCACCTGTACCTAAAACAATATTGAGAATAGTTATTTGTTATACAAGAGTGCAAAGTTGCTTTTTAACCGCGTGCTCAATTTTGATGACCGAGTAAGCGAAGGATTCTAAAATGGAATTACGAGAGCAACGAGTGATTCAAGAATTCAATCACTCGTTGCACTCGTGATTCAAAAATTAGAATCCTGAGCGGTAGCGACGGAATCAAAAGAGCACAAGGTTGAAAAATCTTTGCACTCGAGTGCAACACGTAACTTTTCATCCCACCTCAGCGAGGAAATGACTAAATGCAAAAAAAAAACACATGTACATTGTACAATCACAAGATAGGTACTTTTATTACAGTTTAGGTATTAACGAGGGAATTAAGTTAAGAATCCTTAGTGTAGCGAGAGATTCAAGTTAGACCAAGGCAACGCAGCTATGCGAGGAAATAAATTCTATTTTTGAAATTTGATGTGGTACGACAACCTTCGAACGTGAAGTTGGCATTACTGCAAGCGATCAGCTGTTGCGGTCACCGGCCGCCACTGCTACAACTCTTTAGTGCACACGATGTTCTAAATTCAATTTACTTTAATCCTCTTGAGGATAAAAACGGCGACGACTTTTGCGCTCAGATATCGAAGAGTAAAGATAACCTTTCTGAGATGGGGGGATGAAAAATATATTGAGGACACTGTTCTACCAAGAGTACTAGCAGAGAATCAGAATTTTTGGAGACAAGAGCGAAGGCCTTTGCAATAATAAAAGCTATTCGGCTTTATTACAAAACGTGGTTTAACTTAGACCAAGGTTTAAATCAAAAATCAATTTTTGATTTTCGAACTTTATTTCTACTGTCGTAAAGTTATTAATACAAAAACCGAGTTTAGATCCCGGTCTAAGTTGTCAATGTGCATTTTAGAATTTTATAGCAGTTGGAATAAAGTTCGAAATTCAAAAATTGATTTTTGATTTAAACCTTGGTCTAAGTTAAACCACGTTTTGTAATAAAGCCGAGTGAGTTTAAGGACAATCCGGGGTTACAGGACTGTCTTATCAGGTTACCGTATAGCGTAAAAGGCTATTGTAGGATCACCGTGGATTTTAGTCAGTACGAGTCTGACAGTCCCTCCCGCTCTAACCAGGGTGGGAGGATCCATTGGATGATTTTACCACGTGAAAAAACGGGACATTGTTACTTTTTTTTTTAAACTTACTATATATCCTGAAATAAGAAAAGCACCACATTTTTGCAACTAGAAAACCTATATACGTAATCGAAATGTTTTTATGAGCTGGGTAAGAATTTCACAATTAAGTTCATTTGCATATATTAAGGTTATGTAAAGTTTTATGACAGTAATTAAAAAGATCCATTACAAATCTTAATTAGTGCGAATTCAAGCATTTTTAAATATCTTTAGAAGGTCAAATTAAATTAGTTAGCTAATCTCTGCTCTGGCATGAACAGTACTACGGCTGACCGCTTTATAGATTCCTTCCTCAGACCCCTTTGTATTGTAGAACGGTTTAGGCGCAAAAAGGCAACCGAGTCGCAAAAGGACAAGTTCTCAAAATGGCAAATTCTCTAAACGCCTATTCCTCAAAATGGCCAATTCGCAAACTACTTCTTATAAATCTAAGTTTTTTTCTGGCTGTCTAACTAAATTGTTTCATGTTATGTGAATAATTCTTAGATTTATAAGAATCACACTCCCAAATGTAGAAAAAAATCCATTTTGAGAATTAGGCTTTTAGAGAACTGGCCATTTTGAGAATTAGGCGTCTAGAGAATTTGGCATTTTGAGAATTTGTCCTTTTGCGTCTAGGTTGCCATTTTGCGAATTAGGATTTTTGCGCCTAAACCTGTTGAACTTAGAACTCCCGTTGTCTGTGGGGTACAAGAGCCCGGGGCGTACGACGACATATGGGTCTTAGAGACTAGAGAGGACTCGGTAAATATGTTGCAGTATGACAATTCTTTTGTATTTTTGGCAAATAACACTGGTTTATTTATTGTCCACAGGTTGCCATCTCAAAGCTGTGACCATGAAGAAAATGAGTGATAATGATTATTATGTAAGAAAATTAATGCAAGAATACAGGCATAAGTCTTTGTGTTTTTAGATAGAGTGTTTAAAAAAAGTATTATAAAGTTACCAGTATTAATCTAAGAGTTTTATTCTTTGTGGAAGAGAAATGTATCGAATACATTAAATTAGTACAGTTATCTAGTCTACAAAATAATCACTACCTTATAAGGGGAATATTTAAATTGTAACTAACTTAAAATGTTGTTGCGTTTTCTATCCTTACTTACTTATTTTATAGCCCATAATTTATAGCTCAGATATCTAAATAAATAATATTATTTTTTCTTTCCCGATATGTTTGTGTCATATAAAAAAATAAAAACTAGACATGAGGTGTGTCTAAGGTAAGTTTTAAAATAACGTTAAAGATAACTAGCGACCTGCCCTAATTTCGCATGAACGCAACTTACTAACAACAGCAACGTTTACCGGTCCCACAACTCTTATCTTTCAAGATACTCATTGAAATCCGTTGAGTGATTTCGGAGATCAGCGTGTACAGCTGGGTACTCACTTAGCAGTGTTGCATGTAACATATCAGATACTGTATCAACCTGCAAGTGGGTACGGCTCGTCCGAGCACACTGCGAGCCGCTTTTGTGTTACTAGCTTACAGCGAGCGGTTTGCAGCGGGCTCGAGCCTACATGCCTACTCACTTGATACCGTATCTGATACGTTTCATGCTAAGTGAGTACCCAGCTTACGAACATTACCTGCGCTAGAGTCGATCTCGCCCCAGGCCGCCATGTCCCAATGATCGGGGTCGTAGTCGGACGCAGACTCGCTATGCTCCAGTGACGTCATCGACGTGACCGATGACGTTGTCGTCGACATACTGCTGGATGATGGTTGCTCTGTAAGAGAAGAATTTTTTTATAAATCATTCATAGTGATGTTCAAATAGATTGATGAAATTGTTATATGTATCGTGTTCTATACGTTGTGAGTGCGATGACAGCGCCTGCTAGTGGCCATTTTATTGGGGGCCATAATATCTACCAATTCTTGTAAACCAGATATTTTGATAAAGATTTTCGGCGTGTTCTTCATTAAAATTAAATAAAACCTGAAAAAGTACTTAAAAAGGTTGTGGTGTAGACTTGACTACGACACGAGTAATTCAATCACATCTCTATCAAATTGCGCGCTGCTAACGATTTGATAGTCCTCCACCACCGACTTCGCACATAATAGTGTATTGCCACTCTAGAAAATGCGAGCAGTAGATCCGGCTCGAAGGACAAACGTTTCAGTATCTCATCAGCAATTAATACCTATATTACACCACTGCATATCAATAATTTGTAAAAAAAAGTTTCCTAAAAAGAATATGACTAGAATTTTTTGGAATGGGGTGGATCAACCGGTAGCAGAAGCTATCTGTAATGTAGGCCTTAACAGGGCCGCCTTTCTCGCGACTTTCATTTCGGGGTTCGGCGCCAAACAGTTTTTACTGTATTCCATCCGGTGCGCAGGAGTTCTAGTTCCATCGTGAACTTACTCCATCATAGGCCTAATCTTTGCCTCTGGGCTAAAATGAGGCCAAGAGCAAACCCATCCTACTAATATCCTAGGCTCCTATTAATCGCAACCGAGGTTCGAGAGGCGAGGGCGGTCGCCCACGCCGCGCGGCTGCGTACCGTTCCCCGCACGTCTCTCCCTGCTGCGTGCTCGTCCTGCGCGGTGCGCCGCGTACATCTTCCCAGCCTTGAAAGTTAGCTTACAACAGGTTCCTCAGGTTCTTTTTCACCCGGCAGCCTGACGATGTAGTGGATAGCTCTGCGGACTGTTCCTTTGGAGGTGTAGATGTACACGCGCAAGGTGTACCAACCTACAGGCGCGCAGGGAGAAACGCCAGCGCCTTCAAACCAACGTCCGTTTCCGGCCGGCGCATCGCGCAGGACGAGCACGCAGCAGGGAGAGACGTGCGGGGAACGGGACGCAGCCGCGCGGCGCGGGCGACCGCCGCCGCCCCGGCCACTATGTAAACAGCGAGCGCTAAACGCGCGCTCATTCGGAACGACTTGCCACCGGGAGCACACGTGAATTAAAACTGTAGTATTTAGCCCCGCACGGCCAACCTGTACAATTGTAATTATTATAATAATTACTAGCTGACCCGGCAAACGCTGTTTTGCCATATTAATAATTAAAAAAAAATTTAGGGGTGGACTACCCCTAACATTTAGGGGGATGAAAAATAGATGTTGGCCGATTCTCATAGATACCGGATAAGCACAAAAAATTTCATCAAAATCGGTCAAGCCGTTTCGGAGGAGTATGGCATCGAAAACTGTGACACGAGAATTTTATATATTAGATTATAACATAAAGTTTCAACAAAGTCGTCCGTTTCATTCATCTCTCCCGCACAGCAAGTTTTATAAATAAATAAAATCTAAGGGGTTTCTGCAACTAATACTATCTGCCTCTTTACTATTCTATTACCTAAAAGTTATTATTAAGATACAAAGTCAGAAAGGTCAAATTTTCAATCTTGTATCTAAATTAAGACAACTTAATGCCAAATTGTTTGTGTTTATCAAAACTTACCAAGAGAGCCAGGTTTAGAGAGCACAGACTTGGTGTGCGAAACGCGCGCTGTGTCGGAATGCGAGCGGTAGAACTTGGCGGTTACCGCAGTCACCGCCCAGCCCGCCCATGTCGCCGCCGCGTTGCTGAGGGAAGGAGTTGCTGTGTGTACGTCAGCCTCTGTATAGAGAAAAATAAGTGTTGTCATCATCACCCGGAAGATGTCTACTGCTGAAAATATGCCTCTCCCTTTTTTTAGCGTGGTTATATTATCAAATGACTCCTCCCGCCCAGGGCAGGGCAGGGATGCCTCCCCCTTAGAGAGCTTGCCGATGACGCGATGCGACGCAAATCGACCGATTTCAACTATAAGTAACGTCACCATTTTTTTTTGTCAGAGCGGGACATCTGCGGAATTAAGTAATAAAAACAGTTTTTTAGTGTTTTAGAATAGAATATAGAATAACTTATTCTATCTTCTATAGTAAAAAACTTGTAAAACACTATACAAACTTTTAGTTATTCCAAAGGTTATTCTGAATAACTCAAAATAATCAAAGCAAATTCGGCTGGGAATCCCATTTCGAACGAGAAAAAATACATTTTAAATTATCGTTTGGTCTGTTTGCAAAAGCGGGACAATTTCGGCCTCGCGGGGGACACCGGGACAGACTGCCTGAAAGCGGGACTGTCGCGCCAAAAGCGGGACGTATGGTCTCGTTGAAAATCATCTTACCACTACGACTTATGAAATAAAACGTGCGGTTATCTACGGGTAGATGAAAAACAAAAGTCAGTCGAATTGCATCATTATATCGTAGCAGCAAGGATTATTTTTATTTTTAGTTAGTAGAAATTGCAAATTGCACGAATCGCGTTATGAGTAAGCTCGCTTAGATCGCCATAGCCTATAAATAAGTATAAGTTTCTCGAAATAACGAACTAAAACTAAAAAAAAATGTATGGCAAGCGTAGCGAGGACTGCCGGCCAGCTAATTTAACCGACGAACTTTTTCAAAAGACGGCTGGCGTGGACTGGATGCGAAAGGCGGAAGACAAGGTGGTATGATGTAGCTTAAAACAGGCCTATGTTTAGCAGTGGAATGTACTAGGTTGATTGAATAAATGAACAAGGTAACTTACCCATTCCTTCTTTCAAACTGGGGTCTTCGGATACCTTCTCTAATTTGCCGAGAAATCCTTTTATAGTTCTAAAAGCTGCATCACGAACCTGTGAACAACATTTTCAACATTGACGTACCATTATAGTAGTTTATGAAACTGTCACATAATGAGGGGTACAAATACCGGCACGGTTCTTGAGCGCTCGGCGTAAGAGTGGGGATCGCTTTGCGCATCGTACACTTATCGACAAATGAAACGCACAATAAAACAAATAAAACGTACAAAACAACGAATCCTGAGTGGCGGCTATGACGCGATGCGCTACGGCACGCTACGCGGGCCAATCACTACACTTTCCCCGCCCCCTTCCTCACTTCATCTACCAAAGGGATCTAATAACTCACTACTGCGCAGGTGAAGGTCAGCGCTCAAGATCCATGCCGGTAACTGTATTATACACGAGTGTGAGTTTAAAAAACGAGCGAAGCGAGTTTTTTAAAAGTATCGCACGAGTGTATAATACCTAGTTATGTGCAGTTTCATACACTACTTTATCTACTCTCATTGAACACGAATATAATTATCAAATAAAAGATAAATATTGTTAATAAGTGTTTATTTTGTATTTATAATTGAGTATGAAATTGAATATGGAATTGTGTATCGTTGGCGTTAGACGTACTCCCAAAGCGCCAAAGCGCGCGCAGCCACAGATAATAAAATAAATTCATGTATCTATGATCTGTAATCTGTATCGTAATGAAAAAAAAATTTATTATAACATTATTTTGTTAGAGAAATAGTGTCATAATTTAATTTTTTAATTTCATTTCGATATACTGTGTGTAAAGTACGTCATTATAAACTCGTTTTGAGTTTTGTATTTTGAATTTAACGATATGAGAGTAGATAAAGATTTATACATAATAATTTCTCATTTATTGGGGTAAATAAAAAGTTTATAAAATGTAAATGATATAGGTAGTCTTTTTTATAATAGGGCAACGGGGGATATCTAAATCCGTAACAGATATGAAAAAACTTTGATATGAGACACAATTTAAGAGAAATAAGCATTTTTTTTTATGCAGTTCGGCTCTGTTTCAGGTAAGGATCATTTCATTGCATGGGAAGAAAAAATCCGCCCGGCGGAAGCTGATTTAGCGAAATATTTTTTATACAAATTGTATGAGTTAAAAAATCACGAATTTTATAAAGGTGCTGTTTAAAAAATAACATACCTGTTTCTCCGGGTCATTAGTGAGGGGACACAACGCGGGCAGTACTCTATTGGCCACCTCAGCTAACAAGAAGTACTGCTGTGTGGCAGCTAGGGCCAACACCCCGGCTTGCCTCGCCGGGGGGAAGTTGTCCCGGGTTGATCGTACGAACGCTGATACTAGCACCTTCTGTCGTATTTGAGGGTGCAAGTGTTGTGCTATCTTGCCGAGGCAGACTGTTGTATTCGTCCTGGGAATAAAATAAAAAACTTTGGTAAATGAGCATACCAAATGTTACGAAAATTAGTCTAATTTAGTAATAGCTGGGCTACACTAAATTTCCCGTTGATTTTCGCAATATGTTGTCTTTGATTGTCGTAAAAACGTTCATTAATGCGATATTTAAAGGCATTTCCAGTTGGGAACTAGCTCTAGTGTAACACGGTTATACAGGGAGTATTATTAATATTTGACGGCACGGTTTTCACAGTGGTCGAGCTATCGACTCCTGCGCTGCGTGTCCTTTTTCCGCATGGAATAAATATTTGTATGATCTACTCGTATAAGTAGTTGTTTCGAGTTTGGCTGTTTATGTATGTGAGTTTAAGTGTTTGTAAAAGCACCCACGCAGCGGGTAAAATTAATAGACAGGGAAAATTAAAAAAAATTGAATTATTTTTCTTTTTTGAATCCAATGGATAAAGTTAGGAATGAGTTTATAAGGGGAAGTTTGAAAGTGGCGCCTGTTACAGAAAAAATGAAAGGGAATCGTCTATCTTGGTATGGACATGTGATGAGGAGGGATGACACCCATGTGACTAAGAAAGTGATGAGTATGAATGTTGATGGATGGAGAGGACGAGGAAGGCCAAAAAAAAGATGGATGGATTGTCTAAGGAATGATATGAAAGAAAAAGGAGTAAATGATACTGTGACGTCTGATAGGGGAGAATGGAAGAAGAAAACGTGTTGCGCCGACCCCAAATAGAATGGGATAAGGGCAGGAAGAAGAAGAAGAATCCAATGATTGCATCAAGTATGTGCCACAGAGAGTGGGGAAGATATCTGAATATCGTTAATAGATTCAGTCTATGCATATTCGTAGTGAGGCTATACCTGTTGGTAAATCTCACTTACCGTATGCCACCCTGGTCATCCTTAGCCTGTAGCCTTGCGAAGTGCCGTAAAACCTCCACATTCAAGTTATTATAGTTCAGTTTAGAGGAGAGGTGCACTATCGACTTGACCGTCTGCTCCCTGATGATGGGGTTCGTGTCCAAAAAGCCATGAACCACTTGAGGGAATATCTGGTCATTTACCTGTAACATACATAATGCTTTTATTTCTTTAATAAGCATAATCGGCTTATGTTATGTGTATTATTTATTTATGTTCTACGGTACGGTTACCGCAGCGTGTCGCAGGTTCGATCCCCGCACGGAACAACTATTTATATGAGCTACAAGTAGTTTTCTGGGTCTGGGTGTTCGTTTTCGCAAGTTTCTGTGTTTGCAAAACGCACCCACGTTTTTCGTTAATTCCTAGTGTTATTTTTGTCGTGAACTAGTCGCGATGGTTGGCGAGAGCCATGTCTCGGTTGCAGCAATTGTTATGGTCATGATCAAAAGTGAGCGTGCGTGGGAAGTCGCCGTCTCCTTCTGTGAGGAGGTTATGCTCGCGAAGGAGGCGGCGCAAAGAGAGGGAGATCTTCAACTGTCTCACCTCCCGCAACAGACGCACTGACGCGCTGACGAGCGTAAACCGATCTAAATATAAATCAGCTGCCAGGCATAATGTGTCTTGTTGTGTTAAACTATGATGAAAATTTAGCCTTAGATAACGAAAATAATTAATTAATTAAAATATTATGTGTTATTCTCATTTCAAACATGATTATTTTAAATAATTAAAAGAAATGTACGGCATGCTATCGCACATGATTGTATGCTTGTTGCATAATAATGTCGGAATTTCGTACACATCCGTATTAGATATGGCGCGAGACGCGATTGTTTACCAAATGAGGCCGATTAATAACAACAGAACGAGAATAATCTATTGAATTTGAGTTTATCAGAAAGAGGCCATTTTATATTGAAAGAGCCATTGCGTGTGGCTTTTCACGCCTCTAATTTCCATATAGGTGGTTACAACCTTCTAGGGTTTCTTCTAGGGTGCGTCTCATTTCATATAAAGTTATTTGATATATTTTCATTTCAATAACGTTCACATGATATAATCAACGTGAGAAATACCAACGATTGATATAATTTCTTTACACATAATGTTTGTGTTACTCTAAAACTCACTTCATATAATATTATTTGATATAACGTTTATTTAAGCAAAAATCATTATCATAACGTTTGAAACATATAATTTAACGTTTAGCATCCAAGAGCGAGCGAAGCGAGCTCGGGACTTGGGACATCCCGACACGGACAGGTTAGGTTCGAAGGGGGTGGCGGGGTCGGAAAGACCCCGCCATCCCCTTCGTGTTAGGTTACTTTAAACCTTGCACGCAGAAATAGGAACCCCGCGAAGCGGGGCTCCGTCGAGCCAGCATGACAGGCAGTAATCAGTTATTTGACCTAGGATGCAAGAGCGAGCGAAGCGAGCTCGAGACCTGGGGCACCCCGACACGGACAGGTTAGGTTCGAAGGGGATGGCGGGGTCTGAAAGACCCCGCCATCCCCTTCGTGTTAGGTTACTTTAAACCTTGCACGTAGAAATAGGAGCCCCGCGAAGCGGGGCTCCGTCGAGCATTCATGGTAGGTGGTACTATTACTAGGTACATCAGAGTTAGATTACATACCAGGAAGATAAAAAAATTTGACCAAATAAGTTTTATGTCTTTTGAGTGGTATACAAAATGATTTTATATTCATTGATTGTTATGATTATAGAAATTAGTCGTTATAAAATTATGTCAATCGTTTATTATATTAAGAGATCGTTATATCAAATAAAATTATACATTCAGTTGTTATCGCTTGTAAATATTAGAGATTTTGTAGTTATATCATATATTACTTACCCTTTCTTCTATGCCGGGGTCATGGGATTTTCTAAATGTTACCATGACCCTAGAACGTAAAGGGCCATTGATCAGTCAGTACGAGTCTAATAGTACCTTCCCCTCCACGCAGGGCGGCAGGACTTATTTGATGATTTTAATAAGTAAAATAAAATAAGTGTCTCATCTATATCTGTACCAAAATTTATCAAAACCTGTTCAGTCGTTTTGACGTTAAAACGGAACATACAAACACACACACTTATAATGTTAGTAGGGATTTCTAATTGAATTCAACTAATGTATAGGATAAATTAATACAAGTTATTTTACGTACAGTGGAGTTCTGTAAATGCATAATGAATTGGTCAAGTTGCTGTAGCAATCTGGATCTCGTCGTCCTGTCATTTGAAGCGAATAGTTTTATTACACACGGCACTATTTGCTTTTGGTAGTCGGCTTCATCTAAAAGTTTGCCCAACTGAAACAAATATCAATAAATTAGGTTGTATGACTTTGAAATTATAACTATTTTTTTTTTTAAGTAAAGAAACATGGTTAGTGCTTCTAAAAGCGATTGGCTGACGTACTATTTAATAACTATATTATTTCCAATGTTGCGAAACTAAAGCCCTTTGTACACAACGCAACGCAAGACTCTGAAATTTTACGATTTTGGTATCCTTGGCGCGTGCCTGTGTGCGAACTTCTATGGACTATGGATTTGTATTGTGTTAGTCGCCTGGATACCAAACTCGTGTACGGTATCGGAACTTGCGTCGCGTGGACTAAAGAGTTTGGTTATATATTGCAGACACCTTGAAACTTATGATACAAAATTAGATAATCGTTCAAAAGTTGCTGTCTGACTGCATCATCATCATCATCAGCTGGAAGACGTCCACTGCCGAGCATAGGCCTCCCCCTTAGACCGCCACGCCGAACGACAATTCGCCACTTGCATCCATCGGTTGCCCGCGACTCTCACGATGTCATCGGTCCACCTAGTAGGAGGCCTGCCTACGCTGCGTCTTCCAGTCCGTGGTCGCCACTCGAGATTTTTTCTTCCCCATCGGTTGTCAGTTCTACGAGCGATGTGGCCTGCTCATTGCCACTTCAACTTGCAGACTTTAAGAGCTATGTCGGTGACTCTGGTTCTTTGCCGAATATCCATGTTCCGGATTTTATCCCGCAAAGAAACTCCGAGCAGAGCTCTTTCCATTGAGAGACTCCAACTTGCAGATTTTAAGAGCTATGTCGGTGACTCTGTTTCTTCGCCGAATATCCATGTTCCGGATTTTATCCCGCAAAGAAACTCCGAGCATAACAGAAAAAAAACCTCTTTTCTGTTATTTATTAATGTCTCACTGCTGGGATAAGGCTTGCAAAAAATCCTTCCAAGTATTCTTTTCGAACGTCTACTTGTACCAGCTATCGCATTTCGCGGCCATTACATCTCGCCACCTATTTCAAGGCTGGCCTGGGCGAGGCAGTCGTCTGTACTTATACAATTATAGTTTAATGAACTAATATAAAACTATTGCTCTACTTATGATACAAATTAAAGCAACAAGTGGTCCGAATCTTTATTGATCAGTGTCCTACTTTCTAAGAGTAATAAATTAGAACAATAAACGTTTTATTATAATTACCTTAAACATGGGCGCCAAAACGAAGGACCCAGCGTCTCCATAATGAAACGCAGTTAGCAGCTGCGGTAAGATTTTGTGAACACACACAGCTTCTGGGAAGCTGTCCAAGTAAGAACTGAGCGTGGAGAAGAATTTGCTCTTTTCCACTTTGTCCTTGATTTGTATTTCTTCAAGAAATAGCATTGTGTCTATCAGATCGTTTTTGAAATAGCCTCCTAGTTTTCTACACCTGAAATTGATTTAATGTAATATTAAGGGCAGTTGTATAAGGGTTCTCTTTTTGAGATTATTCTATTTAGTTTAAGGCATGCGTTTAATGGTGAAGCACACTTGTCAATAAATTGGAAAAAAAAAAATTGGAAACATACATAAAGATCATTTTTTAAACAGTTCAAAAGGGAGAATACATGAAACACAGTTGGCAGTCAATTAGTCTTCTCAACTAGATGTTTTAAAACAGAAATATTTGAGCTATCATTTCATTTCATCTTATTTTATCACTGACATTGTTCGTTTTCATACTGTCCACCAGTGTTACTGTCAGTGTTACCAGTCCATGCAATTTCTGTAAAAAAAATCTTACCTTGTTATAATATCAGCGGGATTGGGCCTAGATGCAGGGTTAGCACTGACCAGTTCGCAATATAATGTGCATAGCTGCTTTGGTATGTTATCAGTTGTCTTCAGGGCGGGCTGGTTCTTTAGGGGCCTATCATATGCTTCCCATATAAGGCATCCTAAACCCCACATGTCTGAGGAGCTGTGATAAAGTGTATGCTGTGATTATTCTATTCTATTATAAAGATAATAACAATGTTAGTGATAACACAGATAATTATTGTGAGTTGTGAATTGCATTGTGTGGATTGTATTAGATTGTAGATATGATTATAAAGCATGAAATAGGAAGTGTGTGACTCATACTTCTGATTGATTTTGTTCCACATCCTCACACAAAAATGAAAAACAACAAGTTGATTATGTTAATAAAAAACATTATTAATTAAATAAATGACAATAATTACATTATTGATTTCAGTTTCTTCTGAAAAATTTAATTCATAATGAGGGATTTTATGGAAGTATGTGTACGTTGATGATAGAACCAGTAGCAAATTTTCCAGTCTTGGAGACCAAGAATCCCCTTTTATAAGGTCTCTGATGACCAGTGAAGTCTTTGATCTTTAAAGCCTGGACACATCATGTACAGAATGGCTGATCATTGAGTAAGTATTTGAAGATTTAAAAGTAAATAGAACTTATACTAACCACTTAGTAACAGTTTTCAATTTAGCAGGATCCTTTTTCTCAGGTGGATCATATATTTCAAGCGCTGGCAATATTTTGATAGGTATTGGATTGGCGGTATCTGTTCCCTGGGCAGTCAGAAACTCGAAGCCACCAAGTTTCCATTCTCCCGCTAAAGTGACAAACACGGAGTACAAGCACACATTATTGTGCCTCATGTTGCCATCATTATTTAAAAATGATAATGCTCTCTGTAATGTGAAGAATACCATTAATGCTTGTCAATTATCCATAAATCAAAAGTGGCCAATGATGGCCCAGCATTAATTAATCACCAGTTTTGTATGTAAACTTTTATTGATGATGCAATCAAATAGTCGAGCATGAAACAATTTTATTCTTAATGGTTTGTTGTAAATTTTATAATGGTTACTTACAGTGATTTGAAATATGCCCCACGAAAGAAATAACTCCTTCTGTGGCCCTTCAAGTTTCATTTCCTCTAAGTGAGTGGCTAGGGGCTCTACATACTCAGTAGCTACATATAAAAATTTCTCAGTTTCACAGCTATCTAAATAATGTAAAAGGCTAGGGTGTCTCATAGTCTTTAGTTTCTTTAGGGAGGCCTTAGCTATGTCAAAAAGTGTTTCAGAATTCTTCTGAACGTCGAATAAAAATATTGATACTTCATCCTGCGTGCCTCTCTTTTTTCCTTTGTGCAGTGTCCACACACTTCTATCTTCTAATCCAGGCACAGGATCTCCTATTTCGTAAGGAAAGTCCTTCGTAGGATCCCGAGAGAAAAACGACCACATTTCGAACTATTAATTATTTTTCACGACCTATCCACATAACTTTCCATACAATTCACTACAAGTGGTATGCAAAATACCATAATCTCTAGAAATATTTAACTACTGATGTGGATACTATAATTACGTGTTAATTTACAAAATAAAAATATTAATTATTTTTTGTTCACTATTCACAAAGTGGTGACAAATGCAAATCCTTAGACTATGGAAAAAAGAATGGACTCGGCCTATACAATCTATACAAACAGTAGTTATAGGAATGTGATGTATTTCGACGGCATAGTTACTGACATATCGGCATCTCTTTTTAACTTACGATGGTAATCATATATAGAAAAGGACAACAGTAGTTTTATCATTACCAAAATTAGCAACATTATCTTGGTGACGTCACAAAATATCTCGCTGTGGCCGGTCGCCATGTTTTGTCACGGCTTTTTAATCTGTGGTCCTAATAAATAGAGTTTCGGTTTGACATTTTCAATTTATCGATAATAATTATATCAACAGGTGAATATTATTTAAACTCGATTTCTTTTTGTGATTTTAGATTGCCAACAGTGGTCTCCACGGTGTCTTTGGCCGCAATTTCGGTTGCATACTACGCCCACAGGAAAAAGCCAGCAACGCACACAGTTTTTATTCGTGATCGCGGCGGTGGCAATTGGGAATAAATGAGATAAACATACCATAGTAAAATTAGTTTTATTATGAACTTAAGTACCTGCATGTCATTGTACAAGTAAAAATAAAGAGGATGAGAGGATGATAATTTAATTGCGATAGAATCTATTTATTATCCACGTGCCCTGCCATATAAAATGACACTCTGAGCGAGTGCGTTTTTATTATAGCCCGCATTACCACGTAAATAAAACTGAAGAAAGCTAATAGAAACTCATTTTCGAAAAACACCGTGCAATTCAACTTTTTTTTATTTAATTCTATCGATAATAAAATGCGCGCAGCTCTACGGTAAGCCGCCATCTTTGTGCCAGACACATTAGTAGGTATGCACGTTTTTTTCGTAGGTATTTCATGTCTACTCTTTTCCATAGTCTAAGTGCAAATCTGACAACACAGTCTGACAAATGACAACACGCAATTTACAGATTATTAAAGTAAAATTTATCGAAACTATACGGTTAAATGAACATACAAATTATAATGAAATCTGTTTTAAAGGTAATAAACTAATAAAAAGTGATAACAGTGTCACCAAAACAAAGAATAAAATTGAATATGTTTCTTGTATTTCTTCAGAAAAAAATGAGGATGGATTTCAATCGGAATTTCCCAAGAATTTTGAGGGGGTGGTCATCACTATTCTGTCATTGTCAGCTGGGCAGCGTTTCAGGTTCAAATCAAGAAATATTTTAGAAATTTTAGCATTATTCAAGCCAAACAAATTGTGGTACTGTCAAAATCAGTGTGCTGTTGAAGAAATATTTTGTTTGTAATTTGCTAAATTATGACCTGTTAAGGAAAATAACTGAATAAGAATAAGAAAAATAGGTTCCCAAAAGTCTCGTCATTTATATTTATCACCATGTCTAAGTCAGTCGCTCGGTTAAAATCTATGAAGAAAGTTGCAGATAAAATTGACCACAGTTCCAAATTAAGAACCAATATCCCAGCTGGTTTGGCTGCAGCTGGGCCTCCTTTAGGACCTATGCTTGGTCAAGTATGTACTTCTTCGTTACAAAAAATATTTGCGAAGTTAGCGAATGTTGTAATCATAACCTATATCTTCTATTTACTTCAGCGTAATATCAATATAGCAGCGTTTTGCAAGGACTTCAACGAGCGCACGGCGAACATAAAGCCTGGTATCCCTTTGCCGACGAGAGTGAAAGTGAATGCTGACCGCTCCTATCAACTTGTTATTCACCAGCCTCCAGCTTCATATTTCCTTAAGCAGGCTGCTGGTATCAGCAGAGGTGCTATGGAACCTGGTAAGTAATGTAATTCATCTTTAATGTGCCATGACAATTGATTTCAGAACTTCTTTAATAATGCTACTTTAAATCTCTCTTCTACTTATTCCCTAACTAGCTTCTGCCCGCGACTTCGTACGCGGATCCTGTTGCTTATGCCAGCGACAACCGGGTCGTCAAAGTCGAAGATCTATAACGTCTGATGTCGAATTCTAAGAGCCCGGGGACGGGAAAACAACGGAATGCGCGAGACGATTCACAACGTTCCAGATCTTTCATTTTTGTAAGACTAAAGAACTTTTGTTAAGATGTCATTCCTATATTTGTTATGGTGTCGCAAGCCTTTGGAGTTCCACAACAGGTGTTCCAGACCATCAATTTCAATAAGTCAAAGAGAATACTCATCAGGCTGAACAACTCTTGCTAAGACGTCATTCCTGTATATGTTATAGTGTAGCTGGGCTCTTGGAGTTCCACATCAGGTGTACCAGATCTTCAATTTGTATACGTCAACAGAAAGTGCTCATCAGGTTGACCAACTCTTGCTAAGACGTCATTCCTGTATACGATACGTTATAGTGTAGCTGGGCTCTTGGAGTTCCACATCAGGTGTTCCAGATCTTCAATTTGTATACATCAACAGAGAGTGCTCATCAGGTTGACCAACTCTTGCTAAGACGTCATTCCTGTATATGTTATAGTGTAGCTGGGCTCTTGGAGTCCACATCAGGTGTTCCAGATCTTCAATTTGTATACGTTAACAGAAAGTGCTCATCAAGTTGACCAACTCTTTCTAAGACGTCATTGCTGTATATGTTATAGTGAGCTTCTGCCCGCGGCTCCGCCCGCGTGAATTTTGAAAATTATCCAAAGGGAACATATTCTCAGGATAAAAAGTATCCTATGTGTTATTCCAGACTATAATCTACCTCTGTGCCAAATTTCATCAAAATCCGTTCAGTAGTTATTGCGTGAAAGAGTAACAAACATACATCCATCCTCACAAACTTTCGCATTTATAATATTAGGAGGAAGTAGGATAGTGTAGCTGGGCTCTTGGAGTTCCACATCAGGTGTTCCAGATCTTCAATTTGTATACGTCAACAGAAAGGCTCATCAGGTTGACCAACTCTTGCTAAGACGTCATTCCTGTATATGTTATAGTGTAGCTGGGCTCTTGGAGTTCCACATCAGGTGTTCCAGATCTTCAATTTGTATATGTCAACAGAAAGTGCTCATCAGGTTGACCAATTCTTGCTAAGACGTCATTCCTGTATATGTTATAGTGTAGCTGGGCAATTGGAGTTCCACATCAGGTGTTCCAGATCTTCAATTTGTATACGTCAACAGAAAGTGCTCATCAAGTTGACCAACTCTTGCTAAGACGTCATTCCTGTATATGTTGTAGTGTAGCTGGGCTCTTGGAGTTCCACATCAGGTGTTCCAGATCTTCAATTTGTATACATCAACAGAGAGTGCTCATCAGGTTGACCAACTCGTGCTAAGACTTCATTCCTGTATATGTTATATTGTAGCTGGGCTCTTGGAGTCCACATCAGGTGTTCCAGATCTTCAATTTGTATACGTTAACAGAAAGTGCTCATCAAGTTGACCAACTCTTGCTAAGACGTCATTGCTGTATACAACGTGTAACACAAAATGCGCAAGACCTCTCGTGGGGTAACTCAGTCCATGTAACTGAACAATTTTTGTTCTAAGACTTTTGGAAATTCGCAAAAAAAAAAAATGTTTTTTCATACAAAATGAGAAATTGATCGGGCCCATCTCTATGAAAAATATTTGTTTTTTTTTTGCGAATTTCTAAAAGTCTTAGAACAAACATTGTTCAGTAACATGTGCTGAGTTACTCCACGAGAGGTCTTGCGCATTTTGTGTTACACGTTGTATGTTATAGTGAGCTTCTGCCCGCGGCTCCGCCCGCGTGAATTTTGAAAATTATCCCAAGGGAACATATTCTCGGAATAAAAAGTATCCTATGTGTTATTCCAGACTATAATCTACCTCTGTGCCAAATTTCATCAAAATCCGTTCAGTAGTTATTGCGTGAAAGAGCAACAAACATACATCCATCCTCACAAACTTTCGCATTTATAATATTAGTAGGATTAGGTATTTTGTCATCCTAAATATGTCTCATACCAATTAAATTTAGATATTTTAGAAGATCAGGGACCCTTTTTTATATCTCATTTAACAGCAATGACCACCAATGTGGAAATGCTGCATGAGTTCTGTCCACTAATTTCGGTTGATATGTGGATTAAAATCTATTCACTCCTCATATCTAGATTTGTGTCTCAACAATGGAAACATACAGAAATATAGTTGCACTCTAATAAATTTATATTTTCAGTGAGGGAAGTGAGTGGGAAAATAACATTCAAGCACCTGTATGAAATAGCAAAAATAAAGTCTCAGGACCCACCCCTGGAGTGGAAGTCTCTGGAGGAGATTTGTGTCATGTTGATAGCCACTGCACGGACTTGTGGAATCGAGATAGTCAAAGAATTGGACCCAAAGGTAAGAATATTAATTTTTGTCTTCACTTTGAAATAAAACTATTAAATATACAGTTGGCGATAAGGCTTTATTAGTGGGAATAGAAATGGAATCCAGGCTTGTTTTCAGTAACTGAATCTGGAAATTGCACCCTCAAGCACTTGCAACAAATGCCACTTTTTACCAGCAAAGATTACAATTAGTATAAAACTATCCTAATAATAGAAGTCAAGTTTAAAGGAGCACTGTCTGGAATGAATGATGCAATTCTGCTGATTATTTGTTGAAATCTACCTTATACAACCAAAACTCTGCTAAAAAGTCATGACATGACATGTCAGTCATTAAATTTTTTTGTTGCTGCTATGACAACAAATACTAAAAATCAGAATAAAATAAATATTTATGGGGGCTCCAATAGAACAGACATGATTCTTTGCATTTGTTAATTTTTGTGGAAAATGTTACGGAAACCTTCGTGCGCGAGGCCGACTGGCACTAGGCCGGGTTTTTTCAACTGTTGTGTTATCAATAACAGAAATATCTCTTCCCATATTTAATTAGGATGTCTCTTTTATTTCCAGGAATATGGAGAGTTCCTTGCAGAAAGAAAGAAGATTGTAGAAGAACAGAAAAAAATGTTACGAGAGAAAAGAGAAGCCAAGATGTTGAGAACTGCTTAATTTTATTTAACACAATACTTATAGGTAGTGAATGTTAATAGGTACTAGTTTGAGATATAAGAAATCAGTTATATTTGAGTGTTTTATTTTAAATGAAACAAAGTTTATACCCAAAAATTATTTATTAACCATCTAAATTATCATACCTTTGTGTTCACCTAACTATAAGGATAAATTTTAGATGTGATTGTCAATGAATATTGTCGAGTTCATAATTTTTATGAATTATAATATACTAAAATAAACCTTATGTAAAGGTATTATGTAATGAAAACATGGCACAAGATAGGCATTTAAAAATGATTAAGCATAGAAGTTTGCTACCAAATGTAGTTTGTCATAAGACTAAGTTATAAGCTATGTTGAGAGATTTACAAGAGGAACAACTAAGATAATATGTACACCATATACATAATATTAGTCTACATATATTTAAGCTATCTCTAAACGTCTATGTACATAGATATACCCACAACATATAGAACCATATCACTTTGTGAGCACCCATGTGACATAACTCCCATATAATAATTTAATTTTCGATAATTGTAATCAATAACCACAAACCGAGCAAGCCATCTTACAAGGAACATTTATAACTATCAGTATCACATATAAGACAGTCTCTTAAGAAGTTTCCTTAGAGTACAACCAAAAAACTTAAAAAATAATATTTGAAATCTCTTTTATAAAAATATGCATTAAAATATGCTTTTTTTAATCCTTAAAAGTAATCAGGCGTTTATATTCTTACCTAGAAGACGGAAAAATAAATATTTCAACATTGTAACATAATACTTGAATAAGTATAAGACGGAATATGCAAGCATTTTATGGTAACTTGTGCATAAGATAAATTCGTGTCAGCATCCCTACGCTATATAAATATGAAAGTTTGTAACTAAAGCTTATACATTTGTACTGTAAATAAAATTTTGTACTTTTGTTCGAATACTGTTGAAAGTTTAGGTGCATGTATCAAACGTCTTTGCCAAAGGTAGAATATTACAGCTATCGAAAAGTAAAGTTATCAGCAGGGTACTATGTTAGATGTGTGCTCGGAGCGCCTCAGTTTGGGTGAATTTGGTAATACTTCGGGTAACTCTGTGACCTTATCTATTGTGAAGTCTGGCAAGTCAGAAGACTCCATGTCCTTTTGCAGCGGAATCCACACCGTTCCGCCAAGTTCAGCTTCTTTTCCTCCCTGGAACGTAAAAAAATAAACAAATTATAATTCTAATTTCAAAACCAATACCGGCGATTACGGGCGATTATGGATTAGCACGATCGTGTACATGCTCGGCTGTACTCCCCGAACAAGTCCACCTAAATGTTACCGTGTAGATTACAGACATCACACGTTCAACGAGCATCGACGATGATGTAGAGCAGGGCCCTTAGCCAAACAGCAGACGACAACGTTATCGCTCAGCAGTCACTAATACATTTTCAACTTTATACACCAGCGCGTAAAGTTGAAAATCTATTGGAGCTTACAGATCGTTTTCGTTTCGTTCGTTATCGCTCAGCAGTCTTTAATAAATTTTATATTAGTGACTGCTGAGCGATAACGATTGTCATCTGCTGTTTGGCTATAGGGCCAGGCATGCATTCGATTCTATGGGTAACGTTTATTCGGTAAAGGGAACAAAACCTTTATACAATCTGTCATCACTTTTCTGTTAGAATCGTGTAAGTCAGGAGTTTAAACAATTTTATGATTTTTGGCGTGGACTCAACAACGTAAAATCGATGCGCTAGCGGTCCGACCATGAAAGGCATGTTGCCTATCACCCGTGCGGCCCAAGGACGTTACTATGGAGACGACCTTTTAATCAGTAAGCTTCGACTATTATATTTGATGTCTTGCGTAGGTAGTGGGATATGTTTGCAAAAAAGAATAGGTTGTTTTTGTTCTCATTGAATTCGGGCCTGTTTTAGGCCAGGATTCCCGTTGGCACAGTGCATTAGCGATCGACTACTGCAAAATACGAGTATTTATTACAGGTCTGGTGTCTCAGTGAGAGCGGCCGGGGCGAAGAGATGTGCAAGATTCGATCGATAGTAAAGAGAGATACGGCGGGCAGAGGTGATTTAAAGAACCAATGTGATTGGTTGGTTTCCGGCTACTCTCTTCCACTTGTCCCTTTGTCCTTGTCTGGGTTCTCACCCAGATTTTTCTCTAGAACGATGGGTTCTTACCTTGATATCAGTTTCCAGCTTGTCTCCAACCATGATGCACATGCGAGGCTCCACGTTGAGCAACTTGCAGGCCTCCAGGAAGATGTGCTGGTCAGGCTTCTCCCACGGCAGGTCGCCGGACACCAGCAAGCAGTCGAAGTACTTGCGGAGCCCCAGTCGCTCAATCTTCTGCCACTGGGCCCGAGATGGCCCGTTCGTGATCAGACCGAGTAAGTAATCCTCCCTGTCCACATTTATTCCCAAGCCTTTTGTTATTACTAGCTGCCTCTCATGCTGAAATTCAGCACATGATACAACAAAGCCAAATGGTCTTGCATACTGCAATTATTGTTCCAGCAATTAAGGGAACTAAAATAAGTTATGACGTCTCTAGCCGAACCAACGAGGTTGCGACTCTCGTGTTTCAAGCAAATGAAACGGTTTAGTACTTTTGTTTCAAACATGGAAGCTAGGTATTGCAGTGTAACAAGAGAATTTAAGATAACACACACGTCATGGATATTGGCACATTACTTCAAGTGCAATTCATATTTTGAATATAAATTCCACAGGAAATAAAAAATCTTAGGAACTAGAGATATGCTATGTTGAGAAGGGAAGTTAATAAATGTTCTTGCGATGTTGATGAGATTGTAAATTACGTGGAAAGTTATCTCAAAATAGCATACTTAGGTATTTAGGTTTAAAAGACAATGGAGATACTTTGAATAACTTTGAATCTATTTTGATACTTGTTCGAATTATTAGATTAAAATATTTATACATTTCTCTGAAATAGCAAAACTATCTCCATTGTTAAACTGAATTTTCTGAGGTAATGTATTACCTTCGCCGTGATGTACTCCCTCATTATTTTACAAATACAATCAAACCTAAGTGTTGCGCACGCGGCGCCCCGAGTTTACTCACTCGTTGAGCAACAACTGAACTGTTGAAAAACAAGTCATTTATTAGCAACATGCGCTCAAAGCCAGCCCAATACACTTGCAAAGGCATCTGTGAAATATAAATCATTACTTCTTGTGCAAAACGTCGTTTACCTATTTCTCGTGTTTTCTAAATTTACTTTTAAGTACCACTGCTTTTGGGCTATTACTGTTTACAAGTGTCAAACTATGCCTCCACAATGTTTGGTCCTGACTTTGTTATGATATTGACAAATCAGTATTGCGCTGATTATTCATAGTCTTATGTGGCATGCACGATCCAATGATAAACTCGATAATAATCTAAAAATACTCGTAACACTAGTGAAATGCGAAGTGAGCAGGACGTGAGCGATGCTAAATATGAAAGGTTTCTGAAAAATGACCAAAACAATTTAGTACCACATAACACCATGCACAATTTAAGTGGTAGCAGGTGATTTATTGTTCTGAGATCAATCGTTTTTAACAAAAATGAAATAAAATAACAAATATTTCATTTCAATACAACTGCCATACCTGAAATCTCGACAGGGTTAGGTAGAGGTCGTGAAATAATTTCCATATCTCGGTTATCTTAGAACAACGTACATTTCCGCTATAATTGCAGTAATTTCTTTGTTTCATATTGACACAGACTTGGCAAGAGTAGTCAGTATAAAACAGTGAAATTACTAGCTAAAATTATTTACAAATAATAAGTAAATAACATAAAATTACATCATGGAGAAATATTTGTTAGTGTGGTGATGTTCCTTATGGTAAATATTTCTTCATAACATGTAACTAATAGTAAAATGTAACCAACGTACCGCAGTGTCTCCAACAGATGTATCACTTCGTTTGTTAGAGCCAAACATTGAAACCTTAATTTTACCCATTCGGTTGATATATTTTCTGAAACAGAAACATTGCATTTTGTAAATAGATGTCCTATTTTCGCGAGGTAAGTGGAGTTGTGTGTGATGTGGTGTTACATGACATAATTTTGGGAATACAGTGAAAAATTTCTTGCAAAGCCTTGGGGGAGACTTGTGGGCTAGCTATATAGATCATAAAGATAAGTGAAACACGATATTTGCTCAGATATGCAAGTTTGTAAGATGTTGTCCTTATATGATTACTTTGTGTAGGAAGATACCTAATGGGCTAATGGCGCATTTCATGCAGGATATCCAACTATAGGACTAGGAGAGTCATCGCTGTAAATGCGGCGATAACTAAACTTGCTCCACAAGTCCACACACACAAACACGTGTGTCTTGCCACGAAATGTTTATAAATCGAATACAAATGGTTGAAAAACTTCTTGGCACACGCTTGGGCGTCGAATTCGAGACATTACGATATCGTATTGCTGTCTGATACCCCGCCATTTGTGACACAAAACCGTCAACTACCTTTCAGTACTTGTAACAAACGGTGTATGTACGCCCATTAAAATGGTACAAAGATGTCTTTTTCATTCAATCTTCTGGTTCCCATTCGACACGTCATTTCCTTCCTTTCATTAAACGGTGTCTTTTTACAATTATTTATAGCTGCGGCTACTGTTCGTTTATAAATCTCTTGTGTAGGTACGCCTACGCTTAGCAACGAAATGGAAACATCTTCGTGGAAGATGAAAATATAGATCACGCAATACATGAAATGTGTTTGGTGTTTACGTTAAAAGGTGTGCTTAGTCATTCAAAGTACTTGTAGGTTTGTACTTTCGTTCGGACGTAGCAGACGTAGAAGTGCATTCACATTCTAGGCCCGCTGCCAAGTCTAATCGTACGAAGTATTTCGCCGAAGTATACGGACAAGTCGGTAGTAGACGGCGCACTCTCTTTGTCACCGTTTGGCACATAATGCGTGATGTAGACATTTAACAATGTAAATGTAGGTGTCTGATACGCTTCATGTAATTATTGGGAAAAAACATTATCTGATAGGTACGCCAAAAGAGATAATAATAAGTCCACCTTGGGCAGTAGTACACAAAGCATAACTAATTACAATGTCTTGTTTCATGAACAAAATATCTACGTGGGTGTGAGCAAGAAGACATGATTGTCTTAAATTGCATTTCTGCAATTCACTAAATGAGCATTAGTGTCCGGCTAATGAATGCTATGTTACCTTGAGTTCTGCTGACACTAAAAGGGAATAGAGCATGACGCTGCATATAACTTTATTTGCATATTAAGTAATGGAGTTATTTTGACAAATCCTACTGTTATTATAAATGCGAAAGTTTGTTACGACAGATGGATTTTTGTTACTCATTTGGATGTTTGGTAGAGATCGTTTTGCAACCTGGATTTACACATGAGGATACTCATTATTCCACTAGCACTATTCCGTAAGGCACTATGGAGTTCCAAACGGGCTTAGCTTGTTGTGTAATATGGATGTTTCTGGTACCAAACAACATTATGTATACCTCCATAATGTGTAGGTTTTGAGTGAAATATTTTGTGCACTAATGCCTAATTTCAGATTTCAAGGCAATTTGGTGTACATGGATGACTTATTAGCTGCGCCCACGGCTATTTTCGCGTGCAATGTTAGTAAGTCTTAATCATATAAATAGAAAAGATTTCGATTTTAGCGGTTTGTTTGTAATGGATAAACATGAAAAACTACTTAAGATTTTTAAAATTCGTGCAACTATAAAAAGTTATCTACATAATCGAAAGACTGATTGACTGGTCGCAACGGAACTGCTCAGCAAGAGGTCCTGCCTTCCCACGTTGGGCAGCATGTTATTGGATTTTTCCACCAGGAATTTCACAATAGCAGCCGCTGTGTCTGGATTTGTGCCCGTTTTACGGCAATGAGCTAGCCCTTTAATAGCATAAGCATTAGCCGATAATGTTTCAACTCCTGGGACAAAAGCCTCCTCTCTGTGAGAGGGAGTGGGCTGTAA